>OY763904.1:5000000-6250000 GCA_963667235.1 Nomada lathburiana
GGTATACGTATTTCAATGTATTTAGCAGATTACACGCAGTTGTACAAACGGTACATAATATAATATGATATGCATGCTTATTTTATTTTCATTTTTGAGGTGTTTATTTTTATTTGCCAATAATGTTTAGTTATTGTAATGCGTAGTATTTGATTAAAAACACCACTGGATTGGTATTGATATTAAATTTGTATCCGCCAATTGAACACCGATTATGCATTCATTGGTTTCGAAACTTCGAGACGGACAGAAATACAAAAGCTCGGAGCAAAAAAGCCAGCACGAACTCTGAGATTGAATTTCGATCGAGCAACCCCCTAAATCTTCCTTCGTTTCCTTCATCTTGCTCGTGGATCATTTTTGCGTACGACCAGGTGGTAAATTTAATTGAATTTGTTAAGCCTGGTAAGTAGGATCGTTAAATAATTCACACGCTCTGCTACGCTGATATACAGTTCCGTCTACCTTAATTCATTTCCTCGCTTTTACATCGGCCGCCGACCATTGGGCCATGATCCAAATCGTCAGCCGTGCCACCCTCAAATTAGCTGATCAATGTGCCATCGCCGTCTTCCTCTTCGAGCTACCTCGATAAATGTCCAGCCTTTTCCCCCCCTCCAATGGAAAAATTTGTTTTAATCATTTTTGGGCCACTATTTTCGGTTTATAACAAACAGGCGATAAAAGAAAAAAGGTGTTCAAAGCATCTTGAAGCAGCCTGAACAAATTTGACGTGGAAACCGATTGTTGTGAATTTGTGTACAAGTTTCCTGTTCTACTTGTGCGGTGAGGAAAAATGTTACGGTTTCAGTAGTTTCTGTAAAGTCATAGCCAGCCAAGCGAAAGGAACATACGGTATCAGCTTGACACGCGACCACCGTCCACGAGGGTCATTTAAATACGGAAATAAAGTAATTCCGTGTGACAGCGGTAATAACTTGTGGCCGATGGCGTATGTCCTGAAACGCCGTCCACGGTTCTCCTCACCTTAGATTCATTGTTATCGCCGGTTAATACCAGGTGTAGCGGCGCTCGATTAATTGCGATTACGATCGCCCACGACACACCAGTTGCGATTTCAGACTTATTTCTTATCTCGTATCTTCACACTTTGATGATTATGAATGTAACACTCTCGCGTTTTATCGTTTCCTCTCGAGAATGCATGTCGGAGCATGTACATTTGCTTGCCTCCTTTAATAGATGCAAATATTCGGAGCGATTACATACATTATCGCGTAATTTGCGAGACGAATTTTCGATGGGTGAATAGAAGAAATAGAAAAGTGGTAACGCGGTGAATCAGTTCTGAGAATTAATGAGACGGGTATGAAAAATTTGAAAGGCTGTTTAATTATAGAACTAATTATAAAGCAAGCATATTGTTATTTCGAATTTATTATATTTTCGCGATCCCGATATATTCGTTAACGTTACAACATTGTTATACCCGTATGTATGTATTTCTCGTCGCGCATATTGTTCAACGAAAAGTGATACACGACACACCGTGTCCAATTAAGACATTTAATTGTCCACCGTCGTCGAGTTAATCGAACTAAAACTGCCCGCGTTAGCAAACTGAAAGTTCTCGATGACCGTACGAGGCATTCGCAATATTCTCGTCTGTGTTCGCCTGAATTGGTGGGTCCCTAAGGTGGAAGATCGTTAGATCCATTTGATCCATTTGATCCATTTGATCCATTTGATCCATTATGACCACCGAAACGCTCTGGGCTTTATGATGCCACTACCGTTGCTCTGAACCGAGAGAATCGGTTAAATAACAGCACTTGCCGTCGGCGATAATAGTTGAAAAATTGAAAATTTACTTTGGAGAAATAAATTCACAAATTCTAAATTCTAAATTGTAATGACAAATTCGTATCGTTATTTAAAGCAACCGCGTTTGCTTCTTGACACGACGCTTACGAAATTGCACCTTCTCCCTGAAGAAAAGATTCTGCGCATTATAAATTTTCAATTTTATAACGAGCATGCTCCCTCCAGATAGCTGGAGAGATATTACGTCGCGTCGGTTAAATGAAAGGTTGAATCGAGGCGATACCCTCGCGTTCGCGAACGCCCGAAGACGCAAAGCGCTTTTGTGATGCAAACTAGACCGAACTTAAGACAGGTGATCGCGTTTTCTGTCGCGGTTCCCGTTAATTTATCGCTTAATCCCGCTGTCTGAGACACTCGTCCAGCTTCCCACGGGACAAAGGACGCCCTAACTGGATTCGTTACGAGACGCTGGCTACGCCCATAGATTCGATCAATTAATCGAGCCCTTTGCAACGTTTCCCAACCTCGCTAAAAAAAAAAAGAGCTCGATAGCTTTGATGCGTTTCCGGCGAGTCGAAAAAATTTCACGGCAAATATGGTTGCATCGTGCTTCGAAAGTACGACGATACATTTCGACAACATCTTTTTCTTCGTTTCTTATAGGCTTGGGTGCGTGTTTTCTTTTACTATTTTTTTTTTCTTTTTTCTTTGCTTACTTTTTTCCACGATGCTTGCGAACTCGCCAAACGTCCTTTCGCGATATATTTTTTAGTCGTGAACTCCGGTCCCGCGGCGGTGGAACTTTTGAACTCTCAGTCGCAGAGTCGTTTATTTAAAAACTTTCGCAGGGAAAAGTTGGGGGCAATGCATGTGCATATCCTTTGTTGGTCGATAGTTAATATTGTGCTGAATGTTAAATAATGTAGGTCGTAATTTGTGGTCGTGAATGATTTTTCAGTGATATAGGTCAGCGTTATTGCCGAGCATATTTTTAAGCAGTGTCGGTCAATAGAAGCGGAGGAGAGAAACTTTGTTGCAAAAGAAATAGAAACGTTTTGGTTAGCAGCTGGTAGTAGCCAGAGAAGCAGGTACATATTAAAACACATAATTTTTGCGTAGAAGCAAACCTTGGAGTCGAAATCTTTCCAAATAATAATCCCTTATATAACTTTCAATTATACAAAGAAGAGCTCTCAAGCCACGTTTATTGTACAAAAACATTCTTCACTCGCTGCTATGCAAATGTAATCGAATCACCGTAAATTGTGCATATTACTTCATCCATAATTCATACTTACATTCATACATACTCATGAATTGGATAACAATTCCATTCATTGTTCGGTACGACTTTTGTGTCACCTTTCTTTCCCTCGTCGTTAATGCCATTCTTTCAATACATCATTATAAACAAAAGCAAATCCGTAACTTAATCTAACAAGTATCTTCGTTCAATTCTCCCTTTCGTTGTTTCGCGAAATTCCGATAAAGTCTAGCCCTTTAAATTGCAATCTGTTATTAAAATAACAATGAATAATCGTTATGTTAACAAGAACGAGCGAAACAGTAATTTGCAATTCAGAGTAAGCATCCACTAATGTTTTATTCTTTGCTCGCCTCGACGCTGCTCCGTTCTCATTCGGCCAGTGCGTTTGTCTGAATATCCCATCGCATCGGTTCCGATCACTGACGCACGGCCTTTTCGACCCTTTTCACGGTTCGAACCCTTTCCCCTACGTCTACTCCTCGCACCGCTCGCCCCGCTATTTTATTTTTCATTCGTCCGCTTCCCTTTTTGTCTTTCAATCCGACGGCGCAATCGTCCACTTTTCTCCTTCAATCTAGCCCGCGATAAAAGCCCACTTTTGATCTCAGTCGCCTCCTTTCTCATGCTAGTTACCCCTTTCGTTTCTCCGCGTTCCCTTTCTCTACGGTTCCCTCTCAGTCGGCTGTTCTACTTTTCGTCATTCAACGTTTTCTCCCCCCTCGATTTTTTTCTTTTCTCCTTTGCTTTCCACGCTGGTCGTTTTCAACGGCCATCTCTCTCATTTTTCCTTTTTTTTCCCGCACGCAGCTACGATCACGATGTCCCGATTCTGCCTTTTATAGGGGGATCCTTGTTAGAAGCCACGTTAACACCTCTTTTTCTTCCTCGCCCGTCTGTTCGGCGAGTGTCTCTTTTCACATTGGAAAGTTCCCGCGGTCGTTTTCACCGCGCGGAAAAACCGTGGAGAGATTTTCCAAGAAATTTGTTGAACGGAATCCGGGCTTTGCGACGAACGTACGGGGCCTGTTATAAAAGATATATTAGATCTGTTCTTGAGACCGCGGCCGTTTGGAAGTTATTCCTCCAGGAAACTCGATTAAAGGGCTCAAGTGCATGGCGGCGGTGATATATCGACGAATGTGGGAAGCTTGTTGCTACGATCGGGGCCAAAAGAAACTCGGCGATGGTACTTGATGGTAGATTTGATTCGAGATAATTATTAGGCGCAGATGAGTAACAAACGAAAAACGTAGGTGAATGGAATTGATGGATTTTTCCTGGAAGCAGTGATTTTTCATTTTAATTTAAAATGGCAATTTTTATAACAATGATTCGGTCTGAATTTGAATGATCTCATTACTATGTCTGTAGCCATTAAAGTACGATAGAGTTCCATAATTGTCAGCTAAATTATCGAACACTGGCTATTTGACAGATGAATTTCCGAACGACTCCGCTGCCTCTGCCTTCTTTATTTTTAATTGATACCCTGTTGCGACATTGAAGTTGAAATTGGACTTAAATTGGAACGCTAATAGGCAGCATTGCAGAACAGAATCACGAAAGTCGGTCAAACTTCCGATCAATTTTCGCTTCTCACGAGTTCGTGATTCTGTAGGCGATATGAACGTTTATAAGCAATTATTAAAGTAATAATTTTTAAAGATTCGGATAAGGAACTGTTTCAGTCAGCACAGACCTCTGATTGCTAATAAACGTGCTTCAGTTCAACTCCAACCTTCTCTCTTCTGCAGTACATTTCGAGACCAAAGTGTGAATTACTTAATTCGCTTCCAAAACACCAATGCTCGACTGTGGCGAAAGCAAAAAGTCAAGTGCGGCGAAAAAGAAACTATAACCATGACGACGTGCCGGTACCAGGAAAGGGTTGGAGGGTCTGGGCGAACGAGAAAATAAAGTTTCGTGGCCATTACCGTCGGCATCTATATTTAATCGGGTCGCTGCGGGCACAGTAAAATTCCGGATCGATTTTCCATTAATCGGCTATTAGTATGCGATAGCTAGTTTGTCCGTGTACAGAAAATGACTTCAGTCCCCTGAGATAATAATAAGGCAGCTATCGTCCCGCGAGAAAATTCTTCGATAACGTGCAACCACTGACCGACGATTTCATTTATCGTATAACGGCCCGTGTGTTTCGACGAGTTTGTCTTATTGAACCGATTAAGAAACTCCACGTCGACGTTATTTACGCCCAGTTTGCGCGATCGTGTGTCCAACGGCTGCTTGTTTCCTGTCTGTCTCGTTCTTGATTCTTCCCCTTAGCAATTTTTTATGAAGCCCATTTGCCATGAAAAGTCATTACAGTGGACGAGTTTCGCACGAGTTTCGCACATTGCACGAGTTGGTCGAACGTGCGATAAAAAGCTTGTTGTTGTAATAGTTACGAAAATGAAAAGGCCAATGTATCGTACGCGTCTGTACGCTATGCAAAGAGTTTCTATGCTGTCGATATGGAAAAACTTGGAACAACTGGCACGAGCCAATCAAGGGAAAAAGCGCACGCCAGAAAGGCAGAAAATACTTCGAGGGGATCGTGTGCCAAGAAAGTAGAAAATTGAAACATCCAACTTCGACTAAATGGTGCCTATGGTCGCGGAAGTGTTGACATTCACTAACCACCCCTCATTGTCAGCGATAACTGTTCTCGCGTTTTTGGCAATTTTCCAGTGCTAGTTCGTCCGCCAACTCGTTCTTCGCATGGCCGGCGTGTTAAATAGTTATGCGAGACAAATTGCTTGGCATAATATGGGCCATTCTGGTTGCAAATGATAGGCGAGTGAAACCGGTCCCATTCATCTTGACACCTTTTTGTTCCTCCGAGAATCTTGGCCGATTGAAGGTGGCCTTGATCGATTCGAAAGTATTTTATTTGGATTTCAAATAAGTATTATTAATTACAATATAATGGAACATTTTAAAAGATAATTATAATAATATATAGAGATATTGTATAGTTATATAGCTAATCAGACAAATGACATGCTATTCAATGCACTGCAAAGTAATTTTTCGCTAAAAGTAGTATTTCCTTGCACGGCACACTTGTAAGTAGGTTTCCGAATATCACGAAAAAAGGGTAACAGTAATTCTCATTCCCCTTATACAATAAATTATCGCGTACCACCTGAAGCAGTCTCTAAATAATTCAACATTATATCAAACAGAAAATGTTAGGGGAGCACGCTTTGCGTGCAATTCAATTTATAATGTTGTATGTACAAAAAAGGGGGGTAATGCACGCCCACATCTAAAATTGATTGTTCATTCATTCTTTATTGTAGGTTAAAAATGTTATCGGGCAGCTTTTATTTGTTTTATTCAGAAATATCACACCGCCGGTGGTGATAGCGTGATTTTAAGCCATCCGGTAAACGATAAACAGAACGTGTGCATAAATTATGAAAATCGGCGTGCACAATCCCCGTATAACACGGGGCAGCGACAGAATTTACATTTACTACATACACGTGTAGCTGTGTTCAACTTTGTGCACGAATAATTGGAACATGTCATGAATCAGCTGATTTCAATTTCAAAGACACTCGCCCGCGTAACCGGAGACAGACGTTTCAAGTCCAGAATTCTACACTGTCGCGGACAGAAACTGTTATAAAAAATGTTGTCTTTTGATTTGTTTGAATGGTGACGTGCATCGGTAAATTTCAGCAAGATCAATAGCATAATTCCCGTAAAGTTATTTCCATTTGGTATATGCGTGGTGTATTCACGAAAATTACATGGTCAATTTATCTCCAAATTGTCAAAGAAAATCGACAAACTCAATGGCAATAATTTACTACAAAATGGAAGGTTCGTCAAATTTTCCGATCGGTACCTATTGGATATGGTGTGTTAAATAAAGTAACTATTATATTTTTATCAATCGGTGTATTTAAAATAGCTCAGAGGGAATGTCCTCTCTCTATGAAATGCTCTCTGGAACAGAACGAAACCACCCAAAAGAACTGGGCTCCACTTGCACCTACGAATGCGTATTGTCTCACTTTGCAACCTAGGCCCTTTCGACTCTTCAAAGTACAGATCCATCTGGTTCTCTTACTATCTCCGTTAGTAAGACATTTCTAAGAACGTTGAGACAATTTTGCTCTAGCATAATATATTATATTTACCATCACTAGTAAATATCCGACAGTACCCAATGAATTACCTATTTAAACATATGTACACATATATGTATATATGACGCCGCTTATTTAATCTCGTTTGCCCGTATATAATTTTTTTATTCGAACGTAAAATGTGTATTTAATGAATTGGAATTATGCGCCCCGTTAGCTATTAATTTATTCGTCGGCTTTGTACGATTGTTTATTGGGAAAACAATTTGCTCCAGAAACATTTCAATGGGATGAAGATATTAGCAGCAAAAAGAATGTCCGCTGTAGAAGATTATAACGTAGGATAAAATTTAATATTTCGCGGTAGTAGCAAATAATTCCGTTCAATATTTAGGGAAATACTTTGATAGATATTACGTTTTCACCACACCAGTGGAAGGTTCTCGTTTTATTCCAGTTGGCAACACGAATTGAAGGTTCGTTTTCTTATTTCAAGAAATTCAGCAAGAATCAAAAGCTACCCATTTTCTGATTCTGCTAAATTTTTTCATTTTCGATGTGGTATTTTCTACAGAAAAGTTATGTTGATTTTTGGTAAGTCGGTCGCCTCGATATGCCAGTAATTTTCTACCCCACAATGGGTGGCTGTTTCTCGATAACAGAATTGGATTAAATTCGTTCAGCTTTCAATATTGCATTTTGGTGTTTGCCGTTTCGGTTTTAAAAGGATGCACAATTCTGTAATTTTGATCTTGCTGTGCTGGCAATATTCTTTTAGCCAAATAATGGAGCATGAATACTGTGTAGCATATACCAATTACTTGAAATTTGATCATTCTTGTATATAAAAATAAATTAGACTCTAGTACACTCGACAGATAAAAATTGCATTGCCTCTCCACGTACAAATCAAACGCAAGGGACAACTTAATTATAAACGTACGTCCCATTTTAATAATAAATTATTATTCCCCAACGAAAGAAATTATTTTATAAACCATTGTTAGTAAACTAGTTACACCCACACTGATTGCACAATGAGAACGTTCTATACGCGTCAGTTATAAATAATTTTTCTTCGCCGAAATAAATCACAATAGAGGAACGTTCGTAGGCGATGTGTTATTTCCATCTCCTGCGCGACTCTTGCTATAAATTATGAAGCACCTGAAACATTCACAAAACAGACGAAAAATATCTTCCCTGACTTATAAATAAGATTCGCGAAAATATTTTTATTGCCCGACCGTGACACGAAGAAACGTACCGAAATGAAGCACAGCTGTAATTTATCGATAGCTCGGACTGTTGTCGCGATCATTGCGATCGAACTGAATGGATATCGGACGAGGTGTCCTTCCTTTGAAACTTTTAACAAGCAGGCGATGTCGATGTCGCCCTCCACAGAATCATCAGTTTCTTCTCGAGTAAAACTCGTCGACTCGATCAATTCTCTTTCGGTATTAATCGGCGAACGAGGAGCGTCGTTGAAACTTTTCTTCGCGAAACTTTCGAACAGCACGTTTCATTTTGCCTTGAGATCCTTATTACATTCTAATCGAATCTAGTCTTCTATTTGCGCCGGGAGAAAGAATTCAGGATGGCATAACCAAGGGGCTGAATTGAACGAGAAATTCTTAAGTACGTGACTGTGCCGGGTGCGGGGCGAACAAATTAGATTTCCAAGATTTCCAACTGCGATTGATATCGAATAATGAAACATTCAATTAAATGCTCCGTTGCTTGTCTAAATAATCGATTATTCAGCCTACAGTCGTACCCGAAAAATACGCGAAAGTAACCATGAAAAATACTTCGAACTATCGTGCGTTATGTTTCAAAGGAAATCTCGAATCGTCGAGGGAACAAAAAAATTCCAACCAGGAGCAAGACTCCGTCAGAAAAAATTACCCAACTCGAAGTCCTCCTGGCTCGATTGGGGCAACGCATATATACATATATTGTACATATATACGGCTCAATCGAATTCGAAATCGAGGCTGAAGTGGCACGCGTCTTAAAGTGGGACCCCTTAAAGCGTTCTGATAACGTTTGATAAACGCGGTTTCCCCGATACCGCTCGGATAATCGAATCCAGCCCCTCCCATTTTCCCCGACAAACTCGTCGGGATCGAATGGAATCGCGGGCCAAGGAGGGTTCCTCCACGGGCCGGTGACCCGGGGGCAGGTGTCGCGAAAGGAGTCGGATGGAGCGAACGAAAGCGGAGAGACGTGAACGAGCGAAACCGGAAGTCGGGTGTGCCGCGAACCTCGTCGCGTTTTTTTACTCTCTCGCGGGTTCCCGTTAGTGGTTAAAGCAGAATTAACATATCATAAATTGCGTGAGTCATTGGAGGAGAGCGGGTCGATGATTCTCGGTCTCGACAGGATTCCGTTGTGAAACGCGTACCATTTTACCGGAAACAAACGGTGGGCCAATAATTGTGCTCGTCGATCGGCAAACGAAGTCTTCAGCAATGATTCCTCGACGATCCCCTGGTGATCTGTGCACTATCTCCCAGATACACTTTCTGATAGATTCTTTTGGGAGTACATAGATGGCTCGATCGTTTAGTATTTTTGTGGTCGGTTTTATGGATGGTTCAGCGAAGTGCGATTGAGACTGTATTGATTCGCAACGATACGCTGTTGTGCACGAGTTCGTGTAGCGTATAGCATTACGAATTATCGTCGTCACGTAATCGAAAGACAATCGAGCGCAAGGTTGAAATCCTTCGTTCACGTGGCGCTTCCGCCGAGAGTACGGCGAAGAATCGTTCGTTTAAATGCGAACAATGTCCCTCCGTGGGGATACCACAGCGTGAAACGATCGCAAGAAACGGGGTTCAAGTTTTCCACGTGCACAAGCATCGCCTGGAGGAAACAGAGCTGCGTCGATGGAAGGGATTTACGGGGTTTCGTGTATCGACCGTGGTATTTGCATAAAACATAGCGCGTCGCACCATCGACTCTCCGAGGCATCCAGAAGGATTTGCAAAGGCAGCTTAAACCCTTTTCTCGCAATAAAGAGTGACCCTAGTGTGTCACGAGGTTTGTGGCAGAATTAAGGAAACATCAATCATATTTGTTCATTGCACAAGTAGTGGGTTTTTATGCTTCCTCGCATTTCCTTCAATTCTAATTCATTCATTCTAGTTCGTTCGCCCCTTCGTCTCCTACGTTTCTGGAAGCTCCATGTGCGCGAAAGAAAATATCACAAGAATGGTTGCACATATCTAAGTAAGTAGAGAAAAAGAAAAGTGCAGGGAATTTCGAATTCACCTGATAGGATTCAATCTATCAACACGAGAGGGAAATTTGGAGGAGAATCAGGATGAGATGCAGCAGGTGCTTCTTTGTCAGGGCAGCGCGGTTAGAAGCACTTAGAAGCTTAAATCAATCCTTCACGATCGAGGCATAAATCCCTCCTGCTTTCTATTGGAGAAGTGTTTCAAGGCGGGCGTAGATCCTTTTTATCAGGCTGCACAGAGTACCTGAACAACGGTAATACCGTCAGCTGGAAGTTCTTCGAGACCTGGTGAAAGTGTGTCTCCAACCTCCGTTTGGGAAGCTCTTTCGAGCCGCCAGCTATCCCTCTCACCACTTCCTCTTCCTCTTCTGCTTCTTTCGCCCCTTCGCTGTTGTCTCCTCTTCGCCCGTGTCCCGCGAGAGCCTGGGCTGATTTATTTAAAAGTCTATGCCACTGGCGAGACTCCCACGAAAACGAAAGGAAACAGTGAGCTTTCTTTAGTCAGAGCTGGGGTGACGAATTTGGTCGGGCGTTACACGTGATTGTTCTGTTTCATTATTTCTGATGAACTATTTTTCCGGCAACAGTTCTAATATTCCATGTTTTGCTGAACCCTCCATAACATGCTAAATAATGGAAGTTCGTAACTGAAATGGTATGAAAGTGTATCTGGGTGGTAGCGTAATCCACTAATCGAATAATATTTCTGTGATGAAAAGGTATGAATGACGCATGTACATACACCTTGTTTATCGTGTAACACACAACTCCTCCATTTTATCTACGCAACGGTGTGACGAGGCCGAGTATCGTTCGACGAAGCAACGACGAAGTATCAAATATTTTACTGAACGAAAGCAAATTCGTTTGTTATTTTGGGCAAACACAAGCCGAGGATAGCGGCCCCCTTTAGAAGTTCTCCAGGTCGAACCATTTAAGTAACACGTTTCATCCCTGCTCTGTCCAAGAACAAAACGCTAGGAAGTCTGTTCTTTCTCAGTCTTTTGTTAAATCGTGATCAAATACGAAGTTTCACGGAACAATCGACATATCTGTTACACATAGACGCCTCGAACCAAAATGACATCGCAGACAATTTACCGACAATCGAACATAATAGAACGAAAGGAATTATTATCGTATCAATATACACTTCGTTTATCACGATTTAACGAACGCGCGAAAGAAACGTGTGCAGAATACCAGGCGGTGGAAAAGTTATTCGGGTATTATAGAAATTCGATCGAGAAATGAAGAATCGTGCCGCAATGTAAAATCGAGCCGAGATACCAGTTTTCCACGTTCGTTTGTTTCAGTTGAATCGGTTGCAAGTGGAACGTAAGGTTCGGTTCGAGTATTCCATTAGCTTCGATTATAAACGTGGAAATTTCGCGTTAACCCATTCTTCGAGCCGGATCGGATTCAAGACGAATCAATATAAACGAAAGAACGTGGTTTAGACATGATATGTCCAAAACAGTTTGGACACTTATTTCACGTAATTCTTGTTATTGACGTTTTTAATTACACGACGATGTAATTAACTGACTTTCATCATCAATTTTGAATACAATTTTTACAGAGAATGTTCGTTTTAAAACTGGACTGGCACACATTATTTCCCACTGTAATATTAACAACTTGCTATCAATTTTCCTGCATATTTCATTATGCACATGCATATTCATTTTCACACCGTTTGAGCACACTCTCACACAAAGGAAGGTTCGACTTTATAAGATTCTCCATGCATCGTGAATACTTTTGCGCATATCTATCGTGGTCCAAGTTTCATTTGATTTGTCAAGATTTTTGTTCAAGATCCCACGAACCATCGGAGTCTTGTCTGGTAAAGTATTTGATATTGATTAGCGGGGCGCGATTTTAACGTGTAAATAGTGTTAAGGAACCTAGATCATAAATCGTAGAAGTACGTTAAGCAATAAGCCATGCTGGAAACGATACATATCAAGAATTGCCTGTTGCCGATATCATCCATCGATATTGGACACCGAGTGAAGAATAAGATCGAAGCACAATTTCGGGGCTCGATATTCCAATAATTCGTATGCACGAAAGGAATACGGGGGGGGGGGGCGATAAAAGCAGCATTTCACGATCCTTTCGCCGCACGATTTCACTGAACTTTGCAAACAAATTAGCAGGAATGTTACTACTTTCCGAAATAATGGAAACGCGAAAGTCGAAGGTATTGCTTTCGGTAATAATTGAGGCAGGCCCAGCGAAGGATTTAATTTCGAACACGGCCGCGCGTTAAAGCAAAACGAGACCGAGCTGGCTGAAAGCCATTTCATCGACGTTACCGGAAGCGGGCAGGGAACGAGAGAACCGGGGAAACACGGCCGGCGAAGGTGCGAAGAAGAAAAACGGTAACGCAACAATGGAACATTTGGATCGTAGTAAAAGAAAAGCCGGGGAGAAAGAACGCCGCGAAGGCAACGGCACTTTTGTCCGTCACAAAATTTTCGCTGGCCTTTGACAGCGGACAAAAGCCTATTGTGCGATGACCCGTTAAAAATCGTTGTCCGCCTAATCGGCCGAAGGTTGATTCGATAAAACGCTAAAGGGCGAGCCAGCGAAATTTGCATCTCCATGCACGCAGCCTGCGGTGCAGTAAATCTGGAGAACGATAAAATTCCCCGTCGACAGTCTCTGGGCTTCGCTTTTTTCCGCGATTTTCCACGACCCCACCCTATCGGCACGATTAATTTTTTCCGCGAACACACCGCCGGATTATCGGCGGCAACAAATGATGGCTCGATTATTTTTATTCGCTCCCGGGGGTTTCTTCCGTGCGGCTCGTTCACGTGGTTTTGCTCCTGTGACTTGTAAATCGTTCGTTATATCGCTATGCGCATCCGGGATAACTATTTAGTTTCGGTATTAAGAAACTGTAAAGATTTAATCCAATGATTCGTGACAATTGAACACAGCGTTTATAGCTGCAGCGAGTCAAAAAATGTAACTGTATTTGCCAATACCATGAGCAGTGCAAGTAATCATCACGGAAACTGATCTTATTTCCTCCAACAGCTTCTGTTGCAAGCTACGATTTCAATTACGAGTCAACGTCGAAACGTTTGTCAGTGGTTCGACCACACGAAAACTCTGCAGGTGTTGACATTTGGTCATCGAAGGTAAGCTTGGATTGGCAAGCAAGTTCTTCGATAGACGATTAGACGGGGTCTGGATGCAGGCGTACACAGGTAGCCTAAGTCCAAGTCCGCCTGAAAGAGTAGATCCTGATTAAATAACCGCAAACGGTCGACGTCGTTCGGCTCGTGTCACAGAATGACGGTTAATATTTGTCGCTCTCGTGGTCTGCTCAGAAAGAGCATGCAATCAAAGTGGCTGGTCGCTATGAAAACGGTGAACGTGCTTTTTTCAACGAAAAGCATCGAGCACGAAATGCAATGGATGTAGAGAAAACATTTATCCAGACCTGTGGGTTACTAAATCTTTCGCGGTGCACCTTTTTTAAACGGAAGCCAGAGCTCTCTTTCTTTCTGTAGGAAATGCTTCGACTGATTTTTTTATCGAAGCGAAATATTGACAAGTTCAGTGAAACTGTTCGGGCCTGCTAAGAATCGTATAGACTGTCTGTACGCAACGCGAACGATGGAATCTCGATTGATCATTGTCGAGCACGATCCCCGTAATTGTACCTGGATCGAACGCGATCGAGCCGGCTACCTTAGGGCCGTATCAAACTAAACGCTATAGTTCAAAACGAATACATATCATTAGTTCTTAATGTGGCGCGGTGTAAGTAATAACTTTAAGAAAAAGGTGGCGAGAACAAAAAAAAAAAACGGTAACGATAACATTAACAACTAATTTATTACACATTTACCGCATCTTATATACATAATATACAACATACAAATTGATATATTGTATATACGAGATACATGTATTATATATTATATATCATATACACGCATATACGTATCTATATATGTGTGTGTATGCATGTACAAGAAAATCGGTGAATATAGGGTGATAAGGTTTTGTTAAGACGATTAAAAATTCGCACGATCACGTGGATCACGAGTTAGAAACGAAAAACGAGAACGAAGGTATTACGATAGATCGTGATCCACGCGATCGTCCCGTACATCTGTACAG
This sequence comes from Nomada lathburiana, assembly GCA_963667235.1. Taxonomy (NCBI): domain Eukaryota; kingdom Metazoa; phylum Arthropoda; class Insecta; order Hymenoptera; family Apidae; genus Nomada; species Nomada lathburiana. Next base: position 5,014,555 of record OY763904.1, read on the forward strand.
GCACGTTCAACCGGAAGAAAGGGGACGATATTCTATCGACAAAGATCCAGACAGTATTTTAAAATGTCATAGATAGCTCTAGTTCTCTACGTATTAATGTATCTATTATTCCTACACGTACACGGGTCGCGACACGAGCACGTTCTCGCGCTCCTCATAAATTCCACAGAAAAAAAAGGATCAACCTGAGAATCTCGCGAAAGCTATCGCCTCGCGTTCGCCCATCGATCTTCGTCGTCGACGAAACGAAAGGAAAAAACGAAAAGAATCAAAATCGATATAATCCGAAGGCGGAATAACGTGACAAAGGATTCGTGCTCGCGCAAAACGTACATACACATTCACACTACACACACTCGCGCTCGCACCAAACGACGCACGCACACGACAACATAAACACATTATAAATATTATATCGTTGTCGATGTCCTGCGATTATTGATGAAAGACGAAACGCGAGCGTCGACGTACGCGATAATCCGTTCGAGTACTCGACGCGTCGCGTTTCCGATCGTGTATTTCACGTTTCAATGATATTTATTATATATTTTTTTTTTTATAATAGCGTATGTACCGTGTATGTGTTTCCTGTCGTGATTACCCACGTTTCTCCTTACCTCGATAGACGTTTAAGAAACGGAAGGGAGGAGAACAGACGCAGGGAAACAAAACGAACGAGGAAGGGAGATCTGGTGTTACGATTTGTATCGAATATGCATTCTTTTTCGACTGTATTTTTAAACGTGCACTCGAAACGCTGTTTCTCCTTCCTACCACTCTATCTCTCTCCCCACTTTCTCTAGGAGTCTTACAAATTCCCTAATTATTGCGTTCGTAATTCGAAAGTCGTTTTGATCGTGGCAGCGAGCCGCGAGCCCGATTGTTTAACTGCATATACGATCGTCGATCCTGGTCGTTGTCTGTAACCCTTCCACTGCTTATCGTAGGATGCTTCTTAACCCTTTTCGTTCGAGGATTCGTGTTTCCGAAATGGACAGCGTCGAGGAAGCGAAAAAGGAGAAAATATGCACAAAAATCAAAGGGAAAAAGGAGAGAAGAATTAAAAGTACTTTTTAAAAAGTCAAATTACTCCTCGTTTATAATATTTACGAACGTAGGCTTAAGCGATCATTTTTAAGTGTTCTTGATCGACCTCGTGATTTAAACTAGTCAACCCCATAAAGGGTTAAGAAGATTATCGAAGAAAAATGATCGAAACGTCGACAGATTGAAATGGGAAGTGAAAAACGCGTTTGCGATTCTTTTGAAGAAATCGAAATCAGTTCAAGGGTTAATAAGGTGGCATGACGAACATCTAGAACTCATCGTTTCTAATTGTAAGCAATCGAATTTAAACGAAGCGTGTCGTTGCTTAAGTCGTCTTCGCTCGTTCTGTGTCACGTGCTTTATTGCGAATTACTGCGTCACTGTGACGGACCATTAATTAATTAAATGTCATTTCACTTCGATTATTCCCCTGAATTTATTTACTCTGTACCAAGATTCATCAAATCCTTGTCTTAAAAATTTTATCTCAATTTTATTTACCCCGAATTTATTCTCAGTAAAAATTAAGATAATTTGTATTGCTTTAACATTAAACGTTGTCATTTTTATTAGGGGCTCTTTAATTAGCATATCGTTCCTAGAAAAATTGCCTGCCTATAGTTAAGTATATGTGTTTGTCACAAGTGGCGAGTGCATTAGTTATATAAAATAAAAGTGATGTCGTAGAACTGAAAGCAATAAGTTGTCTTGCGTAGAACGATCCTGAAGACGCAATCGATGTAAGCGCATAACATAATTGCGATCAAAAGTCCAGAGTGGCTGCCGCGTCTCCATTGCCACAAATACAAGTCCAAAGAATGCTTGGTCGCAACGATCGCCACTGCAATACTATTTTTGCTCCGCGCAGAGAATGTTGCTTCAAAGCTATAGCGAACCAGAAGGGTTAAAGGAAAGCACTGGAGACGCGGTTAAGCGGAGATCAATATTTAACCCTTCCGCGGAATTTCACGAATGCACCGCGATCAAGTACTTTTGGAAGAAGGATAATACAATATCGTACATTCACTAAAAACGAATATAAAGTAAGAACTACAGTTTTCTCGAAAATTTCGATTTAATATGTCAATATTTTATTAACACTTGTTCCGATACAATTCTCAAATAATTTATTCTTTCCATCGTATACAATTAATCGAATGGTGTACCATAAATTTCGGAAATCGAGAAGAAAACATTTTTACGTTTATTTTTTCGGACAGACTGATCCAATTTCCGTACAAGGGTTAACTCTTCGACGCGTACCCGAGCCACCTAAGGAATTTCTTTCGGAATCCGTTCAACGCATATTCCGAGCGAGAAATTGTACATCAATGAAAGTACACGTCATCGACACATCGCACGGGATAGATGTAATCAATTCCCGACGGCTTGATGCAGACGTGCATCGTTAAAAGAAACACAGTTTCACGCTTCGATTCGTTGGAACGACGTGTTCTGGCGTTTTCGAGCTTTCACCGTGCAACTTCTTTGCCGTGCTTTACACGCTCCGAAGTTTGATCAAATTTGTTTAAACGCTGACGTTTGGCTCGATCGTTTTCTATTGAAAGACACGCGGTCGGTGCGAGGAGGTTGAACAATTGTTAATTGGTGAACGTTTGGAAAAACTAACGAATCGAGATCAAGGAGAAATTAACGGTTCCCATTTGTTGTTAAGGCGATTGCGTAAATTTATGGTAATAATAGTAGAGGAATTTTAAGAGAACGAAATAATTACATACTATTAAATAGTATTAAATATGTCGAATACATGTATTCTTTAACGTTGATTGCAATATTATAAAACTGTAATGCGATTTTAATCAGACAAATATTGCAACCCACCATCGCTGTTTTTACTGTCTAATTTCAGTAGAACTAAACAGGAGTTATTTTATATAATTATCGTTGTATCATTACAAAATTAACAAGCGTCAACTTCGCGAAATCTACAATGCCATTGCACTTCTGGTAGCCATAATTTGAAGTATAACTTCCTTCGCTCAATTCAAAAGCAATGTAATATATGAATATTAAAATGAAAGATGTTCGCAAAGGAAAGCACGGTGAAGCTCGGAGGATTGACTTGAATTACGATTAATTAGAACTTCCATACGTTATTGCGTTGGACCCTAAATATATCGTTAATATCATTATTTGGTGTCGCATTATTGCATATTCCTTTGCTTATCGCATAGATGATATACTTAAATGTTACTTAGAACAACGGAATTCCGAAAGCAATAACATTTGTACTCGTTTTACAAACGCTCGAGCGAAGCGTTGTAGTATCTTATTCATTTATCGACTAACAAAGGAACCAGTAGATTATCACTTTTACACGTACAGGTATCCTTGATCGATATCGATGTACGCGTACCCTTTTTGGTGACTGTTATATTGCATTGTAAAAAGAAAATAAATCGGGCGTTATTCGTTGAAACCAATTTTAACTATGTAAGTACGATTAGCCGAACGAACTATGTATGTATATGTATTTACAACAGACCATTTATCCTGATTTTATTGCCAGCAATGCAAATTGTGCGATGCTCGTAACAAGAAAATTCGATGGATAAAATTCGGGTATTATGAAGTAAGAATACGAGTGTCGCTTCGATCTATGTGTACACGAAACGTTTGTTTAACAAAATTTTGTAAACTATAAATCTAAGTGAAAATTGTCGTCTTTATATTTCAATGGTATGCGAAATAATACAAAACAACTTGCATAGGGTGTATACCAAGGGGGGAACGTTTAAAATTTGCTTGTTAAATTTATACCGTGTTTGAATGGAACGACAAATGTAACGCGTTTGAAGTCGTAGGAAAAGAAAAAAGTGATGTGCAAGTGTTAAAAATGGAGAAGCGAACTAGCAGTTGCATATTTTCCGATCCAGTGTGCACTATTTTTCTTTACGGTCCCATGAATAATAGAAACAGTAATAAGGTATACACCGACTGTAATGGAAAAACAAATCGATAAAACGTGAAATTAAAATTTCCTCGATATTATCGATCAAAGCAGACAAATAGATTTCCACGAATTTTTAAAAATACTGCATCCTTGCCACGTAGAAAAAATGTCACTCCGCTTGATTTGCTTTTTGTGGCAAACGTTTAATAGATATCTAAGAAACAGCGATCACCTGTTAATCAGTAGATAAAATGCATTTAGCATTTATATTGATTTCTATATACAAGATCGGAATTATTGCATATCTCCATAGCAACAAAATTTTGCTGGAATTATGAAATTGTTTCGAATTACTTATTAAGAAATTTTTACTAATATCATAGAGAAGATGTTAGTACAAATTTGTGCCACTCTTTATTTCCACATTTCTTTATTCAGTCGAGGATAATAAAATAAAGCATGATGAACCAATAATTTTCAATTGTTCGAAACCATAATAATTTCACACCCGAATTTCCATTTATATTGCAAAAATTGTACAGTAATAATTGTGATGTTTGTAACTAAATATGTTTTCGAACGAAAGAAAAAATAATTCACGATCTTGTTCTATCGTCTTCGCTTCGAAGATACTTCGACGAACTTTTTCAGAACAATTTTACAGCGTTTTTCACGCGCGAGGAATCGCTTTTCATAAGTTTGCGCTAAAATCGAACGACTCGTACGCAAGCAGAGTTAACGCGAGCGCAATTAACGTAGAGGACGAAATATCCGAAGGGGAAATGAGAGTCTGACGCTCCCGAGACGATTACCAACGATTCGATGATTAGTCTTAATCCCTTTTGTACGTTTATATGCAGTTAAATGACGTGTACATAATTATGTAAATCAGTGTTGTGAGATTAATCCGATTGTAATACCTACACACCGAACCCCATTAGCGAAAGGCATGTGCTTCGAATTATTATCCTTGGAATTTCGTGAGGTGATTAAACGGTCCTTTCGAAACATTCATCTCCATAATGTCGTCGACTGCAGTCGAGCCAGTATTCATTGTCCTTACTAATTATATTTTGAAACGATTTTAGCTGCTTCCTTGTGCGGCAAGTTATGCGAATCCTATTTGAATTCCGTTTTCAGTAGCTCAATCAGTTCTAAATGTGTCTTGCTTTGTTCAGAGTAAGTGAAAACAATTGTTAAACAGGTGTTATTAGGTGAAGACCCGGTTAAAGAAATTGTGCGCTGGCTCAAATCGATGACATTAAGAGTTTTTATTATTGCCTAACACTGTGTTTCCTTCAGCTTTCCAAAATAATTATATTTTCATTGCTATTGCAAATTCTTGACCCAAGTTTCCCTATCTTTTCCATTCTTATAATATTCAGAATGCAAGAAAGAGTTTCGTTAAAGATGCTTCGAGACTAATCGTTGTTCTATTAATATGTTCAAACAATTCTGTTCAAATCCTCCCCCCTTTAGTTTTATGTTTTCAATATTACTTAAGGGAATCAGCTCTAATAATTAATTAAAATTTAACCGAAATAGGGTAGAAATACATACTGCAGTAGAATTAAACATTTTATTATAATCCATTATCAAAATATTGGCCCCCATTTTGAATAATTGGGACACTGAATTGAAAAGAAAGGACAATAAGGAACTATGTTTCGGACCTGGTTGCAGTAAATACTGATTTAATTTAATATGTTGAAGCTTCAATTAAATAGATGGACTGGTTATTTTTTGCCAAAATATAGACGAATATATGCACTTTTATAATAACGAAAAGATTTATGGATTCCAATAAACAAGGAATTTTCCTATGGAAGACCATAAAGTTTCATCGAAAATATTATTAACTTAAACTTAAAAACTTAAAAATTTACATCTCTCGACAGAAAACGCCCCTAAACGAAATCATAAATCCTGGACCTGGTTCGCTCATGAAGTCGTATTATATCGTGTTGATACTGCATCAAATTCGATTGAACGAATATGTCGTTGATGTGCGCTTGCGTGGGAAATTGAAATAGTGAAATAGTTAGATGGGCATGTGTCCCTGTTGCGTATCAATGTGTTTTTAAATTCTCACCGAAGGGTGGCGCATAAATGCAAATGTCATAAAGATACATTTTCATTAATAATACTCGAAAACTATCGTATCGGACCCAACAGTTGAGGACGTGCAAGTTTCTATATAACAATAAACAAAATAATAAAAACACAGAGCACAGCATTCCAAATAGTTTTAGATAGATTCTCAGCAACATTAAACTTGCAAAAAGACTGTTACAGTTTTTAATATCACCTAATCTTCTTCAATGATTCTAGTTAACTTAACTCAGTATACAGTTTTAATCGACGTGCTTCGTTTATTAGTATCCACGTAATTGTAATACGAGTGCCGTCCAAGATCGGCCCGCGAGCCGTTTTGAATTTCCCACTGTTAATCGCGTTGCCACGGAAACGTGCCATGCTGCGACTGATTGTGAACAGGATCCTCATTCTTCAAAAAATCTTACACCCTACCTGCGATAATCCTAGGAAGTGCAATCGATTTATAATTAATAAAATAAATGTAATAAAGCATTACATTTCTTTTACTTTAAATGGGATAATAGAAAGTGTGACGCTGATAGCGAGTTTGCCTACATTTGGAAAGCATAACTCAATGGTGAATTTACCCATAATGCACAAGATATTTGGCGGTCAAAGATTCAAACAGACGCCGGAACATTTAACCTAAAACTTGACAGTCTAAATGTCTTTCAAGAAAGTGTGAATCATGAGTGGAATATCAGCGGTGCACGTTAAAAAATTAAGTAAGTACACACAGTGCAGATAATTTAAAATAAAGTAACTCCAATGTAAAAGCCGTATGCAATTCTTTCAGGCCATAACATCGAAGAAATCCGATCCAGGGCGTTAGATAATATTACTTCAAAATACGATCTTGGTTTTGGTTGCGATTGTGACGCTGTCAAAAAGGAATTGATAACAAAATTGTTTCATTGGTTTTCATTCGAAACCCGTCCACAAACGGAAAAGGTTTTAGATTTACTGCTTCGGTTGTTAAAGGTACTTTCTACATATGTTTTTTTTATAATTATCGTATTCCTTAATAGTTTGAAATGTTACTTACTTAATTTTACTTAATTGCACTTCTAACAAGCGAAAGCACAGTAATGATTTTCGTCACAAATGCGTTACGAACATTATCAATAATTATATGTTTCACAAGACAGGCGATAGAAGTTACTTGAATGCTTTTGGCAAATTAAGATTTCAAAACGAACTGCACGAATTAAGGAGAAAATTGGATTCAAAATGGCAAGAAAAGTTAAATGATATTGAAGAAGTAATTCTTAATCCCGATAGGGTGCAAACATCATCGTCGAACCGAGAAATTATAAAGGTTGGTACAATCTTTTGTTAAAACGTGATCGTTCTCAAGCAAGAAAAGAGATTATTTGAAAACATTTTTTCTTTAAGAATCCTTCCTCGATGACAAATGGATTCATCGATTATGACGGGCATAGAACTCGGATAAAAGATTCCGAGCGCAATGGAACCAGAATCTATGGAATAGAAGATCATACTTTGTCTCAAAGTGGATTCACTATTCCCTCTGCTTTAAATAGGTAGACACGCGTTATACACGTGTGTTGCATTGTATAATTTCGATTTATTTTTAGTACAGTACCGTTTGACTTAACATTGGAATGCGGGGATGGAACACCAATATCTAAGGCGACAGATGGTGGTATTAAATGGCTAGTCATGCCATGGCAACCTTTAGTCACCTCGGATAGGGGTGTCTTGGCAGCAGTCGAAGGAACTCTTAATAATAGTTTAGACACAAATCTTATACTACAAACATGTCAATTTATAATGAACGTGGTGATGCAGGATTTTCCTGCAGAAGTTTTCCTTCAGAGGCCAGCAATAGTCTCTGTAAATATCTAAATTTCTTATTCCTCTCGTATTTGAATGTATATTAATTCATTGATAATGAACTAAACAACTTAATTTCGCTTAATTTCAGATATTACATAATTTTCTAGAATCTAGCACAAATACGTCGAACGCAGAGATTAGAATTGTAGTGCCTATGATATTAAAAACGCTTCACAAGCTCACGCGATCTTTAAGACTACGGATTCATTACTACTGCGAACCATGTATCGCAAATAAGAAGCAGAAGGTAATTGAACACAATTCGATTTAAACACTTGCTTTACTAAAGCATAAAGCATTGTATATTCACAAAGATTGCTTTCTTTCAGTTATTAGCGGGAAAGTTAAATAATACCGGCTATACGCCTTCCGAGCCAAGGGATAGCCCAGATGGAGGATTTCCAGAGGCGAATTACCAAGCGTATCAATCCACAGTACGCATTTGTTTTAAGCCCTGTTAAACTTTTCTCGCGACAATCACATTGTGCATATTCTGTTTAGGGTACAAGTGAAAGGAGTCAGAGCATATCCGATGACATTGATGATTCTATCTTGCAATTGCAACAGATGCTCGTGCCTAACTTTTGCATCGAGACATTGAAAGATGTTATATCTCAATTAAGTATTCCTATCAGCTCGATATTTCCATTAAGAAACACAAAATACGTTACAGACTTGATGCACGAGCTGGTGCAATTACTCACAATTAGTATTATGCCAAACATTTGGCTTTGTAACGACGAAATGGCATTAAAAGTAGCCGACGACATGAAAACATTGTTTGGCACCTTGGGCGATGTCATAGAATATTTCGGCAATTATAGCGCGATAGACCATTTCAGGATAACGTACTTGCATCTTGTAACCATTACAGTAAAACTTTTAAGTAGTATCGTTCCTTTAGAACTGGCAGATCTCGTGTTTCCTAAATCGCTTAAAACGTCGATATGCGTAGCTATAATGGATGCTCCGATTTATTTTTTATATCCGAAGTTACACTCTATGTTACAAGAATATGGACGCGTAAGTGTCATTTAAACTGCATGCTAATAACAGCACTTTGAATCAGGAGTATCAGTTTATTGTAATTCATAGTTTTTTTCCACAGCAATTTCAAGAAACGGATGAAGTCGAGTACATAAAATTATTCGATGAAACGAGAGTGATAGCAAAATCGATGCAGGCAGCTATATCTTTGATCAAGAACGAATCCGATTCATCTCATTTGGAAACTTTGAGAACATTGTACGCTTCAAAATTAAGTTTATCTTACCACAAAAATTTCACTGTTATCAAACGGACATTTAAGTTTTTACAGAATATAAATAGGTATATATCTTCCGTACATTATTAGAAGTTGATGGAAATTGACGATTCAATAATGTTCAATCAACGCTTTTGGTATTGTAATATAAGCGCTTTCACATTTTAGGTACTCTTTAAATAACGAAGACCGCGCATTAGCCACGAAATTGATATTGAGCCTATTAGCTAATGCAGATACCGATATGCAGTACGTCGCGTATCTCGAATGTCACACACTGGTTAAGAATGTTTTAGGAATAGAATACGGCAGAGAAAGCTTGTCATGGGAAAATTTATCATTTCTATTCGAATCGTCGATTTTAAGCGAATTAATATCTTACGGTGTAACGCACGAAGACGAAAGGGTAATCTAAAATGTTATAAACAATTTTACCTTCAATAATATACGATATATATATAAACAATTATTTCTCGATCTTTAGATAAAGGAAATGTCTGAAGAAATATTAGTTTATATACTAAAAGGAAGAGTACAAATGGGAGAAAATGGATGGTTAAAATCATTAGGAGCTATAGCACCAATATTGCCCCTTTTGCAATGTCACGCTCATCCTTCCACGACGTTGGGTAAATGTGTAACAAAAATCTTCGATCCCGATGTCTCCACAAATATACAATTACCATATATCGAAGTAATGCTCATTTGATTCATAGAAAAGCCCATTATCTTTGCAGTCCTTCGAATAGTATGATAAATGATGTATCTCTGTTGAAGGTGTTGAAAGGTAACTTAAGGTTTCTATTCTCTTCGGACGGGGATATTAGAGAAGAAGCTATTTGTCGATTAATTTGGCTCCTCGGGAAGGAGAAAGATTCAACTAAGAAGTTACCACGATTGTCATCCTTACATGGTTTACCTCTTAGCTCGCTTTGTATCTTCGAACGTCAAACCTTTTTCAAGAAATCTGAAGGCAATTATCAGGTTACGCTCATTTTAATATTTGCACGTTTAACAATGATATTACGAATAATTTCATATGTTAAAATATTTTTTTTATTTTATTATAACACGAAGTATCTGTTTTTGCAGAGAAGCAATTTATTGTCCGTATTGGAGATATTGAACGAGCCGAACGTTGATCCGAAAATACGGAAATCTGCGTTGGTGCAGATTAGTGTTATGCTTTCAGATTCTTCTCTGCATAAATTGTTTATTACTGAAGGTGGACTACCTCTGATCTTAACGATATTTAACAGTGCCTTGGTAAGTCCATTGTATAATTTTGTGATGGAATATCTATGTATTATACAGTTCGTTACATAGCATTTCCGTTCTTTCATAAGTTATATCGAATTTTAGGTGGAAAAAGAATATATTAATTATCCGGATTCTGTTATACCTATAATTACTATATTGAAACTATTAACATCTACTGAGTGCTCTATACGGCAAGATCTGTCCATTCATATTAATGTTTTCTTCAATATACTCAGAAGTATGTGACAACAGAATAATACAAATAATCTATCTGATACAAAAAGACAGATGTGTTACTGAAAACTTATTTTTTTAGGTCTCTTCCTCTTTCCAAACAATGAATGCGTTAGAACCGATGGTTCACATCTACTGTGTTTACTGCTTTACAACGAATATATGATGAGGCAGAGCGAGAAGCATACCGAGAATTACAATCAGTTAAATATTTCGTTGCCCTATATTATTGCGTCCAAAATGAAACTGCCATTCGTTTGTAAATCGCATTGGAAAATAAGTACGCATAGGCGATCGGATATGACTGGTAAATCAAATTAAGTATTTTCTATGTACAAATTGTTTTAGTATGTTTTACTGTAGTTGTATTTGTATGCTTTCGACAATAACTACTGTTACAATCCACTATAGGAAAACAGACGACGATTATTATTCTTGCATTTTTTAGTTCTTCACAGTGCCAACCCATTGGCTTCAACGTTTATAAAACAATATTGGATATGGGAATGGAACGATGGAATAAATGTACTTTGGAAAAGTTGGAACGACGTCCACGACTCTGATGTACCAGAAAAATTAAGAGTTCAAGAAAACGAATTTTTAGTTTTACGCCTTAGCTCTCCTCATTATTATTGTCAACAGCAACTGTATAATATCCAAAATTCGACTACGCACGATTCGGTATCTTGTGCCCTCGATTACCTTACAATGTAAATATCGTTTGCTACTTTCTTACCGATCATTTGCATTTTTTTCTTTCTTTAAAAATAATTATTTAATCGTTTTAGGTACATCAAATTTTATAGAATGCATCAATTTGAAGAAATGAAGGATATAAGCCTATTATCATGGGAGCAAACATTCGAACGGTTTCTACTTGCACAACCTGCAAGTAAAGAAGATAGCGATTTGTTCGTTGAAGTCTTGAGTTTTCTACAAATTTATATTAATATCACAGAGCATGGTAAAGATAAAATACTTCTAATATTTATTATATTCAATTCGATGATATGTACTCGTATTTTAGAATCAATGCATGATTTGAAATACGATAACATTTGTATAATTTCTTAACATAAACCAGGAATGCGCAAATGGACCAACAAGATAATGAAGAACATAACAAAGTCATTGGCAGAGTTATTAAAGCATTCTGAATTAGATAATCAGAGTGTGCATCAATCTATATTAAAGTTAGCGCGTACATGTGCAGCGACAGAAAAAACTGAGAAACCTGTACCCGATGATCAAGACGTTTGGCTACATTTTATTGAACTGGTTATCTCGACTTTATGTTTAGGAGATCAACAGCATTTTTATAACTTAGGTAAATTTAATGTTCCATGACGCTACGAAATATGTTAGTTGCGATTATGAATAAGCAACAATTTTATTACAGTTTATCTCGATTGGTTGTTAACGTGCTTAACATATCTAATTGGAAAATGTCACTGGGCACAATATAAAAACTTATTGATGTCATTGGGAAATACATTAATTGAATTAATTGTATCGTTCCATGGAGCTGGAACTGTTAGCTTTATGGGTTTATCTATAACTAGAAATTCTGTCATATGCCTCAATCATTTGCTGTACCAAATGCAAATAAACTTTAGTAAAAATGTGAGTAACGTTTAATCGATACGATTGAATTGTAATTTAATGCGTTCTTCTTTAGTTAGTTTCATTTTATTTCGCACATTCTTTCAGAATTTCACACAATTTTGGTACGAAGAGGGCCGTACGCTGAATTGGTTGCCCATGTTGTGGCAGAATCGAGACCCCTTAGTTCGCGCATCCGCTTTACAACTATTAGCTGGTTTATTAAACAATCTGCATACAGCTTCTCAACTATTAAATTCTGTTGCACTGGCACCGAGCGAATTATGCCAAGCATTACTTCAATGTATCGCATCTAGAGAGGAGTCTTGTATCGTAAGAGAACAAGCATGCTGTGCATTCAGTAATTTAATCAAGAATTGCAATTCCGTAATTTTTCAATACGTAAGTATACATCAAACTCTTAGTCAGTCCGATATAAACTTACTTATGCAAATATAGAACGGTTCACTTGTTCAATTATTATGGCATAATAACTGTTTATTTAGGTGGATTCGTTGAAAGCAAATGCGATTTTAATATACATAGAACAAAGCAATACTTATTACGAAATTAGCGTGTTATGTTCTAATATTTATATGTTTACTTCTTTGGACTGTGAATACGCGGATAATTATGTGCAAGACAGTGGAAGGGCCCCATCCATTCACAGCATGCAGTCCACTTGTACATCATTGGTACCACGTACAATATCGTATCTGTATAATTGCCAGGACGAATTGCAGCCTTGTATGTACACCATCGATGATATTCGCATTTTATTTGTGATATCAATACGGTTGTACATCGTTTTAAAAATTGCCAGCTTTAAATGACACATTATAAACGTAAATGTTAATTTATTTTTAGTTCCTATGGGAGGATCGATCATTACAGACGTGGATAATTACATAGAATTAGTAGCAACACCCTCGTTAATAACAGCCGTTTGTAGACTATTAAATAATTTAATATTTGTTGGAAAGCAAGAAGTTGTTCATCAAATTTACGAGCACTCCATTGATAAATACTTATTTGGGTAAATCAAAATCACCATTTTTCATCCGAATATTTCAATATTGTCCCTCTTTAAAATGAATGAGTTCGTTTTCACGATTCCTACGTAAAATTTTTCCAGGTGTATCAATAAGATTCCCAAGGATGTCGAAAGTAAAAAGTCTTTAACCCATTACTGCGATATTTTGGAAATGTACATCAGCATTTGTACAGTTTTAACAAACTGTATCACGTACAGTAGCGAATACACCTTTGTTGTTAACTTTTCGCCAGACTCGCTGTTCGCATTGTTTCGCTTTTTAAATCATAACTTGTATTGTGAGTTGAACATTCAAAGAAAGCAGTACACTTGCAGTATTATATATTCGAGACAACCCACTGTAATTTGAATCTTTGTACAGGTAACGATACGCCGCAGCTGATATCTCTACGGAACAAACTTTGGACGGAGATCTTCAATTTTATAGCCATACTCTCTTTAACAGAGAGTCAGCACTTCGAATCAATTCAAACGGCACTAGAGTCGTGTAGTCCAGAAGCTGTACTTTCGTTGATCTGTTTCGCAATAAAAGACTCCAATTCAGAACTTCGTATCAGCGCCATTGGTTGCCTCGCGTTTCTGCTTTCTCAAGAAATTCAAAAGGAGTCTCTAGGGAAGAGCAGCGTCTCGTTGTCGACCATAATGGACACAGTTTTGGCAGGATCACCGACCGACAATAAAAATAATTTAAGGGAAATCATTTCCGATGTCAACAAGCTCACCCTGCGCAGCGCCAATGTACACTCAAGAAAATCGAATGAGCAGGAAAATTCGCCAACAACTTACGAAAAATTGGAGATCGAAAGAAACGAAGTAACGATAGGCGAGGAGCTTTGCGGCGTTCTGTTGCCTTTATTCATTGCTCACAATTATAACAGATCTAAGAAGAACAAAAAATTGAGCGAAGACAAGGACTTGATCACAAGTGCGCTCACTAACTTGTTGTGCGTGTCGCACACGGCGAAAAGAGTCGCGCTGGAAGAAAATTTACCCGAAACCATATTAATGGTATTGAAAGAGCTGTATATCAGGCTAAATCTACAACCTTTCGAGCTTTTCAAGAACCAAACGGATCGCGACAAAAAGGTACGCGACTAAAACGAAGCGGTGGATTATCATTAATGGCAACTTGCCTATAATAAATATTATTCGATATTCACTTTACCACCGTAACCATTCATCGTGGGGCTTTCCAATATTGCAAATGATGAAAGATACATGCAAATATTATTCGTACACGTGGCATGGAAATGACAGCAACTCCTTTTTATACAAGCAACAAAAGTTTTCCTCATCTTTTTGTACAGATGCATCCACTGCTGCACGATGTGAACGCTATTTTTACATTGCTAATGAACTTCATGTACGATAGTTCTGAAGTTAAAGAGGTTCTAACAAAAGTGGGACTAGCGGATGTATTGCATAAATTATGGGCCTGGATTGCGTTAAATAAAACGGTTTCAACCACTGCGCTAAAATTGCTGGCAACCTACACTACAAAATGTACATCAGGTATTGTTCAAACAATAATGCAGCATTACTATTAAGTGTTATATAAATAACACCAATTGTCTTGTTACTTTTCTCGTCTTATTATTTTACAGCAGCACAATCATTGACATTAACTACTACCCTACCAGGAACAGGGCTCAGAAGGACTCCGAATACTCTTGCTCTGATACATGTTATTATACAGTTAATTTGTAAAGAGATAGATAAGGCCGGTCAGTTGTTTGATAATCATAAGTTACACTTCGCGTTTCATATTCTGCGAAATGCAGTGCACGTTCACGAATGCAGGGTATCGATTTCGAAGGTAATTTTGCACTGTTCGAACGTGACTTACAGCCAGAGGAGAGCTTTCATTTATTGAATCTTATTTCGCAGAGCAATCTCCTACAATTCTTTACGAAGATACACCCGATTACTACGAAAAGGACGAAACCGTGGCCACTTGTCGAGCTATACTGCTTAGAGTTTCTAATTGATTTCACTTATTATGAAGAAGGTCAATTATTTGTACCAAAGGTAACATCCTTCATCTGCTATTACTTTTTACTCCGGTACACTTATATTTATTTCACTTCGTTTTAATGTTTCAAGAACTTCAATTCTTTTTGTTAATTGTCTTTGTATAGTGATTAATGAAGGAACGATTTTTCAGGCTGTCGATGGTTTAGATGTTTTAATTCAACTCTCAAAGTGTTCCTCGTCATCTAGTAAAATCCTTGCGATCTCCATACTGCGTAATCTTGCATTTAACATGACCAACCGACCACGATTGCTTAGTTCGGGTAAGTAAATTAACCATTAAGTTAAAAGTAAGTTATCCCTTTGGGTAATTTATGTGAATTTGGCCCAGCCCTCAACGTAATAATATTAATAATAATAACAATAGTAACAGTAATAATAATAATCATAACAATCCGCAGTGCAACTTTCGCATTGGTTACTACAATTCTGTGGTACCCAAATACTTCCATGTTTTACATATCAATTACTTCCATGTTAAAGTGGCACGAATGTTTCAGTGGACTTCATTAACGTTCTGCATGATATATTTAAAAATGGCACACTGGACGACATTAAAATAGCCGGTTCCATGCTGTGGTCCCTAGTAGCCAACAATCAAAAGGGAAAATTGATTGCACGAAGCGCTGGCTTTTCGCAAAGCATACAGGAGGCTTTGGGGAGGCTCACGCTAAATATCGACGACAGAAGAGAGGAAGAAGATTTAATCAAAATGTTACAATACGTGCTAAGAATTATTAGCCCGGCGGATACGAAAAATGATTGAGATCTGCGTATGAGTAGAATATAATTGTACATAGAAATTTTTACATTGCATTGTGTGAATAATATTTTTAACAAGATGTGTAATATTTTTTTACGAACACTGTAGGAAGGATTCAGCGTCGATTTATAAAGTCTTGTACATCGTAGGCGTAACGAAATCTATTTTATACGATATGTATACATATATTTTTACGAATATCGATCAAGCAAACGATTTGATAATAAAAATTATTTAATAACTGAGCGAATAATGTTTCAACGTAATATAAGACAGTCTAACATAAAGTGGAACACGAGATGAATGACCAAATTGGAACTGTATAACTGATGAGAAAGAGCTTCCAGCTTCACTTAACTTTTTTTTTTCGCTACTGTAACGCGAGATTGATTATTGTTGCGTAACAGGATAACATCGATGTACATATAAACGTAACACGAATTGTAGATTAATTAATATGACTTTGTGCAAACGAAGTGACTTCAATTCGTCAATGACATTTGCATCTCGAGTTTCGTTTGCCCACATCTCGATTTCAGGCAATACGTCTCGATTCTGATGACGACTACATATATTTCGTTCACGTTAATTAAATCAAATGTAGCGTTCAAAAGTTACCTACACGACAAGTACCATTTACCCCGTCAACCAATTTCGTCCGAAGATAAACATAAATTGTTCAATGCGGCAAATCGAAATTGCGAAGAGTGAACTATAAATAATCGTATTGGAAGGTTTTTAATTGTTCTATAACATTAACGCGATAATACAAATGGTTTTGCCAAAGAAGCAGAAAGCGTGCGGAATAAGCGGGCGTATATATTAACGTGCAAAAATATCAAACCCGTTCCGCAGCTCGAACATCGACATTCTGCTGTCGCGCTATTGCGAATCCGTTTTTCTTTTTAATGTTTTTCGTAGTGCCCGTAACAGAAATAGTTCTTCTTCATCGGACAAACAGCCAAAGTCGAATATCATTTTCTTCCGAATATTTATATGTAAAACAATTAGAGGAACTTTTTCTGCGTTCAAAACAATTACAGGGGGAAGTGGAAGCATTATTGTCTTAAATCACGTTAATACGATTAGGAATATTAAATTGTATGCTTATGAGTTACCACTCTGTCGGCTGTAAAATTTTAGAATCCAAAATTAGCGTGACGCGGATTTGTTCGTGAATATGCTGCGCAAAAGTAAATTGAAAAATTGATTTGAAAATTTAAAAAAATCTACAGATATATTAAAATGCCCTTTGAGTAGCAAAAAATAGTTACATTGGTAATACGCGTCAAGTTTTATGTAATCTATAAAACATAAAATTTTCACGATTAATATACAAATATATATAATAGTATATAATTAATACAAGTGTATCGATGGAAATATGGTCGTTTGATTCTTGAAAATAGAAAGCAGAACAAAAATAGTTAAAACTTTATGAACAGGTTGATAATAATTCGAGGTCGTCCAAATTGTTAAAAATAGATTGTACGTTTTTCTGCTTTGATCCAGTCATTTGTTATAATACGATTTTTCGCGGATGAATTCTCACGCTCGGAATATCATCATGGTTCGCGAAAACCGGATCTTCCACGTTCCCGTAAAAGGAAGACGCATAGCTGCAGCAATGCCAGATAGTAGAATACTTCAAGTTTCAAGTGAATCTTAAACAAATACGGAATTGTTGGAAATCGATGGGCAAGAACAAAAATTGCACAATCTTAACAATTAAGTAACAAATATTTAATACACTGTAAGGAAATCAAACTTATTTTAAGTCGAAGAATTATTTTAGTATTCTATTATCGATTCATTTGAAAATTTTAGTATTCAGAACAATAAATAACATCTGTATCGTTATTACCAATACATAATTGTAATACACGTTATTCGCGAGAACAATATCTGAAATAGTAATATTTTTTGCTAGAATTCTATCAGCAGAATCTCAATCTTATGCATTCTACCAATTACGAAACTTTATATCTTGAGTAACAACCCGGACAAATACATAGGTGTAATGATCCGATGCCCACGCATAAATTACAATTTTTTGCATATATGTGCGTCACTCATCGCAAGAAAAGATGAAAAAAACAAGGAGCAGATGGCACGAAGCAAGAGGCCACTGAATACTTTTATCTCCGCTTTCGTTCTTTAATCGAACGTGGAATACATAAGGCCTCTATAAGAAAAATGGAGACAGTTTTTACAAGCTTCCCTTGCGTGCCTTGTTCCCGTTCAACATTTGTATACGCGCCGACTGCAATGCATGTGATATTTAATATAATTTATTTTAGGAGCGCTTTGTAATGAATTGAAATTTACGCATGTTGCAATCAATTACTTGATTAATAGCCGGAGACCCACTTATCTATTTTCTGTTCCTAAACTGAATATCATTGATTGGAACTTATTACTAACATTATTGTTAAAAAATCATATAATATTCTGGGCAATAGTTAGGGGCAAAAACAATTCTTTATGCAAATGTATTAGTAGAGTGAATTCTTTTCGTTTGACAGTTCGTTTTCGAGAAAATTCATTTTGAAGATAGCTTTACCAATATATTGTCTTATGAAAGCTAGAATATGCGCAAAGGAGATCGAAAACGTTCTCGTTATAAAGCGAGAAATTATTACATCGTTTTGGAAAGCGAATTTCGTCGACTGGAATATTTATTTACAGCAAGAAAACGAACGTTTCCAACTCCTGCTATAGTAAAACAAATAAAAACATTTCAATTACCATTTCCAGGTATTATTGAACCCTTCTATTTGTGAGATGGGCTGAATTGATAGGCAGTCGCTTAATTAACCGCACATGCTTAACGCTAAATCTTCGAAATTAATTTTCTCGAAAACAAAACCCTCGGACAAAAAAACTTCTCAACTTATATTTTCCATTTATTTTTGCACAAAAAATTGTTTGTTGCTGCCTTCCTGTCACGATACTGACCCTACTCGCTTCACGGATTAACAATTGAGTCGTATGCGGCAAACCGTGTAAACATTGAAGAGATCATTCAGGGAGCGTGCTTGCATTGCCAAGCGAAGAAGAAGAAGGAAAAGGTGTTCAGTGAGAAATGAAATCGTTTCGTTGCGATGTAATTATCCATCAGAAGAAGGTAAGACCAAGAATGCACCAACGATTGATGAGTTTTTTAAGTTAATCCGCGTATCAGTGATAAAACCATCCAAAAATGTCGAGAAACATGCATATGTACCTATATCATACTAGTTGAGAGGAAGAACGGTGTAAGAATAATATTTGAATTTCGTCCCACGTAGGCGCACAAAGGAATTGGGATTGTATAGAGCGGTTAAAATAGCGACTAATTTATCAAATCCATCCGATTACAGAAAAAACCGCCAGGCAACATATGTGTTCCAGCTTGAAGCAAAAAATTAATCCGAATTGGAACTAAGAATAGAAATTCACTGTCAGCCGGTGCTTCAAGTCGATTAAAGGTGATTCGTATGACACGACCGTGCTACGTGCACTGGCAAGGTATGGCCAGGTATTAAACGCCTGTTATTAACATTTTAAGGTACGCAGTTTCCACTGCAATTGCTGCAGATTTCATTGAAAAATTCTTGTTCTGTTGTCAGCGATGGTCGTTACTGTTGCCGGCAATAGTACGACCACGAAGAGAAGAATGCCGAGGGGTCGAAGAAATCTTTAGAGAATTCGACGGCGGTACTACGAAGGTTCGATTGACATTCAGCGAACGATCGATGGATCGTTAATTGCCCATTATTTGGTAGCGTGGGTGGGCCCCGGTCTGCACAGCTGTCCTCTCCTCTTCCATCTACGCTCTACACGCATTCAGAAGCGGATTTAGGCTCGATTCAAACGTGCAAGACTTCTCAAGCGCGGGAAACATCCGTGTGCTTAGAAATTATACGTGCAATCAGACTCTGTACAGACAAGCAGACGAGTGAAAACTGCCAACGTCCGCGTGTCTCCTGAACGGATACATTTCTACCGAAGAATTACTCTTCGCTTAGATAAGACGATTTTTTTCAAACGCAAAACGTCAGCGTATTTTAAGAAGCGATAGATCACGTATCGACAAGTAGTTTCTCGCGTTTGTAAAACGCGTACGCACGCGTGCATTCGCAAAAGAACAACGTAATCAGACTTGCGTCAGATCGGCAGATTTTCTTCACAACGGAGAACATCCACGTGTTTCACGAGACAGTCAAACTTTACAGAAACCAGCGCAGTCCTTTCACGACCGCGAGGCGAGCCGAAGAAAACGCGGTTCAGGTGAACAACTTCTCCACTTGACGGGGAAAACGTCCGCGGGTAAAGGTACGAAGACTCGGCGGACAACAACCGTATGTATCCACGGTTCGAAACCAAAATTATACAGGGAAGCTGAAAGAGGGCAGATAACTCTGCTCGCAAAACGTCCTCTTCTACACGCAATTCTAAGAACGCTCCGCGGATGACGTCAGTAAGCGCGGCAAACGCCCGCGCGTTTTAAAAGAAAATACAAAAATTTGCGCAGATAGAAAAATTCTGCAACCATTTGCTGATCTGATTATCCCTTTTCTCTACATTGTTCTGCAGACCAAGCAGAAAAATCCTCTGGTCCGAACCGAGCCTTAATGAAAGGTGGTGCGGTCGTGGCGTCCGCGTGCGCTGGCATTGTGTTCCAGCGCGGCTGGTCACGTGACTGTCAGATGGATTTGCGTCAATGGTGACCTCCGCGTTCGCGTATCTACCACACCGCACCCCACTGTACCGCATATGCCATGGGCCCTGTCGAGAGACCCGTGGGACCAGCGAGTACGATACGCCGGAGATGAGGTAAGAAAGCATACCATGGAACTGTAAAATATTACAGAAAGCGGCAGTCGAGGCGGCTGAACGCGAAGGCTCTAAATTAATTTCAGATGGTAAAGTGTAGCAACAAATAAACCACTGTTTCTGGATTGAAATTATTTCTTTCGTGGGAGAGTCGTCGCGCCGTATTTTTCGTCGGTGCGATGCAGTTAATTGCAATTTCGATAAGGATATTGAAATTATTATTAAAACCAGCAGGGGAAGTGGAGTCTTGGGGGGCCCAATGTTTTCAAGCATGAGATGTACCAATAGATAATACACTATTTTTTGTTTAAGATTGTTTCTTTCGCGGTTGACGGCCAACAGATTGTAAAACAATTTATCCATAAATGTATTATCGCTTCGTACATTTTGCTATTTGTAATTTCAATGAAGATATTTCAAACGACAGATAAAAAATGTTGCGACAAATATTTATATGCTCTAATGCATACCATGGATGTTCGTGTTATACGCTAGTAATATAATGTGTCACCTAATGCAATTATAATTATTCTAATAGACCTGAAACGAGCGTAACAAGTAATGTGGTTTTTCTGAGAGTTGAGTTTAAAACAATAGAACCCGTAATAATCATCGCGCAGCTGTTTACTGTGTACGCTGTATATTGCTGCAAATGAAAACCTTCAGGCAGTGCATTATCAAATGTTCACAAGTGTAGCTCGAATATTGCAATTATTTTAAACGTTTCAAGTGAACGTGACGAAAGAACATATTGGACATGTATGTTTACACGAGTTTCATCAAGGGAATAATGCAACTGTAACGGCGGAAAGCATGCTCGAGGTGTATTAATAAAATATTAGTGTAATCCAGTGCCAAAGATGGATTAAGAAACTTCAAGCTTGGAATTACAGTCTAAAAGATGAACCACGAGTCGAGTGGCCTAGAAGAGGTAAATGAAGACCTTTGGATGAATTACTGTGAAACAAAACCCAAAGAGTACTGCCGAAGAGCAATTCCCATAAGTTGTATTCGATTCATTATTAATTACTGACAGATAATTGTTCATGTTCACCTAATGTACATACCGAAAAATTTACATTACTTATGAAACGATTATTGGACAGAACGGAATTACGTCTAATAAAATATGCTGGAATACGCGAGATATACTCACGTCGAAAATGCAGTACAATGTTGAAGTCTAAAGAAAGTTGAAGAGAATGGAAATTAGCAGACGATCGTGATCAAGGAATGAAAGAGAGAAAAGTTGGCCCAGTTCTGGGCTAATTGAAGAAATATCCATGGAGAAACTAGACGTAGAGAAAGGAGCACGTTGTGTAAGGAGAGTTTATAGTGTAGGAATTTTCATGAAAGAGCAGGGAAAGAAAAGGAAACGGGGGTGACATCGAAATGGCAGGTGCAAAAATCGAAAAATAATTGGAAATGCACAAAAAGTACAGGGACAGGGCAAAGGAGCAAAAAACGCCAAGGTAGGATACGGAAATGATGCGATAATAAAGCGATAAATGGAGAAGAAAAAAGGAATAGGAACAGACAAACTGTAAGAATAATTGCAACCTCTCAGAAATCAGTAACCAATTGCTCGCGTTACTGAAAAAACCCATTTAGATCTCGTCCACATAGCCCGCAGCCGCGTACGTCACTCCTCATTGCCCCTTAAACAAACAATATTGACACAAACCTATTTTTAACCAATTTCTCGCCCCACATGCGTACTTTCTTTCCACCGAAACTTGTGGAACCAGTTCAAACAAAGATGTTTCCCAGTATTTACCCGTCCAAGAGTAGAATGACGTTGCGTAGCCTCAGTTCATAAGATACGACGCGACACGACGCACGCGTTGGTTCCTTTGCTTGCCCTATGATACCATTAGCTTTCTTGTTCCCCTGCTATTTTGGCCGCAAGCGCCGAAGGAAATATTGCAGCCGTGATATCTGTACAACGGTGACGCACGAAATTCGTACGCCAAGAAACACGGAATCGAGAACATTCGTACTTCCTGCAATTTCAACAGATTCATCAGGCACTTTTCATTTCTCGCCCCCTTCCTTTCATCCGTCACGAAGCCCAAGGTGATGGAAGTTTGCTTCCCCGGAGGCTTTAGCAAAGAGCCTCGAACGAGATCGTTCGTGCTTAAAACATTTGTTTAACAAATTACTTTCCTGATTATTGTATAAAAATTAGTCGCCAGTTTCGAAGGTATTACGGTACTAAACGCAACATCCAAAATTCAACTTAGATACACGCACAAGTTATCTAGGAATAGCTCGTATTTGAAAGAATGCATTAATTTTTACAGCAAACTCTGTGTTTCAATCCTACCATGTGGATATATTCAGTGAAAGTTATAGGTAATATTAAAAACTACGTTTTGTTACCTAACATTTTAAAACATAAACATTCGTAGGTATTACGCTAATTTTTTTCTTCCTATCGTGTGCTTTATCGTATGAACGTACTCGTAGCTGGCGACGAGAAAATCGATGTGCGTGTCGTTGATCCGTATGAAACGTACTGTTCGATAAAATGCCAACGGTTCATAGTATTTTTCCCCTGTTTGCTTAACAATTTCAGACGATCGTGTCTCGTCAATGAAACGGTTGAAAGCGCGAATTATCGAGGCAAACAGCTTGCGTATTGAAAAAAGCAAACAGCTTTGAACGAAAATGAGTCTTCCCACCTCAAAACGTTCCACCTATTACTGACGTGAAAACGTTTATGCGTTTGCGCACGTGTGTTAAAATGTCGAAACGAAAAGTTCGGTTTTTTTCTGCTATATAATAACACAATTGATCGAGCTCCCTGAAAAGGAGCAGAACTTGTCTGAGAAATTAATTCATTCGCCAATTTTATTTTACTGAATGATGCCTTTATCGTTCGAAAATTAATGACGCCTTTGTCATACGGATATTAATTTGCTAACAGAATTATAATGCTGCGAATATTGAAGGAATTATAGAAGCACAAGAACAACTTCGAGTAAAGTTGTTTTATGATACTAGTAGGAAATAAGAGATTTATTAAGCTGCCAATTAGGGTATCCGCGAAATTTTATGCACACGTGGATTGTTCTACTTCTATTTGCTATAAACAATACTGTTGAGGTGGCAGTAACTTATGTAACAATTTCTGCATGTCAGTCGTCATTGCATGGTTATGCATTCAAGGTGTTTCAATGCGAAAACAAGACGTCATTCAGTTTCCTAAACGTTGACATATGAAAGGGTTGCATTGTTCCCAATCTTATGGAGCCTGGGCATTTCAAATTCTTGTGATTAATAACGTGAATTGAATAATAATCTTTTGCCTTCCTCCAATTAAAGCTGCTTCCTTGATTTTCATTTATAGGAATTTTATCGAATTATTTATGGAAAATAGAGATTTTTATTTACAACTCTCGTATTGCTTTATCAGGGAGATGAATACGAAAGAGTATTTCGATCGACAAGAAATTGATTAATTGTTCTGTCCAAATATTGAGGACAGGTTTTGCTGATTGAGGTGAAAACCAAAATCAAGACCGGCATACATTTTATTTTGGTTAAAATAAAGTGATATAAATAATAAATTTATTAAAACCAAAAAAATTGAATGGTTATCTCATAACATTAACACAAATCATTTTTAAGCTGAGATTTATTAAACATTTACATATTTTATTGAATGCCAGATGTCTTCAAGCTTTATTAAGAACTTAGTACCTATGGGTAAATAAAGATGAATTTTTTATTCGACGTCTAACAATTTAATTGCTTATTTCAACAAAAATAAACCAAAAAAATAATACTTCTGAGGAATCATCCTCAATTGCATGTTGTATATTACAATCCCGTAAATACTTTGAAAAATTAATACCCATTAAAATTGTACGAAAAATTACAAACAGAAGGCTGCAATACAAAATTTGCCAACGCAGCATTGCTTTCTTTGCAAACTTACTACAATCTGTTTGCGTCACAAGATGGCAAATACTTCTTACTGACGTAGACAGTGAAAAAGGACACTTTCATCTTCCGTTAAAAAAAAAAAATATATATATATATATACACGAACGTCTCGAAAAGAATTTTAACCGAAGTAATAAATGAAAAGACGAGGAAACAGTTTGATATTTGATATTCAATATGTCAATGTTGAAAAAACTCTTACAGATACTCTGCACCAATTGGACATTCGCACGGAATTTCCAATTTATTTTATACAATTCTGCAACCTTCATTCGCCAATCGGTGGCGAAAAAAGAATGTTCAATTGGCCAGAAAAAACAACGCATTACAATTGTTAATCAGGCGTGTTAACTATTGCCATTGACGTATTCTGTGAACTATTTCGCCTTATTCTATACGCGGTGTTTGCGCGCGAAAATGAACTAGTTATTACTGTGCGCGGCATATACCGTACTGTATAACTAGTTTTCACGGCAATTATTGGGTGACTTTGATAACGGAGGAAACGTAATCGTATGACAATCAATTTAAATCAATATTCATTGCATTTTTTACAATCCTTGCGCCGTGTATGTTTAATCAAGGACTCGTTTTATCGTGCAATGCTGAGAAATGCTTTGAACAAACTTTCACATTTGTTTTCTTTGTATTCTCGGAATTCCTAAATATTCCTCAACGATTCTAAAATAACAATTGATATTGAAATGCGTATATTACGAGGTATGGCTTCTGGGAAAAAAGAAGTAAAAAGCACACTAAATATCGTATACGTAATATAATATAAATCAAAAGACACTTTGGGGCTAATTGAAACTCTACTCCGTTGATCCTTTAAATTGTATTAATTTTTCTTTGATTCCACTAATTACTTCCTCCCTGTGAAAACGAATAAAATATAGTAAAATTATGCAAATTGTAAATGATAAATGCAAAGCTCCCTTTTGTAAATTCGAGACACATATCTACATTTCCTCGTGTTTAGAAATGTTCAAACTTAAAGGCAAAATGATTTTGTCACAAAATTTAATGATTCTACGTACTCGCCTATCGAATACTTACGCGGTACTTGCACAAATCGTTAAGATGTTAAAATGTTTACGAATCAATAAGAACGGCTGTTCATCGGTGATATTCCACAATTACGTTAGTACCTTTGCTAACTTGCCAAGTAAACTGAATAATTCTACGTGTGCACTGAACGCTCCTAAATGATCGTCGCAGACCGGTTAACGACACGAAGTGTTTGTAAAAGATAACTACGAAACGGGTTCGAATATCATGATTAGAATGACAAATGATTCATTCACCGCAAAATAGTTGTTCGCTTGTCCGCGAAATTGTTTTCTTTATCAGCGTTGCACCAGCATCTTGTATTTTACGTAACCGCAAGTGTATACGGAACGATATATGTACATTCACTGCTTTAACTCCAATGTACCTTGGTGCTTCCACGTCGAAATAGATTAGAAATAGAGTACAATTATAAAGAATAATTGATAACTAAATTACTCAGACTTGTTCGTAACCATTACGATTAATTTCATGACTTCGTCCTATTTTAGTCCATTGCAAATTCCGGAAGGACGAATATTTTACAGCAATCAGTCACTGCTTTAAAGTCCTTCAAAAATTCTCGGGCACGAATTTTTTCTAGGACATCCATTAGCGTTCGCACTGTAACTTAAACTAACGCTGATAACATAGACAATGTTTCTCTCTCAACGTCGCAGATAATGTCGTGGCAAAAAGAAGGCAAACAACGGAGATAATACAATTCTAAAAAAAGAGCGATTAATACCTGCTTAATAATATTCGCGATACATTTTAATAACGCTATCCTGTTCGCCAATCGGATTGCAGTCCAACCGATATTATCACTTACAACAATTACACCCACGCCTCCAGACACCGCAGATCTCGACGCGTACGTATTTCGCGTCACTTGCGATACAAAAGATTCGCCGCTAGTCGTCCATGCAATGACAGTTTTCTCTTGTAAGACGGTTACACAGGTATCTAAATGTATTACGTTAAAAGAAGAAACCCACGGTGTTCCGCGTCACGTGGCAGCCAAACATTTCAGTCCAATTTAAGGCTGCGACAAATCTACAGGTAAAATGTAACAAGATTATAAGCAGGTTGGAAGATCGTAGCGTCCGCCTCGCGTATGACTCACGAAATTATTGGATGAGTAGATTTACTCGGGCATGGAGTTACACGGGGTTAATAAGGCTGAAAGTATTTCAAGGTTTCTCAATCTACGAAATCTTTGTGCAAATAACGCGAACACGGCTTTACATAATGGACGTGACAATTGGAACAATTTGCGGTTGCATTCTGCGCGATAATGTACGTATAGCTATGAGGTTCCACGTGAAATGCACGCCAAAGCAGTCGCGCTTTCATTTCATTCGGCCTGTCCGATCTGCCCTCATTAAGCCTCATTGATCGATCAAATTGAATTTCAAGTGTCTCTTCCTTGCGCAAGCCATTGTTAGTAGAACGCGTAAACGGTAAAGTATTTTTTCGTCGAAGTAATCGTGACGTCGATGAGGTTTTCTTCGTTGCTTTCATAAATGAAGGAAGGTGTGGAGAATCAATTGCGACGATTGTAATTTGTAATAGCATTATAATTTACATAGCGAAGATACTGTTCGAAATTGCATAGCCCGTTTCAACGTACATAGTTACAGCAAGTCAATTTATTCACAATGTGACGGATAAATTGTGACATTATAGACACTGATTCATCCATTTTTTTTTCTGTACCAGATCGGTTTAAAACTTGCTAATGTATTCTTACAATTAGTATTGCATTGTTTTTGCATACATAAACGTTGTGTTGCTTAGTTTGTAGCTACACGTGCGAGAAAAATATTCGACATGTCGTACTCAGTCGTTGACCGTCGAAGAATAGGAATTTCGTTTTTCTATAACGAATCAAAAGTGTGTCCACTTTTCCAGCCGGTTGTTAGATGTTCGTTGTCATTTCAAGAAAAATATTTGGCCAGTAGTTACCGAAGTTTATATTACATGATTTCTGCAAGAAAATATACCTATAGTGTTTTATAATTATGATTTTTAATCTGTCTCCAACTGGTATATCAGCATATCTTGAATTTGTTAAATGCATGTATTGCATGTGGACAGCAATCAAGGACAACATCCGTTTCTACGTGCAAATACAGTCACGCGGTAAGATGATTACTTGCATCGATTCGAACGATAAGTAAGACACCAAATTGCAACTAAGCTTGATAAAGCATGTTCTAACTAGAAGTATGTGCAAATAGGAAGAAGACGTTTCCTTATCTTTACTGCTTGTTCACTTTGCATAATTCACCGATGCTAGCGAACATGAAGGATAATTATACTTATGTATCACATTTTTTTTCAAAGATGACACCGTGTCGGAAATTGGTAATAGGTACATAATTAATTTTATTCTTTGTCTCCGTTATGACTAAGTTAACGAGTGTACGTTTTTTGCGTTTTTTTTAATTGTTTTTTCATAGAAATGAATTTCATCGAACATAAATTAATATATTCTGCCAAGTGGTTTTTTTCTAAGCAATGGTACACCCAACTGACAGACCAATTATACTCATTTTTCTTTCCGTCGCCTGATATTTCAGGATAG
Source organism: Nomada lathburiana (assembly GCA_963667235.1). Taxonomy (NCBI): domain Eukaryota; kingdom Metazoa; phylum Arthropoda; class Insecta; order Hymenoptera; family Apidae; genus Nomada; species Nomada lathburiana. Next base: position 5,043,090 of record OY763904.1, read on the forward strand.
GATGATAGGAAAAGGTCAGTCATCCAACGAGTAACTTCCTTCAGGCAAGTTTCAATGTATTTTCTTTAATGTATTTACTCAATGAATTTCAACTTGAAACTTTTAAATGATGAATTAATACTATTAGGCTCAAATGCATCTCTATTATCCTTGTTGCACACAGATTTTAATCTCGCATTTCTTACTGGTAACAAACCAGAAAATTGCCCCCTCCTTTCTTCTGTGCCTGACAATGCAAATACATTTTGTAATCCCTCCAATACAATTCGCTATACTGAAACCTATCTTACAAAGAAAACAAACCAGACTTCATTTTCTTCAAGGCTATAAAGTTTCAAAAGATATGTCTGTAAAAAATGAATTCATTCTCCCCATGAGGCAAGTAAATATGTAATTCAAAGTAACGAGCTTCATAAATCCAGCACAAGTACATGGTTGCGAGAATGCGTCAAATAAATCTGAATATGCGCAAACTCTTTAACGATCCAAAAAAAATGTCACCGAAGCAATCCCAATGATTATCCTTTTCTAACTAAACGGAAAAAAACTGATAGGAAAGAAAGATCGATCATCGCTGATGAGAAGAGACATCATTGTACAATTTATGAAACTTTTTTGTCCCCTTCGTGTCAGTCGGTTGTCTAGGAGCAATGGTACTACTGGAATGTAAACGAATAATATTCTCTGGGCACATCGAAAAAGTGCAGGATTCAAGAGTCCATCGGGAAACGGAGGTAACATCTCGTCGGGGTTTCAAAGCAAGAGGTGAGTCATTCTCACGCCACAAATATACATATGCATAGCAATTTTAACAATAGCTTTGACAATAGTAATTGACAACTATCTTTGACAAAAATAATCGTACTGCGCCAGACAGCAACGGAGCGGAAATGATACGCCGATGACCCGAGCATTGTTATGCGTCACGAACGAGAGTAAAATTGAATAAACTATTGACGAAACTTTCATCGTCTGAAATATATAATAGAAAATAGGAAATCAAAAATTAAAGTCACGGAAAATCGACAGTTCTCAAAATTCTCTAAGCTTTTTAAATTGATGTACAACTAAATTGAATGTGTTTGGTCAAATTGACCAAATACTTATTCCAAAATTAATGGGGCATTTAGCCTATTGTGACGTACCTCGATTTCCCGTCGTTCTGTGCTGTACATTTATGTAACATTTATTATTACGAATCGCGTATTACGTATCGCGTAATACTTCTCTTGATTATTGATTGTTATTGATTACCATTTTCGATTATTCGTTAGCAGCAGATACCGGCGAAATGAAAGCTAATTAATTAAATTTGCAAGTAACGCTGCTTTATGGAATATAAAGCATATACATATACAGTCAGATTTATGGAATATAGTTCCCGTTGCGTGGCATCAAATTAATGCAACATTCACTTATCGTCGATAAAAGAAATAATAACAAAAAGGAATTTGTTGATTTTCCAGGAGAAATAAAATTGGAACAAAACGTTCTGGTACTGCTGTATAATTAATTCAAGCTGATGTACCGTGAATTTACTACGGATAATTTATTACAGGTACTATGAAAGGTACTATTATACGAGTACTGTGATTCAGTGAAGAATGTCGTGCAACATCTTAAAAAAGTGTCTCAAAGGATGACAAAGCAATGCGGGAGCATTGTCTCCTTCTTGGAAGCATGCGTAAATCAAAGTGCAACGACAAGAAGGCGCGATTAATGTCCATCGCGTTTACTCATCAATGCACGTTGCGAAAGGTCTGTTCCTGTTTAACCATTGCGATCGTGTCATTTGTTCGAAACACTTGCAACATCCTGTTGCGAGTGAAACCTTATCAAATAACGAAAGCAAATTCTTATCTATTCGGATCCGTATCTCTCTGGATTACGATTTACGTAATTAACTCGGCATGTACATAGTTGCTCAAATATGCAGGAGTGCATGATCAAACATTTCGTACACATGCAAGCACAGGTAACTGATAATATTTAACAAATTCGCACTGCAAAGTAATTAATACTCAAGTACTATCCAATACTCGGCGTTTTATATAAAAAAAAAAAATAGTAACAAGTTTGCAAACGACAAATGTTTCGCTCCTTATTAGATAAATACAGCGGAACTGTAATATATTTTTTAATTGTTACTATATAAACAGCGGGAAAATGTAATAATAAATGGAGACGTCATACTATAAGAATTCATTAAGCGCACACAGTTATATTATCGGTTCCGGCCAATGCAATGATCGTGAAAACGTGATGACTGATGCGGCTCAGGGTGCTTGACCTCAAAACTAATCGAATTTTGACGTAAATTGCGATGAAAAATGTATGTGCGTCCTAATTATAGAATTCGGATAAATTAATGAAGAGTTATTTAACTACGAATGAGTTATAGTTAGAAGTGTGTATAAAATACCAGCTCCATAATTCTACTAAAATGGTCGAGGCGGATACATTTCATTTCTTTCAATGATTAGAAAACTTATGTTATATTCTGACGGAGATATGAACGATTTTCTCTGTACGCGAAATCGCAACGCCGAATCGAGTATGTACGGGTGAATTTTCTAAATTTTCATCGATTTAGTTGGACGAAACGTGAAGCAGGCGGGCCTACGTGTCACTGGTCACGTTTTCTTCGGAATAAGTTTTATTTCTTTTCCTTGTATCGGCACCGTTTACGTCAGATAAATGATTCAAATTTGGAAGGGTATCGTAAGTGGCACGCAACTACTGGACGTGACGTCAATTTTTTTTATCAGACTGTTATTGTAACTATTTTTAAACGTTGAACTGACCCACAGGATAACACATTGTTCTGTGTTTTCATACGATTTCCACAGAAATGGACGATGCTTCATAAATATTTCCGATCGGCCACATAATGCGTTCGAGCGTTGCTACATTTTGTGACAAAGGCATTCTTTATTTTACATTTTTGAATAAGAAAAATTGAAGGCGATCCAGCGAGCATGTATAACTTTTTCTTGCATCGTTATTAAATAATTTCGTGGGGAGTTACATGGATGGTATTCTTGATTTTAACAAAGTCTCTCCGAAGCGGATGTGTGCTATGTGGCTACATCTTCACACAAAATAAACGAAATCTTCGTAATGGCAGTCCACGTGTGGATTTTAAGCTGACGCAATCCATGGGTTTTGCCATTAGAATTTCCCACCACATCTCTTACACATACGTAAGTATTTTATTTCTAATAATAAATTACATCCGTATATAATTTGATATTACAAATAAAATACTTATATGTAATTATACTGGGATCTCTGAAGTAGAGCACTCAGAATTTAATTAAAATATTCACCTATATATATAATTACATATTTTAATTAAATTCCCAATACTAAAATACTAAAAAATAAAATAGTATTAATTAGTCGTTTATTTCGCATAAAATAAACATCCTAACAAAATGCATTCATCCACATTTCTACGTAACGAAGGATTACCTCTGAAGAAACATTTATAATTGAATACGATCCAACACGACGTCGCGTCAAGAACAAAGCAACACTTAGAAGTATCTACACCTGGTTCGTTACGCTTATAATATTTCTACAAGAATGAATTAAATAGGTCAAGATTTTATGTGGCTGTCCAAGAAATATGTTCCACGAGTTTCGCCGGACATGCGCCGTTTCTAGTTTCCGAAATCTCACAGTGAATCGTAAAAGTAACTGTCGTACGCCACCGACTTTCACCTCGATAAGGCTTTTTACGTCAGCAGAGCACCAGTTCAACTCACGCCTGATGTTCAAGAGCAGTAGAGAATGAATTTATCAGGGAGAAGTAGGCTGAATGTCGGATTGAGCAACATATATCATAAAAGTTTGATCAAACAGTATACATACGTACATATCTCGCGAAAGAAGCTTCATCCACGCCGAACGTAAATTAATTATCATCCTCGATTTCAGCAAGCGATTCAGTGACGACGTCGAATGGAAATTTTATCATTCTGTCGCGAATAAAATAATTAATGTGTATACATAAAAAAAGATACGTGTGCACAGTTGTTGAGAGATAATTATTGAAGTTGTAATTGAATTTACATTGACGTTCGTACACAAGCTTTCTTACCACCGCGCCCGACAGAGCATTCCATTCTGCGGTTTGAAAAATCAGCAAAGTCAGATTAATCATTAAGTACAGTAAGTAATCAAGATTGAAAAGTGTAAGAGGCTGGTTTACTAGGATTTCAATTATGACGACTTGATTCATCACGAGATACATATTGCACACCGTTAAATGATTCATAAATCCTCTCAGCCAATCCTAGACCTTGAATGGGCGAAGAAAAATGCATAACTAAGATATTATACAATACTAAGGATAGTAAGAAGTTCTGTGGTAGCTGTCGTAAAGTACTGTTTCTTGTTTCCCGTACATGGCTATTTTTAATCACGCTGCTATTTAAGCGCGATGGAATCGTTATAATCATCTTCGCTTATGGAAATTGTCTTTCTTTTTGCTCGTAGCTATTTTAATTTCACCGTCGTCGTTCGAAAATTGCATAAATTACGGAAGTACTGGATGTTAGCGTTTTGAGAAAGAAATTATGTAAATGGCAAACCTGAAGGATCGTAAAATTGAATAAACCGTGAGCATAAAATATGATGATTATTACGTTAATGTTTCTCGTCTGACTATCCGGAAATAGGATTTATACTTTCATCTACCGCCATTTTGGACGTAAAACGATTATCATGAATGATCACTTCGGTGCAATCTAAATATACGATGATAATAGTATCGCTCGGTGCGTCTAATTTAAACCGTATTGACGTAAGTTTACATATGTATTTGCATTAATATGTATATCCCTCGGCAAACAATGCAAAGGGTGAACGCTAAGTGCCTCATAGAAAGAAATAAGTTTCCTATATGATCTAACCGAAGCAGGTTTTTAATAGTCAATATAAAATACTGATACGTGTAAAGCTGCATTAATAAAAATATTAATTTACACATCTTTTTAATTAGACACGTGAGAACGTATGTTTATTACCTAGTTCATTGTCTTAATCTTATAGCCAAGCGATATAAATAAGTCCTATCGTCAAATTTAGGATTTATCTATAATAAATGTATATCGATATCGTAATTCGGGATTTTACATCAGATATCAGGAAATTTCAAATAATTATCGAGACCGAAAATGAAATGTACTTGCACAATCACATCATTTATTTATCAGGTCTGTCGCGGCACCAATTAAAAAGTATCAATTTCCGCCCAAATTACGTTTGTGTTATTTCAAGATCTCTTAATGAATTACTCCAGTACTTCCTACCACTGCAACATTAATTTTAAAATTCGGTTAATCACCAACTTACACGCAAATTCATTTCCTAATTAGAAGACGGAATACATTGATATATGGTGCGTAATTCTACCAACGAAAAGGGGTTGCAACCTAAATAATGGCCCTACTTGCGCCATTGACTTTAGAGACTGTACATACGAGCGTGTGCGCGAGCGAGAATCGGACGTCGACACGGAGTGGTGGGGATAGCGCCGAGACGATAAAACTACATGTAACTCTCTCCGCCGCTCAGTATGCATTGAGAAAGCAAGAAGGTCGGGAGTGTATTTTGCATCGAAACATCGTGACTCCAGAACACAGAAACGATTGTTAATTCGTTAACCACAATTCACCCCTTGCCCATCACGATCGCCATCACAAGTCCATTCTTGGGGTAGTTTAACCTCTACAAGTGCGCGCGCAACGTTGCTGAATTTCGCTCGAGCTAACAACCGCATTTCAAAGCTACTAAACCTGCACACCGAAGTTATTCTTGGATATAAACAAAAATCGTGCATCTAAAACGACATCGTCCAGTGCTTCGATTTCTTTCCATCAACGAAACGAACCCGTCGGATCAAAGTGAATTAAAAAGCGACGAGTAAAAATCCATCCACTTGGAGCACAGTTTCCAAACGAATGTAGATATACCACACGTAAAATAACGTACATAGCTTTGGTCTCGCCGGTACGAAAGGAAATATGTAATTGCGGCATCCACGAACCATATCAGGATTACCAGGAAGGAAATAATAACAAATAATAGTAGTTCACTCGAGTGTGAACCGCTGGATTGCAAATCATCGTTCGATATTGACATTAGACGAGAGTCGACAGCCACGCCTAGGGTAGCCGACGATGAACCCATGAGCGTCGATTGAGGTTAGCTTGCCTCTAAATGATCATCACGATTTAAGTGCGTCCGTCCGTGCGTAGCGAGTGACGATTTTATTTGTATACACGGTGCGTGCGTGTTCCGGAGGAGTGGCAACTCGAAGAGAGGAATAATGTCAAGCAGTGTTTGCCACGCGCCCCTGCCAGCACGAATGGAAGCATTTACCACGAGGCTGTGTCTCCGTGCTGCCGACCAGTATGAGCGGCTTCTGCAAGCTCACTTCCACAAGGTACGTGTCCCTCAAATTGTCAAAAGATTTTGCGCACCGATAACGTTGATAACGCCGACCGCCTAACCATAATAGCTTGCTGAATATCGGCTAGGATAGCTCGCTAGGTATGCAACGTGAAGTATGTACTTACTAAGGTAATGCAGAAGAAATAATGCAATCGTACATTTTTGCAAATGACATTCCTCAAAACATTATGGGGTAGCCTTGCGAAAAGTCATTTAACAGGAATGGTAAAGTCTCAATGTGCTGTCCCGCATTATGCGATTGAATTAATAATATAATAATTGGAAATTAATAGTTTTTACTGTTTTAATGTCTACGAATAAATTCAAAGATTGCGTTTGTCTCATAGATTAGTGCGTTTAAACGAAACGAAAATCAGAACTTTGGTGCCTACTTCCTTCGAATGCAGATCGTTGACCCCGCCGCGCTGTGCGATTTCAGCGAGTAATCGATGTGAAAATCGTGCAACTAGATAAAACATCGATCAATACCAACAAAAAGCACCTTTAACGGTAACATCGTTCTATTTTTCAGTTCACCGTTATATTTATCCTTTTTCTTCTTTATCGCAGCTCCCGTCGTTTGCATAACTTTACACTATTCTATCTGCAATCAGGTGTAACAGTTTCCTTATCGCAAGAACGTTTGCATTCGTACTTTTAATTAAAGGCAAAATAGCTAGTCGTTTTCTTAAATACGAGTACAACAGTACTCGAACAAGAATTCTTTTCTTGGGAATAAAAGAAAAATATAATTAATATCATTTAAATCAATACATGTCAATAGGGCAAATGATATGATAATGTTAATGATTATGACTATGATAATGTTAACATATAAAAAGAACGTCCAAATTTGCAAAAACTTTGATCACATTTAATAACTCGCCGGTCCACCCTTATTTTTGTATTACTTCGGCACACCTACGAGGCATACAATCAATTAAAGGCACACAAGGTTCATAGATTGTGGATGTGTTCGTATAATTTGTTTCAATTAGTCGGTTTTTTTGTTTAACTTTTTACATCATTCCATGATCATTCCATGATCATTCCATAACCATTTTTAGACTTTCTATATGTATAGCATATTGGTATAAGGGAAACTGGATTCTGTGTTTCGTGATTCCGTAATTATACGCTCGCCACTGTATTTTATCATTAAATTATTGATCTTTCTCTTCCTTAAATTGCTACAAGTACCACGTGCTCCAATATTTCTTTTTTTTTGCTATCCTCTACTCAGACATATTGATATGCTTATCGCAAAATTATTGTCGCAAAATATGATATGGCAATTAAAATGGTTTCATGATAAACACGTAAATATTCCAAGCTTTCAAATTAATCGCCGAAAATTATCTTGGTTTCTTTGAAACGACAGATAGCATCATTTTTGCATTGAATAAATTGAAAGTAGTCACCAAATCGAGAAAGCTTGACTTTTATGCGATTAAGAAAACAGATGTTGCACAGCTTGTTACGCTTTGCTCGCGCGAAATCTTCGTTTGAAATTTACTGCTGGAATTGATTACGAGTGTAATGAATCAACAAATTTCCAATCCAATACACGGTGATTTTTGATCGCGGAACGTGTATACGTATACGTTTGTTACACCTGTGCAATCGTTTGCCCGTATAAATAAGCTACACTTTTGCTAAGCCTAAAATTGGACTCTGCAAACCGGTCTTGTTTCTTATGCGTGCTGATTTTCCGTGCGTATTCGAGTCAAAATCCTGTCGTTAATTATTCATACGCGTAGTTTGCTTGTTGTTTCCTATATTTATCCACAACATACGATCATGTAAATAATATTAGTCGGCTCCACACGAATCCGTCTGTGAAAGATGTAAAAGAGGCACAAGCCGTATCAGACTTTCGAAATTTGAACAGATCCGACCTTCGATCAACGTAGATGAATAAATTCAAGGTGGTGCACGATGATAACTTCAAGGATCGCGTTTTATCTGGAGCACAGAACTTCTTGAACCATTAACTTCGTACAATTCATTTAACGGTGGGAGCTAAAAATAGAGAAAAGGAATATATGTATGTACCTACTCATAAATTTGCACTGTGAATGTAGGAACGGTGGATATTTAATGAAACATTTCTCATCCGCTTCGTGCAAACTTGTTTCAAATTAATCGTTGGATGATTTGCTTAATCTTGTTTCCATAGCCCTATTGTGTATTCGAATTTACGATATCGAGCCGCATTATTTCATGTTCAATTGAACGTGACGCAAGGTTTACGCGTGATAATCGAACGAGGAAAGAAATGTCTTATAATTCTGGTTCCATTACATCACATTGCTGCGATCGTTATTCGAAGATTTTTCTAACGATAAATATAAATATCTCCAATACGTTGCTTTCCTCATGAGTAGATTGCATATTTTTCATTTTCGAGTTTAACTTTTCGTTGCCATGATGAACGTTTAGAATATATTTTGATATAACAATTAAAATTCTCGCCTAGCAAATATAGGATCGTTAATTATGTAGACTGAATGTTCAGCGCAATTAAACCATGAAGAAGAATAATAAAAACCTTGAATGCATGCAGACATGTCTGTGCTATAATTGTGGGAAAATGTGAGTTCTTATTCAACGATGATAGTTTTTAATTGCGATATACTTTCTTGCGATATACTTTCTTGCGATAACTTTTGTTTCGTGGAAAAGAAATGGAAGGTTACAGTAAAGAATTTATGCAGTTCGTGGAACAACGTGATTTACCTATTCATCTAATTTCTTATGGGAAATATAAAATTTAATTTTACGTATATGTAGTATAATTTAATAATTTTCACAAAAGTTTGATACAAATCAGTCAAGATTTCAATCGATTCATACGAACGAAATAAATATTAAGGACGGGCAAATTATTGCATACTCGACGCTATAGCAAATTTTTATTAAAATATTTAGTGTATAATGAAAATAGCACATAATACAGACAGTGTAATGTACATAATCTTTATTAAGATTAACTTAATATTAACAATTTTTCGTATCATTAATTCCAACTTTGAATGCATTCCTTTGTTACTCGTGCGATTGAAAGAATGCATACTACAGGAAATAATGTAATTCAGGCAATTATTCATGATCGTGCTTGTTTTGCTGACAGTAAACTGGTGATGTTAAATGCATTCGTACCCGTATACGTGGATATGGTATAAAATAGTTGCTATGACGTGAGGATATGCCTCGTGTGCTCCGTTGTAAACATATACAGGAGGTCGAACGAGCCAAGTGAGCATCTATGAGGTGGTTTGAAATTACAAATACTAAATTAGAATACTGTTTATTATTTATAGAAATTGTGTTGAATACAATTATTAATACAATTTTCTTGAAATATACTTTATTGTACGAAATAATGGGCAAGAAGCAGCATTCAATCGTGAATACCTGATTTACTTAACTCGTTTCTACAGTACTCTGAAACCTAAATCGGCACAAACGTTGCAATTACACTGTTCAATTATCCTAGCATTTCCATCGCAACCTTCGTAGAGTTTTCAAATATGTTATTAGCTACTTATCGAATTAGATTTATGTTGATGAGATTTTGCTTTAAGTGTAAAAGTAGGGTAAAGTCGTACGAAACGTTACCAAATTGGATCAAAGGTAGCTTATCGATTGAAAGCGGGCGGGATATCGTGTGTGAGTCGTTTGTTCTTTTCTTGTGCGAAATTCAGTGAAAAATGAATTCCAAGAAAATACAAATGCGCTCTCATTCTTGTTTTTTCGTTTTATATTAAGTCGATACCGCGCGTCCAGCATAACATGAACACGCAACGAAGAAATCAAGGTATAACCCATACTCTTACTACGTAAGGTGCAACGTCAATCAAGGAGAATGTAGTCATTCTAATAGCTCTATATCAGTCACGAATTATCACGTTCCTTTAAATATTCTGCGTGTACTCGTTGAAACTATATTAAATACATACATGTACGCGCAAGTCACCAGCTTTTTCAATTTATTGATTGTACATAATGGTCTTATGCAAGACCATTCATGAAGATGGAGAAAATTCATTCTACTACAAATAATCGACGAATATTAACAACTTCCAGTAGCTCTGTCTCTATAGTAATTATATATACAGAGGGTGAAATATTACACAGTAAATGAATATTACAAAGTAGTGTAGGTGATCAAATTATTATTAACAGATGGAAATATTATGTGTTCCATGTTGCATATTTATTATCGATCCACGTGTTTGTTTTTGTTGATAACATTGTTAAATAGTACCGTGTATACATATTATGGTATTTTGGATATAGATATACGAATCCAAATTGTACATAATTAAAGCCGATGTCATATATTAAAATATGATCACTCACTGTAAATGTCGAATGAAATGTTTGAAATTTTTATGCAAGCATTACGGGACACCTTGTGCACTCTTCGACCTAAGTTGTAGTCTGCACAAATATTGATTATGCTTCTCTACAATTAAACCTGTATAAAATTAGCTTTAAATTGTTTTTACGGTGCCTGCTCGTATATCACTTTTCGCATTCGTGTTCTGAAATGTATTCAATATGCACAGTTTATAAATAAATCACTGTTACTAGTTGGGATTCCTGTGCAGAAAAATTTGAGCGTAAGGGGTAAATTCTGATTCGAAATAAGGCTATTTTGAAGCAAGTTTTAACATAAATGGTGCTGGATGACGATGAATTAATCGACCTCTTTCGATGACTCGATATCAGTACGTCACTACATCCTGATACAAGATTGAGAAATAGCTAGAGGCATAGTGTGACACAGTTTTGTCTGTAAATACACTTGTCAACGTTGGTAAAGTTGAATACATGAGATACACAGTAGGTCACGAAAGTGTTCGAACGTCTGTAACCGGAAATTACAGGGAACAGGATATGGTTATAAATGATAGACAATTTTGGAATTAAAAAATTGCCATAAATCAAACAGTGTATTATACATACTCGTATCTTTATATACTAAAGAGGGGAGTCAAATCTTCCCAAACATATCAATTAGATAAATAATATAGATAAGAATATAAGAATTAAATTAAAATATATGTCCACTTATAATCGTATCGCAGGCGTATATGTATTATACGTATATATTATAAAGATGTTATATAACGTATTATAACAATTGCGTAAGACGAATGTCTGCAATCTGCGAATGTGAGCAAGACGCAGGGGTCGATTGCAGAGACCAATGATCTCTGAGACACCGGTAGACTATTAAAAAACTGGCCTCTTATGATCCACGGGTCACTCGTTCAGCAGGAAGATAGAATAGCAATGAGATGAAAGTACATTTATGGAAATCTCGGTGATCTGCTAAAACGTTGAAACAAGAACCACTGAAAAATCTATTCTTCTCTTCCTTTTTCTTTCTTTGCGATTGCTTTTCTAATGGAGTATATGCACGTATCGAAAGGATGAAAAAATGTGGCGTGCCCAAAGGGTGAAGATGTACAACGATATCGGGATAAATTAGAAAACGTTAGAAGTCTGTGATTCAGGAGAATCTCAGATAAACAAGTTTTCGCGGTGATCACTTTCGCAGACCTATTTATGTTAATCGTGAATTAATTAAATACCTAGATGCGCGTAGACTCTTGGGTATTTTTAACCCGACCTTCCACCATTTGCCGACTTAACTGTTTATAAACGTCGTCGATAGTAGCGATTTCTTGCTGGCGAAATTATGTATATACGTTGGAGGATAGAATAAAACGATAGATCGAATCGTAATAGTATAAGAAACTGTCTGGGTCGTTCGTGAAAGATCTTGGTGTTGCCTTGAAAATTTTGAAGCGGTCTTTATGACACATACTTCATAACGTTTGAATCACTCAGGCGTATTATATCGTGCGATTAAATCAGACGGTGTTATTAAAAAAGGAAATCGCGAAGCCAATTTTGGCATTCGATCGGACAATGAGGTTTAAAGCCTTGGCTTAAAAACGGTGAATAAGTTTGGTTTAGTTTGATTTTGACCGTACCAAAATAGATTTCTGAAGGTGTATGAAACTTAAAAAACCTGTGAAAAGGTGATTATACACGTGGTCGCATTACAAGTACATTAGTCCAATTAACTGTAAAATAAGTATAATATAATTTCAATTTGATGTGTCACTTACAGATATAATTGACGAGGTTCTTCTCCTCTTATTTATTATTCAATGTGTGTGATCTGTTAACGTAATTTTCTGTAAGAACAAGAAGCTAATGATTTTTTTTCTTCGTTCCTCGATTATCTTGAGTGTTGTTTAGCGAAAAATTTCTAACTGCTGCAACAAATACTATTTTCCTTTTTTATTTGACAACCTACGACTGCGTCGACAAGAGTTATAATATAATATAATTAAGAATGGGTTGTAAAAGTAATTCTCATATACCTTATCATTTATATAACGTCGGATTTAACTTAGATGTTACTGAAGGTAATCAGATTCTGGAGTATTTTATTTTAAGGATAGAAGGATAAATTGCTCGTCGAGTAAACAAACCGATAATGGCTTCGTTATTAAACAACTCTTGGTTAGTTTAAATTAAAAAAGATAATATTCCACGTGAGTGTAAACATTCGTGTAATACACAACCCTCGTATATAATAAATAGGCACGCAACAAAATATCCTATAAAATTAACCTACCACGCAAGAACCATATGAATATTTCAGATTCATTAATGTTTGATGATTCAATGTTCCAGTGGTCTGTTCTTTATTTGGATAGAATTTAATTTTTCATTTCCTTGCCGTTAAATAATATATAATAGCCAAAGTAAAAGCATGCTTTGATTAATCGCAGAATAAAAAAAAAAGTCAATTGAACAACAAATGAAACGTGCACACGTGCAGTGACGTTATTGTGAAAGAATATCTAAACACGTGATCGAATCGCTTACTATCGACGACAGTATAAAGTCAGACTTGATTTATAAATTGTTTTTTTCCTGTGGGGTCACCGTTTACGGGGAGATCATTGGTCGACATTTCGGAGCCCTCATTTGGTTAAACCGACAACAAGTAATGCACATGCATATATGTATGTATGCATCATAGCATTGACGTCGTTCTAGCATTTAATTTCCTTATCATTTTATTCCAGACATTCACTTTTGTTGTCCATTTTTTTCTTGCCATAATATTTGCTATTCTTATCTCATCCTTATCCGTTTCTTCGTTCTGCATCCTCTTAATTTTAAGTTTGCGATACAAAATACAGCATCGAAATGAGTTGTTTCATGAATGAAATAAACAATAGTTCATCATCGGAAGAGTTCCGACCATCGACAATTTTATAAGTATTTACTAATACGAAATAGCGACCAGTTTTTTCCCGATTCGTACACAGCATTGAAATGAAAAATTCTAACCATTTATGTATCGAATTTGTATACTTTGTTTGCGCAATTGGAACGTCTTATTTTCTTTAGAATGACAGCGTGTACTTTAGAGTTAATTATCAGAAAAACAATTCCCGTCGTTCAGTGCACGATTGTAATCGGGTAGGCAGGTAGGAAGCATGTAATTTAAAAACTCTAATGATACTTAAGTAAGATATCCAGCAAAATCTCATTATATTATACGCTTGCCTTGCAAGCTTAACAAATTATGCTATGTGAATTAATGTATTTTACACGTATTCCTGGTCGACATGTTCTTAATTATTGTTAAACAAATGGATATTGATATAGGTGAGCGATGAAAAGTAATATAGTACACGAACAGCGTTCAGTAACATAAACTCAAGTAATAAATTAGATTAGTATGCTATTCCCATTGATATGATTGCATAAACATGTGTGCAATATTCTATTAACTTTTCTTTTTAAGATAGAGATCTAAAAGAGTTTGAAATAATTGAAGTCGCTGAGATACAGTGTAGACGTGTATACGTATATATTTATAAAGTAACATTAATTATTCATTATCATTAATAATTACACTGATTTCTAATTCTTGATTCTTTCTTAATTCGAATGTGCCTACTTTATGATGTTCATTTCTCAAGTAAGTAACAAACGTTTAATTATTCTAAATATAATTAAAAGGAACCAATACTTATTATTTATTGAATCATTATTCCAACTTTGCATTGGAAGTATGCCCACAGCGTCATTTCCTTGTATGTAAAATATTTGCGAAAAGAATTTCAAGCAGCAGAATCTATCCATTTGAATATAATATTACGACGTCAAAGTTACAAGCATTGTATTTATCTTTTTTTATTCTGTAATTGAGTAGCCGTCGTATTTATACTTCTCGTTTCCTATCAGATAATTCAGTTCGCACAAACACCGGAAAATAATCATCTGCGCTATTAAGGAAATTATAATTTAGTGTCAAACAAAAATATGCTATATGACGTAAACTGTCACGTCATATTGTCAGCATTTTATAGCAAAACAGATTCATCAATTTTACAAATATTTTCGTTAATTCCACGAGTCAAATATATACAGCCCGCGGCAAAAATCTATAGATATATACAATGGTCATAAAAATCACAATGGCCATAACACTAATAGCAGCAATATGCACGAACATACCTTTCATAAAAAACCATCGATAACAGATTACGTGACAGTAAAAAAAAGAAGAGATTAATTTTTGTTAAATGTAACATATTCATTGCTGGTTTTCACAACTTCGCGGAACACCAGCGTTCTTAAGAACAGCGATTAAGATTCACTACTCTGGATTCTAAGTTAATATATGTAAATAATTTCGAATCATGTTTGTGAAATTCTGATTTTTTACGTTAAGATCACTCAGCTTTTTCGTGATTGCGTTACCGAACTTCTTGCTGATCGATACTTGCTCCGCAATTAAAATGATCGATTGGTCGCTCGAACGAATATTGCAAGGGATATCTGCAAGGGGAGCTACGTAGAAACTGTTGTTTGTACAGTTAATTCCGATTATGCATGGCCACATCATGTGATCGAATGACGATATCGCTCGATAAAATACCAACTGCACCGAATGTTTCAATATCCATTATATTGTTAGAGGTATTCTGCATTTGGTGAAACATATTTGCCTCGTGCTATCAAGAAGCGCCGCGAATATGCTTTATTTCTGGCCTCCTGTTGTTTAAATGTTAAAACTGGAGCGGTGCTCGATTGAAACTTATCTGCAACAATGCAATCTGAATACAGCAGTGACGTCAATGCTCCGTAAAACATGACTCTACTTACGAAACGTACAACTTACAAGCTTCCTTTTCCTCGTGTTAGGCACGATATAGCCGAAGGTGCACAATTTGTTGTTTAACATGTTCGTCAAACGAAGAAATCCGCTCTTTTCTTCTGACCACGGTTCGTCGAAGAATTCATCGATTTAGGGTAAAAAGAAAGAAGAAAAGGAAAATAGTAAGATGAAGTCTAGAGAAAGCTTTTGCGATCGATGTCGTACGGTACAGGGTTTTTACATAATTTTATTCAATTTTTTTTCCTTTCTTTTTCCATGAATATCGATATTGATTATACGTGTCACTTTTACTTCTGTTATAGTTGTTTCTCGCTTTTAAACACACTTGTTCTGTGATGTTCTCTGACCAGAAAAATTCTGGGCAGAATTTCGATGAAATTTATTTTCAAAATTTGCTCAGTTCCATGACAAAGGAAGGGATCTCCCTTTTTAAAACGAATTCTTCACTCACAGTGAAAATCGTACAGGTCGTATCTAAAGAACTCTGTACAATTATAAGACAAGGAATTTGATCCAAAATAAATGACCATTCTGCAATTTAATACATGATCGTTACTCGTACTGAAAATACAAAAAGTAATATTATTCTTTATTAATGGAAGCTCTTACGATACAACCTTTACGATTTTCACTGTGCGCGACTGTACAAAGTACGGCTTCGATTGAAACGTTAAAGCGGCAAGAAAAGTATCGAATGCTACAAATAATATCTACAGTGTACGTACCCACAATTCACTGTCACCGTCGATCCTGCATATTGTTCAAAGTTCCAAACCGTAATTGCAGATGATATCCATAATTCCTGTAACACTTGTTAGAAACACTGGCAATCAATGTAATCTCGTTGATACTGATAAAATCGCCAACGTGCGACATTAATCGGTGGTTCGCATATAAAGCATCATCTCGATGCGGCTCAAAGTAATTAGCAAGTCAATTAAATATCGTTATCTATTCGTTAATGGCCGATGATTCACGCTTATCGGCGATAAATTATCGCCACGAATTACCACACGCTTATCCTCGTGTGTGTACTCGAATTTCGAATTCGACCTGTTCTTTCAGCGATTCGCGTTCAGCACTTTGCCCGTTGACGTTGACCGCGATCAACGTGCAAGCGCATCGTAAACGATGACCAGATTTAGGGGAGAACTTGGAACTTGGAACTCCGCCGTTCTCCCTCTGCGCACAACTTTCGATCTCCTCTTTGATAAACCGCGCCGCGGGATCTGTTTTTCTGGTTATCCGTCGATATTTGCATCGAAGACAGCTCGTTACACATTCCTCACATATTTTATGCTGAGCGTGCCGTGATTACCTGCGGTCGAACGTTCGTGCTCGCATATCGAATGTAAATGTCCGCTTCTGCCCGTAAATGTGCCGCCACTCCTCCTGTTGACTCTCTACTCTCTGAAGACGCAATCCTCCGATCGGTCGTTCGATCGATCGTGTTTTTCATCGAGAGATTTATAGCTCGTTTGTTGCGATTCGCGTGTTTTGCAAGGGAAATTCGGGTCGCGGAAACGGAGGCTAGATAACTGTAAAGTGTACCAGATCGAATTGGATAAAACGTTAAGGGTACCGACTAAATGGGAAAAATTGTGAAAAATGTCGTACGTGGGTATCAAAGGTGAAACTATGGATCGGCAATTTCTATTCTGTAATTGCATTAAATATTAAATTGAAATATTAATTAAATATGCGTGCTTGATGGAGAAGTTTGTAGGCAGAAAAAGTTGGCTTTTGTTAATTAACAAATTTGGTTAATAAGAATTTTGGAGCAGCGAGTCAAGTCGTTGCGTTACGTTAAATACCTTGTATGGTAATAAAGGTAGAAGATACATAAATAATAGCAAGCGGGTAAAATGTTGGATAAATGCAAATGGTGAAATCAGTTTCGCGTATATCGTGGAAAATTTTCCTTGTAAAATGGATTTCAATTAGGAAAATAGTTTAGCAAAAATGCAATAACGTACCGGAGCTGTGAGGAAAACTCTGCTAATCTCCAATAATTTTATATCGTTGGTAAATTGAAATAGTTGAAATACTCATCTCTGTTTGAATAGTTAATTTTAACCATTGCACATCGTGCGTGCCCTGCGTTTAAAATATTTTCTTAGAAATGCAGATATTTATACAATAAACTCATAGACTGTAAAATAATAGTATCCATTAATAAATCTTTTTTCTTATTTACTGCACCTTTCTGATTTAATTGTTCTCACGCTTTATAATTAATTCATACACGTGTATGAATTATAAGGATCAAAGCACTCTCCCTCAAGTTTTCAATCAGTTTCATCAGATTTTACTAGATGAAAGAAGATAGATACAGTTGCACAGCAAATATGTAGACAATTCTTACCCTTGTTTTGCCGCCCAGCTTTTTTAATAATTTATTCGAATTTCAAAGAAATGTAACAGAGGCATTGCACGCGCGTAAAAATCTGGAAAGCATCGACAAATCTTGGTTTCTGTGTCACATCAAGGACAAAAACCATGTGATTGAGAAATACCGGCACAATGGGATTGAATAACGACGGTTTTATTGTCTGAAACTACCGACGCGTTTGCCATAATCAGTTGCACTGACTCGTGACGGCTGAAACGTATAATTACGTGATAGAAACGAAACCTTTCGAGCACTGAAACGTTAGAATAATGATAAAAAAGGGAGGAAAAGGTATGGGAACTGGAAGAGGACAGACTATTGTTCTTTTGACAAAATTCTAGTTGGAAAAACATCAGGTCGCTATTACATCTTTTAGCAGGTAGAAACTGAACGATTAAGAAAGATATTTAAAAAAATCACGTACATATGAGTACTATTATATCGATCTCTAAATGTCTCCTATATTAAAGTTAGTAATAATTCAATATGCGATATGTGATGCAATACTTTCACTTACATTTTAACGAAACTTGTACGCTCATATCGTCATTAAGTGACCAAACACAGAGGGGTTTAGAAATACGAAGAAAATAATAATTCTTAACCCTTTCCTCTCTCATGGAAGATTTTGATCTCTGATTGAAATAAAATAAGAAAAGAGTTAAATACAAATGGCTTCTTCTCACTTCTCTAACTCGTTGCACAATTTTCTTTCAGAATTATTGGAAAATATATTCATATTGCTTTCTGCTAAACTCATTAACACCAAATACAAAATGCGCGGCGCCTCCTTTGGATTCACCTGCGAAACATTTTGCTACCACGCAGTTGCTATGTATTGCCAATCGTCCAAGCTCTCAATTCTTGCAATTATCGTTGCGACAATAACTCTTGCGACAGCAATGCTGCAATTCGATTCTGTACGTTCGCTCTGCGATTGTTCGCCACGATCTAACACGGTGTTCAGTAACGTATACTCGCGTATTCACCTGTAGTGGGTGCTACGCGAATCTCACCGCTGGACCAACTATTTAGATGTATACGGAATGCTTTCAAAAATCGTAGTACAACCTGAGGGGTAGTTTTCATTTCTCTTGCAAACGTGAACCAAAAATATATTTCGCGATGTCCGCCTCGAAAAATTTCGCGATGTCCGCCTCGAAAAATTTCGCGATGTCCTCACGTTTGGGCCTTGCCGGTTAGATTAAAATGAATGGCGTATCGCTAAATTTAATTCCACGACGAGACAACTGCCTGAACGAAGCATGCTCGTGGTGGTGATAATAACGTGCAAATAATAATGATATTAACCTTCGTCGATTGATCGAGTATAATAGCACCTTTCATAGATATCGTTCGATTATAGTTTCAGATATGTATATCGTGCAGGTATGGAAGGATCGTTGTCTATTTCAATATTAAAATCGTTACTTCCTGATGTCACGACATCCTGTAATAGTTTTGCAATCGTATTTCGTAATCGTAGATGGCGAATTTCATTATGGAGGTGGCGGTGGAGGTGTGCAGATTGTAAGACTGAAATTCAGTATTTTACATGCGTCAGAAATAATAAGTTAATTTAAAAATGTCTTGGCAGTACTATAACTCAATACGAGTGGTACAAAAATAATGTTGATAGTATTCTTTATTCTTACTTGTTTCTTTATACACTTTTTACAAAAATTTTGTGGCGAAATTCAATTATAGAATATACATATTATATGTATATTCCAAGTTAAATCCAATAATATTACGCTAAAGCGAAATGCAGAGGCAGATCGTATTCCCTAGACAAGAGCAAAACGCAATCAATTATCTTCCCATTTAACGTAATTTAACACGTAAGAGCTTGTTTGCAACAAGCTATTAAAACTTCCTGATTAGAAAGAAACGACAATTTAACGAACATTGTCATTAACCCTGACACGTGCCGGCGTTTCTCGGGAATGTACGCGTTTTTTGAGTACGCACTGTTGGCTACCATAAAAAACTTTTTATAGCGTTTGATCGCATGATTTGATACATGTACTTACAAAAAATATACAGAAATACAAAAGTTTTATGAATGATTCATAATTTTGGGTTGAAAATATAAGAACATATCTGAACAAAGTTAATTACAATCATTTTCTTTAATGTTAATTTCGAACGAATGATTCCAACTCAATCTACTACCGAGTTGGGATTGGTTGGGCCCTTGGTGCACCACATTTCCCAGTTTGTGTAGGTCGAGGTATTATCTGGTAGCCGTGTTCTTCAACCGTATGTTCAACAAGCGTCGAGTTCTGCGTGTTTAGTTCTGATTGACAATTCATGCGCGATTAACTGAACGCTGCTCGCACCGGCCCTAAAATGGTTTCATTATGATTGTTCTCTTTGGATACTCGGTCCAAGGAACGTACGTGATAAATTGTAATCGCATTAAGTCGCTACCGCGATACATCAATTAGCACGAGCCGCTCGCTAAACTCAATTAAACGACCCTTACGAACGGATTTCGTTTCGTCGCATGCGCGACACTTTCGTTATTTGATTTCCCCATCTTCTCTTTTCCGGTTAAAGAGCGTTCAGATTGATTCGCGTATACTCAACAGTCCTGCAATTCTCTGTTTTGCGAAAGCAACGTGTTTCACCGATGCTACTTTAAATCTGAACAAATATTTTTGCAAATAAAGAGGCACTATTAATTTATTGGGGGGGGGGGGGGGAGTGTAACGAGGATTTAAACAGGGGGTCAATCAATACATTCGTTATGCTACCGTACAGTCGTGCATTATCTGTTATCTGAAATACAGGTACGATCATGTCGGCTGGATTAAATTCTTAGTAGATTTCTTTGGTTGCAGCCTTCGAGCAAGGAGCAAACGCGGCTCAACAATAACTCGAACCAGAAAGAGCATCGAAAGCAGAAGGATGCTTCGTCAAGTAGCACCTACAGCGCCTTCCGGCAATGGCGGAAGAGCACTTCTATGGGATCAAATAGGTCGAACAGTGTTGGTTCCAGCTCGACCGGGGCCCTTGCCAAATTGCCCAACGATCCAGCAACGATACGGAAGATGGAACAGTTCCCACTGGTTCTTTCTGACGCTACTATGCCAGATGAGGATCTGTCTTTGAAATTTCTAGCACTGGTACGGATATTTCTATGGTTTATCCGAGCTCCTGTATTCTTGGATAAAGATTGAAAGAATAAATGAAACGAAAGCAGGAAAATTGTTTATGGAATTTTTAATTGGAATTAATTATTGGAACATTATAATAGATATATATTTATATCTTAATTACCATTATTTTTCCTATTTTAAATACCATTTCTACTTCAACTATTATTGAATCGTTAATAGAGTATCGTTTTAACAAACGTTGCAGAAGAAAGAAAAAGATATTTAAACGTAAACCATAACTAATTGAAATCTATAAACCTTTATCTGATACTTTATTTTAGTTTTCAGTATTTATCAGCTGATTTAGGAAACTTGGAAGTTAACAAATTTAATTGTATTATTTATTTGTTTCTCTGCAGAACGCATTGGATTTAACTGCACCGGCCAGCGACGTGTTACTAAAGAACAGATTAAAGTCTTGGTTTCAATTATCCGGCCATCCGGATGGTTTTGCTCCTGCTGGGCCTGGAACTGTTTGGAAGAGGAAAACGGGAGGAGCAGAAAATACAGAAAGGATCGTTTACGAAGCCCTTAGTAAGGACAAAGAACTGCGAGATTGTATACCCAGGTAAATAAAGAAGACTAAATTCTTTGCGACACTCATATATTTGTCATCTTTAAATTTATTCTAAATCTGCGATTCTTCTCCTATTCTCGTCGATCGAATTCCATTCTTCGCCATTACTTCCTTTGCCCAAATCTCACCTCACGTGTCATTTGAACATTTCAGATATTATCGAGAAGTGGAATACAAAGGCGAGACGTTCATCGAGCTGCAGGATCTGCTGTTCGGCTTCAACGATCCGCACGTAATGGACATCAAAATGGGAACGAGAACGTTCCTCGAGTCCGAGGTGTCGAAGACAACAGCCCGGCCGGATCTTTATCAGAAGATGATTATTGTCGATCCGAACGCGCCGACCGAGCAAGAACACGAGCAACGCGCCGTGACTAAGTTGCGGTATATGCACTTCCGCGAGCAACAGAGCTCGTCCTGCAGCCACGGGTTCAGAATCGAGGCTATGAAACTACCCGGAGCACCGCCGATCACTGACCTGAAGAAAGTGAAGTCGCGCGAGGAGGTGCTCGACACCATGAAACTCTTCCTTGGAACGCGCGACGGCACACGCGGGAAGCTACTTGCGCGGTTGAAAAATCTTCGCTCGAAGATCGAGGCGTCTGAATACTTTAAAACTCACGAAGTACGTGTTAACGTTTATTGCTTATTTTAATGCTTATTGCGAATTTATAAACACTTATATAAGCCGGAGAAAAACTGGGCCCGTCTGCAAAATGTTACCATGGAGCAAATTATTATTCGTCCGTATGATGTTAGTTTCGTCCTAATAGACGGCTAATAAGAGATTTCATATCTGTTTTTATTATAGACGCCTCTGTTATTTCACTTGAATTCCCTTTAGTCTGCATTTCTGACAGAACGGTCAGAATAGCTTAACGCTATTCCGTCAAAATAACATATATCAATTATATTCCAGATAATTGGCAGCAGTATCTTCATGATATTCGACGATGATAAAGTTGGCGTTTGGTTGATCGACTTTGCTAAAACAAGAGCGATGCCAAATGGACAAAGACTAACACACAGGAAGCCATGGGAACAAGGCAATCACGAAGAAGGATTTTTGTTTGGCCTCGACAATCTTGTTTCCACGATAGAAGAAGTCGGTGTTTCAGAAGCATAGTTCCCGAAGCAGTCCTACTCGCAAATTCGGCTTAGAAATATTCTAAATTGGTCTTATCGCAATACGGCTCGCTATTGATCACTTTTATTTATATCGATAGACCAATGTAAGAGTATCCAGATTCCTCTTTAGAAAAGGTATCTTCATATATTGTACAAGTATTTTTTAAATGTGAGTGCTAACGAAGACTTTACTAGCGACAATTTTGGTAAGACTCCTACCATCGCATCGGTTCAACATTCCCAAATTTGTATGGATATTTGTGAATATGAGACTGTCTGTAAAATATAAATTATTTGAAATAGATTAAAACAATTGAAGAAATACTGACGTTAGGGTATTTAAAGCGGAAGACTGTTAGTTGCTACATTTTTTCTACAATCTGTTTTAGACGAGGGGAACGTTTTTCATACAGAGCTGTACAATTTATATCGGTGTACAAATGTAATTATGTAAATATAATCGTTTATTAATTATTTATAAAAAAGAAGTTCGATCGTAATATATACATATTTTTGAAATCAAATACTCGCTATCACGAACAATCTTGAACGTAGAAATTCCGATTAATTTATTCTCCAACTGCCAAGGATTTTATTACGAGGCATTACAATTGCATTTTGCAATAATGAGCGTTTCGCGTAAGCTGCAACAATTGTATAAAATATATTTCTATTGTATATGTAATGTAATTCGCGCTAATACTTGTTTATCTCCATTAATACTGATTGTCATACGCTAAGTGATACAATTAATCAAAGTATTTAATAGCATAAAAGAAATGTTATTCAACGATATATACAATCATTTTAAAAAATTGTAAAATATCCTAATCAGATTCATATTTATCAATTTTTACTGATAATATTTTACATTTACACAATTCTGGTAGAAAATAAAAAATAAATAAATATACGTGATTCGCTCCCCATTTTCGCAACCTTTCACAAGATTTATTCAATAACTACATCCATATCGTCAGCTGGCAATTCCATTGTACTCTTCGGCTTTGAATTGATTATAGATTCGTACCATCGAACTTCGGCTGATGCCAGACATCTTTGCCTGTGTGAATAATGTTAAATTACTTAGAATTACGAGACAGAGCTATTACATCCTAAATGTATTTAATTATTCCAACATTTTATATACTAACATATCTCTTCGATCACTTGGTGGTTTTTTCACTGGGTTCCATCCAGACACTGGCTTTGTGTTGCTTACCATTATACCGCGAACACAGAAAGATAAAGTAACTTTTCCTAGATTAGTATCCTGTAAATATGAACATAAGAAGTGAGAACTTTATGAAACGATTCATACAGCTTTTGCGCAGTTTATAAGAATAATTGCACAATGTAAAAGTTGCACAATACGCATACAAAGATTAATATACATACTCGCCACTCAGAATTTAAAACGTCTGCTAAGCTTAAAATATCTGCACTTTTGTATACTTCCTCTATTCCTCGCATTGTATTTAAATAGTTTTCTTGAAGAAAATTCAAGAATACTGTTGCTTGTGACATAAAGAAAGCAGCGATTTCATCAGGGTCATGGACGAATTTCCAGCTACTTCCAGCTTCAATTCCTACAAATATATTTCCGATTATTTTCTTTTACTATCTCCGATAACAGAAAATTGATTTTTAATTATTGTCAATATCACAAACGACTATTCGCATACTTTTTGGATTAATTACTCGCCCGACACCATGGAGGAGCCCCAAACCCTCTTCTCGTATATTACATTTGTTTCCTTGTACATCAGGCACTAGTAATCAATATAATAATGTTAAGTTTTTTTTAAAGAATTATATTTACTATCTTAACACAAGGTGTTTACCTTTCAATGAAATGAAAATAAGATTTAACACTGCATTTCTAATGTCTCCTACACTGTTTGATAATATTTCATCAACCTTGTGTTGCGAGACATGCAACATGTGTCCAGCAATTGAATTTAAAATATCAGCTATCCGTTTCAACGCAGTTTTCATTGCGGCTTGGGTAACAGAATTTATTCTGGAACATAAAGTCGTTGCGTGTAGTTGCTTATAAAAGAAATGCACATATATTGTTACATTTATCAACTTACTTAATTAAATCAATGTTAAACTTTTGTCTTACATTAGCAGGGAATAATGTTTGAAGTAGCTTCGAATTCCCTGTTTCTGTACATATAAAGACTATAGGTTCCTTCCCCATTTCAAAGTACCTTCTAAAAATTTTAAGACACAATAGAAATTAGACATTATCGAAGGTTGATAGAGAAACAGTTAAATAATCTTACGTACTCTAAAAGGGAAACAAAGCTGTCCTTGCCATCGAGATAAACATTTGGAAAATCTTTTACAAGAAGTATACGACTGGAATAATTATTCAAAACTGACTTATATCGAGTTGCTCTAATTAAGAATTCTTCGAATCTGTCCCCTTGCCTCATTACCCTATCTACAAAATATCAATTAATGCTTAAAACTGATCTGTACAATATTAACCCCATGCACTCGAAAGCGGCAATAACTTCTCTATTACTGTTACCACTTCCTTATAGCAGAGAGATCTTCGAGCGCAAAGAGTTAATATTTTCATTTTATTGGTGTACCAAATATTATTTTCTAATATTTGCCAAAAATTACTGTTTTCGTCCATGGCTTGATCGATAGGAGTAATCCATTCCGTGACATCAAACCCATTTTCTTTAGCAAGTTGTCTTATCGCCGCAGTTTTCCCACAACCAGACGGACCAGATAAAATTACAGCGGAAGATCTGCCTTTTCTTCTTCTATACTGTAACCAATCCGAAATCTCTTGCCGTTTCTGTCTACTAACTACCAATTCGGTGGACTTTTCTGGTTCGCACGCTTGCAGTAATGCAGCTAAACTGCTCGTGCTTTTTCTCTTTGGGACAACATCATAAATACTTGAGGTTTGCGAAGTATCGGTTTCTGATACAAGTGAAATGGATCGTTTCATTCCTGCCGGCTTCTTTTTCACGGATTCACAATCAAATGATGGCATTAGCCAGCTGTTATTCTTCTAATAACAAACAAAAATTCGTTTACACCAGCATGCTTAAATTAACAAACATAGACGAAATGTATTTGTTTCCATATTCAATTTATATAAATACTCGCAAGGTCACGAATAATTAAACACAACGTTCTCTTAATACGTACCTTTGAATTAGCCATGTTATGATAGAAATATAAATATTCTATTTATTACGAAACATATTGTAATTTATTTTTTGTATGCGCAGGTTTCCTGGGAAACAGTGAGGATCATCGACCGGCACTTCTCTTCTTGCATACAAGCAAGAAAGAAGAAAGTAAACTCTTGTCACATATTTTAGCTAGAGTCAATTGGTTTATAAGAATAGTTTGTAGCTATTAGCCCGTAAGTTTAATTTAGAACAATTGCGTAATTAATTGTTGTTTTCGCGCCAGTTCGTCCTGCTACGTCATACTATTTAAGCACGCTCTGTCGCCGTATCCATGTAGCTTCAGAACGACGACCTACTGCGATCGCTCAATTGCTTCTTATACCTTGTTGGCAAGTTGTTTTGCCTTTAGATAAGGCAGATCGCGAGTATTTTCGCCATCTATACAGAACTCCTAGAAACTACTCGCGCCTGCTATTATCGCCATCTATGCAGAACTCCTACAAACTACTCGCGCCTGCTATTATCGCCATCTATACAGAACTCCTAGAAACTACTCGCGCCTGCTATTCTCGCCATCTGTACAGAACTCCATCAAACTACTCGTGCTCTGTCTTACCTTAAGTGTAGAAACGGTAGAGGCACCGACGAGCTATAGAAATAGACAAGGCATCTTATTGACTTTCGCGGCCCAACGTGATTGACATACCGACTCAGAAAAACCACGCTGATTCGAGCGTCCTCTGCACATGAACAGTGATCACTTGAGGAACTATTATTTACTGAAGTAGTGTTGGGGACAGGATTCATGCGATTGTGTGAATATATGTAAATGCTTTGTGGGGGATCAGGAAAGCTATTTCTCGGGCAACTTTCGGTAGAAAAATTGAGCTGCGGTGTCTGGTCGCGCGATGCACTTCGGTTCGGCTCGAGTTGAGTCGAAATCACATCGCGATGCATCGTGGCGATGAAATTGACAATGAGATGCGTGTCCCGCTTTCATTGCGCGGCAAAGAACAAAACAATCTTTTAACGCGGATCGTGGTCCAGCTAAAAGTTGGTCAGAAATAGTAAAAGTCCAGTAGGTGCAACCCTGGGATCGAAGGTTCAGCTAAAACTTAGTCAGAACCCGCAGCAGTCCAGTCGGCATGATAGAGTCGGCTAAAAGTTGGTCAGAATCTGCAAAAGTCCAGTAGGTATGACCCTCGGATAGTAGACTGCCGGACGGCAGCGGTCGGTGGCCTACGGAGATTTCCGATACAGCGAATACCACCGAGCGCAACCGAGCGCTAGCGATTTAACAATCGTTTGTCTATCGCGGATGTACATTAAACTCTTTATCAAGTCTCTTTTTGCTGGACGCTTGACCGGTCATCCGATACCACCGACTCTTTGATACGCGATAACTAGTCGTTTATTAAAATATCGGGTTAATTAATTTATTAGTTTGAACGGTTCTTCGAATCTACAATTAAACTTTTATGACCACAATTAAAAACGCGCGCGATAGTAATTTTTTATTTTATTTTTTTTTTATCGCAATACGTATTCCGGTATTTGAGTCAACACCTATGCTGTTCGGCGAGTTCAGGCTCTCATCCATCAACTGGAAGAGTAAGTATCTCTGTATTTCTTTAATCTTATTTTGCATCCGTTTCAACGCAGTTTTCATTGCGGCTTGGGTAACAGAATTTATTCTGGAACATAAAGTCGTTGCGTGTAGTTGCTTATAAAAGAAATGCACATATATTGTTACATTTATCAACTTACTTAATTAAATCAATGTTAAACTTTTGTCTTACATTAGCAGGGAATAATGTTTGAAGTAGCTTCGAATTCCCTGTTTCTGTACATATAAAGACTATAGGTTCCTTCCCCATTTCAAAGTACCTTCTAAAAATTTTAAGACACAATAGAAATTAGACATTATCGAAGGTTGATAGAGAAACAGTTAAATAATCTTACGTACTCTAAAAGGGAAACAAAGCTGTCCTTGCCATCGAGATAAACATTTGGAAAATCTTTTACAAGAAGTATACGACTGGAATAATTATTCAAAACTGACTTATATCGAGTTGCTCTAATTAAGAATTCTTCGAATCTGTCCCCTTGCCTCATTACCCTATCTACAAAATATCAATTAATGCTTAAAACTGATCTGTACAATATTAACCCCATGCACTCGAAAGCGGCAATAACTTCTCTATTACTGTTACCACTTCCTTATAGCAGAGAGATCTTCGAGCGCAAAGAGTTAATATTTTCATTTTATTGGTGTACCAAATATTATTTTCTAATATTTGCCAAAAATTACTGTTTTCGTCCATGGCTTGATCGATAGGAGTAATCCATTCCGTGACATCAAACCCATTTTCTTTAGCAAGTTGTCTTATCGCCGCAGTTTTCCCACAACCAGACGGACCAGATAAAATTACAGCGGAAGATCTGCCTTTTCTTCTTCTATACTGTAACCAATCCGAAATCTCTTGCCGTTTCTGTCTACTAACTACCAATTCGGTGGACTTTTCTGGTTCGCACGCTTGCAGTAATGCAGCTAAACTGCTCGTGCTTTTTCTCTTTGGGACAACATCATAAATACTTGAGGTTTGCGAAGTATCGGTTTCTGATACAAGTGAAATGGATCGTTTCATTCCTGCCGGCTTCTTTTTCACGGATTCACAATCAAATGATGGCATTAGCCAGCTGTTATTCTTCTAATAACAAACAAAAATTCGTTTACACCAGCATGCTTAAATTAACAAACATAGACGAAATGTATTTGTTTCCATATTCAATTTATATAAATACTCGCAAGGTCACGAATAATTAAACACAACGTTCTCTTAATACGTACCTTTGAATTAGCCATGTTATGATAGAAATATAAATATTCTATTTATTACGAAACATATTGTAATTTATTTTTTGTATGCGCAGGTTTCCTGGGAAACAGTGAGGATCATCGACCGGCACTTCTCTTCTTGCATACAAGCAAGAAAGAAGAAAGTAAACTCTTGTCACATATTTTAGCTAGAGTCAATTGGTTTATAAGAATAGTTTGTAGCTATTAGCCCGTAAGTTTAATTTAGAACAATTGCGTAATTAATTGTTGTTTTCGCGCCAGTTCGTCCTGCTACGTTGTGGGGGTTATATAGCAGCGTTGCTCGCTTGCTTCGTCGGTATGGATGGTGGATGCGGGTAACGACGGGAAAAAGAGAGGAAAGGGAGAAGGTTGCGTTTCGTCCTAGGCCTGCTAGCGGACTCGTCAGTAAGGCGTACTAGCAGGCCCTTGCCTTAGACACAGGGATAGTAGGGAATGGTCGGAAAGGTATATATATAGTCAGAGGGACTTATATGACCACTTTCGGGAGCCGGATCATCGTGCTCATCCCCTAGCGGTGTAGGTGGGGAGAGTCCCCACATCACTCCCCCACCAGTGATAACGATATTTGAAGTTATCCCGGGGTCTGCTGGCTGTTCCTTCGAAGCTGCGACGTCGATGTACACTACCGTGCTTCGTCCTGGAACCCGCTTCGTAGCGGGTGAGCGCGTGCTCTCGTAGCAGGTCGTTGCAACCCAGCGCTGTCCTCCCAGGTTGGCCACCACGAGACGTCCCCAATGTGACCGGTGTCGGAGCGGAGGAGCGGAGGCGGTGCGGCCGTCGGTTGGGGGGCCTCTGACTTCTGGTCGAAGCTGGTGGCGTCCTAGGAGAGGGGGTTAAGAAAACCCGGCGTCGGTTGGAAGCGGCAGCCATCGCGTTAAAGTCGCCTTCGAACGTCTTTTCTCCGTCGGCATCGTCGTCCACCATCCAGGTCGTGTTGCGTGTTCGTATCACGTCGGGGTCACCAATTATGTGGGGGTTATATAGCAGCGTTGCTCGCTTGCTTCGTCGGTATGGATGGTGGATGCGGGTAACGACGGGAAAAAGAGAGGAAAGGGAGAAGGTTGCGTTTCGTCCTAGGCCTGCTAGCGGACTCGTCAGTAAGGCGTACTAGCAGGCCCTTGCCTTAGACACAGGGATAGTAGGGAATGGTCGGAAAGGTATATATATAGTCAGAGGGACTTATATGACCACTTTCGGGAGCCGGATCATCGTGCTCATCCCCTAGCGGTGTAGGTGGGGAGAGTCCCCACATCACTCCCCCACCAGTGATAACGATATTTGAAGTTATCCCGGGGTCTGCTGGCTGTTCCCTCGAAGCTGCGACGTCGATGTACACTACCGTGCTTCTCGTCCTGGAACCCGCTTCGTAGCGGGCGAGCGCGTGCTCTCGTAGCCGGTCGTTGCAACCCAGCGCTGTCCTCCTAGGTGGACCACCACGAGACGTCCCCAATGTGACCGGTGTCGGAGCGGAGGAGCGGAGGCGGTGCGGCCGTCAATTGGGGGGCCTCTGACTTCTGGTCGAAGCTGGTGGCGTCCTAGGAGAGGGGGTTAAGAAAACCCGGCGTCGGTTGGAAGCGGCAGCCATCGCGTTAAAGTCGCCTTCGAACGTCTTTTCTCCGTCGGCATCGTCGTCCACCATCCAGGTCGTGTTGCGTGTTCGTATCACGTCGGGGTCACCAATTATGTGGGGGTTATATAGCAGCGTTGCTCGCTTGCTTCGTCGGTATGGATGGTGGATGCGGGTAACGACGGGAAAAAGAGAGGAAAGGGAGAAGGTTGCGTTTCGTCCTAGGCCTGCTAGCGGACTCGTCAGTAAGGCGTACTAGCAGGCCCTTGCCTTAGACACAGGGATAGTAGGGAATGGTCGGAAAGGTATATATATAGTCAGAGGGACTTATATGACCACTTTCGGGAGCCGGATCATCGTGCTCATCCCCTAGCGGTGTAGGTGGGGAGAGTCCCCACAACGTCATACTATTTAAGCACGCTCTGTCGCCGTATCCATGTAGCTTCAGAACGACGACCTACTGCGATCGCTCAATTGCTTCTTATACCTTGTTGGCAAGTTGTTTTGCCTTTAGATAAGGCAGATCGCGAGTATTTTCGCCATCTATACAGAACTCCTAGAAACTACTCGCGCCTGCTATTATCGCCATCTATGCAGAACTCCTACAAACTACTCGCGCCTGCTATTATCGCCATCTATACAGAACTCCTAGAAACTACTCGCGCCTGCTATTCTCGCCATCTGTACAGAACTCCATCAAACTACTCGTGCTCTGTCTTACCTTAAGTGTAGAAACGGTAGAGGCACCGACGAGCTATAGAAATAGACAAGGCATCTTATTGACTTTCGCGGCCCAACGTGATTGACATACCGACTCAGAAAAACCACGCTGATTCGAGCGTCCTCTGCACATGAACAGTGATCACTTGAGGAACTATTATTTACTGAAGTAGTGTTGGGGACAGGATTCATGCGATTGTGTGAATATATGTAAATGCTTTGTGGGGGATCAGGAAAGCTATTTCTCGGGCAACTTTCGGTAGAAAAATTGAGCTGCGGTGTCTGGTCGCGCGATGCACTTCGGTTCGGCTCGAGTTGAGTCGAAATCACATCGCGATGCATCGTGGCGATGAAATTGACAATGAGATGCGTGTCCCGCTTTCATTGCGCGGCAAAGAACAAAACAATCTTTTAACGCGGATCGTGGTCCAGCTAAAAGTTGGTCAGAAATAGTAAAAGTCCAGTAGGTGCAACCCTGGGATCGAAGGTTCAGCTAAAACTTAGTCAGAACCCGCAGCAGTCCAGTCGGCATGATAGAGTCGGCTAAAAGTTGGTCAGAATCTGCAAAAGTCCAGTAGGTATGACCCTCGGATAGTAGACTGCCGGACGGCAGCGGTCGGTGGCCTACGGAGATTTCCGATACAGCGAATACCACCGAGCGCAACCGAGCGCTAGCGATTTAACAATCGTTTGTCTATCGCGGATGTACATTAAACTCTTTATCAAGTCTCTTTTTGCTGGACGCTTGACCGGTCATCCGATACCACCGACTCTTTGATACGCGATAACTAGTCGTTTATTAAAATATCGGGTTAATTAATTTATTAGTTTGAACGGTTCTTCGAATCTACAATTAAACTTTTATGACCACAATTAAAAACGCGCGCGATAGTAATTTTTTATTTTATTTTTTTTTTATCGCAATACGTATTCCGGTATTTGAGTCAACACCTATGCTGTTCGGCGAGTTCAGGCTCTCATCCATCAACTGGAAGAGTAAGTATCTCTGTATTTCTTTAATCTTATTTTGCAATGGTTTTTGATCATTATCGTGTTCGAAAAGTACTGAAAATGCGATGATTCCAATGCAGTCTGCTCTTTTGAATGTTTCAGAAGGTGCCTTGGGCTCGATGGTATCATCATAACAATATTGTTGGCCGCGCGCAATGCGGTCGGTAAAGTCAGTGCTTGTTCCGTCAAAGTTCTTTTTATTATTTTTTGAGCGCAACCGTTCTTAATAATAATTAAACGTAAATAACAGTAAAGAGACGCGAAAGTAGAGTCAGTGTTTGCTCCGAAATAATATTTTTCTTGCAAGCACTGTGACCATGGGTATATGGAAATATACTCATGAGTAGTAACTTCTTTACTGTTTTATATTATATGAGGATAGGTCTTCTTGTACAACGCGTTTCAAATTAGTTTGAGAATTTTAAGAGAGAAATTTAGTATAAAATATATCACTATGCATCTTTTTATAATAGAGTATTTAATTGAATACGTATGAAACGAATATTTAAATAGTTATTAATTATTAAATGAATATAAAGTAACGTCCAGTATCATACGTGTACTAGTTTGTAGTGGTGAAGTCGAATACCCTTCGACTTCGTTTATTTGTCAATTGCAATTAGTGCACAGTTATAATAAAATGCATAATGATTGCTGTTAGTAAGAAAGTAGTATTTCTCCTTTTTTCTACTTTGATTGAATATAAAGTAAAGGTACTTATATACCTTGTCGATTTGTTTGAACTATCGAATAATTTTATTATTCGATATCCATATTAGTCTTTAGTGTATAAAGATATCAATAAATTCACTTCTTCTGTACAAGATATTAATTAAACCTGAATGCACAAGAAGACAATACGCGAACGGGTAGATCTCGATATCAAAGCAATCTACTTTGAAACCAACCTTGCGTTTTAGAAGCAATGCTTCGATGACGGGAACACCCGTGGATGTTTCAATTGAATTCAAAGTATAT
Source organism: Nomada lathburiana (assembly GCA_963667235.1). Classification (NCBI taxonomy): domain Eukaryota; kingdom Metazoa; phylum Arthropoda; class Insecta; order Hymenoptera; family Apidae; genus Nomada; species Nomada lathburiana. The sequence goes on from OY763904.1 coordinate 5,076,366, forward strand.
TAAAGTAGAGTCATTGATTAATTTTTCTAATAAACTAGAATGCATAATTTTTCTAATAAAGTAGAGTCATTTCTTAATTTTTCTAATAAAGTAAAGTCATTGAATTTTCTCTTCAATAAAATAGAATCATATATTGATCTGGTACATATACAAATATATATTTAGCCCGTTAGAAAATCAGTATGTTTCTATCATCTTTTTAGACGAGGATTTCCAGGTTTAACCTTTTCCGTGTTCACTGCCCGGATCCCACTCACGAGCCCGGGTGCTACTTGGGTGGGAAAACGGTGGTAAAGCACGATGATATTTATTTAGTTTATAAGCCATGAAATGATTTATTGTTGGCGACTGACAGTGCGTTTGGTGTATCGTGCACCACGTAATATCCACATTGTGTGTGTGGTTAGGCTGTGGATTTGCGTCGTTCCGTGCTAAATTGTAGCTATTATGACCAAGATAAGATATCCGTTAATTTAAAACAGAGACATAATTTTTACTATTAATTGCATTAAGAATCCCTACTATACTATAATTTTTTGTCGTTTAAGATGACAGAGGCCAAATGCCAAAGAGAATCGAATATACTTATCAATTGCTATCAAATACCTCTTGTATCGGTGCTATTTAATTATTCTATTAAATATCAACCGCGGCGTGGTTTTTTCCACGCGAACGCAAAGATCCCAGCCACTGTCAGTCGATTTCAGAAAAATGGTACGTACCTTAGAGTGTGCAAGTTGTGTGACAGCACTTGGGTGTCGGGGGCGTCCCGGGACGCCTCTCTAGTGTAGGCTTTTGCGCCCAAGTGTTTGACTGAGAACCGTGGAGTGTCATGTGTTGGTGTGCCTGTTTGCCACTTTTTAAATATAGATTCAGGTAGGATAGGTAGTATACCTTCTGGTCTGATTGATAGACATAAGTAGGTAGGGCCGGGCAGGTTGACACAGTCTCTGATCGGGTAGGCACTATTTCGCGTGTTCAACCTGTTTCAGGAAATCTGATTTGAAAAGTCGACGGTGAAGCTGTGGCGCGAACGAAAATGCGTTCGCCTCTGGCTTTGCCTATCGATTTTTCGAATCCTTCGCGGTCGTGGTCGCGATTTAGGCTCCGAAACGAAACACCTGACATTATGCTCGAGGCTGCACGCGTGAACGAAGAACGATTACAATTTTAATCGTAATCTTTGCGATTTTCCGCAATCACAATTTTTACGATTTTATTTGGTCGTGATTCGGCCGCGTGCGTTCCATTTAGCTCCGCGATTTAAATTCTTTATTTCACCTTTATAAGTTTTTTCTTGATTTTCGAGTAGAGCCTCGAGCCTAGTTTAAGTTTCAGCTGGCCCTCGGGTCCAACGAAAAGAAGAGGCTATATGCCGAAGAGGCCCGACAAACTGTCGCTCAAGAGGGCAACTACTAATGGCTCGCCATTCTTTTTAAGAATGGGGAATCATTCTTTGTTACTACTCTGTCACTGTGCTTGCATTTTCATTTGTAGAATATTTGTTTGTACTTGGCCGACGCACATTCCGGCCCAACGAGATACAGCCCTCCCAAAAATATTGCGTTGCTTTAGAGTTGCGAGAAACTTGAGAACGGGTCGAATTAGGGTTGCGTTAAATACCACGTGGTTTTTAATTAGAGTTGCGAGCAAATGAAAATCGCGATTGATTTAGCGTTGCGCAACGATGTCGCGATTGTTCTTGCAATTCTGCCGCTCTTATTTATAGTTGAATTGTAGTATTTTATAATAGATTTTACGTGTGACAATGTTTCTAGTGTTGCGGAAATTATTTTCGCGTCTTGAGCCTTCAGCTAACTTTTCAGGGGATCTTCAATTAGCTTGTTTTTTGATATTACAATAATTTAAAGTTTGTTTTCTATCGGTCTTAATAAATAGTGTTGCGAAATGATTGCATCGCGAGTTCCAGTTAGCGTTGCGTTGATTAATGATCGCGTTTTTAATTAGAGTTGCGAATACCAGTCACTAATTGCTTCCAATTGAAAGCCTGTTCCTGAGCCGCCCTGGAGGGTGGCATATCATCGTCAGCCAAAGATCATGGCTGACCAATTCTTTGGCAATTCTTGTTGTATATGGTGTAATTTTTCTTTTCAGTGTTTTATATTTGTCTTTCTTCTTATTTTTTTTCTTAATAATTATACTACCTGGAATGTCTGTTGATGGAAATACTGCTAAAAATTTGCATACATAATAGTAAATTACTGTGTGAACGAAATGAAAAACAATGAAAAAAAAAATAAAAGAAAATAAGAGAAAAGAAAAGAAAGAAAAGAAAGAAAGGAAAAAAAAGAGAAAAAAGGAATAATGCGAGATAGTAGATTTCAATTAGAGTCAATACTAGTGACTGTTCGTTATTGGAGTTTAACTTCAAAATGTTTTCTCCTAATCGGTCACCCTTTTCTTTAAGTAGAGCCAATTTTTATAACTTTTCGAGCTTGCTTCGTACAAATTGAAGTTCACTCGCGATATCCCGCAAATGTTTAAACAACAATCCTTGCACGAAAAATGTTCTTGGTTGTACTTGGACCTCGGCATGGTAATAGTGGAAGTTTGATATTTTTCTTCCGAATAATCATTTGTCGCTTCTTTGTAGAGGCAAAATAGAATCAATTGTAGCGAAATGTGACTACTTCAATTTGGGCTTTTTAATGAAATTGATACTACCATTCAGTTTGATCTAGAAAGTAGAAAAGTACACAGATGAATCCAAATATGATATATTAAACAAATGGAAGTACAGACGTCAGAGGCTTAAAAGTGGAATATATACAATACAGATCCAGAAATATTTTCAAGGACACGATTGAAAACTTAAAAATTAAAGAGCCAGCCTCGTCGATCCCATTTGTGAGTTTAAGATTTATATAATGCTTTACTAATTACTTCCAGTTTGTCTTTGTTTCAGAAGCATTGAAAAGAATCAGCTAAAGAAGAGGATTGCTTGAAATATGTATAATATGACCACACACTCACCCCGCCCCTGCCCCTTCCCCAGCCACTGTCCCTGCCGCTGCCCTTTTAACTAATTCCAGGTGTTAGATAATTAATTAGGCTGGCCCAATCATAAATCGAACAATACTTTTAGCTCCTTATGTAGGTAGGATATTATTGAAATTATTCTTTTAATTGAACTCTTAGATGTTATACTAGGTAGGGTCATACTAGTTCTAAGTTAGATCTTTAGTCAGGCAGGGCGCATTTGAATCTAATCTAGTATTTAAGAAGGGAGGATTTATTTTTAAGCTGTGTCTTAGTTTTTAAGACAGCAGTGTTCACCACTGCAATAATATTTCGTTGTCTAGTTTTTAAGATCATAGGATATATTTTTTAGAAAGTATTATTTCAGGAAATTGGACCCTCTTGCAGATTTTCTTTCAGGTTTCCTTCTGATATTCAATTTAGCTCGCGGTCGCGATTCTTCTAAGCACTCCTGTTGTCGTCGTATTTGTACTACGATCAATTAATGAACGTTCTACAAATTGACAATAATAGGAGATTTTTCATCCTTACAAATGATAGTAGAATTAGTTTTCGCGTAATTGGTGGGTGGAGGGGCCGTGGCTAGGGTTGGGTGTGCAGGCACAGCAACCTCCACGGGGTGAGACCTGGGCAATCAATTATTTACTGTATAATTATTAAACGTTTAAGAGACGTTTGATAATTATGTGGAAAATAATTCGAGCGAATTGGCTGCGCATTGCACTTTCCCCTCTCATTCGCTTAAAGAACAAAAGAGTTCTTTCAAATTATTTAATTTTAGCATCGTTTTCTACAATCTGCTGGTAACGTTGCGAGCGACACTGAAATGGTAATGGGACCTGAGGTCCCAGAAATTCTGGCCGAAAAAATATATTGAATGGCTTGCCTATTCCTATATCTCATCGGTGCTTAGATAGAACAGCATACGCGTAGTTTCGAGCAATTCTTCATAGATGGCGAAACTGAAGCTCACTTTGGATGTAGGTAAGACAGGGATACAAGTGGTTCGTAATTTCAAACACTTCTTTAAAAATAGTGCTTGAAAGCTAATAATGCTCGAATATCGTTTCGTACACTCATTTACATATCAATAAAGTGTTAGCAAACACAGTGTTACAATCTATACATTAATATTGTTATGTACGGTAACATTTCAAGTTCCACTGTTCATTTTATTCTACAACAATCAAGCTCTTTAGCAAAGGTAAATACATTTGTGATTATTTTTTCCTTCAAGTAAATTGTCCAGCATTTAAGAAATACATACTGATAGTAGTATCATTCTTTATTTCGGTCGCGCAGCAGCGAAAGTTGGGTTAGTGTACATATAACCTATTTTTGCAATGCTATCTTAACTGTTGCACTCTCATCTTCTATTTCGCTCTTCCTTTTCATATCTTTTCTACCTTACGTATTACACTATTCTTGCCTCTTTATCGCGCATCTATTATACATCTTCCCATTTTCTCCATGTTTCATTTCAAATTCTTAAGTCGTTTTGATATCCTATTATCTCTATTTCCGTTCATTCTCCTAACAGGTGTTCTAACGCTCCAAACTTTTTGTGTGCACAGGTCGAGTCTTTTATTCTTCTCCTTCTCCCAATATTTACTCATCCTTAGTGGTTTCGCATCTGTCACCTGCACTATTAATTGCTGATTGTGCGGTCTTTTGGTCTTAGTCAGGTACTTTAGTACTGTTGATGTTCTAATTTATATTTATATTTAATCGTCTTGTTCCAGCAGTTGCATTTCATAGTCTCTTCTTTTAAGGCTCTCCGTCAATTTCTTTACTTCTGCTCTCATCAAATTCATTCTTATGAGACTCGTTCCATTCCTTGTTAAATAATCCTATCATTCTTTTACGCTTCTGGGTGGTTTTCCCTTCTTTCTTTTTCCTTTAAATATCGCTTAATAACCATTATCTCTCCTGCTACATATACTTACTAATATATTTTTTGTATGTGCAGGTCTCGCACCTAACCCAAATCCACATTACCCAGTTGCTAAATCTACCTTCTTCTGATCCTCCGTCTACACTGTGCAATTCCACTCATTCATGCAGGCCATTGCTATTCGTCTGCAGACCACCCGTGTCCCAGGTGAATAGTATTAATCTTTATTTCGGTCTCGCAGCACTGAAAGTTGGACTTAGCGTACATATAACCTATCTTCACAATACTATCTTCACTCTTGCACTCTCGTCTCCTGTTTCGCTCTTTCTTTTCATACCTTCTCTACCTTGTGCATCACACTCTGTGTTGCCTCTTTATCGCACATCTATTATACATCTTTTCTTTCATTCTTTCTTTTACGCTTCTGGTTTTGTCTTCCTTCTTTCTTTTTCCTTTAAGTATCGCTTAACAATCTTTATCTCTCCTGCTAACTATACTTACTAATATATTTTTTGTGTGTGCAGGTCTCGCAGACAAACAGTAAGGAGCTTGACCGACATTTCTCATTGGGCATAAAGCAAGAAAGAAGAAAGAATAACCCTTGCCACATACTTTAGTTATAGTAAATTGGTTTCTAAGAGTAGTTTGTAACTATTAGCGCATAAGATTAATTTAGAACAATTGTGTAATTAACTGTTATGTATGCCAAGTATATATTATGTTTTATATTCTTGTTATTCAGTAGATCTTGTATAAACTTTAATATTACTGTTACTACAAGTTCTACTGAATGCGCTAAATATAAAATGCAATATACAATAAATACTTTGGGTTTTACATATGCACAAGTTACACAATTGTTGTAATTTAAAATACGCTTCAGCAAATAAAGTACGTAAATTTTAGTATAAGTTTTATCTGTAAGATATAGTGTAAATTAACTTTAAAGAATAGTTCATAAGTATTAGTTTGTAAATTTGAATTACCGCATTTTTGTACCTTGTATCTTCATTAATTAATTTGAATAAATCTTAAATGAAAAGAATTCTACGCCTCTCTTTATTTTAACACCTTAACTATCCTTGAAGAGACCTAATTCCAATTCCTTAAACAAGTTCTGCCGTGCAGGAACTTTAAATGAAAGTTCACAAGCGGAGAACTTGTAAAAATAGACCTAAACATCATTAACTTTGCCGCTAATTGTTAAGGAGAAGAATACGTCTTGATGGGAGCTCTTTACATTTAAGTTCTCGGAAATTCCTGGAACGTGACGTCATTTCTCAGAATTGCTGAGATCGAATACCTCCTCGCACATCATATTCTCCTAATACAAATCGATGATTTTCAGCAGATATTTCTGCCAGAAACTCAGAAATTTAAGCGCTCGGAAATTCCTGGAACGTGACGTCATTTCCAAGAATTGCCGGTGCCGGATACCTCCTTGCACATCATATTCTCCTAATACAAAGTCCAGATTTCCGAGCGCTGAAATTTCTGAGTTTCTGGCAAAAATATCTGCTGAAAATCGTGGATTTGTACTAGGAGAATATGATATGCAAGGAGGTATCCGACGTCATTTCCCAGAATTGCCGGCGTCGGATACCTCCTTGCACATCATATTCTCCTAATACAAAGTCCAGATTTCCGAGCGCTGAAATTTCTGAGTTTCTGGCAAAAATATCTGCTGAAAATCGTGGATTTGTATTAGGAGAATATGATATGCAAGGAGGTATCCGACGTCATTTCCAAGAATTGCCGGCGTCGGATACCTCCTTGCACATCATATTCTCCTAATACAAAGTCCAGATTTCCGAGCGCTGAAATTTCTGAGTTTCTGGCCAAAACATCTGGTGAAAATCGTGGATTTGTATTAGGAGAATATGATATGCGAGGAGGTATTCGATCGAAGCAATTCTTGGAAATGACGTCACAGTTCCAGGAATTTCCGAGCTCAAAATTTCTGAGTTTTGTGGCAAAAATATCTGGCTTAAAATCGTGGATTTGTATTAGGAGAATATGATATGCAAGGAGGTATCCGACACCGGCAATTCTTGGAAATGACGTCACATTCCAGGAATTTCCGAGCGCTTAAATTTCTGGACATCTGCCAACAAATTTTCCAAGAAGTGAAGACTTAGAATTCCTGCTGCCAAATTTAATAACGTATAGGGCCATTTTGACAAGTTTTTCGCTTTAGAACTTTCCATTTAAAGTTCGTCCACGGTACTTCTTGTATAAGGAATTGGACTTAGGCACTTTCAAGGATAGTTAAGGTGTTAAAATAAAGAGAGGCGTAGAATTCTTTTCATTTAAGATTTATTCAAATTAATTAATGAAGATACAAGGTACAAAAATGCGGTAATTCAAATTTACAAACTAATACTTATGAACTATTCTTTAAAGTTAATTTACACTATATCTTACAGATAAAACTTATACTAAAATTTACGTACTTTATTTGCTGAAGCGTATTTTAAATTACAACAATTGTGTAACTTGTGCATATGTAAAACCCAAAGTATTTATTGTATATTGCATTTTATATTTAGCGCATTCAGTAGAACTTGTAGTAACAGTAATATTAAAGTTTATACAAGATCTACTGAATAACAAGAATATAAAACATAATATATACTTGGCATACATAACAGTTAATTACACAATTGTTCTAAATTAATCTTATGCGCTAATAATTACCAACAATTCTTAGAAACCAATTTACTATAACTAAAGTATGTGGCAAGGGTTATTCTTTCTTCTTACTTGCTTTATGCCCAATGAGAAATGTCGGTCAAGCTCCTTACTGTGTGTCTGCGAGACCTGCACACACAAAAAATATATTAGTAAGTATATGTAGCAGGAGAGATAAAGATTATTAAGCGATAGAGCTATAGCAAAAGTAAAGGAATTGACGGAGAGCCTTAAAAGAAGAGACTATGAAATGCAACAGCTGGAATGAGACAGAAAAATATAAGAAGCTAACTATAATGAAACATTTAAACATGTTAGAACGGCAACACTACTAAAGTACTTAAGTAAGAATGAAAGATGGCACAATCAGCAAATAATAGTACAGGTGACAGATGCGAAAGCATTAAAGGATGAAGAAATATTAGGAGAAGGAGAAGAATAAAAGACTTGACCTGTGCATACAAAAATGAGAAACGCTAGAACACCTGTTAACCGAATGTACGGAAATAAAGATAATAGGATATAAAAATGACTTTAGAATTTTAAAGGAAACAGACAGGAAATGAAAAGATGTATAATAGATGTGCGATAAAGAGACAGTAAAGAGTGTGATGCATAAGGTAGAGAAGGTATGAAAAGAAAGAGCGGAACAAGAGATGAGAGTGCAAGAGTTAAGATAGTATTGTGAAGACAGGTTATATGTACACTAAGCCCAACTTTCAGTGCTGCGAGACCGAAATAAAGAATAATACTATTATTACTATGTATTTATTACATGGTGGAAAATGTCTCTAAAGGGAAAAATGTTCGCAAATGTATTTACCTTTGCTAAAGAGCTTGATTGTTGTAGAATAAAATGAACAGTGGAACTTGCAATGTTACCGTACATAACAATATTAATGTATAGATTGTAACACTGTGTTTGCTAACACTTTATTAATATGTAAATCAGAGTACGAAACGATTCGTACCACTATTTATAAAGAAGTGCTTGAATTTACGTACCACTCGTATCCCTGTCTTACTTACACGCAAAGTGGTCAATAGTGTCGCCATCTATACAGATGTGAATGAAACTACCCGATCCTCTGCTATATCTACACTTAAGGTAAGTAAGAGGCACGAGTAGTTTCAAGAAGTCCTGCATAGATGGCGAGACCATAGCAGGCACTGTAGATATGGCAGAGACCCGCGTAGTTTCAAGCACATCTTTTCAGATATTAATTAATTAATGAATTAAAATATTTACATTTCTCGCGCTGATGCATGATGAGATGTGCCGGCCAATACTCTTTACTCTTTGTATGCGGGATCTGCATACAAAAAAAATATATTAGTAAGCATGTAACAGGAGAGAGAAAAAATGTTAAGGGATGTTTAGAGAAAGAAGAAATAGGGGAGGGCCACACTAAAAGCATAAGAGGAAGACAGAATTCAAAAGGAATGAAATGAGTCTCGTAAGAGTGAATTTGATGGGAGCGGAAATAAAGGAATTGACGGAGAACCGTAAAATAAGGGACTATGAAATGCAACAACAGAAACGAGACAGAAAAATAGAAGAGGCGAGATATAATGAAAGGTTGTAATATATTAGAAAAGAAGCACAACTAAAGCACCTAAGAAAAAACGGAAGATGGTACAATCAGCAATTAATAGTGCAGGTGACAGATGCGAAAGCATTAAAGAATGAAGGAATATTAGGAGAAGGAGAAAAATAAAAGTCGTGACCTGTGCAGACAAAAATTTGAACCGCTAGAACACCCGTAAACAGAATGTATGGAAATAAAGATAATAGGATATAAAAATGACTTAAGAACTTGAAATGAAACAGAGAGGAAATGAAAAGATGTATAATAGATGTGCGATAAAAAGACAACAAAGAGTGTGATGCATAAAGTAGAGAAGGTATGAAAAGAAAGAGCGGAACAGGAGATGAGAGTGCGAGAGTTAAGATAGTATTGTGAAGGTAGGTTATATATACACTAAGTCCAACTTTTATTGCAGCGAGACCACAAGAAAAATTAATACTATTCACCTGGGACACGGGTGGTCTGCAGAACGAATAGCAATAGCTTGCATGAACGAGTGGAATTGCACAGGAATTGCGTCAGCGCCAGTATTTTAGGTTAGCGTCCCCACGCCAACCTGTTGAGTGGTACCTCGGTACAATTCCCGAGGGCCCTATGGGGCCGCGGGAGAGACCTCCCATCGTATGGAGGTGGACAACGCGATGAGCTGGACCACGATAGCTCCCAGCAAGAAGAAACGAATAATCACAACGCCGCACGAACCGACCAAGAGGAAATGCCCCTCACCTAACCTTACTCCCGTAGCAATAACGAGTAATGTAGCAATACCCATACCGAAGATTAACATAGAATACCAGCGTTTATACCCTGAGTCCCACAAAGGACCAGCGGTGGTCGAGATAAGATTGAACAACTCAAATGTTAAAAAAAATAAAAGCCACAACATGATGGCTGTACCTAAGGCCCTGCACTCCATGCGGGCCGGCATCCACCAGCTCCGCCCAAGAGGCTTCAACAAAGCTGAAGCAGTTTTCAATAACAGCTTAGAGGCCAAGAAAATAATCAAATCAACAAAGTACAAGGAAGACAGCCTAATTGCCTTTGTGCCCAGGCACTTCATGGAAAAGAAAGGTATCAAAGGGCTTCAGCCTTGACTACCCCATTGAAGACCTCCTGGACTCTGCAAACTCTCCATGCAAAATTACACACGCGAAACGACTGAACAGATGACATGTAGACCCAGTCACGCAGGAAACCTCCTGGATTCCTTGCGAGACGATCCTAATTACTTTTGAAGGTTCAGCCACACCAGCTAAAATTCAGCTATAAGGCATGCTGAACAAAACAATAGAACCATACGTGGAAGGAGTGAAAATATGCAAAAACTGTGGCAAATATGGTCACACGCAGGCTAAATGCAAGGGGAAAGCAACATGCCTAGCCTGTGGCCAAGACAAAAGCCCTGAGCACAGCTGCCCCGCAGGTACCAAATGTATCCACTGCCAGGGTGACCACCACATATTCCACGCCAACTGCCCGCAAATGTTATTTCAAAAGGAAGTCAACATCATTCTAGCACACAACAGTATTAGCATCTATGAAGCTTGTGCACAAGCGAAGATCAACACGGAACATAACCTCATCACCGACTCACAAAATACAGACAGACAACCACAACGTACACCACAACAGAAATACCCTCCCCTTCCTGAAGGAACAATGGAAGGTGAATACAAACTCCGGGTTATCGGAGGTATTTCCACTCCCAACAACACAAAAGAGAACCCATGGAAATCAAGAAATATCAAAACATACTCAAGAACACCAGTAACAGCAAGATCCAGCTTACCCATAGTTAACAACGGGTCTAGCACATCAACGTCTGACACAACTTCGCTACAAGCAACACCAACCACGAACACTAAACCTCTAAATCAACACAAACAGCAAGAACAGAACACCTCCCAAAGTAAACAACCGACAATCACCAACCACAGTAATCAACAAATCCAATTAAAGACCACAAACACAAAGCTCCCAATGGGAAGCAAGATATTAACAAAGTCCAAACACATCTCAATCCTGAAGCACAAAGATAAAAGCAGTAATGGAGCACACACACAACATTAAAATTCTACTTTGGAACTGCAGGCAGATAGCCAATAAAGAAACAGAGCTCTGGAGACAGGCAGAACTTTACGATATTTTCGTCTGTACTGAAACCTGGCTCAACCCTGGCATAAAATTTCATATACCCGGATATAAAACCATCAGGAAAGATAGAAACAGCCGACGTGGTGGTGGTGTCGCCATCACCGTCAAGAACTCCCTTCAGTGGACCGCAACTTCTAACATGGAGGTTAATGACGGAATCACAGAAACATTGACTATTGAAGCATGCTGCAAAGAAAGCAACTTAATAATATGCGCATGTTACAAGCCACCAGGACTGCCCATTCAGCAAGACAAGTGGAAACAACTCTTACATAAACTCAACAGGCACCCTCAGTTCCTACTGCTTGGTGACTTCAATGCCCACCATACAGTATGGAACTGTGCAGCCACAGACAGCAATGGCGAACGACTGTTGCAAGCACTGGAGAACGCTGACTGCCTCGTACATAACACAGACAACACCTCCCACATAGGGCGCAATGGGGCCCGCAACAGCAACCTAGACCTAATAATTTCTCCTAACAGGACTGCCCACCTCATACACGCAGACCAACTCGATGACCCTTGGGGCTCGGACCACTTCCCTCTCAAGATTGACCTACTACTCACAAAGCATAGTTACAGATCCACTAGCAACAGAATCTCCTCCACGAAAACAGACTGGAACTTATACAAATTCATACTGGACTCTACACACCACACTCTGATCTCCGGAGACTTGCTCAACAGGGACTCCCTGGGGCAATATGCATACTTCACGAACAGCATGATGGATGCAGCAACATGTTCCACTCCCAAGAAGGGCCATATCCCACTGCATCGATATCGAAATCCGGTACCATGGTGGGATACGGAATGTGACAGGGCTGTACGGTGCAGGAAAGCTACGTTCCTCAAGTGGCGCCACACGGGTTCATCACTAGACTGGGAAGCCTATATGAAGCAGGCGGCAAAAACAAAAAAATTCCTCAAAAGCAAAAAAATATCCAGCTTTCAGAAAATGGCAGAAGAACTAAACCAAAATGCAGACACGACTAGCTTCTGGAAGAAAATTAAAATATTCAAGAACAAATGGACCAACACGACAGCCCAAGACAGAACAATTCCATCAACCAGAGCAATACACACACAAATCGACAAGCTATGCCCCCCCTGGGCTGCAAACAAGCCTGCAAACCTTGAACAGGCCTCAGCTGACTCATTCCTCGACACAGGAATTACCTTCCACGAGCTCAACCACACCATCAGCAAACTGAACTCCAAATCTGCACCAGGCTTAGACGGCCTTGACAACAATATGTTTAAGAACCTCCCAAATATGTGGAGACTCGTACTCTTAGACATTCTCAAGAACATCTACACACACAACACGTATCCTGACACTTGTAGGGACAGCAGTCTATTTTTTATCCCGAAACCGGGACCAACAAACGTAAGACCTATAGCGTTAACCTCTTGCGCGTGCAAGCTCCTGGAAAGACTTCTCTCTCGCAGGCTAACCTATTGGCTAGAGCACAACAACAAACTTCCCACAGGCCAGTCTGGATTCCGAAAGAACCGCTCCACGGCTGACAACATCCTCAGCTTAACCACACAAGTGGACGCCGGACTTCTTCTTGGCCAATCCACCGCAGCAATTTTCCTTGATGTTAAATGTGCATTCGACAATATTATTCCAGATATTCTGATTTCCAAACTCCTCCAACTTGGAATCTCCAAAATCCCTGCACAATTCATACAGAACGTAACATCCTTCAGAAGAGCAAATTTTCGCATTTGGAACGATGATGGGCAACAGGAAACCATTACACGACACGTGTTTAAAGGAGTTCCGCAAGGGGGCGTGCTGAGCCCGTTATTGTACATCCTGATCTCCGGCGAACTTAGACACAGGCACCCCAGATCAGACTAAACTCCTTCAATACGCAGATGACGTAGCAATATACGCTCCCAACACTAACCAACGGACAGCATGCCAACAAGTGACGGAAGCAGCCAACAACTGTCTTCTCAGACTACACACAATTGGACTGGACATTGCTCCGGCCAAATCAGAGTTTGTAATGTTCAATGGCAAAACCAACCCTGTTATTTCTCTCTCCATCCAACTGGGAAACACCTCCATTGGTAATACACAAACTGCAAAATTTCTAGACGTGCTCATTGACCAGAAATTAACCTTCCAACAACACACAGAGAAGATCTGTACAATTGCACGCAGATCGCTCAACATCATCAGGTTCCTTCGGGGCACCTGGTGGGGTGCAGAGCCAAACACCCTGCTTACTATATACAAGAGCCACATACGCTCGAAAATTGAATACTGTCTACACATAACTCTGCCAAAAAACAGCAACTCGCTGCTAAAACTGGAAAGAATCCAACTAGCAGCAGCCAGGCTCGCCCTTGGCTTAAGAAATACCACACCAGTTAATGTCACTCTAGCAGAGTCCAAATTACCACCCCTGGAACAACGCGCCCTGTTCACAGGGAAAAAGCACTTAATCAAAGCCATTTCAAATCCACAACACTTTTTAAGAGAACAACTTGAGCACTACCACGATTCACTAATCCAGACACAAGGGCGAGCACCGTCCTTAGAAACCATTGCGGACGCACTGGACAGGGTATGGCCGCTGCGCCATAAGGTAGCCCTGGACACCAGCTTCCAACTAAATCCCACTCGTACTTTTGCCGCTCCTGAAACAGACATGTTCAACCTAGAGGATAGTACAAGGTTAAGAAATAGCTCTGACATCAACAAAGAATTTGACAACTTACTAAGAACAAAATACCAAGGATTTATTCCCATATTCACGGATGGATCCAAAATACCCAGTGGGATCTCCACAGGATTCGCATGGTTGTGTCGCGAACTGGCACAGGCAGAGGCAGTCAGTGTTGATGAACACTGCTCAGTGTTCAGTGCTGAATGCCTGGCCATAAGTAGGGCTCTGGACATGGCAGCAAACCACCCTGACCAAGACTTCCTGATCTGCACAGATTCACTCAGCGTCTTGCAGGTCCTTACTCAAATGGACAACAATCACAAAAACAGGTACATTACAGAAACCATCTCTAAGATCAATACGGCCACTCGAAGCAGCCAACGAGCAAACAGGATCAAGCTCATGTGGATACCTGCCCACAAGGGCCTAAATGGAAATGAAGAAGTAGACAAGCTGGCCAAGGACGCCACGCAGAACCACCCGCACTTGTATTGGAAAGTGGCAGCGTGTGACCTCTTCACAGTCTTCAGGGAAGAAATGTGGTCCAACTCCCTGAACACATGGCTCCGGAGAGCCCACACACCCTTTAACACGGGCACAAAGTACTTCAACACGCATTGTACCAACAGCACCAAACCCTGGTCCAATCACTACCACGTAAAAGCACCTCGTGGGTTTGTCGCGCCCGAACGGACCACTACAACCTCAACGCATCACTCAAACCCAATGTGTGGTTGTGGGGCAACAGAGCAGAATTTGAACCACATTATCGGGCAGTGCCCCGGAACCGCCTCTCACCACCTACAACTAGTGAAAGACTTGAAACGCAGAGGACACCAACTCCCCCTCTGCATAGACATGTTTTTGATGTCTCCGCGAATCTGCGAATGCCGTATGATTGGCAGGTTCCTAGAAAAGTGCAATATTTTCATTTAGGTTAAGTAGAAAATACGTTTAGACATAAGTAACTATATAAGTATAATCAAACCTATGCTCAAGACTGAACAACGATCAATGTGATAAGCGCAATTATGTATTTAGTGGCACTCAGCACACGCCCCTTGTGTCATCCGACACATGGGTAACTAGATAACCTAAGACTATCAAAGAACTACACTTAAATAAGATAGGTTAAGATATGCTCTTACGCCACTACTAGCCACGAGATAGCGCTGGCAATCGACCAAATATACTACATGTAACCTCGGCCATGGGCCGCAACAAGCCTAGGTCTCATTGAAATAAATAAATAAATATGGCTGAGGCCCGCGTAGTTTCAAGCACATCTGTGCAGATATTAATTAATTTATGAATTAAAATATATACATGGACATTCCATTTGTAAAAAATACGGCTTCTTAAGGATTATGAAAATGTAATTCTCAAGGCGAAACATATATGAATTATCTCTAGAGCGTCCGAAAACAAAAAAGATCTACATAAGAAGCAATAATAATAAATAAGACATAATATTTATAACTACAAATAGATACAAAAATGGAAACAAGAATACAAAAGTAATCGCAATAAGAACTTAAGACTCTGTCCACTTAAATAATTACAGTGGACAGTAATGCACACTTAATGTTCGCTAGTTGGGGGCTGCCTCGCAACCCTATCCGAGGATGTGACTTGCCAGTACACAGTAATTACCAGTCGTGCTTGTTCCTTTTCGGCACGCTCGGTTTAGACTGTATTGGTCACACTTTTTTCCTGAGGAGGAGAGTGAGATATATTGAGGGCCATTGATGATCACAAGTTCAGATAACTCGGACGTTCGCTCCATCCGATGCGATGCAACGCAGCAGGTCCAAGAATTGGTGGGGATGACACGCGAACATTAATTGGGGAAAAGAACGAACATTAAGCGGGCACTATTGTTACTTTGTATCCTAAGTTCAATACGCAGTCTATTCGCTCGAATTATTTTTCCATACAATTATCAAACGTATCTTATCTGTCCTGTGAGATTTTGCAAAGAATCGTTTAATAATTTATTTATTAAGTATATATATATATATATATATATATATATAGCAAATAATTGATTGCCCAGGTCTCACCACGTGGAGGTCCTGCGAATGGAGACTCACCATAGCCACGGCCCTTCCACCTTCCAATTACGCGAAAACTAATTCTACTATAATTTGTAAGGAAGAAAAATCTATTATTGTCAGTTTGTAGAACGCTGATCGTCGTACTGTTACTCTACGCTATCGCGTTAGCCAGGCTTAATATCTAGTAATATCGAATCTACGATCGACGATATAACAGTAACTATCAATAGCGATAATAACTTAGGAGCGAAATTCGAAGTCAGATGAACATACGTAATAAATAAAGCTACATATTATGTAGTACAAGTCGTAGGTAGTCGAATAGAAGGAAAGTCAGAGCATTCGGATCTTAGAACACTTCGCTTGGAAGATTCTAAAGGCTGTTTTATTACAGGGCATAAAGAATTAACTCTATAGAATAACGTACGACCTCCGAACGTAGTCGGACCCAACGATACCCTGGGCTGGTCGCCACATGTTCGACTGCTGAACAAAAGGGACCCTTCAACAGCCCCTCGACTTCTTGATGCGCTTCCTCTGACTTTCGCGCGCTTTCCCGGGGTTTTCCGCATTTCCCCTTAAGGAAGCGTTGCCACCTCCACGCGCCCAAGGACGAGAACCTTAACGAAACCCAACCGCATTGACCGAGGACGATTTCGAAGGAGGACCAAGGAACCCAGGAAGACGAACTAGATCTGGAATGGACAGAAGAAGAAGCCTCGGAAAACAGTTCAAATTAAGCCTTGATATAGATTAATATAAACTCTCACCGGAGATCAACGTTAGCCTTGAACAAAGCTACTTCGGCAAACTACTTGCACAAATCGACACGATTTGTTGAAATAAACAGTATCACTCGAGCAGTGAATAAACGTAAATCTTTATAAAAGTATAAGTCCCTTTGAATATTCCGCGCTTTTCCACAAGCAGAGCGGTTCAGCGCTCCGCGGGCAACCGACCTACACAAACTCCCCATATCCCACCATAGATACGCACAGCGCACACACGCGTGACATAAGACATAGGGCACACAAAGATACCATTGGGTGATGGGCTTTCTTATAAGTTGTCTGTGATAACATTATAGCATAAAGAAGGTTAAGAAGCTTCAGTTTAATAACATTATTGTGTAAATCTGAGTAATAAAAGAGAACGCATAAATAACATAATTAATACAAATAATTTCAATATCTTAATTATATCTACATCTATATCTTTCTGACATATTCTGTGCGGAAATGGGTGGAGGTGATTTGGTAAGTTAAATGACGCATTTCGTTGGAGTGAAAATATATATTTTGTTTTATAAATAAGAGTGGAAATTGTACTTACTTAATAGTACAAAAAATTTGTTAAAATAGAATTTAAAAAAATCATGGCATCCGTCTACCATGAAGAACATAGAGAAAGTTTGGAAAGCGGAACAACAACAAAGTCAAGAAAAGAAAAGAATAGCAGAATTAAAGAAGGAAATAGAGATGGAGAAAGACATGGAAGATATAAAGAAGTATGCAATGGAACAAGGTGTCATAGAGAAGAAAGATGATAAAAAATTAGATTGGATGTACAAGGGACCGAACCAGTCAATTAATAGGGAAGAATACTTACTTGGACGTCCAATCGACAAATCTTTTGAACAAGTAGCCCAAAAAGAAAAAGATGTTGAATTATACCAAGCACCTAGAAACCACGTTGAACATGGTATTTCATATTATAACTTTTACATTTGTATACAGTGTAATTCTTTTGCTAATGGTAAAAACCATGCTCTGCAATGAAGGATGTTTCGCTCATTAGTGGACCAAAAAACAGTGCTGCTAAAGACCCTGCTGTGGTCATAGATATGATCCGTTCCAAACACCATTTCTGCCTGGTTGGTTGTAACTAATGCTACATTGATGTTGCTGCCTATTTCATATTGTTGTCTTTGGGTCCACAAGCTAGCGGAACACCCTGTATAATATTAAGATACATAGTAATAAGTAATCATTATATATTGTAACCACATATCCAATTTATTTCTAATTCTAGAATGCATACCACCATCGTTGCGTTTTTTTTCTGGTAATGAACAGGTTGATTTGGCAAGAAAAATGCAAGAAGATCCATTATACGCCATAAAGAAGAAAGAAATGGAAACAAGGAGTCAACTGCTTAAAAATCCTGTTAAATTAAAACAACTAAGGCAATTGGTATGAAAAATGTAAATACTGATTAATAGTATATGTTGCAATAGTAAGCATATAATTCCTTATTCATTTTTCATTTAGTTGGAGCAGCAAACGAAAAAGAGTAGTAAAAATGAAAAGAAGCAAAAGAAGAAAAAGAAATATAAGCAGGACGTGGACAGCGATGATGAAGCACAATTGGATTTGTTACTAGCTACAAAATATAAACAATTGAAAGAGAAAGTCAGCGATAGAAATTTAATAAAATCCGTGAAAGATCTTAAGCTTAAACGGAAGAAGAAATCGAAAAAAGATAGCGATAGCTCCAGCAGTGAACTGGGTAACAGTAGTGACTCGGAAAGCAGTAGCGAAGAAGATAAGAAGAAACATAAGGAAAAAAGGAATAGGGTTAAAGAGACTACACCGATTAAAAAATATAATAAAGAGAAATATTTAGGAGATGTTGACAAAGAAAAAGAAAGAAAGCATAAAACTCATATGAGACATATTAGGAATCGCAGTTTAAGTAGCGAAAGTAATGAGTGTTCAATGCGAGAAAAGAGAAATAGGTCACATCGTAGCGATGAGAATAGAAATAAAAGGAAAAATTATCGTTCCAGAAGTCCTCCAGATAGGGAGAATGATTCTCGCAAGAATAAAAGTTTCGATAAAAATAATATCGATGATAGGCTTATGTCGTATAAAGTGCATCAGAAGGAAACATCACATAAATACACTGATTCGAGTAAGAAAAATTATAGAGAAGACTGGAGCAAAGACAAATGGAACCCTAAAACGAAACAACTATCAGAAAAAGAAAAGGAACGACGCAGACAAGAAATGATAGCAAATGCAACGTGGAGGGATAAAGAACGTGAACAAAGTGTTAAGAAATATCGTGAAGAGGAAAAGAAAGAAGTAGACAGTGGGAAAGTGTACAATCAAGACTTTGTTAGAAAACACTTAGCAGTGGCAGCAGAAATAGGCACTGTTGCTTCTAGAATTAAATCTAATATAAACAATATTCAAAGGTCTGGAAGAGCAATGGACACGAATTTTGCTAAGAGATGATCTTAATTGGTATAAGCATAAACTTACCTTGTGTACAGTTATATAAACTTGATTTTATCTTTCGTAGGAAGTATGTTGTAAGATTGTAAATGTTTGTGAATTAAGAAATATATACTTCGTAACATATAGTTGTGTATTTTATAACCACACGAGTACAGATTTTTACGCAATGCTATTACCTTTTATAGTTTTTATACATTATATACTGCGGACAAAGTTTTTATATATGGAACATACCCATATTAAGAAAATATATTTTTTGGACAAATACATCTCTGTTTCATTTATGTACAAAGAATACCTCGTTTTAACGACATATATTTATATATATACTTACATATATATATATGTTTATGTAATTTTGCAAGTTTCACTATTTTCAATTACCTCAGTTACGTCATGAATAATTGCAAAACATCCTCCCGTAAGGACATTATTAACTATAGCCCTAGCGAGATATCCCGTAGTAATTGTGTAGTGGGCAGAGAAAAACCTTGTCTGGTCAGCGGTTTTCTCCAAATCATGGTCCTAAATACATTTGTATGTAACGATAAATTTAACTGTAACTGATATTTGTAAGTAATATACATAATCAGTACGTACCTTACAATACATGAGAAAACTGTCTTCAACCAGCTTGTTTAGATTTAGCTGTTTCTGAAACCCTAATTCTGGATTTCTTAGTAAAATTGTTGACACTATAGTGAGCAGCTGTGAAACAAATTATATTATATTTTACATAAATAGTGTATTATTTTGGCAACGTCTGTTTCAAACTTAAATCATAAGATCGTTATATGTAGCTAAATTAAATGTAATTCTAAGCATACCTCGACGATCATTTGCCGATATTCTGGTAATTCTATATGATGAAGTATAGATTCTACGAGTAAAGCAAATCTAAATTCTGAACGTGTCATATTAGATAGAGTAGGTTGCTGAGGTAATTCTCGACCGTTAACGCAAATACCACCTGGACAGCGAATTAACACTTCCCAAACATGATTGTAAAAATGTGCAGGTACTCTACACAGGCAACCTTCAATCTGTCTTCGTCCTAAAACTGTAAGCCTAGAGCAGAATAAAATATACATTAATTTATGTACGATAGTTAAGTTAATAAATATGGCCCGAAAAAAAGATTCATACTTTTCATTATTACCCCAATCTTTGACCGTTAATACTTTTATAAGAAACCGACGAATTTCGTATGGACTATAATTCTCAATTGGCTTAGGGTTCTTCACGAACATTTGTAAGTAAAGGTTTATTGCTTCTAATACCCATCTAAAAGCGAAAAATGTTCATTCTAAACATTGGATTTTTTTTAAGTCTCAATATTATTCGTGTCGTATAAAACACTATACCCGATCCGAATTTTTAATATCCCTTTAAACATCTCTGGATTCGTCCCAATGAGTCTACCGCAGTACAATAAAACCTCTTGTTGCAATACCGCTTGAACTACATTATGTGGTTGAATTGTAGAGTACATGACTGATTGGATTTCAGTAGGTGTCATTGGTTTATCGAACACAATTTCCTCTTGACCAATTACACCAACTGTTATCTGACATTAACAACAAACGAACATTTTTTAACACATTGCAAAACTAGAAAGATTAAATCAATTATACCACGAAAATACCTGCTTTCCTTTTACAAGAACTGCTGTTATAAAAGGACTTATACTATCGACAGTATGATTTAGTAAACTGCTGCAGTAACGAACAACCATCCAAAATCTGAGACAACCTGCTTGTTGGTATAATGACCTCAAAAGATCCCCAACTAATAGAAAAGATCTATCAGCGTTAAGTAACTAAATGTACAATTTCACGTTTATGAATGTAAAAGAATACCTGTTATTCCATTAATTTCGTAACTAATACCCTCCCGTTTTAGTAAAATACCATATAGTTGGCACAGGGTATAAAGACTTGTATTATTACGAACCTCATTCAATACATTATACAATGGTTCATTCATGTAATACTGAAACGTGAAGTAATTAAAGTGGATGATAAAATAAATACCTCTACTTGTTGATACTTACAGAATAATCTTTTATACTTTCTGTATAAGCTGAAGCTTTAGGTACATCTGTTAAACTTTGATATCCAATATAATCATGTTCCAATTGTTTAAATTGAGCAAGTTCAAGATCTGTTTCTACAGTATTTATAAAATCCAAATGTTCTGTGAATCCAAAAAGACATTATTTGTTTAATATTTAGTGCAACCTGGCGACGCAAAGTAATGGAATACTAATTACCTATGCACGAGGATGAAATGAGATTCTGTAATCGACCGATTCGTACTTTTGTTTTATCACAATATCCTTTTTTTAACATGGCAAACAAGTCAAGCATTTCTTTAAATTGTGGATCCCTGAAAAAAAACATATATTCCTTGACGGTTTATATGTACGAAGTAACAGCTAATTTTGGTATATTCTTTATTCCTTTATAATTTAATGAATACCTCATGTGCTCTTCTCGTATTAAAAGACAGACGGTAGGTCGACCCGACAGCCGCCAATATTTACCTACGAACTGAAGCTCAGTTTTGATATCGTCAATTAATAGAGCCATGTCTCTATATAGATAAAAATCTGATACTTCAAATATTAAAGGATAACACAGCACTGTCATGCCACATACTCTATAAACCTGTAAAGAACGACCGTGAATTTTACCTAGAAATCATCATCTTATTTGGTAAACATACTTTGCTTGTACCCAAAGATCCAATTGGTCTTACTGGTCGACCTTGTAAATTTAATTTATTATTTACACCCAATTTTTGATACACCTTTACCAATTGCGTAGACGATAATATCTGTACGGGTTCCACTTCGTGCGGTGTCTGTGTCTGTATACCATATGTTGCCATCATAGCTTGTAATCGCATAGATTCAGCGATGAGAACGATTTGTACTACAAGATCAGTATGAGTGCCCTAATACGAAGAAAGATTATCAATAAGTAACTCATGCGTCTCCGTAATAATAACAAAAAAGTTGCTGAAACCATTAATGCTAATAAATTTGTTCATTCCTTAATGTGTGAAGGGTTGAAACACTAGATAGTTTAAAAGAAGTGTTCAATTTAGATTGAATACTGTATAATACATAGATTATGTGCTACAGTATTATACAGCGTTCTGAACGAATAGTGAAGTAAGGGAGAAAAAACAGTAACGAGCATCATGAGAGAAAAAAAGAGTAAAACATATATCATGCTTTAATGCAAGCTTCATGCACTGAATCACTAAAAAGCCTCAAGTATGCATACTACTAATGTATGTAATACTACACAAACGATATAGTATTTGAATATTACTAATAAGCAAATAATCAAATCTCAAATGCTACAGTCAAATCAAAACAAGTATGTTCTCCACTACATAGGCATATATTACAATTTATGTAACGTAAACGCTACAACTATTACGTATTATTCGATAGATTATTACAAGGCTAACTGCCAAATGCTAAAACAATATTAATGGAAAATGTGTGTCAACACGCATATACATCATCATTTACTTACAATGCTCGGTTTAGCCTGTATGGGACAAACATGTAGAAAATAATTTTACAACTAATTAATTTAATAAGTACAATAAACGGACAAAGGTTTTATTACTTACCTGAAATGCTGAGTACCTCCCAGCTTTTCGTGGTCTGTTGTATGAAGGTAGATATCGTCTAATTGGATCTAATTCGTTAATATGTAATAAGCCAGCGGTGAGAAGTTGAGCGATTATAAACATAGCTTGATTCCACAAATACATAGGCGCAGGTTCTGCATCGGTCGAACTTCTTCTTCCTCTTCCTTCGACACTTGATACGCGATAAGTACTGCCAGGATCATTTCTTTCTGCTTCCAAACTTTCCTCAGGTACATAATAGTACATAGGTATTACAGGATCTATTACAGTTATTCATAATGTAAGATACATTATGGCATTTGGTTTAATGAATTTCAAATTCGCATACCTCCGTTAAAATCTTTATACATTCGTTCCTTTAACAAATTCTGATATTCTTCCACTTGCTCTGGTAATGTTTTGAAAACACCATCGATAATCATAAAAATATAAAATAACGGCCATTCGCATTCTATATTATCAAAATCCTACAATAAAAAATTTTTTTTTAATACTACTCTGTGATGACTGTAAAATAATATCAAAATCTTTATTAACATATTAATTCAAACCGCATTTCAGTAACAGTACATACTAACAATTAAATATATCAGAGACCTTGATTTCACCAGATTTGTAATAGCGTCGATCTTTGCATTCTATAACTGTTTTATATCCGTCTCTGCCAAATCTCTTAAACCCATAGTTGCCCCTCAATCTTCGCACTATATTCGTCTTTGTTTCGTTGTACAATACTTCTTCGTGAGTAGCAAACGCGGGGAAAGATATTGTTGGCAGCAAAGCAGAATCAACACTCTGAACAAACAAAATATATTAACAATCAATCCGATCAATATTATAAATATATTATAATATACAATGTATAAAACAGTACGATATAAAAATTAATTTTACCTTGGAACTAGATTCTCTTGGAAGCATTGTTTCAAAAATGCTACGATTTCGATTATGTGCATCGATATCAACATATATAACTGACCAAGATGCACCTTTTTCTCCAAATAAATTGCATCCGTTAATAGCTTCAAGAGCACTTTTAGCTAAACCAATTGAACTGGCATGTATTTCAGGTGTACCATAATTATATCTACTGCCTCGTTCCCACATGCCGTAATCTGGTGTACGGTATGCTCTTTCTACATAATATACAAGATTCTGTATAAACGCTACTTCATCTTGTGTATATATAATTTGTAAACCAGACGAAATCATTTGTACTATAAATATCAGATAAAGCGAAACAACATCTATCTGTGGAAAATGAAACATACCAAGTAATATGCAATTACATGTATTCATTAAACAAGTGCTATGTAATTACAGTAATTTACTTATCCATTGCTTACTTGCAAATGATTATAATCGGCGTCCTCAAAAATTTCATCGCCGGTATCTAAATGAAATTTACAATGCAACGCGAAGCGGTTACACTGATTTCGTTTAAATAATTCTATACGTGGAGACTGTTTCACCCAACATTCTAAAATTCCACGCATACATTTCACAGCTGATTGTCCAAGTTCATAAGATTTTCCTCGATCGTCATCTATCCGCCTGAGGAATTAATATTAAAAGAATAACGAAACCATAAACAAAAATATTCAATTGTACATAAATACCTGTACGCCTGATATAAACTCCATATAGCAGCGGCGCAGTAAATACTTTCGCGTACGCTTCCAACTGTCTTGTCGTCCGAAATTTGAGGGAAAAGGCCTGTTACACAACTTTGGTAACGTAACAATTGCCTCTTAACTAAAAATGAATTGCGTTAAATTCTATACTTCGTCTGAAATGTACCTTTGCACACCAACACGTGATATAAATATTCGTACCAATTCCATAATAGATATCGAGTTGCCTGACGGTATCCTCGTAGTTTGATATTTTAAGGAACATGTCAATGTCCAAATCGATAATACTTCCTTGACGTACATTCCTGAACTGTGGAAATCTACAAAATTAATGAAGAAATTAAATCATTTTCTTGAAATAAATTACAGTAAATAGAGATTTAGTCATATTGTAAATAATATTCTATCACAATCGTAAACCTTTTTGCAGTCGTCAGAAGGGACGTCATCTTATACGAAATAAATAAATTCAGCTGTGTTTTACAATAGATTTTGAATTTTCAGCAATGCAGATAATCACGTAGTTAGTTGCATTTGATACTTTGATGTAAATAACATCCTTTTCCTGTGTGAAACGTGCAAACTGTATGCAAAAAAACGAAAACGTATATAACACTCCGATAGAAAATATGTAATAGCATTCGAAGGTGGCAGCTAGAAATAGTAAAAACTATTTCCTTCGGTACCGTACGGATATATGCGTGTTAACCTTGACTCCCATGTTCCTCTGAAACGTTATTTAGCTTGTACTATAATTGAAGCATCTAATATATAATTGATGCGTAACATTAATGTACGATTTCTGCTTTATAAATAGAAATCAAGACTTTTAACGTTTCATCCCACATTTCAACATTCATTCTAATATGCGTTTTCAATTTTTTGGCTGAAAAGAATGAAAACGAAAGGCGACAAACGTTGGTTGATACATTTGTAATTGAATTTTCGCGGTGATTATATCTTTCGAATTTCTCGTATTAAATTATTCATGGGATAGATACCTTGTTGGCAGATATTTAAGATGAATCAATCTTATATATATAGGGTGTCCGCTAACTCAGGGAACATCGGAAATGAGCGGTAGATGGGGTGATTCTGAACAACTTTCCCATTGGCAGCAATGGTTTTTGCAGCTTCGTTTGTTAGTTATTAACGAAAAACACTGGCCAATGGAAGCGGCCGTATAGCGCGCGCTAGCACGCGACTCTCAAACGCGCTCGGTTGCCGTGTCAATGCGTTGGTTCACGACCCGACCGAGCGCGATTGAGAGTCGCGTGCTCGAACGCACAGTGTATATGCCTATTTGTATACAAGAGAATACTATAAATACCTTGAATACTCGTGGTCTAACAAAATTTAATTCTTCTTTAATTCTATAATTTTTAAAAGCCATCAAATTATTTTCTGTGTTCAAGTATTATTATATATATACGTTCCAAGTAGAGATCTGTTTTACTAGACTGCTAAAGTACTTCAATTCTACTGTTTTCATCTCTATATGATCTTTTTTTTTAATTTCTTCAATAACTTAGAACTATCCAGTATGTACTCGAATATTAAAAATAGTACGTGTAAGTAGTGTTTCGAAATATAATAATATATTATGTGCCGCAGCATAAAATAAAACGCCAACAAATCTAAATATAAGTTTGTCCATTCTTATGATATTCAAAAATAAGCTTTTTATTTACTATGCAAATATCTGACCAATGAGTCTATTTTATTCTCGTCTCGTTATAAAACGGAGAAGAAAAGAAATTGAGAAATGGGAAATCCAACATATGAAAATCAACCTTTAAAAAAACCATTGCAAACGTGCTCTATGTTTGATCTGTTTTCTCGTGAAACATTTTTTGAATGAGTTATGGAACACGCACGTCTGTCGTGACAGAAAATTGAGTCAGTTCCGCAAGCGGAGGGCAAGAGGAGTTGCGTTTCTGTACCGTTTAGAATTACTTATAAAGTATCTCTCCATAAATGATGGCGTCCGCGAAAAGAAAGCAAGATGAGAAGAATTTGAAAATATTACGCGAGCTGGTCTCGCACACTGGTAATAAAGAATGTTTTGACTGCCATCAGCGAGGGCCAACTTACGTCAACATGACAATCGGTTCGTTCGTCTGTACCTCTTGTTCTGGTATGCTGTAAGTACTCGTTACCTGTGAGAAGCCAACAAAGTATACCCCCAAATCTTCGTCGTGAAATAAGAAAAAAATGACGTAACAAATATTTTATTTTGGCACCTTTTTTTCATATTGTAAATAGGACTGGTCAAAATACGTTTACATAACATTTAACGATTAAAGATTTTTTTTGTCTTACTAACACTGGATAAATGTCAACATTTCGTATGCATTCGATAGAGTATCTTATTTAAATGGAAATAAGATATGTTGTATTTCTATATATTTATATACATTTCATATATGTGTATGTAATAGTTTACGTTAAAACGCTCATAGACAAGAGATTTCGATTATAGAAAATGATAAATCTTTCTTAAACGCTTGCGTTTGCAATCAGGAAGTTAGCACATTATCAGCATTGGTGGTTCTTTATGCGTAGTAGTCGTTATCTATGGTCAAAATGTTAGGCTAGCAAGCAATAAAGCAAATCTTGATGTCTCTAGATGCAATTAATTTGCATTTGATATATTTATAAACTTTATTACGTATAATGGTTATAATACGTGTATATAAATATTCATAAAGTACTTTATAGTTCACCTACCAACTTACTTAATTAATCTTGGTTCAAATAGGAACTAAAAACTGTTACAATAATAATGAGAATATGAGAATTTGATTAATACGTATAAAATATATTGTTTAAATTATGTTTAAACTTTCAGGCGGGGCCTAACACCACCGCATAGAGTAAAATCTATTTCTATGGCAACATTTACACAAGAGGAAATAGATTTTATAAAGGAACGTGGTAATGAACATTGCAGGAGAATATGGTTAGGCTTGATGAATACGAATTCTTCTCAAGCCCTTGATACGAAAGATGAACAAAAGATGAAAGATTTAATGAGCGCAAAGTATGAACTTAAAAGATACTACTTGGATCCATCCATGGTGAATCAAAACTCGAATCAAAACCAGAATCAGAAGTCACAGTCGTCTAATCAAATGAACATTCCAAGAGTTCCACATTCTGGGACATCCACATTATCTTCTGTAGCGGCACAAAAGGCAAACAATGTTGAGACAGTAAACTTCAATAATTTTTCAACAGATTTTGTAGCTGATTTCAGCAAAGTTCCAGATCCATTTATTACTACTATGGCATCTACCAATAAACTCGGTCAACCAATTGTACCTCAGCCATTTTTTGCAAATTTCGAGAACAATCCTGTTTTTAATAGTCCAAAAAATACAAGTAAACCGAAGAAATATTCTACACTTCTATCTTACCTAGTATAATGTAAGGTTCGGAATAAAAAATATACTTTCGTTTAGATATGGAGTCACCAACTCCGTACAGTCAGACTACAGGAAGTCCTGCTAATACAATGAACGCAAACGGAGCATATGCACCTCCATCAGAAGATCGTTATGCGGCACTAAAAGACTTAGACTCCTTAATGAAACAAATACAAATGAAAGATGAAACTGCTATGACAACGTTAAATGCGTCTACATGGAATGCTACTAATGGTACATTGCTTACATCTTTTTGCACGATTCCAATGTTTTAATGCGTAAAGATCGAAAAGAGAAACTGTTTACTTATTCTTTTGCAGCTTCGAATTCAATTTGGAATTCGGGAAACCAAACTACAAATGTGATCTCAAATCCATTTACAACTGGTGATTTATGGCGACCATCAGCTAATGTAGTTAATAACAATACACAAACGATTGATACTTCTTTGTGTAATCCTATTAATCCGTTTAAACCAGTGCAGTTTCCTATGAACAACGGTAAGCCGCCTTTCTTTATATAGAATTGCATAAGTATATTGAAGATCTCAAGTATATTAAAAAAAATATAAACATATTAGATCCACAGTGGGTAGGTATTGGTCCGTCTAGTAACAGGGATGTAATTCAGTTTAGTCAATTAATGGCAAATAAAGTGTGGCAACCAACTCTTCCAGCATATCATGCAAATCCATTCATGGTAACAATTTAATGATTTCCGAATCAAGTTATCCAACGATATATTTAACGATTTGTAATTATATATGTATATACATATACAACAATTTCTTTCAGGTTGGTTCTGGTGTGAGCAACATGACAAGAAATTCGAACAATCCTTTCTTATGATTAAGTAAGCATAAGTTTTTAATGGAATTACGAACAAATAATACAGACCTAAAATATGTTTAGTTTAGGGCAATTGTTTATATATGCGACCTTATTGGCAATTAGTGCCATTAACTTTTATCTCCAGGAGCACCAATCTCTTATTCGTATAACTAAAATAATACTTTTATTTATGAATATAATATACACGTTAAATAAAGATTAATATTTGTTACCAATTATGTATTTATGTCTCGTAAAAATCATCCCTTGAAACAATCCAATTTAACTTCACTGTCGTATTGCGTTTACCACGTGCACACTTTAAATTTAAAGGACAGAATAGATGTTTCATTTTTGTGACACTGTCAATCTAAATTTCGATATATTTATCATTAAAATATATTTGACATATAATTACAGGTAATCAATGAAATTTATATTTTTTTAAATGCGTAACAAGTGTCACAGGTGATAATAAAAATAAGGGATGAAGATGAAACCGCTGTTTACCTGATGCACACTTAAATATAGTTTATTTACTTAAAAATTTCTAATAAATACAAAATCACAAATGAACACTTATAGTCTTTGTCATAATTCATTACCAATAGATTCAGAGTAGAGATCAACTTAACCGGTTGTAATTTCATGATAATTAACCGTTATTTGATCGTTACACTTGCAGTCTACATTACGTGTAGTAGTTTGTAAATATATTATTAAATTGTAATAACATGGTCGGTCATGTTTTACAATTATGTATGGATTATAAAGAGAAGCCTTGTGTTGTCAACTAGTAGTCAATTGTCGTATAGCTGCCGTACAAATGTTTTCTTTCACTTAGCATTCTTTGCTAAATAGTATGATGGAAGCTCCAATGAATGGTAAGAATTGTTGGTGGCAATTACTTAGAATAATAAATTATTTATCAGTGTAAATGGACAAACAATCAAGAAACACTAATATATGAGTTCACCAATTATATTAATTGTTATGTATAAACATACGAGGATGTGTGATACTGATATTACTAGGCAGGCATTGCGTATCTCATAAAGATACATTCCAAAGCGCATGGACCGTCGTCACAATGGCACGAATTCACCTAGCAACCATTGCTATTGGGGTTGCCTTTTGGTAATGGGCGCACCAAATACAATTTCTCACCCTGCTTGTTAGTATAAATAGGCGCTCGTTGATAATGATCTACCAATTGGTCTAGTGTATGGAATTTCCTTTGACCAATGCAATATAAGGCTCCTTCCACGTGTACCCTAAAATGCTTGTTACGTCCTGGAGCTTTCAAGGATACCGAATAATCACCCACCTGAAAGTTACGATAATGAATATTTCGATATTCCTTTAAAATGTAATATTTGTTAATACCTATGGAAAATATATTCCAATAAACTAACTTACATTAGTTTCACTATCTCTAATTAAAAAGTCGCCATCGTGGCCGTGCTGATTCAATAGCGTGTCACACTGCGAGCGTGAAATGCTGCCATAGTACCAAGGTTTTCCAACGAGATGCGGTCTATCACCAGGATCCGGCCTTCTTTCAAGGGAATCTCCTGTACTAATCTCACTACTTGTCATTCCTCGTTCGCGATACGGCTGCGTCAAATATTCACTGAGCTCTTGAAGATAATTACGCGGTACTAGACCAATTTGTCCTTGACTATTTCTTGCCTTATACCATTCTGGATCAGCCGGTGGACGGTCTAGGATTTCTAAACGATCACCTTTTTCAAAGGACAGTTCTTGATCATTGTTAGAAGAGAACGAATAGAGTGCTACAACAATATCCAGAACATTTTCTGCCATTGCATATGTATGAAGTGTATCATCCGCGTCTCCTTCCTCTTGTGTATAATTAGATGGAAACCAGCCTGCTTGTGTACCGCTTTGACCTCTCCACCAACCATCATTGCTCTTTTCTAATATTAAGATTCTAGTGCCTTTGACAAGAGATAGTTCATCGGCTTGTTGCGCCTGATAGTTGTATTTAACAACTGCTGTGCCGATTGCTTCACTTGGATCGGCTGGTAAGCGTCTGGCCATGATCGGGGATTCCACAGCTCTAGATGGCGAATTACTGGATGGTAAAGTTTTTGAGCCAGAGCCCTTTTTGACTTTCTTTTTAATACTGTCAAAAAGGGACGGTTTTTCTTTCTTGACATAATTACTTGGCACGTAGCCAGCTTGGCCTCTTGCACTTTGTACTCTCCACCAGTGCTTAGAGTCATCGAGGAGCAAATATCGTTCATTTTTGCGTAAATCTAACTCCTGAGCACCTTGTGCTCCGTAATCGTACTTGGCGACAACATAACACACGTCGTCTTGACTTGTTTTGCCTGAAAAATTATAACAATTATATTTCTTTTGAAAATTACATCGGTTTGAATTCGAACTTTAATAATAACATGATATTTTCGAAAAATAAGGTATCTAAAATAAATTGATTAATGGTAAATCTGACTGTAATTTAAATTTATAGTATAATATCATTGTTCACTTTCTAATCCATTGAAAAATACATGTCTCGAAACATACTTTATAATGAAGACATATACATATAACTATGTCGATTAATTCTCTTGTATCAATAAACTATAGCGATACAGTTATTAAAACATATTTACATACAAAGCGAAGCATACAAGAATTAAAACGTACCATGCTTCATGGCTGCCATGTGCGAAAAACAGATATATATACGTCTGAGTGTGGCGCGAGAGGCAGCTACTCACGCACTACTTGCATAAATGTTAAGTCTGCTTGTTCTGTGTCGGCGGCGTGAGTGCAGCAGGCATTCATTCTTTAGCTTTTTGTTTAGTGTTGATATACCTGCTGATTTCTTTGCTCAGAGTCCATCGTTCTCAAGGGTAGGGCAAGCAAGTGCATTACCAACACTTTAGGGAAAATGAAACAATCATTAACTTGACATTAGAAATATTGTAAAAATACAAAATCTTGATATACCATTAAAAATAATATTATGTTACACTTTCTCTTACATAATGTGTAGTACGATCATTTACACGAATGTATATAAATTTATCAAAATTATTAAAACAAGCGTTATAATTTGTACAGTTTGTGTGGTGCATGAAAATATATTTATAAATAATTTAAAAATTATATATAGCACTTGTTACTTGTATTATATACCACATTTCACACAGGAAATATTAGATTGAGTTTTACATAGAAAAAATGGAACGATAAAAGATACCATGCAATTACTTTCTATTAATAGCCATTGAATTATTTTACGTCCTGTTTTATCTATTATTTATTAAAATAGAAGACCGGTATATGTATCGATCAAATTATTATGTGCACATATAAAGTAATTCTATTTGATAATTTATATCAAATTATACATAATATAGAAATATGGAAATGGGACAAAAACCAAACTTTATCCCGGTACAATTATGTGATTGCTTTTTGAATAAATTTGTTCAATATAAGTACATATACATATTCAATTATTACTATAAAAAATATATTAATATACGTAGACGTACCTATAAAATCCAATACATCTTTAATTCTTAAAAATAGGTATCTCTAATAATAGAACAGACAGTGAAGTGAATTGAATATTGAAATATGCAAAAGATATACACTCCTAATAATAAAATTAATATAATAATCAACGATGGGAATGCTAGATACTCATGCTAACTACTACATACAACAAAACAAAGCTATCCATAAAATATGCAAATTATTCAATGATTACTCAAACAATATAAAGCTGAACTAAACATACTTATACAATTGATAACTATCGATCGTTAAGAAATAAATCATGAAAAGCCTAAGTATAAACATCTGTTAAAGGAACAAACCACGAAATGTCATATAAAATAGTTAGTTAACTAACTAAAGGAGAAATACTTCAGAAGCTTGCACGAATGAACTACAAAAAAAAAAAGAAAAAAATGGAAAAGTAACATAGTATTGTTTGAACTATAGACCATAACGCTATAAAATTCGTTAAATGTCATAAAGCGAGTAATAATTCGAGAAAACACGCAAACGTGCCGCAACATCGGTAAAATATTTACATAGCGTAGGAGAACGCGTATGTACGCAAGAGTTTAACAGACACGTATTTCCTGATCCCCTTCGCGCAAAACCTTGAACGAGAATCGGCAAACTTTCGATGCACGTATATATATATATATATAGAGTACGTTCATTGCCTTCTGCCTACCATACTACGAAAGCAAAGTAGAGAAGCGTGTCGGATGCAAAGGGGCAACAACTAAGCACGAGTTAACTCAGCTCTTCATCTCGTTACTTTTATAGTACGATTATTTGTTGCTTTATTGTCCATAAGAAGATGTTGATTACTGACTTACCGATTTTTAGACTTGACATATTCCTGCATACAAGCTTCGAATTTTTACGTCGTTATACAGCTTGTTTTCCCCCACCCCGGGCCGCAGCCATGAACGGGAGCGACTAGAACGTATATAGGGGATTGGATCTTTGTGGGGAATCGGGTCGGACGAAGGGGGGATCTGGAAATTAGGGAAAGATAGGACGAATTGTAGAGAACTCCATCCACCGAATCGTTTTGCCCACTGGTACGTTCACAATAAGCATTGGGCACAAAAATATTAAATATCAACACTTTTGATCACAATGTCGATTCTCGGTGAACGTCGGGAAACGAATAAACAGAGCTGCGTGGATATTACTGTATCTTATTTATGTTATACTTGGATACGTTTGTACGAACCCCTCTCGCACAAAAGGACAGACCCACCCTTAATCTAAAGACGTTGAACCGACCATGCGCGCCACTGAAATTATTATCTACTGTAGACTTGTATCTAAAGCGACACTGGCGCCATTATATGATATAAACGAATAATCTTGATATCTTCGATCGTGCAATTGATAGGTGACCTTCCGATTTCTCCTTGCTTTTATCTTTACTGTAATTTGTAATAAAATCGTGAATTTTGAAGATGGTTAAATAAAGAACTATACATAATCACTGAACAATTCTTTTCTAGTAATTTTGTTGAGGTTTGCCGTAATATATTGTTAGGATTCTTTATCGCAAAAGATTCTTCTCATGTGATATTGCGATACTTATGCTTCTTCCACAAACGCGTATGTACAAATTCTGAGATCTAGATTTAAGATCGAGCATATTCAGAGACGCACCTTCATACTTAGATGTATGCGCCATGTCATATTGTATTTCTCATAATGTCAAATGTCAATTGAACAGATAGAAACATACGCTTGCATGCAATTTGCGTATATAGCATGTTCGGTATCCTTTAACACGTATGTACTAACGTAATATTGTAAAAAGTACGTAGCAAAGAAAAAGAAAGAAAGAATATATATACAATAAATGTCTTCTGCAAAAAAGAGAATAAAGTTATCTACCATTGACAGTAATAGATCGTCATATGTTGACATAATATAGTTGCAGCTACTTTGGAGCATATGTATGTACTTGTTCATAACATGTTGCATTTAACAAACGAAAATTCTATGAAAATATTGCATTAATTACACTGAATTCTCGCGTAATTTTGAATAATGGACAATTTATCGGATTCATTTAAAGGTGAATTAGACTCTGTTACATCAACAGATTCCCTACAATTAATAGCCGACGAATTTCGCCTTAGGCATTTATCAACGCCCGATGTCTCAAACATAGAGTTATCAAAACGTGTTGCTTTGCTAGAATTAGAGAATGAAAGACTCCGAATGGATTTGGAAAATATTCGTATTGAGCTTAATGCCAGAATTGCGGCTAATGAGGGCCTTAAAGGAAAGATAACAGAATTGTACGTAGAAATGCAATTGGTAGTTCAAGAGAAACAAAAGATAAAGAATACTTTAACCGATGCAAATAATCGTTTGGAAGCGTCAGACATGTCTGCAAAATGGTACCAATCTCAGGTGCATGGTTTGCAAGCTAGCAAGAAAACCTTGCAATTAGAAATTAATACCTATCAAGGAATTTTACAACAGAGGCATCAAAGCATAGCGAACATAAGTGCCAGATATAAGCAATTGAATGTGGATTACACTGAACTTCTTCAAAAGCATCAAAAAGAGAAACAAAGTTTGGAATGTGAAATACGAAACTTGAAGGCACAGAATCAAGCAAACAGTAGTATTTCGGAGTCACTAGATACAGGCATGTCTAGTTCTCCCGATATATCCACAAAGTTAGAATTAACAGAAGACGAATTAAGAGATACAAAGACAGAATTGAAAACATTAGGGAAACGTCTTCTTGGGAATGAGGTTTCCAAGGCATTGACAGAGAATGCTTTGGCTAAACAACATTTATTAATTACTAGTTTGGAAGAGAATATACAGAAACATGAATGCGAGAAAAATCAAACGGCTGATACGTTAAGAAAAACACAATTCGAAATCGAAAAATTGAAATCTGAAAACGAGATATTGCAAACAACTCTCCTTTCTTCCAAACAGGAACAAAGTCAGATAGAAGATGCAATTTTCCAGTTAAGATTACAATTAACAAAAATGATTGCGCAGTATAAGCTTCTCAAATCGAAAAAATTGGAAGCGGAGGAAAAGGTGAATTCAATGCAAGATGTAATAAGTGAAAACAAGCGTTTAAAATTGTTATCGTACGAAGTAAACACTGCTCTTATTAGAAAACTTCGTCAAGAAAAACGAAAAGTTAAATGTTTAGAAATTAAACTTCATGGTATACAAGTAAAGGGACACCTGAGCAATATGGTATTGGATGTTATTCCGTGAAATTTTTATGATATTAAAATTATCTCGCATAACACTACAATAATTAATTTCTTTTCAGAAAAACAACATGGAAATTTCCTTACAGGAGTGCCTAAAACAGGTTTTAACAAGAAATAAAGTAATATTGATTATCAATTATGTATTTGTACATTATTCACTCTTGCGAAGTAACGTAATATTAACGATATATTTATTTCTTTTAGGATTTAAAGGGTCAATTGAAGGCACTAATGAAGAATACCGATGAAAGTATTGATGAAGGATATGGCGACAACAGTATTATTAGTTCTGTTTCTATAGACATTCCATCGCCACGTTCCATCAACCCAGTATTATTAGATGCAGCATCGAATGTTTTGATGCAGGCTAATGATTTTTGTAAACCAGTACAAGCAGAACTTGAGCAATTAAAATTAAAACTGAATGAATTACAGAAACGATGCGCCGTATAGTATTCAATTATTTCGAAACGTTCAGATCTTTATGACAATGATATATTAAGATCTACAGAAAAGTGGGTGTCCGGTTATTAAATTTAGATAATCATTAACGATTAATTGAATTGTAAATATGTTAACTTATTGATATAAATATTATAAATTCAGTATTTCATTGTATAAATATTTTATCAAAACCAACTCAAATGTAAATGAACATATTGTTCTATTATTTTAAATAAATACTATAATTGAAAAGCAATAAATAGTTTGTCTGTCTGTTGCAATTGGATACTATTAAGAAATATTAACTTAAATTTTGCACGAAAGGAAATGTATTGACTTCACGGCATACATCTACATATGGATCCTTGTGCAATACATTCTAAACAACATCAAGTGTTAGACTCCTCAAGTGTAAATGTTTTGAAGACATTATATTAAGTAACAAATACGAATTATATTACAAAGTATGGATCAGAATGGACTCGACACCGTCGACGTACTGTTAATAGTATCTTAACCGAACCATTAATTACTTCAGTTTATTATTAATATTCTGATTTACTATTTCTCTTGCGATAATTACATACAACCACTATATATAAATATTGTTAAAACATTTACACAGCTTTTTTTTTATTAAATGAGAGTTGTATATAAGTAACACTTCCTTGAATAAAAAAGTGAAGTTTATTGTTATTCTGGCAACATTTATGATGTATATAAAATGGGAGTATTTTATTCCGTTAATGCATTGCAATTATTTATTTCGTATTCTTCAAATTTTTACTTGAAATTATTCATGTATTGATAAATAACAAACGGCAAGAGGAATTTCGTGTAATGAAATATAATACAAACCAAAATGAATATGAAATTATAAATCGATCACATTTTCTCTTTTCCGTAATTCGGGGCAAAAAAAGTGATGTTCTAAGAATTCCTGAACAATGATATTTATAACATCCTGGATTAATAATCTCAGGAAAACTTAAATATTACTATTATAATTAATTTTATTTTTAATTGGCCATACATTACAAATTTAATAGTAGACAAACTTTTGTTGTTTATTGCAATTTATATTTGCTTGACATTACCGTAATTTAAAACATTATTTTTCCACAGAATATTTTTATTACATTTATAAGAAACATATCGACTTTTTAAAGTTAATTATAAGCGCGCAATGGACTCAGATTCTGTACTTCTGTTATAGATACATCTATATATGTATAAAATAAGCGTAGTAAAAATGCAATTATGGTTTCCATCTTAAAAATATCACAGGCAAATGTGGTATTTAATGAAATAGAAATTAAAAAATACATATTTCTTTGGGCATATCAAAGGGAAAAGAAGCCCTTTGTGGCACGTTAATAAATATTCTATAAAGTTAGAATTGTTTTAAAATATTAAAATAAGAAAAGATTTCTAGAGCAGCTGCCGATTATTAAAAAAAACTTCCTAATATATTGTAACAACATTAACAATATACAAGTTGTTGCGTGACCAATTTATAATTATAGAAAAAACATTCAAAACATTATAATAGACTTAATGTATTAATTCAGTCACATTGGAATAAGCTATACTCTTCGTTTTTTCATTGCAATATTCTATTTTTAAAGGGATCCTAAGCATGAGGCAAAACTTGTATCTATTAATAAAACCTTGTATGTACAATGAGGAAATATTTTTAGAAAAATATTTAAAGTAAGAAGTAAATAAAATACAAATAAATTATAAAGATCAATGATTTTTACACTTTAAATATAAATGTTGTATGTGCAAACGAAATGCTTTGTATTGAGAACATACTAATGTGCAGCAATGGTTTTTGTGTTATTTCGTTAATAGTATTTTGTTTTCAGAAATAATGGTTTCATTCATGCATTAATCCAAAATTGTCAACTCTTGAAAGGTATATTTCATACGTTAAATTTGTTATATAATAGCATTACATACTTTATCTAAGGATTTACATTGCTTCAGAATGTACGCATAGAGCAAAAATTCTTTGATACCTTTTAAAGGAATAAATAAATATCTGTTTGAAACACTGACCCATGTCTGCCCTGTTATATGTCACGATCTATATTGTTACTTAATTTCTGCGCGAAAAATAAAAATGATAAATTGCAAGGTTCGTTTAAATGCACAATGAAAACCATGCTTATCAATTTTATAATGCTCAGACATCATACAATTTTAAATGATTCATATAAAACACGTTTAGCGTAACATTTTGATTGCTCACTTTTCTTTTTCTTGTTTGCTTATACAGTTCGCTACAGTACTTACAGCTCTGTATACATATTTATCTTAAAAACAAACAAAACAAAATCTGTTCAAATAACATTTTACGATTGCAGATCGTTTAAAAGAGCACCATGGCTTCAGTCTATGTAGACAGTCCTTGGAAGTTTCAACACGTCCCATCTTATACACCGTAAACAACGGGAATGTTGCTGAACAATGATATACCTATAATTTCACCTTGTAAAAGTAATTCGAAATTAAACAATTACTATATAATACATTCATAATTAAGCTACTACAGCTAATTATATTATTGTATATATTTAGTAAAATAGGAGACCAGACAGTAAACAGTTTATCTCGAACCCATTGTCATCTGGGAGTAGATTCTGTTTGCCTGACTCTGTCAAACTGACGGCGATAATGAGCTCGTCCACGACCTCTATTTCGATGCCCACGGTTATTATGCCCATGATAATTATGTTGTAATTGCCTCGACTGATAGTTTGAATGATTCTGCGTTTGATGTGTAGGTTGCTTTGATTGCGGTATTTGCTGAAACAAATATTTAATCATTAATCCTGGCGTGATAGATCGTAGAAGCCGATAGCTGTGTCACTCGTGATTCGCACTGTTCGAAGTCTCGCAGTATACTAAACGACTTGTTCGACCTCACCGCTTCTAACGCGTAAGACCTTGCTGCAATGTCGCTTCGAAATCAAAAGAAAACAGTAAATGTCGTACGAACGGAGTCGACCTTTCCGTGTGTAATTCCAAAGAAAATTAAGAAAAGTTAAATTGACAAATGTAAGAATCTATCTTCAGCCACAGATTCATCAACTAATTCATTAATGATTTCAGCTAAAAGTTTTTTACAATTAGTATTTAATAGCTCGAAACGAGTTTCCTCGATCAAACATACCACATGATTGACTGGCTGCATAGTTTGATTCGAATACGCATTTAAACTGGTTCCTGGTGGATTGGGTCCATCAGTAGTAGACGTAGGTTCATCTTCTGTTCTAACTAATGTTTTAACACCTTCTGCTTCTAAATCGATGATACCACCCCTTTGCTGTTGCCTTAAGAATAATGCTGCCATTTGTTTTTGTAACTCTCTTAATTCCGCAGTCACAGAAAAGTCTGTAGCAGCTTCAACATCAATTGGAGGAGGAGCGGACCATAAACTCTCTACGTCGCAATTTATCGATTCTCGACATACAGGACACAAAGCCTAAAGAAATAAGAATATAATATAAAAGTATTACTATTATAAATTTTTCAACTCTAAAATATACAGATGGTTTATAAAAATAAAATTGCATACTTGAAACTTATTAGTAGCATCCTGTTGCCATTGCGGTAATTTATCTTGTTCTTCTCTGTAATATCGTTCTGCGGCAGCTACATGCGCTGCTAAACAATGAGAATGAAAATAATGATAGCATTCTGTTTTTGTGAATTCATCTCCTTCCCGAAAACCATACAAGCATATAGCACATTGATCTGTGGGAAGGTTACTTCTTGTAAGATGTTCCCTTATTAACTGCAATAATAAAGAATTTGTATACAACTAAATGTTAAATGATGCCTGGCAAATATATCAAGCATACCTCAATGAGTTCGAACATAACTGGCTGGCCTATGAAATCGTTACATTTTGCTTCTGCGTCTGATTGCATAAGCCCTACTGTCTTTTCATCCAAACCTCTAGGATTTCTAAGACTAATACTAGGCGATATATCGGGATACCCCACGGGCAGCTGAACGATTAATGTTACACATACATACTGGGATTGCGAATCTTCACCGGTCGATGGAAATAACACAGTTTCTATACATTCTGGTTCACCCCTGAAAAAGCACCAATTTTCATAACTCTAGCAGTGATATTAAACTCTTCGTTGATGATTGGTTTATATAATTTTTAAATCGTTCAACTTTTTATTGCATTTTCAATAATTATCATAAATACATGATTTGTAAGTACAGGCTGTAATATTTTGACAATATACTTTTGCAATGAACGAAAGTATTATTGTTTTATTGTACCGAACTTAATTTCTCGAATGTAGATTTTACATAATTATTAAATGTAATATCCTTCTTTCTATTGGAATACAAATACCATTCACGTTGCACAGAATTTCGTAGTAATGTTGAAGGAATTTATAAATGACAATTGACACGGTTGAATTACTAGGTTACAAATATTAATTGTGATTTATGGATAGAACTAACCTGCCGTTTTCCTTTATATTTAACTCATCGTCCAGCAAAATCGCCTTCAATGCTTCAATTTCGTCGGTTACTCTATGAAATATTTTAATATGTCACAAAAAAAAGGGCCAAACAATTCATCGCGAAACGTTAAGTAGTACATTTCATGTAAATTACCTTTCGTCTATACCTGCATCTGACATCGTTTCTACAATAGACAATAGTACAATTTGTCCCGTGAGAATTACTTCAAATTTGACAGCAGAATTTTTTCAGTCCTCGACGATTACAAGATACTCGAAAGCGTCAACGTGCGTCAATATTGAAAGCCTTCTGCTACTATTACCGTTACCAACTAGATCAGTTTAGAACTATGTTGATAGTGACATGTTACAGTTGTCACTACAGTAAGAAAAATCTTACTAAACAACACGATATAATAATTTCGCTTTTCTTTAAGTTTAAATACTATCGACATGATAATGTGTAATTATGTTATTTATGCTATAATCTACAAGAATTAGTGTATTTGCAATTTAATTTTCATCAAACCTGATACGTTACTAACTGCAGTTCGTTATCTATAGCTCTGAATTAAGCTAACAAAAATAAAATATTTTCTTGCAAATATTCTGTACACAAATTCTGCTATTATTAGATATAGATGTAATAATATAATTGTTGTAAAAAATATGCTATAGGAATCAACATTTATAATTAAAAAAAACTTAAATATTCGAAGTTACAACATATCGATTTGAAATTGGTGTATATCTTAATATCGATAGAACGAAAGATATCGATCTAATATTGGTGTCTTCGTATTTGTTATTGTATACATAACCTCCAATTTACTATTGTTGAAATTTAACAAGAAAACTTACAACGCTGTATATTTATTGTACAAATATATGACACCATGCCAGAAAGCAAAGAAAAGGAGGAAGAAAAGCCTATTGTTGCAAAGACAGCAACCGACTTACAACGATTAAAACTTCAAAAGTTAATGAAAAATCCGGTAAATATGTCAAAGTGCCTAAGAAATATTCTGTTGTTTTCCCACCTTTGAATTTCAGTTATCGATCGAGATCAACTAACAACTAACATATTTCAATACATTTTGTGTCGTTTTAAAAATTACTCTTATATATAAATAATGAAGAAAGTTAGCACAAACTTCTCCGGCTTAAGATTTTGGATGGATGTACAGAATTTATAGCAATCTCTTTTAAAATTGATTTATGGCGGAAGTTATAAGATACTAATGATTTCCTTTGTACAAAAAGCAGCTTGTATATTATGCTCTAAAGAGAACAATTTCCATATTAATTGTAGGAGAAACCTATTATGTTACCGGAGCGACCTAAAACTAAAAATACACCCACAGTACCAGAGTTCGTTCGTAATGTTATGGGCAGTAGTGCAGGTGCAGGTAGCGGAGAGTTTCATGTTTACAGACATTTAAGGCGCAAAGAATACGCACGACAAAAATTTATTCAAGAAAAGGGATATAAGGTAATTGTAACGCATTTTTGTGTTTTTTATAATACAATTTATGTAAAGCGAATCTTTACAAGGCAGAAAATTTATAAGAGAAAAAAAATAATGTCTTTTAATGTATGTAATAGGAGCTTTTGGATGAAGAGTACCACAGAAAAATAGAAGAAAACAAAAGGATGGCCGAAGAAACAACTGCGAAAAAAAGGGCAAAGAGATTGAAGAAGAAACACAAATTGAAACAGAAGAAAATGAAGACTTTGGATGAGCAGCAAGTGAAGAAAAATGAAGGCAGTAATTCAGATGAAAGTCCAGACGAGGAAAATTCGTCTGATAAAAATGATCATGATGCTGAAGAATCAAATGGCGAAGTTAAGGATAACAGATTACGAGATAACACGAATTTAAAATCAGACCCAAATGAAAGTTGCGCAAATCAAAATGAACTAAGTTCAGGATTCGATTGCTCGAAACCGTCTCATTCTATGGACATAGACAAAGATAATAATTCGAAGGAAATATGTGTAAATACGAACGATACAGTTTCTTTTAACAAATGCAAATAAAAATAAATTAGTATTCTAGAAATAATTCGAAGAATGAATTAATGTAAAAAATTGTCATAGTTGTAAATGATTTTGTATATGTTATGCCCAATTAGAAGCGTATTAACACTCTGAAAGTCCTTAAATAATTATTTTTGTTTAATGTCCTATGCATACATGCCTTGCATATGTATGAATTTATGTCTTTCTAAAACTACATGTATTAGGATATTGCGAATTCCTCTTTACTAGTTTGAAAATTGCAAAACTTTGCTCAGATAGCAAGTCTATTTCTTCC
Organism: Nomada lathburiana; assembly: GCA_963667235.1. Taxonomy (NCBI): domain Eukaryota; kingdom Metazoa; phylum Arthropoda; class Insecta; order Hymenoptera; family Apidae; genus Nomada; species Nomada lathburiana. The sequence goes on from OY763904.1 coordinate 5,119,298, forward strand.
GTACAGATGCTTATGCATGATTGATGTAATTGTAATTAATATTTTATTTTTGAATAAACTATGAATTATTAAGTTAAAGTATTACTATCTAAATTGTCATATCTTTTAGTCCTTTCAAAAATGCTGGCCAAAGCCAGTGCAACTCTTCGTTCTTCTACTAATGGAGCGCTCTTCACGTATTTTTCTAATTGCGATTTTGCCACTATTAAATCCCTAATTTTTTCAGGCAAAACAGTTTCCTAAAAGAAACATATTCGTGTTAAACCAAATCACTTCGAAGTATTACAAGCATTAAAAGTAATGAAACCTGAAGGTATTTATAAATTAATCTTTTCTATAACGCAATTTTGTCGGTAATTAGTGATACGTAATAATGGAATAAATCATCGTACTTGAAACTGTTTCATGTAGTTAGAAATATCCTCTATATGTTCGCCAATCTCTGTCCAAAGGTTTTGTAAGTCTGACATCTCTGTACAAGCAGCCACATGACTAAGTGTAAGGCACAACTGAAATGCACGTAACAATGCATCCAGATGCGTTACAATTCATATACATATATTAAAAAGTTGATTTACCTGTTCAATAAGAGCATCGCGATGGGGATATTCGATATAACTTGGAACATGTTGAGAATTTTCGAATGCCAAGACAATGCTTTTCCATAAAGTCACGGTATATTTACCGTAACAGTTACACGAATATAATGCCCATGCTGCGTTTGTGCGAACTTTAAAGTTTGGGCTATCGCATATTAAACTGCATAATGCAGGAAACACGTGATCCTACTGAAACAATAAAACTGTATTAATTACGATAAAACGAGTAATTCAATTATTCTACTAATTCCGCACCCGCCAAGAAGGTTGCAATATATTATCCGGATTGTTGCTCAAGACTAATCCTAATGCCCGACACGCGTTCCATCGCACCTTTAATGTATTATAAAATTATAAAATTAATATTCTGTAGCATCTTTTTAAATTATAAAATAAATTATAATTATTGATTAAAATATTTCATAGTATTTTCACTTACTTTCATATCATTACCTAAAGTAGCACAATTTATAAGGGCTTCCAACCCCTGCGATGTATCGTTTAATATATGTTTATCAGGACACAAGTGTAAAATACTTCCAAGAGCTCGAACAGCATTGCACTTTACTTTGTCATTATCCTTGGATGCTTTAATGCTGACATGATAAATTTTTGGTAATAAAACTTCTAAGGGTACAGGTTCCACTTCTTTGTTATCCCTGAAAGGGAAAGTGTTTATAATGTATATAAAAGCAAAAAAGGGGTAAGTAAGTCCAATTAAAATATGTATATGAAATAGATTCAATATACTTATAACTAACTTTTCAGTAGAAAGACAGTTACACAAGTTAGCTAAAGCCCATGCTCCTTTAATACGAACGCCAAGATTATTATCGTTCGCAGTCAAACAAACCACATCAGCCAAGTCCATTAAAAATCCGGTTTCCTCTTTCAATGCGGATAATGTGGCTAACATTCCTAACGCTCGTAATCCAGCGGCTCTCACAGCGCTCTCATTATCGTGCACAGCACCGAACAGCGCTGTAATAATTAAAACTGCTTTTTGTCTCTAAAAACATATTTACATTTGGTATTATCAGGCCCAAAATAAATTTGCGTAACGAAACAGTTCCTACAATATATGTATATTGTTTCATCGTCAAATAATGTTTTTCATATAAATTGCATTTTTAGAATTACTGGATATAAAAATACATATGAACACTAACTTGGAGTTGTGCAAATACGGCAGAGTTTATACTGCCTATACAATCACACGCAGCTTCTCTTATAATTGTTTGCGCATGTTGAAGAAGTAGCGTTACCGGATCAAATATAATATTCCAAAATATTAAAGAATGATCGTGTTCGGAGTTTTCGTTCATCAGGCAGTTAGCCATAATTTCCAGTGTCCGACAAGCGTGTAATATTATTTGCGTTTCAGAATCACATGTTACTCCTACTAACGTTGTCGTAATGAGTTCGGTATTTGGAAATACAAGACTTCTGGTGCTAAATGCCATTCTACCGATTAATTTCAAAGATTGTTGTCGAACAGGTGTACTCATTGTCTATAATAAAATACAGCATAATTTATCTTCCATAATTGTACGTTATACAAATATATATATGTACATATACCTTGTTCGATATATTTTCTAAACAAATGTGAATTAAAAAGCAAATGTTCGTTTCCTTCAGTAATTTGTTATCATATTCATCCAAGGAATGATTTTTGAGATCCTCGATGTCTATTTCTTCTGCTTCTTCTTCCGTTTCGGTATTGTCACTAATCGAAATATTTAGATGAAGTTGATCCAATTCTACGCTTACAGTCGATTGCTTAGCAAGTATTTCAAATATCTCTGGAGTTACTGGATCGCAAGACGCAATAGCTTCAAAAGTAGATAACGCAGCAACGCAAACTGTTGGGTCTAAAAGAAATAATGAATATGATGTCTCATTTTTGCGAGCATAGAGTACTAAGATAAATACCTTTGTGAAAAATATATGGCCTACAATTCCTCATTAATGTTGTAGCAAGGCCCGTTTTTAAACGAGCATACGGTGTACCTTGTATTAGCGCCGCGGCGCATTTTAAACCATGAGTTAAAACTGCCACATTCTTTTCACCGTTCAAGATTAAAGACAATGTAAAATGCAATTCTTTTATCATTAGACAAACTGTGCCAAAAAAGGTAATGAAAGACAGGTGCTGAACATCCTCTGCGTGCATTAAAAACGGTTTAGCATCTATAAGTAATTCCGTTAATGTATGCAGCATATGTTGTTTCACCTTGGATACGGATTCTTTTAAAATGCATCTAGTCAATACTCTAGCATCCATTCGCGATCCAGTAGCAACGATTTGTGGCCAAAATCCAAATATTTCTCGACTTTGCGAAGCTTTCACCAGCGCTTGTAGCAAATGCACCGCTTCTAGTCTCACTTTAGAATCCAAAATGGTAGCATTATTACTTTCCGTGTCTGAGGTATCCGAATCGCTAGAGTATATGTTGACGCTTTTGCATTCAGTCACATTATTCTTTACATCAGCAGTAACCCTTTTAGCAGTCTGTTTCTTTGATTTTGCTTTGTGATTTTTCAAGTTTTTACACTTGGGAATGACATGAACCTGTTCTGGTAGATTCATTACTGCTGGACGAAGTAGTTGCGGTTTCACAGGCAGATAGTTCTTGATACCGTACACTAAATATACTTGCACCACTCCTAAAATCTCGCCGACAAAATCAATGGAATGTCGTAATAATTTGTTTGTTGTTATCACATTTAATATATGCAGGCATGTACATAAAATCTGAAAAATAGATTCTATAATATTAAATTTCACAGAATTATTCAATACAGCAAATACGATGCTTACTTTGGTGCAATAAAATTTATTTTCACTTAAATACAAAGAGGAAGAAAGAATGCTTAGTATGGAATCTTTGATGATGTAAATATACTTTCTCGTTATTGCATTGCCATTGCAATTTCGTATTATAATTGCTTCTATACAGCTGATCGCATGATAATGAACTTCAGACCATTGTATATCGGATGGATTTAAATATTTTTGCAACGGCCGATCGTCTCCCAAGAGCGAAGGCACGTACTGTAAATATATACTATATGAAACATAAAACATTCACGATATATCGATTACTATAACACAATATAAAATATTATTTTAAATCAAAAAATACTCACGTGATCAATGTCATTGAATTGTTCGTTTAATAGGATATTTTTTAATGCCAAAAGTATATTATTATGCGTAACTGGTGGTGCGGATTGAAGTTCTTCCACGATCCATTGTTTAATAGACGTAAACGTTTGTTCTTCGAGTTTAACATTTTTTTGAATTAAATTGACTAAAAGTATAGAAAAATTTTGGATCAAAGTTGTCTCTGTTGATGTGACAACAATACATAATTGTTTAATCAACGACTGTACAGCCTGAAACATAAATGAAAACAAAGGCAGTGACATTTGTATTGTGTTTTAAATTGGTTATTGATTAAATTAATTACATAATATTGCGAAAAATATTAAATGCAATATAAAAGAGTGAAAATGCTAATATGGACTTACATCGTCATTTAAAATTGAAACATATCGGTAATCCAGATCGTTAAGATCACAGAGGTAGTTTTTGATCAACTTTGTTTCGTTATTCTTTTTTTTCGTCAATAGGAGTAGTTTTTCTATTATAAAGTCAAATTTAGTTGAACAATTCGGATAATCAACATGTATTGCAGCCATTTTTTTAATATTTATGTGTTATTTGATATAGAACTATGAGACATTTTGAGGAAACGCACAGGTATTAATAGTTAACACACTTTGATGACAAATTATAATTCTTCGCCATTTTTGGTTATATGGAATGGATATTTCGGTACATTTAAAAAACTTATGTATAGTAGATATAGAAGATTCCTGTATATCGTTATTTGATAACTTCTGATAACTTTGCAAAATTTAAAATATTGGATAAATTTACAATAATTTTTTACGATAAAGATCTAATATACATTTATGCTTGATTTTCTTTATTTACTCCAATTACATCACACACAATAGCTGTAGTGTATCTTATCAGGTGGAATCTCAACTAATTAAGAAGTTAAATGAGAGGTGAACGGGTTGAAAATGGTCAGAAGTTAACAGGAATACAGAATATATAAGGGTATATCCATTCTTTCAGAAAGATAGACAAGGAACGGAAACAGTAGGAGTAGGACAGAGCTAGGGAGATAAGTCACGCCTCCCAGCGGCATCTTAGACAAAGAGAGCTCACGAGTAGACAAGGATAGACACAGTACGCAACACTTAGATCCGCCCACCCGATATAATGTCATTGGTCGGGCTATAATCATTAATTACTGATTATGCACAATTAAATTATGAACTTTTAGAGACGTATTATATACTACTAGGTTCTAGCAACTTTCTGATATGTAATTTGGTCAGATTTGTTGCTCCAATAGTGAGATATTAATAATTATTTTGTCGGCTATCTCTATTAATAGAAGTGCGAAACTATTTCTATGCTTATGCCGCACATACATGAAATTTCTGCATTATGCATCTTTCATGGCCAACGAGCGCCATCTAACATAATATAAGTTTGCATGTCATCAAGGGTCAGAAAATTATTACTTACTAACGAAGTTTAAGAACCGAAAATAGTGAACTATTCATTTGGCATCTACTTTGTTCATTAGCAATCCAAGTCAGAATATGGGGGAACGTTACAATATACACAGTCAATTGGAGCATTTACAATCAAAATATATTGGCACTGGCCACGCTGACACAACCAAGTTCGAATGGCTTGTAAATCAGCATCGTGACTCTTGCAGTTCTTATATGGGACATTATGATCTATTGAACTTCTTCGCCATCGCAGAAAACGAGGCAAAAGCACGTGTTCGATTCAACCTTATGGAGAAAATGCTACAGCCTTGCGGACCACCGCCAGAGAAACCAGAGGACTAATTATTAAAAAAAAAACGTGTTGGATTTTGTGTAAAATTTGTACGCGTGATTAATCATTTTTTAAATTATTTTTATGTGCTCTCAGTTCTCATTCGTTTTTCTTACTTTCACATTGTACAAATAAAAAGTGTTTTTCGTTCGGTAACATCGTAAAGTTATACCTGTGAGGGCGAGAGAAAAAACTAACCACTATCCAAGACAAGTGAAAGAATATTATCTTTAAAACATAGAAACAATAAATTGAGACAGCAGGTGGTCGATGATAGTGTTAAAGTGATTTTATTATACTGGTGGTAACTGGACAAAACAGTGAATTAAAAATTCTGCGATCAAAATGCCTATTCTATGTTCAAGACAATGTGGAAAGAATGCTATTCTTAAAGTAAGTCATAATGTTTGCCATTTTCATTTTATAACATTTTAAGATTAACTGAGATTTATATGTGTCAAGTGCTAATAAAATATATATGTATATATGTACGAAATAAGTTACACTGTATTTAATTATAGAGACCAAAAACTGGGCACGCATTGTGCAAAGAATGTTTCTTCTGTGCTTTTGAAAGCGAAATACACAATACCATTGTACAAGGACAATTATTTACGCCTGGCGATAGAGTAGCCATTGGAGCATCCGGAGGAAAAGATTCTACTGTACTTGCATACATTTTGAAAACTTTAAATGATAGATATAATTATGGAATCAACCTGTTTCTTTTATCCATCGACGAAGGAATTACAGGTATGTTTACAAAATATTGCATTTTAATCATCATATATTTCAGATTCTGATATAACAATTCTGTTCTATTGTTTTAGGGTACAGAGACGACAGCTTGAAAACTGTTCAACAGAACAAAGATGATTATGGACTTCCGTTAAAAATATTATCTTATAAAGAGCTGTATGGATGGACAATGGATGAAATAGTTGCAGCAGTATGTACATTTGCATTATAATATTTCATTTACTATTACATATTCTACAATAAGCATAGATTCTGCTTATGTCATTCAATAATTACTTCATTTTAGATTGGTAAAAAGAATAATTGCACATTCTGTGGTGTATTTCGAAGACAAGCATTAGATAGGGGTGCAGAACTTTTGGAAGTAGATTGTATTGCAACAGGTCATAATGCTGATGATATAGCAGAAACAATATTAATGAATATTTTACGAGGTGATATTGCCAGGCTACAAAGATGTACTTCAATTGTTACCGTACGTGTTACAAATTAAACAAAAAGAAAATTAAAAGTCATATATTGTATGTATAATTACATAAATACCACGAATAAGTGTTTTGTTTGGAATACAGGCAGGGGCAGATCGTATTAGACGATGCAAACCACTTAAATATGCATATGAAAAAGAGATAGTTATGTATGCATATTTTAAAAAATTAGTGTATTTTTCAACGGAATGTGTATTTGCTCCAAATGCGTACAGAGGACATGCAAGGACATTTCTTAAAGATTTAGAAAAAGTTAGATCTTCATCTATATTAGATATAATTCATTCTGGTAAGCCAGATACCTATCTCATTGAAATTACTTCCAACATTTACTTACAGCAACATTAATATATCTTTTTATTGGTAGGAGAAACGTTACAAATAAAAGAAAATGTGAAACTGCCGGAACGAAGAAATTGTACGCGTTGTGGATTTGTTTCTAGCCAAGATATATGCAAGGCTTGTATTATGCTAGAAGGTTTAAACAGGGGACTTCCAAAGCTCGGCATTGGCAAATCTACTAAAGTCAAACGGGTAATGGAGTCACTTGCAAACGATGCCAATAAGACCAATAAACACGAAAATGGCGACAAGATTAAATTAAAAAATTTCGAATTCTGACGATTAATTGTATGAAACATATTTGTATAAAACTGTACAATATATTAATAAAAAATATCTTTATAAGTATTCCTTATGTACTTATTCATTTCTCTGTTTGCAGTTTGTATAGACATTATGTTAACTTCAACCATATCCAACAATTGTTTTATTGTTCAAAATTACATTTTACTTTTTTATTCCAAATTCTATTCACATCATGATGTGTTCACCCTTTTTCAGTGTCAAATACATCTCTTTATTTTTCAAGTAACAAAATGTATTTTTAAATATATCTTATTAGCGCAGTCATAACTCAGTCATACCTATTTCGATGTTATATGATATATGCAGCAGCTTTTTGCGAAATAGGTGCTCTACAGACGGGGCAGTCGTTAGAAATATCATCAGAGCAGTCTTCGCATAGGCAAACATGACCGCAGGGAAGAAGAATAATTTCACGTGGATTTGTGCGACAAACGACGCATAACTGATCTTCTCTAAGATCCGTATCTCTTACTAATTGCCGTCTCTCTTTACGAGATGCAGCAAGAGATTGTCTCAGTTCTTCTGCCAATCTTTGTTCCGTCCTATCTTTCCAATAACGTCGAAAAACTATTCCACCGATCAGTATTCCAATAGCACCAAACATTAAACATAATAATCTGAAACATTGAAATATGGAAATCAGGTTTGTAGTTTATTTAAACCATAATACAACTCACCTATATGTTTTTTTACGTTCGTCTAATTTCCGAAGTAGAGAACTAATCGACATGCTTGTTAAATAAAATGGTGTTCCATTTAATGGAGGCTGTAATGTGAGCATTTTGGATTTTGTTCTTGCTAATTCACCTATACCTGTAATGACTGCACCTTCCCGTAGTAATTCCTCTGTAGATTGCAAACCACGTTGGCGTACACCTGAAATGCGAAAATTCAGGATCATTTTGCCCTGCCAGACTTGACTGTGTAATAAACTTGGCGTGTAATAATTAATGTTCACCTGTAAAAAACCCCCACAGATGATCAGCAAAGGATGGTACAACTGGTTCAAAAGTATTAGATACCATGTCCATGTCTAAAATATCTGCTGAGAGCGGTTCTAATATTTCTACAGAATGAGTCCCATGGTTTAAAACAAACGGAACAGTATTATACACTTTATGGACAGTGCGCTCTTGATCTGACCTATTGTAAATATACAATTGTTCACTTTAAATAAATATGCAGGGCGATCCGCTTGCTAGTGGACAAGACTGTTGCACTGATAATTTCTTCCTCTTTTGTCATTTTGTCAGATATATCAACATAGTATTGCAGCAGCCTATTTGGTGGTGCTGCCTTTAGGTCCGCTAGTAAGCAGATTACCTTGTATATATAACCTTATTCATGGTATGTACAGTACAAAATTTTACCAGAAGCCAGCGGTAGTTCTAGCGACAACATGTTCCTTGATTTTAAGTTTTTGTACAACACCGGTTAATTTTTTATTATTTATACTATTCAATGGTTTTCCTAAGGGTTTTACAATGCCCCTAATAGCTATATAGCCTATCTTATTATCAGGGCTCTTTTCGACAAGCTCTCCCAGTTGTGGGCCGACTTCATGAAACTCTCCATCCTGTAGAGAAACTAAACGTTTTGAGATATTTTTAAACAGCACACACGTTGTTATAAATAATACTATTAGAGTGAAATTAATGTGCGATATATTTCTAGCGACGAGGTTAGGAATGAAGTAATGTATTTATTAATTATACGACATTAGATTTATAAGGGACTAATGTGTAATTTACCTTGACTGCAGTAATTGCACTTTTACAGTAAAAGTACTGTTTCAAACAGATACCAAAGATAACACTGTCGATCCCGAGAGCTAGTATTTCACCTAAATAATCCATGACTAGGTTATATTTTCAAAGGTCAAGGAGAGATTCTTGTCCACATTTTACATTGCTATTGACACCTTGTCTAGTCCACGCAATTCCATTTTAATAGAATATTTGGAAACATAAAAAATGCGATTTTTATTGAAAATTTAAAAATAAAGATACACATGCAACCGCTACTCGATGTAAGAAGAAAATCGCATATATTATGTGGTCAGCACTGTGAACCATGTGTTGCAATCAGATTTACATTTGTTCCGCTGGTACAATTGTAAGCGCGGTTAATATTTGAATACTTATACATATATTAATAATTTATGTTTCTCTTTTCACGTACCTTTACTTTAGTCTAAATTGCGTTTGGCGTTTTATTTGTTGATAATGCACTACAGGAAATAATTAATGGGATCAGATTCTGTAGTTTTTAATAAATTTCCCAATTGTTAACGTTCCTGATTCTTTACGTCCATTTGATCTATTAAATTTAATATAAATTTTTGACAATTTAAATAGACTATATTTGCCTACTAAAAAAGCTTTAAATAGAAGACAAGTAAAAGAAATTGTAATTTTTGTAAAAGTTATCCTTGTTAACGTTTATACCGATCCGTATTTCATATCCATATTAGTATGAAGGGAAAAGCGATATACGTATTACATGGATTCGAAAAAAGAAATTTTATTGCTAACATAGAGACCTACGAACATGTATAAAACATTATGTATAAAAGTATAAAAAATAAATAGCGACGGCGTTGCGACTCTGCAAGTCTTAATGAGAGCGAATTCATCGTAATGCGTTTTATTAGCCATCGGTGACGCGATTACGAATCCAATGATAATCATATTACTAGTGACAATAACGATAATAATAATAATTGACGTTGTACGCAATCGTACGATAACTTTCTCGAAGATACATTCTCTCATTCGTCACATTCACGGACGCTCATGCATATTTCCGCGTCTAATCCAACAATAATTAATCGGGTAAAACTAAACGGCGGAGATCAATGCGACAGCATTATCATAAATAAAATTACACTTCACAATATGTCGGTTTCTTTTATAATCGCACATAATATCCCAATTTCAATTTCGAGTATTTCATACGCTTTCTGTTACAATTTATTTAATACTTTTCTTGTTTCTAAATCTTTTTAAACAAAATGTTTTCGCTGGAGAAAAATGTACTATATTGTTTAATGCAAAACTGTGGATATGAAAAGAGAAAGAAAAGATAACGTTAATGCTCCACAAGTATCGATCTTCGCCCGAGATATCGTCGCAATTAACGCCTTACAAACTGTTTTTCTGACCCCCTTCGGTTAAATTATTTTTATGGCAGTCAATTCGTAATCTATGTATGATCGTCTACAATTGTCGGACTTGGAACGATCGCGATTGAGGTCAATCGCGTGTAGCAATATTAGAGATTATTCGAACTTCGCGCACACGTGTTCCGTTGATAAAACATTCAGGTTGTGAATTATGCACGCACCCTGTTATGCAAGAGTACGAGTACACAACCCGGAAGAGAGTGTCAATTACCGGTGGAAAAAATTGCCTGTGCAATTGGCTCTGATTAAAGATATGGAGTAATTAATGCCATGGAACGCTTGTAATTGAACATTGGTGCGGTATAATGTTAATCGTATTGCAGAAAACAATGATGATCAGGTCGTTGAATAATTCAGAAATGAAACAGAAGAGTCGGGATATTTTAATTTACCTTCAAGAAAATCTAAAATCATTTCTTTTTTCTAATCACTATTCCTACATTAAGCACTTATTGAACTACGCTTGGCGTTCGATAATTTGGCTAGTTCTGATCGACTTTAGAATATACGAAAGCGATATCTAAATGCCGCGAATCAAACGAGCTTTTGCAATCTTAAAGTCGTGTTGCGCGTTATTTTCACACTTTTTTAAAGATGAAAAACGCGAATAAAAAATTTCGAAAAATCAGGACACACAGTTAGAAAACACGGCAATTTTTCTTGTTCTTCTTTCTTTCAATTACGACGCGCTGAATGTAAAACGATACTCGACGATATTGTTGTATATTCAGACGTCGCGCACTAGACCGGAAAGCTTAGAATGATTTCGAATGATCTCGAATTCATCTGATTGGGCAGTGATTGGACGAATAATTTGTTAAAATATTCGCGATTGCTCTTAATCTTGCTCCCTTATGATTTTAAATCAAGCTTGACTCCACAGTTTTTTTATTCTTCCAAAATCTTCCACTTCATTTAAAGCAAAGAAACTTTTTCGTTAATTTCAGCTCGTTTCACGAGCCTCATCACAGAGAACATTGCTTCGGTTCAACTAATCGGAGTGCAATGAGGTTTCATTGCCGGCCTTGCTCTCATTCCTATGGTGCCTACTTCTAAACTCCAAAAACCATTCAATCGTCCTTCGTCTTTGTTTTTCGATACTCACACACTCAAAGACGATGATAAATTTTTGCAATACTCAGTTTTAAAAATATATTTACTTTTCTGCTTTTTTACGCTCGGCGCCCTTCGTTTCCATCTATCATCTTAGAGATTCGAAGATGCTTGCGCTCCCACGTTTAACGAGTACTTCTTCGCCTTCGTCACTGACAGAGTTAAGGATAGTTTATCCTTCGTTATCCACAACGGGATCTTTCAATCGTGAAAAAATACTTCTTCGTTCCACGATATATAAGAACTTTATTTGCCCTCTCAAACATTCGATACCACGGTATCTTCAACGTTCGGGCTCGTCTTGCTTTTCCTCCACCATTCAAAGTTCGTTTTCAACGAATATTGCCAACAGATCGGCAGACGATTGTCAAAAAGTTGTGCGTCGAGCATTTTCCAATCATCCCCTATCAAGGAAACACCGACGAGGAAGCATCATAAAATTCTGTAGAAGGAACACGGTATTCACCGTCCCCGATACCTTGGCATTGTCCATCCAAAGATTAACAAACGATTGCTAATCAATTTTGACGCAAAACAGCGTAGTCTCCATTTCGATTCGTCCGTGTCCTCTGTTCGAGGACTTCCTCGTGAAAGCTCTAAGCTGGCAGCTGCACTACTGGCCTGTGAATCGGCACAGATATTACGTAAATGTCTACCTTCTCGCCGGAGACTTTGTCCACGATATCATCGTAATTTACGGAATCGTATGGAGGCGGTGCGAATAAGTGATACGGTGGTGGTGGTGTTTCTGTCACAACTTGTCCACCGTTGATGGCCTCAGCACGTTGTGAGTACGGCACGGTTAGTGGCCTTCCACCCCGACGACAACACCACTCTGAGCAGCTTACAATTAGGAAGAAAGCGACAAGTCCACCAAACGAACCGATGTACCAGACGATCGACCATGGGTCCAGGGGGCTTTGACCGTCTCCGTCGACTGAAACAAAAAGAAATCCGCCTGTGAAAAGGGGGGATGATAGTGTTAATATCGAATCAAGGTACGGGGAATATCGAAAGCAATTCGTGGACTGAATCGGTGAGACTGTATGGTTTCATTTTAGTCTTTTGGAGTGTAAAAGGAAATTGTGTTAATAGGTTTGTTTCTCTTAATATTCTACATGCTTGGTGCTCAATTTTATGATGGTCTCGTATTGTATAAGTTTGACAGTTGCAGGAAAAGAGCTGGAGCTATTTCAAACACTGATAGTAGCCTTGCAATCATGTACATACGTAATGGAGCAAAGGAAATAAATCATTTTTCTAGGTATCAAAGGAAAGATGCGAAATTTCGAATAAAATTATATTCAAGGCAGGAATTTTAAAGTCGCGTAGGCGAATCTAAAGTCTAACGCAATAGAGTCCATTATGTACGTATGTAGATTGGGAGAAGCAGTTATTAGTTTACACTTTACACTGCTGACGTCTTTCGTTACACTACCGCTTAGAGAGTGAGTTCGCAATCATAAATTCATGGATAATTTACGCCAAATCAATGTTGGAATTGATTTATCTCAATTACCAATTCCTCGCGCGTAAAGTCTTATGCAAATTACATTCAATTTATGTATGTTCGGATAGTCGAGTGTCACCGATAAACTCAACCAGCCGTTGAATATTATAAATAAAAACTACCACGATACTGATATTCCGTATTAATATATATAAATTTCGGTTTTTTAGCTCTGTCAGAAGTCGTACAACTTACGAAACGGCTGAATAAATTTACGTCTGTATAATATTCTCGAGGGGTCGAATCGAAGTGGCCATTCAGGTGAAATTCATATTGTTAATGAAATATTATCAACCCACTTGAATTTTAGACATTTTTTTTATAAGAATTCTTAAAAAATTGTAAATAATTCTGCATAATTAATGACAGGACCGTTTTAGTTAAAATATATCGTATCGTCATAATTAACAAATTGAGTTATTTAAAATAAAAGATGGGAGTACCAAAAGTTACTCGTATAAAAATACGAGTTACAATGATATTTCATACAACAACGTGATCAATGATTGATGGCATGTCAAGTAGAAGAAAGAATTTGATTGATTAGCAAATTTGGACACACGCAACCAGAAACGTTACGCACGAGATTCTACTACGAAGATGGAATAAATATCGGTATGGAAAGTTTCCAAAGCATCGGTGTAACGCATCCAGAATCGACGAGCGAAATGTCGTGCGTGGCATTAGCGATTCTGACAGTGAAACAATCGCGATTGCTGTTAAATACGTGACACATATACTATTTCTTTGACGCCGTTTCGAGACGAGCTGCGAGATTTATATGCGAATCAGAGGTTTGTTGTCTGACGGCGTTATTAATTTGTTACTATATGTATATCGTGGGTTTATGTAAGACGCTAATAAAGAGTTACGTGTAAAATTGAAATTCTGTTTTGCGTAAGTTGTTAAGGATAAATGGAGGATCGCCTGTTTGTTGTTCTCATCTGTTTTATGGAGTATTCTGTGCCTGAATTATTGTAATAGGCATTAGATGTTATTTGAATTAAGCTGCAATTTTATCGACAGAAAATAACACCACTATTCTAGATAGTCTTGAATCCCATATCAGAATTACATTGGGATTTAAATCCATGACTTACATTGTTATCAATCAACTATAGTACATGCGTGGTACATTGAGCATCTCAGTAAAATGTGATTTAAAGCTCATTTCTTGGGGGGATTTTTTAAGGCACTCGAACTTTAACCATTTATCAAAGTGTGCCGAATTAAAGCTGGCACGTGATAAACGTCGATTACATCTGTCGTCATTCATTTCAACTGTGCCAGACATGCTTTAGCCTACACTATTTCCAACAATCTAGAATGATTAATTCACCTATGAAGATGAATGATTGCTTACCAGTAGGCGCGTCCTTTCCTTTGCTCTGCAGATTTTCTTCCTTCTCGATCGACTCGGACTCGAACTCGATTACGTAGACCGTTTGCTCATCTTCAGGATCATCGGATGTCGAATCGTCCGGGTGCTGGCGGTTGCTATTAGCTTTATGAATCACCTCGTTGCTCTCCAATCGTCGTTGAACGCCAGTGACATCGTAACTCGACACTCCGTGAACTGCAATAAGATACAAGACACACACATACGGTTAACAACACCTACACGTGAAAATGATGGAGGGTAATAATTGCGAAACTAAAAGCAACTGTTGAAGCTGTCATGTATACATTTTTGATATATGGCTCTAAACCATTCAAGAATTACGTTCTAGATACATACGTATGCAGAAAGCCGTCGGAGATATTAAACACATTTGGAATCATAGCAGCGAGATAATAACGTATTGATAATTTATCGCGGGGGGATTAATTGATTTAAAGTTAGTTGCAACTGAGATGTTCCTTTCAATGGGATGCGTTAAATACTTGGACACAATGATATTCGATATGAAGAAAATTCATTATGGAAATCCTAAACTCGGCAAGTTCAATAATCAAGGATTCACTTGGTGCAACTGCAATACCTAATTAACAAGCTGCGGATAACAAATGCGCTTACTGCAGACGCAAAGTACGCGGTATCAACGTAAAAGACAATTATTACACAATATCACGAGTCGGAGAACCGATGTACTGCAGATAAAACCACTTACAGAAACTATGAAGGTAGAAGGTAGATTAGCCACTGATTGGCCCGTATAGTTTCATAAAAGGTGTTTCGCGTGCTACTCCTCCTCAGTGGGGGGCAATATTGTACGGTGTCTAGAGTGTTGCCTTGTTGGCGCCGAATTTGTTCCAATTCACTGACAAACACATTTTCTTTATCTTGTCATACGCAAATATTTCATAAGACCGTGGGATCAAGCACGATTCATGTTCAGCGATTCACGCGATCGAAATTTTCGGAACATCCAGATGTTGTCTTTCTTAAATTATTTTGTAATTAATCGTTAAAAACGTATTAATAATGCTATTATTAAGATAATGGAAATGTAATGGAAAGTTAAGTGATTTATTGATGCTATTTAGAATACGGGAATTAATGTTTTCACATTGCACTGGCTTGATATGTCAATTCGTAGCTTTGGGATCACATACAAATATAGAAATGCTCTGATGCAACATATAATGAAAATTTAATGAATTCGAAAATCGAGAATGGAATGAACTCGAATCAAAGCGTATTTCAAACAAACGGCTTTTTTTACTTTTTCAATAAAAAAACTACCGAAATTGTTATTTAAACGCTATTCTGAAAGGAAAAGAAGAAGTCTTTAATAATATTGCTCATGAGTAAAACATGCAGTTGGTTGAAGAAGAAAAGGCAAATTATTTTAAATTACTTAAATCAGAGTCACGATATCATTATAGAGTACGATGTAACTTTAAACAATATTCCAAAAATGTTTAAAGACCACGGCGTCTCCTGTTGGATGTACGCCCGAAGGCAAAAAATGGATAAGAACCTTCCGTTCTAAGCTGATTAAAACCTGACACGATTATCTATTGTTAATTGATAACTCGTTGTTTTGCCGGATCCTGCAATATTTTATGGTAAATGCGCTATTGGGTGATTCAATTCTACGTACAACTAACGCTCGCCTTATGGAATACCGCGAATCATATCGATTCAGGAACCTACCTCAAGATATCTCGTTGCACAAGTTCTATGTATCGTTCCTCGTGACTATGATTCCCAGGAGAGCGTAATTAAAATTCTAAATAATCGAGATCACCTTTTGGTTAATTATATTTTAATAGGTTCACGTAACAAGTCGTACTAGTTTATGAGACACAAAGATTCTACGTTTGATGAAAATCTATTCGTCTCAGAATTATTATTATATAACGCTTAAAAAAAATAACATATTCCGTATAGTAAAGTAAAGACTCGTTGAACATCTTCAATTTGTCCCACCGTATATTGGATACGATGCAAGTCCTCGCCAATTTCTCGTCAAGCCATCTCCTGTAATTGTATTTCTGAAGGTCAGTGGTGATTAAGCCTCGACATCATAAGGGTATACGTGAAATCGTGATGAATCGTTTCTCGTTAAGTGGAGAACCTGTATAGCGATTCCATCGTGTAAAAAAGGGGAACGTTCCATGGATCACGTACGCCTTTTCTCCCAAAGGGAATCAAGTGGCTTGAATATGGAAAATCCTGGGTCGACTTTTCTGCGCTGGTATCGACTTTGGCACAAGGAAAGTTACATAAGCCCCACCATTGTCTGTCACGAAAAATTGAATGCACTCTATTTTTATTGTTCGGGTTTCCCTTAGCCTGAGGCACCTACACTTAGGATATCCCATCAAATTTGTATCACAAATGTGTGATACGGTTTTCTACCTGAGACACTACCCTTGTAGTATTTAAATTGACGCTATAATGCAAACTGATTGACATAGCCTGTATACATATATTAGGTCACATATTATTACGAGTCTCGCGTAAACTTCATTATTATTTGCTAACTCGAGTAGCATCGCTTAGAAGCACAACAACACAGATCCACAATAGAGACGGCGTATATTCCTAACAAGGCTCGTAAGAATTACTTATAGTGTACAACAATGCCATTTTCCTATCATTTTAAAGTCAGCACGACCTACTTTGTAATGCATTTGTTTCATGGTTGTTAAGAAATACTGTACCGCTTGTCCGTATTACTCTGTTCTATCTCGTTGATAAACTTTCTACCAAAAGTTTCACGGCGAACTTCGAAACGGAAGTGTGCTTAAAGTCTCCTCGTTCCGGCGTGCTCGTGAAATAGGTACATACCGGTACAGGTTTGTTATGCCACTATGTAGAAACTTTTTTCCTGCCTACGGGAAATGTTAAGTATGCAGTAGCATCGTTTGTAGCTTCATCAAAACTACAATAATTGAATGTAAAAAAAAAGGAAACGATAATATAAAAAAGAAGGGAGATATTAAAACATCCTTCATTTCTCGATTTCCTAATTAACAATTGGAATAATCTAACAGACGTAACATTCCCATCAACTAATTAGAAATAAAGAATGAAACGTTGACTACAAAGAAAGTTCGAACACCGTCGAAATACATAAGGAGGAGTGAGGCTTACAATTAGACCTAATTTCTCTGTTCGCCTTTTATTATTAAGAACATCGACTATTTTGTACTAATAGTAACAATGCGTTATATCGTGCAGAAAATATGGAAATGTTATTCATAAAGATTATACATAGAAAAAGAATCACATTTATGAGAAATCAACTTTTATTCTGTCTGAACTATAGATCGTCTTACTACTGTGACTTCGCATTGCAAGGCAAGTAATTACTTCAATGAACGATAAAAGAACTCTCGATATTTCGTATTATCAATTACACTGTTGTTTTTTCCCGACGTAGATGAGTTCGCTACGTTTCTTCGTGGCGATACACGGAGCGGCATGCATGTTGCGCAATTTATTATTGACTGATCTCGAAGTCCCCGTTGACTCGACTATAAAACTCTTTTCCATTGTACTATTCCTGGACCGATTGCGAATCGGTCATACATATCCGTATACATACGATTAATCATCAAGACTTCAATTTGCTGCACATGGTCGCGTCATCCGATAAAGTTTCATTCGCGTTGCCACAAACAGTAGTCACGTTTTAGATACCCAAGGCTTCAATGGTTGGGGTATCTTTTTTTGGAGGAAGTATCAATGTTATATTATTCCAATTTTTATTATAATGCTTAATATTCCCCACACCGATGGATGAAAACGATTCGTGACATTGGCAATGGTCTTATATGGTCAAACTTTGCACGAAATTATATATTAGTGAAAAATATTATAACTCTGTTTAAAGTTGATTTTTATACAATTACGAAACATTATTTTTCTGTATTTATTACAAAGTAATTGAACATTACAGGAATAAAGATACTTCAATCGTTTCCAGCAGCCGATTACTTTCATGAGCCTCCGCAATTTAATTTGAAGTATTTGCAATGTTGATTGCAGCCTCTAACGTAGCATACATTACAGTGTATTAATGTAAAGTTTACAAAGAAGATGTGCAAAATGATAGGAAACCAGCTAGTCACCAAGGATAATTAAATCTCTGGGCGACAAAGTAAACAAGTGATGTAATTTTCCAATTTATACAAACGCCCAACGCTGTCAGACACGAAACCTTGCAACTTTCATTTAATTCATTTACTTAAACCGTGGTGTCCAACCGGTAATACCGAATTGTTCTTTAAAACTATGAACATCGTAAAAGACGACGTGCCGACTGTATTATCATGCAGTGGTTTATCGGTGGTTTAAAAATAATATGTTTTCGGTAGATAAATTGCTGGATTAACGAATCGCATTATTGATCGGTACTCGAATGTTCGATCAGATTTTTCAACAAAATTATATGTGGACACCGATGATATTTACTCTCCCGGCTTTCTTATGTAAAATATATGCAGCACTATAAGTGAGACTTCAGGCAGACTGCCAACACTTTGCACAGCTGATCTATTGAATGTGGGATCTGATTAAAATCTTCGATTCGATCGTGTACGATAGAGACTGCTTACAGTAGGTAGATAAACTGGTGTACAATTAAGGCAATCACGATACTAGTACGCTGCATCGTATAAAAAAAAACGTTGTCATGCTGTATTACATAATAGTGCACGTATATGTATACGTGCATTTAATAATCCAATCTCATTGAGGAGTAACACATGTCGTTTCCTTAAGGAATCTTGGAGACTACAGTTCTCGATAAACAGAGAATTCATTGATCTCTGAAAAATTTATATCGATCTGGAATTTATTAGCCAATAAGCAAAAAAAATTTATTCCTAATTTTTTTATTCCAAATTAAGGATGAAGAAAAAAACAACAATGGAAACAAAATTCTATCACGTACCATTTCGCTTAAAATACAATGTATTGCATTAAAAAATTGTAGCTGCTTCTCGAAATAACTTATGGTCAGTGTGATTTCATAAATCTCCTCTATATCTAATTACCTACATTTGCAAGGGAACCATAAGGCAGATGTTCCCGAAAGAATAATATTCGACTAGCGGCTCCTGCGACAGCTATACAATTATCCTAAATCTTTGTTCACGAGGCAGACCTTCGAACAAACTCTTTCGTTTTGAGGCCGAGTACAAACGGTGGAACTTGGCCACGAACCAACTTTCACGTTCGTCGCGTATTATTATCGGAAGTATTGTTACCTGGCCTGAAGTGTACATCCATTGTTCGCGTGCACGTGAAGAGACACGAGGGTCTCAGCAGACTTTCGCCGCATGCTACCACGAAGGGCCTATAGGCCCTTCAGTGTTTGATCCACATTTCTCAAGTATTTTCAAAAATGTTCGGTATAGTTCAAAGCACCTCGAAGTTTTAATCAACAGTTCTTCGAATGTTGCAAATACCTGGATAAGTTCATTCTTATTGTATTAAAAAATTCCGCCTGTTTTATTTAAAAAATGGTTAGGAGATTAGTAAATCTAATATGCAAAATACCGATGTGACGTAAATATTTGTATTCTTGTTAAGTTTTTCCTATGGAAGGGAACGAAAGGATGGTAATAAGTAACCTTAGGAATACTAAATGAATCGAACGAATATTAAAATATTATACCATGCCCAATCAATAATTTACGTAATGTAAAAACATATGAATTCACAAGTTGAATTTCATTTTGTAGTGTGTAGCGTCCTATTCTGCGCGCAAGTGGATGCGGAATTTCATGGTCAGACACGGCATTAAAACGTCTCCATTCCCCTCCAAACAAAGTATTCATTCTTACGTTAAGACTTATCGGATCTTATTTTATATCGGTCTCTTAAAATGCGCGCAACGGTGCTGGTCGTGTTGTTTAAAGTTACATGTGAATGCAAATCGTAAAAGTATTTATTCATTCAACCTGCCTACGTCTTTGTATTCACACGGTAATTTTTAGACAAACGAACACGATTGTTCGACGTTATGTATGTAATTATAGATCGTGAACTATGACAGCAAATTGTGTTTGTAACACGCCTGTTCGTTCGTCGGCTGGATGCTTTAAAATTCGTGGATCTAGCATAGAAAGTTTGGTTGGGTTATAGAACCGGTTGACCAAAGCTTTAACAAACCCGGATTAGAATAATTCACGCTGGTTTCGTTTCGAATTATGATACCAATTAAATTTCATGACTTAGTGGCAGACAAATGTCATTCTATAAATAAATTCGAGTACGTTACTCTTTTCGAGATGGAATGAAGATATTTATTGTGGAAAATTAATAATTCATGCATAGTTTTCCTATATACGTTTTCCTTAATTATAGTTGGACATTTGTAATCCGTGTAGACTGTTGCTTACACAATTTACGTTGCAAACTTAAGACCCTCTTAAAGCTAATCAATACTTACGGTCGATAAAAGCTAAACAATGTCAAGTGCATCACGAAGTCCACTCTGCCTTTGCAAAAATATTTTTTGTGTCTACATTAATTCATTCATGTATCAATTTTTATTATCTTAAACTCTTTTAATTAATATACCCCTTTCCTTATCGACTTTAAGATACATTTTATTACTTTTCGAACCCTGTTTTTGATCATTTAAAGTTCGTCAATTCCCTCAAACGTGTTTCAAATACTTTTATTCATTTGATGACCTGATTTAATTGAAATATTGAAAGCATTATTGCGATGTCACGTCGTATATATGTCACAAGTCAGAGTATACTTGAAAGCATTAAATTCTATTGTTCCATGTGTTAATGAACGAGAAACGAAACTGGGCTAAGAATTGAGGCAAGCTAGAACTCGATCAGCGCATAGGGCCGATTAGAGGTGTTCATTATCGGCTTTGTTTCTGCCCGACTAAAATCGAGACATTTACAGAACATTGTTGGCCGTTATCACAACCGAGTATTAGTGAATTATTCATGGCTAGTCCGTTCGACGTTCTTAAAGGCAGTTAAAATTGTAATAGCTTGATTTCGTTTTTGCGTCATAACTTACGTCATACTTGATAAGTACTAATATGTCCTATTAGTTATTCAATGATTTCGTTATTTTTGAACAAATTTTTATTCTTCGATTCAGGAAACTAAATAAACGTGGATAGATACAACCTATGATAAGCGAATTGTCTCTATTTTGTATGTTTTAAGTGTAGTTTAACTTTGTGACAAATAAATGTAATGTATGGTAAAATAAGTTTTCTGGGATATCTTGTATTTTGCGCGTTGTTCCGGATTTTCTCATGAAGACCAAAAAGCGAGCTTACAAAGAATTGCGTAAAGGTCCACAGGTGAGAAACTGGTCAAGCGGGACTCGAATTAACGATTAACGCTAATGAATTCTCAGTAAACGTAAGTAAAAGTTAGTTAAAGCGTACTCTTCTATAGGATTCGTTGAATATGCAAAAAAGAATCAGTCACGAGTACGACGATTACTCATTTTGGTCCTTCATTCTCGAAAACGGAAGAAAAACATCATATGCTGATATCTTGAGGCAATTTATGCCTTCAATAGAATTACTGGCAGAGTTATTGGCGTTTAATAATACTGTTGATCTAACGCAGATGATTCTCGAGATATATTAAGACTAAAATGAAGAATACAACAGAAGAACAAATAATCTTACAGATGTATAGAGCCCATTTCGTTTTTTTTCACTATTGCAGAAGTATTAAATAAACCAAACAGAACGAAAAGTAATAAGTTACTGAGATTGATTTAAATATAATAAATTTAGTATCTACGTCAAAAATTATGGACAAGTTACTAACAATAAGAGATTAGCGCTAAACAGTACAGCTATAGTACAATTAAACAAATTTTACCATAGAAACATATTCTTCAATTCTAGCTTCTACAGAATTAATCGATGACTCCATTTGGGGGATTGACCTATGACTTTTAGCTATAATCCATTCAGCACTTGTACTTCCAGTGAACAACAAGGCATGCGCTATCCTTCCGTTATCATACCGAAGAGGCACGTTTGTAATTGCAAGCATACATTAGCCTACTTTTTCCTATCTATCCAATTGAAAACGTGATCCATGTATAGGACCTGTAAAACCTGTAAATTAATTCTGGGCATTTCGCTATGTGTCAACCTATGATCGATGTTATAAAACCACATTATCGTCTCACTGTGGCCTAAGGCGCACACAAATGAAGTTTCTAGAAAATCGTTCGAAACTCGTCAACCAAATCCTATCATCCGCGAATGAATAAGAGGAGACTGAAAGAGCCGCTTGAAAAAGTGAACTGACGTTATGTGCTCGATTGTTCTGCACTGATATTGGCGATCATTGGTCCTGCGGATTTATATTCGATGACGTTGCGACACCTTTTTCACTCTGCAATCGTGATTCGTGGCCTAAAATTATCGAGCAGACAGTATAAGTATACACCGGTCGATTTGTCGCCGATTAATCGAGCCTCTGATTAATTCTTTCTATCGGGCGATCACGCATTAAACGTAATCGAGGCTGATTCAACGCGTACTTGTAGTACGATTGCGGAATCAATTAGAAATAAAATTAAGAGTGCTTTTTATAATTGGGCGAGATAATTGATAGTTTAAAGAGTTGCTCCATGTATTTACCGTTCGAGTGATTTATCCTTATGTAAAGTATTTGCTCATTATCGCTCACCGTGTATTTTCCATTTTAAAGACACGAGAAGTGTCTATAATAATTTGTAGTTTACGAGTAGCCCAAACATGATTGCACATCCATTGATGAGGGGCAATGTTAATTTCCCATTTTGTGAAACTAAATTAACCATTTTTTCTTTCCCGCCCCATCAACATCTCCGTCCCAAAGTTGAAAGGATCAAACGCGCCGAAAGTATCCTTTTCTTCGCTGCTTCCACGTTGTTCGCCACACCCCGGCAACTTCGATATTTATTGTTTCTACCTCGGATATAGGCAATGGGAGCTCGCCTTAGGCATGCCAGCGCACATGCAAGCTTTTCTGCAGCTGCAGCAGTTCACCACAATATCCAATCGACGAGGCCTGCCGGTGGGTTTAAAAGGGCCACTGGCAGGCTGCCAATAGGGTTGACAGAAAACGAAGGCTCGTTAACGGATAACCGGGCGACAATTAAGGTAAACGAATCGATCGGGCCAAGGTATTTAACTACGTCCCAATCCTGTACCTGGTGCACGTGTAATTAACGTGTAAAATCATATGCATGCGCTCTCGCCGTTCTGCCTACCCTTTCGCTTCCCCGTTAACTGTTTTTTCCCGCTTTCGCACAATGGACATGGAGTGGGTAACATCTCGTTCTTGAAAAAAAAAGTATCGTCCAGCCCCGTCGAACACGCTCCAGACATGTCTATATATGATTTTCGTGGCACGCGAGATGAATTTACAGTCACGAACATATTCGTTTTCACTTTCTTTCTGACACACATTTCGCTGAAGTTCACATCAATCCACTCTTGTGTTCGTGTACAGACTGTTTTATAAAGTGGATTGTGGTGTGACGTATAGTCGGCTATTGCGTACAGATGATACAAATGATATGTATTGTGTTCTATTTTGGATCGTCCCAGTTAAGAATATGGATCTTTTTAATAATAGTACGTTAGAAATAGGTTTCGAAGGTAAGATATCATGGGCTTCGCCATACGGCACACCGGGATTCATATTAACAGAAAAAATCCATTAAAAGATAAATCGAAAAAGCAGCAACCGAACGTTTTATGTTCCTAAAATTTCATTGGCTTTCAACAACTGTATGTATTTTAGTCGCAAGTTCTATGATAAGAGAGAAACAAATCTTTAAAAGCTGCCCATTTTTAATTTTGTGGCCTGCTATTTCTAAAGACGAAATTCCTTTTTAATGTATGCACTTTTTGAAGGAGGATTCAGCGCAAGATAATGTTTCTTTCTCGTAGTGGCAACATGTTGGAGCAACATAAAAAAGGTGCGTCAGGTTTTAAACCTAGAAACTCGTGACGGTCAGATTATGTATGTAGTATGCGATTTACAAATTTCATTTCCTCCGGAATATTCGAAATCACAACAACTTTTTAATTAGCATATTTTGTTGTAAAAGGTTGAAAAGACACAGTGACATTTTCCTATTACGGTTATAAGCATCTATTTTTAGCTGGCTGACAACTTCGTAGTTTTTAATACCAGAAGTGCTTAATAAGCTGTTGTGCAATCTATATTTGCATTTTACGGAATGTTTGACACTGACGTCTCATTTCTGCAATCAAATATATTTTTTATTGCAGGCTCCGTCGCGACAAATACAATATTAATTCAAATTCCAAAATTAACATTCGATGTGGGTAAAGTAAACGATACTAAAAATAAAAAAATGTTTGTATTCTCTCGGTGTCTGTTTCATTCTGAGATTCATATATGCATTATAATAATGGTTAAAATCACTGTGTTTTATAACGTCAGCTCGTCGGACGTACAAAAACAAACATGAACTGTGTGACTGGTCTTCTGAAACTTTCGAAAAGAATTTTATCTAAAAAAAAACATTCACTGCATTCGAAAGTACAACGATGAAGGCCGAAAAAAATGTCCAAGAGAAACCATTATCTAGGTAAGTTAACGTGTCTCAGGTAATATTCGCGAGGTTGTTATTAACCCTGCACAGTGGTGTATTGTTACATCACAGCTATGGGCCCAGCACAAATGATTAAACCGAGGATTAAATATTATAAATATTGATAGTGAAACCTTTTGGACAAAGCACCACATTTTTCTTGAACGCGTAATAATAAAACGTAAAAGTAATAAAACAACCTTTTCACCGCAGCAGAATAAAAATCTGGTTGCAAAGGGTTAAAGTGGATAAATTTCACATCAACGATAAAAAAGAGCACTCGAATAGACCCGTAATCACGACATAGTCGGTTCGCAAATGCTTCATCAGAGATTAAGCCGCGTATTTTCCGCGACTTTAGCTCGATCTCTCGATCCTGGTCGTCGACAGTGTACACCTCTTAGGTGATAATAATCGCGCATCATGAAAGCAAGCCGAAAACGCGCCTACGTAATCTCGATCGACGTGATTGATTCAATTTCAGAATGACGCGGCCGAAAACATGAAACGTTTAAATAAGGTCACTGCATGTCCCATTTTTAACAAGATCTTACTACATACAGGTACTCCAATATATACGTCTCCGGTACGTTAAATCCAAATAATCATTTACTCTTTATTTCGATTGAATCACGCGTCGAACAGATTGGTTTCGAACGAAATTCTCTAAATAGGAATGAAACTAATCTCTTTTTAATAAATATTAATCGATGGTTCTTATCGAAACATAGTAAGTCATTTTTTGAAGAAGGTATAAGTATCACTTTGAAACGAAAGAGCGCAAGATAATTTCAACTACAAATTGGTATTTCTTTTTATTAATAATAATAATAATTTGGTCTATGAATGAATTAATCAATAAAAGTGTAGATGAACTAACAGAGATCGATAAATAGTTGGAAAATAGTAAAGAATAATAGAAATTTAATAATCTTATTTAGTTTTAAAATATCATTGTAGACATTTGTGTCAGTGTCGTAGTTCCAGACGAATATGTAAAGTTTGGCATTTGTGCGAGGATTCGCATTTAAGAGCGAAAATTAAATAAGATTATTGACAGATACATCTAACGTCAAGGAGACTTCTTCTGGAGTTCGACTGACGTGAAGAAGCTGCATAATTCGAATCTCTGATTAATTACTTTTTGATTGTACCTACTAATTCGAACGTTCGAACATTAATAACAGGTAACCACAGACGAAGATTGAGACAGAATCTTGCGAAACATGAAAGCAAAATCGATACCGATCTCGTACACGAAATTCGTATTCGAAACAGCGGGGAAAAAGAAAAACCACAATCTGTTCGATTGTTGTAATGTACTTAATCCTTTGTCAGATATTAAGAATCGATAACGTTCTGCTGATCGAAGAGAAGAATGCCGTGCCGGGAGTAATAGCCGATGAAATTAGACGGAACGTATTTCACACTGTGGTTATATCATAACATCATTTACAATTGTTGGCCGATGGGCAACGGGGTTCAACCTAAATTCTCAAGAAACTGTGCCTCCTGCTGGCTGGCAATCCACAAAAGTTAAATCTATCCGTCGAATGGGTTACACGTGAAGTGCAATTTCAGAATGAAACAGCCTGTTTGTTGAAACCGCTCCTCTCTGCACTCGCCGTCTATTTTTAACGGGACTTTGATGAAAGAGTACATGAACGGCACAGCTTTGTAACGATACATCCGTACAACAAAAATGATCGGAGATTCACGACCGTGCTTCGATGCCACTTAAAACATTATCAAATTCATTCGTTTCTCGTTCCAACGTCGTCAATAATGTAAATTACACGAAAGCACAAACGGGAGAACCACGGTATCACAAAGTTTCAGCCGACTATCGTTCCGCGTGTGTCGACTCCGTTTAAAACCCGAACAGTCTGAGACCGGGACGTTCACTGTTTACACTGTGCATTTGCCCTATCAAACACGCGAGAATGTCACGCTGTTTGCCAGAAAGTTCGACAGAACCAGCGTCGAGTTTAGCCCGATCAAAGGATATCGTGCGCGTCGCGAACGCGGAAATTTAACGGACGCGCCACGTGAACGCACCGGTGTCCCCTTGACAACGTCCACCCTCATCCCCAAGAAGCTACGCGTCCGACACATTAACGTAATTACCCCGCAACACAGACGACGACGGACACGCGACAGAATGGTTCTCCGTCGTTCGCACGTCTCCGAGATCACAACGTCGAGGATGAAATGAGTAAACGTGAGTTCGCCGGTTGTCCGTACCTGGTGCAGGAGCTCCGAGGAATGCTTGATTGGTAGCGACGAGTAACGAGACCAGCACGAACACGGACCACGCGAGGACGATCATCCTGGATCGTAATGATCACTGAGAAGCACCGATAGCGGTTCGATCACCTTTTCAAACTCTGGAACGCCCCGGGCTTCCACTACGGCTACGGTTTCGCGCACCTGACCGGTATACACGCGCGTATATATCCGCAATTGTTCGCTAGGTAGGCCAACGGTTTAATGTTCTCCCTCCCTCTCTTTCTCTGTATGTATATATATAAATATATATATTTGTATATATATACAGTGTACTGTACGCAAGTATGTGCGTGTGGGTGCGTCGAAACTCTTAACACAACGACCGTTCGCTCTCCAGCACGTTTCTCTCGATGAACCGGGCCACCGGGCTCAGACTCGGCTTCGCCGACTTCTCAGCCAGCAGTGAACTGCTCGTGTTCCTGCCTTGGGCATCGTAATATACATAAAGTCGCCAGATAAGCCGCGGCTGACACCCCACCACGAGCCAGCACGAGTCGTGGGACGGCCCGTTTCCTCGCTCGCTCGCTCGTTCTCGATAGACGAGCTTCAAATCCTCTCCTCGAGGCCGCCCCGTCGGGTCGTTTTCTCTCTCCGCTACACTCTGGTGCCAGCTTATACGGTCACCTCGCCCCCGTGTAGATGTTTCTGTCGCGTCGATTGCGAGTCGCAAACACCAGCCGGCCCCGTGCAACAAATTACCGTTGCCCGGCTGATGTTTCGGTCAGGTAAAAATTGCTTCGATTTCTGAAGAGGCCATTGTTGGACAGCTAAAGGCTGTTCGCGTGAAGGTTAATATTGTAATTAGTACCATAATGATCTATCGATTCATATAGTCAATTAAATGAATCTGTCGATCCATATCGTTAATATAAGAAACACCAATTAATCGGGCAGTTTGATATGTTACGAGTGATTTATTTTTTCAAGTAAACACAAAGAGACTTGGACTATTCTCTCCAGTCGAGTAGCTTGAATTTGAAATTCGTTTAATCATTCGAAGAAATCAATTTCTTAATTGCCAAAACACTTCGATGTATCGATTTTATCGAATTTCGATACGTATAGTCTTCTCAGTTTTGAATGTTTGAGCTTAGCTGAGGTGCTTCTTTAAACTACTTCGATATCTTTAACGCTAATTACCATCTTTGAAGACGGTAATTAATTTTGCCTTTAAAACACAGCAGGTGTGGGATAAAACGCTGTTTCGTAATTAATCCAGAAGGGAAAGAAAGATATACAACTATATGATATGTACATACTGATCTGTACAATCTGCACATGCAGGATGCATTATTAATTATACTAAAAAATGACTAAGAGTAAAGATTTCGTTCTAAATCCACCAATCCTAAATCGACAATAGCTACCAAGCTTTCAATTGCATGTTGATTTTCCGAAAACGTTCAAAATACGTCTAGCGATCAGCAATCTGCAAATTGAAATATTTAAAACTGCCAAATATAATAGGCAACACAATTCCGACACTTTATTATTTATTAATATTTATCATTAATAAAGTATCGCAATGAAAAATGTTCCTTAGAAAAAAATCTCAACACAAATATACCCAACGATATGTATATGTACGGCGTAGTACGCAGATGCCATAAAAGGAAACGTTTAGCTCGTGTATGCACTGAAGATTCTTTGCGGAAAGGATCATGCGACGCGTAGTACTATAATTACTTACTATGAGACGTCGATCGTACGCGTTTCTTGCTGTTGAATGAACATCGACGAAGAAACACGTTTCTAGGAAATGCCAAATTGTTCGTGCAAATAATCCGACGACGTGGAGAAAAATCGATGAGTCAAGCCAGGGAAGAAAAAACAAAAATTAAAAAAAAAAGTGGCCAAACGATGTGTCGTCGGTTCGCAGAATGAATGAATACATTGGGACGATGATGAAATAAAATTTTGTTGAAACGCAACGAAAGTGACGTGTACTACAAACGGTTAATTAAGCTTCTATCACAAACAGTTTCATTGTCTGCTAATTACAAACCGTCGACCGGATAATAAAACTAATTCCAAATGATTCTAGAACGTACTATCGTATCGTGGGAACAGGTCAGTGTTATTTTTTCTTATAGCGTCGGCTTTCAGAGCCGACCAGAGTTGGCTCGTTTGAAATTAATTATTCTTACAGATTGGGCTCTTGACATTGAAATTTCATAATTAACCGTGACAGGAACTAGATAGGTCCAGAAAGTTGAAAAAGAAGCGAGAGCGTGACAAAACGTGACGGGCGCACGAAAAACAAGTTCGCGCGAATAGGCATTTAACGATCTTTAGATAAGAACGAATCAAGAGGCGAGAAGGATAATTTTTCCAGAGTATCATGTGTACAGAGTTGAATGTGTGAACGAAACACAGTTTTAAGTGATGCACAATGTGGCAAGAATTGCACAACTGAATGACTCAATAAACGTAATGTTCGCGGGCCTGCAAAGACCATGTGCAGTCACTTTTATTCGCCGTTTTAGAACCTCAGCCGGAGACTAGCGTGTGATTATCGTAATACGCACCGCAGCAACACCTTTGATACTTCTTCCTTCCGATGGAATAATAACGACGAGTATAATCTTCGATGACGCAGATTTTTAATAACATCTTTAAACGGCACGTTATCCTCCTTTTTCTTTGCAATTATTCACCATGCCTCTGGCATCTTCCTGAAATTTATCGTTACAATCAATTACTCGATCGACAGGCTAAAATATTGGAAACAGATTTGTGACACGCCACGATTGACTTTTGCCAGATTTGTATCGTGACAGAAACCGCTCCAAATAAATAATCGTACGTTAAACAAATATCACGTAGGCAAAGTCAGGAGGGATATACCGAATCCGTAGATCCAAGGTGCTTGTTCGTTTCTGCCATTTCTAGTCCGCTGTTAAAACGCGACTAAATCTAATGTCACCACACGTCGAGCAGCAAACGAGTTTGTATTACCATAATCTCATCGTCGAGCGCAGATTATAGCCACGCTTCTATCCAGCTAATTCCACGTTAAACATTTTCACCGGGGATACCGCCTTCCGGGATTTAATCCTGCCCCTGCAAGCATGCTACCCCGTCCGCATCGTTTCTTCCGCGACATGTAACACTGGCAACCTTTATCGCATTCTGCAACCGCGCGTCCGTTAGCCTGAAATCGATTGCACAATTGATATTAAAATGTGCACAGCCGATTGTCGTTGTTACAACATGAACCTTGCAATTATTTATATCGAGCCATTATCTGTTTGATAATATTTGCACCGTGTATTGATCGATCGTAAACGCGTTTTATCCGGAGAAAATGAGGTGTATCGCCCTCCTCTAGGTGAATCCGGTTTTGATTCGCAGGTACGAAGGAAACGGGTCGCGTCAATGAATCTTTTATCGTCCATCAACCCAACTCGGCTGATCCGCCAGATGAATCTGTTTTTTTCCTCCTCTTTTCTCGTGTCTTTCGGCTTCTTTCTTTCTTTTTTTTTTATTGAATGACGAGCTTCTTTCATAATTCTCCCTTTACTAGGCATTACACGAGTGTCACGCGTTGGGGCTAACTTATGTGATACTTGACACAGTGCTACCGGCGATAACGAGCCACCTGGAACGAGACTAACGAGCATCTCGTATTTCGTATGATGTATTCTGCCGTTACTGGCATAGTACGCGACGCATTCATGTTAGATGAGTCACTGCGTACCTCACCGTTTATTGTCCGAGCCACACGGCAGGAGGCTACGTACTTTCCACGAAGAAATCGTCGGCCCACCTCCAATATAATTGTGCTCCTGATTAGATCTCAATTATCCGTCTCCGATACCGAGGGCCATCGTAACGAATCTGAGTAACAAGTCAGCAGAATTACGCCGTAAATCGCAATTGATACTGCGACGGGCAACATCGTGAAGTGATCGAATTCCTGCGAATAGTAGATTGTTGAAAAGTAATTAGGAAATTGGCCGGTCTGGATCGATCGCTCTTATCGGTCGGCCTGGTACACCCGATTAGGGTATCTCCGGTAATGAAGGGAAAGCCAAAGCAATATGAATTATCAGAATAGAAGAGAGCAGCCTGTAAAATATGAGAGGGGATCGTGGGAGTCGTATTTATAAATATAGCATATCTTGATATTTCATTCGCTTCTTTAATTCTCTAAAAGCCTGACCCTCTGCATATTTTGATAAACTAAGCCGCCGTTTCCTCGCCTTAACTCTCTATTTTAATCTCGAATGCAAGATAATAAAATCAATTAAATATAATACTTTGTTATATGCAGTGTCGTGATCCATAATACGAATCGAGAATTTAAAGTTTACCAGAGATACCGGAATCGACATTCGACGTGTCCTAGATCCCCGTCGTTCTGGGTTATTCTTTGGAATAACACGCATTCGTTTCT
Source organism: Nomada lathburiana (assembly GCA_963667235.1). Classification (NCBI taxonomy): domain Eukaryota; kingdom Metazoa; phylum Arthropoda; class Insecta; order Hymenoptera; family Apidae; genus Nomada; species Nomada lathburiana. Next base: position 5,151,242 of record OY763904.1, read on the forward strand.
ATTTTACAGCCTACATTTTGCTGCGCTATCCAAGTGCATACGTATACGTATTCGCAGAGAGCGTATCGGCTCGACACGACAGGAAGATTGTTCACCATCATGCACGCCTCTCGACACCGGTCCTCCTTGTCACATTGACTTATGCTCGTTGGACCGTACATTTCAATCCCCCTTCAGAACGTTTTCTTATGCTAATTTCGACGCGGCCCGTTTTCATCTCGCACAATGCTCACGTACACCATCTAAATCAGTTGTTGCGGCGCGGCGCGTGAAACATCTCCACCGCTGCACCGCACACGTCTGATCATTAACAATAACTTGTACACCTGTCAGATAAGTTGTTGCACGTTAAGAACGTATTTTCCGTAAATGTTAAAACAGACCGTTCGTTCATTCTGCTAGGTTCTTTCATTGCTCTCGCTTTTCCCCTTTTACTGTTACGGATTCACTCATCAGTTTGATACCAATGATCAATATTTTAACAGCATTAATTCAAATCGTCCTGGTATTTATATCACGTCAGACTTCATATTTTAATTGACCTTCTATGGTTGGGTACTTTTTTTTGTGAATTATTTTACCGAAACAAATACCTCGCAACTTTGAGGTGTAGAGATTTCGCGAGGGCCGTCGATACTTCCCCCCTCGGTTAATTCGATTCCTCTTCGTCAGTGAATGCATGCCGGTGTTTGCGATCTTTTTTTACAGGCTTACATTGTGTTTCATTAATTTTATTATTAGGCTTCATAGCACGTGCGAACGCATAGCACATGCGAAATGAAAATAGACTCATTGCGCCTCTGTTACCACGGCCTTCGTTGCATATTTGCTTACAAGGTGCGTCTTAAAAGCATTGTAAACACCGAGTAGCCTATCTGCCAGTTGATTGCGTATCTTGTCCAGCGCGTGCGGAGGATCGAACTTCCTCGCGTATCTTCTCCACAAAAAAAGAAAGAAATGCAGACAATCATTTTCCACTCCCCTTTATTGGTCCACTGTATATAGAACGGTGGTTGAATTAGTAATACGTCTCGATCTAACAATAAATCTCGCAAGTCGAACAAGTTCCAATTCACCACGTTCGAGGACGAACGAAAAATAATCCCGGGTGCAAGACGAACGAGGGCTTTCCGTTATCGAAAATTTATCAGAGACCCGTTCCGCGATAAACACGAAGAAGTCGAACATTTTCTAGAAAACCTCCTTATAGGCGGATGCACTCGGTTTCCGAAAGGCGTGCGCAACGAATTAATGAAGCAGCCATTGAAACGCGACAACAAAAGTCCGCATTTCAAGTGACACTATATTTAGCCGTTCGCGTGGACATTTTGAAAGATATAAAGAAGCAGGCGGGATGATAATGCCAGGCGACGATATTAAATTTAATGCAACCGCGGCTCATACTGCACCTATACAGAGTCGTTTGCTGCTTAACGCGGCGACGTTCTGATCGTTTCTTGATTAACCATCTTCAATGGGAAAGCATGGAAGAAGAATTGCCTAATTAACACTACGCGACGAGATAATGCACGCTGAAGCTTCCTGATACAACGGCCAGACTCTTCATTTTTCTGCAACACGACATTTGTTCGCCTCGCTGTCGTCGTGTTTATTGGAATTTGTATTACGGCTGTAACGTTTGCTTATTTCTGACTTTTCGCGGTTAAGCCGGCAATCGGTTATTAAGGTTCGCCTTAGTTTTTGTTTCACGGCGTTCTTACGGTGCAAGAGTTTCGCTATTAGTTGCGAAATTAGATACAGAACATCTATGGCGGCACAAGAAAATTGTTTCATCGTACATGTTGGTTTGTAGGTAACATATCATGCTGGCACGCTTAATGCTCGTTATTCAAGTTTTCTCCACAAAAACGTAGGATATGCGCTGCGATAAAAACTGGGATGGATTGTACTGGTCGTAATGGCTATTTGTAATACAAACGATCGTAATTCTAAGTTGTCGCAATTTACCCGTGTGCATTATCATTATTTCATATCTTTCAGCTTTGGCTCTTTCTGTTTAACTTAAGGTGGATAGATTTTTTAGTGAAAAATTTATAACGAATACTTGCTTTCAGTCAGAAAATATAATATTCTACTCGATACATAGAGTTCACTTGGTCCGTTCTAATTATTGATATTTCTGTTGTCAATAACCCGAAAGCGGATAAATGTTCCAGGTACTCTATCTGATTAAACGTGTCGTGAAAGTACTCGCCCTAAAAATAACGCGCGGCTCAAAATAAATGTTATAATTCATCAAAACTCGACACGTATGCTCTTGCATTTGTTTAATTTTATCATTTCAGTCAGTGAGAAAGACGTAGATACCGTTGCCCACTTGACGTTCAGATAAAATGTACACGTACCTGCGAACTCGCTGCAGAAACGTGCAAAAAAAAGAGAACGACAATCTTGTTGCTTTCGCGATAACTGCGCCAAAAATTGCTTAAACACATTTCCAGATAATAAGAAAGTTGAAGAAGTACCGTTTGATTTATCGAGATATATGAATATTATTATTGAATGCGCGCAATCTCAGAACATTTGGAACAAAGAATTATCTGTTTAATTTATTGGATCAAATTGATTAAAGTTATAATTATTTATTATAATTACGCGGGAGAGATAAATCGCGATTAATCATAGTCGACAGCGTTGTTATTTATTAGGTGATTGGTATTCCTTAAACATACATACCCATACACGTTTTACTCCATTTCGAGTGCTATTTTAATCAAGACGTCGCATCTGTTTTCCTGTTTCCATTATCACGCGCTGGAATCGAAAAGACAATCGTTTATAAAGCATTATCATTATCCTGCATTTTCCACTTCAATTTCCACTTTATCAAAAGTTTTCGCTGTCGAACGATAGCGATCTCGTTCCTTGTTCTTTACGGAGAAAAAAAATTCATTTTTGTTTACCACCCACTGGCTTCGTTCTCTATTAAATCCTCAGATAACGGCGAATATCACAAACAGGAACCAAGTAATCGGGGAAGTCGCAAAAAATGAAAAATGATCTGATTGCAATCGGCTGTGTTAACACTGTTGTTCGTATTAAAACGTGATATAACAATCACGTTGTCGTACATGGAAATTGGATTATATGAATTCCTGTTGAAATTCTGAACTATTAACTACCCTTTTTTCAGTAATCTCATATGGAACGCGACCTTTTGATGCAGATATTGTGTTCGAATGAACAGAGTGGATAAGAATTATGTATTGACACCGACACAGATGCTAACAATGGAATGGTTCGAATTCCATTTTTGGTGAAAGATGTTATATCGTATTATGCAATATTAATCGACATACTATTGATACAATTTCGTGAGACGATTTATCTAAATTTATTATCAGATGTGACTGTTATGTTATGATCGTATTATTGTTTGTATCGAAAACGATCCGATCTGTTTGCCTTCGTTCAGTTTGTACTCCCGTATATTTTCATACACCTAATTATCATTTATTTCACGCTACTGGAAGGGCGTGGGACGCGGCACGATGCGATTGCACCACGTGTATGCCGCATCTATACGCGTTGCCAATATCTGCCGATGATCTCGAGTTTTCAAGATAAATAATATCATCGCACGTACTTACTGAGGTCATACGCCATGTGTATTGTGACAAACCTGCATTCTATTTATAACATCATCTAACGTTCCACTGATAAGCCGCTCCCGCGGAAGTGGACAGTCGACAAGGGTATACTCTTATTTCTGAAATCGTATACGGCAAGCATGTATTCGTTCACCTTAATGAAAATAAAATAATTACATGAAATCTCTTCGGTGTTACGGATAGATTAAGATACATGTTGCTAATTTATAATTTCATTCTAATTGCACAGGGTTGTCCTTAAGAGGGTACTTAACGCGCGCTTTTTTTTTAATACCAGTATCCTCCGCTCGAGTTAATTGGAGTGTGCTCGTGAAGTGGTTAATTCATTAAGAATTAGAAAAACTCCTTAGAAGAAGAATTGAGAAGTAAAAAAAAGATGTGATTATGGAACTAATTTGTAATAAATACGATTACCTATTCCAGATAATCTATGTGACTCATAATTTTAGATAGGATCAATAAATTGATTTCTGTCTCGAAGACGCGTAAGAACACTTGTTAGAAATTAATCTCACGTTAGATGACAATCATTGCACGCATAATCTGAATGCACTTATAATAACAAGTCGAGCCTCCTTTGACGAATACAAAAACACTTTTTACTTATTGTAAACTATTTCTACAACCTGGCACATATTGATCCATAATTTGCAGAGTGAGTAATAAGGGAACACGCGTAAAAATACATGTCCTATCCGATAGAAAAGTTTATCTCTGCAAAGAATATTTACAATACAAAATGTTTTCATTAATTGCGCGCAACACCTGCATAAGAGGTTCAGAGTTCTTCTTCCTATCGCCGCTTGAAGCAACAAAATCTTCAGTCTCCTCTAAAACATTGATTAGATAAAATACAAAGTTCGACTGGCGCAGCAACGTTTGAAAGCGGTATACAGGTAAATACATGATCATTTATATCTTTTAAGAATAAATTAGGACAAATTATTTGTCCATGTTTGAGGAAGGTATATATTTCGACTAGAAATATTCTTTGAAATCAGACGAAAACATTTCAAACCTTGGGTGCGTGGAAGTGGTAACGCTTCGCTTTCCTGTAAAGGCGACGCGACGCGCGCATATTAAGGAAAAACGCGGGAGAACTTAGGAAAACGCGCGAAAGTCAGAGAAAGCGCGCCAAAGTGTCCAGAGGCTCTTGATGGGACCTTTTGTTCAGCGGTAGAAGGTCTAACAACCTCCGGAGGTCGTACGTGATTCAATAGACTTACTTCAATAGACTTCAGACTTCTCCGAGTGAACTTCGTTACTTAGTTATTTATCGCTATCGATAGTTTTCGATCTCGAAATTTCGAACCAGCTATCGAAAAGTAACATTGTCGACCGTTGATTCGATGTTACTAGATATTAAGGCCTACCAACGGGACAGCGTTACAATCTGCTGGCACCTAAATATTCCTAGCCCCAAGTCTATCTTCATGAAGCGTTAAATTCGTTGGTACGCCATAGAAATGTGAATTGTCTTTAATGATCCAGAAATAATTGGCAGTGGGCCATCTTATAATGTTAGTCAATGTAAAGTTTAGTGAGAAACGGAATTTGGTCTCCTGTTGAAACTTTTACACGTTTAATCATATAATATTGTGATGCGCACGGTTAATACCTATGTGACACTACAGAAATAATTCTCACCTTCTCGAAGATTTGAAATAATATCAAGTAAACTCCTAACGTTTTCAACGATAACTTATTGTTAGATCTCAACGCTGCACGATGGATAACATTCCCAGAACGCACGAAGGTTTGTTTATTGTGTGAATAAAATTCTTAATTTCTTTATGATCGAAACCGTGCATTAATTTACATCAGTATTTGGAATTTTAATCGGTTATTCGATTATTCAACTGCATACCCCGAAAAATATTTGACACAACCTTTAACAAAGCTGCATAAATTAAACTTCTCAATACCAAAGTGTAAACTGGATGTTCCATTAATTTAATTCGCGCGCATTATTTTAATTTCATCGGTATCGAACAATTTAGGATTACTTTAACGTAATTTTTTTGTACATAAAATTGATTTTTCGTTTTGTATACCGGGTGATTGCCATTTCTGTATTTTGCCAATTGACACTAATACTTTTTTTAGATATCGAAGCACAAATCAGAGAAATACAGTCGAAGAAAAAAGAGATCCAAAATGCTGCGGCGGAGAAAGAACAAGTGGGGCTAGGAAAAACTGGTTTTTACGATCAAGATATTTATGATGGAAGTAACAATAAGTACGAAGGCTATGTTACGTCTATTGCAGCTAATGACGAAATTGAGGTAAATTTGCTGCGATATTGAGTTTCTTATTTTTCATTGAAATATGTTCAAACACTGCTAAATATATTTTTTTCAAGGACGAAGATTATGAACCAACGACTTTCAGTACCAATAAAAGACCAGGATATACTGCGCCAGCAGCATTACTTAATGACGTTGCACAGGTAAAATATTCAGAGAGAATCTATCCTGTATATCGTGTTGTCAGTTATATCAATATAATAATAATGATATTCATTTTTGCTAATGTCCAGAGTGAAAAAGATTATGACCCATTTGCGGACAGACGAAGACCCACCATAGCCGACAGAGAGGACGAATATAGGCAAAAAAGAAGAAGAATGATTATATCACCTGAGCGTGTTGATCCTTTTGCAGAAGGTTGGTATTTTTTTTCGTTAAATTTAAACAGTTTGAGAACAAAGCAGGTAATTAGATATTAAGTGTGTTTACATATTACTATCTTTATTGATATTTTGAAGCAATGTAATAAATACAAACGAATTTATTCAATTTGTATCGTTACACGTCTTTATTAATGTTTACAAAAATTTCATACCGAGGCCATCGGGTAATTGCATATCAATTATATTGCGACAAAATATGCGCACATTAAAGCTTCGATCACTGCAATTTATAAGAAGATAAGTCCATACAAAGTATACTTCAGCATATCATAAAAAGTTACCTTGATTTTTGTACAACGAAGAACAGATTCAACTCTTCAAGTATTATTTAAGTTGAAGTACACAGTTAAGTTAAGAATAAAAATCAAGTTGACTTTTTTTTATCAACCTACAAATAATACTATAGACATGTATATATATTATATATGATTGCAAAGAAAAATATTGCAGTTTTAATCATTATTTGGTAATATTATTATGTTCCTTCTCTTTGCCATCTTGACTTTTAATACTCGTTTAAAAAATGTGGAAGATAGACAATCCATTTACTTTTATAGAATCTTTTCAGAAAAATTAATTTTTAGTCATTGGAATGTTTCATTAAATTCTGTTGATTCATAAAACTGTATATATATATATATATATTTGGAAAGAAACATGAAAATAGAACAGCCAATGTTTCGTGTCTAAAAACTGTACTTAAATAAGTTATGTAATTGTCACTTTATTTTGCAATCAGTGCACATTGTATAGTATATTTCTGTTGCTGCAGTAATCCTAACTATAATAATTGAGGCAAAGATTTGTAATTAACAAGTATTGGAAATGGAAACATGTCAAATGCAATCTAACTATAATCATATAAAGGTTCAATGTTTTTACGTAAATTTTCAACATATCGTTGAACACTCCTTATTGCATTGAATGATTTAATTCTAAACTTTGATTGTACTTAAACAAATTACGATACATGTAAACTTATCTTAATTAATTTGCATTTATTGTACACAAAAAATTGATCTAGAATATTACCTCACTTATCAGTAGTTAATAGATTTAAGATTTCTCCGTGCTTAGATTGTGGAAGCACTGGAAAATAGATAAAACTGGCTTGAATGAAGAGTGAATGTGATTCTTTGAAATAAATACTAATGTATAAATTTTTTTCCAATCTTAGTGACGGTCTGCAACATTTGGAATCATCTGCTTACCGAGGATACTATGTCGAAGGTTAAGCGAGATTGAATTGTCACAGAGCATTACAGTCGCGTCGTAAAAACGATACAATGAGACTGCTTTCCATTCAATTATAAATTTCTTATGTTTCTCCTACGATCCCTTTTTGTATAGATATTTTTTTTACCATGTGGATCACTTCTATTTGCAATACATACGTACAGTTAAATTCTCATTGTATCACACATTTTTTCGTGAGAACGTAATTATTGAAAAAAATAGTATGAGTGGTTGGTATGCAAATATTATTAATAACAAGAATGAGTTGATTTTTAGATGGCTAAAGTATTTTTCGATGTGGAAGACATGAGCAGGACAGTGCTCCCTATGGCACCAAATTTTCACGTACGTATGCTATATGCCATCTGCTGGTGCAACTCTCTCGAACCCGTTGTAAAATAAAGACGACGATAATCACTATTTATTCTAGTATTTATCCTTGTATAACTGTTTTATTGTTACGTAATTTGATGGTTGATATGCAACGTGGATATGAGAGTGAATTCAGTAGTTTACTTAGAATATACCCAAATATTCTGAGGGCATTTTAACAGTAAATATTATTATAAAATGGCTAGGTATGTTCAGAAGTTTTTGAAAGTTTAGGCATTCTTCGAACAAGTATCTAATGGTTACGCTTTGCGTGACGTTTGGTTCCTGATTACAGGTGGTAAAACGCCAGACATCGGTTCTAGGACGTACACAGAGATTATGCGAGAACAGTTATTAAAAGGAGAAGAAACTGAGGTATGCGCAGCTTCAGACTTCATTCGTTTTGCTCTTCTGTCAAATATTTAAACAATGCTTAAATGTTTACAGCTAAGAAAAAAACTAGCAGAAAAAGCCAAAGAGGGAACATTAAAAGCAAATGGTGAACCTAAACCTGCACCTAAGAAAAGAGGTCGTTGGGATCAGACAGATGATGTGCCAACACCTAAGAAATCATCTGGCATTACTGCAACACCAACATCCTGGGATAATGCAGACGTAAGGCAATACATAGCTAAAGAAATGTTTTTGAAACCAATGAAATGGAAAATAACAAATTTTCTTTTGCAAAATATTTACCAGGTAACACCAGCTGCGATCAGATGGGATGAAACACCTGGCCATGGTAAAGGAGGGGAAACTCCTGGTGCAACGCCAGGCGTAAGTACAAGAATGTGGGATGCTACTCCAGGTCATGCAACGCCTGGTGCAGCTACACCTGGTAGAGAAACTCCATCTCATGAGAAAACTGTTTCAAGTCGTAGAAATCGTTGGGATGAAACGCCGAAAACTGAACGTGGTAAATTCATATTACAATTTTATACGACGAATCATAAATTACTGCTCAATGCGTAATAAAAAATATTGGTTAAATGACAGAAACACCTGGTCATAGTAGTGGTTGGGCAGAGACTCCAAGGACAGACAGAGTTGCAGGAGATTTAATTCAGGAAACCCCAACACCCTCCGCCAGCAAGCGTCGAAGTCGATGGGACGAAACACCATCGAATCAGACACCTGGATCTATGACACCGCAAACTCCAGCAACTCCTCTTACAACGCCTCATCAAACTTCAATTTTAACACCAAGTGGTGTAACACCGACAGGACCGAAAGCTATGGGTTTAGCTACTCCAACGCCAGGCCATTTAATGTCGATGACACCTGAACAGCTTCAAGCATATCGTTGGGAGAGAGAAATTGACGAAAGGAATAGGCCACTTTCAGATGACGAATTGGATGCTCTGTTTCCACCTGGATACAAAGTTTTGCAACCACCTGCGGGTAAATCATTGAATTTAATCTTTATTAAAATCAGTTATTATATGTATTAAAACAAATTTTTTTTTTCGTACAGGGTATATTCCAATACGTACACCGGCGAGGAAACTTACTGCTACACCAACGCCAATCGCTGGCACACCGCAGGGGTTTTTCATTCAAACAGAAGATAAAACTGCGAAATTTGTGGATAATCAACCAAAAGGAAATTTGCCTTTCATGAAGCCAGAAGATGCACAATATTTTGATAAATTGTTGGTTGACGTTGACGAAGAAACTCTTAGTCCGGAAGAACAGAAGGAGAGGAAGATCATGAAGTTGCTGTTAAAAATAAAAAATGGGACACCGCCAATGAGAAAAGCTGCACTTAGACAAATTACTGATAAAGCAAGAGAGTTTGGCGCAGGTCCATTGTTTAATCAAATACTTCCCCTTCTTATGTCCCCTACACTAGAAGATCAAGAACGACATCTTCTTGTAAAAGTTATCGATCGAATTCTTTATAAATTGGACGACTTGGTCAGGCCTTATGTACATAAGGTAAATTTGCAAACTGTTCTGAATACTTTAATTATTCATTCCTTCCAACGTTCGTAAATGTAAAAATGAATTCTCTTTTTTAGATTTTAGTTGTCATTGAACCTTTACTCATTGACGAAGATTACTATGCCCGTGTAGAAGGCAGAGAAATTATCTCTAATTTGGCGAAGGCGGCTGGTTTGGCGACAATGATCTCCACGATGAGGCCGGATATTGACAATATCGATGAATACGTGCGAAATACGACTGCCAGAGCGTTTGCTGTGGTCGCGTCCGCCTTAGGAATCCCTTCTTTACTTCCGTTTCTTAAAGCTGTGTGTCGCAGTAAAAAATCATGGCAAGCACGTCACACGGGTATCAAAATTGTACAACAAATTGCTATTCTCATGGGATGCGCTATATTGCCACATTTGAAGAGTTTAGTCGAAATTATTGAACATGGTAATTAAACTGTTTGATCTTGTTAATTTGTAACATCGAAATTATGACAAGAAGACTAATAATATTGTTGGGTTTTTGAAGGTTTGGTTGATGAGCAACAGAAAGTTCGTACTATTACTGCTTTGGCGATTGCTGCTTTGGCTGAAGCAGCTACGCCTTATGGTATTGAAAGTTTTGACTCTGTTCTTAAGCCACTTTGGAAAGGTATTCGTACACACAGAGGAAAAGGTCTTGCTGCGTTCTTAAAGGCTATTGGTTATTTAATTCCTCTTATGGACGCTGAATACGCTAATTATTATACTCGTGAAGTAATGTTAATCCTTATTCGTGAGTTCCAATCGCCTGACGAAGAAATGAAGAAAATTGTACTGAAGGTAAGTACCTTGAAGAATAATGTTAATTTTATTTTCTGTGCTTCATTGAGTCTGTAATTGGAATGGTAATTGGTCCTAATAGGTAGTGAAACAATGTTGTGGAACCGATGGTGTAGAAGCGCAATACATTAAAGATGAAATACTTCCACATTTCTTTAAACATTTCTGGAATCACCGAATGGCTCTGGATCGACGGAATTACAGACAGGTTCGTACAATCTTTAAAACAAATTAAATTAATTGCAAATCGCACAAATTACAAGTTTGATCAATGTTTCAATTTTGTAGCTCGTTGACACAACTGTAGAAATTGCAAATAAAGTGGGCGCATCTGAAATTATAAATCGCGTGGTAGATGACTTAAAAGATGAAAATGAACAATATAGAAAGATGGTTATGGAAACCATCGAAAAAATAATGGGTAATTTGGGAGCTGCGGATGTTGACTCTCGTTTAGAAGAGCAACTGATAGACGGCATTTTATATGCTTTCCAGGAACAGACAACAGAGGTTTGTAATATTTTTCATTCACATAAAAAAAAACCATGTCATATGCATTTCAATAAATTTATCATATTTATTTTATTACGAAGGACGTTGTAATGTTGAATGGTTTTGGTACCATTGTGAACACATTAGGAAAGAGAGTAAAGGCATACCTTCCACAAATATGTGGTACAATATTGTGGAGATTAAACAACAAGTCTGCGAAAGTAAGACAACAAGCTGCCGATTTAATCTCGCGAATTGCTGTTGTCATGAAAACATGTCAGGAGGTACATTACTTTTTATGCCAAACTAATTTTATAATTTACATTTTCCATTTATAAAATAATACGTAATTTTGTTTTTCTATTGGTTTGCAGGAAAAACTTATGGGCCATTTAGGTGTCGTCCTTTATGAATACTTGGGTGAAGAGTATCCTGAAGTGTTGGGTAGTATTTTAGGCGCATTGAAAGCTATAGTTAATGTTATAGGAATGACAAAAATGACACCGCCTATTAAGGACTTACTACCACGGCTCACTCCTATATTAAAGAACAGACACGAGAAGGTGCGTATTATTCATTCACATATATTTATAATCGACGCTTAAAAATACTACTACTATGCAATCAAATTTTTTTCTTCAGGTACAAGAAAATTGCATTGACCTCGTAGGTAGGATTGCAGATAGAGGACCTGAATACGTGTCTGCCAGAGAATGGATGAGAATATGTTTTGAACTCTTGGAACTACTCAAAGCCCACAAAAAAGCAATTAGAAGAGCTACAGTAAACACATTTGGTTATATCGCAAAAGCTATAGGGTAATTATTGACTGTTGTATTTACAAAGATTGTTCATATATATATTACGTTTTAACAATATTCTAAGGGCCCTTCTTTTTTGTGCAGACCTCATGACGTATTGGCAACCCTTCTAAATAACTTAAAAGTACAAGAACGTCAAAATCGTGTGTGTACTACGGTAGCCATAGCTATCGTTGCCGAAACCTGTAGTCCATTTACGGTACTCCCTGCGTTAATGAACGAATATAGAGTGCCGGAATTAAACGTGCAAAATGGTGTATTAAAATCTCTATCGTTTTTGTTTGAATACATTGGTGAAATGGGCAAAGATTACATTTATGCAGTTAGTCCGTTGTTGGAAGATGCACTGATGGATAGGTAAAAAAGAACTGTTTATATAAAAATGAAATACTTCCGTAGAAAATTCTGTTACACTCTTAATTTGATATTAATATAATTATTATTATTACAGGGATTTAGTACATAGACAGACTGCATGTGCTGCCATTAAACACATGGCATTAGGTGTTTATGGATTTGGATGCGAAGACGCATTAATACATTTATTAAATCACGTATGGCCCAACGTATTTGAAACTTCACCACATTTAGTACAAGCATTTATGGATGCCGTGGATGGTTTACGTGTCGCTCTTGGACCAATTAAGATATTACAGTATACATTACAGGTATGATTAATAATACAAATATGAACATAAATTAGAACAAAATTTGGCTACTGTTTTTATAATGGCATCTTTTTTATATCGCAGGGATTATTCCACCCGGCACGAAAAGTACGTGATGTATATTGGAAAATTTACAATTCTCTTTATATCGGTGGACAGGATGCTCTTGTAGCTGGCTATCCTCGAATTATGAATGACCCAAAGAATCAATATATTAGATATGAATTGGACTATGTTTTGTAATGATAATAATTATGTGTAAAGGATATGTACCATACGTTTATATAATCTTCGTAAAAATTAGCATCATTCGCTTATAATTGTTTATAAATCAGCTAAATAGTTATATGTTACATGACACATCCGACATAGACATTGCAGTGAACTTTGAAAGTATTTATTTCATGGACAACATTGTGAACAAATTATACATAAATTTATTGAATTGAAAATTATCTGATTACATATATATTTGCTTCAAAAGGAATATCTGTCAGTCCGTATACAAATAAAATGTTTCGTATTATAAGTGATATGGAATTTACTTCGAAACATTCATGTCAATATTTGTTTAGTTGTTCCCTTAAATTTTATTGTATATTACCGACAAAGACATGTCAATTCCGGCTAAAATATCTTTCTTAATTTACAATATCAGGAAAACCGACTTATATGTTTGCATAAGAGTGAAACAAACTGTATTCTTCATGAAGACACTATAAAATAAAAAGTTTTATTTTTCGCAGTATTTTTAATTTTCAAATTGAATATTTACAGAACTAAATAAGACTAACGGCAATGTATGTTTAAATATTTATTTATGATTTTCCAGACAGTTTAATATTTTATAACGCATATTGTGTAAAACGTACACATACCGAACTTATGTACGCACATTATTACAATGTTTTATATATCATTGGAGAATACAGTCGTGTTTGTTTTACATAATACCTGTTTTTAATGAAACATTTATTGTAATATTGTTTTGTATAAAAGTTGCGTGTGAAATGTCTGTCCCCAAATAGATTTCCCCTTTAAACTGGCAGAAAGCATATATACGCATATACTTGATACTTGACTAATTATGAATTCAATGCAATTCCTTTTGCTTCGGTCCTGATAAAAGTGTAATACGTGTTACTATTGTACATACGTACTTTCAAAAAGGAAACCAAGCAAAATTCAAAAGTTAAGCCTTATATTGTTAACACATTTGAATTATATATAAATGCTATTTACCTAATAGCATTTCTGATAACGTATACACATATCCGTAAATCATTATATTAACAAGAATACATCGGTTATAAATATAATAGAGCAACTAAACTAAATTTTTCCTAAGAGTACTTCACTAAACAAAAAACGGGGAACGAACAATATATAATTAAAAAGTTCATGTTGTTTATACGATTGTAGCAAAACATACTGAACAAAATAATTCAATTAAAAAATTAATAGATTATACTGAAATATGTATAATTATATATGTAATAATATAATTTATGACACGCTACAACAATCCCATTTTCATGATTTTAAACTTAATTAAATTCCTTAGCAAACGGCATTATCTAAGAGAAGTTTTTATAAAACGTGTGTAGTGTTTCCCGATCGTTCAATAACGTCACGCTTGAAAAATAATATGCAAATTTGAGGCATGATATTGTAATAGTATTATATCAATTACTTACTAATATCCATTTATATAAATCATTTGTTAAAGAAGAACTTTGGTATAAGAAGTACATAGTATTATTAATGAATACGGTGAGATGTATCGCTAAGATAAAAACGTAAAAAGCAATTGATTATAGAATCGCATTGATACAATATGTACACCTTGTAAAAACGATTTCCAAGCTAAGTACTTATCATTTACAGTTTATGGATTTGCAAGAGCAAACATGTATAACGTGACGAGCAATCATTAGCTTTTCGAGATGAACTTTTCATGCATTTGTATCTTTTTTTTGGTGTATGATTTAGCTGATTATTAATTTAGAACTTGAAAAACGAGGTTCCCTTACGAAATTTGCGACATATAAAAAGGATGTTTGTCAATTAAATTCCAACGTAGCACCAGCACACTTTTAAAAACAATCTTGACGGCAATAAGTTGTAAGATTAACACAGAGACATGATTGCGAGATTTATAAATATTACATGTGATTCTATAAAATATAATTTCACAATTTGTAAGACATCGTTATATAGTTTTTAAAAAATCCATTAAGAAGATAATATCATTGCAGTATTAAGTATTTTGTTACCCCTTACACCGACAAAAAAAGAATAAGTAACGAAATATACGAACACGGTTATTAATTAAGGGGAGAGACCTATAAATATCACAAGCACGCGTAACTCTAATTACAATTCTCCATAACAACTAGATATATATCTCACTTTCTTTCCTTTACACTAAGGACAAATCATTTCACGCATACTACACGGAAATATGCACTTCATTTTACCCCTCGTTGTAGTGTAATAAAATTTACAATAGAATATCATATTTTATATTCTCAATAACTTTGGTAAATGACTACAGAACGTGAATGTTGTCAGTCACTTCTACAACTAATAATTTCTTTTATGTTAAGAAATTTGTAAAATATGTGGAAGTCAGTTACAGCTATTCCCATCAGCAAATACGCATGATAAACTTTTCGTAAAAATCAATATACGTAATATAATATTGAGAGTACAGAAAATGCGCCTGTACAACTCTTATAATGGAATATTTCCTCTTTTATTTCTCAAATCCTGTCGCATTTTGTGTATGTAAAAAAAAGAATAAAAAGGCTAAAGGCGATACTGTTGAAATTATAATCTATAAAAAAAAGCATCCTAAGTTGTGTATGTTTGATCGTGCTTGTATATGTAGCGTAAAAGAAGTTAGTTAATGAACATGTTTCTCGTTTGATATAATGTTTACGTTTAGGAAATCTTAAATAGCTGTTCGAATACCATTATGAAATTGAAAAAGAAACGCACATGATAGAAGTGATATAAAATATGATCAACACATCGTATCAACTCCTTTTTTAGCACTGAAAGTAAATTTCGATCAAAAAGGTGCAACAATTGCCGCAGCTTCACCTCTGCTTGTCGGCAACGAAGCACATTCATGCCATTTATTCGAATGGGGATCGTAACATTCAACGGTAGAAATTGTAATCTGAGTTCGATAAAAATTGATTTCCTGAGACTGATCGCCACCTATAACATAAAGTCGGCTATCAGCCGCTGCAACTGCCGGGTACGATCTACCTATATTCATAGGTGCAACTGTACTCCATTTGTTCTGCAATATAAGAAATTTGTAATGTATCAATATTCTAAAGCAAACAATTATAAATTGCACACCGGATCACCTTTTCGAAAGAATATCGTTCAACAGATGTTAAAACTTCTTGATTCTTATTAGTACCACCAACAACATAAAGAAATCCATCAAGAATAGTGATTCCCATTTGTGAGCGCGGTGTGAGCATTGGAGCTAAGTGTGTCCATTCTCTTGTTATAGGATTATAACTCATGACGTCCTGACGATGTCTACTGTTGTGCGTACAACCACCAACCACGTATATCAAACCTAAATAATATGGCCAATTAATGTTTCTTATTATCTACATTTTTGATAGAAATTCTAATAAAATTGTTGAATACGATTGATTCACCTTCGTAAGCAACTACTCCCATGCTGAATCGAGGTTCAGGAAGCTGTCCATCCAGTGTCCAAGAATTAGATATAGGATCGTATATTTCTATTGACCCGCCAATATCTTCGCCCACCCAACCGCCAAACGCATATAAGCTATTATCCAAGGCACAAAGTCCAAATTCACACCTGGGTTCTTCCATACAAGCAATTGAAGTCCATACATTATCGCGTGGATCGTAACATTCACAATTGGCAATAATACACGATTCAAGTTCTCCGCCAACGACATACACTTTGCCGTCCAATAGTGCCACTCCTGGTAATATTCGTCCTATGCCAATTGGCGCTACTTCGCCCCATTGGCTACAAAAAATAATTATCAGTTCAAATAGCAGACAATATTTAATGTATACAATGTTTAATTTCTCAATGAGTATTAATTGATATGAAGGGAGAAATATACCCTGTAAATATGTCATATTTCTCGATTGTTTCATAAGTACTTTCAGCAGCCCTGCCCCAACTGTCTGCTGAATGTTCCCGTCTGGATCCACCGATCACTAATATGTTCTTCTTGGCGCACAGTCTGGGCTGTGCATGAAGAGGCACAAGACATCCTTTGTTTGACACTAAATCCTTTTGTATAGATCTTAATGCAACAATAAGACTTGCATCTTTACACTCCAGTATAATTCTTTCCAATCTTGTTAATGAACACAACCGTAAACGTATATGACTTAATATTTCGAATACGTAGCATCTTCTTGTCGGTATATCGTGAACAATCCAGTTGTATGCTGCATGGAAGACCTAACGACACATGAAAATATAAAATATTGTTCACAACTGTTACTTAAAATATTTTCTGAAAATATATGTAAGAATAAAGACCTGGAATTCAGTATCAATATGAATATAATCACTACTGAGGAAATGAACAAGATGTTCCTTCGGCAGATCCAAAAATTCTTCCTCCTGAGATACTTGAGGAAAATTGACTTGTATAAAGCGTAGGGCAGTCTCCAAAAGATCTAATCTGTTATGTGCTTCTGCAAATCTATTTAATACAATTACATTAGAAAATTATTCTTAAATTACGTTTCGAGTTTATTTAACTCTGGAATTGTTAAACCCTGAGCTCACTAATCTAACTGATTTTACCTATAAATCCCAAGGGCATTGGAGTAGTGAAGTTGCTGCTTCAAATAGGTAATGCAACCAAACACTACCTCATCTAACTCTAACATATCAGCAGCTGCAAATAATTCTTGAACATTGTCCTGGGTAATATCGACTTTTCCAGTATAAATGAAGTCCACCAGAAGGGAAAGAATGTTTGCAGATATCGAATGAATTTCTACTAACTCCTGTTGCTCTTCAACCAACCCACCGGTGAACATAGCATTGAAATATGCACTCCCTGCTGCCAAAACTGATCTATGCGCCCTAATAACGCAACCACCAGCGACAAGACCCACATCGCTAAATTGATTCTTTAGTCTTTGGGTATTTAAATTTCTTAGAACTTTTGGAGCGTATTGCCCAACTGTATAAATAGTATTAGAAACATCGAAAGTTTGTTTTACTGGTTGCGTTGCAAAACCCATATTATTACAGTTGTGGCCATTCTTTATTGGCGGCACTGCACTATCCGCCATGAAACCATCAAGTTGTCCTTTATCTGCAGTTCCTAATAGACAAAATTATCCTCTTTACCGTGCAAGTCGATAGCCATTTGTAGGAGTGTTTCGTACAAATAACAATTCAATACGTAGTGTACGTTCTAAATTAATTTACGATAAAATAAGCAGTTTTTATGTTTTTAATTTTATTAGCGATTTAAATTATTTACAAAACAATGCTAAAAAAAATGATGCATTTTATATGCATTTATATAGGCCTTTATGTAATAAATCTTTTGCCTCCAAAAGGTATTCGGTCGAACGATTTAATTAATGACAAAAATTTCATATAGGATACTTACGACATATACGCGAGAGCACCTTATAGACGCTTTGAAATGATTTTGTGTTATTTTTCCCTTTTAAACGCATCACTACCACCACATTTTCACGTATTTTGTTATTGCTTAATACCACTTTCCACTCGGCTCATTCCCTTTTCCGATTCTACCAATTAGTCACTAATTCAGTAATAAGAAATCTGACATATGTCAAATAACCTATTTAGTGTATGAAAGTAGCTACAAAAGAAACAACGATAAGAAGTGGTAATATACAGATACCACACCCTACAGGACAATTTATGTATTTCGGCGAAGATTAATTCGCTGGCAATTACAATTAAATATTATAAGTTATAAACAATACTTGTAATTTAAAAAAGAACACTGTATCCCTCCTTATTTCTATTATATCGAAATTAAAGCGTTCTATTCGCTCATTCTATCCGTTCGATTTTGTTAATTCAATTACAAGTTCATTGCCTCGCAGTTATGCCAACAATGGCGCAGTGTAGATCTATTATACAAATATATGTTAAAATGAACGAGAGAGATTTTTCATTTCACAATTTTTATTCAGAAAAAGTACCATTTGTTATTAATTCCATATATAAATGTTCGATGAACACTGGTCAAGTCAGCTGATTGAATATTTGTAGTGGTACGAATGATAGTCTACCGTTAGCCTCGTTCATGATGAACAGCAACAAATATAAACCATCTCGCACTTCTCAAAATTGAGTTTAACATATCACTGGTTCAGTATAAAATAGCGTTAAATTAAAGAAAAACTGATCATTTGGAGTATTGTTCACGTTTATATTACGTGTAAAACTAACGTTTTACTTTTGTTAATATTCTAAAATGACAAACATCTCGAGAGGAAGAAAAGCCCCATCGAAACTTAAGGTAACGTGGTTGCTACGCCACACGTTTAAAAACAATACGAAATACATGTATACATCTTATGCTGATATATTTCCCTTTTTTAGAGTATGGGCAATCATGACGAGTTCTTAAATCGAATATCAAAGACGCTTTATTATTCGAAGTTACCAGTTACTGACTGTCTCAGTTTGCCTGTTACTGGTTAGTATTTTCATATTTTTTAAGAATATTTATTTCTAAATTTCTTACATACTCGATAAAATTGTACGAAGAAAATTTTGTAATAATTATTATACATCCACAAGTTCCAGTAAGAGCCATACAACGAAGTTAAAACATTGTACAATTTGAAAATAATTTATATTTCCCAATAGTTAATGCGTTGTTATGTTGATTACGTTTCGCTGTCATATGTATACGCAAATTACTATAGGATTAAAAAAAATTATCGTATTCTCACAATCTTGCACAATCAGTTGTATACTTTTAGTCGTTAATGATTATGCAATTAAAATCTATTCTTAGAATTGGCAGCTGAACTGTTCACCGAAGTAAAGAGTGGACATACACTCGAAAGATTAGATGTTGAAGAGGCTGGTAGGATTTCCAGAAATGCATGTGTTTCACCATGCTCCCTTGTCTTGGCATTGTTATACTTGGAAAGGTTAAAAGATTGCAATCCAGATTACCTTCAACGGGTGGCACCTTCGGAGCTCTTCCTAGTTTCCTTGGTATTATATTTAACTCGTTCATTGGCTTAAATTAAATGATTTCTAAAAAGAGATTATGTCTTAACATGTTCTCTGCCCATCTGAAAGTCAGCTTGATAAAGTACAATATCCTATATTCCGTAGATGGTAGCTAGCAAATTTTTGAACGACGAAGGAGAAGATGATGAAGTTTTTAATACCGAATGGGCACAGTCGGGTGATCTCACTGTATCACAAATGAATCAGTTGGAAAAAAATTTTCTTAAAGCTATCGTAAGTGAATTATCTATGTTACTGTATACTATTTTAAAAATGCTTTATTAATATTTAATTTCATATATTTGTTAGGACTGGACTGTTTTCGTTCGGAATCAGGATTTCTGGGAAAAACTACAAAAAATGGAAAAAGATATAGCCTATAAAGAAGCACGAAAAAGGGGCTGGTTCTCATATACAGAATTAAGCTGCCTAATGAATTCAATGCAATTAATAGAAGTGGCACATGCTGTAGTAAATATATCAACCATTTGTTTAGCAGCGTACACAGCAGGGATAGTGACACTTCTAGGCTCTGCCTTAGTTGCAAGCTACTTCCCAGGTTCTGTACTTAGCCCGAGACAAACAAGAAATTCGACGGACATTATACAAACAGATGTGCATCAAATGATAGATGAAACATCATCTCCGGTTGAAATTCTAGCAGAAAATATTTTAACAACGGATTTGTTATCCGCTTCTTTAAGTTGCAATCAATCTCAAGAAAACTGTGAATATATTGAAACGAGTGAAGATGCAAACGCGGACTGGAAATGGTGGTTAAATTCAATGATGATCTGGTTACCGGAATTTTCGGGATCGGAATCAGAAAACGCATTGCACATGGTGAATGATGAAACGGAACATGCAGACAGATTAATGACCACTAAATTCTTAATAGATACTACGACTTCGAACGATCTTTTAAGCATGAACTGGAAACAAATACTTGATATAGACTTAAAGATTCTAGTACATGATTGGCGATATTACGCAAACTACGTTACAAAAATAACACTGGACCCTCAACACTGAACATTTACACATTAAAAGGTTTAATGTTACAAACTAAACAAAAATTATCGCGTGTATTAGAACAGTTTTCGAAAAAGAAAATATATATTTTTTCTACTAACTTGTAAATTCGTGAAAAAAACTTCTATACTAACAAACTAATTTTTTCAATAAAGAATGTGAAACATGTATATGGGTATTACTTTTTTTTTAAACTACAATTCCTAAGAAAGAAGTTTTACAACAATTGACAGACGTGAAGAATATGTATAAGGAATAACAATATTACAATACGTAACACAAAATCTGTACATCTATTACTAGTACTACTATCTTAAGTTTTGATAGTACATTTACAATTTTTGATACAACGTGTATACATTAATTACATACATTTATTTTACAGCGATTAAAGTAGAATATAAATACTATGATTGTCATAAATTAATATTATAAATAATTATAAAACATCTTTTCACATAAACACTAAGTAAATGCTTTTTTTAAATATTATTATACACTCGTTTACCGCGAGAAGCAAATATAACGATAAAATTATAATTTTTTTAAGCGTTCGATATATATAAATTCAACCGCCATTATGAAAATAGGCAAAAAGTGGAATAGGTGTCATTCCGATAATACAGCCAATTGTAACTCCGATAACTCGTCCCTGAATTGTTTGAATTTAGTTTTTGTAGATTATTTTAACACTTAATGGGATGAATATTTAACAAAAACTAAAATGTATCATACCAAATTGGCAGCTGTTGTTGTCCTACGTAGATTTAATTGCACAGGTGTAAGTTTTGGTGCTTTAAATCCAATCTTTTGTGCAAAACGTTCTACATAATGTACAGATCCGATTCCTATTATATCAGATATTGTGTTCCCTAATGCGGCAGCTGCCATAGTTGATATTGGAAATTTTTTATTCAATATTATCTCAATTTGGTCTCCCTGAAATCAGTTGATGATATATTGGAACATCAATCGTATAAATTCGTAAAGGAGACTTCAGGCAGCTCAATATAATATTGTCAGTATTTCAAGGTTCTCAACATTATTGACAATATATATAATAATTATCTGATGTTCCCTTTACGCGTACAATAATCGAGAAGCCTGAAATATTGACAGTACATATGGATATTCTCAGAGGTCTCATTAATACGTACAGCAACAATCATGATGAAATTGTCAAGAAAACCGAAGCCAATGAAAGGAATTGCATTCGCAATCGCAACTGCAAGAATGGTATCTATTATACTGTAGTTCCAGTAATGAACCTTTTATAATTTAAGGTAAATAACTGGATTATTCCCTTCCTTATTTCGAATGTGCATATTTGAAAATCCGATTGGACGAATACCGATAATATCTAAATTTCATACCTAATACTAGATCTTTGGTTGCTGGTTCTGGAACAGTTTCAACTGTAATAGGAAAGAGAAAAATATAAATTTGTGTGTCTCTTTTATAACACACCAAAATATCATACATATATATAGTCATCCAATAACGAATATGTAATTAACAAACAATTAATAATACAAAATGTGATCATTATGTTATGTACAAAAGGAATTGATCCATATTCATGCATTTCTTTCATTTCAATGGCCAAAATTATCAATACACGTTGAGTATTAAAAACAAATAACAGTATATCTTGTACGTAATGAGTATTTGCTAATATTTTGATAGAGTAATGAAGTATCCTAGAAAGTCTACAGGATAGTTAACTAAATTAATCAAATACACAATATTTTGAAAAACAAAACTTTATTCAAATAAAAGTACATATTCTTTATCTAAGAAATACTTACATCCATGTTTACTAGATTATGTGAAAGGTGCTAAATACACAGGTATGTACATTCTATAATATGAGAGGAGCAATTTTTTAAGCCATGCAGAAATATAAGATGCATAGCTAAGAATAAATAAATTAAGGAACTAATGAAAATCAAGTTGCAGAGATATTCTAATGATCCTTCCTATATAATGAGAATCTTCAAAGTTATTTACCTAATACTTCGACATATTTTTATATGAATATCTTGCTGTGTTCGTTGTGTTCAATGTTAAATTAACTGATAAAGTTCTTGTAGAAAATATTCATTTCCAAAGTGTTCAACGTCTTAAATCGTAAATTGCATTCCAAGCGGAAGGTTATGTAATGAAATTTGGAAATTTGATAAAAGTATGAATAGATATTTATGTAATACCATCTTTCTCACGAAATGTTTGAAATATTTACCATTATGTTTTTATTTAGACAAAGAAAATATACAATTATCACAGTTTGTTAAAGGGTTTTAATATAAAGGCACAACTTAAATAGTTTTGAATTGATTTCAAGCTGCTATACAATATCACTGTGTAAGCCACAGCGAGAATGTACATGTAATGTAACATATTACCCAAGTGTGGCTCTGTAGGTGTCTTTTTAATATATCCAGAAAGTTCAGTCAGAGTAGTAGTAGAATTAAGTGAAAGAATTAAAACACATAGTCGAATAAAGTATGTACTTTACCGTATATTAAAATAGACTTACAGGTCGATGTCCGTGTAGAATGCGATGAAATGAAATATTTTATACCGTTAAAGAATAATGAAAATCATACTGGATCGCAATACGACTATAACAAATACTTTCACCTTTAAAATTCCAGATCATTAGTAATGTTGGTATATTATATTATCAACAGCCGAGTTAATATTATAATATTAAAATTTACATATCTTT
Source organism: Nomada lathburiana (assembly GCA_963667235.1). NCBI lineage: Eukaryota > Metazoa > Arthropoda > Insecta > Hymenoptera > Apidae > Nomada > Nomada lathburiana. Next base: position 5,174,944 of record OY763904.1, read on the forward strand.
AGTAATGTAACGGAGTCATTCTATATTACCCTAGTATTATGAATGGTTATTTATTAATCGTTATATGAAATTCAGTAATATTCAGAAATTCCTACCGTATTTCTGCATAAGCCAATCTTCGGGTATAGCACAATATGTGCCTGTAGGATCTACATCCCCCAATGTTGATATTTTGCTAGGCCTGCCAAGCTTATTGCACCATCGAAAAGCAGCTAATTGTCCTTCAAAAGCATAAGAAAATTATTTTCTGTCCGAAATGTAAATATGCAAAAGAAAGTAAATTATTAGAAAATTCATTAAGAATAATTTTATCTTAGAGAATATCTTATTGGACTAATAATTACGTTGATATCCAGCCTTATCTTCTTCCGATTTACATTGTTCGAGTGCTTTTAAGAAAAGATCTCGCTCTTCTGTGGTAAGTTTGGAGACGACATCTTTGGCTTTTTCTTTCGTTAATGTGTCAGTAAACCCTATTTTGTTTTCGTTGCTGTAACATGCTCTCGGCACAGTAGACGTATCGATAACAAACGAGAATAAAGAATGTCGTTCTGACAGAAAATTATTTATGCAAAATAATTTTCTACGACCATGATAAAATCGCGATATACTTCTACCGAAATACATGATTTCCCGTGGTATAAATACTGTTTGACTAGACAAAGCTGCAATCGTCATACACATCACTTATAAAATAGAAAACAGATATACGTTTTTTTTATTAATTCTTTCAATAAAACTTATGTGACAATGAGAACGTGTAGATCACTAGCACGCACAATTATGTAATTCAAACTATTTAAAAATCGGGAAATTTCAAGAATACAAATTCAATCATTAAGCACTTATAGATACGTACACGTATCATGAGTTATAGATCAACTGGCAATGACTCAACCCTGCGCTACTAGCAGTAATCACGTAGTACAGTGTATCGGACACTAAAGATTGAAAGAAGAAAATATGTAGTCTCAATGACGAAAAAGTAAACCATTTTAATCGATTATATTTGCGAGATATTTCAAATTTTAAACGTTAAGATACGAAAAAATCTGAGATATAAAAAAATGTTGAAAATTTAGTTGAACTCTAATTTATTCGAAATATTACGGAGTGCAATGAAATTTTGTAATTGATGTATTATAAAAAGAGAAATATTGGAAGGACATTTTTATTTATAAATTATGCGAATACAATTAATACTATCTTATGTATCGTTAATTATCATCTTTCTAATCGGACTGTTTTTATACATGGCCTTCCGTATCTACGTTTGGCTTCTTCGAGAAAGGCATTTTCCATTTGCCTTACGATTTCATTAAAAAATAAATTCGACAAATGCGAATGAATAATCGATTTAAACTCAAACGATAAAGCAAAATCAATAACGCAAGTTTGTGCATTATTTTTCAGTCCAGGACTGAAAAGCCATAATGTGTTTAAATGATTAAATAGTCTACCGTCTGTGCATTCGGCTTTTACCAAACGCGGTCGTACCGTTGTTACTTTTGATGTATAGCTTTCGTTTATAGGTGGAAATCCTATTACCAAATTGGCTTTGAGCATATCGTCACAATTAAATATAACGTCGGATTTTTTACAAAATGGCACAAAATCTTTATAATTATTTACATCCGCTACAACATCATACATTTCCTCCATCGAAAACCTGCGCATGAGAAAAGCTTTTCGTAATGCTTCGTGACAAGCTAATTTCGTCCTTAAATTAGCAGAACTCACCCTACTAATTTACGGCCTTCGTATTCTTTTGTTTTTGTATTGTCACTCATATACATTCTTCCTATACATCGTTTATTAATATTGTATCTATTTTTAAATATTGCACTTTCAAGACATGCAATACGCCTAAACAAAATAACAAAAAATAGTATCTTTTAATTTAAAAATTGGGTGAATCTAATTGTTGGAGCTACTAAAATCTAAATTAAATCTAATGCATTAATAGTATGAAAAAATGCTGTTAATTCAGGAGTATACGTTTAACGTGGAAATTTACCTTTACGTTTCATTGATTTGCAAAATTGTTTACACTATTTTCAAGATCTTGACAATACGTCTAAATTTTAACGATATGATGATCAAAGTTAAGGAAAAGTAATGGAAATATGTGAAACAGTAACAATCTTTGTTTAAAATTACAGACGTATAACATTTTGTGTAATACTTGAAACATTTGGTAATAAAATGCTGGGTCAGATTATGTATAATATGTTATGTTAATTTCTTCATCCAAATAATTGTTCTAACATTAACGTGATTATTTGTAAACGGCACTGTATATTTTGCAGTTCATAAATGAACGAAAAAACCTTTTTTTTTCGAAGTAATAGACGATTGTATACATAAGAAACATAACCTCTACGGAGAAATAATCTACAATTTATACTAATACAGTAATTAAAACAAATATACGTACAAAAGAATATATTACCTATACATGATGATTCTATCCGCTAAATCCACTGTCATACAATATTAAAAAAATTACATGTACAAATTACGTCTACGCGTATGCACTCGTGAACTTTGAACATTATCAATATTTAGAGATACACTTCATTTTTTTTGTCAATTATTCCATATTTTGGTCGCCGAAATCTATCTTATACAAATCATACTTAAACGCTGAAATAATCTCTCCGATTATACTTGGAAAATGTAATGTACACGAGCACTAGCGAAAGTTAGCTATGAAGTATAGTTAAAAATAATAGAGGTATTTTTATAAGTAAATGCGGAAGAAGAATATATAATGCATTTATGAAATATATCTGCATGACAAAAAGGGAATACGTATTTCAGTGTATATTAAATACATAAAACAGTAACAAAAATTCGGTCATAAATATAATGCAAATTTTATTTAACATGTTTTAAACAATCCTAATCTTTTGTTTGTTAATGAACTTAACATGTACTGGCATTGACATTAGATTTGACAATCGTATCGAACATCTCTATTACAAGCACAATTTACAGTAAGGTTGGTACACCCTCACGTGCAAATACTTATATAACACTGGTACCACAAACGTCTTGATTTCGATACATTTTTGAAAAAATGGCTGGCGTAACACCGCAAGCTTGCAGAAATGTCTTTCGGCAGGTAACTACTAGTCAAAGCACGTAAGCTCATAAGTAAATAATTATTTTTCCTCGATTACTTGTTGTTTTCATTATTGCACAGTACTGCACAAAAGCCTTCCAATAATACCTTACTTCAATCTATGATATCGTTAATGTCATTTCTGTTGTTTTCTTATTTCCATATTTTGACATTTCCACACATCAGATAATCTTATAACTTATAACAATTGAACAACGTTAATTACCGATTAAACTATGTTACTTATTATTCTTAACTGAAACAATTTGTTGGTCAGTATGCATACGTATATAAGAATGTGAGCGTAATAATTGAATCGAAATTATATAATTACAATTGTTTAATTTATTTTCAAGCAATGCTTTTGAGAAGAAAAAAGAATTATTTTAATATGCTGTTAGTATATGCTTAAAATAATTTGACAATTTGTATGCCTTAATATGGGCGGTGCTGCAAGGTTAAACGGATGTGTATATGTTGTGTATGTTGTGAACTTTATTCATTCAGGTTAGAGGCTTTCATATTTCTGCAAGCCAAAATGCTGAAGCCAGATTAAAAACGTTTGCTGTGTATCGTTGGAACCCAGATAAGGCCGACGAAAAACCATGTATGCAGGAATACAAAGTGGACCTTAATACGTACGTTTTATGGAAGCCATTTTTAGAACGATCTTATGTTATTCTTATTTCGTTTAATTGTGAATAATATTATAGTTGTGGCCCTATGATTCTGGATGCATTGATTAAAATCAAGAACGAGGTTGACCCAACTTTAACTTTCCGTCGCTCTTGTCGTGAAGGCATTTGTGGTTCTTGTGCTATGAATATTGGTGGCACAAACACATTGGCATGCATAAGGTATTTTTCTAATTATTTTTATGAAATATCTTAATAATGCGAACAATATTAAGCTCAAAAAAAGGCAAATAATATTGGAAACTGTTTCAGCAAAATTGATACTAATTTAAGCACAACCAGCAAGATTTATCCTTTGCCACATATGTATATAGTGAAAGATTTGGTCCCAGATTTGACTAATTTTTATAACCAGTACAAAAGCATACAACCATGGTTGCAACGTGGCGATCCCAAGGAGGCTGGCAAAAAGCAATATTTGCAAAGTGTTGAAGACCGTAAAAAATTGGTACTAAACCTTTAAACTATTACTAATACATTTATTTTTGTTTTTTTTTAGTTGAATGCTAGTAAAATAACTTGTAACTCTTTAAAATACAGGATGGTCTCTATGAGTGCATCTTATGTGCTTGCTGCAGTACCTCTTGCCCATCATATTGGTGGAACGGTGATAAGTATTTAGGGCCTGCTGTACTTATGCAGGCTTACAGATGGATCATCGATTCACGTGATACTAAGGCAACGGAACGTCTTGAGAAATTACGAGATCCATACTCCGTATATCGTTGCCACACTATTATGAATTGTACTCGTACTTGTCCAAAGGTAAAGGGATTGTCGTTAAATAATGGAGGAATCATGATTTCATTTTAAAACTAATCTTTATTCGTGTTATTTAAAATAGGGCCTGAATCCCGGGAAAGCAATTGCAGAAATTAAGAAATTGTTGGCCAATGTTAGCCAGAAACAAAAACCTGGCCTTGATGCTGCTGTATAAACAGATGTTATAGAGGGAAAAGTTAGTCAGTTATACGTACTTTTGTTTATTACGATTAAATATAAATTTATATACAATTAATCAGAAGTAAATAAATAATTTACTGAAATTCTTTGAAGAAAACCTAAGCTGAAGCCAAATTTCTTGTAATAAATTACGTGTTTTATTTATGTTGAATGTCGTTTACTGTAAATAAAATTTAATTCCCTAATAATGTAAATATTTATGTTCGAACTGCTTAGCTTATTTTTACATTTGTATGTGAAGGTAAAATGTAAAGCAATTAAAACTCATTTAAATGAATGCAATAGAATGTATTCAATTTTTTTATGTTACATCTTTCATATTTTCGTGATAACACATTATTACTAATACCAATTTGTTTAAACATTTATTAATTTCGTAATGAGCAAGACGTTATTACGATATGTATTTTACTTCTTTTTCTTACTTTTTTTTATCTAGAAACAGAGATAAATAATTCTACTGGTATTTAGAAAATTCCAGTACACAATTTTGATATCATCAAAAAAATGTGTGCGCATGTAAAACTAGAAGGTTTTAAAATTACAATAAATTATGCAATCATACGATATGTTAGAGAACAAGAGTATTTGAATATTTCTAAATTGAATTATTGCACAAGGAATGCGTGATATGCATGATTGAAAACTATCTACAAACTTGTTCAAGTTTTGCGAGATTACATGTTTATCACAATAAGATTTATGGCTCTGCAGCCATTCTACTTCTCGCAGTTTCTCTCGATCGATTATGCACTTCTGCTGTCCTTAGCGTGATACCAAATATATCTTCGTGATAACGATTTTCATCCTGAAGAAAGGAAATGGATACAAGCACTTTGCATTAATTATTTACTGATAACGTTACAACACAACTTACACGTAGCGATAACATGTACGCCTCCACTTGTTTATCGGTCATTTCACCATGGGTTTGTATAATGTGTTTCAAAGTCTGATAAACGTCCTCTGCCATTGTACAATCACCACATACATAAAAATGGCCTCCTTCGTATACTAGCATATCATAAATGTGTTGTGCCTCTGCTTGAATCAAATCTTGAACGTACGTCTGGTAAAAGTAATATTAATAATAATATTTCAAAATAAATTATTTTTTAATTGTTCTATAAATGTTCTATAAATTATTCAACAATGATTTCGGAACCTTCTTCATTCCTGGCTGCCGTGAAAGTGCCAAGAAAACTTTGTCCAGGACACCAGCTTGCACCATCTCGTCTTTTTCTTGCTTATACAAATCTAAGTTCCTCTGCCGGCAACCGAAGAATAAATAGACTTCCCCATATTCAAGTTCTACAAATTTTATGTTATGGTTTTTATTTCGGTTAGATAAAAATGTATAGTCAATTATAGTACCTGGCCGACGTATTATTTCCGCGAGACGGTGATGCCAGAAACCGCGAAAGGGTGCAATCCCGGTTCCAGGACCGACTAATATCATTGGCGCGTTCGATTCGGTTGGCATATGAAAATTAGGCGCACTAAATGAAGAAATAGTATGTATAATATTCGTTGTAAAATTATATGGTTAAAAATGTTGATCTTAAAAGAAAAAACGAACTCACCTACGTACAAATACATACAATGGTTCACCATCCGATATTTCACGTAAATAATTCGAACATACACCATAATGTATTGGTCCAGAACCACCTAATTTTTGTATTGAAATAATTTCATTTAAAAGGGTAATGCTTGACTGCAAGATAATTCCAAGGGTCGCATATAAAATGACAAACCTTGTGTCGTATACTGTACAACAGCAACAGTGAGATGTATTTGCCCTTGGTGCACATCGGCGGAAGAGGAGATACTGTAAAATCTCGGCTGTAAAGGTGTTAAATGTAGCAACAGCAATGGCGCGAATGGTTTCACGGAAGGAAATTCGTCTAACACCTCCACCAAATTTGGAAATTTCCAGTGTCTCCAATCCTCGTATGCAGCTGGATCCTGTGTGTATATATGAAAAAAAATAATTTGTACTTAATGTTTTATATACTTGAAATATGAAAATTAACATTTTATTTATAGCGAGTTAAATATCCACCGAAGCTAGAAGATTCAATTGAGCTTGTTCTTTTGGATTCGTGGCAATCGATGCAAAGTATCTAAGTAGATTCGGCGTCGGCGGTGTCGTGATATCCAAAAATCTTGTTAACAACATTCTCAAGGAGTTAGGTAAGTATCTATCATGTGCCATCCATGTTTTGACAATACCTGTGCACGTAAGCGTAATAATTAAAAAATAATTAAAGCTACTCGTCGAATAATTGTAACTTAATATGATTAGTATTATATTAGTGGCAACCGTTTGGAGTATGAGACTGCTTCTGCATTTGCAATTCAATTGGTACATGAGGATCAAGAGGAGTCTGTATTCGTTTCAAAATTCCTTCCACTAATTCCGGCCTGTTGCAAGCAAAAACTCCTAAATGATCGCCAGGTTTGTACGATATTTCCATACTAGCTATATCATCGAGTTCTAACAGCAATGTAATGCCGCTGTGAAAAGAAAAAAGAGCACAAAATCATAGAATTAAATATTTGCTGTAAAGCCACACAATTATCAACTAAACGTTCATAATCACCTCGACGCATCACCGCTCAAATTTATTTTCCGAAACATATTGCAAGTAGTCACCGTTCTATTATGACATTTGCTTAATGCTGAAATATTGTAATTTTGAAAATAAGGCTTGTGTAAAAATGATAAAAAAATCATAGGCAAATATACCTTTTGCAATTGGTTGAGGCTCCGCTTCTACGAAACGAACGGTTGCAGCGGATAAAGCTTCCGATCCCAAAGACAGAGCAACTTCTAGCAAAGTATCGTCGTCGTCCAAGCAAAATGTCTCGCATGCAACCTGGAACGATATTTGTAAAGAATAATATGTATAAAAAAAAAAGAATGTGCTGAAGTACTGAAGAAAGTACGAACAGCGAATGTATCAGCTGCCCACTTTCGAAATGTCTGTTCCTGTCCACACATCTCATCTCCCTGTGCTAACTTTGACAATCGTTCTCCACCCAATTCTCCTAATAAGTTATCCACGTATCGACCAAACGCACAAAAATTCGGATACGCTGACGATCCCAATGCAAAAACAGCAAATCTGTGAACGAAATTGTAGATTTCATTTCATATCAACGATCTTATTTTCAGCGATACAAACCTCACGTTGCTCAAAGGACCAAATGTATCTTCCGTTTGAGAGTCTGTCGTAGAACCACGGAGAGAATCCAGTCTGTCTAATTTCTTGGTATTGCATACTTCTGTCTGACTGTTTGCCTTAATAAATGATTTAGATGTTGCCAAACTGGAATCACGAACATAAATAGATAAACTTATATCTTTTTTATTTTAAAATAATTGATAAAAGTAAAGACGTACCTTATTTTATTTCCACTGTTAATGTATGTTTCATTCATTTTCATTGCATATAAGTTTTGTGCGAAAGTCTGAAAAGTAGAGCGTATTTGACACTGGAATTTAAGCTTCAAATAATCTGATAGATAAAGAAAGTTAATTTACTTCGCCATTTTCTGGAGGATCACCATTTCCGAAGGTGGATGTTATAACGAGTAATAAAGCTTCGTGTTCTATGTTACTAACGTCATAATCCGACATCGAAAGAACCTGAAATTTATATCTTCTATTAGTATTCATCAGGCGTTACTTCAGCGAGTGAAAGTAGGGAAAACTGAAGTTCGTATAATGCTTATTAAAATAATGAATACCTGTGAATGAAAAGCATGACCCAATAATTCGCCAAGCTTTTCGGCGTACATTTGCGAAGTACCAGTTTCCGTGGCAAATAGTACCGTAGCTTTTATCCTTCGAGATAATGCTCTTCCAAACAACTTGGATGTGAACTTCACCGCTCTAAAATTATCCGTTAAAAAGTAATCGATTTACAAACATAATTCTTTGATCCTATATTCTTAGCGTAATGTACCTTGCGATTTGCTTGAAATGGAACTTTCGTCTCGGTTTCTTAGATATCGATCTCTTGTCTCTGCCCTTCTTCCAAACATGTGTCTTCCAAGCAGGGTCCTGCAATTATGCAATACAAAATATTGTAGATAAGAAATATATAGAGGGTGGTCACGGTAGTACTAGTTAGTGTTTTTCTCGAAAAGGATTAGTATTTTTATTTCATTATATAAATAAAAACCTGAGCATCGTACGATGGCTTCAAATGATAAAGCGCCATTTCCTGATGGAACACAGGTGTAGCTGATCCCGATATCGGTGGTACAATCCAAAGCCAATCGGCAGGACAACCATTTCTCAAACGCATTTCGTTTTCATAGTGTTTCATAAAAGACTCCGACGCGGAATGATGATCTATAATTGTCACGTTTTTCATCTGAAACAATCCAGACAATTACTATCATTTTCCACATAATCATCTTAAATAAATGCTATATTGTATGTATGTACATACTTGAAAACTATGCAGCACAGCAACATTGGCTTCTATCATAGCTTTATCCTTCCATAATGAAGTGGACGTACGCGTGTCCAGTCCCATATGTGTTGCTATTGTCTGCAATTAAAAATCGTTTTTGAATTTTTTATGAGCCAATAAAATAAACATTTAATCTCGCATTAAATTGACCTCCAGTAGATTGTATCGTTGGACATCGCATAAATCTCTTGCACCGATTTCGGTGCTCATGTACCATCCATTAAATGGTGCAGCTGTAAACTCCAATCCTCCGCAATCGAACACCATTCCGGACACGGCCGGAACGGCGAACCATTTTAATTCCAACTTTTTAAACCAATCGTATCTGCGATAAATAGATAAAAATGATTCAACCATCTATTATAATAATTTCTAATTAACGCGTCAACGAGAAATAAGAAATACTAACGTTGGGTGACTGAGGGGTACTTCAAGAACAAGTTCGCCAGGTATGTCGAAGTAATCAGGGTCGTGGCCATTCGCCGATAACACCAACGGCAATATATCAAAACGAGTTCGGGCACCCTTCCAACCTAGTTTCATGCATAGCTACGAGAACAAAAGATCATGATGTTTCTGAACTAAAGATAGCAAACGATGGTGAACAATTGCTTCACCTCGGTGAATTCAACGTTCGCTGGATCGCCGATTATGGTACCGTCAGGATTCTTGTAGCCAGCGTAACTTATCAGCTGCTGATTCCATACTCTGTAATCGTGTTTTCCGTCTGTCCGTTGCGGAAATATTGTTATTGCAGACCTTGAAATGCGGCAAATAAGTATTAGCAAGTATCGATTCGTACTTTTGTAATAGCGGTAAGTTTTTAACGTAACCGGTACCTGATATTTCCTTTATTCGTACTGTACTTAATATGATTGCACAAGGCCTCGAACATGCCACTGGTTGTCGTTACATATCGGCAATCGAAAACCTATAATAAATTGATATATTACTTATACATTATTATATTGTTAATTGTTACTTTTTATTAAAATTAAACTGATATCGGTTATATTTATTTCTTTTAAGCCTTTCAGGGACTTTCTACGTACTTGTAATTTAGACCATTGAATACGACCGATACATCTCGCAGCATTACGCCACGCTAATTTCGAACCGAAAACCAATTCCGTTTCGGTCAATTGATAAGTACCAGTTACTATTACCTCCTTTTGCACGCATTCCCAGCGAGCACGATGTGCCTCGCTATTCAATCTATTTTTGAATAAGAACAAAGTATTTTTTGAAAGCATTCTATTGAATATAAATATTATATTTCGAATGCGTTATACCTCCTGATAGAAGAAAAATATTGCTCAAGAAAATCGTTCGCGTGCACAAGGATTTCTTCTCTTGAACGGGGCTCAGTTCCATGATTCGGTAGCTGCATAACGCTACCGAGACACACTCGACCCGAACATAGTGTTCTCTAAAAAAAAACAATCAGATTTCGAATTAAGCAAATCTTAAAAATATATATTTAATAATTTATCAGTTTAATCCCTTCCAATCAGCTATTCAATAATTACCCAAGGTCCCACACAAATAAATGCATTCTTTCAAAATATTCCATCGATTTTTCCCATTCTAACAGATGCATACATCCCTCGGAAAGATTCCAAAACGCGATCCCCTAACTATTATCAGCAATATAATACGCGCACCCCTGTTCTCACGCAACTAGTGGACCCACTGAAACGAACTCTCATTCTTCGATAGTATTGACTCGCTCTGTTACAAAATTTCGCCCACACTCGCATTCTCATTCGAACTCCCACGCTATTTGCTACCCTGATATGCTTGATACAAAAACACGCAAAGATAATTAAATAAATATTTATTGTGCATAAAATCGAATATAATGTATAGAACAATAATTAGAAACGAAATATAGATCGATTTCCAAATTCCGTTTTATAATAGTTTTACCTCTGCATTTCTCCCGTGCAAAGAGTCAAAAGCCTCAGTCTTGTAGATGAGATTTCTGAGCTTTGTTGGTTTCCTCTGACAGGTGCCCGATGTTTCGTGCTCCTTCATCTCAACGTTATTCATCTTCCACTTGAGAACGTGCCACGGTCTTACTTATCTGTCGCACCGCTTGTATATTAGGCTGCTGCGGCACGTAAACTGTGCTTCGGGTTTTCTTCCGCGAGCATCCCCACGGGAAGGGAGGGAATCTGACCCCCTCCTATCGGTCATCCCAGACTCTGCGAACGAGATGTCACATGCGCTATGGAGTTGCGCCATTGATTTAGCGCGCCGATATGTTTCAGGAAACACTCGCGCATCGTAAATTCTTTTCCCAATATTTCCAGCTGAAACAAGTACTTTGCAACATTTATGACAGGCTGTCCGACAATTTGTATAGAGATTCGTCGAAATTGCTGCTGTTACCGTGATAGATATACATATAGTACATGTACGCGTAAAATTTAAATATTCGCGATCGATTTAAGGCGCCATCGAATGGCAGTTCGATCACCATCGCAGATCGCAAACCTCTTATCGATACACACGTGTACCGACTGTACCACGCTCATGTGGTAAACGAGGGAATGGACTTTGATTATGGGAAGGGAATTAAATTGATTTACTTACCGTTGCAGAGAAAGCGTAGTGCTTCTGGAGAGGTTCTATTTTTGTAATTTGTACGTTTTCTCAATTTACGGTGCAACACCTTGGGTAATTAGAAAAGATGATATAACGGATGCTAATGTTAACGTAGTATACAGTATATAAAAATGTTGGTACGCGTACTAGCGTGTGTAATATTCTTAAATTTCGATTATTAATATAACGTAATATTAAGGTTTATTGTTTATTCCTTTGAATAAATAAACGATACCAGTGTTGCACAATTCGTTTCGCGGAAGATCCCGAACTAATGCACAACGACAAACCTGCACGTCTAATTTAAGTTTCTTATCTGTAGTTGAAGCGAACCTGCGCTTGTTTATAACAGTAAAATCGTACAAAACATACGATTAACATACGACGAAATATTAAACACCACAGTTCTTAAAATACAGAATACAAATGCAGTAGTATGGCCAACTTTTGACCGGTACTATACATATGTATATTTCAACGCACATGCTTTTAGCGTCTGTATCTACTTACGTAGTAAGATTCGAAATTGGTCAGACACTGTGAGAGACGCTTCGAGTATCGCGGCGCGTCATATTCACTTTACTTCTAAAATCGATCACGGTATGCGCATTTATTTTATACAAGTGCAATAAATTAACGTTCCAAGGTATAATACGCCATAATTAATACATGACTATCATTTTCTTTACTCAAGTTTCAATACAGCTAAACATCGAAGTGAACGTGAAGATGCAAGAAGATGATGATCGCAGATCTGTAATCGCACCTTCTTACGAAACACCGGAAAAGATACAAAGAACGCCACAAAATGTTGGTAAGGTGCATCAAGTATGCATCCATACTTACGAACAATTGTAATCTTCCATCTTTTCCATAGGGTCCTCCAGGGGAAGTACAATGAGGCAGGAAGTCAAGCGCAGAATTCACTATACGCCTCACAATAGTCCGGATAATTATCCGAGAACTCTTCAAAGCGGTGGTTCGTTCGTAAAGCATGGCTAATTAAATAAAGGAAGAAATATATAGTTCGTAAAAATGAACTAATATTATTGTACGTAATATCTTGTATCGTAGGATCTTTTAAAAGGGACACGCAAAAATTATTATTGGAAAGTATCAAACGAAAGTCCCAGTCGTCTCATAACGAAGGTTTGGAAAAAATTCGAAAAACTTGCCCGAGCGGAAAGTTCGTCGAGTCTTTGATAGAGCAATGGTCCAGGAATATGGGAATTCAAACGCCCTTGCCACAAGCGGAAAGAGTACGTAATTTTCGTTTCGTTTTGTTAAACTGAAGGTTTCGAATGTACTGATTAGATTTTGTTCAATGAAGAAAAGAAATGTTTTACAGGCGCAAACTAGTCCACTGAAACAGGGAACGAAACTTAAGCGCGTTACGCAAGAGCAAATAACGCAGAGACTGCAAAAAAAGTTGCAGGCAACTGAAGAAGCTCTCTCGTCGCTCTCCGCTTCTTACGATGCCCAGCTGAGAGCTAAAGAGGAAATTCTGCAACAGTAATGGTTTAAATATTCATTATAATTAAAACTGATTAGAAGAAAACGATTAAAGAAATTATTAATACGCTGCTTTCAGACTGAATAGCGATTGGGCATCGATTTCCAAATATTATTCCGAAATATTAGAGAGTTTAAAAGAATTTCAGAAGCACAAGGATAATTTGTCGGCATTATATAACGACGTCATCGTCGCACAGCAGGCTACCCAAAAAAAGATGCAACAGGAACTAAATACTATGAAATTGAAAGGTATAACATATTTGAAGGAGGCACCAAATTTTTTAAATGCAAAATGCAAAAAAGAAATATATTTCTGTTGATTTTAATTTTTGTTAACATATTTCCTTGTAGATGAGGAGCAAAACAATATTTTGAATACAATTGAGAGCAAAGTAGTTAATCAAGAGAAAAGGTATTTTAGATAAAATTTAACAATTATTTGTTACATAAATGTATAATAATAGTAAGTTTGCGATAAACTTTTTCTACTTAGGATACATGAAATGACAATTGCCGAGATTGAACTGAAAAAACAGTTGGAGGATATAAAGAATGAATCAGCTTTAGAGAAAAATCAATTGCATAATGTTCATGCAGAAGAAAAATTGGAGTTGATGAAGGTGTAAAATACAGTAATCTTTGGTTCATTCATTTTTGTTTTTTTCTCACCTTAGTCTTTTTGTTCCTGGTGAAAAACGTGTATTATCTTGTTTTTTTGAAGCAAGAGAAACACTTTGCCTACGTTATCACTACACATGGTTATCATAGGTGTAATTAACGTGTAAAATATTGTAAACGATACTTATTCCAGAGGCAAGAAAACCTCGCGTCGATAAATCGCGAATTACAAGTGCAATTAAAGAAGATTACAGAAGCGAAACAAAATTTAACTAATACGTTCGCGGAAAAAGATGAAGAAATTTCAAAGCTACAAGGAGAGATACTTATATGCAAGTGAGCATTCTCACAGGCGAGCGATTTAATTATTGTTAATTTTATTAATTCGTTCATTTTATGATAGGAATAGATTGGAGGATCTGTTATGTCAGAATGCAGAGTTAAGCAGAAAATATGGTGAATCACTTGGTAATGGAGACGAATTATCCAAAGAATTACAATTGAAAACGGAAGAAGTATAATCATAATAATACTATTCTTTCGTACGCTTTCCCGCACATGTATAAATTAGCTTCATTCCTTCATAGATGGATAAATTACGAGAAAACTTAACTACAAGACAAGAAATAGAATCTAGTTTAGTTAAGGATCTCGATTTAATTGACAATAAATATAAAAACATGCAAAATGATTTGGCAAATGCAGAATGCAAATTGAACGAGGCACAGATTCGCAATAAGAATCTTGAAAAGGCTTTGCTAGACGCAGGGAACGCCAACCAACGCAAAGTACTTGAGTTAAATAGGAAACTTGAACTGTTAGAAAAAGAAAAAGATCGAGTGCTGTCGGAGAAGTGCTCAAAAATACAGGTACAATTTCCAAATACATCCAGAAATTATATATTCACGGGCATCGAATTATTAAATGGGTGTATTGAAATATACAGGAACTCGACAACTCTTGTAAAATACTAAAGGAAAGATACGAAGCAGAAATAACGTCGTTAAAAAGAGAATTCGATTCTAAACTGACTGAAATGAAGAAGACCATAGTCACGCAAAATTCTGCTCTCACAAAATTAAACGATACTTTAAATATAATGCGTGAGGAAAATCAAAATGAAAAGGAAAATTATAATCATGGCACAAGAGAAAATTCACAAGAAAGGTTGCAACAAATTGTGGAAACGGAAATAATTAATTTGACTACGGATGTAGATTGCCAAACTCAAACGAATCAAGTTTGTGAAATAAATGAGCAACAATTCCAAAGCCAAAAAAATGTTAACAAATCGAGGATTAAGTCCAAAGGGAAAAATGAAGTGCTAAACGCGGAAGAAGATATATATAACTTCCGTTCACAAAAAATTAACGAAGAGCTGCAAAATGTAAATTATACGTACATATACTATTTACTTGATTTGCAAAAGCATATTTGTTTATGTTATTTAATTGTAGCTATTGTCACCAACGAAACAAGATAAAAGGATTCGATTTGATTTAAATTCTCTTACAAAGGTGAAGTTTATTATTTACAATTATTGTTTGTAATAATAAAAAATAAAGCAATAAAATAGCACTATTCTTGTAGGTTTCAGACTATACGGAAAATAGTGCTCAGCATATCCAAAAGAAGAATACAACACGATCGAAGATACAAATAGGAGAAAAGCAGGAGAAGGAAAGCGAGGTATACGCTTTTAAAACATTTTCTCTTTCAGTTTTTCTATAGTGCTAATCTGACTAAAAGGTTGAAATACTATTATACGTAGGTGGATAATTATTTGACACCAAAGAAAAGGATATTTAGATCTCGTAATTCTGGTCTACGGCAATATGGAACTCCAAAAAGGCTTCAATTTGAAAGCACTGGAAAAATGTCTAAAAAATAAAATTTGTCAGAATATTACTATTGAACGATATTCAATAAAAAATACGTAGTCTTTTTTCTGTTGCAAACACTTCGTTCACAATTAAAGTTTTTTATAATACGATGTATTTCTATTCGATTTATGTTAGTCGCTGTTGTAATGCAAGTTATGTTAAACGTACACTTTAATTGGAAAAATGTCATATTTGGTTAAAAAAAAAATATGACTACATTATAACATTTATTCAGAAAAAATATGTTTCTTGCATAAAAAATAACAAACGTCTATAACAATTGGCAATAAATATATTCAGCTAAAAAACGTATATGGTCTGTTATAAAATAATATACATCTTTTCCATCCTACATCTAGCCATATTTGTCAATTTTACATACTATTTGGATATCATGTAGGACCTTCATTTAGGTCGCTGCGTTTAAACGATACATTTATACGATACACTAAATTTAAACGAAATTGCATCTCGATA
The DNA here is from genome assembly GCA_963667235.1 of Nomada lathburiana. Lineage (NCBI taxonomy): Eukaryota > Metazoa > Arthropoda > Insecta > Hymenoptera > Apidae > Nomada > Nomada lathburiana. The sequence continues at coordinate 5,191,322 of OY763904.1, forward strand.
AAGTGATCAATTTCGTAAGTCGGTAAATTATTTTAAAAACATTTCTACGATTGGAATATAACTAAAGTTTTGAATTGTCTATCACCTATATATACATTTTGTGTTCATATCAATTTCAAAAACTAGAAGCACAATCCCATTTCATAGATCTTTCTACCGCCATTTTCCATTTAGAGTATCTTAAGTCTCTTTCTGCAACATACAATCATAGGGAACCATTAAATCTCTTTCAATAATGTTAAGAAATCTCTTCTTACCGTCTTCTCCAATAGTTGGCATAAATTTTGTAACTTGCGATTCGTCTACATCGGTAATGTCTATAACACCAACACCAACACCAGCTAAAATAGCTGCCCCCAATGCTGTTGTTTCTATCATATTAGGCCTCACTAAACAATCCATTAAACAATAATCACTTTAGTTCGAATACAAATTCATCAATTGTGCATGAAACGGTATAAGCGGGCATTTATACGCACCGACATGTATTCCTGTTATATCGGCTTGCAATTGCATGAGTAAATTATTTACAGTCATTCCACCGTCAACTTGCAAAGTTGTCAACTTTGTCCCAGAATCTTTTACCATCGCTTCCAAAATGTCCCTTGTTTGAAAGCAAACGGCTTCTAATGCTGCTCGAACGATGTGGTATTGTTGAGTATCTTCGGTGATACCACAAATTACACTAAAAAGATAAATGACGGTACATTGACAGATAATAACGTTTTAAAAGTTATTACTGAAGTTCATTTACCCCCGTGCATCTTGCTGCCAATACGGTGCGTATAAACCAGAGAATGCTGGCACAAAATACACATCTCCCGAACATCTTACGCTTTCTGCCATATCTTGAGACTGTGTAATATTATTAAATAGCTGCATATTATCACGCAACCATGATAAAGCTGCACCAGCTACAGCTACAGAACCTTCTAACGCATAAGTAGCCGGAGCTTTACCAATCTTAAACGCGATAGTTGTTATGAGACCCTGAGTCGAATCCACTTTCTGAAATGATCGAATACTCAAATTGGCAATAGAACTGAATTTTAACAAGGGTTGTGTACAAAGTGAACCACATGATTAGCTCGGATTTTTTTCGATCAACCCATTAACAACAAAATAATTTACGTTAATACGTGTTCGTGGTTCACCCTGTGCAGTAGTAGAATGGAAATAGGTATACATACAACATTTCCAGTATTATAAAGTAGGAAACAACCAGTTCCGTAAGTAGCTTTGGCTTGACCAGGTTTTAAGCACAATTGGCCAAGAAGTGCTCCCTGTTGATCACCTACGCACTTGTATATAGAAAAGAAATTAATTAATTTTCAATTGTCAAACGCGTCAACCTCCGAGCGTAACAATACTTTAACAATTTACCCCTGCTATTGGTACACCAGCAAGAACTGTTGGATTTGCTACTTTTCCGTATACTTCAGCACTGGATCTGATTTCAGGCAGAATGTGTTGTGGTATACCAAAAAATCGACACAACAAAGGATCCCATTTTAATGACTCAATATTCATTAACATAGTTCGAGATGCATTCGAGACATCCGTTACGTGTAATTGACCTTTAGTAAGATTCTACGGAATAAAATTGCAATAGTTAGAGCTATAAAAATGGTCTGATGAGTAAGATAAATAAATAAAAATCATTCAGTATATTATTACCCAAATGAGCCATGTATCTACAGTTCCAACAGCGCATTTCTTTTCATCGACAGCGTGCTTAACCCGCGGTACATTATCAATAAGCCAACGTATTTTAAGGGCACTGAAATATGGTGACATTGGAAGGCCGCAAAGCGGTTTCAAATAATTTTTATTTCTTGTCTTATTAGGCACGCTGTCTAATATATCCTCTAAAGTTGTAGTTGTTCTCATGTCCAGCCATACTATAACATGAACATTAATTTTATTCTAATTATCTTGCATGAATAATATATAAATGTAAAGTATTAATATTACCAATCGCGTTATGCAATGGTTCGCCCGTTTCTTTATCCCACACTAAGGTAGTTTCTCGTTGATTTGTGATACCAATTGCTTTGAGATCCGATATGCTTAGGCCGATATCTTTTAGTTTTTCTACTGTTTTTTTTATGCATTCTAAAACAGCATCTAAGATCTCCTTTGGATCTTGTTCTACCCATCCTTCTTGTGGATATTTCTGTTTAATTTCAATCTGGTGCGACGCTACTACTTTTCTGTGCAATACATCAAATACCTAAAAAAAGTTATGGTTACAGTAGACATAGTATCCTTAGTATTCTTTGATCAATGCTTCCTCATATTTTTGTACAAACGCATTATTTTTTGTTTTTGGATTAAAATAAATATTTCAATTTATCATACCAATGCATGAAACAGTAATTACAATATATCAGAAAAGATTGTTTCATAAATTTTAAAAATATATGAATTAAATTTTATCATACAAATTTTGTAAAGCAGTTCGTCCATAAATTTAAAAAGTGTATGAAAAAATTTTTCGCATAAAAATCTTAGTACAAAAATATAAATCGATACATACAATATAATATAATATAACATATTTGAAAGAAAGATAATACGGTCGTAGAATTTTGTACCCATAACTGGGTTCAAATTCCAACAGATACACCTCCGTCGATCGTCAGCTATTTTCGTTATTGCATTTAAAAATACAATGGAAAAAATGTACTCACTAAGAATCTGGCGCTACTCGTTCCCTCGTCGATCGCCCCTATGAATGGTCCCGTACGATTGATGTTTTCAGGCATATTTTACTTTTCTTACTGCTCGATATTTAAAACATTTATACGTATTTGAAGGATGACCTATGCTTAACCTTCGCCCTGTATTGTTATGTAATGATACACATCAAATTATAAATTTGGCCAACGATAACAGCGCAGATCGCAAACAAAATTGAATTGTACTATTTGCTCATTCTCTTTGACATATTTTACTATTGACCGTAGTTCAACATCTACTTTTTGTAACATAGCAGTATAATTGTCCCTTGCATTGTGAGTTATTAATAATAATGTAAAAATAAATATTAGACTCGTTTTCGTCTTATTTGGTCACTTACCATGCAAGTTTTTTTTAAAGTAAGATGCAAGTATGATGGGTAAAAATCAAACGTCGGCTCCACGTGGCATATTCAGGTTTTATTTTTTACATGAATATGGTACACGCTATACAAGTATATTAATAATTGTATTATCGTAATCGATCAAAATAATGAGAAAATATTAGAATGAATATTAATGTTAATATTTTCTCGTTAAGTTTCAATTACAAAGCGTTTCTAAGAAATATATTGATTAACGTCGGGCATCTATATTTCGCATTCATGTATTCGTACATATTTTTTGCTTTATTTCCAAAATAATTAAAAGAGCACCGATGAGGGCTCATTTTATCGGCAAGATAGTCACACATAGGCGACTTACATGAAATACCTAATCTTGTGTATTATTTACAATATTTCGGTTTAACTAATTCTTTTATACTTCAAATGTTCGTGCCGTTTATTTAAAAATGTTTTTTATAAAGATTTTCATTCACACGATCGTCCTAGGAGTTTTTTGCGTTCATAGGTTTGTAACGAGAACGCTACTCTGCATCCCTGTGCTATAGTAACTTTCTGCGACCGAGCTGGTATTTATCTCATTTCACTTTGCGTTGCCGGTAAGGAAAGACGTACGTTTTGTAAGAATAGTGAACGATTATTTGCCTGATGATAATTGAATTAGATTAAGTGGTCATCAAGTGTCTAACTGCCGTGAATTTACAAATGTTTCAGGCAAATCACTATTAAACTGGCTTCGTAATACACGTTTATTACTTGGCCGGATTTCTTTATTACGGTAGAGTAAGTATTGTTTCGTTATATGTCGTGACTGCCCGTACGATATCTCTCTCTCTCTCTCTCTCTCTCTCTCTCTCTCCCTCTGTCTGCCTCACGTTCGTTCTATCTTTCTGTCTTTTTCTTTCCTTTGGATATAACGGCACCATCGTTAGAGATTAGCAGTTTGTTATTTCGACATAGAAATATTACGAGTACTATTTTCGATCTGTGCAACGTGCATACATTCATTTTGAAAGAGGTTAGCGATCTTGTGACGTGTCAAGTGAATACTTCATTCCATATGGTGGTCACTGCCTCAACCACTCGCTGGTCATTGACATGCTGGCATTTAACTTGAATCTGTTTTGCTAGTTTTCGTTTAGCGTAATAATCATTAAGAATTTCTATTGCTGTTAAGCGCTCCCAGTTACACATACCAGACGCAAAATTATTTATCGAGAGTTTACACAAAGCAGATATTGAAAGGAATTTTACAAAGATGTTGCATGCTCCTAAGTTTCGTACAAGTTTCCCATTTCTCCCGTCTCTTCGGCAAATTTTTTTTTTTAAATTTGTGGTAACATGCTCAAATTTTCAAATGTTGTAAAATTTGAAATTCAATTGATTGAACGAGAGTACTGGAATATAGTTATATACATGAGACAATTGGAAACCTAAAACAAATGTAATTATTAATAAATATTATAAATAAATGTATTAAACTAGATTATGTAATTTTCTCCCTTGTGCGTTAATTTGATGTATTTCAGATGTAGAAATTTGGAGTATTATTTAGAGAACGTTGTTTCTTATGTTGTGCACAATGTTAAGTGGATATTGTCTATATTTAGTTATTTATTACAGTGCTACTGTAAGGACTTGGCACGAAACAGGACAACCCCATCATGCAGCAGCAGCCAGTAATGGAAGAGGGAACTGCCTATGAGCCACCTACTTACGACGAGACATTCCCAGTTCTTCCTGAGTCAGCCAGTTCGAGTTCAGGAAAATTAAATATTTTCTCTATAAACAATACTTTACAACTTGGGCGCAAAGCTATAACACAGGTATAAATTGCCTAATTGTAATATGTGTATCGGATTTCTACTATTTTACTTAACATATTTATTGCGATACGGGACATATTGTATCTAGGCCCCATATTATATCTTTGTCCTGTGCAACTTTTTCTGATATATTTTTGCAACACGCGAAGCTGATATGTCTGCTGTTTTTCTATTATTTTGACCGCAATAAGCACTAACCGAGTTACCACGCACCATCAAATCAGAAAGTCTAGTATGGAGCCTATTTATCCCGTGTCAAGAAATGGGAAAGTCGCCTCAGGAAACTGCTGCAGTGAACGTGTTAATCCCTTCCCTTGAAACGACATCTTCGTGACATGGATTTCCAATGCCAAACTGAACTATAATGTTTTGAAAATGTTGTACGATTTTGAAAGCCCCTTACCATATTCAATTTCTGTACTATTGGTTCTTTCTTTTATGTAGATGTTTCGTGTACCTGGAGAGGAACGCAAGTTCGATCAAAGCGACAAGTTTGGCGAACGTGAATCCATACGTACATGTAAAACAATAATGAAGGAGACCAACACAATCATTGAAATAGCAACGTCAAAAGATCAATCTTTAACATTCCTAATAACTGGCAAGCAAAATCAAGTGTTAGACGCTAAACGTCGAATTTTAACAACATTTCAGACTCAGGTTCGATGTTGCATATACAAATTTTGTGTTCGAATTTCGATGAGCGAATATGAGGAATATTTTGATTTTTTCTTTTTCTTTGTCATTTTTAGGCAAGTAAGCAAATTAGCATTCCTAAGGACCACCATCGTTGGATTCTTGGAAAACTGGGACAGCGTCTTAAAGATCTAGAAAAGACAACTGCGACCAAAATAAATGTTCCATCTGTCCAAGATCAATCAGATACAATAACAATTACAGGAACTAAGGAAGGAATTGAAAAGGCCGAGCATGAAATTCGAGTAATTTCCGATGAACAGGTGCGTGAATTTATGATCTTATTCGATTATATTGTACTGAATAACATAATACGTATCGGTGTTTTCGTAGTCGAGAAAAGCGTTCGAAAGAGTATCCGTGCCAAAAATCTATCATCCCTTTATACATGGTGCACACAACGAGAATCTCAATGCCATGATGGCAGAGACAGGTGCTCGAATCAATATCCCTCCTGCTTCAGTGCAAGAAGATGAAATCACCATTGCTGGCGAGAAAGAAGGTGTTTTAGCAGCAAAGCAGAAAATCGAAGACATTTATAGAGATATGGTACGATATTAAATGAAAGTTATCATTAAGTGGAAATTAGTTTGAATTTGTTCCAGAACTAATATTGCATTTCCGATTTAGGAAAAAAGATGTACAATAGTATCGGTTGAAGTTCCAAAATCTCAGCACAAATATGTTATTGGCCCACGTGGTAGTACGATAGCCGAGATATTGCAAGTAACTGGTGTAAGCGTAGAAATGCCTGCACCAGATTCTCCAACAGGTACTATTACTCTTCGTGGACCACAAGAGAAGCTCGGCCAAGGTAATTTTTTCAGTTTTAAATTTCTGGGTATTTTAAGATAGTATACACATCGACGCAATAATATAATAATCTTTATTACTATAATATTACAGCATTGAATAAAGTATACGAAAAAGCGAATAGTGTTCGTACGGCAGTAGTGAAAGCACCTGTTTGGATTCATAAATATATAATTGGGAGAAAAGGTGTTAATATTAAACGTATTACGCAAGAAATGCCAAAAGTGCACGTAGAGTTCACCGGAAAAGAAGATAAAATCAAGATCGAAGGTCCTCCCGAAGAAGTAGAAAAAGCACAAAATGAACTTGAATTAATGGCTAGTGATCTTATATCTAAGCTCACTTTTACAGAATTAAATGTCGATCCTAGATTTTATAAGCATATTATTGGTAAAAATGGATGTAACGGTAAGTTCTTTCGCATTTAATTTAACTGTTACAACTGTATTATAATAAATTTTCCATTGCATCGTTCCTTTTTTTTGTTAATAGTGAATCGTGTAAAGGAGGGGACAGGGGTGGTAATTAATATTTCTGAAAATGATGGTAGCAATGTCATTCGTATTGAAGGAAATCTTGCCGGTGTGCTTAAAGCTCAAACGGTTTGTAATATTTATTTGACGTGCTATAAATATTATCGAATCTAAATGTGATATTTTTTTAAATATTTCGCTTTATTCGCAGGAGTTAGTAGAGATGGTGAGGAAATTAGAAAATGAGAAAGAGAAAGATGTAATAATAGATCACCGTTATTATCCCAGTATTATCGGGAACAAGGGAGATAATATTAAGGAAATCAGAGATAAGTTTAATCAAGTACAGATTACTATTCCTGGTCCAGGTATGTAGCGTTATATATGCAATAACTAGAACTCGGATTTATGCCAGGTACAAACATTCGAAAGACCTCGGCCCTTGTTGGCATTTAGCCAATAAGAGCTCGATGTGCATTTTTAGAGCACGGATCATGTTTACCATTATGCATTGCGATTATATTCTTCTGTCTTAAAATATATCTATAATGAAATGTGAAATTTTAATACAAAAGTTATTTAAGGGGTTCCACTCTTTTTTACAGGGGAGAAAGGAGACATAGTTAAAATTAGAGGGCCCAAAGAAGATGTAGATAAGTGCCATAAATATTTAATGAAGTTAGTAAAAGAACTGAATGAGAATAATTATGTCTTAGAGGTACCTATTTTCAAGCAATTCCATAAGTTTGTCATTGGAAAAGGCGGAGTTAACATTCGTAAGGTTAGTACTTTGTTCGTAATATCTAACAGTCTAAATACTTGAAAGTACGCATTGAATATAATTCTTATCTGCTATATAAAATACGCAGATTAGAGAAGAAACGCAAACGAAAATTGATTTGCCCGCTGAGGGAGAGAAGAGTGATGTGATAACTATTACAGGCAAAAAAGAAAACGTGGAGAAAGCTAAAGAAATGATTCAAAAAATACAAAATGAATTGGTAATTTTCATTAGTCCAAAAATATGAAATACCCTGCCGCACCCATTATTGTCTGATTAATTGAATAATTTGTTTTAGGCCAATATTGTTACGGACGAAATCGTAATTCCACCAAAGTTCTACAACTCCCTTATTGGTACCGGTGGAAAATTAATTCACTCTATTATGGAAGATTGCGGCGGTGTAGCTATCAAATTTCCTACAGCGGAAAGTCGAAGTGATAAGGTATATAAATTTAATAAACAATTTGGGTTATAATCATTGTAGGGTAAGAATATGCCGTATTAATATAAGAATATTGAATGCAGGTTACTATTAGGGGGCCGAAGGAAGATGTTGAAAAAGCGAAACAGCAGTTGCTTGAACTTACGAATGAGAAGCAATTATCTAGTTTTTCAGCTGAGGTTCGTGCCAAAGTACAACATCACAAATTCCTTATTGGAAAGAATGGTGCCAATATTAAGAAAGTACGTTCATGGATTATCTAAAATTCTATATATATATATATATGTACATGAATATCAGTCGATAACTGTTATTTATTCCTTTTAGATAAGAGAGTCCACTGGTGCGCGTATTGTATTCCCAACGGAAGAAGATCAAGATAAAGAAGTGATTACTATAATGGGGAAAAAAGAAGCCGTTGAAAAGGCTAAAGCTGAGCTTGAAGCTACAATTAGTGAAATTGTAAGTGTCGTATTTTTCGTTCGTTTACATTACAATTATTTATATTTCATTTAAATTAAATTTATTTTCTACGATATGAAATTCATTGCTTATACAGGACAATATCACCGAAGGTGAAATCCGCATCGATCCGAAACATCACAGACATTTTGTAGCCCGGAGGGGTGGTGTTTTGCATCGTATTGCAGATGAGTGTGGAGGAGTTCAAATTTCATTCCCGAGGGCTGGCATTGATAGCGACCGTGTAATTTTGAAGGGATCACACGAATGTATAGAAGCAGCGAAGCAACGAATGAGAGAAATTGTGCAGGAATTGGTAAATATTTTTTCACTTAAACTTTTGTTGTCGTTTCGCGCATAAACTATATTGAGTTGCGGGCATCTTATTTCTTAGGAATCAATGGTAACCGAAGAATGTATAATTTCTCAAAAACATCATCGCACTGTTATGGGAGCTAAAGGCCGTAAAGTACAAATGATTACATCGGAGTATGATGTACAAATTAAATTCCCCGATCGCGACACATATGGTCAGTACATACGAATATTCTTTCGACGATCAATTGTGACACTCTTAACTCTGTTATATTCGTGTTTTAGACGATCAACGCGTAGCAGAACAAATGAATGGTGAGAACGGAGAAGTAGCAGAAACTATTCCAGCCTGTGACATTATTCGCATTACTGGACAGCCAGAAAATGTGGCAGCTGCTAAACAAGCATTATTGGACTTTGTACCAATTACAATAGAAGTGAGCATTTTTACAAATATCTTTGAATAATATCGAATATTAAATAATTATAATTAATCGTAATATCATTTCTAGGTAGAGGTACCATTTGATCTCCACCGTTCTATAATAGGACAGAAAGGTCGTGATGTGCGAGAACTAATGAATACATATGATGTTCATATTATGTTATCACCAGCGGAAGAAAAGCTTGATTACATTAAGGTATGCGCAATGTAACAGTTAATACCAAGATATGACTCTTTCCATCAAGGAGACATGTTATTTTACATTTATTATGTTTTATTTAGATTTCTGGAACACCTTCGTGCGTTGAAAATGCTAAACAAGCTATCCTCGATAAATGTAAAGCATTGGAAGCTGAACGACAAGACAGAGCTTTGAAATCATTTGAATTGAAGGTGCGACTTTTAATTCTGTTCTTAAAAATTATGCGTTCCATATGTATATATACATATGTGTAAAACTTAAAATCGTATTTCATTGTAGATCGAAGTTGATCCAGAGTATCATCCAAAGATAATTGGTCGAAAGGGAGCCGTAATAAATAAGATACGTAGTGATCATGATGTTCAAATCAATTTCCCGCGTAAAGGTGATCCTGAAGAACATATCATTACAATCACTGGTTATGAAAAAAATGCTTGTAGCGCACGGGATGATATCATGAAAATTGTAAATGAATTGGTAAGTTTACTGTCTACTTCCGTTGTTATACATTTTTCATTTAAACATGCGACGATTACTAATTAACTACTGTGTTCTTTACAATGAAGAATGGCTTAACTAAGGAGGAAGTGCATATAAATGCTGCTGTGCATTCGCGCTTAATCGGTTCGAAAGGTAGAAATATTCGTAAAATCATGGACGAGTTTAAAGTCGACATTAAATTCCCAAGGAAGACCGATCCGGACCCGAATATTGTTACAATTGTTGGTACGGAGGAAAATGTAGCGGACGCAAAAGATCGTTTACTGAACCTGGAGGAGGAATACGTAAGTCTATCGTTAAATGGGCCGATAGATTGCCTGCGAATATAATGTTTTGAGAAGTTCAATTATCCATGCACCATTATGAAAATTACAGATTCAAGACGTGTTAGAAAACGAATATCGTGAAAATTTGCGTTCGCCGCAACGCGATGAAAGAAATTCTGGCAATTCTGGCTTCGTGGTTAAAGGAGGACCTTGGGAACAGCAACAGCAAAGCGCTCCAAATACTGCTAGCGTTGAAGAATTTCCACAGTTTGCTGGATATTCTCATGTTCCCGTGACAAATCCTGATGGTCCTTGGGGTGTAAAGCGTTAATAATTAGACTAAAAAAAAACAAAAACCAAAAAAAACAATGAAAAATATAAGGTAACAATAAATAATAACTTTCCTCTGACAAACGATACAAAAAGGGTACACACATTAGTGCTAGGTGGTTCCCTGTTCCATTACTGATGTTGCTGCATACGACCTGGCCACTCCATTGGACTCTGATACTGGTTTACTACATAACGTTTGACGATGGTGTTTATATTTGCAGTTCATATACTAATAACTTATGTATCTGTAACTGTAACGCATGATTTTAAGTTAATTGCCATGTTAGAAATATTCACACATACAGTCAGACGCAAATTGCGCGTAAATTCATTCGCAACAGAACATCTGATTTCTTCATGACTTTTATTTTCGCTGATATATGCCTTTCAGGTACAGATATGTTGTACTTAAGACTGTGGCTTCGTAGGAACTAATTTTTTTGTGTATATTATATATTTCTCAGATTGTCTCTATCCGTATAGATTGTGTGGCTAAACGCGTTTGCGTTTAACCGAGCATAATATTTTGTTAATTTATTTATATTATTTGTACATATAAATTGCATTTTTTGCTACGTTGGACTTTAGTGGAATTGTTTTTGAATCACATTATAATGATATTAGAATTTGTAACAATCTTTTTGCGAATCATGAAGCTTTAAGGTCTTTCTAAGGAAAACGTTCCTAGATATAATTTCCTGCTTTTTTTATGTAGTTAGTATAATTAAGAAGATCGCTTTGTACTCTTTTGAAATTAAAGTGCTCTGTAAAGCGAACAAGTCTGCCAACAAAAACCTAAGATGATCATGTATATTATTAAATGCTGGGTTTTAAGAAAAGCAGAAGTGTTAGTGATTATTAACGTGCATTGGGGGAACATAATCTTTAGAAGGCCTTGCTATTTTTGTACTGCTAATAGTGCAGTTATCAAAGACACGGGACACGAGATTATTATTGGCGACATTTAAGAAAGAAAAAAACATCACGAATATTTATAATGTAAAGCGATACGTCATATTCTTGAAATAGCTGATTTTATTTATTCCTTCTATTTTACTGTTTGCTGTATGATGTGCAAACTTTTTGCATTCTACTATTTATGAGGCCAACTAGCTAAGAAAAACATATTCGGTTCAAGTGCCTTGTCTATTTTCTTCAAGACAGCTCATTTCAATTGTTGGAGGAATGTGAATATTAGATTATATAATTATATATATATATATATAGTATATTAATATATATATATGTATATATATATTAATATATACGTATATATACACACATACACATAATCGATATGATAGATATTGTACTACAGTACAATAATATATTACTATCACAAATAATAGATACTATCATGTATACAAAAATTCACCTATATTTTTTAGATTTACAGTAATTTTTATAAAACTACTTGGTACGACGACTCATTAGTGGTCTCAAATGCATGGTTTATATACAAAATGCCAGAATTAGCAATTTTAATATGCTTGGTTTTGGCTAAAATTTGATAGATGCTGTGCATGAATGTACCTTTTCTAATAAATTATAAATACAAAATAATTGTAATTATGAAATAATATTGTCTGTACACATAATGTCATGATACATAAATTCTATTGTAACAATATATATATATATATACATACATACATATACACGCGCGCGCGCACACGCACACACACACACACACAATTACTCTATTGTTAAAATGATGTTATTTTTTCCTTTTACTATTTACAACAATATGTCTAAATAAATTCATAAGACAATATACAACTGATTCATATTTTTATTTATTACAATATAGATGAGAATTCTAATGTATTCAATTGTTTCACAAATCCGTCATTCGGCTTAATACAGTGTCTAACTCTTTTCACTTTATTATAAGCATCGTTGTATGATAAATTTGCAAAAGCCATTAAGTAAGAAATAATTATCGCTGGTGAGCGAGACACACCAGCGTTGCAATGCACAAGAATATTTTCACGGCGATTTTCATGTATAATTCTAATGCATTTTTGTATTGCTAGAATTAGATTAGACTCGGGTAGATCTAATAAATCACAGTAATAATATTCAATGCCGTTAAATTTGATCGATGCGTCAATGCCAACGCTCAAAATATGATGAATTTTATGTTCTTGTAATATTTCTTTGCATGCGATAACGTCTTGCGAACTTAAAAAGAGTCCCGGAATTACACAAGCGATCTGTAAATCTGGTTTATCATCTATTACAAACGGTGGACCAGGGGCTAATTCTTTTTTTTCACCATTAGCTTCTTCGTATCGTTGACCGAGTGTATTAGTTACGATAGTTTTACACGTTTTTAAGTGTAACTTCTTACTTTTTATTAGACTCGTTAAGTCCATCGTATCTATATACACACGCGTAGATAATACTTTAAGGAGAAGCTAAAACCAGTGTAAAACTACAAAATTATATCGTAGATAATGTTCGTCGTAAGTGTAAATTTCCTATTACACTTGGCTTACATCTATTGGCATGGCATGACCAGTTTATTATCAGGACTTATGTTATATTTTAGAGAATATTCATCTATCTCTTTTTGGCAATATTCTACATGCGCGAGATATAAGCCGTACCCTGGAAGTGGTGCTATAGATGGAATCCAATTATGATGACCAGGTACTTGTAACATTGTACTTATATCTTTTTCTGTTATTTTACCCGTACTAAGGGCTAATAAGGATCCTGCAATTCGTCGAACCTGTACAAAAAACTAAATTGTTAATATAAAAATAGGAATGATGATTAATCAATACATTTCATAGTTATTATGTATTACAATCTATAACTCAGTTAATCCTATAACAGTCTAATAGAATTATGAATTCTAGCACAGTCAGGAACGAAAAGAAGTAATTAATAACGATGCAGAAAATAATAGACTAGATGTCCATTTAAACCATAGATATCTATGGCAAATAGTTTTGACGTGATGAATCAAAGATCATTAATAATATTAATAGCTGATTGTATAGAAATGATAATACCTGCTTATATAGAAAACCTTTTGCTGAGCACACTATATTCCAAAATTCAAAATTCCTAGATAAAGGATCAAATGGCATAAGGGGATGACCCTTTTCTATGATCAAGCTATCTAAGTTCCTTACATATCTGATAGGTCTGTTTGATATAGCTTTTGCACTAAACGTTGTGAAATCTTTCGTCCCCATGAAAAGTTGCGTTGCATTTTTTATTCTTTCAATATCAAACGTTTGCGATCTATATAATATTTGTGCAAAGTAAGAATAAAGTTTGAAGAATGCAAGTAATAAAAACAAAAAGCCTACTTCTGGCCTATGTAGGTATGTACCTGAGATGAAAACAGCAATTCATTTCGGATACAGGAATTCTGTGCTCATTATCAATTTTAGCCCTCATAAATCTGTAGATGTAAGTCCTGGATTTTGCAAAAACTCTTGCATGGAAATCGTTACTCACCGGGATGAATTCAAGTAGCCTTGGAACAGTATATTCAGTTACAACACCACTAAAGATTGTACGATACATTGTTCGATAACTGCATTAAGTGTTTACTTACCTAATATTGTGATGGCACTTAATCAAATACCGATTCACATGGCTTAGTACATCATCGGGATTATAAATCCAGTCGCATCTATTTTGCAAATCAATGTGCGCTGCATTACATAAGCTATGTACACCAGCATCAGTCCTATAAATTTTCAATAACGTATTTAATATTATTCTCATGACATTACGAGAAAAATGTAAATGTACCACTGGTGGAGCAGAAGGTTGTAAATATATTAAAGAATGCTTGTTTCATGTAAGAATATTTACCTGCTAGAAAGAGTTAGTTTTGGCCACTCAATGGATTTTGGGACCAGTGTTGAGAAAGCACATTCTAAAGCCCCTTGTACGGTGTCTGTGTCGTGCATTTGAACGCTACCTTTTGGAATTGCATTTTTTTGCACACCCCTAAAGGCATGCAACAAATTTCAGAATTATGTATGAAAGTGAAAATTTTGAGGTTTGACATGTCTCGAAATTAATGATACTAAATGAAATTTCATTGTTTTAGAATCGCATGTTATCTGCGCGTTTAAATTCAACGATGTTTTTTCTTGCAAACGCTAAAAATTTAAAAATAAATCATATGTATATAGAATGTACCTGTAATGCGTACCGAGATACGAAAATCTGATGAAATACCTGACCATTTCTTTATATTATTGTAAATACAACCTACTATTAATTGTTTAATTTTAAATCAATGAATAAGGTTTAACTTGGAAATCACTTTTCGATAGTTAACCTTAACGTACTTATGGGGCGCACTTTGCCGCACGCCGCATGCTTATCTAAATGCAATGAATCTTCGTGCCAATTTAAGAACGAACATTTATAAAAGAAGTACGAAGTATGTCTAACGAAATATTTGTTGAGTTGTTTGAAAATGTTTGTATTAATTTGAAGACGCTATTAGGTAACTTATGTGTCATGTTTCATTTAATTTTTGGAACTTTGTACATATTTGTACATAAATTTCGTACAAATACAGGGTTTGAAACGGTTCCAAAAATTACTATTAATGAAACTGTTATATGAAGGTTCTGACTGAAAGAATTATGAAGAATATTTATTTTGATTAATTGTTCTAAGGAACCAAAATGTCGACATATATCTATTTTTGTAGCAAGAACATATCGATTATAGAATCGCTGTTTTTAAAAATCTGCACTAATTGTAAAACGATTCTCGAATCGATTTTAAAATCACTGTTTTTCCGATTATGCACTAATTGCAAAACGATTGTAGTATCGATTCGAGAATCGCTGTTTTTTCGCTTCTGCACTGATTCCAAAACGATTGTAGCATCGATTCTCTAATTGATTTTACAGTAACTTAAAGCATTGTTATTTATTTAGTCTAATGTTATTAATCAAAATAATATGCAAAAATGATAAAATAATTCGTTTGAATACGTGTCGTGATTATTTTTATTTCTGTGCTACGGCTAATTTAGTTTTCAATTAAAATGTAACATAAAATTGATTCATCGAATGAAATAATCATTAAGATCATAAATTTCCAAACGCGATGTGCGTGCAACTCAAGATTGAATCATACTTTGCATAATTTAAAATTCAGCTCGTATTGTAATAAATCGTTTCGTTTAGCTGTACAGAAGTACTTTAAACAGTTTTGTCTGTCTCCCTCTGGAGGGGTCTCGGCATAAAAATGAAAATGAAATTTTCCTGGTGGTGGAAGGTAATCAAACAATATTTAAAAAATTGCAATATACATGGCGTTAAGTATCTTGTTGACAATCAACTTTCGTACATAGAAAGGTAAATGCGTATATAAAATTGATTATTATTTGCTAAAACTGTAGCACTAAAACATATTTGCATGCAATTTTTAAATCTTTCATTATATAAATTTAAAAGCTGCACCTATGCAATGTAAAATAAATACGAAATTTGTAATTCCTTGCAAATAATACATTTTAAAAGGATTATCGTGCTAATTAATTCGCAGATTATTTTGGCTTATTTTCTGTGCATTATCATGGTACGTTTGTGCAAATATGATTAACAACGTTCTGAGGAACTATGTTCAATATCCTGTTGCTCTAACCACCGAGACCAGTTACGTTGATTGGCAAACACCATTTCCTTCTGTAGCTTTTTGCATTTCCTCCACGTCCACTATTAGAAAGTATTTTAAAAGGTACGTTAAATTCAGGGTATGTATTTATCGAAGTAAAAACAAAAATTGCTGTAATTACATTTTTGCAAAGGAGAGATTTCTTTATTATTGTACAATTTATTAAATATCAAATGTGTATATTATCAATATAAATTAGGATATATGTTGTTGATGTTTAAAATGAATTCGTACGTAAGGAACCCGGGATTGTGCACAAATTATTCCAACCCGAGTTTTCTTGGTACATCCGCTGAAGATTTACTGTCTGCTTATGAACAGGTGAAGTACTTACTAAGTGAAGTAAAATTCGAACGAAATTCATTCATCGAAAAATAGTTATATCGTTCGTTTTATTTATCGTAGTTGCGCGTTCCTTGCAAGGATTTTTTAGCGGAATGCACATGGAATAACATGAAGTTCAACTGCTGTGCCGAATTTCACGAATTAAAGAAAACAGGCGTGGGATATTGCATCGCGATGAACACATTCCACTTGACAAATAATAATGGAGAACCGAACGTGCGTTTCTTCGTGAATCGCACGGTGAAATACGGGGATCTTGTAATTGATATTCGGGTGGATGCAAAGATGAAAAAGTTCCTTTTTTCTGGATTTACAGTTCGTATCTATTTGCTTCATTAATAATCATATTAATCATTTGGTTATAATTAATGATATCCTTGAATTATTAATGCTGTAAGGAAATATCTATACTAATAAACAATTAAATTTTGTATTATTGGTATTAATAAATCTGAGTATCATTTTTGTTAAGAAGCCTAGAACAATCGATTATTACAAAATCGCGAGGCATTGAATTTATACACATTATCAGCATCCTCTTTTTTTCAAGAAAAAGAAAAAGGCTCAATATATAAAGGTTTGGCGGATTTTAGGTGCATGTTATTAATAATTTGCAATTGCCAATATTCAACAACGTGGAAAAGGAGGAAATACGCATTAAGGCGGGAAAAACTACCCGCGTGGAGATCTCGATGGACGACACGTACACCGAGGACGGCGTGAAAAACGTTCCGATTGAGCACAGAAGTTGTCGGTTTTCCGACGAAACACGAGAAAACAATCTATATGACATTTACAGCAGCGACTCGTGTTATCTCGAAGTATGCCAGCTTTTCTGTCCCCACTGTTTTAAATGTACAGGGTGTCTGCTTCAAGTATACTCGGTATAGAATATCCCCGAATGAATTGGAGTTATTTCAAATACATTCAAACGAAAGTTCTTTGATATAGAGGAGACCTTATAATAGTACTAAGGGCATATTTGTAACCACTTCACTTCCTTAGGAGTGATTCTACCTAGTACAGTTAAAGCAGACACCCTGTACGCGCGTATAATCCATCAGTGGCAGCGCTAGACAGGGAAAATATAATTTATAATGTTACCGTGACACTAATAAATTATACGTTATTCACGCTAGGTAATAATAGAGCGGATGATAAAGTTCTGTGGTTGCGTAAATTTTTATTATTTCGTGCCACAGGGGACAAGAGTTTGCAACGGCATCGAGACTCTCTGTATAATTGCTAATAAAACAAGAATCACCTCGCAATCAGTCAAGAATGAACAGTGCCTTCCGAATTGCGGAGGAACTTCGCTAATCGTGTAATGAATATGACGAAAATTACTTTTTATATTGAAACTTTTGTACATAACACAGTGCAATAATTGGCGTGAGATTTAAACGGAGAAAGCAAATTAATTTTATAATTACATTTTTTGTTATTTTATTGAAATTTGTTGGAAAATAAAATAGAAGCGCTGTTACACTTTATGCACTGTGCGTCGTGCATCTTTAATGCGAAATATTTACGTATATTGACGTATTTATAAATAACAAGACACTTTGTATTATAGAAATCGACTGGAGCCTTACGAATATGATTCCCCCAATCAAGAATACGCTAGACTCCAATTCACTTTGCTTTCGCATCCAACGGTGAGATACCGCAGATACGTTGCCAACGATCTTTTAGACGTTATAGGTAAAAGTTTGTTTCAATAAGTACGCACTGATATTTGAAGGAATTCACGGAACAAACGGAAGATGTTTCGCGCAAAGTCAAACATTTGCGCACATTTCTTTTACGATGTTTTTAATTGCCAGGATCATTATCTGTATTAAGTTTTGTCTGCGGCATTGACGAAGGGAACGGGAAAACATGTCAAGACACTTCTTCTGATAATGGGAATCCTCTGATCGGGATTGTAGAGATATAATCGTACACATATAGTTAGTCTAGAAAATGTAGCAATGGTAAATTAATCTTATTTATAATTATAGAGTGGCATAAGCCATGTGATTTTGCACAATAATATAATAAAGGAAAAATTTTGCTGTTAGGTTTCTTTATGTGCCCCAAAAACGTATCAAAACAACTGGAGCACCGCCAATAAAATGCCACAAATTGTAATTTTCCTCAAAATATTTATTACTTGCATTATATTATTTTAATACATATATTTATTTTTGTTTGCAGTTTCAATTGGAAGCGCCGTTGGTCTCTTCACGGGTGCCAGCATCTTAAGCATCTTCGAGATACCGTACTGGTTATTCGTTCGCCGAGACAAAATAATAGACTGAACGCTAAATCTTCTTCAATTATAATCCTAAAATGCGTGAATGAAGATTGATTTATTATTAACTTACAGGCACCGCACACGAGCTTAGCACGCATGCCATATTAATACAATGAAAGAGAACATCAAACCGTACAATTTTTCCATAATGCATTCTGAATCACGTGTTGCCATTTTATCTCGGCGCTGTTTGTCGCAAATATGCACGCGGGAAGACAGGTAGAAGTTCGTTGCAAATATATAATATGTATATACGGTTCGAAGAAAAGTCACTTTGTGCCCGAGACCTATATAAAGAAGATACTCAGGCTGTTGTATTTATTTCCCCGGCACAATGTCAAAATCAGAGCTGGAGATTCGAATCGTGCCGGATCTCTTGAACACCGAACCAGCTGCTTGCACGGATACGCAGACTTATAAAAATTTACTGACCCTCCAAGAGGTGCGAAACATAGTTAAACAAGCTGCGGGCAACGAAGCGGACGTAGAACATTTTTCTCTAAAATCTTATTCTGATGGGAAGCTTGGATTCCTTGGATCCTATCAAAAACTTTGCGTGGAAGTTAAAACCTCGAGTGGAAAAGAGATACTGCCCTTCTTCCTTAAAGGGATACCATACGAGGTGCCAAGTCAAGCCGAGTATGTGCTCGACAAATGCGCCTTTTTGAAGGAGAAAATCTTCTATCGCGACATAGTGCCGCAACTCTGTCACGGATACAACGATGAACAGTGGATGCCGGTCTGTTACTGGGTGAAAGACAATCTGCTGGTGTTCGAAGACTTGGACGCCAAGGGTTACTCGCTGAGGAGCAAGCTCTTCGACAAGGAGCTTATTGTATCGAGTCTAAGGACTATCGCCAGGTTGCACGCGTCTTCTCTTTTGACGGAAGCACGGCTTGGAACGCCTTTGAAGGAAGTATATCCGGAGGCGTTTATAGAGAACGCTTTTTGCGAGAATGGAAAGACTAGAACGTGGTTCGACGTTAGCGTGAAGGCTATCGTTGCTATCGCCGAACATCTTGGCCTCGATGCCAGCTTGATACCAAAGACTTGCGAGCTGGTGTTTCCAGCTATGGAGATGTCATCTACAAAGAGGAACGTTATTAGCCATGGTGATTTATGGGGAAATAATCTGATGTTCAGTAATACGGCACCTCCGAAGTGTTTGCTGGTAGACTTTCAATTGCTGAGGTATTCCCCTATGGCGCACGACGTAGCTCAATTATTATACCTCGTCGCTGATCATGATTTTCGTGTTACCTGGGAAAAGACTATGCTGAAGCATTATTATAGTGTACTGTGTGAGATTATAAATTCTGCGAAGGCAATCGCCGTGGAAGTGCCATCTTGGTCAGAGTTGGTCGAAGGAATGGAAGAGCAGAGATTGGCTGCTGTTATTACTGCAGCTGTATATTTCCAGACTGTGCTACTAGATGCGAAAACAGGCGCGGAGATCCTGAACGATCCCGATAGTTATCACGTCTTCGAATTTAAGGACAGGAACGAAACTGTGTTGAGGGTAATGAAAATTGATCCAGTATATTGTAAACGAGTAACAGAGGCCGTTACAGAGTTGGTTGAGCTCAGTTTTCGGTTGGACGAATTACCGAAACCCACCTAGCTTTAGTGGAAGCTGTTAATTAGTTTTTACAGTTTCTTCTTTGCGAAAGTTTAGCGTTACACGGCGTTTAAGTGTACGTACAATACTGGTATATTGACGTAAGATATTGTGTTTTTCAGATAACATGTAATAAACGGGATACGAAGCAAATGTTATATACCCTTGGAAATTTGTATTCATCATCTAACTCATTGAACGTTCTAAACAATTGTACGTTTCTTTCGCCAGTAAGTTTACAAAGTGTTTTCCTTATCGGCGTGCCCGAGTAATGAGAATAGACGGTATACGAATTTTTACATCGGAGGCGAATTGTTTTAACAGGAGATGAAGTTGAGTCGAAACACATCAAGACCTATCTATTTTCTCGTTTATCAATGCGCTATGTCTTCTCTGTCTGGTAGTATAGTCGACAAGAAAGACCAATTGTGGTCTACAAGTTGTATTCTCGATTCATCAGCTTCGTTGTTCTCAGCTACAGGCGGAGACTCACGCTTCTTCGACATTTCTTCTCCGCTTTCATCGCCTGATTCGTCATTCTCTTCAACTGCGTCATCTCTAGAAAAAAAAACAAAACAATAGAAACGCTATTAATTGCAACTAAACAGTTAGCAAACGATATTGTTAATCGTTTTGGAATAGGATTAGAATAGGATAGAATAGGAATAGACGCCCATACAATTTTCATAAATTACCTATCGTTTTTGTCATCCGATGATTGAGTTTTGGAGGACGATGAAGATAACAGAGACGTAATGAAAGATGTACAGAGCAATTTCATTGGCGGCAAAGTGTGGGCTGATACGCTGAGGAGCTGAAACGCACAAATATTATTCATTTAAATACGAACATTTTATTAATTTTCGTAAGTAACTTAACGAAGAATGAAAATAAAGCGTACTGGATATAAATATATACTCTGGGGGTGTCATTGAGATAAAAATGGAAGAAGAAAAATAAGGATGTATCGAGTAGACGAAGAGCTATTGTTACAAGTGATACACATGATATTTGACGTGCGTTTACTTTAGTCACACTTGTGACGCTCGCGACATCCGATTAGTTAATTAGTCTTAAGGCTGACGCAGGCACACCCCCGAACGAAAATTTCTGCAATTCCTGCAATCTTCTACTTCAGATCTAGGTTGACGCGTATCTTGCAACCTACACGAATATTCTTCTCAGTATACACCAGTTTTCGCCAGAAAGTCGGCAGGAAAGACGCACGTTTCATCCAATAGAAAACAAAATATATTACCAAGAAAAATCCAGATATGGTTGCAAAGATCCCGTCGCAATAGTATTCCATCAATTCTCTCGGGAGTATCTTTGCAACTACTTATTTACATATCAACTAGAACAAGTAACGAAAAAAGAAGAAGACATTCTTCTTGGCTACAAAGGGGTGATATATCGCGTGATTTATTTCACAATTTCTAATTCACAAGTGGATGTTGAACATAAAGAATGAATAGCGGTATCGTTTGAGGAAAATTTCATTCAATGAATGTAATCGGAAGGAAATTCATTTACAAAGGGACAATGATGCTGTCGAAGCTTCTAAGGGAACATCGCCTAGTTTAAAACAATCTAACAGGATTAGATAGAACGTTCGTACCGATACACACCCATACATTGAGAGAATACGATTTTATTAATAGGTAACGTAACAATCAGGACAGCTCCAGCGGGAGATAAGACTTTGTTCCTGGCTTCCCCAACAGGTTCGTCCTGACCTGGTTTTAACGGAACATTTGCAAACAATTCCGGGGCGACGTTGGAAACCAGCGTTCTCCATTGTACACCGTAACGAGAATGAATAAAGGAGGAACGTACTGTTCAAAGTTTTGATTCTTCTTAGCCGGCTGTTAAAACTTTGCGTTCCCGCTCGTTAATCTCTTAGGGGAATCGAAAACTTAATTAAAATCGAAGTTGCGCCCCGCGAACGATCCATCACTTTCGTGGGAGTTAAAACTTGTGCATCGGTGTGCGAATAAGTATTGAAGGAAATCCAACGGGGTATTAAGAAAATAAAATAATAATATGAACATCAAATAAACGAATTTGAAATAGAGAATATTTAGCTTTTGAGTTATTAAATGTGAAGAAATAAATCGGCATGCTGGCTGAGGTACTATGAAGAATTTCTGAAAACAAATCGAACAATGTTAGAGAATATCAGGCAAGATTTGGAGAGCTTAATATATTGCTACGTGCCTCCAGATAGAGCATAAATGGAAACGGTGACGAGGTGGCTGGTAAACAATTAAGTCTCCGTACTTCCACAGAAGTGACGCAATTTGTAAAGTAAGAACGAAAGCAGTGAGTTGACGGATATCCGTCTACTGCCAGTGTCGACGTAGATGTATCTAATTAACACTGAGTTTACGAAACGCGTCAACGAAGGTCCATTAATATTATATAATCAAATATCTCCTTTTTTAAATATCTCCACGTATATTTTTATGCGGCCACGACGAAAATAACTGTTCTTCAAACCAGCGACACCAGCCAATCAACCCCTTTACACGTATTCCAAAACAATTCCCATCTTTTCTCTATCTACACAGGACAAATTAGTATCGCCTGACGAATTGTTAATACAAATGGCATAAAAGAAAACTAGAAGAAGAAAAGAAACATTTATAGATCCCGAAACAGGTAATTATTATAACGTGTTCACGTTCTTCGTGATGCCATCATCAACGATCACGCGACCTTAAGGACAGTGTCTCGTGATGATCCTTAATTTTCTTAGCCTCCAGACGCTAAAGGCGGACTCCAAATGGGGCAAGATTTAACATTTAGACAAGCTGATATTATCACGTTCATTCGTACGACCACATAGACACTTCGTGCCGAACAAGTTTCATACAAGGCCCTCTCTTCTCCGATTGTTGCGCTGGTTCGCCCCGCGATAAAGGAAACTCTCTATTGATTTTGCATTGGCCTTATAGAGGCGAAATTTCGCTGCGATACACACGTGGACGTTCCGCCTCGAGACCGGTTTCTATTATTCTCGTGAATGGTCGCGATACGACCGTGATATCAAACGGTTAGGCGATCTATTTCTGAAACTGCTGCCAGCCTCAGTTTGCCGAACAATCACGAAACCCCTTATCGTCCTGAAAGAGAAGCAAACGAATAAGCTGCGATACAAAATACCCCCCCCCCCCCCCCCATCAATCCTTTTAATTCTTTCGCAAGATGATAACGACGCTTCGATACCGGACAATTATTTTTCACTGAATCGAGGAGAATTCATCGTGAAGCCGAACAGAGGAGTCGTAGGATCGCATGTTTCAACGAGCTATTCAGACGAAGATTCCGAGATGTACTTGGTGACGACTTCCGGGAAAATCGAGACGACTCCTCGAGCGACACGTACCGAAGGTTCTTCCGTGGAAGACAATGCCCTAGGTCAGAGGGACAACTGGAACGCCGTAAGAGGGTGGGAGTGCGGCGAAGTAGCTTCTATATTAAATCATGGCGACGCCACATCCCAAACTCAGTTCTACGTTGAACGCTCAAGCAAGAAACTCTTCCTCCGTGACTCTTCATCGATTGCTCTGTCGAGCAACAAGTTATCGTGCTTCTATTTTCAACCCTCTTTAAAAGTCTCCCCTGGTGAAGCCTGAGTAGATTGAAAATTCAAACGAAAGAAAGAACCAACAGAAAGGTAAATTTATACGGAAGACTTTGATATCCTCGGAGAAACATTGTACAAACGTCTCTGGTAGCCCTCATTGATATAATACTTGGACATTTGTGATCGACAGGATTTTCCAAACATTTCGCCGGTGAAGCAAACCGGCGAACGCCGCTCCTCGAGCGAATCTCCCTGTGCGTTCAGGAGAGATCGAAGGAGAGAAACTTTTTCCGTTTATTCTCGACAGTTTCGGGCATGAAGTTGACAGCGTGGAGTTTTGTGTCGTGCATCCTGATCGCTGTATCCCTCTTCGTGGTTGCTGCGTCCGCGTATCCCGCCAGCAATCCAGAGATAGTGAGTACTTTTTTTTAGTGAATCTCATTGACACGTTCACTGTTCATTCGAAAGCTAAGCTCGACGATCGATGCCCGATGAACCAGCTCCATTTAACTGAACATGGATCCATCACGCTCTGCGTTTCGTAACCGGCTACTTCCGAAGATGGTGTATCAGTTGTGCTACGTTTCATTCGTTCAAGATGATGCACTTGTCTCCCATCGGTGTTCCATTCGCGGCACTTCGATTTTCTTTGCCTGAAAAATCTCACTTCTTGTTGGGAATTTGTGCACAAAAATCAGTCACGTGTTGGAACTGGTGCGTGGGCAGCTAGTTGGGTCTTTGACTCGTGAACTCGCGTTCCTCGCCTCGAATTGGGCGCGTAGAAACGATGGAGGGAACACTAGTTCGAGTTCAGTCTGGAAAGATGCGAATAAGAGCCGGTCTATTAATTATACATTGACTCGTTGTCGCCGGGAACATCGAGGAATCTGTAAATCAAGCGGGATTGTCTCAATCCTTCCGTTTTTATTCTTCTTGCAAACCACCTATTGCATCGTTTAATATCACAATTCGACAAGTCCCGGTGTTCTGGCAATCAGAAAATGTTATCGTCAGGTCGTGCAACTTTGTATCGACGAAACGGGGCGAATAGTTGCGGTAGGAGAATCTATTAACACGTTTCATAGACGATAATTTCGTCTGGGCCGACATAATTCCGTCATCGATATTCGTGTTCGCAAGAGAAAAAACTTTCGTTGTAGATGTTGTGCTGTGAATAAATTCAGAATGAATTATTCGCAAGTTCGCGTGATTGACCGGCTCGTGTGGAGTGTTCGATAAACGAGGAGGAATTACATCAATGTTGTTTTCCGTAGACCCACCGAATCAATAAGTGTAAATAGTATTCGCATTTTCCTCATTACGAGCACGTGGGACGTATACGATAACATTGCAAGCACAAGTGGACATTGCTCGCGAGCGCTCCTTATTAAGTCAATCTGTATTCTCTGGTTGTATTGGTATATCTAATCAAGCCAAATACTGTAGGTGGTACCGTAAACAGAGTTCACACTCGTGGAAATTGCTTTTGGACCTTCCATTGTAGTTCATTTCGCTGGAGGAGGTAGCGATCTGTATGGTTTTTCGGAAGAGATTAAAAAAAGAGACTTCCATACATTACCGTCAAATTTTCGGGTTTTTCCCTGACCATTCTTTGTAATATTTTAAACATCAATTTACTGCAATATTGGACAAGGTGTATTTGTTTGTAGTTTAAACATGGAGGATTACATTTCAAAAATTCGTTCCAATTAGTTATAGAAAATAGAGACCTCTCGTATTAAAAGTTAAATCAAAAATAAAACCGATCTAACGTTTGGTACATAAATTTCCCCGGGAAACCTTTAATGTTTCGGAAACAAGCTCTAGAGTTTGCGACCTCTTTCTGCCAAAGTATTTGTTCAGTTCATTTATATCACTTCCACGCTACGGACAATAGTTTGAGTTTTATTAAACGCAGTCAATTATTTTTTTAAGATGTATAACTTGCAGGCGATCGAGAATATGCGGCAGATCCCGCAATGGCACTGTTTGCGCTACAGGAAATTCGATTTGGTTCGCCGTTGTCGGAATTACCGTTTAGGAAGGAAACACTGACAGATAAAAGATCGCCGAAATTCTGGATGGGCCACCACAGCAAATAAATCACAATATTTCAAGTTCCATCGACCAGCCTTTTTGAATATCCTGCTGCACATGTTCAAACTTTTTTGAAAGCGAGAAACGATATTATGTAAAAAGTCGCAAGTAATACTTCTACAGATATCTTGTAAATTTACTTAGTTGATAAATGGAGCAATATCGTTTATATAGATCGTAACTCAATGTTTCATACTTCTGTCATCTGTTTCAAGACCGCATTTCCGAGACACCGATATTCATTTATAACATCCACATTGTATAGTTTAGAGGATTGAAAAAAAAAGAAGAAAAGATCAAAGAAAATAGAAACATACGAGATTAAGTTATATTTTCCTATGATCGAAAAATCAATAAAGACTACTGTATTAAGTTACTGATGAACTACGTACTACTTGTACTTCAGTGTTTGTTAATTATTTACACTATATATTGCATGAGAAACTGTGTGTATATAAATGCTCGCTGATCTCATCGTAGAATGAGTATATGTTTTAGAATAAAATTATTTTTTTTATCAGCAAAGGCGTTTTAATATCGATATCGCCTAATTATTGAATATCATATTTATTGATTGTACAAATGAAAAATTAAAATAGTGCGTTTAATGTTACTTACTTCTTCCACCATTCCTTTTCCCGATACTCCCAGATGTTCGTGCATAAACGGTGTCGTTGATTCTCTGTCCACAGTGGTTTTAGCTGCTATTAAACTACCAAAGGCAGTCGCGGGCACCGTTGTCTTTGTAGACAAAACTTCGAGAGTAAGGGCTACTTCCGATTCTGGTTCTAGCGTCAATAATTCCTATAAAGTAATCCAAATATATATTATTCTGTACAAAATAGTCATACCAATTTTTAAGTGCACTTAACAACGTACTTGATTAGAGTCCAAAAAGAAAAGCTGAGATTTTCGTTGCCATTGCCTATACGACGAATCTCGTTTCTCTTGCAGATGTGGTACAAATGCAGCCCCTAGGATAGAACTATTACGTTCGATGACGCTATTCCTCGTATAGATAGGTGTCGACTTTTGTGGTGTAAATACAAACACTGAAATTAATCAATCGATTATTATACATATTAATTATATATCATTATAATTACAATAGAACATGTACACAGAAACAAGCTTGATACACCGTTTAAGGGAACTCTTTGGCTTACACGAATTATCGGTTGTGAAAACGGCCATGTGCGTTGATTTCGGATCTGCTGCAAGTGTTGCAACTTTTAAAGGAACGCTCCATACCAGAGTAAGGGATAAGATGTTCCAAACGGCGATGTGCTGTGTCGAAGCTGCTACCACCAGATGACAACTTTCTTGTTTTCCGAATTCGATTCGTCTACGGAAAGGTAAAGAATAATAACGATGTTTCGAGTAATATCTTGATCGTTATTGTATTTTTAAAACTTACGTCACCGGGTACTGATATTGACTGTGCGTAAGACTACATTTAAGTGTACACGTATCAGGCGTCCACATTGTTACACTGGAATCAAAGCCAATACCAACTAATGAACCATCTATCGAGAAACCAGCATCTGTGACAGGCAAGTTCCTATAATCTCCTATACTATGACACTGCCAATATTTTGTTTTTTCTAAAATAAATGTAAAGTTGTAATATAATGTAACAGTTAAAATTGCAACAAACAACTCGAAATGCATAATTTTCACATACTGTGTATAGATGAAGATTCTACTAAATGCCATAATTTAAATTTCTTATCTCTGCCAGTCGTCACTGCCAATGCTCCGTCCTCGTCGAATAAAATACACGGTTGGAAGTTTAAAGCATTAATACCACCGTCGTGGGGAAGTTCAATCGATGTATTCAACGCAAACCTAAGAATATAATAATCTTATATCTGCAGTTAACGTAAACATGCATTTTATACTTACAATTGCTGTTTAGTATCAAACATCCAAAACTTCAGCCTTACTTCTATACACGATGCTTGATCGTTTCTTTCTTCAACGGTCGCCAACCATGTACCATCGTGATTTAACGCTATTTTTGTTACTTCCGTGTTTACAATAATTACACTACGCTCTTGAGTTAAAAAATTTTGTGCAGTAATATTTATCTACAAAAATATATCGCTCATTTTAACAAATTAGCTACAATGCTTGTATTCTTGGATTACGTTGAATTTTGTACAGCTACTCACATTGTATAATAAACTCTTCGTATGGGTATTGTAAAACTGAACGTGTCCAGTGCGACTATTTAAAACTAGGCAGTTTGTACGAGGATCAACTGCAAGACCGGCAGGGAATAAGTCTTGTGACGACAAAGTCACACCCCATGTGAAATTTTGTATTACAGATGTTAATTTCCTTTGTGGATTTACAACTACAATACCTGTAATATTTAACCAATGGAAAGTATCAGTAGCGTAAGTTCTTCGCAAAAATAATCGCGGTGTTACATATCGATGTAATCATACCATTGTCCAATGTAGAAACAGCAACATACAAATTGTCTGGAGCAATGGTAAGATGTTTAATGGGTGCTGGTAATCGAGGAAGGAAAGATTTAAGGTGTGGATTAGCTAAAACCCATTTTACCAGCACACATTCCCCTCCACCTGTATACATGTGACCACCTGCAATATTTAATTTATATACAATTATTACACGCTCTCCAAAGCTAAAGCTCTCATGATGTATTACGAGTCGAATCTCGGTAACTTGAGTCGCAAGGGATGTAGGGCATATCTTCGAATTATAGGTGAATAAAATAACGTATCCAAACGTAGCAAACAATTCGAGTTGCAGAAATTTTTACTATGGAGCGGAAGGGAATGAACAAAGTTCTAGTCTTACAGGGGTTTTCGATTTACCGAGATTCGACTGCACTATTTTATTTTACATTTCAAAGGATAATTATACCTGATTTGCTGAATGCTATTTCTGTAACAGGTAACGTGTGCCAATGATAAACGGATGTGTATGGTCTTGTTTGAAACAAACTCCTCCATACTACTACACGACCAGTTGTGTCTCCTGTTGCAACGCATTCTTCGTCTGGATGTCCAGCAATGCATGTTGGTAGTCGACCTGTTTTTCCCGTCTTGTGTCTAAAATGTTCAAACATTTGTTATTACAATATATATATACATTGTAAAAAATGTTTTTTAGCGGATAATAATGCGTACAATTTATCAATGAGGTTCCTGGCTGGATTTAATATATGTAAATCTGCATCATGAAGCAGCGCTATTAAATTTTCCCCATAATTTCCAATTATGTCAACATAATATTCATGAGAATCCGTCCTATAATAATAAATGAAAATAAATCAAACAGGAAATATTATCACTTTATCGGTAAACAAAATATTGCTTACACTATGGATGTTGACTTTCTACAAACTCCATTATCTAAATCAAATAGAACTACATAAATTTTTTTATTACATTTGGACATATAAGTCACTAGCACCTGCCGTAACTCATGTCCTTTATGGTTCTTGAAGTTAATAATGTGGAAGGTCTTTATTCTAGGCTCTTCTGGAAATTTCAATTTCTATAAAGAGTAATAACAATAATTACAATTACTAAATAAATGCATATAGTAATGGAAATGCATTTAATATTCGTACCAATTTTTTTGCGATAATACCACTTTGACAACTCCAAAAATTTAGTTCCCCATTTTCTGTACAAGCGACAATCAGATTTGGATTCTCAGGGTGTAAAGTTAATCCTGCTATACGATGATTTGATGGTTCCAATTCTCTCACAAAGTCTCCAGTTTGGGTACTATAAGCCCTTATAACTTGCTTCCATACTATGTACAATGTTCTGCAATAATACACATTGACCAATGAAAAAGAAAATATATATATTGTACACAAGTCAATAGAAAAATGTATATGCCCGTTGAAATAATTGTTTGTCTCTTGTATTATATATAAATGTATTATACAGATATTTTATATAATATAAATATACAGCGCGAAGAACACATAAGGGAACTGAAGGTTAATTTGAAAACTTCGAAAGAAAGGGTTGACAGTATACTACAATCATTTAAAGCCCTCACTAAACCATGTTGCACCAGATACACCGATTTTCAATAAATCAACTAACAATAGAGTAATCTAAGATCACCCTTTGTAGTATCTGTATAATACATTTTATTAATTATCTATTTTCTACCTCGAGACTACAGTTGTGTCTTTGTATAGATATAAGCAAGTGAAATATTATTAATGATGATCGACGTTGCAAAAAGAGTTATATGCAGTTTCATACTAAATCTATGATTATAATTTTGAAGTATGACAAAACTTAAAACTTACTCTCCATCGTGAGAAAAGATTGGTCGTTGATCAATTATACTACCGCCGCCTTTTCTTGTAACAACTAAGTCGTCAACATCTATAACTTCAGTGTTTGCAGTATCGCGTCGGGAACTTAATTTCATCTGCATTTTATTACTTTAGTTGCACGGCACTTAATGTTCCTGATTGTTTCCCGCGGTATTATATACACCATACACCAGCGGCGCGCCAAAGTACAAAATAAACATAAGAAAATTATATTTTGACAATTACACGTGTTAATGCTGAAGTAACCAAAACCACGACCACATGGTTCAATCTTGTATCTAACACCTACGCGAACTTCATGTACTATTTAGGCAACTGTAGCGAGAAAAAAACCTAGATAGATGCAACGGCTGTATGGGAATTTCAAAATACATGTATATTTTAGTAAAGATAGAGATAAAGTTTATTATACAATGCATTATTTGTTTGCTAATGGATAGTGAATAAAATATGATTACGGAAGACATGTCATTTTATAATATTGCTGTAGGCTTGCGGCGCGGCGTCAGTATCAGTTTAAGCGTCGCAGCGTAAGGGTCGTCTATGCTTTCGGGGGTTAGCGACAAGTACATCACCCCACAATGCAATAATATCTCGGGTTGTACTTTATCACCGCATACGCCTGACTATTAGCATCTATTAATTAATACGCGTTTAGCTAACAATCGTTTTACTATCGCGGGAGTATATTAAAGTCTTTCTCAAGCAGCTTTTAGCATCGGTTCTTTCATACGCGATAAACTAGTCGCTTATTGTAATATCGCGTCAATTAATTTATTAGTGTGAACGGTTCCTCGAATCCGTATTATACCTTATTGACCGATTATTCGTATTCGACGCGGCTTATAAATAAAATACCCCTTTATATATTTTAATTAATAAATTAATTACTTTAATTAATGAACAAAATTGGTACTGCCATTTGTAAAGATATGCTTGAAACAACTCGGGTCCCTGCCATATCTACACTCAAAACTGCTGTCATGATATAGCCATCTATACAGAACTCCTTCAAACTACTCGCGCCTCTTACTTACCTTAAGTGTAGATATTGCAGAGACCCGAGTTTGAAGCCGCGGCAAAATGCGAAAAAGGACGCAAACGCTAGATGGCCCCACATACACGATTTTCGACATATCGATAGCGACAAAATATTTAAATATTCTTATCACGGATCCTACTGGGCAAATTTTAATCAGCGACGTCTCAAAAGAAAGGGAAACGAATGCGCTACACGATAAAAAATACCCCCTGGCTGTAACTATATATTGTTGACTATAATAACAATTTTAATTGGTTAATTCTTGATAACAATTGAACCGCACGTGCAATAATCTTCACACCTGTTGGAGATGATAGCCGACACTCGTAGCTATACTTTATGTCCTCTGGTCATTGATGCATCTCGTCAGGAAGTGGCAGTAATCCCGTTTGTTTATAATTTCTATAAACAAATTCGATTATCTCGGCTTCTACTGGGCCGATTTTAATCAACGACGTCTCAAAAGAAAGGGAACCGAATAGGCTAAAGGATAAAAAATACCCCCTGGCTATAAGTATATGCTGTTGACTGTAATAACTATTTTAATTGGATAATTGTTTATAACAATTGAACCGCAAGTGCAATAAAGTTGAGACCTGTTGGAGATGATAGCTGACATTCGTAGCTATACTTTATTTCCTCTGGTCATTATGCATCTCGTCTGGAAGTGGCAGTAAACCCATTTGTTTATAATTTCATTAAACAAATTCAATTATCTCGGCTTCTACTGGGCCGATTTTAATCAGCGACGTCTCAAAAGAAAGGGAAACGAATACGCTACACGATAAAAAAACACACCCTGGCTGTAACTATATGCTGTTGACTATAATATCAATTTTAATTGGTTAATTGTTTATAACAATTGAACCGCACGTGCAATAATGTTGAGACCTGTTGGAGATGATAGCTGACAATCGTAGCTATACTTTATGTCCTCTGGTCATTGATGCATCTCGTCAGTAAGTGGCAGTAATCCCATTTGTTTATAATTTTTTAAACAAATTCAATTATCTCGGCTTCTACTGGGCCGATTTAAATCGACGACGTCTCAAAAGAAAGGGAACCGAATAGGCTACAGGATAAAAAAATACCCCCTGGCTATAAGTATATGCTGTTGACTGTAATAACTATTTTAATTGGATAATTGTTTATAACAATTGAACCGCACGTGCAATAATGTTGACACCTATTGGATATGATAGCGGGCACTCGTAGCTTTACTTTATGTCCGGTGGTCATTGATGCATCTCGTCAGGAAGTGGCAGTAATCCCATTTGTTTATAATTTCTTTACACAAATTCAATTATCTCGGCTTCTACTGGGCCGATTTTGATCGTCGACCTCTCAAATTGAAGCTCTTGATTCAAGGAACATCCTGATTCACGCTTAGATCGGCCCTCGTGTATAGTTTCGGTGCAATACTCCAACGAATTATTTATTTGTTTATAAAAAATTAACAGCGCATTCAGCATATGTAAATCGTTTGTTGTCCTGTAGCAGCATCCTTTACCTTCATTTTGAGCACACGATCATTAATCTAGCGCATCCAGAAGCCGAGATAATTGCAGTGACCCGGAGTGCATTTTTGCCGATTTTTCAATTGTTAATAACTTTCGATCCACTAATGCCATTTTGTTGCAACTTTTGGAGGAGATAGCTATTGTTCGTAGCTTTTATTTAAGACAAGTCCGGTTAAGAAATACGCAGTAGAAGCCGAGAAAAACGCAATTGTTTAAATTAACGATGTAATCCAGGAATTCGGTTTTGAAGCCGCGGAAAAATGCGAGAAAGGCCGCAAACGCGAGATGGTGCCACATACACGATTATCGACATATCGTTGCCTTCAAAATATTAAAAAATTATTATCTCGGCTTCTACTGGGCCGATTTTAATCAACGACGTCTCAAAAGAAAGGGAACCGAATAGGCTACAAGATAAAAAAATACCCCCTGGCTATAAGTATATGCTGTTGACTGTAATAACTATTTTAATTGGATAATTGTTTATAACAATTGAACCGCACGTGCAATAATGTTGACACCTATTGGATATGATAGCGGGCACTCGTAGCTTTACTTTATGTCCGGTGGTCATTGATGCATCTCGTCAGGAAGTGGCAGTAATCCCATTTGTTTATAATTTCTTTACACAAATTCAATTATCTCGGCTTCTACTGGGCCGATTTTGATCGTCGACCTCTCAAATTGAAGCTCTTGATTCAAGGAACATCCTGATTCACGCTTAGATCGGCCCTCGTGTATAGTTTCGGTGCAATACTCCAACGAATTATTTATTTGTTTATAAAAAATTAACAGCGCATTCAGCATATGTAAATCGTTTGTTGTCCTGTAGCAGCATCCTTTACCTTCATTTTGAGCACACGATCATTAATCTAGCGCATCCAGAAGCCGAGATAATTGCAGTGACCCGGAGTGCATTTTTGCCGATTTTTCAATTGTTAATAACTTTCGATCCACGTATTATATACACCATACACCAGCGGCGCGCCAAAGTACAAAATAAACATAAGAAAATTATATTTTGACAATTACACGTGTTAATGCTGAAGTAACCAAAACCACGACCACATGGTTCAATCTTGTATCTAACACCTACGCGAACTTCATGTACTATTTAGGCAACTGTAGCGAGAAAAAAACCTAGATAGATGCAACGGCTGTATGGGAATTTCAAAATACATGTATATTTTAGTAAAGATAGAGATAAAGTTTATTATACAATGCATTATTTGTTTGCTAATGGATAGTGAATAAAATATGATTACGGAAGACATGTCATTTTATAATATTGCTGTAGGCTTGCGGCGCGGCGTCAGTATCAGTTTAAGCGTCGCAGCGTAAGGGTCGTCTATGCTTTCGGGGGTTAGCGACAAGTACATCACCCCACAATGCAATAATATCTCGGGTTGTACTTTATCACCGCATACGCCTGACTATTAGCATCTATTAATTAATACGCGTTTAGCTAACAATCGTTTTACTATCGCGGGAGTATATTAAAGTCTTTCTCAAGCAGCTTTTAGCATCGGTTCTTTCATACGCGATAAACTAGTCGCTTATTGTAATATCGCGTCAATTAATTTATTAGTGTGAACGGTTCCTCGAATCCGTATTATACCTTATTGACCGATTATTCGTATTCGACGCGGCTTATAAATAAAATACCCCTTTATATATTTTAATTAATAAATTAATTACTTTAATTAATGAACAAAATTGGTACTGCCATTTGTAAAGATATGCTTGAAACAACTCGGGTCCCTGCCATATCTACACTCAAAACTGCTGTCATGATATAGCCATCTATACAGAACTCCTTCAAACTACTCGCGCCTCTTACTTACCTTAAGTGTAGATATTGCAGAGACCCGAGTTTGAAGCCGCGGCAAAATGCGAAAAAGGACGCAAACGCTAGATGGCCCCACATACACGATTTTCGACATATCGATAGCGACAAAATATTTAAATATTCTTATCACGGATCCTACTGGGCAAATTTTAATCAGCGACGTCTCAAAAGAAAGGGAAACGAATGCGCTACACGATAAAAAATACCCCCTGGCTGTAACTATATATTGTTGACTATAATAACAATTTTAATTGGTTAATTCTTGATAACAATTGAACCGCACGTGCAATAATCTTCACACCTGTTGGAGATGATAGCCGACACTCGTAGCTATACTTTATGTCCTCTGGTCATTGATGCATCTCGTCAGGAAGTGGCAGTAATCCCGTTTGTTTATAATTTCTATAAACAAATTCGATTATCTCGGCTTCTACTGGGCCGATTTTAATCAACGACGTCTCAAAAGAAAGGGAACCGAATAGGCTAAAGGATAAAAAATACCCCCTGGCTATAAGTATATGCTGTTGACTGTAATAACTATTTTAATTGGATAATTGTTTATAACAATTGAACCGCAAGTGCAATAAAGTTGAGACCTGTTGGAGATGATAGCTGACATTCGTAGCTATACTTTATTTCCTCTGGTCATTATGCATCTCGTCTGGAAGTGGCAGTAAACCCATTTGTTTATAATTTCATTAAACAAATTCAATTATCTCGGCTTCTACTGGGCCGATTTTAATCAGCGACGTCTCAAAAGAAAGGGAAACGAATACGCTACACGATAAAAAAACACACCCTGGCTGTAACTATATGCTGTTGACTATAATATCAATTTTAATTGGTTAATTGTTTATAACAATTGAACCGCACGTGCAATAATGTTGAGACCTGTTGGAGATGATAGCTGACAATCGTAGCTATACTTTATGTCCTCTGGTCATTGATGCATCTCGTCAGTAAGTGGCAGTAATCCCATTTGTTTATAATTTTTTAAACAAATTCAATTATCTCGGCTTCTACTGGGCCGATTTAAATCGACGACGTCTCAAAAGAAAGGGAACCGAATAGGCTACAGGATAAAAAAATACCCCCTGGCTATAAGTATATGCTGTTGACTGTAATAACTATTTTAATTGGATAATTGTTTATAACAATTGAACCGCACGTGCAATAATGTTGACACCTATTGGATATGATAGCGGGCACTCGTAGCTTTACTTTATGTCCGGTGGTCATTGATGCATCTCGTCAGGAAGTGGCAGTAATCCCATTTGTTTATAATTTCTTTACACAAATTCAATTATCTCGGCTTCTACTGGGCCGATTTTGATCGTCGACCTCTCAAATTGAAGCTCTTGATTCAAGGAACATCCTGATTCACGCTTAGATCGGCCCTCGTGTATAGTTTCGGTGCAATACTCCAACGAATTATTTATTTGTTTATAAAAAATTAACAGCGCATTCAGCATATGTAAATCGTTTGTTGTCCTGTAGCAGCATCCTTTACCTTCATTTTGAGCACACGATCATTAATCTAGCGCATCCAGAAGCCGAGATAATTGCAGTGACCCGGAGTGCATTTTTGCCGATTTTTCAATTGTTAATAACTTTCGATCCACTAATGCCATTTTGTTGCAACTTTTGGAGGAGATAGCTATTGTTCGTAGCTTTTATTTAAGACAAGTCCGGTTAAGAAATACGCAGTAGAAGCCGAGAAAAACGCAATTGTTTAAATTAACGATGTAATCCAGGAATTCGGTTTTGAAGCCGCGGAAAAATGCGAGAAAGGCCGCAAACGCGAGATGGTGCCACATACACGATTATCGACATATCGTTGCCTTCAAAATATTAAAAAATTATTATCTCGGCTTCTACTGGGCCGATTTTAATCAACGACGTCTCAAAAGAAAGGGAACCGAATAGGCTACAAGATAAAAAAATACCCCCTGGCTATAAGTATATGCTGTTGACTGTAATAACTATTTTAATTGGATAATTGTTTATAACAATTGAACCGCACGTGCAATAATGTTGACACCTATTGGATATGATAGCGGGCACTCGTAGCTTTACTTTATGTCCGGTGGTCATTGATGCATCTCGTCAGGAAGTGGCAGTAATCCCATTTGTTTATAATTTCTTTACACAAATTCAATTATCTCGGCTTCTACTGGGCCGATTTTGATCGTCGACCTCTCAAATTGAAGCTCTTGATTCAAGGAACATCCTGATTCACGCTTAGATCGGCCCTCGTGTATAGTTTCGGTGCAATACTCCAACGAATTATTTATTTGTTTATAAAAAATTAACAGCGCATTCAGCATATGTAAATCGTTTGTTGTCCTGTAGCAGCATCCTTTACCTTCATTTTGAGCACACGATCATTAATCTAGCGCATCCAGAAGCCGAGATAATTGCAGTGACCCGGAGTGCATTTTTGCCGATTTTTCAATTGTTAATAACTTTCGATCCACTAATGCCATTTTGTTGCAACTTTTGGAGGAGATAGCTATTGTTCGTAGCTTTTATTTAAGACAAGTCCGGTTAAGAAATACGCAGTAGAAGCCGAGAAAAACGCAATTGTTTAAATTAACGATGTAATCCAGGAATTCGGTTTTGAAGCCGCGGAAAAATGCGAGAAAGGCCGCAAACGCGAGATGGTGCCACATACACGATTATCGACATATCGTTGCCTTCAAAATATTAAAAAATTATTATCTCGGCTTCTACTGGGCCGATTTTAATCAACGACGTCTCAAAAGAAAGGGAACCGAATAGGCTACAAGATAAAAAATACCCCCTGGCTGTAACTATATGCTGTTGACTATAATAACAATTTTAATTGGTTAATTGTTTATAACAATTGAACCGCACGTGCAATAATGTTGTCACCTGTTGGATATGATAGCGGGCACTCGTAGCTTTACTTTATGTCCTGTGGTCATTGATGCATCTCGTCAGGAAGTGGCAGTAATCCCATTTGTTTATAATTTCTTTAAACAAATTCAATTATCTCGGCTTTTACTGGGCCGATTTTAATCAACGACTTCTCAAATTGAAGCTCTTGGTTCAAGGAACATCCTGATTCACGCTTAGATCGGCCCTCGTGTATAGTTTCGGTGCAATACTCCAACGAATTATTTATTTGTTTATAAAAAATTAACAGCGCATTCAGCATATGTAAATCGTTTGTTGTCCTGTAGCAGCATCCTTTACCTTCATTTTGAGCACACGATCATTAATCTAGCGCATCCAGAAGCCGAGATAATTGCAGTGACCCGGAGTGCATTTTTGCCGATTTTTCAATTGTTAATAACTTTCGATCCACTAATGCCATTTTGTTGCAACTTTTGGAGGAGATAGCTATTGTTCGTAGCTTTTATTTAAGACAAGTCCGGTTAAGAAATACGCAGTAGAAGCCGAGAAAAACGCAATTGTTTAAATTAACGATGTAATCCAGGAATTCGGTTTTGAAGCCGCGGAAAAATGCGAGAAAGGCCGCAAACGCGAGATGGTGCCACATACACGATTATCGACATATCGTTGCCTTCAAAATATTAAAAAATTATTATCTCGGCTTCTACTGGGCCGATTTTAATCAACGACGTCTCAAAAGAAAGGGAACCGAATAGGCTACAAGATAAAAAATACCCCCTGGCTGTAACTATATGCTGTTGACTATAATAACAATTTTAATTGGTTAATTGTTTATAACAATTGAACCGCACGTGCAATAATGTTGTCACCTGTTGGATATGATAGCGGGCACTCGTAGCTTTACTTTATGTCCTGTGGTCATTGATGCATCTCGTCAGGAAGTGGCAGTAATCCCATTTGTTTATAATTTCTTTAAACAAATTCAATTATCTCGGCTTTTACTGGGCCGATTTTAATCAACGACTTCTCAAATTGAAGCTCTGGGTTCAAGGAACAACCTGATTCACGCTTAGATCGGCCCTCGTGTATAGTTTCGGTGCAATACTCCAACGAATTATTTATTTGTTTATAAAAAATTAACAGCGCATTCAGCATATGTAAATCGTTTGTTGTCCTGTAGCAGCATCCTTTACCTTCATTTTGAGCACACGATCATTAATCTAGCGCATCCAGAAGCCGAGATAATTGCAGTGACCCGGAGTGCATTTTTGCCGATTTTTCAATTGTTAATAACTTTCGATCCACTAATGCCATTTTGTTGCAACTTTTGGAGGAGATAGCTATTGTTCGTAGCTTTTATTTAAGACAAGTCCGGTTAAGAAATACGCAGTAGAAGCCGAGAAAAACGCAATTGTTTAAATTAACGATGTAATCCAGGAATTCGGTTTTGAAGCCGCGGAAAAATGCGAGAAAGGCCGCAAACGCGAGATGGTGCCACATACACGATTATCGACATATCGTTACCTTCAAAATATTAAAAAATTATTATCTCGGCTTCTACTGGGCCGATTTTAATCAACGACGTCTCAAAAGAAAGGGAACCGAATAGGCTACATGATAAAAAATACCCCCTGGCTGTAACTATATTCTGTTGACTATAATAACAATTTTAATTGGTTAATTGTTTATAACAATTGAACCGCACGTGCAATAATGTTATCACCTGTTGGAGATGATAGCTGGCAATCGTAGCTATACTTTATGTCCTCTGGTCATTGATGCATCTCGTCAGGAAGTGGCAGTAATCCCATTAGATTTTAATTTTTTAAACAAATTCAATTATCTCGGCTTCTACTGTGCCGATTTTAATCAGCGACGTCTCAAAAGAAAGGGAAACGAATAGGCTACACGATAAAAAATACCCCCTGGCTCTAAGTATATGCTGTTGACTGTAATAACAATTTTAATTGGATAATTGTTTATAACAATTGAACCCCACGTGCAATAATGTTGTCACCTGTTGGAGATGATAGCTGGCAGTCGTAGCTATACTTTATGTCCACTGGTCATTGATGCATCTCGTCAGGAAGTGGCAGTAATCCCATTTGTTTATAATTTTTTAAACAAATTCAATTATCTCGGCTTCTACTGGGCCGATTTTAATCAACGACGTCTCAAAAGAAAGGGAACCGAATAGGCTACATGATAAAAAATACCCCCTGGCTGTAACTATATGCTGTTGACTATAATATCAATTTTAATTGGTTAATTGTTTATAACAATTGATCCGCACGTGCAATAATGTTATCACCTGTTGGAGATGATAGCTGGCAATCGTAGCTATACTTTATGTCCTCTGGTCATTGATGCATCTCGTCAGGAAGTGGCAGTAATCCCATTAGATTTTAATTTTTTAAACAAATTCAATTATCTCGGCTTCTACTGTGCCGATTTTAATCAGCGACGTCTCAAAAGAAAGGGAAACGAATAGGCTACACGATAAAAAATACCCCCTGGCTGTAACTATATTCTGTTGACTATAATAACAATTTTAATTGGTTAATTGTTTATAACAATTGAACCGCACGTGCAATAATGTTATCACCTGTTGGAGATGATAGCTGGCAATCGTAGCTATACTTTATGTCCTCTGGTCATTGATGCATCTCGTCAGGAAGTGGCAGTAATCCCATTAGATTTTAATTTTTTAAACAAATTCAATTATCTCGGCTTCTACTGTGCCGATTTTAATCAGCGACGTCTCAAAAGAAAGGGAAACGAATAGGCTACACGATAAAAAATACCCCCTGGCTCTAAGTATATGCTGTTGACTGTAATAACAATTTTAATTGGATAATTGTTTATAACAATTGAACCCCACGTGCAATAATGTTGTCACCTGTTGGAGATGATAGCTGGCAATCGTAGCTATACTTTATGTCCACTGGTCATTGATGCATCTCGTCAGGAAGTGGCAGTAATCCCATTTGTTTATAATTTTTTAAACAAATTCAATTATCTCGGCTTCTACTGGGCCGATTTTAATCAACGACGTCTCAAAAGAAAGGGAACCGAATAGGCTACATGATAAAAAATACCCCCTGGCTGTAACTATATGCTGTTGACTATAATATCAATTTTAATTGGTTAATTGTTTATAACAATTGATCCGCACGTGCAATAATGTTGTCACCTGTTGGAGATGATAGCCGACACTCGTAGCTTTACTTTATGTCCGGTGGTCATTGATGCATCTCGTCAGGAAGTGGCAGTAATCCCATTTGTTTATAATTTCTTTAAACAAATTCAATTATCGCGGCTTCTACTGGGCCGATTTTAATCAACGACGTCTCAAAAGAAAGGGAACCGAATAGGCTACATGATAAGAAATACCACCTGGCTGTAACTATATGCTGTTGACTATAATATCAATTTTAATTGGTTAATTGTTTATAACAATTGAACCGCACGTGCAATAATGTTGAGACCTGTTGGAGATGATAGCTGACAATCGTAGCTATACTTTATGTCCTCTGGTCATTGATCCATCTCGTCAGGAAGTGGCAGTAATCCCATTTGTTTATAATTTTTTAAACAAATTCAATTATCTCGGCTTATACTGGGCCGATTTTAATCAACGACGTCTCAAAAGAAAGGGAACCGATTAGGCTACATGATAAGAAATACCACCTGGCTGTAACTATATGCTGTTGACTATAATATCAATTTTAATTGGTTAATTTTTTATAACAATTGAACCGCACGTGCAATAATGTTGAGACCTGTTGGAGATGATAGCTGACAATCGCAGCTATACTTTATGTCCTCTGGTCATTGATGTATCTCGTCAGGAAGTGGCAGTAATCCCATTTATTTATAATTTTTTAAACAAATTCAATTATCTCGGCTTCTACTGGGCCGATTTTAATCAGCGACGTCTCAAAAGAAAGGGAACCGAATAGGCTACATGATAAAAAATACCCCGTGGCTGTAACTATATGCTGTTGACTATAATATCAATTTTAATTGGTTAATTGTTTATAACAATTGAACCGCACGTGCAATAATGTTGAGACCTGTTGGAGATGATAGCTGACAATCGTAGGTATACTTTATGTCCTCTGGTCATTGATGCATCTCGTCAGGAAGTGGCAGTAATCCCATTTGTTTATAATTTTATAAACAAATTCAATTATCTCGGCTTCTACTGGGCCGATTTTAATCAACGACGTCTCAAAAGAAAGGGAACCGAATAGGCTACATGATAAAAAATACCCCCTGGCTGTAACTATATGCTGTTGACTATAATATCAATTTTAATTGGTTAATTGTTTATAACAATTGATCCGCACGTGCAATAATGTTGTCACCTGTTGGAGATGATAGCTGACAATCGTAGCTATACTTTATGTCCTCTGGTCATTGATGTATCTCGTCAGTAAGTGGCAGTAATCCCATTTGTTTATAATTTTTTAAACAAATTCAATTATCTCGGCTTCTACTTGGCCGATTTTAATCAACGACGTCTCAAAAGAAAGGGAACCGAATAGGCTACAGGATAAAAAATACCCCCTGGCTATAAGTATATGCTGTTGACTGTAATAACTATTTTAATTGGATAATTGTTTATAACAATTGAACCGCAAGTGCAATAATGTTGAGACCTGTTGAAGATGATAGCTGACAATCGTAGCTATACTTTATTTCCTCTGGTCATGATGCATCTCGTCTGCAAGTGGCAGTAATCCCATTTGTTTATAATTTCATTAAACAAATTCAATTATCTCGGCTTCTACTCGGCCGATT
Source organism: Nomada lathburiana (assembly GCA_963667235.1). Lineage (NCBI taxonomy): Eukaryota > Metazoa > Arthropoda > Insecta > Hymenoptera > Apidae > Nomada > Nomada lathburiana. The sequence goes on from OY763904.1 coordinate 5,234,022, forward strand.
TTAATCAACGACGTCTCAAAAGAAAGGGAACCGAATAAGCTACATGATAAAAAATACCCCCTGGCTGTAACTATATGCTGTTGACTATAATGACAATTTTAATTTGTTAATTGTTCATAATAATTGAACCGCACGTGCAATAATGTTGTCACATGTTGGAGATGATAGCCGACACTCGTAGATTTACTTTATGTCCGGTGGTCATTGATGCATCTCGTCAGGAAGTGGCAGTAATCCCATTTGTTTATAATTTTTTAAACAAATTCAATTATCTCGGCTTCTACTTGGCCGATTTGAATCAACGACGTCTCAAAAGAAAGGGAACCGAATAGGCTACAGGATAAAAAATACCCCCTGGCTATAAGTATATGCTGTTGACTGTAATAACTATTTTAATTGGATAATTGTTTATAACAATTGAACCGCAAGTGCAATAATGTTGAGACCTGTTGAAGATGATAGCTGACAATCGTAGCTATACTTTATTTCCTCTGGTCATGATGCATCTCGTCTGCAAGTGGCAGTAATCCCATTTGTTTATAATTTCATTAAACAAATTCAATTATCTCGGCTTCTACTTGGCCGATTTGAATCAACGACGTCTCAAAAGAAAGGGAACCGAATAGGCTACAGGATAAAAAATACCCCCTGGCTATAAGTATATGCTGTTGACTGTAATAACTATTTTAATTGGATAATTGTTTATAACAATTGAACCGCAAGTGCAATAATGTTGAGACCTGTTGAAGATGATAGCTGACAATCGTAGCTATACTTTATTTCCTCTGGTCATGATGCATCTCGTCTGCAAGTGGCAGTAATCCCATTTGTTTATAATTTCATTAAACAAATTCAATTATCTCGGCTTCTACTCGGCCGATTTTAATCAACGACGTCTCAAAAGAAAGGGAACCGAATAAGCTACATGATAAAAAATACCCCCTGGCTGTAACTATATGCTGTTGACTATAATATCAATTTTAATTGGTTAATTGTTTATAACAATTGATCCGCACGTGCAATAATGTTGTCACCTGTTGGAGATGATAGCTGACAATCGTAGCTATACTTTATGTCCTCTGGTCATTGATGTATCTCGTCAGTAAGTGGCAGTAATCCCATTTGTTTATAATTTTTTAAACAAATTCAATTATCTCGGCTTCTACTTGGCCGATTTTAATCAACGACGTCTCAAAAGAAAGGGAACCGAATAGGCTACAGGATAAAAAATACGCCCTGGCTATAAGTATATGCTGTTGACTGTAATAACTATTTTAATTGGATAATTGTTTATAACAATTGAACCGCAAGTGCAATAATGTTGAGACCTGTTGAAGATGATAGCTGACAATCGTAGCTATACTTTATTTCCTCTGGTCATGATGCATCTCGTCTGCAAGTGGCAGTAATCCCATTTGTTTATAATTTCATTAAACAAATTCAATTATCTCGGCTTCTACTCGGCCGATTTTAATCAACGACGTCTCAAAAGAAAGGGAACCGAATAAGCTACATGATAAAAAATACCCCCTGGCTGTAACTATATGCTGTTGACTATAATGACAATTTTAATTTGTTAATTGTTCATAATAATTGAACCGCACGTGCAATAATGTTGTCACATGTTGGAGATGATAGCCGACACTCGTAGATTTACTTTATGTCCGGTGGTCATTGATGCATCTCGTCAGGAAGTGGCAGTAATCCCATTTGTTTATAATTTCTTTAAACAAATTCATTTATCTCGGCTTCTACTGGGCCGATTTTAATCAACGACGTCTCAAAAGAAAGGGAACCGAATAGGCTACATGATAAAAAATACCCCCTGGCTGTAACTATATTCTGTTGACTATAATAACAATTTTAATTGGTTAATTGTTTATAACAATTGAACCGCACGTGCAATAATGTTATCACCTGTTGGAGATGATAGCTGGCAATCGTAGCTATACTTTATGTCCTCTGGTCATTGATGCATCTCGTCAGGAAGTGGCAGTAATCCCATTAGATTTTAATTTTTTAAACAAATTCAATTATCTCGGCTTCTACTGTGCCGATTTTAATCAGCGACGTCTCAAAAGAAAGGGAAACGAATAGGCTACACGATAAAAAATACCCCCTGGCTCTAAGTATATGCTGTTGACTGTAATAACAATTTTAATTGGATAATTGTTTATAACAATTGAACCCCACGTGCAATAATGTTGTCACCTGTTGGAGATGATAGCTGGCAATCGTAGCTATACTTTATGTCCTCTGGTCATTGATGCATCTCGTCAGGAAGTGGCAGTAATCCCATTTGTTTATAATTTCTTTAAACAAATTCATTTATCTCGGCTTCTACTGGGCCGATTTTAATCAACGACGTCTCAAAAGAAAGGGAACCGAATAGGCTACATGATAAAAAATACCCCCTGGCTGTAACTATATTCTGTTGACTATAATAACAATTTTAATTGGTTAATTGTTTATAACAATTGAACCGCACGTGCAATAATGTTGTCACCTGTTGGAGATGATAGCTGGCAATCGTAGCTATACTTTATGTCCTCTGGTCATTGATGCATCTCGTCAGGAAGTGGCAGTAATCCCATTTGTTTATAATTTCTTTAAACAAATTCAATTATCTCGGCTTCTACTTGGCCGATTTTAATCAACGACGTCTCAAAAGAAAGGGAACCGAATAGGCTACAGGATAAAAAATACCCCCTGGCTCTAAGTATATGCTGTTGACTGTAATAACAATTTTAATTGGATAATTGTTTATAACAATTGAACCCCACGTGCAATAATGTTGTCACCTGTTGGAGATGATAGCTGGCAATCGTAGCTATACTTTATGTTCTCTGGTCATTGATGCATCTCGTCAGGAAGTGGCAGTAATCCCATTTGTTTATAATTTTTTAAACAAATTCAAATATCTCGGCTTCTACTGGGCCGATTTTAATCAACGACGTCTCAAATTGAAGCTCTTGGTTCAAGGAACAACCTGATTCACGCTTAGATCGGCCCTCGTTTATAGATTCGGTGCAATACTCCAACGGATTATTTATTTGTTTATAAAAAATTAACAGCGCATTCAGCATATCTAAATCGTTAATTGTCGTGTACCAGCATCCTTTACTTTCATTTTGAGCACTCGATCATTAATCTAGCGCCTCCAGAAGCCGAGATAATTGTAGTGACCCGGAGTGCATTTTTGCCGATTTTTCAATTGTTAATAACTTTCGATCCACTGATGCCATTTTGTTGCAACTTTTGGAGGAGATAGCTATTGTCCGTACCTTTCATTTAAGACAAGTCCGGTTAAGAAATACGCAGTAGAAGCCGAGGAAAACGCAATTGTTTAAATTAACGATGTAATCCAGGAATTCGGTTTTGAAGCCGCGGAAAAATGCGAAAAAGGCCGCAAACGCGAGATGGCGCCACATACACGATTATCGACATATCGTTACCTACAAAATATTAAAAAATTATTATCTCGGCTTCTACTGAGCCGATTTTAATCAACGACGTCTCAAAAGAAAGGGAACCGAATAGGCTACATGATAAAAAATACCCCGTGGCTGGAACTATATGCTGTTGACTATAATATCAATTTTAATTGGTTAATTGTTTATAACAATTGAACCGCACGTGCAATAATGTTGAGACCTGTTGGAGATGATAGCTGACAATCGTAGCTATACTTTATGTCCTCTGGTCATTGATGCATCTCGTCAGGAAGTGGCAGTAATCCCATTTGTTTATAATTTTTTAAACAAATTCAATTATCTCGGCTTCTACTGGGCCGATTTTAATCAACGACGTCTCAAAAAAAAGGGAACCGAATAGGCTACATGATAAACAATACCCCCTGGCTGTAACTGTATGCTGTTGACTATAATATCAATTTTAATTGGTAAATTGTTTATAACAATTGATCCGCACGTGCAATAATGTTGTCACCTGTTGGAGATGATAGCTGACAATCGTAGCTATACTTTATGTCCTCTGGTCATTGATGTATCTCGTCAGTAAGTGGCAGTAATCCCATTTGTTTATAATTTTTTAAACAAATTCAATTATCTCGGCTTCTACTTGGCCGATTTTAATCAACGACGTCTCAAAAGAAAGGGAACAGAATAGGCTACATGATAAAAAATACCCCCTGGCTGTAACTATATGCTGTTTACTGTAATAAAAATTTTAATTGGTTAATTGTTTATAACAATTGATCCGCACGTGCAATAATGTTAACACCTGTTGGAGATGATAGCCGACACTCGTAGCTTTACTTTATATCCGGTGGTCATTGATGCATCTCGTCAGGAAGTGGCAGTAATCCCATTTGTTTATAATTTCTTTAAACAAATTCAATTATCTCGGCTTCTACTGGGCCGATTTTAATCAACGACGTCTCAAAAGAAAGGGAACCGAATAAGCTACATGATAAAAAATACCCCCTGGCTGTAACTATATGCTGTTTACTGTAATAAAAATTTTAATTGGTTAATTGTTTATAACAATTGATCCGCACGTGCAATAATGTTAACACCTGTTGGAGATGATAGCCGACACTCGTAGCTTTACTTTATATCCGGTGGTCATTGATGCATCTCGTCAGGAAGTGGCAGTAATCCCATTTGTTTATAATTTCTTTAAACAAATTCAATTATCTCGGCTTCTACTGGGCCGATTTTAATCAACGATGTCTCAAAAGAAAGGGAAACGAATAGGTTACATGATAAAAAATACCCCCTGGCTGTAACTATATTCTGTTGACTATAATAACAATTTTAATTGGTTAATTGTTTATAACAATTGAACCGCACGTGCAATAATGTTGTCACCTGTTGGAGATGATAGCTGGCAATCGTAGCTATACTTTATGTCCTCTGGTCATTGATGCATCTCGTCAGGAAGTGGCAGTAATCCCATTTGTTTATAATTTCTTTAAACAAATTCAATTATCTCGGCTTCTACTTGGCCGATTTTAATCAACGACGTCTCAAAAGAAAGGGAACCGAATAGGCTACAGGATAAAAAATACCCCCTGGCTCTAAGTATATGCTGTTGACTGTAATAACAATTTTAATTGGATAATTGTTTATAACAATTGAACCCCACGTGCAATAATGTTGTCACCTGTTGGAGATGATAGCTGGCAATCGTAGCTATACTTTATGTTCTCTGGTCATTGATGCATCTCGTCAGGAAGTGGCAGTAATCCCATTTGTTTATAATTTTTTAAACAAATTCAAATATCTCGGCTTCTACTGGGCCGATTTTAATCAACGACGTCTCAAATTGAAGCTCTTGGTTCAAGGAACAACCTGATTCACGCTTAGATCGGCCCTCGTTTATAGATTCGGTGCAATACTCCAACGAATTATTTATTTGTTTATAAAAAATTAACAGCGCATTCAGCATATCTAAATCGTTAATTGTCGTGTACCAGCATCCTTTACTTTCATTTTGAGCACTCGATCATTAATCTAGCGCCTCCAGAAGCCGAGATAATTGTAGTGACCCGGAGTGCATTTTTGCCGATTTTTCAATTGTTAATAACTTTCGATCCACTGATGCCATTTTGTTGCAACTTTTGGAGGAGATAGCTATTGTCCGTACCTTTCATTTAAGACAAGTCCGGTTAAGAAATACGCAGTAGAAGCCGAGGAAAACGCAATTGTTTAAATTAACGATGTAATCCAGGAATTCGGTTTTGAAGCCGCGGAAAAATGCGAAAAAGGCCGCAAACGCGAGATGGCGCCACATACACGATTACGACATATCGTTACCTACAAAATATTAAAAAATTATTATCTCGGCTTCTACTGGGCCGATTTTAATCAACGACGTCTCAAAAGAAAGGGAAACGAATAGGCTACATGATAAAAAATACCCCCTGGCTGTAACTATATGCTGTTGACTATAATAACAATTTTAATTGGTTAATTGTTTATAACAATTGAACCGCACGTGCAATAATGTTGACACCTGTTGAAGATGATAGCTGACAATCGTAGCTATACTTTATGTCCTCTGGTCATTGATGCATCTCGTCTGGAAGTGGCAGTAATCCCATTTGTTTATAATTTCTTTAAACAAATTCAATTATCTCGGCTTCTACTGTGCCGATTTTAATCAGCGACGTCTCAAAAGAAAGGGAACCGAATAGGCTACATGATAAGAAATACCACCTGGCTGTAACTATATGCTGTTGACTATAATATTAATTTTAATTGGTTAATTGTTTATAACAATTGAACCGCACGTGCAATAATGTTGAGACCTGTTGGAGATGATAGATGACAATCGTAGCTATACTTTATGTCCTCTGGTCATTGATGCATCTCGTCAGGAAGTGGCAGTAATCCCATTTGTTTATAATTTTTTAAACAAATTCAATTATCTCGGCTTCTACTGGGCCGATTTTAATCAACGACGTCTCAAAAGAAAGGGAACCGAATAGGCTACATGATAAAAAATACCCCCTGGCTGTAACTATATGCTGTTGACTATAATATCAATTTTAATTGGTTAATTGTTTATAACAATTGATCCGCACGTGCAATAATGTTGTCACCTGTTGGAGATGATAGCCGACACTCGTAGCTTTACTTTATGTCCGGTGGTCATTGATGCATCTCGTCAGGAAGTGGCAGTAATCCCATTTGTTTATAATTTCTTTAAACAAATTCAATTATCGCGGCTTCTACTGGGCCGATTTTAATCAACGACGTCTCAAAAGAAAGGGAACCGAATAGGCTACATGATAAGAAATACCACCTGGCTGTAACTATATGCTGTTGACTATAATATCAATTTTAATTGGTTAATTGTTTATAACAATTGAACCGCACGTGCAATAATGTTGAGACCTGTTGGAGATGATAGCTGACAATCGTAGCTATACTTTATGTCCTCTGGTCATTGATGCATCTCGTCAGGAAGTGGCAGTAATCCCATTTGTTTATAATTTTTTAAACAAATTCAAATATCTCGGCTTCTACTGGGCCGATTTTAATCAACGACGTCTCAAATTGAAGCTCTTGGTTCAAGGAACAACCTGATTCACGCTTAGATCGGCCCTCGTTTATAGATTCGGTGCAATACTCCAACGGATTATTTATTTGTTTATAAAAAATTAACAGCGCATTCAGCATATCTAAATCGTTAATTGTCGTGTACCAGCATCCTTTACTTTCATTTTGAGCACTCGATCATTAATCTAGCGCCTCCAGAAGCCGAGATAATTGTAGTGACCCGGAGTGCATTTTTGCCGATTTTTCAATTGTTAATAACTTTCGATCCACTGATGCCATTTTGTTGCAACTTTTGGAGGAGATAGCTATTGTCCGTACCTTTCATTTAAGACAAGTCCGGTTAAGAAATACGCAGTAGAAGCCGAGGAAAACGCAATTGTTTAAATTAACGATGTAATCCAGGAATTCGGTTTTGAAGCCGCGGAAAAATGCGAAAAAGGCCGCAAACGCGAGATGGCGCCACATACACGATTATCGACATATCGTTACCTACAAAATATTAAAAAATTATTATCTCGGCTTCTACTGAGCCCATTTTAATCAACGACGTCTCAAAAGAAAGGGAACCGAATAGGCTACATGATAAAAAATACCCCCTGGCTGTAACTATATGCTGTTGACTATAATATCAATTTTAATTGGTTAATTGTTTATAACAATTGAACCGCACGTGCAATAATGTTGTCACCTGTTGGAGATGATAGCTGGCAATCGTAGCTATACTTTATGTCCACTGGTCATTGATGCATCTCGTCTGGAAGTGGCAGTAAACCCATTTGTTTATAATTTCTTTAAACAAATTCAATTATCTCGGCTTCTACTGGGCCGATTTTAATCAACGACGTCTCAAAAGAAAGGGAACCGAATAGGCTACATGATAAAAAATACCCCCTGGCTATAAGTATATGCTGTTGACTGTAATAACTATTTTAATCGGATAATTGTTTATAACAATTGAACCGCACGTGCAATAATGTTGTCACCTGTTGGAGATGATAGCTGGCAATCGTAGCTATACTTTATGTCCACTGGTCACTGATGCATCTCGTCTGGAAGTGGCAGTAATCCCATTTGTTTATAATTTTTTAAACAAATTCAAATATCTCGGCTTCTACTGGGCCGATTTTAATCAACGACGTCTCAAAAGAAAGGGAACCGAATAGGCTACATGATAAAAAATACCCCCTGGCTATAAGTATATGCTGTTGACTGTAATAACTATTTTAATTGGATAATTGTTTATAACAATTGAACCGCACGTGCAATAATGTTGTCACCTGTTGGAGATGATAGCTGGCAATCGTAGCTATACTTTATGTCCACTGGTCACTGATGCATCTCGTCTGGAAGTGGCAGTAATCCCATTTGTTTATAATTTCATTAAACAAATTCAATTATCTCGGCTTCTACTGGGCCGATTTTAATCAGCGACGTCTCAAAAGAAAGGGAAACGAATACGCTACACGATAAAAAATACACCCTGGCTGTAACTATATGCTGTTGACTATAATAACAATTTTAATTTGTTAATTGTTTATAACAATTGAACCGCACGTGCAATAATGTTGTCACCTGTTGGAGATGATAGCTGGCAATCGTAGCTATACTTTATATCCTCTGCTCATTGATGCATCTCGTCTGGAAGTGGCAGTAAACCCATTTGTTTATAATTTCTTTAAACAAATTCAATTATCTCGGCTTCTACTTGGCCGATTTTAATCAACGACCTCTCAAATTGAAGCTCTTGGTTCAAGGAACAACCTGATTCACGCTTAGATCGGCCCTCGTGTATAGATTCGGTGCAATACTCCAACGAATTATTTATTTGTTTATAAAAAATTAACAGCGCATTCAGCATATCTAAATCGTTAATTGTCGTGTACCAGCATCCTTTACCTTCATTTTGAGCACTCGATCATTAATCTAGCGCCTCCAGAAGCCGAGATAATTGCAGTGACCCGGAGTGCATTTTTGCCGATTTTTCAATTGTTAATAACTTTCGATCCACTGATGCCATTTTGTTGCAACTTTTGGAGGAGATAGCTATTGTTCGTAGCTTTTATTTAGGACAAGTCCGGTTAAGAAATACGCAGTAGAAGCCGAGAAAAACGCAATTGTTTAAATGAACGATGTAATCCAGGAATTCGGTTTTGAAGCCGCGGAAAAATGCGAGAAAGGCCGCAAACGCGAGATGGTGCCACATACACGATTATCGACATATCGTTGCCTTCAAAATATTAAAAAATTATTATCTCGGCTTCTACTGGGCCGATTTTAATCAACGACGTCTCAAAAGAAAGGGAACCGAATAGGCTACATGATAAAAAATACCCCCTGGCTGTAACTATATGCTGTTGACTATAATATCAATTTTAATTGGTTAATTGTTTATAACAATTGATCCGCACGTGCAATAATGTTGTCACCTGTTGGAGATGATAGCCGACACTCGTAGCTTTACTTTATGTCCGGTGGTCATTGATGCATCTCGTCAGGAAGTGGCAGTAATCCCATTTGTTTATAATTTCTTTAAACAAATTCAATTATCGCGGCTTCTACTGGGCCGATTTTAATCAACGACGTCTCAAAAGAAAGGGAACCGAATAGGCTACATGATAAGAAATACCACCTGGCTGTAACTATATGCTGTTGACTATAATATCAATTTTAATTGGTTAATTGTTTATAACAATTGAACCGCACGTGCAATAATGTTGAGACCTGTTGGAGATGATAGCTGACAATCGTAGCTATACTTTATGTCCTCTGGTCATTGATGCATCTCGTCAGGAAGTGGCAGTAATCCCATTTGTTTATAATTTTTTAAACAAATTCAAATATCTCGGCTTCTACTGGGCCGATTTTAATCAACGACGTCTCAAATTGAAGCTCTTGGTTCAAGGAACAACCTGATTCACGCTTAGATCGGCCCTCGTTTATAGATTCGGTGCAATACTCCAACGGATTATTTATTTGTTTATAAAAAATTAACAGCGCATTCAGCATATCTAAATCGTTAATTGTCGTGTACCAGCATCCTTTACTTTCATTTTGAGCACTCGATCATTAATCTAGCGCCTCCAGAAGCCGAGATAATTGTAGTGACCCGGAGTGCATTTTTGCCGATTTTTCAATTGTTAATAACTTTCGATCCACTGATGCCATTTTGTTGCAACTTTTGGAGGAGATAGCTATTGTCCGTACCTTTCATTTAAGACAAGTCCGGTTAAGAAATACGCAGTAGAAGCCGAGGAAAACGCAATTGTTTAAATTAACGATGTAATCCAGGAATTCGGTTTTGAAGCCGCGGAAAAATGCGAAAAAGGCCGCAAACGCGAGATGGCGCCACATACACGATTATCGACATATCGTTACCTACAAAATATTAAAAAATTATTATCTCGGCTTCTACTGAGCCCATTTTAATCAACGACGTCTCAAAAGAAAGGGAACCGAATAGGCTACATGATAAAAAATACCCCCTGGCTGTAACTATATGCTGTTGACTATAATATCAATTTTAATTGGTTAATTGTTTATAACAATTGAACCGCACGTGCAATAATGTTGTCACCTGTTGGAGATGATAGCTGGCAATCGTAGCTATACTTTATGTCCACTGGTCATTGATGCATCTCGTCTGGAAGTGGCAGTAAACCCATTTGTTTATAATTTTTTAAACAAATTCAATTATCTCGGCTTCTACTGTGCCGATTTTAATCAGCGACGTCTCAAAAGAAAGGGAAACGAATAGGCTACACGATAAAAACTACACCCTGGCTGTAACTATATGCTGTTGACTATAATATTAATTTTAATTGGTTAATTGTTTATAACAATTGAACCGCACGTGCAATAATGTTGAGACCTGTTGGAGATGATAGATGACAATCGTAGCTATACTTTATGTCCTCTGGTCATTGATGCATCTCGTCAGGAAGTGGCAGTAATCCCATTTGTTTATAATTTTTTAAACAAATTCAATTATCTCGGCTTCTACTGGGCCGATTTTAATCAACGACGTCTCAAAAGAAAGGGAACCGAATAGGCTACATGATAAAAAATACCCCCTGGCTGTAACTATATGCTGTTGACTATAATATCAATTTTAATTGGTTAATTGTTTATAACAATTGATCCGCACGTGCAATAATGTTGTCACCTGTTGGAGATGATAGCCGACACTCGTAGCTTTACTTTATGTCCGGTGGTCATTGATGCATCTCGTCAGGAAGTGGCAGTAATCCCATTTGTTTATAATTTCTTTAAACAAATTCAATTATCGCGGCTTCTACTGGGCCGATTTTAATCAACGACGTCTCAAAAGAAAGGGAACCGAATAGGCTACATGATAAGAAATACCACCTGGCTGTAACTATATGCTGTTGACTATAATATCAATTTTAATTGGTTAATTGTTTATAACAATTGAACCGCACGTGCAATAATGTTGAGACCTGTTGGAGATGATAGCTGACAATCGTAGCTATACTTTATGTCCTCTGGTCATTGATGCATCTCGTCAGGAAGTGGCAGTAATCCCATTTGTTTATAATTTCTTTAAACAAATTCAATTATCGCGGCTTCTACTGGGCCGATTTTAATCAACGACGTCTCAAAAGAAAGGGAACCGAATAGGCTACATGATAAGAAATACCACCTGGCTGTAACTATATGCTGTTGACTATAATATCAATTTTAATTGGTTAATTGTTTATAACAATTGAACCGCACGTGCAATAATGTTGAGACCTGTTGGAGATGATAGCTGACAATCGTAGCTATACTTTATGTCCTCTGGTCATTGATGCATCTCGTCAGGAAGTGGCAGTAATCCCATTTGTTTATAATTTTTTAAACAAATTCAAATATCTCGGCTTCTACTGGGCCGATTTTAATCAGCGACGTCTCAAAAGAAAGGGAAACGAATACGCTACACGATAAAAAATACACCCTGGCTGTAACTATATGCTGTTGACTATAATAACAATTTTAATTTGTTAATTGTTTATAACAATTGATCCGCACGTGCAATAATGTTGTCACCTGTTGGAGATGATAGCTGACAATCGTAGCTATACTTTATGTCCTCTGGTCATTGATGTATCTCGTCAGTAAGTGGCAGTAATCCCATTTGTTTATAATTTTTTAAACAAATTCAATTATCTCGGCTTCTACTTGGCCGATTTTAATCAACGACGTCTCAAAAGAAAGGGAACCGAATAGGCTACAGGATAAAAAATACCCCCTGGCTATAAGTATATGCTGTTGACTGTAATAACTATTTTAATTGGATAATTGTTTATAACAATTGAACCGCAAGTGCAATAATGTTGAGACCTGTTGAAGATGATAGCTGACAATCGTAGCTATACTTTATTTCCTCTGGTCATGATGCATCTCGTCTGCAAGTGGCAGTAATCCCATTTGTTTATAATTTCATTAAACAAATTCAATTATCTCGGCTTCTACTCGGCCGATTTTAATCAACGACGTCTCAAAAGAAAGGGAACCGAATAAGCTACATGATAAAAAATACCCCCTGGCTGTAACTATATGCTGTTGACTATAATGACAATTTTAATTTGTTAATTGTTCATAATAATTGAACCGCACGTGCAATAATGTTGTCACATGTTGGAGATGATAGCCGACACTCGTAGATTTACTTTATGTCCGGTGGTCATTGATGCATCTCGTCAGGAAGTGGCAGTAATCCCATTTGTTTATAATTTTTTAAACAAATTCAATTATCTTGGCTTCTACTTGGCCGATTTGAATCAACGACGTCTCAAAAGAAAGGGAACCGAATAGGCTACAGGATAAAAAATACCCCCTGGCTATAAGTATATGCTGTTGACTGTAATAACTATTTTAATTGGATAATTGTTTATAACAATTGAACCGCAAGTGCAATAATGTTGAGACCTGTTGAAGATGATAGCTGACAATCGTAGCTATACTTTATTTCCTCTGGTCATGATGCATCTCGTCTGCAAGTGGCAGTAATCCCATTTGTTTATAATTTCATTAAACAAATTCAATTATCTCGGCTTCTACTCGGCCGATTTTAATCAACGACGTCTCAAAAGAAAGGGAACCGAATAAGCTACATGATAAAAAATACCCCCTGGCTGTAACTATATGCTGTTGACTATAATATCAATTTTAATTGGTTAATTGTTTATAACAATTGATCCGCACGTGCAATAATGTTGTCACCTGTTGGAGATGATAGCTGACAATCGTAGCTATACTTTATGTCCTCTGGTCATTGATGTATCTCGTCAGTAAGTGGCAGTAATCCCATTTGTTTATAATTTTTTAAACAAATTCAATTATCTCGGCTTCTACTTGGCCGATTTTAATCAACGACGTCTCAAAAGAAAGGGAACCGAATAGGCTACAGGATAAAAAATACCCCCTGGCTATAAGTATATGCTGTTGACTGTAATAACTATTTTAATTGGATAATTCTTTATAACAATTGAACCGCAAGTGCAATAATGTTGAGACCTGTTGAAGATGATAGCTGACAATCGTAGCTATACTTTATTTCCTCTGGTCATGATGCATCTCGTCTGCAAGTGGCAGTAATCCCATTTGTTTATAATTTCATTAAACAAATTCAATTATCTCGGCTTCTACTCGGCCGATTTTAATCAACGACGTCTCAAAAGAAAGGGAACCGAATAGGCTACAGGATAAAAAATACGCCCTGGCTATAAGTATATGCTGTTGACTGTAATAACTATTTTAATTGGATAATTGTTTATAACAATTGAACCGCAAGTGCAATAATGTTGAGACCTGTTGAAGATGATAGCTGACAATCGTAGCTATACTTTATTTCCTCTGGTCATGATGCATCTCGTCTGCAAGTGGCAGTAATCCCATTTGTTTATAATTTCATTAAACAAATTCAATTATCTCGGCTTCTACTCGGCCGATTTTAATCAACGACGTCTCAAAAGAAAGGGAACCGAATAAGCTACATGATAAAAAATACCCCCTGGCTGTAACTATATGCTGTTGACTATAATGACAATTTTAATTTGTTAATTGTTCATAATAATTGAACCGCACGTGCAATAATGTTGTCACATGTTGGAGATGATAGCCGACACTCGTAGATTTACTTTATGTCCGGTGGTCATTGATGCATCTCGTCAGGAAGTGGCAGTAATCCCATTTGTTTATAATTTCTTTAAACAAATTCATTTATCTCGGCTTCTACTGGGCCGATTTTAATCAACGACGTCTCAAAAGAAAGGGAACCGAATAGGCTACATGATAAAAAATACCCCCTGGCTGTAACTATATTCTGTTGACTATAATAACAATTTTAATTGGTTAATTGTTTATAACAATTGAACCGCACGTGCAATAATGTTATCACCTGTTGGAGATGATAGCTGGCAATCGTAGCTATACTTTATGTCCTCTGGTCATTGATGCATCTCGTCAGGAAGTGGCAGTAATCCCATTAGATTTTAATTTTTTAAACAAATTCAATTATCTCGGCTTCTACTGTGCCGATTTTAATCAGCGACGTCTCAAAAGAAAGGGAAACGAATAGGCTACACGATAAAAAATACCCCCTGGCTCTAAGTATATGCTGTTGACTGTAATAACAATTTTAATTGGATAATTGTTTATAACAATTGAACCCCACGTGCAATAATGTTGTCACCTGTTGGAGATGATAGCTGGCAATCGTAGCTATACTTTATGTCCACTGGTCATTGATGCATCTCGTCTGGAAGTGGCAGTAAACCCATTTGTTTATAATTTCTTTAAACAAATTCAATTATCTCGGCTTCTACTGGGCCGATTTTAATCAACGACGTCTCAAAAGAAAGGGAACCGAATAGGCTACATGATAAAAAATACCCCCTGGCTGTAACTATATGCTGTTTACTGTAATAAAAATTTTAATTGGTTAATTGTTTATAACAATTGATCCGCACGTGCAATAATGTTAACACCTGTTGGAGATGATAGCCGACACTCGTAGCTTTACTTTATATCCGGTTGTCATTGATGCATCTCGTCAGGAAGTGGCAGTAATCCCATTTGTTTATAATTTCTTTAAACAAATTCAATTATCTCGGCTTCTACTGGGCCGATTTTAATCAACGATGTCTCAAAAGAAAGGGAACCGAATAGGCTACATGATAAAAAATACCCCCTGGCTGTAACTATATGCTGTTGACTATAATAACAATTTTAATTTGTTAATTGTTTATAACAATTGAACCGCACGTGCAATAACGTTGTCACCTGTTGGAGATGATAGCTGGCAATCGTAGCTATACTTTATGTCCTCTGGTCATTGATGCATCTCGTCAGGAAGTGGCAGTAATCCCATTTGTTTATAATTTCTTTAAACAAATTCATTTATCTCGGCTTCTACTGGGCCGATTTTAATCAACGACGTCTCAAAAGAAAGGGAACCGAATAGGCTACATGATAAAAAATACCCCCTGGCTGTAACTATATTCTGTTGACTATAATAACAATTTTAATTGGTTAATTGTTTATAACAATTGAACCGCACGTGCAATAATGTTGTCACCTGTTGGAGATGATAGCTGGCAATCGTAGCTATACTTTATGTCCTCTGGTCATTGATGCATCTCGTCAGGAAGTGGCAGTAATCCCATTTGTTTATAATTTCTTTAAACAAATTCAATTATCTCGGCTTCTACTTGGCCGATTTTAATCAACGACGTCTCAAAAGAAAGGGAACCGAATAGGCTACAGGATAAAAAATACCCCCTGGCTCTAAGTATATGCTGTTGACTGTAATAACAATTTTAATTGGATAATTGTTTATAACAATTGAACCCCACGTGCAATAATGTTGTCACCTGTTGGAGATGATAGCTGGCAATCGTAGCTATACTTTATGTTCTCTGGTCATTGATGCATCTCGTCAGGAAGTGGCAGTAATCCCATTTGTTTATAATTTTTTAAACAAATTCAAATATCTCGGCTTCTACTGGGCCGATTTTAATCAACGACGTCTCAAATTGAAGCTCTTGGTTCAAGGAACAACCTGATTCACGCTTAGATCGGCCCTCGTTTATAGATTCGGTGCAATACTCCAACGGATTATTTATTTGTTTATAAAAAATTAACAGCGCATTCAGCATATCTAAATCGTTAATTGTCGTGTACCAGCATCCTTTACTTTCATTTTGAGCACTCGATCATTAATCTAGCGCCTCCAGAAGCCGAGATAATTGTAGTGACCCGGAGTGCATTTTTGCCGATTTTTCAATTGTTAATAACTTTCGATCCACTGATGCCATTTTGTTGCAACTTTTGGAGGAGATAGCTATTGTCCGTACCTTTCATTTAAGACAAGTCCGGTTAAGAAATACGCAGTAGAAGCCGAGGAAAACGCAATTGTTTAAATTAACGATGTAATCCAGGAATTCGGTTTTGAAGCCGCGGAAAAATGCGAAAAAGGCCGCAAACGCGAGATGGCGCCACATACACGATTATCGACATATCGTTACCTACAAAATATTAAAAAATTATTATCTCGGCTTCTACTGAGCCGATTTTAATCAACGACGTCTCAAAAGAAAGGGAACCGAATAGGCTACATGATAAAAAATACCCCGTGGCTGGAACTATATGCTGTTGACTATAATATCAATTTTAATTGGTTAATTGTTTATAACAATTGAACCGCACGTGCAATAATGTTGAGACCTGTTGGAGATGATAGCTGACAATCGTAGCTATACTTTATGTCCTCTGGTCATTGATGCATCTCGTCAGGAAGTGGCAGTAATCCCATTTGTTTATAATTTTTTAAACAAATTCAATTATCTCGGCTTCTACTGGGCCGATTTTAATCAACGACGTCTCAAAAAAAAGGGAACCGAATAGGCTACATGATAAACAATACCCCCTGGCTGTAACTGTATGCTGTTGACTATAATATCAATTTTAATTGGTAAATTGTTTATAACAATTGATCCGCACGTGCAATAATGTTGTCACCTGTTGGAGATGATAGCTGACAATCGTAGCTATACTTTATGTCCTCTGGTCATTGATGTATCTCGTCAGTAAGTGGCAGTAATCCCATTTGTTTATAATTTTTTAAACAAATTCAATTATCTCGGCTTCTACTTGGCCGATTTTAATCAACGACGTCTCAAAAGAAAGGGAACAGAATAGGCTACATGATAAAAAATACCCCCTGGCTGTAACTATATGCTGTTTACTGTAATAAAAATTTTAATTGGTTAATTGTTTATAACAATTGATCCGCACGTGCAATAATGTTAACACCTGTTGGAGATGATAGCCGACACTCGTAGCTTTACTTTATATCCGGTGGTCATTGATGCATCTCGTCAGGAAGTGGCAGTAATCCCATTTGTTTATAATTTCTTTAAACAAATTCAATTATCTCGGCTTCTACTGGGCCGATTTTAATCAACGACGTCTCAAAAGAAAGGGAACCGAATAAGCTACATGATAAAAAATACCCCCTGGCTGTAACTATATGCTGTTTACTGTAATAAAAATTTTAATTGGTTAATTGTTTATAACAATTGATCCGCACGTGCAATAATGTTAACACCTGTTGGAGATGATAGCCGACACTCGTAGCTTTACTTTATATCCGGTGGTCATTGATGCATCTCGTCAGGAAGTGGCAGTAATCCCATTTGTTTATAATTTCTTTAAACAAATTCAATTATCTCGGCTTCTACTGGGCCGATTTTAATCAACGATGTCTCAAAAGAAAGGGAAACGAATAGGTTACATGATAAAAAATACCCCCTGGCTGTAACTATATTCTGTTGACTATAATAACAATTTTAATTGGTTAATTGTTTATAACAATTGAACCGCACGTGCAATAATGTTGTCACCTGTTGGAGATGATAGCTGGCAATCGTAGCTATACTTTATGTCCTCTGGTCATTGATGCATCTCGTCAGGAAGTGGCAGTAATCCCATTTGTTTATAATTTCTTTAAACAAATTCAATTATCTCGGCTTCTACTTGGCCGATTTTAATCAACGACGTCTCAAAAGAAAGGGAACCGAATAGGCTACAGGATAAAAAATACCCCCTGGCTCTAAGTATATGCTGTTGACTGTAATAACAATTTTAATTGGATAATTGTTTATAACAATTGAACCCCACGTGCAATAATGTTGTCACCTGTTAGAGATGATAGCTGGCAATCGTAGCTACACTTTATGTTCTCTGGTCATTGATGCATCTCGTCAGGAAGTGGCAGTAATCCCATTTGTTTATAATTTTTTAAACAAATTCAAATATCTCGGCTTCTACTGGGCCGATTTTAATCAACGACGTCTCAAATTGAAGCTCTTGGTTCAAGGAACAACCTGATTCACGCTTAGATCGGCCCTCGTTTATAGATTCGGTGCAATACTCCAACGAATTATTTATTTGTTTATAAAAAATTAACAGCGCATTCAGCATATCTAAATCGTTAATTGTCGTGTACCAGCATCCTTTACTTTCATTTTGAGCACTCGATCATTAATCTAGCGCCTCCAGAAGCCGAGATAATTGTAGTGACCCGGAGTGCATTTTTGCCGATTTTTCAATTGTTAATAACTTTCGATCCACTGATGCCATTTTGTTGCAACTTTTGGAGGAGATAGCTATTGTCCGTACCTTTCATTTAAGACAAGTCCGGTTAAGAAATACGCAGTAGAAGCCGAGGAAAACGCAATTGTTTAAATTAACGATGTAATCCAGGAATTCGGTTTTGAAGCCGCGGAAAAATGCGAAAAAGGCCGCAAACGCGAGATGGCGCCACATACACGATTACGACATATCGTTACCTACAAAATATTAAAAAATTATTATCTCGGCTTCTACTGGGCCGATTTTAATCAACGACGTCTCAAAAGAAAGGGAAACGAATAGGCTACATGATAAAAAATACCCCCTGGCTGTAACTATATGCTGTTGACTATAATAACAATTTTAATTGGTTAATTGTTTATAACAATTGAACCGCACGTGCAATAATGTTGACACCTGTTGAAGATGATAGCTGACAATCGTAGCTATACTTTATGTCCTCTGGTCATTGATGCATCTCGTCTGGAAGTGGCAGTAATCCCATTTGTTTATAATTTCTTTAAACAAATTCAATTATCTCGGCTTCTACTGCGCCGATTTTAATCAGCGACGTCTCAAAAGAAAGGGAAACGAATAGGCTACATGATAAAAAATACCCCCTGGCTGTAACTATATGTTGTTGACTTTAATATCAATTTCAATTGGTTAATTGTTTATAACAATTGAACCGCACGTGCAATAATGTTGAGACCTGTTGGAGATGATAGCTGACAATCGTAGCTATACTTTATGTCCTCTGGTCATTGATGCATCTCGTCAGGAAGTGGCAGTAATCCCATTTGTTTATAATTTCATTAAACAAATTCAATTATCTCGGCTTCTACTGGGCCGATTTTAATCAGCGACGTCTCAAAAGAAAGGGAAACGAATACGCTACACGATAAAAAATACACCCTGGCTGTAACTATATGCTGTTGACTATAATATCAATTTTAATTGGTTAATTGTTTATAACAATTGAACCGCACGTGCAATAATGTTGTCACCTGTTGGAGATGATAGCTGGCAATCGTAGCTATACTTTATGTCCTCTGGTCATTGATGCATCTCGTCTGGAAGTGGCAGTAAACCCATTTGTTTATAATTTCTTTAAACAAATTCAATTATCTCGGCTTCTACTGGGCCGATTTTAATCAACGACCTCTCAAATTGAAGCTCTTGGTTCAAGGAACAACCTGATTCACGCTTAGATCGGCCCTCGTGTATAGATTCGGTGCAATACTCCAACGAATTATTTATTTGTTTATAAAAAATTAACAGCGCATTCAGCATATCTAAATCGTTAATTGTCGTGTACCAGCATCCTTTACCTTCATTTTGAGCACTCGATCATTAATCTAGCGCCTCCAGAAGCCGAGATAATTGCAGTGACCCGGAGTGCATTTTTGCCGATTTTTCAATTGTTAATAACTTTCGATCCACTGATGCCATTTTGTTGCAACTTTTGGAGGAGATAGCTATTGTTCGTAGCTTTTATTTAGGACAAGTCCGGTTAAGAAATACGCAGTAGAAGCCGAGAAAAACGCAATTGTTTAAATGAACGATGTAATCCAGGAATTCGGTTTTGAAGCCGCGGAAAAATGCGAGAAAGGCCGCAAACGCGAGATGGTGCCACATACACGATTATCGACATATCGTTGCCTTCAAAATATTAAAAAATTATTATCTCGGCTTCTACTGGGCCGATTTTAATCAACGACGTCTCAAAAGAAAGGGAACCGAATAGGCTACATGATAAAAAATACCCCCTGGCTGTAACTATATGCTGTTGACTATAATAACAATTTTAATTGGTTAATTGTTTATAACAATTGAACCGCACGTGCAATAATGTTGTCACCTGTTGGAGATGATAGCTGGCAATCGTAGCTATACTTTATGTCCTCTGGTCATTGATGCATCTCGTCAGGAAGTGGCAGTAATCCCATTTGATTTTAATTTTTTAAACAAATTCAATTATCTCGGCTTCTACTGTGCCGATTTTAATCAGCGACGTCTCAAAAGAAAGGGAAACGAATAGGCTACACGATAAAAAATACACCCTGGCTGTAACTATATGCTGTTGACTATAATATTAATTTTAATTGGTTAATTGTTTATAACAATTGAACCGCACGTGCAATAATGTTGAGACCTGTTGGAGATGATAGATGACAATCGTAGCTATACTTTATGTCCTCTGGTCATTGATGCATCTCGTCAGGAAGTGGCAGTAATCCCATTTGTTTATAATTTTTTAAACAAATTCAATTATCTCGGCTTCTACTGGGCCGATTTTAATCAACGACGTCTCAAAAGAAAGGGAACCGAATAGGCTACATGATAAAAAATACCCCCTGGCTGTAACTATATGCTGTTGACTATAATATCAATTTTAATTGGTTAATTGTTTATAACAATTGATCCGCACGTGCAATAATGTTGTCACCTGTTGGAGATGATAGCCGACACTCGTAGCTTTACTTTATGTCCGGTGGTCATTGATGCATCTCGTCAGGAAGTGGCAGTAATCCCATTTGTTTATAATTTTTTAAACAAATTCAAATATCTCGGCTTCTACTGGGCCGATTTTAATCAACGACGTCTCAAAAGAAAGGGAACCGAATAGGCTACATGATAAGAAATACCACCTGGCTGTAACTATATGCTGTTGACTATAATATCAATTTTAATTGGTTAATTGTTTATAACAATTGAACCGCACGTGCAATAATGTTGAGACCTGTTGGAGATGATAGCTGACAATCGTAGCTATACTTTATGTCCTCTGGTCATTGATGCATCTCGTCAGGAAGTGGCAGTAATCCCATTTGTTTATAATTTTTTAAACAAATTCAAATATCTCGGCTTCTACTGGGCCGATTTTAATCAACGACGTCTCAAATTGAAGCTCTTGGTTCAAGGAACAACCTGATTCACGCTTAGATCGGCCCTCGTTTATAGATTCGGTGCAATACTCCAACGGATTATTTATTTGTTTATAAAAAATTAACAGCGCATTCAGCATATCTAAATCGTTAATTGTCGTGTACCAGCATCCTTTACTTTCATTTTGAGCACTCGATCATTAATCTAGCGCCTCCAGAAGCCGAGATAATTGTAGTGACCCGGAGTGCATTTTTGCCGATTTTTCAATTGTTAATAACTTTCGATCCACTGATGCCATTTTGTTGCAACTTTTGGAGGAGATAGCTATTGTCCGTACCTTTCATTTAAGACAAGTCCGGTTAAGAAATACGCAGTAGAAGCCGAGGAAAACGCAATTGTTTAAATTAACGATGTAATCCAGGAATTCGGTTTTGAAGCCGCGGAAAAATGCGAAAAAGGCCGCAAACGCGAGATGGCGCCACATACACGATTATCGACATATCGTTACCTACAAAATATTAAAAAATTATTATCTCGGCTTCTACTGAGCCCATTTTAATCAACGACGTCTCAAAAGAAAGGGAACCGAATAGGCTACATGATAAAAAATACCCCCTGGCTGTAACTATATGCTGTTGACTATAATATCAATTTTAATTGGTTAATTGTTTATAACAATTGAACCGCACGTGCAATAATGTTGTCACCTGTTGGAGATGATAGCTGGCAATCGTAGCTATACTTTATGTCCACTGGTCATTGATGCATCTCGTCTGGAAGTGGCAGTAAACCCATTTGTTTATAATTTCTTTAAACAAATTCAATTATCTCGGCTTCTACTGGGCCGATTTTAATCAACGACGTCTCAAAAGAAAGGGAACCGAATAGGCTACATGATAAAAAATACCCCCTGGCTATAAGTATATGCTGTTGACTGTAATAACTATTTTAATTGGATAATTGTTTATAACAATTGAACCGCACGTGCAATAATGTTGTCACCTGTTGGAGATGATAGCTGGCAATCGTAGCTATACTTTATGTCCACTGGTCACTGATGCATCTCGTCTGGAAGTGGCAGTAATCCCATTTGTTTATAATTTTTTAAACAAATTCAAATATCTCGGCTTCTACTGGGCCGATTTTAATCAACGACGTCTCAAAAGAAAGGGAACCGAATAGGCTACATGATAAAAAATACCCCCTGGCTATAAGTATATGCTGTTGACTGTAATAACTATTTTAATTGGATAATTGTTTATAACAATTGAACCGCACGTGCAATAATATTGTCACCTGTTGGAGATGATAGCTGGCAATCGTAGCTATACTTTATGTCCACTGGTCACTGATGCATCTCGTCTGGAAGTGGCAGTAATCCCATTTGTTTATAATTTCATTAAACAAATTCAATTATCTCGGCTTCTACTGGGCCGATTTTAATCAGCGACGTCTCAAAAGAAAGGGAAACGAATACGCTACACGATAAAAAATACACCCTGGCTGTAACTATATGCTGTTGACTATAATAACAATTTTAATTTGTTAATTGTTTATAACAATTGAACCGCACGTGCAATAATGTTGTCACCTGTTGGAGATGATAGCTGGCAATCGTAGCTATACTTTATATCCTCTGCTCATTGATGCATCTCGTCTGGAAGTGGCAGTAAACCCATTTGTTTATAATTTCTTTAAACAAATTCAATTATCTCGGCTTCTACTGGGCCGATTTTAATCAACGACCTCTCAAATTGAAGCTCTTGGTTCAAGGAACAACCTGATTCACGCTTAGATCGGCCCTCGTGTATAGATTCGGTGCAATACTCCAACGAATTATTTATTTGTTTATAAAAAATTAACAGCGCATTCAGCATATCTAAATCGTTAATTGTCGTGTACCAGCATCCTTTACCTTCATTTTGAGCACTCGATCATTAATCTAGCGCCTCCAGAAGCCGAGATAATTGCAGTGACCCGGAGTGCATTTTTGCCGATTTTTCAATTGTTAATAACTTTCGATCCACTGATGCCATTTTGTTGCAACTTTTGGAGGAGATAGCTATTGTTCGTAGCTTTTATTTAGGACAAGTCCGGTTAAGAAATACGCAGTAGAAGCCGAGAAAAACGCAATTGTTTAAATGAACGATGTAATCCAGGAATTCGGTTTTGAAGCCGCGGAAAAATGCGAGAAAGGCCGCAAACGCGAGATGGTGCCACATACACGATTATCGACATATCGTTGCCTTCAAAATATTAAAAAATTATTATCTCGGCTTCTACTGGGCCGATTTTAATCAACGACGTCTCAAAAGAAAGGGAACCGAATAGGCTACATGATAAAAAATACCCCCTGGCTGTAACTATATGCTGTTGACTATAATAACAATTTTAATTGGTTAATTGTTTATAACAATTGAACCGCACGTGCAATAATGTTGTCACCTGTTGGAGATGATAGCTGGCAATCGTAGCTATACTTTATGTCCTCTGGTCATTGATGCATCTCGTCAGGAAGTGGCAGTAATCCCATTTGATTTTAATTTTTTAAACAAATTCAATTATCTCGGCTTCTACTGTGCCGATTTTAATCAGCGACGTCTCAAAAGAAAGGGAAACGAATAGGCTACACGATAAAAAATACACCCTGGCTGTAACTATATGCTGTTGACTATAATATTAATTTTAATTGGTTAATTGTTTATAACAATTGAACCGCACGTGCAATAATGTTGAGACCTGTTGGAGATGATAGATGACAATCGTAGCTATACTTTATGTCCTCTGGTCATTGATGCATCTCGTCAGGAAGTGGCAGTAATCCCATTTGTTTATAATTTTTTAAACAAATTCAATTATCTCGGCTTCTACTGGGCCGATTTTAATCAACGACGTCTCAAAAGAAAGGGAACCGAATAGGCTACATGATAAAAAATACCCCCTGGCTGTAACTATATGCTGTTGACTATAATATCAATTTTAATTGGTTAATTGTTTATAACAATTGATCCGCACGTGCAATAATGTTGTCACCTGTTGGAGATGATAGCCGACACTCGTAGCTTTACTTTATGTCCGGTGGTCATTGATGCATCTCGTCAGGAAGTGGCAGTAATCCCATTTGTTTATAATTTCTTTAAACAAATTCAATTATCGCGGCTTCTACTGGGCCGATTTTAATCAACGACGTCTCAAAAGAAAGGGAACCGAATAGGCTACATGATAAGAAATACCACCTGGCTGTAACTATATGCTGTTGACTATAATATCAATTTTAATTGGTTAATTGTTTATAACAATTGAACCGCACGTGCAATAATGTTGAGACCTGTTGGAGATGATAGCTGACAATCGTAGCTATACTTTATGTCCTCTGGTCATTGATGCATCTCGTCAGGAAGTGGCAGTAATCCCATTTGTTTATAATTTTTTAAACAAATTCAAATATCTCGGCTTCTACTGGGCCGATTTTAATCAACGACGTCTCAAATTGAAGCTCTTGGTTCAAGGAACAACCTGATTCACGCTTAGATCGGCCCTCGTTTATAGATTCGGTGCAATACTCCAACGGATTATTTATTTGTTTATAAAAAATTAACAGCGCATTCAGCATATCTAAATCGTTAATTGTCGTGTACCAGCATCCTTTACTTTCATTTTGAGCACTCGATCATTAATCTAGCGCCTCCAGAAGCCGAGATAATTGTAGTGACCCGGAGTGCATTTTTGCCGATTTTTCAATTGTTAATAACTTTCGATCCACTGATGCCATTTTGTTGCAACTTTTGGAGGAGATAGCTATTGTCCGTACCTTTCATTTAAGACAAGTCCGGTTAAGAAATACGCAGTAGAAGCCGAGGAAAACGCAATTGTTTAAATTAACGATGTAATCCAGGAATTCGGTTTTGAAGCCGCGGAAAAATGCGAAAAAGGCCGCAAACGCGAGATGGCGCCACATACACGATTATCGACATATCGTTACCTACAAAATATTAAAAAATTATTATCTCGGCTTCTACTGAGCCCATTTTAATCAACGACGTCTCAAAAGAAAGGGAACCGAATAGGCTACATGATAAAAAATACCCCCTGGCTGTAACTATATGCTGTTGACTATAATATCAATTTTAATTGGTTAATTGTTTATAACAATTGAACCGCACGTGCAATAATGTTGTCACCTGTTGGAGATGATAGCTGGCAATCGTAGCTATACTTTATGTCCACTGGTCATTGATGCATCTCGTCTGGAAGTGGCAGTAAACCCATTTGTTTATAATTTCTTTAAACAAATTCAATTATCTCGGCTTCTACTGGGCCGATTTTAATCAACGACGTCTCAAAAGAAAGGGAACCGAATAGGCTACATGATAAAAAATACCCCCTGGCTATAAGTATATGCTGTTGACTGTAATAACTATTTTAATTGGATAATTGTTTATAACAATTGAACCGCACGTGCAATAATGTTGTCACCTGTTGGAGATGATAGCTGGCAATCGTAGCTATACTTTATGTCCACTGGTCACTGATGCATCTCGTCTGGAAGTGGCAGTAATCCCATTTGTTTATAATTTTTTAAACAAATTCAAATATCTCGGCTTCTACTGGGCCGATTTTAATCAACGACGTCTCAAAAGAAAGGGAACCGAATAGGCTACATGATAAAAAATACCCCCTGGCTATAAGTATATGCTGTTGACTGTAATAACTATTTTAATTGGATAATTGTTTATAACAATTGAACCGCACGTGCAATAATGTTGTCACCTGTTGGAGATGATAGCTGACAATCGTAGCTATACTTTATGTCCTCTGGTCATTGATGTATCTCGTCAGTAAGTGGCAGTAATCCCATTTGTTTATAATTTTTTAAACAAATTCAATTATCTCGGCTTCTACTTGGCCGATTTTAATCAACGACGTCTCAAAAGAAAGGGAACAGAATAGGCTACATGATAAAAAATACCCCCTGGCTGTAACTATATGCTGTTTACTGTAATAAAAATTTTAATTGGTTAATTGTTTATAACAATTGATCCGCACGTGCAATAATGTTAACACCTGTTGGAGATGATAGCCGACACTCGTAGCTTTACTTTATATCCGGTGGTCATTGATGCATCTCGTCAGGAAGTGGCAGTAATCCCATTTGTTTATAATTTCTTTAAACAAATTCAATTATCTCGGCTTCTACTGGGCCGATTTTAATCAACGACGTCTCAAAAGAAAGGGAACCGAATAAGCTACATGATAAAAAATACCCCCTGGCTGTAACTATATGCTGTTTACTGTAATAAAAATTTTAATTGGTTAATTGTTTATAACAATTGATCCGCACGTGCAATAATGTTAACACCTGTTGGAGATGATAGCCGACACTCGTAGCTTTACTTTATATCCGGTGGTCATTGATGCATCTCGTCAGGAAGTGGCAGTAATCCCATTTGTTTATAATTTCTTTAAACAAATTCAATTATCTCGGCTTCTACTGGGCCGATTTTAATCAACGATGTCTCAAAAGAAAGGGAAACGAATAGGTTACATGATAAAAAATACCCCCTGGCTGTAACTATATTCTGTTGACTATAATAACAATTTTAATTGGTTAATTGTTTATAACAATTGAACCGCACGTGCAATAATGTTGTCACCTGTTGGAGATGATAGCTGGCAATCGTAGCTATACTTTATGTCCTCTGGTCATTGATGCATCTCGTCAGGAAGTGGCAGTAATCCCATTTGTTTATAATTTCTTTAAACAAATTCAATTATCTCGGCTTCTACTTGGCCGATTTTAATCAACGACGTCTCAAAAGAAAGGGAACCGAATAGGCTACAGGATAAAAAATACCCCCTGGCTCTAAGTATATGCTGTTGACTGTAATAACAATTTTAATTGGATAATTGTTTATAACAATTGAACCCCACGTGCAATAATGTTGTCACCTGTTGGAGATGATAGCTGGCAATCGTAGCTACACTTTATGTTCTCTGGTCATTGATGCATCTCGTCAGGAAGTGGCAGTAATCCCATTTGTTTATAATTTTTTAAACAAATTCAAATATCTCGGCTTCTACTGGGCCGATTTTAATCAACGACGTCTCAAATTGAAGCTCTTGGTTCAAGGAACAACCTGATTCACGCTTAGATCGGCCCTCGTTTATAGATTCGGTGCAATACTCCAACGAATTATTTATTTGTTTATAAAAAATTAACAGCGCATTCAGCATATCTAAATCGTTAATTGTCGTGTACCAGCATCCTTTACTTTCATTTTGAGCACTCGATCATTAATCTAGCGCCTCCAGAAGCCGAGATAATTGTAGTGACCCGGAGTGCATTTTTGCCGATTTTTCAATTGTTAATAACTTTCGATCCACTGATGCCATTTTGTTGCAACTTTTGGAGGAGATAGCTATTGTCCGTACCTTTCATTTAAGACAAGTCCGGTTAAGAAATACGCAGTAGAAGCCGAGGAAAACGCAATTGTTTAAATTAACGATGTAATCCAGGAATTCGGTTTTGAAGCCGCGGAAAAATGCGAAAAAGGCCGCAAACGCGAGATGGCGCCACATACACGATTACGACATATCGTTACCTACAAAATATTAAAAAATTATTATCTCGGCTTCTACTGGGCCGATTTTAATCAACGACGTCTCAAAAGAAAGGGAAACGAATAGGCTACATGATAAAAAATACCCCCTGGCTGTAACTATATGCTGTTGACTATAATAACAATTTTAATTGGTTAATTGTTTATAACAATTGAACCGCACGTGCAATAATGTTGACACCTGTTGAAGATGATAGCTGACAATCGTAGCTATACTTTATGTCCTCTGGTCATTGATGCATCTCGTCTGGAAGTGGCAGTAATCCCATTTGTTTATAATTTCTTTAAACAAATTCAATTATCTCGGCTTCTACTGCGCCGATTTTAATCAGCGACGTCTCAAAAGAAAGGGAAACGAATAGGCTACATGATAAAAAATACCCCCTGGCTGTAACTATATGTTGTTGACTTTAATATCAATTTCAATTGGTTAATTGTTTATAACAATTGAACCGCACGTGCAATAATGTTGAGACCTGTTGGAGATGATAGCTGACAATCGTAGCTATACTTTATGTCCTCTGGTCATTGATGCATCTCGTCAGGAAGTGGCAGTAATCCCATTTGTTTATAATTTCATTAAACAAATTCAATTATCTCGGCTTCTACTGGGCCGATTTTAATCAGCGACGTCTCAAAAGAAAGGGAAACGAATACGCTACACGATAAAAAATACACCCTGGCTGTAACTATATGCTGTTGACTATAATATCAATTTTAATTGGTTAATTGTTTATAACAATTGAACCGCACGTGCAATAATGTTGTCACCTGTTGGAGATGATAGCTGGCAATCGTAGCTATACTTTATGTCCTCTGGTCATTGATGCATCTCGTCTGGAAGTGGCAGTAAACCCATTTGTTTATAATTTCTTTAAACAAATTCAATTATCTCGGCTTCTACTGGGCCGATTTTAATCAACGACCTCTCAAATTGAAGCTCTTGGTTCAAGGAACAACCTGATTCACGCTTAGATCGGCCCTCGTGTATAGATTCGGTGCAATACTCCAACGAATTATTTATTTGTTTATAAAAAATTAACAGCGCATTCAGCATATCTAAATCGTTAATTGTCGTGTACCAGCATCCTTTACCTTCATTTTGAGCACTCGATCATTAATCTAGCGCCTCCAGAAGCCGAGATAATTGCAGTGACCCGGAGTGCATTTTTGCCGATTTTTCAATTGTTAATAACTTTCGATCCACTGATGCCATTTTGTTGCAACTTTTGGAGGAGATAGCTATTGTCCGTACCTTTTATTTAGGACAAGTCCGGTTAAGAAATACGCAGTAGAAGCCGAGGAAAACGCAATTGTTTAAATTAACGATGTAATCCAGGAATTCGGTTTTGAAGCCGCGGAAAAATGCGAAAAAGGCCGCAAACGCGAGATGGCGCCACATACACGATTATCGACATATCGTTACCTACAAAATATTAAAAAATTATTATCTCGGCTTCTACTGAGCCCATTTTAATCAACGACGTCTCAAAAGAAAGGGAACCGAATAGGCTACATGATAAAAAATACCCCCTGGCTGTAACTATATGCTGTTGACTATAATATCAATTTTAATTGGTTAATTGTTTATAACAATTGAACCGCACGTGCAATAATGTTGTCACCTGTTGGAGATGATAGCTGGCAATCGTAGCTATACTTTATGTCCACTGGTCATTGATGCATCTCGTCTGGAAGTGGCAGTAAACCCATTTGTTTATAATTTCTTTAAACAAATTCAATTATCTCGGCTTCTACTGGGCCGATTTTAATCAACGACGTCTCAAAAGAAAGGGAACCGAATAGGCTACATGATAAAAAATACCCCCTGGCTATAAGTATATGCTGTTGACTGTAATAACTATTTTAATTGGATAATTGTTTATAACAATTGAACCGCACGTGCAATAATGTTGTCACCTGTTGGAGATGATAGCTGGCAATCGTAGCTATACTTTATGTCCACTGGTCACTGATGCATCTCGTCTGGAAGTGGCAGTAATCCCATTTGTTTATAATTTTTTAAACAAATTCAAATATCTCGGCTTCTACTGGGCCGATTTTAATCAACGACGTCTCAAAAGAAAGGGAACCGAATAGGCTACATGATAAAAAATACCCCCTGGCTATAAGTATATGCTGTTGACTGTAATAACTATTTTAATTGGATAATTGTTTATAACAATTGAACCGCACGTGCAATAATGTTGTCACCTGTTGGAGATGATAGCTGGCAATCGTAGCTATACTTTATGTCCACTGGTCACTGATGCATCTCGTCTGGAAGTGGCAGTAATCCCATTTGTTTATAATTTCATTAAACAAATTCAATTATCTCGGCTTCTACTGGGCCGATTTTAATCAGCGACGTCTCAAAAGAAAGGGAAACGAATACGCTACACGATAAAAAATACACCCTGGCTGTAACTATATGCTGTTGACTATAATAACAATTTTAATTTGTTAATTGTTTATAACAATTGAACCGCACGTGCAATAATGTTGTCACCTGTTGGAGATGATAGCTGGCAATCGTAGCTATACTTTATATCCTCTGCTCATTGATGCATCTCGTCTGGAAGTGGCAGTAAACCCATTTGTTTATAATTTCTTTAAACAAATTCAATTATCTCGGCTTCTACTGGGCCGATTTTAATCAACGACCTCTCAAATTGAAGCTCTTGGTTCAAGGAACAACCTGATTCACGCTTAGATCGGCCCTCGTGTATAGATTCGGTGCAATACTCCAACGAATTATTTATTTGTTTATAAAAAATTAACAGCGCATTCAGCATATCTAAATCGTTAATTGTCGTGTACCAGCATCCTTTACCTTCATTTTGAGCACTCGATCATTAATCTAGCGCCTCCAGAAGCCGAGATAATTGCAGTGACCCGGAGTGCATTTTTGCCGATTTTTCAATTGTTAATAACTTTCGATCCACTGATGCCATTTTGTTGCAACTTTTGGAGGAGATAGCTATTGTTCGTAGCTTTTATTTAGGACAAGTCCGGTTAAGAAATACGCAGTAGAAGCCGAGAAAAACGCAATTGTTTAAATGAACGATGTAATCCAGGAATTCGGTTTTGAAGCCGCGGAAAAATGCGAGAAAGGCCGCAAACGCGAGATGGTGCCACATACACGATTATCGACATATCGTTGCCTTCAAAATATTAAAAAATTATTATCTCGGCTTCTACTGGGCCGATTTTAATCAACGACGTCTCAAAAGAAAGGGAACCGAATAGGCTACATGATAAAAAATACCCCCTGGCTGTAACTATATGCTGTTGACTATAATAACAATTTTAATTGGTTAATTGTTTATAACAATTGAACCGCACGTGCAATAATGTTGTCACCTGTTGGAGATGATAGCTGGCAATCGTAGCTATACTTTATGTCCTCTGGTCATTGATGCATCTCGTCAGGAAGTGGCAGTAATCCCATTTGATTTTAATTTTTTAAACAAATTCAATTATCTCGGCTTCTACTGTGCCGATTTTAATCAGCGACGTCTCAAAAGAAAGGGAAACGAATAGGCTACACGATAAAAAATACACCCTGGCTGTAACTATATGCTGTTGACTATAATATTAATTTTAATTGGTTAATTGTTTATAACAATTGAACCGCACGTGCAATAATGTTGAGACCTGTTGGAGATGATAGATGACAATCGTAGCTATACTTTATGTCCTCTGGTCATTGATGCATCTCGTCAGGAAGTGGCAGTAATCCCATTTGTTTATAATTTTTTAAACAAATTCAATTATCTCGGCTTCTACTGGGCCGATTTTAATCAACGACGTCTCAAAAGAAAGGGAACCGAATAGGCTACATGATAAAAAATACCCCCTGGCTGTAACTATATGCTGTTGACTATAATATCAATTTTAATTGGTTAATTGTTTATAACAATTGATCCGCACGTGCAATAATGTTGTCACCTGTTGGAGATGATAGCCGACACTCGTAGCTTTACTTTATGTCAGGTGGTCATTGATGCATCTCGTCAGGAAGTGGCAGTAATCCCATTTGTTTATAATTTCTTTAAACAAATTCAATTATCGCGGCTTCTACTGGGCCGATTTTAATCAACGACGTCTCAAAAGAAAGGGAACCGAATAGGCTACATGATAAGAAATACCACCTGGCTGTAACTATATGCTGTTGACTATAATATCAATTTTAATTGGTTAATTGTTTATAACAATTGAACCGCACGTGCAATAATGTTGAGACCTGTTGGAGATGATAGCTGACAATCGTAGCTATACTTTATGTCCTCTGGTCATTGATGCATCTCGTCAGGAAGTGGCAGTAATCCCATTTGTTTATAATTTTTTAAACAAATTCAAATATCTCGGCTTCTACTGGGCCGATTTTAATCAACGACGTCTCAAATTGAAGCTCTTGGTTCAAGGAACAACCTGATTCACGCTTAGATCGGCCCTCGTTTATAGATTCGGTGCAATACTCCAACGGATTATTTATTTGTTTATAAAAAATTAACAGCGCATTCAGCATATCTAAATCGTTAATTGTCGTGTACCAGCATCCTTTACTTTCATTTTGAGCACTCGATCATTAATCTAGCGCCTCCAGAAGCCGAGATAATTGTAGTGACCCGGAGTGCATTTTTGCCGATTTTTCAATTGTTAATAACTTTCGATCCACTGATGCCATTTTGTTGCAACTTTTGGAGGAGATAGCTATTGTCCGTACCTTTCATTTAAGACAAGTCCGGTTAAGAAATACGCAGTAGAAGCCGAGGAAAACGCAATTGTTTAAATTAACGATGTAATCCAGGAATTCGGTTTTGAAGCCGCGGAAAAATGCGAAAAAGGCCGCAAACGCGAGATGGCGCCACATACACGATTATCGACATATCGTTACCTACAAAATATTAAAAAATTATTATCTCGGCTTCTACTGAGCCCATTTTAATCAACGACGTCTCAAAAGAAAGGGAACCGAATAGGCTACATGATAAAAAATACCCCCTGGCTGTAACTATATGCTGTTGACTATAATATCAATTTTAATTGGTTAATTGTTTATAACAATTGAACCGCACGTGCAATAATGTTGTCACCTGTTGGAGATGATAGCTGGCAATCGTAGCTATACTTTATGTCCACTGGTCATTGATGCATCTCGTCTGGAAGTGGCAGTAAACCCATTTGTTTATAATTTCTTTAAACAAATTCAATTATCTCGGCTTCTACTGGGCCGATTTTAATCAACGACGTCTCAAAAGAAAGGGAACCGAATAGGCTACATGATAAAAAATACCCCCTGGCTATAAGTATATGCTGTTGACTGTAATAACTATTTTAATTGGATAATTGTTTATAACAATTGAACCGCACGTGCAATAATGTTGTCACCTGTTGGAGATGATAGCTGGCAATCGTAGCTATACTTTATGTCCACTGGTCACTGATGCATCTCGTCTGGAAGTGGCAGTAATCCCATTTGTTTATAATTTTTTAAACAAATTCAAATATCTCGGCTTCTACTGGGCCGATTTTAATCAACGACGTCTCAAAAGAAAGGGAACCGAATAGGCTACATGATAAAAAATACCCCCTGGCTATAAGTATATGCTGTTGACTGTAATAACTATTTTAATTGGATAATTGTTTATAACAATTGAACCGCACGTGCAATAATGTTGTCACCTGTTGGAGATGATAGCTGGCAATCGTAGCTATACTTTATGTCCACTGGTCACTGATGCATCTCGTCTGGAAGTGGCAGTAATCCCATTTGTTTATAATTTCATTAAACAAATTCAATTATCTCGGCTTCTACTGGGCCGATTTTAATCAGCGACGTCTCAAAAGAAAGGGAAACGAATACGCTACACGATAAAAAATACACCCTGGCTGTAACTATATGCTGTTGACTATAATAACAATTTTAATTTGTTAATTGTTTATAACAATTGAACCGCACGTGCAATAATGTTGTCACCTGTTGGAGATGATAGCTGGCAATCGTAGCTATACTTTATATCCTCTGCTCATTGATGCATCTCGTCTGGAAGTGGCAGTAAACCCATTTGTTTATAATTTCTTTAAACAAATTCAATTATCTCGGCTTCTACTGGGCCGATTTTAATCAACGACCTCTCAAATTGAAGCTCTTGGTTCAAGGAACAACCTGATTCACGCTTAGATCGGCCCTCGTGTATAGATTCGGTGCAATACTCCAACGAATTATTTATTTGTTTATAAAAAATTAACAGCGCATTCAGCATATCTAAATCGTTAATTGTCGTGTACCAGCATCCTTTACCTTCATTTTGAGCACTCGATCATTAATCTAGCGCCTCCAGAAGCCGAGATAATTGCAGTGACCCGGAGTGCATTTTTGCCGATTTTTCAATTGTTAATAACTTTCGATCCACTGATGCCATTTTGTTGCAACTTTTGGAGGAGATAGCTATTGTTCGTAGCTTTTATTTAGGACAAGTCCGGTTAAGAAATACGCAGTAGAAGCCGAGAAAAACGCAATTGTTTAAATGAACGATGTAATCCAGGAATTCGGTTTTGAAGCCGCGGAAAAATGCGAGAAAGGCCGCAAACGCGAGATGGTGCCACATACACGATTATCGACATATCGTTGCCTTCAAAATATTAAAAAATTATTATCTCGGCTTCTACTGGGCCGATTTTAATCAACGACGTCTCAAAAGAAAGGGAACCGAATAGGCTACATGATAAAAAATACCCCCTGGCTGTAACTATATGCTGTTGACTATAATATTAATTTTAATTGGTTAATTGTTTATAACAATTGAACCGCACGTGCAATAATGTTGAGACCTGTTGGAGATGATAGATGACAATCGTAGCTATACTTTATGTCCTCTGGTCATTGATGCATCTCGTCAGGAAGTGGCAGTAATCCCATTTGTTTATAATTTTTTAAACAAATTCAATTATCTCGGCTTCTACTGGGCCGATTTTAATCAACGACGTCTCAAAAGAAAGGGAACCGAATAGGCTACATGATAAAAAATACCCCCTGGCTGTAACTATATGCTGTTGACTATAATATCAATTTTAATTGGTTAATTGTTTATAACAATTGATCCGCACGTGCAATAATGTTGTCACCTGTTGGAGATGATAGCCGACACTCGTAGCTTTACTTTATGTCCGGTGGTCATTGATGCATCTCGTCAGGAAGTGGCAGTAATCCCATTTGTTTATAATTTCTTTAAACAAATTCAATTATCGCGGCTTCTACTGGGCCGATTTTAATCAACGACGTCTCAAAAGAAAGGGAACCGAATAGGCTACATGATAAGAAATACCACCTGGCTGTAACTATATGCTGTTGACTATAATATCAATTTTAATTGGTTAATTGTTTATAACAATTGAACCGCACGTGCAATAATGTTGAGACCTGTTGGAGATGATAGCTGACAATCGTAGCTATACTTTATGTCCTCTGGTCATTGATGCATCTCGTCAGGAAGTGGCAGTAATCCTATTTGTTTATAATTTTTTAAACAAATTCAAATATCTCGGCTTCTACTGGGCCGATTTTAATCAACGACGTCTCAAATTGAAGCTCTTGGTTCAAGGAACAACCTGATTCACGCTTAGATCGGCCCTCGTTTATAGATTCGGTGCAATACTCCAACGGATTATTTATTTGTTTATAAAAAATTAACAGCGCATTCAGCATATCTAAATCGTTAATTGTCGTGTACCAGCATCCTTTACTTTCATTTTGAGCACTCGATCATTAATCTAGCGCCTCCAGAAGCCGAGATAATTGTAGTGACCCGGAGTGCATTTTTGCCGATTTTTCAATTGTTAATAACTTTCGATCCACTGATGCCATTTTGTTGCAACTTTTGGAGGAGATAGCTATTGTCCGTACCTTTCATTTAAGACAAGTCCGGTTAAGAAATACGCAGTAGAAGCCGAGGAAAACGCAATTGTTTAAATTAACGATGTAATCCAGGAATTCGGTTTTGAAGCCGCGGAAAAATGCGAAAAAGGCCGCAAACGCGAGATGGCGCCACATACACGATTATCGACATATCGTTACCTACAAAATATTAAAAAATTATTATCTCGGCTTCTACTGAGCCCATTTTAATCAACGACGTCTCAAAAGAAAGGGAACCGAATAGGCTACATGATAAAAAATACCCCCTGGCTGTAACTATATGCTGTTGACTATAATATCAATTTTAATTGGTTAATTGTTTATAACAATTGAACCGCACGTGCAATAATGTTGTCACCTGTTGGAGATGATAGCTGGCAATCGTAGCTATACTTTATGTCCCTGGTCATTGATGCATCTCGTCTGGAAGTGGCAGTAAACCCATTTGTTTATAATTTTTTAAACAAATTCAATTATCTCGGCTTCTACTGTGCCGATTTTAATCAGCGACGTCTCAAAAGAAAGGGAAACGAATAGGCTACACGATAAAAAATACACCCTGGCTGTAACTATATGCTGTTGA
The DNA here is from genome assembly GCA_963667235.1 of Nomada lathburiana. Taxonomy (NCBI): domain Eukaryota; kingdom Metazoa; phylum Arthropoda; class Insecta; order Hymenoptera; family Apidae; genus Nomada; species Nomada lathburiana. Next base: position 5,270,697 of record OY763904.1, read on the forward strand.
CTATAATATTAATTTTAATTGGTTAATTGTTTATAACAATTGAACCGCACGTGCAATAATGTTGAGACCTGTTGGAGATGATAGATGACAATCGTAGCTATACTTTATGTCCTCTGGTCATTGATGCATCTCGTCAGGAAGTGGCAGTAATCCCATTTGTTTATAATTTTTTAAACAAATTCAATTATCTCGGCTTCTACTGGGCCGATTTTAATCAACGACGTCTCAAAAGAAAGGGAACCGAATAGGCTACATGATAAAAAATACCCCCTGGCTGTAACTATATGCTGTTGACTATAATATCAATTTTAATTGGTTAATTGTTTATAACAATTGATCCGCACGTGCAATAATGTTGTCACCTGTTGGAGATGATAGCCGACACTCGTAGCTTTACTTTATGTCCGGTGGTCATTGATGCATCTCGTCAGGAAGTGGCAGTAATCCCATTTGTTTATAATTTCTTTAAACAAATTCAATTATCGCGGCTTCTACTGGGCCGATTTTAATCAACGACGTCTCAAAAGAAAGGGAACCGAATAGGCTACATGATAAGAAATACCACCTGGCTGTAACTATATGCTGTTGACTATAATATCAATTTTAATTGGTTAATTGTTTATAACAATTGAACCGCACGTGCAATAATGTTGAGACCTGTTGGAGATGATAGCTGACAATCGTAGCTATACTTTATGTCCTCTGGTCATTGATGCATCTCGTCAGGAAGTGGCAGTAATCCCATTTGTTTATAATTTCTTTAAACAAATTCAATTATCGCGGCTTCTACAGGGCCGATTTTAATCAACGACGTCTCAAAAGAAAGGGAACCGAATAGGCTACATGATAAGAAATACCACCTGGCTGTAACTATATGCTGTTGACTATAATATCAATTTTAATTGGTTAATTGTTTATAACAATTGAACCGCACGTGCAATAATGTTGAGACCTGTTGGAGATGATAGCTGACAATCGTAGCTATACTTTATGTCCTCTGGTCATTGATGCATCTCGTCAGGAAGTGGCAGTAATCCCATTTGTTTATAATTTTTTAAACAAATTCAAATATCTCGGCTTCTACTGGGCCGATTTTAATCAACGACGTCTCAAATTGAAGCTCTTGGTTCAAGGAACAACCTGATTCACGCTTAGATCGGCCCTCGTTTATAGATTCGGTGCAATACTCCAACGGATTATTTATTTGTTTATAAAAAATTAACAGCGCATTCAGCATATCTAAATCGTTAATTGTCGTGTACCAGCATCCTTTACTTTCATTTTGAGCACTCGATCATTAATCTAGCGCCTCCAGAAGCCGAGATAATTGTAGTGACCCGGAGTGCATTTTTGCCGATTTTTCAATTGTTAATAACTTTCGATCCACTGATGCCATTTTGTTGCAACTTTTGGAGGAGATAGCTATTGTTCGTAGCTTTTATTTAGGACAAGTCCGGTTAAGAAATACGCAGTAGAAGCCGAGAAAAACGCAATTGTTTAAATGAACGATGTAATCCAGGAATTCGGTTTTGAAGCCGCGGAAAAATGCGAAAAAGGCCGCAAACGGGAGATGGCGCCACATACACGATTATCGACATATCGTTACCTACAAAATATTAAAAAATTATTATCTCGGCTTCTACTGGGCCGATTTTAATCAACGACGTCTCAAAAGAAAGGGAAACGAATAGGCTACATGATAAAAAATACCCCCTGGCTGTAACTATATGCTGTTGACTATAATAACAATTTTAATTGGTTAATTGTTTATAACAATTGAACCGCACGTGCAATAATGTTGACACCTGTTGAAGATGATAGCTGACAATCGTAGCTATACTTTATGTCCTCTGGTCATTGATGCATCTCGTCTGGAAGTGGCAGTAATCCCATTTGTTTATAATTTCTTTAAACAAATTCAATTATCTCGGCTTCTACTGTGCCGATTTTAATCAGCGACGTCTCAAAAGAAAGGGAAACGAATAGGTTACATGATAAAAAATACCCCCTGGCTGTAACTATATGTTGTTGACTTTAATATCAATTTCAATTGGTTAATTGTTTATAACAATTGAACCGCACGTGCAATAATGTTGAGACCTGTTGGAGATGATAGCTGACAATCGTAGCTATACTTTATGTCCTCTGGTCATTGATGCATCTCGTCAGGAAGTGGCAGTAATCCCATTTGTTTATAATTTTTTAATCAAATTCAATTATCTCGGCTTCTACTTGGCCGATTTTAATCAACGACGTCTCAAAAGAAAGGGAACCGAATAGGCTACAGGATAAAAAATACCCCCTGGCTCTAAGTATATGCTGTTGACTGTAATAACAATTTTAATTGGATAATTGTTTATAACAATTGAACCCCACGTGCAATAATGTTGTCACCTGTTGGAGATGATAGCTGGCAATCGTAGCTATACTTTATGTCCTCTGGTCATCGATGCATCTCGTCAGGAAGTGGCAGTAATCCCATTTGTTTACAATTTTTTAAACAAATTCAAATATCTCGGCTTCTACTGGGCCGATTTTAATCAACGACGTCTCAAAAGAAAGGGAACCGAATAGGCTACATGATGAAAAATACCCCCTGGCTCTAAGTATATGCTGTTGACTGTAATAACAATTTTAATTGGATAATTGTTTATAACAATTGAACCCCACGTGCAATAATGTTGTCACCTGTTGGAGATGATAGCTGGCAATCGTAGCTATACTTTATGTCCTCTGGTCATTGATGCATCTCGTCAGGAAGTGGCAGTAATCCCATTTGTTTATAATTTTTTAAACAAATTCAAATATCTCGGCTTCTACTGGGCCGATTTTAATCAACGACGTCTCAAAAGAAAGGGAACCGAATAGGCTACATGATAAAAAATACCCCCTGGCTGTAACTATATGCTGTTGACTATAATATCAATTTTAATTGGTTAATTGTTTATAACAATTGATCCGCACGTGCAATAATGTTGTCACCTGTTGGAGATGATAGCTGGCAATCGTAGCTATACTTTATGTCGTCTGGTCATTGATGCATCTCGTCAGGAAGTGGCAGTAATCCCATTTGTTTATAATTTTTTAAACAAATTCAAATATCTCGGCTTCTACTGGGCCGATTTTAATCAACGACGTCTCAAAAGAAAGGGAACCGAATAGGCTACATGATAAAAAATACCCCCTGGCTATAAGTATATGCTGTTGACTGTAATAACTATTTTAATTGGATAATTGTTTATAACAATTGAACCGCACGTGCAATAATGTTGTCACCTGTTGGAGATGATAGCTGGCAATCGTAGCTATACTTTATGTCCACTGGTCACTGATGCATCTCGTCTGGAAGTGGCAGTAATCCCATTTGTTTATAATTTCATTAAACAAATTCAATTATCTCGGCTTCTACTGGGCCGATTTTAATCAGCGACGTCTCAAAAGAAAGGGAAACGAATACGCTACACGTTAAAAAATACACCCTGGCTGTAACTATATGCTGTTGACTATAATAACAATTTTAATTTGTTAATTGTTTATAACAATTGAACCGCACGTGCAATAATGTTGTCACCTGTTGGAGATGATAGCTGGCAATCGTAGCTATACTTTATATCCTCTGCTCATTGATGCATCTCGTCTGGAAGTGGCAGTAAACCCATTTGTTTATAATTTCTTTAAACAAATTCAATTATCTCGGCTTCTACTGGGCCGATTTTAATCAACGACCTCTCAAATTGAAGCTCTTGGTTCAAGGAACAACCTGATTCACGCTTAGATCGGCCCTCGTGTATAGATTCGGTGCAATACTCCAACGAATTATTTATTTGTTTATAAAAAATTAACAGCGCATTCAGCATATCTAAATCGTTAATTGTCGTGTACCAGCATCCTTTACCTTCATTTTGAGCACTCGATCATTAATCTAGCGCCTCCAGAAGCCGAGATAATTGCAGTGACCCGGAGTGCATTTTTGCCGATTTTTCAATTGTTAATAACTTTCGATCCACTGATGCCATTTTGTTGCAACTTTTGGAGGAGATAGCTATTGTTCGTAGCTTTTATTTAGGACAAGTCCGGTTAAGAAATACGCAGTAGAAGCCGAGGAAAACGCAATTGTTTAAATTAACGATGTAATCCAGGAATTCGGTTTTGAAGCCGCGGAAAAATGCGAAAAAGGCCGCAAACGCGAGATGGCGCCACATACACGATTATCGACATATCGTTACCTACAAAATATTAAAAAATTATTATCTCGGCTTCTACTGAGCCCATTTTAATCAACGACGTCTCAAAAGAAAGGGAACCGAATAGGCTACATGATAAAAAATACCCCCTGGCTGTAACTATATGCTGTTGACTATAATATCAATTTTAATTGGTTAATTGTTTATAACATTTGAACCGCACGTGCAATAATGTTGTCACCTGTTGGAGATGATAGCTGGCAATCGTAGCTATACTTTATGTCCTCTGGTCATTGATGCATCTCGTCTGGAAGTGGCAGTAAACCCATTTGTTTATAATTTCTTTAAACAAATTCAATTATCTCGGCTTCTACTGGGCCGATTTTAATCAACGACCTCTCAAATTGAAGCTCTTGGTTCAAGGAACAACCTGATTCACGCTTAGATCGGCCCTCGTGTAGAGATTCGGTGCAATACCCCAACGAATTATTTATTTGTTTATAAAAAATTAACAGCGCATTCAGCATATCTAAATCGTTAATTGTCGTGTACCAGCATCCTTTACCTTCATTTTGAGCACTCGATCATTAATCTAGCGCCTCCAGAAGCCGAGATAATTGCAGTGACCCGGAGTGCATTTTTGCCGATTTTTCAATTGTTAATAACTTTCGATCCACTGATGCCATTTTGTTGCAACTTTTGGAGGAGATAGCTATTGTTCGTAGCTTTTATTTAGGACAAGTCCGGTTAAGAAATACGCAGTAGAAGCCGAGAAAAACGCAATTGTTTAAATTAACGATGTAATCCAGGAATTCGGTTTTGAAGCCGCGGAAAAATGCGAAAAAGGCCGCAAACGCGAGATGGCGCCACATACACGATTATCGACATATCGTTACCTACAAAATATTAAAAAATTATTATCTCGGCTTCTACTGGGCCGATTTTAATCAACGACGTCTCAAAAGAAAGGGAAACGAATAGGCTACATGATAAAAAATACCCCCTGGCTGTAACTATATGCTGTTGACTATAATAACAATTTTAATTGGTTAATTGTTTATAACAATTGAACCGCACGTGTAATAATGTTGACACCTGTTGAAGATGATAGCTGACAATCGTAGCTATACTTTATGTCTTCTGGTCATTGATGCATCTCGTCTGGAAGTGGCAGTAATCCCATTTGTTTATAATTTCTTTAAACAAATTCAATTATCTCGGCTTCTACTGTGCCGATTTTAATCAGCGACGTCTCAAAAGAAAGGGAACCGAATAGGCTACAGGATAAAAAATACCCCCTGGCTCTAAGTATATGCTGTTGACTGTAATAACAATTTTAATTGGATAATTGTTTATAACAATTGAACCCCACGTGCAATAATGTTGTCACCTGTTGGAGATGATAGCTGGCAATCGTAGCTATACTTTATGTCCTCTGGTCATTGATGCATCTCGTCTGGAAGTGGCAGTAATCCCATTTGTTTACAATTTTTTAAACAAATTCAAATATCTCGGCTTCTACTGGGCCGATTTTAATCAACGACGTCTCAAATGAAAGGGAACCGAATAGGCTACATGATAAAAAATACCCCTTGGCTCTAAGTATATGCTGTTGACTGTAATAACAATTTTAATTGGATAATTGTTTATAACAATTGAACCCCACGTGCAATAATGTTGTCACCTGTTGGAGATGATAGCTGGCAATCGTAGCTATACTTTATGTCCTCTGGTCATTGATGCATCTCGTCAGGAAGTGGCAGTAATCCCATTTGTTTATAATTTTTTAAACAAATTCAAATATCTCGGCTTCTACTGGGCCGATTTTAATCAACGACGTCTCAAAAGAAAGGGAACCGAATAGGCTACATGATAAAAAATACCCCCTGGCTGTAACTATATGCTGTTGACTATAATATCAATTTTAATTGGTTAATTGTTTATAACAATTGATCCGCACGTGCAATAATGTTGTCACCTGTTGGAGATGATAGCTGGCAATCGTAGCTATACTTTATGTCGTCTGGTCATTGATGCATCTCGTCAGGAAGTGGCAGTAATCCCATTTGTTTATAATTTTTTAAACAAATTCAAATATCTCGGCTTCTACTGGGCCGATTTTAATCAACGACGTCTCAAAAGAAAGGGAACCGAATAGGCTACATGATAAAAAATACCCCCTGGCTATAAGTATATGCTGTTGACTGTAATAACTATTTTAATTGGATAATTGTTTATAACAATTGAACCGCACGTACAATAATGTTGTCACCTGTTGGAGATGATAGCTGGCAATCGTAGCTATACTTTATGTCCACTGTTCACTGATGCATCTCGTCTGGAAGTGGCAGTAATCCCATTTGTTTATAATTTCATTAAACAAATTCAATTATCTCGGCTTCTACTGGGCCGATTTTAATCAACGACCTCTCAAATTGAAGCTCTTGGTTCAAGGAACAACCTGATTCACGCTTAGATCGGCCCTCGTGTATAGATTCGGTGCAATACTCCAACGAATTATTTATTTGTTTATAAAAAATTAACAGCGCATTCAGCATATCTAAATCGTTAATTGTCGTGTACCAGCATCCTTTACCTTCATTTTGAGCACTCGATCATATATCTAGCGCCTCCAGAAGCCGAGATAATTGCAGTGACCCGGAGTGCATTTTTGCCAATTTTTCAATTGTTAATAACTTTCGATCCACTGATGCCATTTTGTTGCAACTTTTGGAGGAGATAGCTATTGTTCGTACCTTTTATTTAAGACAAGTCCGGTTAAGAAATACGCAGTAGAAGCCGAGGAAAACGCAATTGTTTTAATTAATGATGTAATCCAGGAATTCGGTTTTGAAGCCGCGGAAAAATGCGAAAAAGGCCGCAAACGCGAGATGGCGCCACATACACGATTATCGACATATCGTTACCTACAAAATATTAAAAAATTATTATCTCGGCTTCTACTGGGCCGATTGTAATCAACGACGTCTCAAAAGAAAGGGAACCGAATAGGCTACATGATAAAAAATACCCCCTGGCTGTAACTATATGCTGTTGACTATAATATCAATTTTAATTGGTTAATTGTTTATAACAATTGAACCGCACGTGCAATAATGTTGAGACCTGTTGGAGATGATAGCTGACAATCGTAGCTATACTTTATGTCCTCTGGTCATAGATGCATCTCGTCAGGAAGTGGCAGTAATCCCATTTATTGATAATTTCTTTAAACAAATTCAATTATCTCGGCTTCTACTGGGCCGATTTTAATCAACGACGTCTCAAAAGAAAGGGAACCGAATAGGCTACATGATAAAAAATACCCCCTGGCTGTAACTATATGCTGTTGACTATAATATCAATTTTAATTGGTTAATTGTTTATAACAATTGAACCGCACGTGCAATAATGTTGAGACCTGTTGGAGATGATAGCTGACAATCGTAGCTATACTTTATGTCCTCTGGTCATTGATGCATCTCGTCAGGAAGTGGCAGTAATCCCAATTGTTTATAATTTTTTAAACAAATTCAATTATCTCGGCTTCTACTGGGCCGATTTTAATCAACGACGTCTCAAATTGAAGCTCTTGGTTCAAGGAACAACCTGATTAACGCTTAGATCGGCCCTCGTGTATAGTTTCGGTGCAATACTCAAACGAATTATTTATTTGTTTATAAAAAGTAAAGAGCGCATGCAGCATTTGTAAAGCTTTTATCGTCGTGTGGCAGCATCCTTTACCTTCGAAGTCGCAAATTCGATGACGCAAAAGCAGTATGTATGTGACTGAATAAAATATAATAAAGATTCGAAGAACCGTTCAAACTTATAAATTAGTTAACGCGATGTTACAACAAACAACTAGTTAATCTCATGTTAAAAAAATCTCGATGCCGGACGAAGACGCGTCCATCCTCAATTGGATGATCGGTCATTCGTCCAGCAAAGGAGACTCAAGGAAAATTTTAATCATTAAAGTTTAATGTATTGTTGCGATAGTAGAAGGATTATTAGTTAAATGCGTATTAATTAATAGAAGCTAATAATGAAGCGTATACGATGGTAAAGTAATGCCCGAGGTACTATTGTGTTGTAGAGTGAGGTATGTCGCTACCCTTCAACTACATGGACAACCTTACGCTACGACGCGACGCTTCAATTGTGACTGTCGGGGCGAGCGCCGCGCGACGGCCTACCCCATTCTGCCTCCCGCCCCACTCCGGGACGCGCCGGCGCGTCGGCTGCGCTCGGAGGGATTCGCTATTCGCGTAAATCTACTATCCCAGGGTCATACCTACTGGACTTCTACTGTTTCTGACCAACTGACCAGCCTGGACCTACGACCTAGAGTCGTGCCGACTGGACTTCTACTGTTTCTGACCAACTTGTAGCCGGATCTACGACTCTATGGTCGTGCCGACTAGACTTCTACTGTTTCTGACCAACATTTAGCCGGGCCTACGACTAGGGACGTGCCGACTGGACTTTTGCGGGATCTGACTAAGTTTTTTTAAGTAGTTTCAAGGAGTTCTGTATAGATGGTGGTACCATAGACAGCGAGTTTTAGTGTAGATATGGCAGAACACGAGTATGTACACTCGTAATTATTCTCGTGCGTCAGCTGTGATATGTTATGTCACGTGATAGGTTTTCCGTCCTTTTAATTTGTAATAATTTGAATTGTACATCAGTGTTTCCTGCAATGATACTTGTTAGTGCATTTTATTTGAATAACGTAATACATTTGTTACTACGGTATGCTTCATTATTACAAGTATTATAATATTATGTAAAGTTAAGACAATTTTCTGACTGTTCGAGGACGATATAATTAATTAACAAAGACGGGTAGGTTGTTGCTTTTTAATAGTTTAATGATATTATATATGAAAAGTATTTATTTCGGACAAATATGATATGCGTATAGTTATATACATATGTACGTAAGTAAGTACATATGTAACAACAGGTGTTTGAAACGAATTATTAGATTCTATAGTGACTAAATAAAAATTATTCGAATGTGATTAAGTGTTGAAATATTGGTGCAGCAAAGAATATTTGATACAGTGTATAACATATTTAAGACAAATAAATAATCCCGTTCGAAATGTTTATTTATCGTGGTTCTTTAATTACAGTATCAAAATATTACACTAATATTTTACTGATCTAATATTTTTTAGCTCGAATGGGTAATTCTACCTCAAAATCTAATTCGCATCATAATCAAAAGTATACGAGTCAGGTATGTATAGCCTATGTATTGTATATCAATGAAAGATGAATCATATAATTCCTGTATAATTTTCTTTTATACAGTACAGTCTTAGCGATATTATTGGTGGAAGTTGCGTTGGATCGACGCAATCTTCGCAGAAGGAAACTAAATTATGGTCTCGAGGATCCTGCAGAAGGTAATTTTGCTGTCTTACAAATTTAATATATTTAAGAAATTAAACGTAACGATTTCATGATGTTCCAGTTGGAGCGAAGGCACATTATACGATCCATTGGATACATTAAAAACGTTGTGGCCAGTATCGAGGTCTCAGGCTATCTTTCTTCCAGAATTTCAAATGAGGCAAATACCTTTACAAAATGTTTATACATTTGTAAGCATAATAGCCAAGGGAGCTTATGGAAAGGTGTATAAGCTTTGCAAGCAGGATACTGGCCAGTTGTTTGCTTTAAAAGTAATAAACAAGGCCAAAGTAGTTGCAGAAAACGGTGTAATGCAGGCCAAACAGGAAGTATGGACGTTTTAGTAATTAAATAAATGTTTACCCGGTGTGCGTATTAATTTCAATTTAAATCTGTGTTCAATGTTAGGTATCGATACAAACATTGGTTGGACACCACCCATTTATATTAGACTGTTCTCACAGGTGGCAAGGAAGAAAGACATTGTATATATGTAAGCTTATTGTTATCATACTATTATTTATCATAATTCAATATATTTTCCAAACGATTGTTAATTTCAGTAACTGACTACGTTAGCGGTGGTGAATTATTTTCACTAATCGAACAATGTGGTGCTCTGCCCGAAAATGTAGTGAGAATATATGTAGCTGAAATTTCTTTAGCAATCGGTAAACACTCACAATGTTTCGTATTCGTAATTATGCATAGAACAGAATTCCTAAGTTTAATACTTGTACTGTTTATAGACTTTCTGCACAATGCTGGAATAGCACATAGAGATATAAAAGCCACAAATGTTTTGCTGGACGAAGAAGGGCATGCTGTAATTATTGATTTTGGCCTTTCAAAGTGGTTAAGCCGTACAGAAAGAACGAATACACTTTGTGGAACTCCAGAATATATGGGTGAATAGTAAAACATACATATATAGAATGTAATATCTATCATTTGTTAAATATATCTCTTTTTCTGTATTTCGTTACAGCACCAGAGATATTTAACAAACAGTGTTACGGGCAGGAGGTGGATTGGTGGTCACTGGGAGTACTAGCTTGCATTATGCTTACAAATCAGGTATGTGGGATTTCTAAATACATATGTACAGTGTTTTTGTGTTGATGATTTTCAAGCGTACAATAGATATAACGTCTAGGGGACCGCAATTGGTTAAACGAAACAATTTTAGGGACGAATATAAAATATTGTGAAAAATATATAACTTTGCATTTGATAGATATTCGGTAATATTATTAATGACTAATTATTAACAATATATGATCGGTAAAAAATAATATTATCTGGCATACATAACTAGCTTGAAGCAAAACTTTAGTAACTGACTCCGTGGCGCAACGGTAGCGCGTCTGACTCCAGATCAGAAGGTTGCGTGTTCAAATCACGTCGGGGTCAAGAAAATTTATTTTTCTATTTTTTTTTATATTTAAGAGTCCAAAGAAATTATATTCATTAATTGTCAAGCGAAACAAAAATTATATCTGCTTTATATTTATTTCGTATGTTACTATTTTACAATACTGATCAAATCCACGAGGAGCAATTTTTGTATCGATACTTTAATGCAGAATTGTAATTGCGTGAAAACTGTAATTCTGTTATTTTAAATATAGAGAAATTTGAAACAAAAGATTATTTTCCTTTTTGAAATCGTAAGGTATTTATCAATTCATCATTAATAGAAAATATTTAAAGCTAAAGGTTTGTTACGTTTATTACGTTTATTACGTTTATTACTGTTTCGAGCGTAAGATGACGTCCGGTCAATTCTCCTAACCGAACGTGTACGCTCTTTGTGTTTTTATGGAGGGATTGACTGAGGTATAATGAAGTAGAGTTCACTGGTTAAAAAGTATATATTTGAGTTATTAGATTGAGTTCTGATTGATTGATTGATTGAGTTCTGATTGATTGATTGATTGAGTTCTGATTGATTGATTGATTGAGTTCTGATTGATGGATTGATTGAGTTATGAGTGATGGATTGATTGAGTTATGAGTGATGGATTGATTGAGTTATGAGTGATTGATTGATTGATTGATTGATTGAGTTCTGAATCGTCTGTTGGTATAGAGTAGTCTCTCTGAGTTCCTAGACGATACTTGCTGGCTCCGCTGGTCAGTCTCCTTTTTAAGGTGCCTGTCATCCCTTCCAGTACGCCCTTAAGGTGTTAGGTACTTGGAAAGGGAACAGGCCCAACCCCGTGTGGGTGTGTACTGCGAGGTGGTGTGAATCTGGAAAGGGAACAGGCCCAAGCCTATGTGGGGGTGCACCGCGAGGTGTTGGAAAATTCCGGAGGGTTGATGCGAGGTCGCCAGATGTGACTGCGTATGACCGCTCGGCCTTCTCGAGGTTTATGACAGGGTCGCTGCTATTGAGGTAAACGGAGAGAGTATTGTGTCGTGCCGATAATTATGTTTTGAAGCTTATTGCAATTCGGTGCTATTTGAAGGCTGGCAGCCAGATGTTTTACAATGTTAGAAATATTCCTCGAAAATAGTATTAGCTTGACCGTGTCATACATTGCTTTAATAGGACCTCTTTGGAATCGCGATGTAACTCTCAACATACCGCCCCCTCTTGAACGGTCACGTTCAAAAAACAGATCACGATGGATCATTAGAAGGGCTGCGATCTATTTAAGCCCCGATGGGTATGCTTACTGTGGGTGGTCTTACCATCTATGACTTAACTGTATATACATATATAGAGATATCGGTATGTGCATGTGAGTAGGTGATATATAGATGTATGGTATGGTCATCCGTTTTCTGATGGTTCCGTCCCTTCCCCATGGTCTAGGTTTCGGATTCGCTGATTTGCTCGATTGGTAAAGGAGCTATCCTTTGAACACTCTTCTTAGACTCGCCGTGAGTGGTTGTAATAGTCACCACTCGGATGATGCCGTCTTCTCCTGGATGGATTACGGTGGTGCGTCCCCTCGGCCAGTGGAGAGGGGGGCTGTTGTCTTTCGACCAACAATTCGTTGAAATATTCCTTGTGCCATCTTTTCCAGAAATGCTGCTTGAATGATTGCGCATGTTGCCATGCTGATAGTCGACCTGTCTTTTTATGTGTAAAATCGCACTCGTGTGTGCTGGTTAGTATATCACCGATTAGGAAGTGGCGGGGAGTTAGACGACTGAGATCGTTGGGATCGAAAGATAGCGGTGTTAGCGGACGGGAATTTAAGATAGCTTCTATTTCGGTTAGGCAGGTGGATAATTCCTCAAACGTGAATAGGGCGTTTCCCATGTGATGTAGCGCGATTTGCCGGTATATTTTCGTTGTGTCGGCTGTTAAGAGGTATTTGTTTAGGCGAAACCGTGGGGTGATTGCAAAGAGTTCGTCTTGTATCGTGGGACCCGTAATGAATAGATCATTTAATGAAATTCCCGTCGTGGAGCGCGCGGAGGCATCGAATACTACGCGGATCTTTGTTGTTAAGCTATCTGCTTTTATCACTGGATGCTGTCGTGGATAATACCCTGATCTGTCGTTGTGTGTAGATTCTGACATGTGCCCTAATTGTTTGTATTCCGTGAGAAATTTGACGTATCGTGTCCGATGTTGGGCATTTTTTATTGAATGATCGAAGGTATTTTACGTTCGGTGTGGTCTATAATGTGAGATTGTATCGTGCTTGCAATATCCCTTACAAGTAAAAATGTTAGGTCGTGGTTCGTGACTCGGTAATTTTTTGTGCGTGTTGCTCATTACGGTAGCTTGTGGGATTAGGCGAAGGTGCGAGTTTGTGGGTATTGGACGAGGTGTGGAAATTTGATCCTATTGGCTCTAAGATTTTGCAGCGGTCGTGCAAGAAGGTGAAAAGGTCTTCCACCGTGGGGAATGTAGTCTGATAGATAAATTCTTTCCATTTTAAGGTTGTTTCGTGATCTATTTTGGAAGTGAACAGGTACAGAAGAAGGGTATCTGTGGTTGGTTGGCTGAGGGATTGTAAAGCCCGATAGTGAGTTTCAATAGTGTTTAAAAATGCTCGAAGTTCTTGGTAGGATGCGCGAGTTGTTTGAGGCGTATCGAATAACGCCTTCACGTGATTTGTAACGATTATTGCGGGCTGGTTATACCGTTTATTGAGAATTTCCCACGCGACCGCGTAATTGATTGCAGTGTTACCGAGTCTTTCTATTGCTTGTGCTGCCTCACTCTGTAAGCACGATCGCAAGTACATGAGTTTTGTGCAGTCGCCGATGCGTGTATTTTCGTGCACTGCCGAGCGAAACTGATCCGCGAACCCAGGCCAATCTTCGTAGGTACCCGCGAAGGTCGGTAGATTGATTTTAGGTAACGCTATTTCGTCGTCGACTGACTTTGCAAATGACTCGGGTGTACCTTGACGAGTTCGTGCCTCCGACATCAGATCTCGCGACTGGGAGGCGCGGGTGATAATATCAGCCGCGCGCGAATTGTGAGTATAATACGCGTTTTTCAATGTCATCCGTTCGCGCATTAATTGACCGTCGTCTAGCGTGTCTAGTTCTGCTTGAGCTTTACTAAAGGCCGCGAATTCTTGTTCTATGTCGGTAGCTCGCGCGCGAATCTGGGTGACGGAATTGCCTTCTTCGAAATTGTCTAATAGCGTTCTGAGCTCTTCTAACTCTAGCCTGAAGGCTTCGCGTTTGATTTTTAGTAATTTTATGCGATCTTCGTGAGTGGGAGCCATCCTTGTCTTTCCTTGTAAACTTGAGTTTGGACGGGATAGTATGGAGTTCGACAGTGATACAGTGACCACAAAGGCACGAGTGCGACTCACCGGTTGGATGCGTTGAAAGGCACAGCGAGTTGGCTGCTGCTCTGGTCACGTTGGTGCTGGTGTGGCTGCTGTACAGGCTGCTGGAGCTTCGTTGCTGTGGACTTCCTGCAGGTGCTGCTCTCAACGTTGCCCCTTTCCTTGTCGATGGTTGTCACCTTTCCAGAATGGTTGATTTGTTGTTTTCCGGATTGATGCTTCCTCCTTGGCACCGTATCCGGCTCGAAGGACCAATGTTTCGAGCGTAAGATGACGTCCGGTCAATTCTCCTAACCGAACGTGTACGCTCTTTGTGTTTTTATGGAGGGATTGACTGAGGTATAATGAAGTAGAGTTCACTGGTTAAAAAGTATATATTTGAGTTATTAGATTGAGTTCTGATTGATTGATTGATTGAGTTCTGATTGATTGATTGATTGAGTTCTGATTGATTGATTGATTGAGTTCTGATTGATGGATTGATTGAGTTATGAGTGATGGATTGATTGAGTTATGAGTGATGGATTGATTGAGTTATGAGTGATTGATTGATTGATTGATTGATTGAGTTCTGAATCGTCTGTTGGTATAGAGTAGTCTCTCTGAGTTCCTAGACGATACTTGCTGGCTCCGCTGGTCAGTCTCCTTTTTAAGGTGCCTGTCATCCCTTCCAGTACGCCCTTAAGGTGTTAGGTACTTGGAAAGGGAACAGGCCCAACCCCGTGTGGGTGTGTACTGCGAGGTGGTGTGAATCTGGAAAGGGAACAGGCCCAAGCCTATGTGGGGGTGCACCGCGAGGTGTTGGAAAATTCCGGAGGGTTGATGCGAGGTCGCCAGATGTGACTGCGTATGACCGCTCGGCCTTCTCGAGGTTTATGACAGGGTCGCTGCTATTGAGGTAAACGGAGAGAGTATTGTGTCGTGCCGATAATTATGTTTTGAAGCTTATTGCAATTCGGTGCTATTTGAAGGCTGGCAGCCAGATGTTTTACAATGTTAGAAATATTCCTCGAAAATAGTATTAGCTTGACCGTGTCATACATTGCTTTAATAGGACCTCTTTGGAATCGCGATGTAACTCTCAACAATTACGTTTATTACGTTTATTACGTTTATTACGTTTATTACGTTTATTACGTTTATTAATATCGCACTTTTAATATTTATTCTGTCCCCTTAAAAGTTATATTAGCTCTGCAATTTTTGTTGCAAAAAGATTGGCACGAATTATTACGTGTATGTCTTTCAGTATAAAAAAGTTATTCGCCCCCGGGTGGGCTCGAACCACCAACCTTTCGGTTAACAGCCGAACGCGCTAGCCAATTGCGCCACGGAGGCAGTTGATTGTCGTTTTTTTCTAGCCCATTTTCGGGTCACTTCTATATTTCCAAAACGTTAATATCACCAGCTGTTTTTATTTTATAATCTTCAATATTTTTAACATTAATATTTAGCAATAACATGATCGAAACATTCGAACAGGAAAATAATTTTTCGCCGCGCGTACTTAATAGTGATCTTATGTTACAATATTTATTACATGTAACGACGCAAATTTTGTATTCACGTTTAGTACTGTGTAAAGATCCAAATATATATACATATACTTTTATTCTTCGAACATCCTTGATATCATTTTTATATCTAGAAAAATTTAGGTCTCTTTTTACTAATATACACTTGCTAACATAATATCTATCAGTATCAACTACTCTCTGAATAATACCACGTATAATTAATCAATACAAAAATTTTCATTCTACTTGATTCCTGAACTGATTTCTTGTATCAAAAGTTTCTTGTAAAACTAAATCTATATTTACTTTTCCTTTCTGAATGATTCCTACTGGACATCGAATTTGCACGAGTTTCTCGTCAAATAAATAGAACGCCAGATTCGCGAGGAAACGAGCATTCCTTGTTAAGATACAATTATTTTCCCGTGTACCGTGCGCTGACGCTTTTCGTCGGCCGTTCTTGCGCAAAGGTATGCAACAGGGACTCGAATCGAAGAAAGCCAACGAGCGTGTCCCTCCTGTTGGCTTGTTGCAAAATCCCTCGTGCCTTGACATTTTCACCGGGTCCACTCACCTCGCGTATCCTCAATGTTTACAAAGCGTACCGGTGTGCACGGTAACTTCTCATACGGCCTTTTGATGAATCGATGCACCGTGCACCTGAGAAATGTCGTCGTGTCTGGCGCAGTCTCAAAATTATTCCCGAGCCGTATCGTGACCAATCACGCGAATTCCTGACTCTTGAGTAAGTGCATTCACCGTGCACATTGCAATTCATCGTTTCAGATGTTTTCTTTTCTCTTTTTTTATGTGGAATACATATATCAATATCGATTTCGTGTTCCCATAATTATATGTCGACATTTGGAGAAGAATGCGACGGTAAAAGTGGAAACGAAGATTTGGTCCAACTTCATCGAATTGAATTTTGCAAGATCTTTCTTTGAGAAATTTACGACGACCTCTGAATTTATAGGCTTAAATTAGTATAAATGGAGTGTGGAAGCACAGGATTTTTAGGCTGTGCGTATGGTTTCAGTGGGCGTCTTTGTACATAACTATGTATTTTGTATTACTCGAGTCATCTGGTACCGTGTCGTTACGACAGTGACAATATGTTGGCCGAAGGCAAGATCTTTCGGGCTACGATGTATATGATTGAACTTCTTGTACCGTATTGACGACAGCCGACGATAGATTTGAAAGCAATAGAATTCTAATCCTCTTCATCGTTTGAGGTTTCAAACACTTGATCTGGCTGTACTAGCAAGGTGATACAAATGTTTCGAATGATGCTGCAGGGTGCAAAGGGAACATTGTTAACAACACACTGCTCACAGTAATAATAATAATTATTATTATAACGATGATAGCAATAATACAAATAATAATATTAATAATAATAGCGGTACTGGTACTAAATCGTAATAATAATAATATTAATAATAATAATGACACGTATCTCTAAAAAAAATAAGACAGAGTCGAGCTACACACTAGTTTTATTGGGATGAGGATGTGGTTCGTGAGTGGTTTTTTTTTTAAGAAAAAAAAAATAAAGATAAAAATTGGGGATTTTGGGGATGAGGATACTAATAATAGGGGCTGGTTTCGTCCCCGCGGACAGATCGCGGTGTCCGCCGGGACGAAGAAAAGGATGATCCCTGGCGTGTGTCAAGTAAAATCCTAGTAGGGTGGCCACGTGTTCCTGATCCGCGTTTTTTTCAGGTATTTGATTGTTATCACCACAGTCCTTCGTGATCGTCGTTGCATCGTCCTTGTCCACGGGATCCTCTTCCGACGTCTGGTTTTTTCTAAGTCTAACCCTTTACGATCAGGCCTCCACGTGGTCATCCTGCCCCGATTGGATGAATTTAATTTCTCTCGGAATCGTAGCGCGCCGGGGGAAGTCTTGGACCCTGCCACAAAATAAATCGCGCAATCTCTCTCTCCCATTCACACCGATATACACTCTCACTCCGTCTCGTTCTCTCTCTCTCTCTCTCTCTTTCTCTCCTGTTCTCTCGTTCATACTTCCTCTGACGCTTTCCAAGCTCTTCCGCTCGCTTTTCTCTATTCAGGCCGAACAAACTCGCGTATTCTTGATTTCCATTTTTTTTTCTTTTCAGTGTTTTTTTTTCCATTTTTATCTGGACGATGGTAATGAAAGCAACGGTCTCGTCGAGTGGCGAGCCATGTCGCTTCGCTGGATGTTACTGCTTCTTGGGGCTACTGTTCTTTCTCATGTTCCCCGCTTTCTGTCACCGTTTAATAATACACATGGAACAGTTGCTCTGGTTTCGGGAGGAGTTCAGGCTTGGACTCGTCAGCTGCCTTCGGCTCTTTCTCTTCGGAGGACTTCTCTTCCTCGCTGCTCTTGCTGTCTTTCTTCTCGGCCGACTTCTCTTCCGACGAATTCGAGCGCTCCTTCATCTCCACTGCGGGTTCTGGCTGTTTCTGACCTTCCTCCTTTTTCTCTTCAATCGGTTCAGACTTTGCTTGCGGCTGAGCCACAACTGTTTCGCTTACAACTTGGCTGGGCTCAGCAGACTTGACCGCCGGCTGTTCAACTGGCTCCTGAACGCTGCTGGAAACAACAGCTACCTCAGCACTCTTTGCTTCCTTTTCAGGCTGCGCGGCGGCGGCTTCAAGTTTCTCTTCGCTCTTGGAGGACTCCTCGGAGCTGACTGCGGCTTGTTCAACAGCTGGTTCGATCTTTTCGCTCTTGCCAGCAGGCTTGATCTCCTCCGCTGGTTTGGCCTGCTCTGGCTGGCTCTTCTCTGCTTCAACTAGAGCGGGAGATTGTTCAGCTGGCTGTTCGGCTTTCTTGGCTTCTGGTGCAGCTTGCTCGGCATCGCGAGTCACACGGTCGGGTTTCTCCTCGGCTTTCTTCGCCAGTACCTCTTGGGGCTTCTCGACCTTCTTTTCCTCGGCAGCTGGTAGGGCCTTCTCTTCAGAAGATTCGGAAGACACGGAGCTGACCTCGTCTTCCTTCCTCACGCTGGGTTTAACCTCCTCGACGTTCTTCTTCTCCTCTTTCAGCCCTTCCTTGCCGGCCTCTGCGCTCTTTTCAGCGGAGTCGGACTGCTCGGCGCTCTTTCCCTCGATGGCCACGGCTTTCTGCGAAGAGAAACATTAGAATATAATAGACAAGTCTGCGCGACAATAAGTCTTCGAAGAACAGTGAAAACCTATACGTTTCGTAATACTTACGGGTTGTTCAACTAGAACTTGAGCAGGTTCCTGTTTCTGTTCCTGGGGGGCAACCTGTACGGCTTCGTGAGCCTCTGACGCAGCCTGCTTCAGGATCTCTTCCTCTTTCTTCGCTTCTGGAACCGGTTCCAGCTTCTTCTCTTCAGCAGCTTTAGCCTCTTGCGGCTGCGGCAAAGGCAATTCGGTCTTCTTCTCCGGCATAGGTTCATCCTTCTTCTCCTCAGCCTTTGCTGGCAGAGCTTCCTCCTTCTTTTCTTCGGCTTTTTCAGACAGGAGAAGGGTCTCAGGCGCTGGCTCGCTCTTCAAGCTCGGTTTCTCAAGTTCCACCGATTTCGCCTCGGCCGGGGTTGCTTCCGCGGCTTCCTGCTTCTTTTCAGGAACGACCGGGCCCCCAGAATTGCTCGCCACCGCGGATTTCTCCAGTGGCACCACCTGGAGAGGCTCCTGGTTCTCAGCCACGGGCATGGCGAACGCCGCCTTCAGGCTGAGGACGCACAGCAACGCTAATACGATCAGCTTCGTCATCTTGATATCTGTAACAGGGAACAGACTCGTTGGTGAATCGTTGTTTCGCGTATCATTGGTGTCCGAATTAAAACGGGAATCCTCAGCAAACTGTACAACAACCCCAACAAACACAATTTCCACACGGTACTCTATGTAAAATCAGTGCTCCCAAAACATCTGACAACGCACTGATCGAAATCAAATTTCAACCCATTAAGTTTCGATAATCTGAGACACTACGAACCAGTGGATACCGATTAATGAAAAAGGCCACCGTGTTCGACGATTTTCCTCTCTCTTGAACCCTGTCCAAGGGAACGACGTTCGATACAATGGTAGAGCGAACTAAGCAGAGATCAAACGATCCAAGATTAATAGATCGCGCGTGGATTCCAGCCGTGGAACGCAAGAACGCGTTACACGCAGCGCAGAGAGAGGAAACGAGGGACGTTCCTCGCAATCTTCCAGTTAGGAGAGCGGACGTGAGTACGCGGGCTCCTCTCTCGTACTTGGCATGAATGGAGTACGCGGCCGTATGAATGGACCGCCGATAGACGCCCGAGACGCAAAAGCAGGTTGCGCGTGACACACACAAAGCGGCCTAGGGGAGAGGGAGGGAAGGATTGGCAGCAAAGGGGCTGCTAGAGGAACCAACAGGAAGGAGAGGGACGGTGGTGACATTGAACCGAATGCATTGAACAAGGCAAGCGTTATGGTACTAATGACAGGATGCGTGCCACTCGCCCTCGTTACGTCTTCTTTCGTTCCACGTTCTGTCCGTCTCGCCTCTTCGCGAAAATTAATCGGTACACGCGAGTCGTGCTCGCGTGCACTTCACCGGATGGTGGGAAATAGCTCGCGAACAGAGATTACCTGAGTTCTTATATGTTTGGTTGAGATTTTTTTATTGTCGGAGTAAAGAAACATTTGTCCTCCCTGTTACTTTTGTGATACGGGACTGCGGAGTTGGGGACCTTTGTGAATCGAGGAGGAAAAGTTGAACTGTTCAATTGAATGGGGAAAAGAACGACTGACTCGAAGCTGGCATGCAATATTTCTAAATTGCTGACTTGTTGGAATTTTCGGAGTCGGGCTTCTCAAGATATTTTAGAATTTTCGGCCTGCTGAAGTACCCAAACTTTAGACCCTTCGAAATGTCGCAAAGTTTTAAGCGCGTTATTATCCACCTTTCGCGTCCTCTAAAGCTAACGGCCCGATGAAGGGGGCTCACTCAAGGAATGAAAAGAACGATATCCGAATAATACGTACATTCGCGCATCAATAAAACTGTCGCTCGTAGAAAACGAATCGCGGGCTAATAAGTGTTGCGTGCGCCGCGAACGGAAACTGAAACTGAAACATGGGTGGAACTTCCGCGACAGGTGGAAGCGGAAGGAGAGTGGACAATTGTCTGCTTAGAAATAGGCTCGTTGCAACGATCAAGATACTGCTGTTCGGGAAACAGGACCGTGCAAAGCCATCCGTCAACACTGATCGACAAAACAACGACGCGAGTAGCTCGACTCTAACTATATGACGTAGCCGGCTATCACGAAGCTCGTCTTCGCGTAAATTGATTCCGCTGCGCACATCGGTATCGTATGAACGCTCATGGAGGCCCCTATGGCGACCAGACTGAAACCGGAGACGGCGGTCGTGGTGACGCGTGCACGCGATTTACCCGCGGTCATTCGCGAAACGCAGGTACGAAATAATTGATCAGGTGTGCTCGGACTTTGCGGACCGGTTGGCGAGCTGCGAATAAAATGCGTGCATTCCTTCCATTGCGCGGCAGCGTTGAGCGACCTTCCGTTCGGAAGGCTCGTGCCCGCGGTCAATCGAGCGGGTAATTTATACCGAGAGGAAGCGGTTTCCGTTGCGCTTGTGCCAGATGCTGCATCGCGAATATTCCGTCGCGAAATTCGAGCGATGGCCTCACGCACTTTCGTGCGCGATCGTTCCTCGAACTTCGTCTTAACTGCGCGTGGACACAGCGGGCGGATCTTTGACCGCAAAATGGGCAGAGGACGAGAACGTTCGACGTTCGCGGGAAAATAGGGAAGAAATAGAAAAGGCAGCGTGTTATCTGAAACGGCACGCCTTCAGGAGAACGCAACTTGGAATGCGCGTTGAGAAGGTGAACGCGAACTCGAGGAAGGAAAAACGGGAGGAACGGTGGCCGAAGGGGGAAAAACTGGGCGAAAGAACGTGATCGGGCGCGACGAAAGAGGAGGCTGAACGATCCAGTTTTTTACGATGTTACCAACGCGGTACTTCGCGTTCGCCAATCGGCCAGAACAGCGGGAGGTGAACTATTGTATACGCCGGCGTGCCGCGAGAAGGTCCACAGGTGTGTCCAAGATTTTGCAAGTGCATACAAAATCAGATGGACGAAAAGATACAATGTATCTCTTAGCAATTACTTTGTACGTGTCCTGAGATGAGAAAAACCCGGTTAAACATCGCCCCGCTAGAAACGTCTGCCTCGGAACGCGTGTACCCGAGGATCGCGTTTTCTGTACAAGCAAAATGAGCTGGTCGTTTTCGAGATAGATCGCGGTTGAAGACGAGACGCGAATTAGGGAACAAGTATGCATTAGCGAGACGCATAATCGACATTAATAACAAATGCCCGGGCCTGATAGTGTTGCAAGCGGACGTAACGGGCCGCAATAGACTTAATTGCAAATTACTTTGCGAGTCACGAGCGTGGAGGAAATGTTCGCGTGCACGTTTCAACGACGCGTTCTACGCTTCGACTAATCGGCGTAGACGGGCTAATCTATCCGCTGTTTGGTAGGACGGTATAGGTACGAATGGAGGAGGGAGCAAATGAAGAGGAACGGAGGGAGGATTCGCGAGAAAATTAAAGTCACGATCCCGCGATGGATATAAACACTGCGAGGGATAGGTCGATGGAGAGGAAGTGCCTGTGAACGATGATGAACACCCATTACCTTATCAAGATCATCAGAGACGTAATAATGGTAGCAGAGGCTTACAAAAGAAGATGCAGCCCATTCAAGTGGCTCATACTGCTTTAATGCTTTCTGCCCTTCTCTCTCTTTCACCGGTCACGTCTATTCTACGCGCCGCGGCATTTATTATATCGGCCCTATCCTTTTCGCGATTGTCGATCTAATCTGCACACATTGAGCCTCAACTGGACGGAGAATGCATCGCAGTTAACGCGAACTCGCGGGAATGCCGGTTTGTTGCTCTAATCGGCGCATGAACGGGACTTCCACTGACACTTAAATTACGTCGTTAGATATTATTTTGATACTGCGCAGATTCGCTCGAAATTTTCTGCCATGCTGTTGTTGATTTAATATTGAGTAAAGGCATCGCATATGTTTTCGATTCCAGTCGTTTAGATTCTCCGGATTTAGAAGTTATGTATCGCAGATAAATGTATTCCGTATTTGGATTAAGAAGCTCGAGGATGATTGCATATTTAAACATTTCTACGTTCCGACATTGCTTTTAATACGAAGAATCAATAATATTCGTAATGTTATAAAATATGGTTAGATTGCGCGAACAAAAAGAAATTACGAAATTTGTTAACCGGGTACCAAGAACTCTGGTCTTTCAAATGCCGACTGTTGCCAACGAAGCAGAGAGATGGAATGAAGATTTCTAGCGGATCGGAGGATCCTCCGTTGGCTACTTCGCGCTCCGTGTGTCACAGTGTCGCTAATGCGCGCGGAATTAAGCAGATTAGCGACAGGCTAATTAACCACGAGGAAATCTTCTACGGTTGCGATAAGAGGACACAAATTACGCAAACGCGCGGTAATTCGTTGAGAAATCGACGCAAATTGTTTGCCCCGACAATTATTTTACTTAGCGTTTTTCTGGCTGCAATCAACGACACTTCGCGGGATTCAATCGAACATTAACGCCACGCTAATTCTCTTGACATTCCTTAAACGTCGCGGTAAAGATCGCGCTATTCGCGAACTGGATATTTCGAATCAGAATCGAACATTCTACCATCTATCCCATATTTTTTTTTTTTACTCGAGTAAAAGGAGAGCACGCCCGACGACGTTCGTCCGACCCCGATAACCGAATTCTCGCCCAAATTTCGTGAAAAGCTGAAAGGAAGCAAGAGAATCGTAGGAACCCCCTCGATCGAAACGTACATCTAAACATAAAATAGAGAAGACGAACCGAAACATTACTCACATCTTTTACTCTCCTCCGTGGGATTCTTCGCAGCGGTGGCTGGTCGTCGACAGCCGGTGGGTCCTATGGACTCTTCCTGGTCGTCTCTTGTCCGGGTGATTACTCTCACCGAATTCGAACTGTCGCTACGTATCGACCGGCCTCAAGGAGGATCAAACTCTCGTCGGATACGTTATGCTCTTCGTAACGTCAAGGAACGGAGCGTGAGTACTCCGGTCTGAACGGGGCAGAAGTCAGAAGAAAGTCGGAGTAGTTGCGTGAGAGTAGTTACCCTCTTCACTCTGTTTTTTTTTCGCGCGCGTGCGATTACGCTCGTTCGTTCGAGTGAACCGTTTGGTGATAGCGGGATGAAGGTTGGGTCGTGTGTCGAGATGGAATCGTCGGGGCCCCGCTTATATACCCATTTACCCACCAGCGGCACCATGGCCAGGATCGTATAGGAGGCCCCGACGACCCTCCTCGCCCGCCATCACCGAGGGGCCCCTCTTCTACTCTCCTATTCCCGTCCCTCTTCCGCCGTTCTTCTTTCCTCCGCTGCTGTGCACAGTTCCTCCGGCCCCTCTGTGGTTCCCTTCACTCGGCGAACGACGGGTTCTCCGTCTGTTCCACTGGCACAGGCTTCTCTATTCTCACCTTTTCCCTCTTCTACACCTGGGACCGGGCACGATCTACCGCTGTGTGTCGGTTGATTCCTCTCTACAACGACCCACGTCGTCCACGAGCAGGAGCAAAACGAAACGAATTCTCGCGAGAGATTTTCAAGTATCGAATCGGTTCGGTGTCTTGCAGTGCAGGTCCACGGCGACGCATGTCCCTTGAGAAGAAATTTGTGCCAAGTTCGATGGTTCTTTGTGGCTTGGTTAGGTGAGACTTTGTGTTCTCGTTTGCAATTATATTCATTGGGGGGGGGGGGGGGATTGCCTTCGAGGAGGATCTTGCGGCCGATTGTATTGCCGGCGAACGACTACGAAGGATGGATGGTTTAGGGTCGAGGGACCAGGTGGATTCTCGACTGGTTCTGGTTTGGATAATAATAATCGGTTAATCGAGAAGGAGGGCTCGATGAACATCCAGTCGAGGTTGTATACGCTGTGCTGTTGCTGGAGTCGGCGAGTGGGCGAAACGTGTTAACTTGTCTTTTGTGAAATACGTTCGCGGAGTGAACGTTCGTTGTATATACCTTTGTCAGGCAGAGTTACGAAGTTGCTTATTACATATACGAATACATGTATGCATGCATAGGTGTCCGATGGTCGACGAGATTTGTCGGAGGTTATTGGTTTATTCTTTGCAGGTTGTTTGCCCTGTGTCACCGTTTTGTTTTGGGTATGCCCAGTACGATTGTTGGCTTAGGTCGATCGGACTTTAGAGTATGTTATCAATTGTGTATCGAGGTATATTTCATCGTGCAGCAAATAGCGCAGGTGCTGTCGTTTCAAGTGTTCCCTTAAAACAGACAGGTAGTTTTAGCATAAATTTGAAGAAAATATTTTGTAATCTCAAGTATTTCTTTTAATCAACTATACTCGGCCATATTCGGCCCTAGCAGTTTTAATACAAGTGATCGATTGGCGAAGGATCGATTCTTGGTCGACTCGAATTACGCTTCTCCCGCTGACATTTGACTCGCAGTTTTGGTGACACACCTGCACATTTAGTCGGTTTATGCCGTTGTTACAGGAACAGAACAATGTTTTAAAAGCGGTTCGTTCAGCATGATTCAGTATTGACCGGAAGCGCAGCGGTAGCGCGGTACGAGCTTGATAAACGTGAAAAGGACCTTGATGTTTGACCGCGATGAGAGGGACGATAGAGATACATATTGGGACACGCTCATTGGCACGAGAAACGTCGATATTTTTAGTCTCATCGATCATTTCTAATCAAACAGATTTCATGCGAACTGCATTTCATTATTCAGAAATGATGCTTCCGCAAATATATAACGCGTTTCACCGAGTTTAACTCGAATGTAATTATAAAAGAAAATCTTTCCTAAAGATAAAAAGTTGAATACCAGTCAAGTGCTTTGGTGCATAGTAAAATTTTCGAAGAGTCCAAAAGTGATGCCAGCCGCTTTTGGCCCGAGAGAGGCTCATACGATTGTAATATTCCTCTTGCCTGTGTACAGGACCGTCAAAATTATTACGTTCACCGTGTAAAGTGATTCGTCTTATTACATTACCTGCGTCCGAGAATTACGCTTAACGGAACCTTTTAAAACCCAACGACGGCACGTTATTTTCAGCTGCGAAGTTTTAATGAATTAAGTTTGACGTGTCTTTTTCTCGCTCACGAGCGCGAATGTTCCTCTCAACGAGTGCAAACGAACCGTCTCGTGCGTGTCTAACATATTTAAACGGTCGAAAGATGCGACTTTCGTGGCGTGTCTCTTGTCGCGACGGAAGTGCGCACAGAATTTCTAACAAACCTTAACTAATTCCAATTTGCTCACTTTCGCGCCAGGTTAATGAACACTTTTGTATGTAGTTAAAGGGTTCGCCTCTAGTCGCTGAACCGGGCCCCCCAACAACTCTTTAATTTCATTCGAACTACATATGTGGACACCGTAAATTAATATGGCGCGAATTGTAAATTAATATGGCGATTATCCTTGCGTTCATTTTTATTTTATAATTCGGTTTAGAGCGTAGGATGGCTTCGGGGCGTGCTCAAGATTGAATATCTAATGGACCATTACAAGGATGTATCGGTGTAGAAATTCGTCGAATATTCCATGCTCTTTTATTAGAATAGCTATTGTTCTGTTCCTTGGAATAATTTGTTCGATTTTACTGTACGGTGATTCGTTGAAAAATCTGTTGCTGCACAGACCGATGAATAACTGCAAGCAAAACCGCGACTTAACGTGCACACCGATGTATACATCGCAGTCAATTCAATTTCAGAAAAACATGTTTTGCAGCTGCAATTCATTGAAATATAATTGTTCCAAGCAGGTATATAAAACAGGGGAACCGGCAACTGAGAAACGATTCGTAAGCTTTTTACAATTAAAACAGAACTCTCTTAGATCAGCCATTAAGTCTTTTTATATAAATGAGTCAAACTGTTTATACATAAAATAGCATTAATCTCTACCCGAGAGTTACAGAACCATTTGCCTAATGAATAAATCAATTCTCAATTATACGAATCTTCTGTTTCCGATTCAAATAAAGTACCTCTCAAACCTAACTCAATGCTCTCTCGAATAAAACATAATCGACCTACCGCAGCAACAAGAACAACTCCTCAAAAATCTCGATCGAAGACCAACATCCCCAACGCATTTCCAAACGAACCATCTATGTATCGTCCAATAAAAAATTCCTCCTTTTACACCTATTCTGCGTCTCGTCTCTCAGAATTCGCGCTTCTAAAGTCCGTTACGATTCACTTTGCCTACACAAAGCGTGCCCGCGTCCACGGTATATTCAACCGGATCAGACCGATCGATGCTCATGGACGTCGGATTAACGTCAACGGGAATCGTTCTCTTACGTTCAATCCACTTCTTAGTCATTGGGCTTGTTCTCGGCTCTCTTAAACGTTTGTCTGTCGCGCGCGTGCACATGCACACTCTCGCGCGTGTTCAAGCATTATGTAAACGTCGCGCCGCCAGGTACGTGTAAGATGACGAACGAGGCCGGGACGATCTTCGCGGGACGATTTTCCATCGCGAATCGATCCGATCCGCGAGCCACAGCGGGCAATGTTACCAGTGGAGCGACGCGACGCGTCCCGACGCTGTCCAGACCGGTTCTCTTCAGGGCGAAGGTCGTCGGCTGATGTGAGGTCGTCGATACCGAACGCCGATGTCCGTTGAATTTTTCTTTCTCGCACGATCCAGCGAATGACGTGTCCCGACGAACGATCAACGGGGGGGGATATCGTAACTTTCTTTGTTTGTTTGGGGTTTCTTAATTTTAATAGTATTTTTTACGAAACGACAAGTGTCATTAGGGTCTCGGCTGCTTCGTTAGGTGGACTCTTGAACCAGTTGCTCGGCACTTTCAATTGATTATGCTCGCGAACGGGGCCCGACTTTTACGCAACACTGATTACTTGGAATACTTTATTCACCGTACGCGTTCACCTTACCGAGTTCATTTTATTCATTACTATCGGCATCAAATATGAGCCATGAAATCTTAATCTCTTATATCGTCCTCGCGAAGTTCACCTTGTTCGTATTTCTGGAAAAAGTCTCAAGGATGTTATAGTTGCAGTGTCGCAATATATTTGTCATAAGATAGTTAAAACAGAGAAATCTTTATCAAGAAGTGCAAAAATAGTAGTGCAAGTCAGCGTCAAGGGCTGCTATTCTATTTGAACTTGAACAATAACCATTCGCAACACTTGTTCATTTCATTTCTGTCATCTCCGACCTTATACCCCACAGTGCCATATACACGCACGTTTCACTAACCACAGCCATAAAAAAAAAAACAATCCTCTTACGAACGAGCACAATCAACTCTCCCAAAAAAGTCTCCGTTCCAATTTATCCTGAAGCTAAATTACAGCAATCAGCTGAAAAATTGTTGGCCTGCCCGGTAAGGTTGCATCCACGGTACATCTCACATAATATTAGACGCAGCACGTACCGCACCGTTGCAAAGCTTTGGTGGGCGTTGTTGGGAACATCTGTACTCGAGTTGCTCGCCGAAGACGAACGAAAAATCCGGGTGTACTTAGAAGCCGTGCTGCTGGCTCGCCAGAAACAGCAATCTGCAGAAAAGCAAGTAACGACGTTCGTTATTATGAGCGTGGCGCTCTTCCCTGGTAGCACGGTTCGATCCACGCTTTTTCCCCGGTTCCTCGTGGTACTTGCTGAGAAAACGAGCACCTAACAACCGGCGATTCTCAACCGTTACGTACCGTTAGGAGAGCGACCGCCTATGTTGCTGCCGGCGAAAAATCGTCTTTTTACGTTGCATCGAGAGCCGCCTGAAATGGTCCGGTAATTGCACGGATCTGCGGCTTAAAATAGACAGGATTCCGGATCGCGAAAACGCTGGAATTTTCGCGGCACTGAGAACGTGAACTCGTGAATTTTCCACCACCGCGAATCGCGTTACAGATCGCGGTCTGTCGGTTTCGCGATGGCCCGTTTCATATTTTAGCGCGTGTTAAATTGCGGCTGAATGTTCGCGCCCGGTTTTGAACGTCTAGATTGTGCAATATTGTAGTTACTTGGGACGACGGGGATGTACACGATGATATTCGGTACGTGAAAAGGGACAAGGATTTGTCGGTAACGATGGCAATTGGTATGCAGATCGAAACGCGCAGATGGAGTTGTTCAATTTTATTACAATTCCGGGCAATATGTTTCTGCTGGGGTATCATTCATCTGTGCAGACTTAACGAAGGACGACAGCTAGTTTCTTCGCGA
This sequence comes from Nomada lathburiana, assembly GCA_963667235.1. NCBI lineage: Eukaryota > Metazoa > Arthropoda > Insecta > Hymenoptera > Apidae > Nomada > Nomada lathburiana. The sequence goes on from OY763904.1 coordinate 5,299,909, forward strand.
GGTTACTCCTATTTCATTTTTATCTGTGAATTCAATCGTTGGAGAATGCGTAGGCTTTGTTCCCGTTTTTTTTTTTTTATTAACGGCAATGATAGTAATATTATTAATAGGGAATATGAATTGTATTCGCAGTACACCAGAAGCGTGCTTCATATTCTGCACAGTTTTCTATTTAAAAGTGATTGGTGCTCCCTGAAAGAATTCTGATCGCGTTCGAAATATCAAATTCACCACTCGTACGCTGAAATTACAAATTATCGTATTTGGACGAACACGACCTTTCTTTCGTCGTTCGTGCTCTTGGCTTCCTGGTGATAATAAAAAAACGCGAGTCACGATCCAAAGTACAGAAAACATACGTATGTCGTATGGTCTGGTCCCCTTTTAACAACGTACAATGCGATGGAACTCCGTTTTGAATCGCTCAATCGTTGTCTCCCAACGAACCTTATAATTGTGCCGTATTATAAGAGAATTAAAATATTCTCCGAATAAAAAATATTCCGAAGATATCGCAGTTTCGATATTTGTAAAACCGTTAAAATTTTAATGCATTCTCATTATTATCATGATCGGTCATCCAGCTTGTAGAATTCCGCAAATGTGATAACGAAGTTAATGAACTCGAAGTGTCGCGAAAATGTATCGTTCTTGTCGTTGATGATCAATGAATTTCCGAGGCAGAAAGAAATGATAGAAAAATTCGTCACGTTCGTTGGAAAGGAACACTGAATGGGACGTCGACCACGATGTCGGCGGAATCACGATATTTCACAGTCGAGTACATCCATCGAGGACGTCGCAGAAGTATACTTAAAACCCTAGACATCGTTAGGTAGAATGCAAAAAAAAAAAAAAAGCGGACACGAGCAGTCGTTTGGAAATTCTTAGAAAATTATTGATTCGTCAGTCCGCGTAGGGTTGTAAAATTTGTATCGAGCAAATAAACCGCGATCTACGACACGCCAGTTTTCATTCCAGAGTTCCATTTCAGGCTAACACACGCACCTTTTCTACACCGGACACCTGTCTACCAGGTAAACGATACTCGTGGCGAGAAAATGCACCGGAAGATTGCGCAAGAAACTGAATTAATTCCTCTCATTACTGAAAATGTAAAAAAGTATAGAGGATGGGAATTATAGACAGAACGTCTCTTTTACCCGCAATTTGGACCCCTATCAGAGACACCGGGGCAATACGTGTGCGTGCATATCAACGGCAGGTGTCCCAGTGGCAATTGCAATCAGGCGTCAAAATCATTACGACTCGTCTGAAAATTGTTCGCGTCGATCTGTCCATAAATCAATGAAGCATCTATCATGCGCGTCCCGTTAATATTACGCAAGACGTTAAACGTTTCACGAGCCGTACCCTTTAACATCGGCGAAGAGACAACGAAAAGTTGCCGTGCGAGTGAAGCCGTGGCTCCTAGACGTTGCGCGACAAGAGAACGGCGATTCCGCAACGAAAACTAACATGGCATTCGAGACGAATATCGTTGTGGCTTACTGTCAATGATCTATCGTGGGATCATTGAAGGATGAATAATCTCGGCCAGACATCTTCTTTTATCGTGACAAAAGGATCTTTATACAGCTTTGGATATCATTAACGACACTTGTATCCAGCCTCGTTGTCCCCCTCTGTGATTCTCATTGCGAGATTTACCGAAGAAATGTACGATTTAATTATTTCATCACGCTCTAGAGTCTAGACCGGTGTGATCCTTAATAGACTAATAATAGCGCGTAAATTGAATGCTCCTGCAGTTCGGAATTTTAGAATCCCTTTAAATCTTTGTCATATTATCAGACGTCAACTGTCAGCGGTAATTCATACGAATTTGTGTTCGTTTTTATTTATGAATTTATGAAGTAACCCGATGCTTTTATTTATTACTCGTTCCTGATATTATTATGCGAGGGAGAATTCATTGTTTCGTACGTTGTTTTTCATACAATCCCGCGATGTAAATTCGCGATCGCACCGTTGCAACCTCCTGCATAGTATTCTGTGGCTCATTAACAGCAGTATCATTGATCTCGAACGTCCTTCGTGCACGCAACAAACGTAATCTCGATTGATTAATGCATGATTCACGATCGACTGCGAGAAATGTCCCCTCTTTCCTTCGACGATACGAAAATCACTGTTATTTTCGCGGGGCAGATAGCACCCGTATATTTTCGCTTTGTCCTTTAACGAAATGTCTGGTGAATCAAAGTGGGGATAACTAATGTTCAATCGAAGGGAGGGCACGATAACGACGAACAGGGCCAAGCAAAGGGTGTAACGGCTTGGCAAAATTTATTTGGGCGACCATCCTCGTCCTTGGCTCTGCTTGACTTCTAATTTTATCCCAAACTCGAGCCGGTTTTCGTACCCGTCGTTCAGACGGGGAGGCTTGTTATGCACCACAATGGGATTGCATTCGGGTGTTGCTTCGGCGTGCTGGTTTCGATAATTAATCGAGCGATTCGCTATCTTAAGTGGTCCTGATTTCGGGGTTGGTGTTGCTCATTCATCCTAAGATTTCTGTTGCTTCTTTTGGGTTGATGTAGGGATTTGACGTCCGACAAATAGGGGTAGGTATAATTAAAAATATAAAGAACGAGGGGCTGCAACCTTTATCGGTACGCGTAATCGTGAAATTGATAAATAAAACGATGAACTATAATACAAACCTACCTTAATTTGTGGATTGATATGAAAGTCTTTTAAATAAAATTATTGAGTTGCTAATACGTGTATAATTATGGAGTAATATCAGTCGCCAATGTGCATACATAGTTAATAATTTTGTTTGAATTTGAATGAACCTTTGTCTTGTTTAAAGCTACTTATTAGAACGTTGCAAAGATAATTCAATCTAGTCGCGATTGAATAACTTAAAATGAATAATAACGAAGTGTTTAGTAGTAAGAGATACGACCGCGTTTATCCTCTATCCATTTTACTACTTTGTTTAAAGTGGAGTAACGTTAAACCTGTTATGAAGTGGCACTCAATGTAGTACCGCAACTCTGACATTATTAAGTTCACGTTGAAGTATGCAAAGGGAACATTACGGTTCAGAAAAAGCTGCAGCAGCACGTAGACGTCGATTTCGAAAGAAGGAAAATAACGCAGCAGCGCGTTATCTGCCACGGTCGTGTTATCAATTTATTCCCCCTTCACTTGCTACTTGGTAATATTCCGAAAGCTGAACACGCTGTTTACATTGAACACGTTAATTATTGTAGTCAACCATTATTTTAAACGGCGTTTGACGTTCGATATTTATTACTCAGTGGGTGGACAATAGCTATTATCAAATGGTGATTTACCTTGCAACTAAAAAGAAAGGACAGAGCGAAGAAGCGATTCACAGATCGTTATCGGACCGCGATAATGAAATTTAAAAGGGTAATATTAATATTAAGGGTAAACGTTGATTGTTCGTTGTGAAGAGTTTAATATCAGGATTCCTAATATTATATCCCATAATTTTACACAATTAAGAAATATATTATTTCTTTACCACAATGAAATTACTATTTGCCCCGTTTTATTCATTAAAACCCACAAATTTAATTTCAACTCGTCCAACAGAGCTACCGTTAAGACTCGTCCAGCCTTACAAGATCGCGCACGCAGCAATCGTCGTGGACCAGAAATGGACCTGGAAACCGATCTCGTGGTCGCTCTTCTATCTGTAGCCAAGTGCGAATATAATAATTACGAGATGACGATGACGAGTACAGCGCAAATGACAGGTCTACCGGCACATCCTGACGCCAAGGTGGCTCCATTTTCTCCCTTTTCCTTTCCTCGTTGCCACCTCTTTCGTATCGACGTCGAGGTATCCTTTTCCGCGACAGGTAATTGCGTTCTTGCCGGTGAGATCGTTCTAATTTCGTATCGGCTGTGCGATGAAAAAAGAAATAGGTGATATTGAATGAAAATAGAGAATAAAATAGAAGAAGGTGGGAATGAAAGAGAGGAGATCGCGCGTCCTCCTCTCTGATCCCAGTTTTAGATGCAACCACGTAAATAGCCTGTCGTATTCGTGCAACGCACGTAGACATTATACGACATTATGGCGCGGATCGTGTAACGTTATGATTATCTCGCAAGGAGCCCAAGGTCTGTCTCTTCTTATCCTCTCCCAGCGATGTAATTGTTCTTTCGGTTAACGCCGGTGCATCGCCACGTTGTTTTTCTTTTTCGTTCTACGCTTGCCGTGGATCGTGGGGCTGCCTTGTGTCACGAGAGGAAGTGCGAAGACAGAGGAAAGATGTAATACAATGTTCGGCTTCGGCACACAACTTTGCACGGGGGAGAATTCATTTTGTTCGCGCTGTGGGGAGAAAGATTGGCTTTAATTGTGCGGCCGTCACGGTGTACATCGTGAAACGGAAAAATAATTAGTAAACACGCGGCCTAAACAGGGAGAACATCACAGGGAGTCCCTCGGGGATAATTAAATCGAATTCCGCATAATATTCTACATAAATCTGCCAGCGAAGATCGGGATTCTCGGTGATCTCCGCTCCGCGACGACACAGAGGAATGGTGAAAAAGCGGCAAACAGCAACGAAAGAAACGTCAAGCGAGTCGAAAGACGCGATCGGGACGAGGACAGAAGGGAGGGAGGGTGGAAAAGGGAGGGCACCAAGGGAAAGTGAGGGACACGAAGGGGTTGGAGAGGAGTGGAGTTGAAGACACATCGGCTAAGGCTAAGTTAGGATGAGGATAGCAACGATTATCTTAACGATCCCCTGCAGCAAAACCTGAACGGCAACTTCGCTTCGTCTCCTCCTCTCGCGGCGAGTTGCGCCGTCCTGTATCGGTCCCAGCACCAGCGTTGCTTTCCTGTTGCCAGTAGCGTTACTGTTGCTGCAGTCGTTTCTAGCTACCAAAGGCTGGCCGTGGCCGTTGCTGCCAAAGAAATCCACCGCGAAGGTGAAAAAGGAAGAAGCCGGGACGCCGGCTGAAAATAGCTCGCTGCCTATGGCGAAGAAGCAATTCGAGCCGCAGGAATCCGCGACAATTTTCCCTTCCTTCCTATTTTCTGCCTCCTTCTCCCCCTCGACGGTTCTTATGGGACCAGTTTAGGACCGGTGGATTCAGCACGCGTTAATATATTAATCGCCGGTCGTCTTCCAGCTTCCAGCACATTTTTCTGTACAGTAGTCCTCTACGGTCGTTAAGTCCACCCTTATTTTTATAATTTATTTATTGCGATATATGTGCATATATCTTTTCCATACAAGCGTTCGGAACGTTCAAATTGCACCACGATCTATGCAAATTAACCTGACCGCCGATCGAAACGACGAATTGTCCGATTAGTTTCTAATTATTGATAATTGGCCAACTCGGAAGCTCGTGAACCTCCCCGGCGATCATCGCAGGCAAGGGTAGCCTTCGATTCGTTCAGTGACTCCCGTTCCAGCTCGCTCTCGATACATCCACGAAACTCTGCGCGCACGTTATCACCTCGATTGCCCCGCTCTTTTAAATGGCACCGTCCCCGAAACGTCTTCGTGCCATCGCAATAGTACATTTCTGCATTGGCCAACCTGCTCTCGAAATATTCATGGTCGATGCCGATGTCAGCACTGGCACACTTAAGACCGCGGGCAGGGCCCACCGATACTCAGGACCCGTCTCACTCCATTGAATCCTGCTGGTAGCGCATCAACGCCGAGGACAGCGCACAATTGGCCCCATCTCGGTCATTAATCCATGGGTGGGCATAAATCGGCCCGCTGCAACGGCGTAGAACACGGGGGAATCACATACCGTTCGTACGTTCCCCATACGTCCAGTGGTATCGGCTAATCGACGCGGCCTAGCTATTGTAGCTCCGTGGCTCCGAAAGAAAGTCGCGCGAAGGCAAGGACGAGAAGGTGGCGACCGGTTGTGACTGCCAGTGGAAGCCGGTCTACGCTGGTGTGTAACGCGTTACAGAGGTATTACAGGTATTATCCGTATTACACGTATTACGAGTATTATACGGACGTACGCGCGACCCCAAGAGACCAGGGGCCCGATGAACAGCTTGCTCTTCCTCTTCTTTGTCTTCTTCTTCGTCGTCTTCTTCTACTTCTTCTTTCTCTCCCCCGTTCGTCATTTACTCCCTGTTCCACCGTGGATGTTCGCCCTTCTCCTGCTGGTCCGTCAGCTTCTTCGGCACCTCCTGCCGCAGCTGCTCCACCATACTTCTTCGTCCTTCGTCCCTGCCTTCTTTGTCCCATTCCCATTTCCCGCATTCGCTCTTCCGCTCTATCTCGACATCTCTCCCTTGTCTATCCTCCTCCCTCTTATCTTTTTTACCCAGCGGCTCCACGAGCGGGCGGTTTAACGTCCGCGACTTCTTCTTGCTCTCCTCGCTATACCTCGTTCCCCTGGCCGCTATCATCTGACTCGTCTCTTCCACCTCCACCCCCATCCGCCTCCTCCGTGTTGCTCTTCTTCTACTTGCTCGTCTACATCGACTCGTTCGACGCTCGCCAACGAGCTATACGTTCGCGGCACTCTCTTTCGATTATCCAGGTTGACCCCTCTCTTAGTGCAGGTTTGTATTTTGCTGGTCGGTCCGGGGTGGATTTTCCAGTCGTCCTTTTGGAGCCCGATTTTGGTCGATCATGTTCTTTGCTATTTTCGAAGGTCGCTTGGAATTTTTGAGAATCAACGGCAGATGATTCGAGGAATCGAATGGCGGTCGAACTGGGTTTTGTTGTGGTTTCTATTGTTGGTTCATTATCCTTGTCACATTGATTTCGTTCGCGTGCAACGTACGCTTTATCGCGATGATTTTATTACGGGATTCGTTACAGTTGATTATAGGCCGTTGCGCGCGGGAAATACATTGCAGGTCTCACGTGATAGAAGGGAAAGAAAGAAAACGGCAATTCTTGGGGGGATATTAAAGTTGCATTATATCTATCAAATTATCGATCTCGCTGCGAAGGATGTAATTAACCTCTCGCGTAGACCTTAATTACACCTTGACCGTTCTGAACGCGTCCCGATGTCTGTTTCTTCTTCACGAGAATAACTGCACGTTCTGTGCCCTGTAGTTCCATGTGCAATGCTCGACTACTTGCTGTGTCGTTCGACGTAGAGCATTTGTTGAGCATCTTATTAGCATATTATTATTATAATGTACGTGTATATCTTTTAATGCATTCTTTATAGTACAAGTACATAAAAAAAATAATTCACAAAAATTAACACACATCGTTTTCATTTGCACAGAAATGCCAATCGTTTGCCTACCTTCCGAGGCGACTGTACATACAGTCAGACTAATTCTCGGTTCGGACAACCGATTTCCGTTCAACGTGTCTAATAATCCAGTCGCGCGAAATCACACCCGCTCAGAATTTTCTCGCGACTCCCCTCGTCGTGTCCCGTACTCTCCGTACAGACCGTTCCTCTCTGGCGATCACCGCGGATCGAACGTGCAACTATCTCGGGGAAAACGACCTCGGTATAATGCTCGACCTTTTCGAACCGGTCCCCGTCGCGGTGTACCTATTTGCATGCCAGCGCAGGTGCATTACGCCCGGTGTGCATCGCTGACTCCGCGGTGCAGAAGCGCGCAGCCCCGTGCCAGCTGACTCGGTGGTCCACGGGACGAAGCGGATTGCAACGCTGATCGGGTCCGGCGGAGCACCACGATGTTTCGCGTCGCGACGGCGTGATTTGTCCGACGACTCCATTGAGGGCAACGGAGGCACGTTCGACGACGGCTAAAGGGATACCGTCCGCCTGTTATGCGCCCGAAATGCAAAGTCGCGGTCGCGGTACCAGCTACAGCTGTCTCTCGTTACATAGTGCACGACCTTAGGCGAAACCGGTCGCTGGAATCGATTTGCATGGCCGGCTCGTTGCGATCAATTACGTAGCGCGCACTTTGCCTGCTTCCTACGCTAGGCCGCGGCCGGGGAAATGCTTGACCGCGGTCTGAATTTTGAATGCGAATTTTCCTCTTTCTTTTTTCATTGATTCGCTGCGGTGATTTCGGGGAGTATTTTCTTGCGGCACAGATAAAGCAATTGCTAACGTTTCGCGGGAGGTGTACGTTTCGATTTCTCGCTTATCCAACAGAAAATAAACCTTCCCGCTAAGTTATTTATTTGCGACGCTTTGTAATAAGATGGTAATGCATCGAAATTATTCAGAACTTATTTGTAATCGTTGCTGCAACGCTATGTTAATTTGTGTTAAATAATTTGGCGCGCACCTGTGAATCTCTTCCGACCCACCGGTTAATTATTTGCATTAATGCGTCGTTAATCTGTCAATGGGAAAGATTGAAAATGATAACTATTACATATTATTAATAATTTAATTTTATTATTAGGGGCTGAATGATAAGAAGTTTCGTATTATTGAGAATTGCGGAGAAGTTAGCATCTCGATATCTGAATAATTACCCACGTGTTTTCATTTATGCGAGGCAAACTCTCGCTGTAGTTTCATCTATTCAGAATGCATTTGATGAAACATCTTCATTATTCGCGCGGGTACATACGCACAATTGCGCGGATTTTTCGTTTACCTACTTTTCCATCGAATGACACTTGATTACAGCGATAAATAATTCGTCGTCCATTCGAGGATGCCGCAATAAATTGTCCACCCCGATGAAAATGGAGTTAGGACTCGCCGTTTGCTTTACAAACTTGTTTTCCTTCGTCCACGAGTTATTGCCTTATCGAGCGTTAGTCATACGCAAATAATTACAAAATAGTTTGCAATAATCATCATTTATCGCGGTAAGTAGTTTCAACGATACACCTGCCGATTTGTCAACCGTTGATGCACAGACCTTAGATCGATGATCGATAGAAGGGGCTTCGGGTAAATGGGATATAAGAGAAATATGATTTACATCGATGAGAACTCGAATCTGACATTACACGAAGGAATCGATGAACGAGAGGATCAATTCTCCCCGCCGTCTTCGAGGAATTTCTCCTCCTTTCACTCATCCTTAACACAATACTGTCCTTTTCTTGCAGCAACGGCTTTTCCATTTGCCTCCCAGTGCCTCTTTCTTTCCTTTTCCCCTATAAATTTGCTCGTTGAAATTTCCCAACTAGATTGTCGATCTATTTGAAATATCCAGAAACGTTCCAGACGGTCAAACACTCTACCCATTTTCCCATATTATTACAAGTGCCATAATCATTCCAGGTGGTCGAAGATTTTACTCCACCCTGTATGCGCACGTATACGCACGATCAGCCGTGGATGAAGCCTCGATATGCTCATTCATACTTCGCCGTCAGCTGACGTCCACCGATCACCAATGAATTACAATGCGTGGGCTTGTTGAAACGCATGTGCGTATCAGCGCCCTTCCTCCCCGTCCTCGTCACATCTATCGTTTTGCACACGTTTCTCGTGTCGATATTCTGGTTCCCCGTTTTCCCCCTCGGCCACGAAGACCCCTTCCTCAGAATCGCGGCCCATGAACGTCCCTGTTTACCTGGCCGCGACACGGGCATCGATTTATCGTTGATGAGGTACATGTCATGTCGTAATCGGCGTCGTTCTGTTGCGCGATCACGAAATCCGAGACAACCGCGAACTTGTCCGTCTCGTTTGCATTCAGGGTCACGAGGATTCAATGACGTAGCTAATACGCGATCGGTATCACGGTTGCATTCTGATTTCGCCACGACGACATGGGATATAATATAATACAATGAATTCGGTGGGCAATGGTATGCCGTTCGTCGAGTGCCATTGACTAGGTAATATTTGGCGGCGATGATGCATCGTTCGCTCGGAATACGATTTGCTTCGTTTGGCGGTAATAATGCGGTAAGATTGATATGGAGTGTTGGATTATCACTAGCGATGGCAAGGCACTATTACCCTATGAATATTTTTAACAACATCGCTCGCATCGTTAATAATTTATTATATCGAAAGTGTCGTTCGAGCCTCTTGAAAACAAGGGATATCTCTTTTCCCCGATGTATAAATCTCTTGTCAATTGAAGGAACAAACAGATTAGTGGACAGAGTTAATATTTAATGAGTTATCGCGCGCGATCGTTTATAGGTGCCTGTCGACAGGGCATTCGACATAATCGAATACACCGTCTAAATCCGCAAAATCAAACAAGCTTTGTCCAAATAAAATACCTCCTCATCCTTCGCGATATTTACATCCACGTACATGCACGGCTCCTCCGTCGTTCTCAATATCATTTGTCACCAACGAAATCGCCATCCCATTCGGCACGTGGCAAAAATTCTTACGAAACATCTTATTTAACATTTACACAATTTCTACCCCCGAACTTCTTCCTCGATTTCACAAATCCTTCCCAAGGATTGCTTCATCAGCGACGTATCCTTCATATGGAAATTAATTACCAATTTTGTGGTTCATCTGAGGCATGCACATTCGTTTATTTTTTCCACAAACGTTTTACAGGTCGCGGGTGCGTGAACTTCGTTCTCCGCGAGCAAATAAAACCGTTCCATGCCCAGAAGAAAGTTGATAGACCACATTTCTATAGTTCTTTTCCACGCCTCGACGGCCCCCTTATTCACGCTTCCCTCTCCGCCCTTTTTGGTACTTTTCCTTCGATGGTTTTCTGACCTGCGGCCCGACCGGGTATTATTCCATTGGCGGTGGTTATGGAACCTTATAACGAAGTTAAAGCCCCGATGATAATCTTCGGGCGTTTATAATCAGCCCTGACACTCCGGAGAGGCTGTCCACGCTCGTGACGGCAAAAGGGCCCCTTATCTTTCGAGGGACAGAGTCAATTGGGGTCATATCAAACGGGCTGGCCTTCGTGTTCTATTCACAATTCGAATTGCAACCAGAAGCCGTTCGCTCATATTCGCTGCATATTGCTTTCGAAATGAAGCGGCGCGTGCTTTCGAAATAATTGGGAAAACGCTGGCCACGATAAGACGACGAGACAGCAGGACAATGGTAAGAGAATCTGCACGAAGTCGATGGACAATTTTGCAAAGCGTTGTGGAACGTATGTGCAGAAAGAAATATTTCTTGAATTCCTTTTGTTGGTAATAATAGTCGCGGGGACTGTTGCGGCGAATGCAATTCTTCATCCTTCGATACACGGTAATGGGGATAATTAGAATAATTATGATGATTATGATCATTATGGTCCATGCGTCGTTAAGTATTAGTTTCGATGAACGGAACAGCAAGGGAACGAGATTGACAGGGTGCGTTCGTCTTGTTTTTTGGGATTTGTTGGTTGCTTGCGTGACGTCTCGTTGTTGAATTAACATTGACACACGGTTAGCCTGGGATGTTTAATTCATATACGTTTCTCGAAAATACCGGGAAGCATGATTCATGCGTAGGCCCAAGGTTCCTGATATTTCTCATAAATATACAGCTCGCGATACTTATACTTCCTCTGACTTACTTTTTCCTCTATTTTTCACGCGCATCTCTGCGACTACCGTGCTACAATTAAATCGTTCGTCTGATATTATTTAATTGCCGACTCCAGATACCATCAGAGCAAAGTTGGCACCTTTTAATTCGTTCGTTCTGATCTATTTCTCAAAAATCAATTGGATGTAACACTATTCATACATAAATTCGAAAATCATTCAATCAGTCCATTTACAATATACACAAACATTAAACTTCATTTGCGTAATTATACCAAATTAATTGTTTCAGTGTGAAACCGTCAATTTGCGCATGCACGTCTATCTGTATAACAATTATATGAAATTTTGATTGCCACTAATCTTGTATTAATTGTTCGTCTTAAATAAAATTGTATCACAATAATAGCTTCCTTTCGAAACTTTTATCATTCAGATTCTATTGACTTTTGATTAACACTAGAACTACCGATTAGGTTTGTGTACTATTTACACGGTATACGTTTGACTGGCTGAATGGACATTAAATAGAGATATACAATTGTCATTCTGTCTTATTGAAAGTCATCATAGATTTTTGCAACTGAACCAGTCATCTTGACTGCCCTGGTAGTTCTAGCGTTAATAATAATTAATATCCATTATAAACTAGTCGCCGTCCAATTTATAAATGCAGCACGATTTTAACGTTTAATTGTTTAATCCTCGTGGCGCCGAGGCGCATACCTTCATTCAGTTTTCCTCGGCTTCGCAGTAAACGGTTCAACGCGCAAGTTCAGGTCGACGCGTGTAAAGACGCGCCCCTTCTCGGAACTAAATCATTTTCGCGATGCTTATCGATCTAAACGATATTCTGGGCGCGATTGTCTTGTTGCGACTCTGCCAGCAGCCAGAGGTTCAGCCACGATAAGGGGAATTCTAATCGTGAATGAAGTCCGTCACGTCGCGGCGCTCTTCAAATTTTTACCCCCCTTTCGGGACCACCTACGCGCGACGGACGTGAAAAATTTTTTGAGCCACGGATTGCATTCGAATTTTCCGTCATGCGGGAATCGCGTGAACAGGTCGGTTGTTGATTTACATATTAAGTGTTATCCTCGAATGGAAGGGAACGATGAATGGTCATCAGTTTTGAACAGTTTTGGAATTACAACGATCATCTCTCGAGACCGTCGACGATAATATTCGTAGAATCCCGGATTGTGAAATTGGACATCTAGATTGCCGCTTCTGTGAAACGAACGACGTTACGAAATGTTCAACTATGACATGCTTGGGGCAATCAGAATAACGAAACGCGGGGAACGGAAATATTGGAGTTCCGAACCGAGACATATTGGCAACGTAACCGATGACTTCAGCGGCGCTTTAACATTTGCAAAATAAACAGGAAAACTGAATCACAAGGCCGGCGTTAGACAGCAGTTCTCATTGACAAGCCTGTATTTTTGAATATTTTTATACCCATAAATTGGGCTGGATAATTCCTAGTTGTGTTACAATTGATTGTAAAGGGGAGAAACATGATTTTGATAATAAACTGTGATTCGATAATAATACCTCTGAATTAAACGGTATCCGACTGTTTGCATTATAATTAATTATCGAACAGCCAAACTGTTCCTTATCTATATAACATTAAAATTAGACGAGCAAAAGAATATATGATAAAATGGTATTATCAGAATAACGAAGAGTCGGATGCATTGGCCAGCCCCGAAACGAAACGTGCAGTCGGGTTTAGTAAATTTTCCAAGATTAGGTCTACGATAATGACGAATCAATGGCCGCAAAAGGCAAACGGTGAACTCTTAGTATATTTCCCTTTTGTTGTAGCCTTGAGTGATGTCAATTAGTAGGCGCGCACTAATTGCATAACACTTGTTCGAACACGCCAGAGGAACTTAGCATTGTTCAATACAGATAAAAGATCGAAAATAGACGGGCGTTAATTTCGTTCCAAGGTAAGGCCAAAGCCGTCGACGTTTCGCTTCTGTAGACATCTATGAAAACGTCTTTCTCTTTTTCCTTGCAACGTTAGAAAACATGATTGAGTAACGTTTGTTTGCGAACAATGTTGACCAACACTGATCAAAGTAGTCATGGTGGATTTTAATATTTGCTGTCTCCTTAGTGGCCGTTCAAACACTATTTACTCGTCGTTTAATATGTACACCGATGTGTTACAAGAAGACATTGCTAGAACATGTTTAACACTATTCCGTGGTCGTTCTTACCTCTTGAAGCTAATAGTTTTGAATCTTGTTTGTTCTTATGGAAAGAAACGTTCACCTGAGCGCAATTTCCAACGAAACACGGGTAGAACTTTTGTAGTATCTTCTTTTCGTCGTATATGTATGTACTAGTATAACGAAATTCTATAATCCAATTTATTATTGTTATACATTACTAATCTGATTTTCCACGATGTTTCGCGATGTCTCACAAATCATGCTCTTCTACACCTTTGTTTTAGTACCTACTTAGCGGTAAAGATTGTCCTATGAATTAGCTTTAATTGCGCCAATCAATTTGGCCACTGATCAAGTCGCAATAGCCCCCGAGGCGATATATCTGTGCACCGAAATCGTGATAGAAAAAAATATCTCGTGAAGCGTCGGAGGGAAAATCAAGTTATGCCCCGATGAAAGACATCGTTGCTAAGCAAAATGAGACGGACAAACGGAGATGCAACGTGATCGTTAACTTCCGGTTGCACGCAGCACGCTGGACTGATGGATCGAGATCGGTGAACGCTTCGTATCCAGCCGGGGAACGTGACGAAAAAATTAAGAAAAATAGAGAGAAAAACGGGTAAAGTCGCCATTGTCAGTTGACCGATCGAGGGATGCGATCGCGCGGGGAAAAGGGGGGGGGGGGGTGGCAAGATCGAAATGAAATGATTGACGGGGCAGAGGTGTCGCGATCGGATTTACAGTTGCTGCGGGGGATAACGGGAGACGGGAGTAACAAGAAGCAAGTACAACTCGAGATGAAAGGAAAAAATATACCGTTCGTCCTGTCGTGTTTAGCCAAAGAATTCATCGATCCAGCGACATTATCTTGATACAGCGAAAGAACATTAATTGGCTTAATTAAATTGAATAGCTTATCGAATGGTTGAGACAGAGAAACGAGAATTCGTAAGATCAGCTGAATAATTTGGTTGAATAATTTATCGGGCGGCTATAATGGCGAAACAAAAATTAATTGGTAGTTTATCGAGTGGCTGAAATAGCCGAAACTAAACATTCTTTTTATTACGGTGCTTGATTGTGGCAGAAAGTGGAATGTTTTCTAGATAAATGAGGACGGCTTGGAAATTTTCGATCGTTCTGAACATGGCTGTCGATATCGCAATTATTGCGTGTCACAAATATTTACTGAATATGCAGTGGAAATAGGATAATGCGTGATTAACTAGAATTAAGGAAATCCGCGTGATATACGAGCGTGATGCAACCTGTTTTCATTAAAAACATGTAATATGATGCAATTCTACGTGCTCCTTTTGCCTTTCAACGACATTGAGTTCGAGGATTTTATTATAAACTCGGAATCGTAACACGCGGATCTTAACTTTTAATAAGAGTTTCTCGTGAATGTGCAAACAAGCGGACGTTTGAACAATTCGTTTGTAGAATTATTCGTACGAGTCGTACTTATCGCATGAATTATATTAATTCCTTTAATACTATATTATTTCGTCTACTGCTCTGAATTTTCATTTAACTCTTTAAAATTCTTGTTCCGTCTCTATATTTATTATAGACTTGACTATTTATATTTTACTGCTGTGAATTTGAACCACAGTCAATTGCATTACAGTTCCCACGAACCCAACTGTCCTTAAATTCTCATTTTACATTTTCCCCGTAAAGACAATTATTCTTTGCCGTAGACAAATTTTTGCTCGAACACACGTCCAGTTTTAGCGAACGTTTAACAATTCGCCAGTAAAGATAATCGATCGAGTCTCTTGCGTAAAACTATCGCAACAATATCCCAAAATTTCCGTTGCGTTTCTCCGATCATCTCGGTGCCACGCAATAGTAGAAAGTCTGCGGGTGAAGGGCTGAAAGTTTTCCCATGGAAAATTGGATCGTGCGGTGCTGTTTTATATATCCGCGAAGAAATTTAAGCGAAAAATCCACGGTCGTGTTTCCCTGTCCAGAAAAAAAATTGTCAGTCCCGTCAGAATTCACACGGTTCGCGATCATTTCCCGGTGTCCCTCTCCCGGTGGACAGCGTCGCGATGCAGGAAGCTGACATGACGGGGCGTCGCGTGTATTAGCAGTCCGGGTGCGAAGTGCGAGGCACAATGGACGCTTCTTGACGATCTCAATGTCAGTAGTCAGCGCAAGCTAGCACACCGGCCGGAAAAGGAAAAAAAAAGGAGAAGAATCGACGGAGGTTCGCCTCCTCCCTCTTTGTACCGATGATACGTGACAAGACTACACCATCGTGAATTAACCACGTTACCTCCTCTGTCGCCACTCGCTAGAGCGTAAATTCACTAGCGAATTAACGCGTCGCTGTTATATTAGTCGACGACGGGCTGACACTAGTGACCGGGCACGATCCAATTATTTCCCATGATTATTCCATTTCAATACGATAAGTTTCGCAGGCGTCATTAATTGGCAGAGCGTCACCGGTTCCAGGAAAAGGCAGCGATACACATACCGAGGAGTAATTAAAGCTGCGGGGAGTTCCCACTCGAAGAATAGATCGTCTTTCTTGTTATTTCGTATTGAACATCGCGGGGTGCCCATTGATTGTGATAGATGGACGGATCGGGGAATTTGGTTTGCGGGGGGGGGGGGGGTTGATAAATGTATCAGGCCTAATATAATTCAAGGCAGAATGGAATGAAGACGATAATAAGAGAAGGGCCAAGAAAGGCTTGCGGATGGCAAATACTTTAGATTAAAATCAAATTCTTATTTCAATTCAATATCCCTTATTGATATAATTATATTAATTATATGTAAACCTTTTTGAAACTTGAATCTCGTTGGGAATTCATTTAAAATTAATTCGCATATTAGGTATTCTTTGCACTCTTGTAAGTACTCGAGTTCCATGACAGATGTTGTATGCGTCCATTATTAATCCAATTGAAATTTGGACAGAATCATCGATGAATATTCTTTTGTTACGCAAATATTGATGTATCTGTACGATTTGTATCATGTAGTACCTCTTACGATTATAGTTCACGATCGGTGTATAATAATTCGGTATGGTATGCGCCATTGAAGCAATACATCTAATCTCTCTTCGTCAGTGTTATGAATCTTGTAATTAGAAAAAACACAACTGATTCATAGCTGAAGATTGTAAGTGCTCTCACAGAATATGATTCACACGTCCGTCAAATACTCATTTTTTTTCGGTGCATACTTTACCTAGCTCTCGCGGACCAATTATTTTTTTCTTTCCTCATTTCTTGCAACGAGCCTCAATAATAATTGATGCACCTTGCAGCGTCTCCTTGAAATTAAAATTGCAACGTTTACGCTGTGAAAATTGCCGTGCGAATGATTGATTCTTCGAAAAAAAGAAACTCGCAGTAACATGAATTTTTGCATTAAAATCATCAGAAAAAGTATCGTTAATAGCGAGAACAATGCTTACCCAACAGGCTATAATAATCGCTCTGTTTTACCTTTCGTCGTTCTCTTTTTTTCAAAGAAATGAAAGAATTCAACGAAATCTGGCTACCATGCTTCCCGCACAAAAATTTGTCCTCGTTACTTTGCTGCTTCGAAAGCATGCCCAAATAATTTTCACCGCAATTTACGCTTTAATTGAACCACGATTTAATTAAATAGAATATCCGATTGCGTACTCCTCTTCCGTATCAATAAGGGCACAGATGTCATCCGTGCGTGTACGACTCCACGTGCAAAGAGTTAAGGGTTAAAGAGGGGTGGGGGGTTGATTTGGTGCAGCTTGCAGGTCGTTTCTCGTAGCCGGCGGAAGTAGCGTCTGTCCGACGAGACGGATGCCCGAAAGAAAGTTCTCGAAGTCAATTCCGTAATGGTTGATGTAGCATTGAATTCAATTGAATAATGGTCCGGCAACGGTGGGGGAAGGGGCGCGAAAGGCAGCCGCCCCGATCATTATCCATCATTCGGCCGATTATCGTGATATTCCCGCGGCATTCGCCTTTATCGCCGTTATTCAACGCGTCGCCCGAGAGTGTCGAGAGAGTGATACGGGCGTGAAAGAAGTTTCGAGACGACAAACTCGGAGATCCTCCTCGGCGAGCGTGTCCCATCAGCCCTCCCCACGCTTACTCCTCAGACTTTGCTCGAGCCGAATTCGTTCCCCTTTACCGCGATTAACAGAACGTCTATGTCTGTTGGTGTTTCTAATATGCTACTTTAAGGCACTTTTGTTGGCGTACACGGAACAGAATCTATTTTATAATTGACTCGGGGTGTGATGCTTTCTATTCTATTAAATTGTAAGCTATTGTCAGGTTCCAATGAATGCAAGCGGCTGGTAAAAATGGTAAGAGTACGTATGCGTAAAGAAGTATCTTCTCAACAAAGTATCTACATTTCATGTAGATTTCATGTAGATTTCATGGAACATTTCGAGATTCTCCAAAATTATTCCCCCTCTCGAATGAACGAAGATACCTTCATCCACCGATAATAATCTTCGTCCAAAGATCGCTACGTTTCTGCAACATGCTCGCCGATCCACCGTCGTATCTACCGTTAAGCACCGCCACGTTTCATTAAATCCACACTTGGATAATTACCGATTCCTCCGCGATCGTTCCGATTCTCGTATGGGCTGCGCGTTTGCGCGTGTCCGCGACGCATATGCTATTGCACGGCTCCACCTGTTCGATCGGCGGCGATTCCACGCGTTTCTCGACCGCGTGCTGGTCGCTCCATCAATGCCCGGCATCTAAATATAACCGGTGCGACATCAGTGGCCTGAATCCGATCGAAAGCAAACACGGAAGATTCACGCACTCGTTCCACGGCCCCTGGGGTAATTGCACGGTTCCGAGCGTTGACTCGTGAACCGGCTCGGAGTGTTCTCCGCGCTGATCGGGTAGGACTCTTTCATTTGTTGTTATACTAGTTCTGATTGGCAGCTCGCTTGGGCATTTCGCCGGTGACGATGGTAGTTTTATATTTAGATTCGATGAGGCAGATGTTAATTGAGGCTCTATTTAATAAGAGCTTCGGGTCGACATTGTACCGTTTTCTGTTTTGCATTTACCTGCTCCTCTCCGGTATGGCCGCTGGTGTGATATTCGTGTCAGCATTCCTCTTCGTATGGATAATTGAATTATTCGTTGCAATTTATTTATAGTCAGGGGATGATTTATTATTCTTGTACGATAGTTTCTGTTTTATTGTACATTTTTTCGAACGATCTGCCCCGTGAACGTTTAATACATTTTTAATACTGACTTTCCGTCTCTCCTTTTTCCTTCGCGTTGCTCGATCGCTGGGCGATTATCATTTGCGTCAGCATCTTTTATCATCCCGTTTACGCGGATGCATTTCCACGGAATTGATCAATCGGTTGACGAGCCGCGCACCGCAGCGCGCAATTAATTATATTTCAATTTTAATAGCCAGTCGTTTCATGCGAAATGCAACATTATTCATCCGTTCGTGATTTAAGACATTTCTCGGCATTATCTACGGCGTTTCATTCGACGGGCGAATCAAGTACGCGGTATCGCAACATCGCAGAATTCCGGGAAGATAATAGCCGATTATTAAGCACCCTTTCCAGAAGCAGCATAAAACGATGCAATTTACTTCACGCGTCTGCAAATATGTATATCATTGTACCGTACGAGATACGAGTATTGAACGAACACCCCGTTGCCGCCGTCAGCAATATAATTTCCCGTCAAATCGTGTTCACTCTTTCGAAACGCCTCCGTATTACGCGAAATTGAGCGAGGCTCTTTTACTTTTTATGCTCCACGGACAGATTCATCAACAGCATCCTGAACGTCAACCGGGATTATCATTAACCATTACCGTATCATCGAAGAGAAGATCAATTTCGTTTCACAAGTGGAACCCGTTCCGCAACGCAACACAGTAGCCTCAGCCCGGCGTGTTCGCCGTAGGAAATAGCGTGAAACAGGAGGGAACTGGGTGTGCCAGCGCGCAT
This sequence comes from Nomada lathburiana, assembly GCA_963667235.1. Classification (NCBI taxonomy): domain Eukaryota; kingdom Metazoa; phylum Arthropoda; class Insecta; order Hymenoptera; family Apidae; genus Nomada; species Nomada lathburiana. Next base: position 5,319,468 of record OY763904.1, read on the forward strand.
AGCTCGATCGAACGAGACACAGGAATAAAAGTAAGCGGCGGCAGGATTAACTGGTGCTGTCTCCGACGAGGAATCTGGCGCCAGCCACTAAATTAGCTACTTGGACGACGTGCCGGGACGACCCACCGTGATCTCTCATTCCCTCCTCGTGTACGACCCCTCCTTTTCCTCTGTCCACGTATTCTGCTTCGCGTCCGTCAATTTCCAATCGCGATTTCAAATCCCGTGACCGCGGGCTCACCTATCGGGGACCGCGCACGAATCGGCGAGGTTCACGTTTACACTCGTATCATTCCCGGGTTCCCCAAGTTCTTTCCTCCGAGGTGTTGATGCCCGATCTTGCTTATTTTTGTACTTATTACTTGGAATTAAATGGCGAATGTTTACGGGCGCTATTGTACAGTAACACGGAATAACGAAAATTATTCGTTTCTTCCATGACGCTTATTTTTATTTTCGAATTCAGTTCCTCTTAGTATCTCGTACAGGTAAATTGGTTTTGCGTGCAGCTGTACGCGATCAGGCTTTTTTCATTAGATGTTCAAGACGTTTGTAATACGTTTTTTAAAAAATTTGACTGCCTATAATCGTTTCGAAGCGCTTCTTGATATCCATGTTACACCGGCTGAACAAATTTTCGACCAACCCACTAGCGACAGAAATATCTATTCTGATCACGTTTCACGACTAATGTAAACGACGAATTTGCATAAAAATTTCTATCTCCAAACGCTGCCCTATTGCGTTCTAACAAAGAATAACAAAACAAAAAGAAATACAGAGCGAGCAAAGGCAATGGTACAATCGACGAAATAGAAGTCAGACATTTCGATCCGCGTCACGATGTCATAACACCGTGCCGTCTTCTATCCACATTACACAATCGAATACCATCGAAACCCATCTGAAAAACCGTCTATCTCCTAGCACATCTCTGAACCGCGCGTCGGGCATTATGTTACCAGCCAGTGAATCACCGAATCACTAATCCCTCGACCCAATGCTATTATTCTAATCTCCGTTCTATCGCTCACCGCCTGCCACCATACCACAAAGCAGCACCTTTTCCCTTACCAATCTCAGTTCGAAAAATAACCTCCGCCCTTCCTATCCGTCAAAAGGAGGAAGAAAAACAACGAAAGAAAAATCCTCCAAAAGCAGCAGTAGCCAGCGAGGAAGAAGCAAAGTGCGTCGTCTGAAACGATCGCCCGTTGTGTCCTAAGAAGGAGGCGGAGAAGGGTCCAGCCGCGGCGGATGGAACAGGAACGGCCGGCGGCGGAGGGTGGAAAGCGAAGAGGGACGACCGACGAGAAAGGAGACGGTGGAAAAAAGAGGAAGATGCGCACGGTGGAGCAGGTTTAGCTTTTTACACAACTGTTCACCGAGCGTATCGGCACGAATCCCCGTATACGGCACGCCGAACGAGAAAGGGGACCGGGTGAAGCTGGACGAAGGGCAGAGGGATAAAGATGGGGAGAGAAAGAGGGGGAACGGGAAGGTAGAGGAAGAAAAAGAGTCACCCTCCGTGGCGCCTGAGGGCGATGAGAGCAACCAACGACCGGTCGCTAAGGGACGCGCATCGTGGATCAGCGCTCTCAGAGACTTCGACCTTCGAGGTTTTGCTGCGTTCACCAGGTTCACCAACCTTTTCGCGGATCGTTCTGTTCGTTATTGAATAACGCCGCGCACCTCATCGTCGACGGTGATCGAGCGATTTTTCTTGCGGCCCGTTTAAATCGGCCACGTTCTGCGGAATAGATTGTGCTTGTGGGGGCCGCGCGCGATTGTTACGGGGATCCTTGAAACTCTTCTCCTTGTCGTACCAATGGGATAATATATTACTCCTTGGGCAATGAATAAATAAGTAAAATATTTCGGTCGTCGGAAGTAATGATCTTTTTTTACTTCAGATATCTTTCCATTTTTTTTTTTTTTTTTTTATCTAGAATGCGAACAATTGCTGTCGTCGGGTCTTTCTTATTGTCACGCCGATATTGTTGCAACAATACGATTTCGTCGCATGAGATTCAAGCGCCTCTTCGTAAAAATCTACCCCTATTTTCTAACATCACTTTCATCCTTTCTTTCTGAACTCAAAGGACTCTCGCCTCGAACTTCGTCGTTCGAAAATACTTCTCGCCTTCCCTGTCTGACGTCCTTCGCACCACCGATAGTTATTTTCTTCTTCCTTTTTTTTTTAAATTTATTTCTATAGAAAAGCAGTTTAACGACGCGCGGGCTTAACGAGTTTTAGGGGCTACACACGCGAGACCCACTCTACTCATCCATGCAGGATGAATTCTTAAAGCAGTAATAATTTTTGGCTGTCCGACGGGGGCATGATATATATTGGCCAGGCTCTGCGTCGCTGTCGGTCCCTTAAAAATACGACGCTGCTCCCACTACGAGAGATTCTCTATGCAGATTAAGCCTCCACATGGAGTTCTGGCTGCCCGTGCCCCATAGATCGTAGATCTCGATCTTTCATAGTTTTAATGGAGCAGCGAAGATGAATCGAAATGGATGCGGTAATCTTGGCGTGATAACGAGCTTCCAGCTCGAAGACCCATTCGCTTCTGACCTCGTTCATTGACATGGCTGAAATGGACAGGTTTAAAATGAATATTGGTAACTTTCAAAGTTGGTAGGTTACGTGTGTAGCACGGCTTGCCAGAGTGGTTTCGCTGGACCTCCTAATTACCTCAGTCGCTCACGTACAAAGTAGTCGTCTAGATACTTTGAATACGTCATGAAACAACTTAACCGGCCACGATCGCCGGAATACAATTGACGCTAATCCAACCAGCAATTCTCTCCGCTTCTGTTCATCTGCGTTTCCACGAACCGCTAATGGCCGTTTGCGATACTTCATCGAAGACAGCCGATTGCTGCGAGCAAAGTTGTGTATATTAAATGACGATTCGTTCATGTGTTTAAATATTCTGGCATCCCTCTCGCGGTTAGAACAGAAAGACATTTTCGGAGGGTAGAAAAAAGGATACCCTTTCGAGAAATTATTGAAAAAGTTTCACTGTCCGGAAATACATAAAACGATATAATTCTAGAAAATTGCTGATACAATTATTGACAATGCAATTATTGTTATAAATACCGGCATCCAAAATTTAGGTCTATCGCGTTTGAATGTAAATTAATAGTGTAATGGAAGAAAAATTGATGGCAATCATTTTCTACCGCTGTACACACTTCAACGTATTCCCTGATGTTTGCTCAAAAAGAGCATTAAAGTATTACACTGTAGCTCGTTATTCTTCCTTGTCCATGCTATTAAATCTGCAGGGGGTTGTCTTTACGGTGTGCAGCGACAGGATGGTCGTTTTATTGCCACTCTATGCTCTCTTTACGATCGTACGTGTTGTCGGCGATCTTGTTCCTGCTTTGATCATGGCCTTGCTTGGTCGTTGTATAGCCGTCTATGCTTGATAGAAGATTTGCTATGTTATTCGTTATCAATGAATGATTCGATACGTTACCACTAGAATTTTCTAATTAAATTTATCAAATTTATCAAATTTATCAAATCAAAAAACCAAAAAACTAGGTACACAGCCTCTTTGGCCTAGCTCACGTATCCACGTCCATCGAATCGTTCGAAGTCACCTTCCAAGGAGTAATAGCAATTTCGAAATCCATCTTCCATCCCAGGAACAAAATTCATGCGTTTGTCGCTACGCCTGGCCCGTGGATCGTTCTGTTCCAGGCAAAAAGCTATCGCGAATAGCAGCTTCTGCCGACGGGGCTGTCGCCGAGGGTAGCGTCTCCAGGACGTAAGAAAACCTTCGCAAGGTAAACCGGCTCTGTACCGCCGTACTACGTATTCCTCGCTCTGCGGGAGACAACTGTACTCTGAAAATAATACCGTCGACGATCAGTGGCGCTCGGGGAACGTTTATCGCGAACAATGTGCTCGATGCGTTGCTCCTTTTCTGCCCCTGACCACCGGGCAGTACCCTTTTGCGGACTTTCGCGGGACGATTTACGACTCTCATGGAAACAATCCTCGCGTCTGTGTCCTACGGCGCGCGCGGATATTAGCTGCACCGATGTGCATAATTGTTAGTTCGGGGCGGCTTTAAGAGCACGATCTTTAGATAATGCACCGTGGACCGTCTCTTTCTGGAAAACCAGTTTTCACTCCTCGACGCGGTAGACTTTAGCCCCCTCGTTTGCATTATTGATCGGGATAGCTGATGTCTTTACTGGCGTGGTTCCTTTCTTCCTTTTGGGTAAATTGCTACTTGCTTCTTTATCTATGGCAGCGATACGGTTAACAAATAATATATATATACGGTTCTTATTTTTTAATTAAAAAGGATCGACCATTCTTTTACACGCCTATTCTTCGAAAATCGGGGAAAACTTTCATTTGCCCGAATCCCAACGACTTCCAATAACAAGTTAGCCTGATCAGCCTGAATGCTTACCACCACCGCCGTCATAAATTATATTCACATCTTCCATTCCGATCGCGTGTCCCGTTGAAACGTTTACAACGTGCCCTCAGGCCATGTAGACATAGTCTTCTGACGATCATCGACGAAACTATCATCTGTCCTTGAATCGATGGATCGATCGATCGACGCTACGAGATCTTTGCAGTGAGCGCCTCGGTTTACGCTGAACAGAGGCGCCGACAGAAGGAACGGAGGGTGGCCGGGCTACCGGGGACTAGAATCCTTTCGGCCGAGTTGTAGGACGCAAGAAAACCTTCGCAAGGTGAACCAGATCTGTCCCCTCCCCCCTTCGCCCCCGTACCCTGTCCCCCTTTCGCGGGTAAAAATCGATTTGCGGCTTGCACCGCATTTGCACCGCGGCGTGGCGCATCTCTGCAGCTTGTCGGGAACGCAATCTCGTTACGCTACTTCCTTTCTGGAGGCTGAGCGAACAGAAGCTAGGCTTACCTGTGTCCAATGGGGAGGCCCTGGGATCCAGTGGCGTAGAGCGGAATGCTGGTTTGTTCGGCGAGGTTTCGTCTGTTTTTCTATTCCTTTCTCCTCGTTTCCATAGGAACAAACAGATTCTGGTACCTCGAGGGGATCGTTTGATCGCTATCGCGCACTCCGATCGATGAGCTGGGGTTAGAGTTAAATCTGTCGTTACCTGCGCGCGGTGGAAGGCTGGAGTTGGATTTTCCCGCGGCGATGTTTATATTTTCCAGGGGCCGAGCAGTTGCGTGCTCGCGCAATAAAATATATGTAGACTTGAGTGTGGGGCAATGTAGGTACTGTTCTTCTGTATTCATCATTTGTTGATCGCGCATGGATATTAATACGATTGTTATAAAGCCTAATCAAATACGGACGAAATGGAAATGATATAATCTTGTTCATTTGATAAGCAAGACAAATGAGGAACTACTATCGGTAAAGTAATTAATCGTGAAATAAAGTGAAGGGAAAAAAGCGATTACTTGCCAGCGCGAAAGTAAACGATACATTAAATTGCACGCGTTCCAAATGCAACGCGTACCTATGATACAAATGTTCACGAGTTTGTTCCCCGAGAAGTAACTGAACAATTGACCAGGAAAATAACGCAACCCCGCCCCCCGAACAACAGAAATATTATTCCAATTCGAAACGCGTCTCGCCCCGTTGCCTCAGTACCCGACACCACGCCGAGATTCCTCGAATCGGCGAAACGTTCCTCAACAAATGGACCCCATTTGTCCCGTAATTATATGGTATTAAGTTGTTCGATAGTAAACTATCACGGCAGCTTAGGCGTGCTCGTTGGGCCACGAGATCGCGAAAAAATCAACGACGATCCCTCGGTTTACGATGCTCTGGCGCCTATGCCGAAGAAGGCATCCGAGCTGAACCAGTCGATTCCCCTTTTTTTACTATTCCTGGCCTCAGGAGGAAAAGACACCTCGCGTGCAGCGCGTGCACCTCCCCTTCGAGATGCCTACTGCACCCTCGACAGGGCTATTTATAGATCTTGGGCATTACCTGCGCCGTGTGTTTGCGCCCGCGTGCGCGCTACTTCACGCTGGTGCAACGACGAACGTCTTGTTTTCTGCGAAACACAACCATTACCATCCTTGATCGACTCCTATGTTACAGATTTTCGAAGGCTGCCCTCGTTACAGTTTCGAAAGGGTTCGAGCTCGAATTCGAGCGACTGATATTTATTTCGCGGCACTGGCTTTCTTAAATCGTTCCCTCGAAGGATACTGCAAGGGTTTGTTTACTAAATTTCCCTTTACTAAAGGGAAATTTCTTACGGAACAGTCGCTGAATATTTGACAACGTATAATATGCGTCCATCGCAGCGAGAGTGTTAATGTCACTCCCGACGAAAAATTCAATTCTAATTAACCGCAGCGATTGGCAGCAATTTCGAAACACCAAGGTGCCCGATACTTCTCCGACAGTCCGACTCTTTACTCGCCATTTATTTTCTCTCAATAATATCGCAGCGAGAAGGAAGATTAACTCAAATAATTGCATAATTCATCCGCAATAAGAATGCAAACAGAACCTGCTACGGGGTACCGCACTCGTGGGGATACCAGTTCAGCGAGGACGAGCAGTACGTTCCTCTTCTTCATCGGGGCCCATCTCGCTATTTATAGATCCTAAATATTAGCTAGAACGAAGGTGTGTTGGTGGACTGGTACTCGTTACACTTCTTCAGGTTCTGTACAGTGGAACGTGAGCGCCTCTGTCGTCTGTTCGTTTCTTCCCGTGGTAATTACCTGGCAGTTCCCCTTTCTTTTACCTTTTCTTCTTCTTCTTCTTCTTCTTCTTCTTCTTCTTCTTCTCTTCTTCTTCTTCTTCTCCTTCTGCAACGAAATCGTTCGACCGCGCATCATCCACGCCACTGCTATTTATAGATCCTAGATCGTTGCGCGCGTACGTGTAGAAATGTTGGCCACTGACCAGTCCAGGGGAATATCACAGTTTTCTGCGACTTGATTGCAGCGCACCTTCCCTCCTCGTCCCTTCACTTCCCTTGACTTATCGATTTTTATCGGAATTACTGTCCTCGGCGGCCTCGAGCGAAGCATGCACTTGTCCTGACTTCCTCGCCGCGAGGACGAGATGTAGAATGATAGTCGCGATTAGGAGCTCGACTGTCACCCTGTCTTGACGGAGGCCCCCGACGATCTCTCCTCCGATATTGTCCTCGAATAATGAGTTCAATCCTGACTCTTTGCGCCGTTATAATACATGGCATTACTATTTATATTTATTTCAGCTATAACATATGTTCTTCGTGTATCGCGGAAAAGTATACGAACGTCGCCCTGTTGACAGTTCGGATTTGTATATTCGATGTTCCGTAAACGTTCCAATTCTCTGACGAGTCTTACAGAAAATAAGTGACCATCGTTGATGAGCAACGGAATGTGATCCGTCCCGTAGTTCCGTTTTCTTCGTCGAAGAATTTCATTTTTCGTTCCTGCTGTTTCGACAGCGGGCCCGATTGATCGTTGCAATTTTTACGCCATTTATTATAACGTTCCTGCAAGCTCGCCGACCGAATAAGTCCGAGGGCACAGCTCCAGTCGCCTTGGCGATCTAATCGAGCGGGCAATCCAGGATCAATCTATCAAAGGAGGGACGCCCAACTCCTGGGCGAGTCGTAGTTGAAAGGGGATTTTATTGTGGGTTTATTCAGGCAGAGTGCGCTTGCAGCAGCGGGGCAGGTTTATAAATAGCCTTGAAAAGTTGCACACGGATTGCACGGGGCGCCTAGTATACCCGATGCCGATTACTCCTGGCGCCAGCATTGCGCTGCCTCCTCCTTGCCTCTTTTATTGGCCGCCAGTTAATGGGAAGTTAATGTCCGATGCTCTGTTAAGTACACGACCGGTCCCTCTTCCTCCTGCCACGATTTCTTCTTCACCTTGCGCTTCTCTTGTTTCTCGTTTTCCCCCCTCGTTTTTCACCGTCCCCTTCCACCGACTATATCCACCCGTCGAAGAACTATTCGAGACCTTGCCCATCGTTCCATCCTTCCCTCCCTTTTATCCGATGCTGTTGATTTAATGGCTGAGAGGGGGTAGGGGCGGGGGGGTGTTAGTATATTCGATTAGTATCGGTAAAGGAGTTTCGAATTTCATAATACTCCTAAGAATAAAAGGTGCTGGAGGATCCGTCCTGATTATTTATGTTAGATTGGATTACTTATTTTGGGCCGTTTATATCTCGGCTGGACCAGGTTCCACGACTACAAAGTGATACCGATCGGGTTCCACAATCTGTAGTAGTTCCAATTCAGTTCCACGATACTGAGTTGGTACCGGCCGCTTTCAGCTACGCCAGAGTGGTCCCAACTAGGTCTCACGATCTCGCAGTGGTTCCAATTGGGTCCCACTGCCCGGAGTCATACTACTCGAGGTCCCACGACCCCGAGATCGTCCCGACAGTGTTCGATTTCGAGATAGTCTGGATTCTCGAGGCCCCGGGTGCTTGGGACCATGGGCCCAAACGCCCTCGAGTGGACTTTGGTGGCCCAGAACTTACGGATCGTGTGCGATTTTGATGGGGTATAGGTAACACTTCAATTCTTATTCTTACGGTTGCTGTCGATTCTTGTTTCGCACAGTTCCTTCACATTTGGAAATCTCTGAGTTGGCCTTTCATAAAAGGAACATGTATGCTGCATGAGAGCATCTTTTTTTATATTGGCGTTTCTTTGCCTTTTGAATCGTGAGGCTAACGTTCTATGATCAATCGCGAGAAGTAATTGTACGCGTTCTTGACATCGTTAGTCCAAACCGGTTGCTAATATTCATTTGCCACGAAGATTTTTGTTGCTGGAATATTCTTTGCAATGATTGTTTCTATGTAATTGAAACTTGTTAGGCGACTTCTTCTGCCTTTGGTGCGAATTTTAAAAGATCATTACAAGAGCCAGTAATTCCCCTTTCGTTGGAAAATAGTTATGCACCTATTATGCATATTCAACGCTGTGGAGTGTTACTGATTGATTCATGAAACTTTAAATAAATATGAATTTCATGCTTGGTAAAAATAGCGTGCACATTTGTACTCGGTTACACTTTACAACGAAACATCCATTCATGGTTAATGACAATAGAAGTGAAGGGCGAAACGATACACCAGAAAATACGAGACTATTGCAATCGCAGACATACGACACGTGCTCAGTCTATCTTCGGGCTTCCTCTTCGTTTCGTGACATCCGCTTGTCGCATTGCATTGTTACGCATTCCATCGATGTGTCTGCAGCTTCGGGACAAATGTCTGCTGTTAATCGATGCTTATTATAAGATCGCAGTCCAATGATCTAGTAATGAGAAGAAATACACGCAAAATTAGGAAACAATATGTACTATCCGATCGCACAATTAAATTATTCAAGCAATTTTCCAAATCGCACATCTCCACGAAGTTTTGCAAATTCTCACAAATGTTCATAATTTTGCAAACAATTTATTTCAATCTTGCTGTTAAATCAGCGCGATAAAATTGATAATTGTTTTCCTCGTTCCATTATCAAATTAAAAACGAACGACATCGCTGATAGAAACACTCCCTTACTGTTCCATTACCTACACGACGGTAACCACGAGAAACGCATCCCAACGAAGACGTAAGGCATTTCGCGGGGAAAATCGTTTTCCCTGCACGCTTTATTCCGCGCAGCGGAGCCAAGAAAATTCTCACGCGGAGATTCGAATCCGACGTCTGTGAAGAACAACTTTTCGCCGACTGCAGCGGAGTGGAAAATGCTTCCTTCAAGGGTTACATAGGGAAAGGGCTGTTCACCGTACGTTCGCTGCGATGGTAACCATAAAACGCAGCGCGTCCCGTACCGCAGGAAATGTTATCGTTTCAGATGTCGCGATTGTGGCAACGCTAAAGAACGAACTTGACTGGAATACACGGGAAATGGCATATTAGTTTTATATGTGCAGCCCAGGAATCAGGCGTTTCCTTCTGTTTTTTTTCTGTTGCCAGCGCGCGCGCGAAACATTCTCACAATTGTATGCAACGATACAATCTATTCAAGGGATATATGCCCTTCGACGTATTCTACTTATCGTGCCGTATTGTCTGCATAGAAATCTCCTCTGATTTTCAATGTCTTTCAGTTTCTATGAGCACGGTTCACCTCAACGTACGCGTGATTAATGGTGAAATATTATAATTCGTTTGATGTATTCGCAGAATTGCACGTTCTCTTGTTGATTTTATGCGCGGTAATTGGAATTGGAAATTAACTGCAGAATATTGGAAGCCGCCTAGGCTTATCTTGCATTTCATATTAACATAATAATTACGTTATATTAATGATTAAGCGAAATTTGCGCAAATTATACGTCCTCTGTGAAAATTATTCGATTGCATTTCATTTCACACTTCCCCGCAGACTAGTACCTATTTTGTTCGCTCAAATAAAAACATTCTCCTGAAAAATTGATTTGTGTAATTTCCTTCTGAAATCGCCTGTACAACTTGCGTGTATAACAAACTGTTATTAATGAATTATGAAAGAAAAGCAACAAATCTCTTTTCGTCATAAAAAAAACTTCGCTTTACTTGATGTTGCATCAGAATATAGAATAGCAAATTCCATTCTACATTCACCAGTAGGTACATCCGCTCTATACGTACTTCGCCGGTCATCCCTCTTCAACTTCTCTCACTTCAGCAGAGAACTGTACACTGACCGTTGCATTTTTCCACCGTCATAAAGTTGTCCTACACTTTGATTTTATAATGCCACCGCGTCAACGGTGAATAAGTGTTCCCTTCGTAAATTAAGCGTCCCGCAAATCCGCAAGCGTTCTAACATCGCGTTTAGACGGGCACAAAGGTGAACACGACGAAGTACGACTTCGGAGTGCTAACGAACGTATCCACGTCGCTCTATTCGTCCAAGGTTTGCCCAGCAATTAGCTGGCTTAGTCTCTGTCCGTGCGTTATTCACGGATGAACGTGGCACGTTCGCGTATATCCTTCCGAAGTTGGTTGGCCTTTTTGCGTTTTCGTTCGGCGAGGAGGAAAAAAATTAAAAAAAAGTCGTTTCGAGAAGCGCCTGCAGGTTCAACGGCCCCGATTTTTCGCGTCTCGTGATGACTTGGACGAAGACGCCAGACGCAGCCGCGAGGACGCGGAAGTCGCCGTCAGTGATTCTGTTTATTCTGCAGCGGATCGACGGCGATTCCGGCGAGTTTGCATCGTCGATCGAGTACTCCCGGTGGAAACACATTGCGGGGTCATTTGCGGGTAGTATCCGATGCGCCAACGAGTAATCCACTGATTCTTTAAATTTCCCGCCGATCCAACAACAATGTCCACTCAATTTACCCGCAATGCAACGAAGTAACAGCCCCGTCTTTTTATTACATTAAACGTAACCGTTCTTCGCTTACATTACCCAGGCGTGACCCGACCGCGTCGAGACCATCGCTAACCCCCTCGAGTTGATCGATAGCTTCGTTTTTACCAGCGTATAACGTTTTATCGTGATACTGTTACGAATTTTGCAACAGCGAGGCCATCGATACGAGGATTATGTATATCCTTGGTCGTGGTGGAAACCAGCGAAAGATCGTGCCAACTAAAGCCGTTTCATTGGCCGTCGAATCGTTCGCCGATCTATGCAGAACAGTCCGTGGCCGTTTAAAAGCACCTCATCTATCTGGGATCTCGTAATGATCGTTCTGTACCGTTATTCTCGGTCAAGGTGTTCGACGAGATCGAATTGAAATATCTTGCTCGCCGCGGTCAGCGATCTCTCCATCTATTTCACCTTTCTCTACCGACGCTTATAAACAACGATTTAGGAATTGTGCCGTGGCAATTATCGAAGGTGCTCGTCCTGCCGCGGACTTGTTCCTGTTCACGGAATATATTCCCCGATTTGAAAGTCGAAAATCGTGGCAAAATTATGGGAGACGATACATGGGATACACGGGAGATTTATTGACAGGCTCGGATGAATTTTTTCATAACCTTGGCGATCGATTTGATTGGATTACTTTGACGATGAGTTTCCGGTTCTCGCGGGTATCGTAGTTGAGATTGTTCAGTTGCAATTCGGGTTTAGTAGACGCGTGATACAGTAATACTTATTATTTGTATCGTGATTTCCTGCCGAACGATAAATCTTGCCGGACAGCGCAATAATCCGTGTCATTTTGATGAATTCATTTCGTTCGTCCGCCAATAAATTTATTCGTCGATCTCGCAAGTTTTCGGTAAAACAGGCGGTCGTCCATTCTAAATTGTTCCACTTAATTGGAGTTCAATGCTACCAAAACATCGGCATCCTCACCGACAATTTGCAATTCAAATTTGCAAATTTTAAGTGAAACATAAAAAAAATCGGCCTGAGTTCCGGGACGACGAGCGTCCACCTACAACGAAATCCATTCTATTATTGTTTTTCACACGGCCGTGCCGTGAACCCACCTTCGTCCTTTGCCTTTCAAATGTCGAACCCCGTGACCGTGACCTTCTTCTAGACAGACAATACCCTAATCTACGCGGTACCTGAAGGTCCTAAATGAACGAAACGCCCACCTACATCCATCTCGCACCATTTCCACGGAGATACATTCGATAGCCTCATTTTGATTTGCCCCGTTCGCGCTCCTCCGCTTCTCGATCCGCAAGGTCATCGGCGTGGAAAATCAAAACCTAATTCTGCTATCGTCCGTCGAACCTCGATACTTGTGCAACGCAAACCAGTGCGATGCAAAGGAATAGAAAAGAAACGTGAAATCACGAGCAAATGTCTGCACGAGACAAAGGAATCCGCGTGTGTCTGCGAGGAGGATCGCGCGAGGTCGTGGCACACGCTCGAGGGATATGAACGAGCGAATAGGTTGAGGGTCGTGAGTGGACGTTGACCCTGCCTGTGTACCTGCGCGAAGCGGAATGGCGAGTATAGGTATATGCCGACCACCTAGACAAGCTAGAGTCCACATTGGTAATAGCTTCTCTAGTCTACCGACTGTCCACTCGTAAAAACAAATATTTATGGACACCGCACGGCCGGCCGGCGAGAGAAGCGCGTCTTCGCGAGCCCTTGAAACGCAAGAGCTTCGGAGGAGACGGAACAGGTGCGGACTGCTAATTAGCCCCTGAACTGTGGCTTCGTTTCATAGTTCCATCTAGTAGACAATTGGGGTAAAAAGTTCCATCCGATTTGATCGAGCGCCGACGACTTCAAGAACGAAGTATTCTTAGCTTTGAGTGCGGTAGTACGCTGTGGAATTTTTTTAAATCGATTTTTCTGTGATCCCCGATTTTCTGTCGCGATTCACCCTTACTTTAGATTACTTTTCGCGTGCTTCAGTCTCGTCTGTTTATCGAAACGAAATTCGTTTCACGCGGAACAAAGACGAATCGATTTCCGCGACTAATTTCTCGGAACGGATCATCCTCGCTGACCACTTGATTAATCAGTAAAACGTCCGACGTTCAATCGGTAATTCATTCGTGGGACAATTTAATTGCCCATTTATCGCCGAATAATAAAATTGCCTTCCCCGCAGATCTCTAATGCTTCGCTCACTTTAAAACGTCTCTGCCCTCGTTGAATCTCCGTTAAACCGATCGCTCCTTTCCTGACCGAGCACTGCACGAATTTATAGAGCTTTCGACGCGTCGTTTCTTCGAGCATCGATCTTTCACCACTTACGTCACGAGTCTGTCTTCCTGTTTGCAGTACCCGGCCGGTTCATCCAGCGAACTTTTGCCGGAGGATCGAGGGACTGGTTACGCACCACCTGGAACTCTACCACCGAACGCGGAAAACATTTCCCCAGCGGCGAAGGATTTATTGAAACGACTGCTGCAGCCAGACCCTCGTTTAAGGCTTAGATCTCTATTGAGCTTGCAGAGGATCTCTTTTTACATGGGCCACGAATTGCAAAGTTATATGCAAAAGAAGGTACGGAAAGTAAATTCCATATATGTAGGGTATAAATGGGTATAAAGGTCCCATTAGGGTATAAAGATTTTTAATATTGAAATAATTTCGGTCCATTTATGACAAATGGTTTGTTCAATTTATATTGGAAGTATTGCGAATGTATAAGGTAAAACTGAATGTGACCGGTTATTTGATTTTAGCGTTAGGATATTATTATTTAACGTATTTCTAGTTTCTTGCATTGGCTTGATTAACAAAATTGGTATACGTCATGGAATCGGATATTAATTTAAAGATTTTTCCTTTCGTTTCAAAATGTACCAAGGAGAACAAGATTTTCCGAGAGGGCAATTCGTTCATTTTAAACTATTCTATATGTATATATTGCAATCAGTAAATGCTCGTGAAAGTATAAAGGGGACGACAGAAATGTTCAATAAACCTGACGCTTAATTTCCTTGCATTTAATTTTACTTTATTCCGTTCTGTGCTCGTACAGGAATCCCCGTTTCGTTTGCTGGGAAGAAAAGTCGACGTTCAACAGGAGATGAGAATCAAAGAGTTCTCCAACTTCGATTCCTCTATGTGTGATAATATATCTCGCGGTGACTATCGATGATCTCACCAATTCGATCACTACCTCTTTTGCTATTAGCCATTGCAGCTGACGCGAGATTGATCCTATGCGAGGGACCTTAATCGGATACTTTCTCCAGCTATTTTTCTAACCGTTTCATTATTCCTTAGCTCGTTGCTCGTTGCGGCTCCTCGACGAGCAACGTTATCGATGCCATCCATTAATTTTAAGCGAAACAATTAGAGCTCGGATATGTTAGATTACGCTGTAGCCCGAAGATCGATATTTTTTTTTTTTTAGGCTTTCAATCGAATTTCCTATGCGAAGTATCTGTGGTGCTATTTTTTAAATAACTGAGTTGTAAAGCTTAGAGGTTTTTTGTTTTGTTTGTTTTTTTAACGGATAAGAAATAAATTTGCGGAACTTTTGTGTGTGTCAGTGTGCAATTGTTGCTTTCGTATGCGGTGTACTCGAAGCATGTATTAATAATAAAATGAAATGTATACTATTGAAGAAATATAAACTCTCGTTGTGATGGTTGTCTGTGCAATTTCTTCAAGTATTTTATTCCACCTTATTGTTCGAGAAGATTTCACGGGGGGGAAGATATCGTTCGACATTAAATAAATATTTGCTATCAGCTTTCGGATGCGCCTTCGTTGGAACACTTTTTCAGGAACATCAATGAGAAATTGACTGGAAATTCGCGGTTTGTCTCAGTTTACAAAAGTTTTAATTTTTTTAAGAATAGTTAACAGTATTTTTGTTACAGTATTTCATCGATAATACAATAAATTGCGATAAATCGTAGTGCGTACAAACTAACAACAAAAACAGAACGGATCTGGATCGAAAAACGCAGCGTCTTTTTGTTTCATTTCTTCATTTTAAAACACAATGCAAGAACAGCTTCATTTCTTTTTCTCTTTTCTTCATTTATCGTTTCGTTTCGATTCATCTAATTTTTCGTTTTTTTTCCGCAGTATCCAAGAGTGTACCATTATGAGATTTTGTATAGCTTCATCTTCGTTCGTCCACGTGCGTTACATTTTCCATTTTCATTATATTCGTTTTCTTCTTAGACGAGGGGAGGCAGCTCCGTATCCCGGAGCGCAATCAAGTTTTATGGTAATAATAATTATATATACATTATTATTCTTACATTTAGAGGGTCTCTCGATATATAATACAACGTATTCCTTCAAATTATTACACGGGCGACGACGCCATCGGCAAACGATCACTGGTCGAATGATTCGTTATTATCATCTAAATCCATGCGAAATGCAATCGGGAGAAAAAACCGACAAAATGAACAGGTTCAAATAACATTATTAAAATCCGATCAATTAGTAACAAACATCTCTCAAGAACAATAGATTCAATAGAAAGACGAAGACCCCGCGTACCATCGCGCGTTTCGTTCGTAATACAATATCCCAGATTTAAAAGACACGAAATACAACGATACCCTGATTTAAAATTAATAAAATTAGAATATAAACCACACGTTTCCAATTCACCGCCCACCCCACCCGACAGAACACCTTTTGCACGCCGATAAATACTACAATGATTCCATCAACAACGAACACGTTACGCCTAAAAATGTTCAATCGAAAAGATACGCTTGCTAAAAGAACTCGGCCCGAGTTCGACTCGATATAACTTCTGAACACGATGTGCCAGTGATCGTGCGCGGGGCGCGTCCACGTTTTACAAAATTCCGTCACTCGCAAAGCCGACGAAAAATCAAAACAACAACAACAAAACGTTGTCGACGCATTCGTGTCAGCAACAAACCGGCCGCGAGGAAGCACGGCCAGTCGTCGGCCGCGGTTGCTTCGACTTCGTTTTACAAAACCTGAACGAAATTCGATAATTACGTCTAATTTTATATAACTGCTTCCACTCCGCGGCGCGCGGAGTCGTTTTGGTAAAAATCCTTTGGGCCGGCCGCAGCCGCTGGTCTCGCGTTTCTTTTCGCCACGTCGCGACCCTCCCATTCTCCGTTTCCTCGCTTCTCCATTATCGTCGTAAACGAGAGAAGGGAAACCATCGCCGTTGCATCCCTATCAGTACAACCTTTCGGGCGTTCATCAGACGAAGAAAGACGAGGAGAGACCGGTGGTTCTTCTCTCGCTTCTCGACCGAGGGAAACGGTCGAATCGAAGAGGCTGGGTAAAATCGCGAGACCAGCAACTGAAGGTCGCGAAGCCCGTTCGTAGCTAACGAGGTGCTTCTCTTAGTGACACAACAATCACTAAACTCGCCTGCTCGTCGCACGATTAATCGACATACACGCTTTCCCTCACTCGCTACCACATTCTCACGGTCTTTCACTCTGTTCCACTCTCCCTTAAATTACGATTTACCTTATTGTTTGTTACTGTTTCGTTATTGTTTAATAATAGCGCTATCGTAAGAGATTATGATACACGTAGAATCGGCCGCGGCGACACACGGCCGTTGGATCGCGGCGACAATTTCCGTTCATTATTACAGCCTGACTTTCTTTCGTCCTGCACCTTTTCTGCCCTGTTCTGTTCGTTTCTGTCGCCCCGCATTCGTGGCCGGCGTGCTCGATTCCACACCTTCCGCGATTCATAAATACACGTTTCACGGGATTGGGGCGGGGGATGGTTTAAAGCACTCTATCTGGAAATATATTATACAAGCACGGCGCGGACAGGTTTTTCCTTCGTTCTTCCCTTCGGAAATGTCAGATTTGGTTCAACGTCGCGACTACCGTTCGCTTCTTGTTATCTTGAACGGACTCGCGTGAATAATCGGTTGACTAGTTTATTCATTTTAAGAAGGTCGACAGCAAAGTTTTCATCGCGAGCAAAGTTATTCTACCGATACCCTTCTTGCGCGCATGGATAGAGAATGCCAACACTTTGGCGAACTTCCCCGTTACGCCACAGAAGTACCACCATTCACCCCAATCCTTGATTTTCCACAAGTGTCCGGCCAAAGGTCTCCCTTGTTTCAACGGTAATTCGGAACTGTCAGTTTTCTATCCTAAAAATTTGGCAGAGATAGCACACCTTTCAGAATACGCGGCGAATACTGTTCAACAGATATCACGTTCGGCGAAGGTCTGCGGATCTTCAGAGTGTCGCGAAGGGTTCAAGGCGTTCATCATCGGCAAAGAACGGCCTGCAAGACGATTGCACAATCTTGTCAGACATAGTTAAGCAAGATCGCGCGAAACGTGAACGAATCGAATTAGCCGGCACGTCGCGAGACGCGCTAGAATGGGGCGAATCGAAATTGCGCGGATCGAGAAAGGCGGGGAGCAAAGGTCGATGGCGGAGAGCAAATGTCGATGGCGATGTATCGATTGCGGGTGAGTTGGCCGATCGATCGTGACAGAGACCTTCGGCAAGAGGAGAGAGAGTATTTCCGCCCGGGAGGAAATCCGCGTTTTCGGTTTGCTCGGAAAACGTGGACCGAGAACGACATCGTTCGATCGACACGACAGTGACCCTATAATCGGCGCTGACTAATCATTTCCACGCGCCCCTCCCCGCACAAATCATCGCGATAATAATCATGATAATAATTTCGATACGTTAATAATAATACGATGCGATACAATGATAATAATAATAATCGCGCAGACTGGACAGAGCGCGGCGAGAATATCCAGAACAGCTGTTCTCTCGATGGTTTCACGTTTTCGCATTCTGTTTCTTACTCCTGTCTCCTGTTTCTCTCATGTTTTGTTTGTCTTTTTTTCTTTTTTGTACACAAAATACCAACTATCTGTGCTCGAAAACGCACATGCTGCTTGTACGCCTCGATATAATAATATATATATCTATGTATATATGTATAATTATTTATATATGTATATGGTTGTGTATCGGTCGCGTTTACGGCGCCAGTTTCTCTGCTGCCCCCCCGCCCCCTACCCTCTCATCGATTATCTAAAAATCAAGTATCTATAAGTAGTTATTCGTTCTGCCATGGCGTAATATCATTTTAGCGTGTAGCGTGTATCACTATCGCGGTGTGTATGTACGCGGTGTGTTTGTGTTTCATTCCTTCGTTATACATTTAAAAACTGCCCTCTCTCTCTCGCCCTCTCCCTCTTTTCACTATTATTTACAGAAATACGTCGTCAATGAATAATTGTATTCCGAATTGTCGAGTTCTGTCCACGTCGCTTGTCCGCGTATCGCTCGTACTCGATGATGCTTCGCTCACGATGATATGGGCGAGGACTGTTGAAAGAATAAAGGGAAGCAAAGAATGTTTTACTCTCGTCTCTCAACTTCTCAGTGGGTCTGACGTTTGTTCTTCAACAAGAAGAAAAAAGAAGAAAAAAAAGCCCCCCTCGAACTTCGGCGATCCATTGCTCTCTCGCTCACACTTTCTTCCCCTAATTTGCTTAAACACTCACGCGCACGGTGCACTCATACCACACAACAGGCAATTCAGAAATTAATGGATATATTTGTTCGACTACACGGTAGTCACAGTGCTCGACCAATGGAACGAGAGAGACGCCTAATCTCCGTACTTTACATTGCTCCTTTAATTCATCTGCATCTTCGTGATTCCCTAGAAGATCTACGCTCTCTCTCTCTCTCTCGCTCTCTGTTCCTCATTTCATTATCATCATCGCAGTTTTATCTGACACCCTCGACGACCGTGAAGTTGACGAAATTTTTCATTCTTTCGCATATTTTTGCTTGCATGGTTTCTTATAATATCGAACAGTTGAGTTCACCGACGGGTTACGAGAGAGATCGACCATCAGATCTCCTCATCCCATTTGACGATCGTTAAAAACTAGATTAGTATTTAGAAGGAAAATCGTCTCACCGTTACGATTAACGTTCGAACTTATCAACGTCCAGAAATTACGATTTCTCGTAATTTCTCGACGCGAAACTCTCGAGCGGCTCAATTATTCGTTTTTCTTCCTTTCAAATTTCTGCCGTCGCATTGTTTCAACGCCTGTTCGATTTTTACTTAGTTGATCGTTACGACGTTCATCGAAATGGCAAGTGTCGTCGACGAGTTCCCTTTTTTTTCTTCATTCGGTATTCCAGCGTATAAACGTGCTTTGAAACGGACGACGATCGTACGCAGCAGAGACAGAAAAGCTTCGAAGGGGATTCAAGCGTGCAAAGACATCGAAGCACGTTTCGATTTCAATTTCTTTCAAGACAAATTCCGGGCACGTGTCATTTTCCTCTCTCTCACTCACTCTCTCTCTCTCTCTCTCTGTTCGATCGACGATCAACGATCTGATCCAATTTATTGTACATCCAGCGTGCCGATCGAAGGATTCAACCTTTGTCTAAATTCTATGATCAATTTAGCGAAACGCTCTATACGGCGCGCTCGATATCGTAGGATAGTGTTTTCTTCACTTTTTTTGTTTTTTCTAGCTTTTTCTGCGCAAGTTTTGAAAAAGATCGTGATGCTTCCACGATCGAAACGCGTGATCGAAAGAACCAACGAGGATCGCAGTGTCGCCTAGCGATGACAATAACAATAATAATAACCACTAATGTACGCGCTATGTATATTACTTCTGTACAAAGTGTTTTTAATTGCACAATTGCATTTTTTCTTCCTTTTTTCGTTTTTTTTTCTTTCTTTTCGTTCTTCCCTTTCTCTTCACCTCTATTCGCGTAAGTCGCGAAAATCTTATTACAACGGTTGTTCTAAACCTCTTTTGTATGTTTTGTTTGTCTGTTCGTTCGTTCGTTCGTTCGTTCGTCACACAGCAAGTCAGTATTTTTAAGCGTTTGCGCCTCGAAGCAGCCCTGCAAATAGAGAAACAGTGATACCTGGCAGTAAAAAGGAAAAATAGTTTTTTTCTTTCATTCTTTTTCTTGTCAATTCGAACAAGATTGTCATTGATGTTCGCACACGAATGTCGAATCAGACGCCTCTGTCCGCGCGCAAATGGAACAATACTTAATTATAATAAAGTACGCAACGTTAGCGTGATACGAATAACGAAGTCATCGATTTAAAAGTCGATTAAAATCACGGTTCGTGGAATTATATCGATAAATCACATAACAGCCGCCATATATATATATGTATACCGCGAAGCTTGCGTTATTTTTCACTCTCGCTTTCTTTCTTATTTTTTCTCCTGTTTCGCTCGCTCGTTTTAAAAAAAAACGAAATATTCATTTCGTTACACTGAAAAACGGGTCTCTTGCTTCATAATATAATTGCAAAATTCTCTCTCTCTCTCTCTCTCTCTCTCTCTCTCTCTCTCTCTCTCTCTCTCTCTCTCACATATGTATGTCTGTTCGCACGTTAAATGTCAACATATAAAAATATTTCAAACTAACGTATCTTTAAAAACTAAATCGAAAGCTAAATCAATTTATTTCCGACGTCTCTCGACGGTGTTCTCCCTTTTCTTCATTTTCAAACAACTTTTCGTTTCATCTTTACTTCATTCGTCTATTGTGATGCATATCTTTTCACGTTTCCCTCGTCGAATTTGAGTATTTTGCAAACTATCCGCAAGATATCATTATCACACGAACGGCTAAAGGGTTAAAACTTCTCTGTTTAGTTGTCGGTTCACGTGAACGCGTTGATGCCAGGTGACACTCACGAGCTAGCTTAACGGCAAAGGGAACTTATGGTGTTTCTTTCTTTTTTCTTACAATTACGGAAAGATTCGTTCACACGCGAGCTCACGTTACTTTATCTTTTATTCTTTTTCTTTTGACCAAAGAAACGTCTTCGATCACGAAGATGATTTTCCTCACTGATCACGCTACTTTCTATGCATATTCTGTTCATCAAACTACGTACTCCCAATGCAATTACACGTTTATCTCGAGCTTTACGTTTAAAGTTTATTTGAAAGGTAATATTAATCGTCCCTCAGTTATATCTCACGATCGCGCTAAAAGTTACTAGAGACGTTTCACGGTGAGTTAAGTTCAAAGTATCGTAGACAACGGGGACAGACAGAACCCGTGGAACAATTACGACAAGCAACGAGTTCCAACGAACGTTCGTACAAAAAAAAAGTGCCTTCGCACGTGCATACGCGAGAAACGACGATCTCTGATTCTCCTGAGTGGAGAAATGTTAATTAGTTCTTATCGTTCCCCAAAACGCTCCACGACCTCTCCCACTCGTATACAGAAAAAAGTCCGTCGTTCAAATGAATCCCCTTCCTCCCCGCTTTCGTACTACATTTACTCTACGTTCCCTCGTTTTCTTTCTATTTGTTATTTTGGCATCGGAAGAATGCAAAAGACCCTCGAGAAATCACCTCCACGCTAAACGTGGTGCCCGGCGATGATTTGAACGAACAGTACAACGGCGAGCTCAAGCGTGAACGAGCCTCAACGAAGAGAAATATCAGCGAGTGACCCGACACGATCCCTCCAACAGTTTTTCCATTTTTCCTATCTGGAATTATTCCTTGGCGACAGGCCACCCTATCACAATCTTCGTCGGCGTCGCGGGGACGTTCGTCGTCGGTCGATGGCGGACGACCCGGCCAGCCGATGGAGGGCACGATGAGGACTATCGGCGAGAGAGACACAATGCATGACGAGATTACGGCGGGGACGACGACGAATGTGCAACACGACGCCAGGCAACGTCATTAAAATGAAACCATCGTCACCGTCGCCCGAGCGGTACCCCCTTTTTTGCGGAGCATATCAACTCCAATCGTCGTGAAATATCCTCGGACGCCACGGTCAACCGGGAGAGACTTTTTATCCAGCCTCGACGCGAGGCCACCACACTGCACCTTCACCTATACCCGCACCACACTGTAGCACCTCAACACATTGCAATTGTCATGGCCTATGGAACCTGCAACCGAACAGAAGGCGAACATTTTACGGTGAACTGCTGTAACGATTAAACAAGAATCATCGTACCTGGTGAGGTGTCGGCTGTCTTCATGAACGGCCATCTCCGAACTCTTAAACTCGTTCAACTCCTTCCTAATGGCTGCCTTTTCCTTGGGTGTCAACCGTGTCCAGGGTTTATCGGCCCTTCTGTCGTAGTCGTGGGCCTGCGTGACTTCGATGTAATCGTTGAACCTGATAATCTACTCCCAACGATATTCGAACATTATTTCATTCCCAGCGGTCTTATACCTAGCCGTGTGCCATTTCACGAATAGAATTGACGAGAAAATACCTTCTTCTCCTTGAGTTCCTCGACAGTGGGTCGATAGCTGAGCTTTCGTAGCAGGTATCGTTTCTTCTCCTCCTTCTGCTTCTTCTCCTCTGCGGGACTTTGTTCTGCAAGTCGATTATGGACATTATATTCCATTCGCAACAGGCGTCGTGTCGATTCATTTTATTTACAAACGCGACAATTGCGAAGGGGCAACGCGTGTCTATCAACATTTTAATTACTTGCGTCTGGAGCTTACTTTTCAAAATATTTCGTTCCTCCAACTCCTCTTGGGTTGGCCGCATGCTCAGCCGCCTGAAACAAGAATGCCACACAAATCAGTGCAAGTCTATCGATCTTAATCCGCTTTTTTTCTCGAGCGGCGATCGGTTGAAACGGTCAGGGGAGGGTGTAAAATCCATGCAGTGGCAAACAAGTGAATCAACGTGGCCAACTGTTTGTAATCTGCCCGGTGACAGCTGTCGGTTCAGCGTCACACTTTTCATCCAATACTAACTACCGATGCATTGTATCAGACGTTTCATAAATGCGACGCGATATTTCGAAATGTCGACCGGGATCCAGAGATGGAAAGTAGTCAATATCGCGAAAACCAACGCAATTTGTCAATCATCACATTTATCATTTTGTATTAAACTGTATTAAACTGATCCGCGAATTCATAATGTATTTGCGAAAATAGAATGGGACGACAAGAATTGGTTGAAATTATTTGAACAATTTAGTATAGTTTGTAATTGACTTTTTGTAATGTAGAAGCAGTCGCGTGTATATTAGTATGAATTTTACTTTCTTTAGTCTAGAAGTTTGCCAATTGATCTCTATTTAGAAAACAATCTATACGCGATATGTCAATCTAGTTTAAAATACGCTCGAGTTGTTCTTGGAATTGTGAAAATTGCAACCGGGTTGTTCAGTTAACGGACATAAATGTAATAAAGGTTTCGAATATTTTAGAAATGAAATACCACTTATGAATGGCCAAGGTGACGACAGTATGCAGATCAATAAATGAACCATTTACATATCGTAAACGATTAATTCTTTTTATGTATAAAATTAAATTTCCCCGACAATTAGAGCCAGTTGATTAATGAGTAATCTACTTCGGAAACCGATATAATTGACTCCGCACGGTAAATTACATTTATCGCGATATCGCAATAAGAATAAGGTGAATCTGTAATATATTCTGCAATCTATATTCGAACATACATTATATAAGAGACGACAAAAAGCATTGCACATATAAGTCTATCAATTTTACGTCTCCTTTTTATTCTGTGGCGTCAATCAGATTGGCGAATGGACGGCTCAAATATTAATCGTCGCAGAAGCTAGATTCCAACCAACGGCCACGATATTTCGTAGTATCTTATTTCAATTCGGCAGAATTTCCAATAAGTGTAACAAATACCGACCGCGAACAATAGAAACCGTCTCGCTAATATCCCATCCCATCGTCCGGTTCGTTTCGGTGTTACGGAATGAATTATTAAACTTCCGCTGCGGAAAGATCAATACGAAATCGTGAAGGACGTTTCGAGCATGTATATATATAACACATTCGCAAACCAGTGATTCACGAAGGCCTCGATCATGACCGAGGAATTCGCGATTTCCTCAAGGATTCCAGAGGCTTGAGGAAACAAATCCTCCTCGATCCCCGGTTAATTCCTAAATTTAGGAGCCGCGGCTGCGTCAATAAATTTCGACTGCATAAATTCGCACGAATGTAACTACTTGCTGGGCCGATAACGCCCACAGCCGTTAGCCACGCTTTTCTATGCCCAGAGACGTTACCATTCATGGTCGCGGCGAGATACGTGCGCGAGGATTCCGCGGGCTTTTTAACGCGAATTTTTTTTTTATTTTCTTACGTTTTTATCTTTTCTTTTTTTATTCGTCGATTCCACCGGCGCGAAAGGCAGTCTGTTTATCGAAACTTCTGGAACGACTCTCGGCGAAACTCCTCGTTCGTTTCGCGTGCTCGCGAATCTGTTGCAATTTTACGCGCGAGCATAGATTCCTATTGAATTCTCTGTTCCACGGCAGTCATTTAGCCGTGTCTTATTTGTCCCACGTTTGGGAGAAAATTCTCGCCCAATTGTGCCGTTAATTAACGATAGCGATTGATAATACTATGATTAAAATTGTCGGGCCAATACTTCGATCGCTGTTTTCTTTGCTTTTGTGGAATAATATTTGTTCTTGTTTCGATTGTACCCCTATTACGAAATAATTACGACTTCACTGAAAGGAATGAACCTTGACCCATTTGAAACAATTCATTCCATGAAAATGACTGATATCTACGTTTCTATTTTTATTCCTATTTTTCTGTTCATTTTCCTTTCCTCTGCCAGTATTGCTGGCAGTCGTTCTCGCTCTGGATGAGTTTAAAGGCGCGACAAATATTTTTAACCCCGCATTTCTCACGGAAAAAAAAGAGGAAAGGATATAGTTTTTTCACCTGATGAGCTTGGCACCAATCGCCTCCTTCGTTTCCTGCCTCTCATTGTCCGTCTGCAGCTGAAGGATGTTCCTATTGATGAGCTCCTGCCTGTCTGGCCTGAGGGCGAGCTTCAGCGACAACGACTCCTTGCGCGCGATCTTTGCTGCCAAGCGGTCAGCAATTAGAAAAACAATTAGTCTCTTAATTAAACATCATTTGCATACCGGAGCGTTTCATTATCACGTTTTTTCTCTCTATGGAAGTGCAGCAGTTTATACGATTCGATTGTCAAGTTGTATGAAAACTTCTGACAGCACGAATCCAAATAAATAATCGACATGAATTGAGCGCGGAATTCGATGCGTTTTCGTCGAAATATAATTATCCTCCCGTTAAAGCATCTCCGACCATTATCCACGGCCCTTATAATCATTCGCTGTGTAATTATTTAACTACTTTCATTACACATTAGCTTCATTCTGAAGTTACCGCGTAAATCCACGTCGCGATAAATGCCAACAAATATCATTGCATCCAATAAAACCACTCCACCGTTTCACCTTGATAAAACCACCCCTCCCCTTCGATCAAAATCTACCCTGGCGCACGAGTCACGTCTTCATCGCATGTCAATTAATCCTCGACACGAACAGAACAGGCTGTATCGACGACATTCCATTCTATTTTAACCAACGTTTTAAATTCCATCGCGATTTTTACCATCGACAAGGGACGAGCAGCTGACGCTGCGACGAAGAGGATCCTCGCGTTTGAAGGGCTCGATCGAGCCACAGGCGATCGACAAAGTCGACGCTGTCCATATCGACAGCATGGTGTCATCGCTGTCCACCCCCGACCAACCCCCAATCCTTCGCTCGATCGCCACCCCCTCTGCCAAGAATCGAGTTTCTTCCTTTCTTTGTTAAAAACAAAAACCAATTTCCCTCGTCGGATAATCCAATTTGATTCGATCGTTCAGTTCGAAGAAACAGCTTCCCCGCGTTTCCCGGACGGATACACAACGGCCCGGTTTCCCCCGAAGACGATTAATTTTTACGGGGCCGATGTTCCTCGATTCCACGCGGTCGGGAGAATATTCAGCCAGTTTCGCGAGGAGAATTCGCGAATTCGCGATGCTCGGTGTTTCGATTGGTAAACGACGGCAGGCGGCAGGCCGTGGCAAAACAACGGCCAGAAACACACTGAACCTCTTGCCAGCGATCTTTGGGGATTAATATAACCTTCGTGGCGTTTGCGTGATCACGCGGCTGTCTATGTGAACGAACGTATCGAGCCGGGTGTATAATTAGTTCGACTCGCGAATGCTGATTTCGAGTGTTTGGCAATCGAGCCATCGGTGTCTTCATACGATTCCCTCGCGCCTCGTATTTTGCCACAGAAAAATGGCTCGCATCCGTTCCATGTGAAATTCATAGGGATGTTTTATACCGCATTGCTATTATCGTTGTTATCATTGTGGAATCTACGGTCTTTTGCAATCGTCGTAGCGCGACAATATTATTTTTCCTTCGCGCCCACTTTACCCTTACGAGACACATCTAAAAAATATCAACAGAAGGAACCCCCTTGACGCAGAAAGGGAAAAGAACGTTTAACGAATCCCAGCGGAAACATTGTTTACTTGTATTATTGCGCAAAGCTAACACAAATTATCTAAAAAAAAATGACACTAAGATTAATGAAATTAGCAATTATCGTACCCGCAATACTTTCTTGTAAAGCTCAACATAAAAACGAGCCGAGAAATGTCGAGGCAGAAAAGTTAACCAGAAGTATCATTAACGAGCCTTCCAATTGCACGAGATTAATTGTCAGGCGATTCACGTCCTCGCCGGGCTGGAGCGTGGAAGAAATTTCAATTAGAAACGGTGACCACTGCAGCTGTATCGTTCATGTGATTCGTTTCATGGGAAGAAAAACTCGAAAGAAGAACGACGGAAGGGGGGTTGACGGTTGGATTACGTTTCTCATTAAGCTAGGCCAACTTTGAACCGGTTCGCTTGCGAGGAAGCTTTCCGCGCGCGAGACAACATTAAAAATAAAGAAATGTTTCCCCGCACGATGTAATCGTTTAACGAACAAGTAACGTTTGCCAGGGCGGAAAATGTCGCCCATTCGAGTTCCCCCATTAATTGTCCAAGTTACTGTCCATACGTGTCGGCGAGCTGTTCTCGCACTTCAATATTTGATATCACTCAGGTGAAAAAGAAAAGTTGTTATCTCGATGCGACGAGAGCCCTGGGCGTATTAAAAATTCAGCGCGGAACTTTTCAGCATGTAGGCTAATGAAATTTAGCCGTGGCTTGAAAAACCGTTAATTAACTTTCAACGGTAAAAATCGATGGCTCGTGCAATTTTTTCTTTTAATAATGAACCTAAAACGAGGCGGGATAAGATCAGTTGCCGTCACAATAAATTCGTGTCTACCTCTAATGTAGCAAAATCGGAAACATATACCTCGGACAGTTTTCTTTAAATTTTTCCCCAATTTTTCCGCCGACCATTCCCCAAAACATCCCCCCCAATATTCCTTCGTTCCTCCACCCGAACCTTGCCTCAAATTCCCCTCCAAACACAGCTCTAACTATCCACCCCACACTTCCACCGAACTCTCATCAGCTACATACTTTTCTCGTCATCGTACTCCTCCCTGTAGAGTGCCTGCCCGACTCCTGGATCGCCGTCGACGTCTTCCCTTATCACGTGCGGCCTCGCGTTCTCCTTGTTCTCCAGGGTGCACGGCTGACCACGGCCGAATCTAACGGGTCGGCTGCTAAAAATGAATCGCCATAGAAAACGGCGACGCTTTATTATGCGTTCGTGTTAAATTCCTTGGTTGACGCTACTCGAACCAATGTTCTACTCTACGGTGTGTCAAATACGAAATGCTGAACACGGAGAGGGATGAAACAACGATACACGAGGTAGACAGTATGCGCAGTGTGTGAGACGTCGGTGAAGATAACAGAAGCGACTCGAGGACAGTCTGTGAAACGGACGTCGCTCTTGCCCGTCACGAAATGGTTTTATCAACGACGTCGACGCAGATAACACCGTTCCCTTCGCGACACACAAGCGTTTTTCTCGTCAAACATCGATGCACGCATTGTTTAACCCTTGCATGGACACCTGGGCGCTGATTCGTACGTTCCCTTCAATAATTCTCTTCATATTTTCTATTCCTGACAGGAATATCGGAACGAAAACTCTGAATCTCTATTCTTGTGGGCGCCACTTCGATTTAGGTTCTTTGAGAAAGATTTACGACAAATTATTTAAAATCAGTGAACTTCAAACTTATTGAACGTACTGGTTGTCTAATCGGGGTTTGATTATTTGATACAATGCGAGGAGTGGACTTCTATTTTTCTTATTTCTCTTGTTTCGTTTCAAGACGAGGTTTTTTTTACAGCTGGAGTAATGCATGGAAAGAATTTTAATTGGCAGGGTTAGTGAGTCAAAGCATGCAGAGGATTAAGAATTCGACTAGCACGCAATCAAAGATGTAATAAAAGAACCGAGCATTTAAAGTAGCTGATAGCGTGTAATAGATATTAACTGTTTAAATAATCACGGTGTTCCGTTTGATTCGAACTCCAGCTAAATGGAATAATTTGTTTATAGAAAAAACGAAGGTATATGTATTTTTAACTTTTGATGCGAATAAATAAATAAATGAATGCTCTAACAAGAAATCGTGCATTAATCTTCGACAAAATGAATCGACAAAGCAGCATTAATTTTCGATGAGACTCTAAAAAGATTCCCGTGTTACTCTCGAACATATTTTAAAAGTCGTGAATGCGAACGAGCGTAAAAGCGTCGAAGCCGTGACAGTAAAGTCGCAATATGTACACAGTATGTGCAAGAACGGTAAACGTGAAACGTCAGTGACATTTCTCAAATCATTATATCAGACGGGAACGGGTTTGCACAGTCAGTCATCTCGTTTCGTAAATGATACTTCGAGATTCCCGTTTTCATCCATGGACGGTTCGAGGTTCTCCGGGCAAAGTGGAACGCAGATGATGGAACGTGTGAAGCGTGGGCGTTTTTCATGGGTTTTCCTAGGGTTTTCTCATGCTTAAGGTCGTACGTTTACCATGCTCACGGCGCTCGTGATGCTGACACACACAGAGAGAGAGAGAGAGAGAGAGAGATAGAGAAATAGAATGAAACAGAGAGTGGAAGAGGGCAACAGAGAAAATAGAGAAAATAGTGAGAATAGTGAAAACAGTGATAATACAGAAGAATCGAAGAAGGGTTGATATGTTACAAAGAGAGGGAGAAAGTTATAGAGAAACAGAGACGTCTAGAGAGAAGGAATAGAAGAGTTATATAAAAAAAAAAAAATAGATAGAGACAGAGACTAGAACATTGTTGGTTCTCTGCGATCAACCGCCGTGGATAAGACAAATATTTATACATATACAATATATTTATATATAGATATAACCATATCGGTTCGCGCATGCTTAGTTAGACCAATGACCAATTACCGTGTTCTGATCCTAGGCCTCAACTGTGGCCTTCTGGTTAAGCATAAGAAAAATACCATATATTTAACTAGTGACTGATACAGAATGGACGGTTTCTTAATGAACGGAGCAACTCTCTCGCGGGCTTAGTCTCACGTCAGGGTATCGTTCTTTCAATTCAATCGTCAATTCAAACGCGATTCGGTTCTATACCTCAAGAATGAATAAAAATGGAAATACTTACGAAGCACTTAGTTTCCTCGAGCTACAAACAGATTCAAATCGATAAAATTCATAAACGATATTCTCTCCTTTCAAATATTTTATAAATCGTCGAAAAAAAATATCCGGGAGACTTGTGGTGCATTCTGTTTTCCATTAACGTCGTTAGAAGCAAATTGAAACGGGGAAATTTTCGAGATTGAACAATGAAGGAGCGCGTTCGCGGATCCAGCGAACGAAACGATGAACGAAAGGAACCTGCGAGAGCGAGGCAGAGAAAGAGAGTGCGCAGGGACGCGGTGCATGCGCGGGCGAGAGCGGATGACAAGACCGAGAGATGAAGAACGATGTTCCGAACGAGCCTCCGCGGTGTTCCCAGGCGTTTTCATTAAAGCTACCGGGCTAATTAAACTCGCGCAATCGCCAAACTCCAACCTGCGCCCACTCTACCGTCTTCCATACAAACCGTCTGAGTATCTCGGAAGAAGGTAGGGGAAAAAAATAACCGTCGAATCAAAGAATGCATCGCTAGCGAATCGCCTGTGAACCCCGAAGATGGTTCGTCTTCTTTCGCGACGAATGTTGCGCTTGAACGAAGAGAAAGACTCGTGGACATTGTGAAATTCTGCTGTCCCAATGTTTTCGTCTCTTTCCAAATATTTCTGAAACGAGCACGCTTGAACGACAGATACGCTTCTAAATGAATCGCGGGGCGTTTTGTTCAGTTAATTGAAATGAAAATTGTGAATAGGCGTGACGGTTTTTTTCGCACGGCCAACGAGTCTTTCGCGAAGAAAGGTGTCTGAAGAGATCCTTGTCGACGGAGAATCGTCTCGTTGCACTAACTTGAGGGCGGCGTACAGCTCCTGATGAAGGGTCAACCGCTTGGTCTGCGTTTTCTTTAGCACGCTCTTGAGCGGCACCGCGTGAAACTTAGGCTCCTTCGCCGGGATCTCCTCGACCCTGGACGTGTCGATACTCGGATCCGGCTGCGACATCCTCGGCATGTACATGTTGTCCTCCTCCTCCACGTCGAAATCCTCTTCGTCCTCTGTTGACGAGAAAGGAGGGTATTGTAGAATTGCAGAAATCGTGAATGTTAACGAAAATTGCGACAGTGCTTATTATGATTCAGCAATTACATCAGCTTGCGTTGCCGTTTGTAAGTTTGGTGATGAACGCAAGGGGGACAAACGTATCGTTCTATACTTATTGTTAATCACTTCGTGTATTGGCAGAAGTTAAAATTGTTTTACTCTTTCGTTTCTTATAGCCGAGGATTAATTATTAAGGGAACAGTTGTGCAATGTTTATAATTAGTGATGCAATTATATTGAAGTTGAAACATTGAACCAACAACGTGACTGTAGGACTGATAGATGCGAGTGTAATAGTATTAAATAATCAAAATAGAAATTAGAAATGCCTAGAAATGCGGTGGGAACTAAATTTTATCAGCCATCATTCATCAGGCAGAAGAGAAAAAAATAACTTTTGGCTCATGACTCTGACGAGCACAAGTATGAACAAATTAAATTGAAGTTACGTACCTTCGTCTTCGTAATCTGACGCCAAAGGGTTTCGTATTTGCTTAGCCAGCAAGAGCGTAGGACTCGACGAGCTGAACATTGGAGGCGGCGGAATCGGACCGATCTCGCTCAGCGGAATCGGCGGTTCCGGAAGTTCTGACAGCATCAACGTATTTTGAGGGGGGAGAGGGTAACACCTCTCGATTACCTGCTGATTTTCGCTGCCTTGGTCTAGGACCCCCTTCTTCTCCACTGGAAATGAACAGAAAATACGATGATCAATTATTGATTCTAATTTAGTTTATTTAATCTATTGATATTTATTAGGAGGTTGCATCGAAAGCAGCTGTTATCTCGTGTTTTGTGAGCGTTTATTTCAACAATAAAATGTGTAAAAGTTCCAGTCTGTCAGAAATAATATGATTATTTCTAGGAGTTTGCTAGATTTACTGAAAGAATGCTTATTCGACGGAGGTTCTGGGGTAAGTGCCATGGGGTTCATCGCAGTCCTCCTACCAAAAGACATAGCCTTCATCCCCTCTGTGGCCAGATCCTCCAGGAACAGAGTCCCTGTTCTTTGGCAACGTGACGTTAGGTCGCTTGTCATATTTAAACTCTCTCTCTCTCTCTTCTATCCAATAAACAATCCCTCGACACTCGATAGTTGAAAGACCCAGAGTGATCGCCAGCCACCGCCAGCCGACAGGATTGTTTGGTCTCATTCATACACTTTCAAGGCGTGCAAGAAATTCGACAATTCTACGACATTCCCAAAAAACTCTTCGACCACAGGTAGGCCTGGCGCCCCCCCCCCCCCCCCCTAAATTATCCGCTGGGTGCGTAGCATTTCGTAGCCACCCGATCCTATTCCTTCCTTTAAAAAATGCGCTATCGCTAACAAGTCGAAGTATTTGCCCCCGAAAGCTACCACTTCTTTCCACTTCTCTGGCAAAAGTTGAATTCCGCGACGGAGGCACGGTTTACCTTTCGAGCTTATCCATTCAGCAATATTTTGTCGCGAACGTCACAATCACCGCTTTTGAATCGCCACAACCAATATCCGCACACTGCTTCTGATGGAGCAGATTCACCGTAAGTTTTCACAGGCATTCGATGAGTTTCAGCCGCGCTTCTCTTTAGATCGAAATAGTGCAAAGATACACGTCGAAAACATAACTTGTCGCGTTCCATTTTCACTCCGCTATGGGAAAGAACTCGCGTAATCAATGGCGGGCGTTTGATGACTGATGACTGAAACTTAGGGGGAAATGAATTTACACTTCAAGGCGAGATACGAACGGGCTCGCACTGTTTACAATATACGCAGTTAGATCCACGTGTATCTAAGCAGCGGCTTTCAATGCAACCTCCTAATGCATTTACATGTTTCGCATTATGAATGTTTGCGATGAGCAATTCCATTTTTGAATTGAGTTGCAAATTGTACACGCACCGTCTTATTATTATTGGACGATGATAATAAGCAAATTTTGTCTATATGTATATGCGAGGCGAATCGTATAAGCAGGCATAGTATAAATGCAATTGAAATTCAATATTAATAAAGAATTAAAATCGGGAGTGGTTACTTTGAGACTCGTTCTATCGCATATTCTATTGGATTGAACCTCGATATTCATGATTCACTTCGTATATAGAGTGGCCTACTTTCCTAGGACGGATCGAGTGGTACAGAATATTATATAATATTAGAATCTGAAGATCTGAAGTTCACAATGGTAGGATTCGAAGAACAGATTCTAATACGGACACCTTCATCAATGGTTCAGTGTTCCTTTATCCGCGAGGTTCCATTTAAAAAAATGAGATTGAATGAAACATAATAATTAAGCATTTCAGTACTGGAATTATCTAATGTTTATGTCACGCGTAACATAATGCGACTATCATGAGAATATGGAATTGGGAAAATTGTAGATAATGCAGAATCTGAAAAAGTCCAAGCTTTCCTGAATTAAATGCATTCTCTTTGCGAGATTGGACAATTTAATTCAAATACAGATATATCGATATTCTTCTCCATGCAATTATTCGGCCAATTTACTTAACGAACGATAATTTTACTCAACGATATATAATCCTCCATCGATTCGTTGATTACCACCATGAAGTATTCATCAAGCGCGATTAAAATCAACGACGATAGTTTTATTTCTATCAATTGGGACGGCCTACTTTCTTCTATCATACGTAACGTTTCACAGCCACTCTTTTCCAGCGGAGAAGAAACATGTGCCAAACTTTGCATTTCAATTTAAAGATGCCGCATTGAATTCGGATAACTCTATACGATTCATCTGGGAGTATAGATCCAGTAGAAAGACTGGAAGAGTATGCGTTGCTCGATCCGTTCGTCGTGCTTTGTATTTTCTTCCATTATTATCGTTTTTCATTCCGACTCGATGGATCATTTGCGTCACGGTTCATTTGTCACGCGAAATTCTAATGTAAAGTGTAACAAATGAACGTCGTGCGATGCGGCAAGATGACGTAACGTGATAAAGATACTTGGCAAACTCAGAATTCCTTTCGTATTATTACTTTGGAAACTAGTTTCTTTAAGGAGTTTGGTGCATTACGAGGAGACTTTTATTTCTATCGTAGAATCAACTACTAAATTCGACGAACTATAATATTACGTAAACGATAATTTACTCTTACATCGATGACAATTTTAATTTAACCAACCCTTTCAAATGCTAATATCGTAATTTCTCGAAGAAAGCAGCTTTCGTTGAGACTTTATTAAAGAACTTCTTCTTTCTAATACGCTAGAAATTTCTCAGTTATTTAATATGCAGAAGAGACGTTCGCCTCGAGTTCGAATTGCATCGTTCAGCTCGGCTATTTGGCGCATTGATGCGAACTTTCGAAGTTTATATCGTGCACGTGAAACAAAACACATTGTCACGAACAAACACTGGATGAACCGTGAACTACTCGTTTCAGCGCCGGTAGCAAAAACGTTAAATAACTTCGTGAAACCGACGACACGTAACCTCAGGGTGGCGTTCGAAATTTTCGAGCGAGGAACGTCGAGAGATAGTTTCCTGAAATTCCGGAAATTCCGTGAATTCTCTGCGCTGAGTTGATTGAAATTGATCGCGGGGTATATTAATCCTTAATACTGCATGCATCTAATATTTGAAATCGAGAATCGATAGAGACCGATTTATGTTTCTGATGATCGAACGAAGTTCACTCAATACACTAAATTTCGAGCAGCCTGTTTGCGCTTGAATGAAAATTTCTTCAAAAAATAAAACTGGAGAAAAGTTGAGTCGTCGGTTACGATTTTCATGTTTCTAATAAATCGTTCCCCCTACCGTGAAACTTGTTCCCACTTCGTTCGGCTATTTCTCAAAGTCCGATGTCGTGCACCTTAAACGATGCAATTTCTTTGGAATGCGACCCCATCTTTGAGAGTGTCTCGATTGAACGAGATTCCGCGGAAGGGAACAAATGGCAGTTGCTCGCACGAAAGAGGATTAGGCCGAGGATAAAGCGGACCGAAAGGGAGCGGAAACAGGTCTGGAGTGATTAAAGCGAGAGGCTAGAGACGCGGCAGTTTCAAAATTTTTGCTCTTCCAGGACAATTAGTCCTGTTGGACTGTCTTTTACGTGTCGCGTATTCCTGCCGGATTTTTGGTTAAATACTTCTGACAGGATGTCTGCGTGAGGGAAGCTGCCCCAGGTGTTTTGTGGAAGTCTGTGGACTTCATATGACTGGGACATAATATGTTCCAGTATAATATTATCTTTATGGTTGATATATCTACTTTATACGAGTCACTTTAGTGGCGTTAGCTTAGTAACTTTTGTATCGAGTTTTGAAACATAATTTTCGTTCTAAATTTGTGAGCGTCCTCGATGTGATTATCAACGGAGAGGTAGGTTATTAATTTCTTTAGCGAGTGCCGAATTACGTATTTAAGCAATGATGGTCCGCCTGAAAAGAATTAGATCACCGCTGACGTAGTTGCGAACTAAGTGTTAGATTATTCATTTCGCGACTGAAATACCGCACCACGGAAATATTTATCGAAATATAAAATGCGAGACACAGGAATGATTCAATTAACAATATGATTACAAAAAATCGTACAATTCTTTCTATACAAAAAGAAAAATGTGAAAATGTTAAGTACCGTATTATAATTCGCAAGGAGCAGAAGTTCGTAGAATTGGAATTTCTGGACGTTCGCGAAAAAGAATACAATGAGTCACGATTCTAGGCGTTTCTTTCATCGAGCTACGAAACGTGGAAATTTCGTCTAACCAATTCGTGCAACGAGAGGAGCAAAGAAAAAAAGAAGGCGAAACGTTTTCCTTATGGTTGGCTTTAGAGACCGCGGGTAAAGGTTTGCTAAGATCGTGTTTCCCGATAGCAGCCTGTATATTGGAGTAAGATTTTCTCGGGAAGTAAATTCGACAGTGGTGAAACGAAGGAAATGGTCGGGACCAAGTCGAAGATAAAAGCGAACTTTGAAGTTTCGACGGTAAACGGGAGTTTTAAAGGCGATTTGCGTGGCAGGAAGTCGACGGTACATGAAAGTTTATCGTTTCGCCGACAGCTTCCTGGTTAAACTTGTCGACGAATGAATCCAAACTTCCGCGTCCGCTTAAAAATCCGGACGACGCTTCCTTCATACTTATTTTCTCGCTTATTGTTAGCTAAAACTTTGGCAGATCGACTTATCGATGCGCAGCAAACGTTCCCGTTACCTACAGTATTTCATAGGAGAGAAACTTGATTAAAGACCTACATCTGGAAGTTAATTCAAGTCTAACCTGTGTTTGCTGCGTTGAGAAGTTTTGTTGTTAATTCTTTTTGCATAATTCTGTTAATATATTGGTAGGATTAACATTTATTGCATTTTGCTGAAACATATTACGAGGCTCTATGCTATGCACGAAGAAATCTATGTAGTTTCTTTAATTGTTTAAAGTTATACCATGAAAGCGTTATTAAAAGTTTGTTAATTTTAATTATGGTCCGTGTTATAACTTCATTTTGCAGTCTGAATAACTTTTAGTTGAATGGTTTCCAAATCTGGACAAACAGTACAATGTAGAGGCAGATACGGTTCCCTTTATGTTTATCGCGCCGCGTGTCTGACTATACAAGTACTACTTCTACTTGCACGCTGTCCCGGTTATCGCGCGTCGCGTTTTGGCTTGATTTCATTTTTACGTAAATTCTCGTGCGTGTCGCACCTCTGATTTACTATGTTGCGCGCGTATCTTCTTAAATTATTGCAATTCTTCGAGTAAACACGAAGATAAAGCGTTCAGACGAAAAATTACATAATAAAATTTATTCCAACAGAATTTCCTTCAGCAACGAAAGTGTTTTATTCGTCACACGTAAATAATTTTCGCAATTAATTCGTAATAATTGGCGTAAAAACGTCAAATAATTTTCAAAGTATTCGTTATCGCTTTCACTACAAAGCTTCTTTCAAAGGGGGTTACACGAGCACCATAATAATCGAACGAGGCAACGATTTTCGATCGCGGCACGTCAATACGCGGCCCCGTCGTTGGAATTTAATAGCCCGTCGTAAAAGAGGGTAACAAGCATCGCGATATTAAATTGGCTGAAAGTTTTCTGATAATAGTAAAAATCCCGATTTCGCCACCGGTGTAATATCGATGGAAACGCCGTCGTTTCACGTAACCTCGGGTTTATTCGTCGCTCGGCCATTGAACTCTCGTCTCGTTTCGTGACTGTTGTTCCCTCTTTTCCTTTTCTTTCCTTTCTTTTTCTCGAATTATTTTTTCAATCGTGGAAAGTCCAACGTAATCCGCAGGGCCGATAATCCGCGTGAAAGCTAATTGGATTATTTTCGCTTCCATTCGCCGCTCGTTTCGTTCGGGATTGCACAGTGAATTCTAATCGCGTATATCGAATGGGAAATTTGAACGGGGAAATAGACGAGACTGTAGCGGAAAACAAAAAGGAGGAGAGCAAAAAGTTGGCAAACACTTGGTATTCGTTTTTCGATTGTGAACGAAGTTGAAGAGCAAAGTTTGTTATCTATGTTGTGCCGTTGCTTCATTAATTACTTCGCTTCGTGTTTTATGTGCCAGTTGCCTTTTATTCTCAACTATCCGCGCTCTTATTCGGGCCAGCATCCCTGTTCGCAGATCGTCCTCGAGATGCAGCACTGTTAACGTGCCGCCGTAACATAAAGTGTTATTAGAATCGTTTTGCTTCACGCGGAACCAGACAATTTCGAAAATTTCTCCGCCATCGAGGATGGCGGCTTAGAAAAGATTGCAAACGGGTTTCAAACAAATTCCATTCATAACATCAAGCCTTTTCAATTCCTCCTTTTATCTCGTTTCCTCCATTCAGGTATTTCAGCCATTGCATCCCTGATTAATAGATACGTATTATCCTAACGTTGTCGCGCAGGTACGCAATTTCTTTCTGTGTTTGTTTCAGAAACTGTACTCACTGTCAAACAAAATCCTCAATCCCCCACTGGCCAGTATCCTAGCGTTCAGGGTACTCGGCCTGCTAGGCTTTTGCTGGTCCCCCGAACTCGGGGGTGCGGCCATAACCGGCACGCTACTACCAGTCGTAGCCGTGCCCTGATGAGCTTCCGGCTCACCGCTCAGCGATACCGCGCCATTTGCACTCTGTTCAGTCTTTTCCTTCTTCGGCTCTGCAACAGAAAAAAAAATTTCCAGACCGTCAGAGCTGAACGGAGAACTACGGTCGGGGTTCGCGCGAGCGGTTGGCCGAAATATCTATTTTCTACCGTGTCGTTCGATACCTGGCGGTCCCTTAAGTCGGATTCTATCGAGGGGCTGTATTTTATTTCCCGTTTGTCATATTGTCCCTCGATGCTTTATTTAACGCTGCCGATCTCTCTAATTTCCGTTTCACCGGTTCTTTTCTCGCCTCCTTTCCGCATTATATTTTACTCGTGTTCGTTCAGCGTTATGTACTCTCCAGAGGTTTCTTTTAACTTTCACTTTTCTTTCGGTTCTTTAGCCTACTTCCGGAACGTCGTTCCGACATCGTTCCGTTTGTTTTAATCGACGCACGTGAATACGAAGCGGAATGCACGAATGGCGAATCGTCGAAACACGAACGATCTCGATCTCCTTGCGTCGTTCCTCTTCGTTGTTTCGTTCGTTCTCCGTTCTACCACGTTGCCACGAGTCACGTGCTGGCTAACAGGGGTGAAACATGGCCGCGGGTCGACCTGGAAATTGCGATTTCAACCCTCACGCCTGTTTTAAAACCGGGATAATAAGCCCGCGCGTTTAAGATTCGCGCATAAAACACGGTTTTTAGCGTCGCGTTCACAACCGTGGCAAGCTTTATGGGGCGGAGAAAAAACAAATTGGTAACGCCTCGCGCATTCATTCGAATTAGGGAACGTTTGTCATTGTACACGGTTAAATGTTCCATAAGTGTGCGCTTTCCCCTTTCTCGACATATCTTCGTGTTGTTTATGGGCGCAGAGACGTAGAGCCGTTGCTATTCTCTGTTTCCATTGACACATTTGTACGGAAAAAGCGAGAGATTTTTTTATCCGAACAGCGTACGTACCGAATTCGAATGCGTTCTATGGTAATTGATACGCGACAAATGGAGCAGCTTTCGTTGGATTGAAACAGTTTATTTAGTCGAGGCTTTGGTTTGTTCGATGCAATTTGTTAAGCGAAATAAACGAACTGGGGGGTCTACCGGGATCGCCTTTCATGCGGCGTTGACGCTCGAATAAAATAGTATCGAAATCAGAGGAAAAGCTAAAAGATTATCGATTTGTTAATAATATTTCAGATAAAATATCGGGGATTAACCGTGGAATCATGGAAACGCGCCGTTTCGGGCAATGTGCGCCGAGCTCCGAGAATACAAAATGCAAAGTATTCGCGGTCGTAAACAAACGATTGGTCCGCGGGATAGAAATAAATCGGTTTGCCAGATGCTGGCCCGGATCGTTGACCAGTCATCCCGCGTCACTGATCTCCCGTTCTGTTTCTGTCATCCATGAGAAATCACGAGAGCGTCATTGCGAATCGGACGTCATCGGTCGCTAAACTCGCTTCCTTTCGAGAACTCGAGAAATCAGCGTCGACGCAGGATAAATAAGTCTCGGCTGCATTCCATTCGAACCTTTGATCTTTATCGGGAACCGTGACGACTGCTGAGAAATAGAACGGTCTATGAGAATTTCGATACTGAGTCATCAAGCAGCTCGAGGGTTACGCGATCGACAAATTTTATTATCACCGAAGAGGACGATTGATGCCGATTGGTGGGGATAAAAATGTGAAAGGCTCGATTGGGGAATTGTTTGATGAAGCAAGATTGAACGGGACGGGGAATGAAAGTTTGACGAATGCGAATTCTGGGAAAAGAGTTCCGATAATAACAACGTAATACCGTATGCAATTCCACCGTATTTTAGAGAGATCCGATGGCGATGAAATTGCCCACGGCAGAAGTTACCGTCTCGGGCTTTGTAACTGAAAATTATAATTCCCACGAACTCGGAGAAAATGCCGCGCATGATTGAGCGCGTCGAACTGTTCAATTACGTCCAGATTGATATTGTATAATCTGTATAATATCCTCGAAAATAACACGGGCCGAGGTATTGACGTCGAAGCAAATTCAACTTCACTTCGATATACGATGAACGAAATTTCAGTCGTTGATGAAAATCGCTCGCATAATTATTAACTATTTATCGAGACCTTGAACGGGACGCAATTATGCACCGCAAAGGCATTGCTCGTCGATGCGGAGAAATTAATTATCTACCTCCTCTGTGGCTCAGCAAAATAATGAAACGTTACGCGATCGCGGCGACCTATACCTTCGTCACCGAATGAAGAAATTTGAACGTCAAATGTCAAGTTGAAACTCGCCAATGAAAGTAAATGAAAAAATACTTCAGCAATTGAAATCTACAAACGCTGACCAACGTCGAGCTCCGGCCGCCGTTATAGCCGGGATCGTTCGTCACCGCTACGATTATTTGTCAAAGAGCGATTACTCGCGGAGAAAAAAAAAAAAAAAAAACGTCGGGGATCACAGGTGTTTGCTGGGCCGAACGACAGGGGCGGCGAAGGGGGATGGAAGAATTCGGTCGTTAGGCAAAGCCAGCGTCGTAATTAAAGGCTGCGGCTTATCGAGGCAAAACGTACACAGGAATTCCACGGAATGAAATCATTCCCTGCAATCCGGCGGTGACGGATCACCGCGTGAAATGAGATTTTCGGCGGTTCTCTCTCCTCCGCGGGCGGATTTTCCTCGTGGATCTCCTCGCCGCTTTGGATCGCCGCCAATGGAACCTCGAATGGGGATCGTTGACGGCGATGCTGTTAATAACGTCACCAAGGTATGTATAAGAGGCAGAACGAAGGTCGCATGGATGGACAGATTTCGAAGGAAAGGAGAATTCGTGTTAGGGACGGTTGATGGTGTAACAGTGGCGAATGGCATGCGGAAGAATTTAGGTTTTTTTTTTTATGTTTCGGAGACATTGGACCTGGCGAAGGATAATTATAGAAATTTAGTGGCAAAGCGACCTAATTTGCTGGCCGTTTTGAAAAGTAGGCGACTCGGGGACAGAGGGTTTATTCAGCCCGGCGTCAATGTTTCAAGGGTTATCGATTGTAATTATTTCTCGTCATTTCATTAGCTCTAAACGGTGTTCTTCTTTTAAGAGATTTCCGACGTTAACGGCATTGTATTTGAACTTAATTAACCGACGATAAGAACACTGTGATCCATTAGCGTTGAACTTTGATCATTGAAAATCGTAGATGTTAATTGTTGAATTACGAATCAGAGCAGATTGGACAAGTTCTCTTGCGCTCATCGATCCCTTTGAAATTATTTTACAAATCGCTGACAACTGCTAGAGAGTGACACGTAAACGTACATGTATATAAGATTACGTAGACATAAACAAATACCAATGCATGCACATTACTTGCATCGAAAAACTCGCAGCACATCTATGGCTCCGAGACCTCTTCCCTCCGCTGCCTTATGAATCTATACAATATCTCGATCGTGTATACATTCGTTTGATAGATTCTAAAGCGCTTCAGCGACCAATGTTAAGAGGAAAGGGGGAAGAGTAACGAAGCATGACAATAACAAGCAAATCCTTGCAACTCCCTTTCATAGCCACCGCGTCAGAAAACATAATCGAGCAATGCAAAATGATCGACGAGAGATCGCAAATTGAAACGTTTCGCTGACTCAGCGTTCATCTTAAATTGGTTAAAAACGCGCGAACGGGCGATGAAAATCATAATCCATAATCGACACTACAATTCACGGTACGGCCGCCCCTCCGAACTCAGTCCAATATCGTCAAACGAAAATCTCGGATCGGCGGTATCGAATATTTCGCCTCTCGTCCGGCTGATCGATGAGAACAACGAACCTGATTTTCACGCACGCGATCGTCGTTCCGCATAGTATGCACGTTCGACAGGGACTGTTAGAACCTAGAAACTCAACGCGGCTCGAAATAGATTAGAAACGTCGGGCGGATTGCGCGACGAATGCGACCTTCTCGTTGAGCGTGCCTCGTTACCCCAGATTCCACATTGTCTCGAGCTGTCGCGTAGACAATCGAGTTTATCAAGCTTATTGTCTGGGTTTCGCTCGATGGAGGGCCTGATATATTCGGCGATTGTTATGATCGCGAAACGATTCTGGAAATTGATCATAGGGCTCGCACGATGGATGCAATGTTTCCTCTGAACGATTTCAATGAAGAATACCCGGGACACTTAATTTTTCATTTAACTCGATCGCACTTTTATTCATATTTGCGCAAGAACTTGGGATTAAAATATAATAATAAAACAATTTGAAATGCATACGATTTTCTATAGCCAGCTGTTCATTAATGGCGGGACATTTTTTTATTTTCGCAACGAGCTCTGTATATTTTCTTATATCTGCTATATTTACTGTTCCCCGTATTGTAACGAGACTCTGTTGCACCGAACGTCATCATCGTTTAAAATATCCCGTTATTCTTGACGGAATAGTAAAGTTGTCGCGGAAGATTTAATTCTCATCGGAATGTTTTCCTCGAAGGCTATGCTTACTTGAGAAGCTGTGCATCTCTGTGCAGCTTTCAAGGACCGTTCACTTTTGGAGTATTCGGTACTTTTCTACGTTAATATATCGTTTTATGTCGTATCCTCGTTTCGTGCTTCACGAACTGGCCGGCTATTTATCGATTCGAGTTCAATGTCTCGAAGAAACGGGGCCAGAATCGAAACGGCCAGAATGATTTAGTCGCTAGCAATTATATGTAGATTTGTGCCGAACGGTCGAAATAATTCACGAATTCGTAGCAAGACGGACGGAACAACTTTCTCGCTGACTCAAACACGTGGCTCGCGCCAAGATTGACTCATACAAGTTATTGCTCGAAATTCCATTTGTGTTTTCCACGCCAAGAGCCGAAACTTGTACAAATTTCGAGCGCATCAATGCAACGGCATCCTTTTCCTTCGAATGGCGCGTGTAGAAAAATTTATACATACGGCTGTAAAAGTTTCACTGTGATTTTTCACGAGTCACTACTACGCATCAACGGAGGATTTGAAATTTGCATTATTTCTCGTGTTTCCTAATAATAGTTTCGAATTGAAGTTGATAACCGATGTAGCAATGGAACGTGTCGATCAGTAAAAGTTGCTAAACTTTATATGAAAAGAAAGTGTTGACGAGCTATCGCTATGATTAATTAAAGAGATATACAAATGAGTTCAAATTAATTACTCGTTAAAAGAACTAACTGAACTAATTAGTAAATTATATATTGATCATTTGCTGTCCCATTCATGAATAACTTATCGCCAAAGCACTTGTGAATAATCTCACAATCAGTAGAATATAAGGGTAAGTGGAAACGGCCCGCACATGTCAGCCACGCAGAGTACAAAATGTATTGCAGCCACTGTATTCGTTTCTTGATAGAACGTCTGTATTAGCATGCAATTTGTTAGACAATCCTAAGGGATTTGATCGGCAATACAAGAAATGTGGCTCCTGTAACACACGGAGAGATTCCAAATGATGATATCACGGTCTTAATGGAGAAAGACGTGCGA
This sequence comes from Nomada lathburiana, assembly GCA_963667235.1. Classification (NCBI taxonomy): domain Eukaryota; kingdom Metazoa; phylum Arthropoda; class Insecta; order Hymenoptera; family Apidae; genus Nomada; species Nomada lathburiana. The sequence continues at coordinate 5,362,938 of OY763904.1, forward strand.
ATAGTTTCACGAACGCGTCACCGTCGTTTCGAAACGATAAACGCCGTCTTCCGAAAGGCAATCTGCTTCCACCGGATCACAGTCAATGATTGACTGTCTCGTGCTCGTTTGAAATGCTCGATTTGCGCAATTGGACGAAATCCTCTCGTCTGCATTTCGCGGAGACGAGGCGTAACGAAGTTGTGGCGTAATGAAACGGTTAAGAAATAATGAAACACTTACTTGAATGTGCGACCGGTTCATTCTTATCACTAAGCCGATGCAATGTCAACATAATCCATATGAAACGGATTCAATTTTTGCTGGAAATAAGTCGACAACGATGGCGCTCTGAATATGTGCATAGAAATGATGTCATTTCTTTTTAATTTTAATTTTGAACAGGGACTGCAGATACTTCCCCTCGATTAATCTTATAGTTATATCATTTTTTTGTACCCGTCAAACTTCCATGCGAGCAATCGCTCGCCCTGCCACTATTATTTCAACGGTCCACAGAATTATGGGGTCGCGAATTCGATGGAAAGGCAAGCGGCAAACGTGTCTGCCGCACGAAAACATGACAATGGGGGGAGCGTTTGGTATCGATTCGTTGCTCCTCGACGAGAGTTCCATCCGAAACGATAATGCTAAACTGCAGATTCGCGTCGCTGGGCCGCCCAACGCGTGCAATAAAGGCCAACGTTATCTGGGAGCAGCATTGTTTACGGTTCGCTCGAGTTTAAAGAGTGCTCCGCCGATTTTTGTCTTCCCTCCCCCAACGGCCGCCCTCTCCGTTGTTCAGTGTACAACGATTGCAGCTGAAACTTTGGAAGCGTTTATCGGCGGTCTACCCCCCCCCCCCCCCCCGAAAGGCCGGAAACTCGTGGAGTAATTACGCCCGTAAAACGTATCGTCCGGTTTTTTGGCCGATCTTATCCGTTGCCGTGATAAGTTCCACTTGCATTCGTATTCGCCGCCGGTTGAATGAAATAAGGCGAAATTGAATTCGGCGCTGCTCTTGCGAAGATAGTGGGGTTTAAATTGGGCTTCCCTTAGCATTGAATATTTGATGAAAGATAAGTTTGATTCCCGGAAACGTGAACTAAAAGTGTCTGCAATCGTACTGTGGTCATTTTTATTCGGTTTCGTTTAACGTTATTTTTCTGGGTAGAAATATTCTGGGTAGAAAATCCGTTGGACTGCTAACTAACAAAATCCATGTTCGAATGAAAGAATATAAACGATTCTCCATTGTTTTTCGCGTTTTCTATTCTTTAAGTTTTTTTATTGCTAGTTCATTTGTGCCGTCGTAGGCGTGCCAAATAATATAGGTCAACGGACACTTTGATGTTCGCCGCGTGACAGAGAAAGATATGTTTCGTTTGGCCTGCTAGAATTTATGGCGGCCATCTAAACCCCGTTCGTTTTCCGATATATCTTTCATTACACGCGCGCTCTGCTTCCGTGCATCATCGAGAACCGACTGAGCCATTTGTTCGTTATCCACGAGAAGGAACAAGGTGAGGTATGGTTGGAATTTCGTGAAACTTCTTCGGAGAGAAATCGTCAAAGGTAAAGGAGAGTTTTCGAAAGGAAAGTTTTCGTGGAAAATTATTTATGGCTAACCAGAACGCGAGGGTGCTGTAGAGGATTAATTTCAGAGTTGCGCAGAAAACTTCCCGTTGCGGCGATCGAAATTGATTATTTTAAATGAAAACGATCATTTTCTTTTTCTGAAGAAATTATTGAAATAAAATTACAATGAACCGGGTAATCAATGACACGGCAATAATGCACAAGCCCAACGCGCAAAATGGAACAAACGATCGTGCTCGTCGTATACATTGCATTGTTCTGCAGAACTTTCGTTGGCATTCGTACCCGATTAGTTCGTACAATAACGAAACTTCATGAATCGATACGCAGGGTGGGAGCTAAGTTTCAAAGGACGACAGCTTATCGGAATCAAAACGTCGCGACAAATTCAGTAGTTCTGGCCAGTGTGTTCAGGTCGTTTATATCTGTGTTAACTTTGCACACCGGTAATAATACTTTTACACACCTTACTACGTGGCTTCGGTATCTATTCCTATACTTTGGAAATATTTTGTCTTGGAAATATACAAATTCTACAGAAAAATATCCAACATTGCGTAAAGGCCGAAACCAATTTTTGCATCCACGTTTCATCAACCGCGAGATCCGGATAGAGGAAGAGAAAAAGAATGAGGCGTGGAAAAGCGAGCAGAGAGAAAAGGAGAAAAAGGAAACGTCGAGGAATAATCAACTGCGGGGCAGTAACGTTACGATCCCTGCGGGAGTATTCAACGATTATCGCTTTCATCTCGATTTCGCTGATACTACTGAATTGAAGAAGCAAACGAGAATCGAGTAATCTTCGATACGGTGGCAAGTAGAAGAGAAAAAGGAAAAAAATAAGCTTTGACCATTTAAACACAAAGTGGTGGCTGCGAAAAGTACAATAAAAATAAACCTATTAAACCTTATTCGATAAAAGTTACCAAATATTCTGTTGGCTAGTGTTATTTTTGATTTATTTATTCTTGTCGGATATTTACTAGCGATAGTAAATATAATATATTACGCTGGGACAAAATTGTCTCGACGTTCTTAGAAATGTCTTACTTAGAGAGTCGAAAGGGCCTAGGTTGTAAAATGAGACAATACGCATTCGTTATTATAAGTGGAGCCTAGTTCATTTGGGTGTTCTCGTTCAGTTCGAGAGAGCATCTCATAGAGAGAGTGGACATTCCTTCCGAGCTATTTTAAATACACTGATCGATAAAAACGTAATAGCAACTTTATTTAACACACCATATCCAATAATTCTAAATCCTAAAATTTATTTAGCCAACGCGTAGATAACGCACGGCGTGGATTGGCCGAAATATTGAAATCAGCCAAGCGAAAGCTTACAAATTCACCGGAGTCAGCAATATCGATGCATCAACAGGGAAGAGGGTGGGAGAAAAAAGAAACAGAAGGGAACCGAGTTTCACTTCGAAAATTATCGCGTGGAGCAGGGAAACTCGATGCAACTGCAACGTTATCGTTACTTACTGTTTCGAGAGGTTAGACACTGTACGCCGCATCTCGTTTACAGTTCGATCGATTTCACGCGGCAAGTGCTTGTTACACGTCTTGAGACGTCACTCGGGCAACTCGAACGTGGAACAACGTGAAAGGGATTGTTTGGCCGAGATATGCAAAGCGGTGATAACTATGGTTTCACTCGACGGAGCAGGTCGTTGGATTTTCGCGTTTAATCCGTTGGGGCACGTTCAGCTCTATGGACTAACAATTAGATTTACTCGCTTCGATCTTTGATAGAGTTTGTAATCGATTCGATTTTTGTTATTATTTTTTGTAGCTTCGAAAATGCAATCTTTGGATCGTAGAATTTTCTAAAATTGGCAAGTCGAAATTTTGTAACGCACACGGAGATGGAATACATTCCGTGCGGCGTATAGTAGAGATTAAGCTGCATCAGGTTGTCAGCAAATTTTCATTCGTTTAACATTCAATGCTGTTACGCAATGTCAAATACGAAATCGGGATTGGCTGCGCACGTAAATTGACTTTACTCGCTATAAGCAGCAGGATCAAAGTATTATCGGGCTTCGTAAGCACTTTAACGCGTCACATGGGATCGATTGTTGATTCGCTTATCGTTACACCTTGCAGAAATTTCAGCAAGGATTCACGGTCACAGTGTTGCGTCCAAATGGTTAATAAATCGTTCGAAATCGCGTAAACGTGTGACGATGACGCATTATTAAATTAACACTAATATAAACCCCACATAAAGACCGAATAAAATTCTCCATTCTGTCTTCGTGGTAATAATTAAAAAAAAGAAGAAGAAATCCGCAGCCACAAAAGTCAGTCCGCCGTATTTTAATGAGCGGTCTAATTGCGAGCTCAGGTATTAATATTTCCCAGGTAGCATCTCGCGTGTTTCGCAAATTCCAGCGATGACAATAATTTCGTTCACGGCATGCTCGAATCGTTCAAACACAGGAATGACAGTCGGTGGTTAATTGTTCACAGTTTCCAACGGTTTCTGAACTTTCTCGTCGGTCTGATACATCGTATTAACTGAAACTGTTCGGCAGTAGTTTCGGCCGGTCTGAGGTCAGACGTGTCGTAATGCGGCTTTCAACGCGTCGTGATTAAACTGGCCACTGTCGCTTCTAGTTCAACACGAAGTTAAACGTTCCTGGTGCATCCAATATTTTGATTGCCGTTACTTACTGGAACGACTGCGATCCATGAAATTATGCACGTCCAGACTTTGCGCTGTATTTCACTGTTTGTTCTTCCATAACTTTGTGCATACGTTCACGTTAGTATTTAGTTTCATAGTACTGCTACTAATGCGTGGCAGATTTTAATAAATTATTCGTAATTAATTCGTGACATCAGGTGAAATAAATATCTTATTTTATCTTTAGCATAGATTTTAGAGTCTCGAGCATAATATCTGTGATATCGAAGTATTTATAAACAGTAAACGGTAAAAAAAACATTTTTCACCTTGCTGTTCTACGAGTCAATAAATCGAACCTCCAACCTGAGCCTTTAATAGCCAAGCAAACTGCTGCCTACAAGGTCTATTATATCACTTGCTGATAGAACAAGGAGTCTAGGCTAAACTACATACCCTCTTTATCATTCCCGTGCGCTACGTAAATAAGTAACTTCAATTACGCACGAACGAACACCGACACGATTGCTGTCGTGTAATACAAGTAGTACAAGCTCAAGCAATGTCATCCGGGTATTCCAATAGGACCTCGACCTCGTCTAATTATCAATAATAATCTAGAAAATTTTCGCGTAGTGAATGAGCCGAAATTATATTTCCCTGTGAATCGCTTGCAAGAACTTTCAACGTCTCCGTGGACAGAATATTAGAATATTCGAAATCTGTACAAACAACTGTTAATCCTTAGAGGATTCATCTTCAAGATTGCCTAGACAAAGTCTAAAATCTACGTAAGCCATTACGTATTACAATATTTCCGACTCAACAATATCCAATAAAATGTTCAAGTATAAACAGCGTACCTATTCTCACACCTTTACCTCTCCCGCGATCATACGATTCGTTCAATCGACTCGAGTATTCTCCCCTTCATTTCGATACTCACCACCCTGAACCGTGATTACGAGTCTCGGAAGCTGCGCCCGCAAGACCGTGCCTCCATCGCAAAGACTATCGCACCTTCGCGAGACCCGTTTAAAGGTGGAAAACCTGGTATCGTAGCAGGGCTAACGAACCCTGGAGAGTCTCGACAAAACCAACGACCGTCAAACAGCGGGGGAAACGATGCAGAGGAACGTGCTACGTTCCCGGTTGGTATTTCCAAGCAGGGGGGCCGTCTGTGTAGGTGTGCGTCACGGTACGAGGTCGTCGACACCGTCGGTTTTCATCCTGGTATCGATCGTTCTACCTTTCCACGAAAGGGTGAGAAAGGACGGTAACCCGGCCGGTCGGGGGGGTGGTGGCGGTGGAATATAACGTTCTCTGTTCGGTCCCCTGCGTGCTACGTAATCTTCTAGAAACGAATTCCGACCCCTCGTTCGTTTTAATTAATTATCTACCCTCGTTCCGAACGTCAGACCCGCGATAGCATCGAGCAAGGAAGGGAAATACACTCGGTAATCCGGACACGTGTGTTCGTTCGTGCTTTCTTTGGGGGATTCGTGAAATTTGCTGAGTTTGGACAGCACTGGACAGATTCGTTTGGAATGGAATCACGCTGTATCTAGACGGGCGTACAGTTCGGTAACATGCACTACGTCTGACGGTGGGCAGACATACGTCTATCGAAATTGATAGTAATTAACTCTGTTCCCGTATGCTCTCGAACTGTTAACGTAAAATTATTAATCGGTCCTGAAATTTACATTTGAACATTTACCGAACGGTGTGTATTTTACTAAAAAGAAGATTACACGCGCCATGTCAGTTCTAATCAATCGTTTCAATTTTACCGAAACACCGCGCCACCAGCGTTGCAAATAAATTTCTTCGCGATTTCATTCTAATGTTTGCTCGTTATGTACCGCCAGCAAAAATTGACAAACAGACTTGGCTGCGCGCGAAATTTTGCTTGTCAAACGCAACGTGGAAAATCAAACACACCGAGTAGTCGTCCCCTGAAATATCATCCCCCTTCGATTCGGTATATGTATCGTCGACCGACGATTCCATAAATTGACCGATAGCACAAACGTTAAATGCAATTTATTACGCACGACCTTGCGTTCGGCGACATCATTATCGCGACCACAATTACCGCGCGTTACGAGCTTGGAAACAGGTGTGCACGTATGGCGGTGGAAAAATCGCAAAACCCGTTAAATCATGTCGACCAGCAGATGCGTTATCTGCGAACGAACGAAAGTTGGAATCAATTTTGCGGAAGGAACAATTTTTGCAATAGATTCGCCAAGTGTGTCGTCTATCCTTCCCTTTCTGTCCCCCTCCGACAGACGGCGATAAACAATTCGATTAGTCGCTGATTGGCCGTTATTACTGCATTGCGCATTTTGCTTCGATTAATGCGCGCACAATTAAATCCCATGGCACGTGTTTCGAAAGCTTCACTGATTTCGCGTGAACTAATCAGCCTTCTGCAAGGATCGGGGCAAAATTTCGGTCGAAGCGAACGGTGGTTGAACAGAGAAAACACCGCGAAATTGATCATGCACATTTGTCCTCGGAGTGTTCAAGGTTTTTTTTTTCCCGTGTTGAATTAATTTGAGAAGAAACGAACGTATTTACTTAGTGCTCCATCGACAATCAATATTTGAATGCGTAACCTTTACTACTTCGATTTGAGAAATTTTCATACATTCATTTTTATCGCATACGAGCAGTAATAATCAAACTGTGCTTTATGCTTTATTTCATCGAAGCTCAATTTTATTTTGTTACCCGTATACGTATCGATCCGTCTAACGAGAACCTCGAAAAGATTCTATTTTCATAAGAGAACGGCTCGACTGATTCTGCATTTATGAATTTTTAACCCAACAACCGGCGTTCATTGGCGAATCGACCATCGAACGGCATTCACCGTGGTTCTATTAAGTCGGCGGATGTGTACTTTCGTTGGAAGCTCGATGGCCTCAAAGGATCCGCTTTGAAACGGGCTGAATGGCGTTTCGTGGGTCGAGAGGGTTCATTGAGAAATCGTGAGAAAACGAGACTTATGTAAATCGACTGGTGCGAATCAACGTTATCGTGAAAAGGAGTTTCCACCAATGCGTTGGACGGAGCACGACCCTTGCAAGACGCGTTTCGAAACTTTTAACAACGACGAAAATATTTTCCCAGTGGTCCCCGTGACTTTTATTGGCGTGCTTCTATTTATTGTATCGCGAAACTTTTGTGCTTTCTATTGTTGCTCAGTTCATTCAAACTTTTAACTCGAAGTGAAAAGAGTTATAGCAGAAATGTTTCCATTCATTCTGTTTCAATATTCGTTCGTAGGAACGTTCGTATTTATTCTTAGTACTTTTTCCCCACACTGTCATTTCAATATAACAAAAGTCTAGAATACAGGTTATCCAGTTTGCCCCATAGATCGGCCGAAAAATACCAAACAATTAAATTACCTTCTCATTACCCAGAAATAAAAAAGAAAAGAACAACGACGAACCAATCGAACGGTATCGGAAGTTACGTAGTCCCTGCTTTTTATTCCCACAGTGAAACCCGATCGACCGTGTCGATCGTTGGATAAAGTCGATCTCCAGGTAAAAACCAGAAGTGAAAAACAGATACACACACATATAAATACAAATGAAAGTGGGTCAATAGTGGTCGAGTATAGCTTCGTTCTCGCAAATCTGTGCGGTGCGCTTGTAAAAAAAAAAAAAAAAAACGAACGAAAAACAAAGTGAAACAGCCACTGGCCGATCAAACCGAGCTTTTCGGCCTCTGTCTTTTTCCCGAGCTTAACGTCTGATTAATGGCCCGTGGGCTTTTCGGGATCTCGTTCGTAACCAACCCTTCCCTCTCTCCCTATCCTATCTCTATCTCCCTTGGGATGTTCTCTTATGGATTAGGAGTATCATCGAAAAGAGCGCATTTGTACCACGGTTTACGAGCAACGCGTACGATTTTCGCCAACACTCTTTGAGACCGTACGAAGGAAACGGTAATCGAGGGTGGACAGCTCACAAAGTTTATTTCTCGAAGGTTTCCTCCTTCTGGAGAAATGGAGGAACCGTGATCGGAGATATCTGTGGTTTAACGAGAAAAGTGTGGAGGAGTACAATTGCGAATTAATGATTGGTTGGAGAATTAATGGTTTAATCGTCCTTGATGTTCTATTCTACCTTCGCAATGCTGGGGAACATTGACTATTGGAAGTTTGGATATTGAATTTAAGTTTCCCTTTAGCGAAGTGCTAAATTACTGGGTCTGAAGGGGTGGAGGGATCGATACGTGGAGTGCAACGACGGTATTGTTCGGGGTTTAATTATCCTGGGATATTAGGGAGAAAGCTGGACTTCAACTGAATTGCAAGTTTCATGTTTTCCGACTTTGTAACTCCGGTTGCAAATAAAACGTGGCATTGCGACGTATAATGATCGAATTGAAGTAGACGAGACGTAATAGACAGTCGAAAATTATGTGAAACTATTGTATTCTTATTAATCGATATTGCATCTCTTAAGAAATATCAATAAACATCTTCGATATAGAAATGCACACACACACACATTTACCAGTACCTTTTTACCAAACGCAGTCTATTTGTGTTGCGGTTGCCACTCGGGGCTGCCATTTAATTAACGTTCTTGTCCGTGGTTTAATTGATTGCACGTGAACGGAAATGTTTCTCCACACCTACACGCATAGAACTGGAAATGGGTAGAATCGACTCGTGCGCATGGTTTCATTTGATCGGCGGTGAAATAGAAGAGTTTTAGATTTTTCATATTTAAAGGGCAAGCGTACGCAACGAATTGTGGTAAAAAAAATATATATAAATAAAAACAATGTTATGCACATTTTAAAAGTGCTAGGTTTAGAGGAGACACGTAAACGAGTTGTGAAACGCATTCTTACAAGCTGAAAAAGAACAAGGGGCAAGTATTGTTGTATTCAGCGTTAATAAAATTGTTATATCGTTCTCAAGAGGTAACATTTTTTCCTTTCGTCAATGTTAGATGGTCATGGTTATATAATATTAAATAAAAGCACCGTCCCTGGCATGTTTTTGCGCTTTTCATGTTTGAAATTGCGAACACAATCGAATTCAGCGACGTGAGCTAATCGCATTCCTTTTTATCAGGTCGTTGAGTGGAGCTGTGCGTCACAACTGCAGCTGTGATCGACAAAACGTTTAATACGATTTGTAACCGCGATTCTATAAAAAAAAAAGACGGTTAAATGAACGGCATAAGCGAACCCTAAATCGTTCTTTGGTTGTGATTCGTTTTCTGACTCCCCTTATTCATCGATACAAACGATTTGATTACGAACCATCTTCTGCCACTGATTTTTGAAATATTTGATGTGGACGAAAATAGGTTGAATGTTGTTGAAAGATAACAGCCCGTCATTGTTTTCCACACAAGTGAAACGAGATTAATTTTATATTACACACTTGTTGCATTAACTATCCATTACGCGCGCCTTGTTAATGTGGATAATCTAACCTATTGCGAACTGTTCAAAAACCACGCTATCTGAACTTTAGCAACGAAAGCGATTTACCTCCCCGATGTCGAACACGGCAGCTCGTTAATTATTGTAATTACAGGTCTACCAGAATCATAATTAGCTGATCCCATAAAAAGCCGTTTCTCTGTTTCATTTCATTCGTTCTTCGATTAAAAACAAAATAAAACAACACGCAGGATCCACTTTTTTTTATTTCAAATAAAACACTTATCAGTAAACAAGATAATTCTGTTTCGTCGACGTTGCGATCGTTATTTTAATTGTCCTTCTCTAAGGACGTATGAAACAGTTTCCAAGCGAATTATAACAGTCCATCGAAATATTCGCATTTTATCGCGAAAATTCGCGTTGGCCTATCCCACGAAAACGCGACACTAATTAGCCGTCAATGTCGACACGAATGATCCTGGCTGGCTGTCACGCGTTAACCGATAATTGCCCACAGTTTCAATTTCATGAAACGATTTCGACAGCGGATATATTGGCACCCTTGACCGGTTGTCGATGATGGACGAATGAAATGATGTCACATCGAACGTTAGGCAGTAAAGACAGAATTAGTTTAATATTGTAATACAGGACATTTGGAAAGGTTGCAATGGAATGTTGTTATAATACATGACACGTGTTCATAGTTTGGGGATTCTGTACGATTCAAGTGTAACAGATGGAAACATTACGCATTTTATTCATGCTTTAATTTTTCCTTCGTTTCACTTTTCATGCGAATACACGATTTGCATTTTCCTGATAACCAAATTTCTTTCAATTGAAATTCCGTTCTATTCGTACAGGTACTCGCCAATATCGGAATCCCGTCTTACTCGACTATCCAGATAATGAGTAACAGTACCAAATGTTTCGACGTCGCGCACAAACCCCCATACCAGGCCACTTTTGACAAATTCTTCTTGCCGTCCATTTATCAAAACCCCAGTAACGCTGTTCCCTGCAAACTTTGGTCACACCGAAGTCTCTCTACTACTGCGCGTTCGCGATAAAATTGTCTGTCGGCGAAAAGGCCAGCTGTTTCGAGATTTCGTCTGTCGCGCGATATTTACCAAGCGGCAGAGAGATTTTGCAATTTCGCCCGAGATGGGAACAACCGGTGTGTGGTCGCGAGGAGTAAACGGTCGCGACCAGGCCCTTCACAGGGGGGGGGGGGCTAAGAGAATTCAAAGGCTTTCAACCGACGCCGGTAAATAGTGCAACGACTCGGTGTCGTTGCACCGACGTGCATTATGCAAAACAAGGCGACCACGGGCATCGGTCGGATTCGTGGCGACGGGGGAAACGAAACGTGGAAGGAATGAAAGGGTCGCACGTTCGTGTTCGGTGTTGCGCCACGTCTCTCCCGAATATAATGGACAGAATGAAGAATTCGCGGGCCGAGGTGCGAGAGCATCGTTGTTTGTTGCTGTCTCTTTAATTGGTTGATCAGACGAAACGTTCTAGACTTGCTTTTTTTTTTCTTTTTTTCTTTTTTTTTTTTTGTAAAATCGAGATTTAGAAAGTGAAATTGTAGAACGATTTTATTCAGAACGAACGTCGATACCGTAAGGTAGAAAGAAGAACAAGTTCTTAAGCTTCGACGACCGTTTTAAAATGCAGCTTGCACATGACAACTTCGTTGACACAAAATAATTAACGGAGCACGCCTTTCTAACAGTGTGCCTATATTTCCTTTTATCGTAGTTCATTCAACATCCCACGACGCTGTATTTCCACGGGAATGGCGTTATATTTCCTCCGCTCATTTTTATTCCGCACTGAAGAACGCGACGTAGAAAGATCCAGAAATGAATGTAAGCCTCCCACGGCTTCAGTTTCATTCCTTACGATCAATGGAGAAAAGGTTTCAGCAATATCTTCCACCAAAGACTAAAACGTGATCTACAAAATTGCGGTGCAGTGCACACGCGTTCGCTAAGAGATAATATTTCCAATGCCGCGTACGATTTAAATATTATCAACTGTCAGATATGTGTTTCTATTTGCGGATAAATATTTGAAGAAGAGGAAGCGACATTTCTAACGAACAATTCTTCGTACTCCCGCAATTCGCCGCATCGATCTCATCCGATTTATTCTTTCGAATTCGTGGAACAACAAATCGTTGAGCTCGACTGCTTTGCGGCACGCGAATCAGCGTGTCACGCCGGACATACGGGCACGCGATTGTTATTAACGAACGCGATAAAACGGCAAATGACCATGGTCAAGATTATTATGAAGCGGTCAGGTTTGAAAGAAAAAAACACCTACGCGGTTTTCAACTCGCGTCACAGAGCTTTGGCTTTTTGTCGAGATTTCGTACGCTCGTTTGGACTTCGTTAACGTGCGTCATAAAGCAGGAACAACATTTTTCCCAGACGCTGCGAATCGCCGAGAAAAAAAATTCGTCCGCGTCACTTTATATGACGTTCAGGAATCGCTAGAGGATACTTCAAAAGGCGGGCAATAGCCTGCAATGATGGTTTTTGTTCTCCTCTTTGCAGATATATTTTTCTTTATTTATTTCCATTTTCCATGGCCATTGTTTACCCTTCAATTTTATACACCGGCCATCTTCCTTTCTGCGAGGAAATTTTATTTCACTGAACATTAGAGAATGTTGGGAAATATGTGAGCTTATTTTTCGTACAACAGTTATTCCAATTTGGAATTGCAAATCATTTGTAATCTCGCTCGCGCAAACACAGTAAAATGGTCAAACATGGTCAAACGGTTTTCCAAGGAACAGTTTAATTCAAGGTCGGAACATTTTACCTACAATTTCCATCGTTTACACCATAAAATCGATCAATGAAAGTGCACCCTAAGCGTTCACAGATATTCCGTACAGAATAGACCGACCTGGTGATTCGAGATAAAGCCACCGTTTACTAAGCGAATCTCGGATAGAAACGGAATCTTCGAATCAGATATTAATAATAGGGTAATGGTCGGCTCATAATTATTATCCGCGATCAATACGTTCACGTACACGTGTCGGGTAATTGCAGCTTTAGCTGCGAGAATCTAGCATTTCCTCGTGCCCGCTTCGTAATACCGAAACGCGATTAAAACAGAGAAACAGAGGCGGAATCGCCCATACATAATCGTCGTGTGCACGGCATATTTCGTAACAATTCGCCGCCCACTGACTTCTTCAATATCTAGCAATTATATCCCTGTGCCGCACAGCTGTCTCGAATTGTACAAACCGATAGCCGTTTCGCATATTCTCACGTCGAATGCCGCGGAAGGAATCGTTGTATCTACGTTTGAACGGGCCACGTCTATAACAATTCCATTTTGCGAATTTAATTCTATCTTCAGATTTTATCAATTCTCCCCTCCCCACACGATAGAAATTAATTTATTATAACGGCTTCTTACAATTGTTTCTCTAGCAAGTTTTCCCTTTCCAACAATTCACTTAACCCTTTACATCGATTAACGAAACCACGTAATAATACGTCTCCTCGCGACATATTTCTGCGTTTTCGTGTTTTTTACGCGCGCAGAACGACTTGAAGCATAATTGACGCCGAGCATTTTCATCTAGTACACCGCGGTACCGAAGGGGAGCATTGTTGGACTAACAACGAATCGTTCTTGAGCCTGTACGTTTTATTGCACACGACGACGAGATGCCTCTTGGAAAAAGCTTCGACTCGACAGAACGAGGGATTGAAATGCAGCTGGGGAAATTTTACTGTCTCCCGACAGAGGACAGGCATCATCGGGCGTGTTTTATTTCAGTCGGCGATGATTCGGGCGAAAAAAATGATTTAGAATTTCGACCGTATACATTATTATCGATGGAGCGTCGTTTCAATTTATTACTATCGGAATGAAAATTTCGACGCTAAGCAGTCGACAGTGAAATTCATAGTAACAGATCTGTAGAACACATCGATCTGTAATATCCACGCGCATAATGTTGCGGGATTTCTTTTCTATGAACGAAGTGCTCCAGTTTATGGCATTTGAAAGTGCAGTGCTCCAGTTCTTTTTCTTTCTTTATTATTATTCTCCGCGGTGGGATAATCCAACGCGAATACAAGGCGAGCATAAAAATCGTTCGAATTTTTTCAACGACGGCGGAGGCAGCCTCCGACAAATTCGGATTGTTCGCGCAACTTCAATCGTTTGTGCTTTCGCGCGAATTTTATTTTCACCACCAGTCTCGACGAGAGTTCGTCGTATGGGAATGCGGTTGCCAAAAAAAAAAAAAAAAAAAATCGTGAAAAATTCGTTCTACGAACCGATCCGCGTAATAACGTTTAAGCAACGATAGCTTCCTTCGAACGGAGAACACTATTGACTGCGCCACCGTATTATTTCACCGTACAAACACGCGATTCGAACGATTTACCGCGAAATATCACCCACCAAGAAACATCTATCGATCTACGTCTGAATCAGTGACTCAGCTTAAACGATAGGTGGTCAAGAATTTCGTTTGATCAATAATCCCCGCTTCCTTAACCTTCGAAATAAGCGAGGTTAAGTGCAACGAAGGTATACTCGTGTTCGTTGCAGCAGGTATTGCTGGATGGGCTGCCTCGTGCGAATGGAAATGTTAAATAACATTTTCATGGTTATCTTTGCTATTTGCGGAGCGAAGTGCCATACGCACAGTTTGCTATTACTCTAAAAATATGTAGACAAATAATGAAGGATCCTGAGAATAGTACTTTCGCTTGTGTATATTTCCCAGGCAAGAAATCAACAAACATTGTTAAATAAATACGAAATCGTGACGCGTAAGATGTAAATCAGGCTCTAGGTACTTTGAAAAAACTTCATGAATGGATGACGCAGCGATCCGAACCGTGCGCTGCGAAGCTTCCAGGTATGTGTAGTGGATATGTATATTAAAACGCTATGCGAAAAGTTTAAATTCGGTAGCCAAGTCCAGGCTCATGAGTCTACCTGGAACGGTGCCAGTCACTATACTCGCAGCCATTTTTCTGTAGCATTCGTAATTACCTCTGGATCGTATGGCTCCGCTCGTTGGCCAGGAGCATAGAAGTTTAAACATGATTCAGAGCGAACTGTATAATAAATATAGACGAATCGAACTATCAATCAAATGAATGCCCGAGCGGAAAACTGATTGCGAACGAAATAATATTGTAATATTATAAACACGTTAGGTAATATTGCAAACGGATAATCATCGAGGCAATTCAAATTTTTCACGTACACGTATGTAGATGGTTTCGCATGCTTAAAATTTGTATCACTTTCTTCCGTACATTTTTGGTCGATTTTTAAACGCGACGATAATTAAAGATTACAGCGATGATATTTTATTTGTCGACTGCAATGGTATTGCCCTTGGCAGTGCGAGGAGTATAAATATAACTTGATAGATCTAAGTCAGCGTTGCTATTTATATTAGCAGTGTACGAGATCGTGTCTCAATCCTATTAAGCGAGACATAATGTAATTTTACGCCCGCTCTGTTAAGCAACGAATTAAGGAAAATATTTCTACGATAACAGATTCGAAGTGAAACCAGAAATTTCAAGTTCAGGAACAATTCCACCGGTTTCGATGCAAAGGGCAGCACAAACCGCGCGGGCTATGTAAAAATTTGTGAGGCGCAGATTGCACGAAACCGCGCGACAATCCAGCAACGTTATCGCCAGCAATGCAGACGTTGTATTTCAGTAACAACGAGCGAAAATTATTAGGGGAAGAAGAACTGGGACGCACAGGCTCCGAAATTTGCGGACGGCGCCTCGTGATTCATCAATGAAAAATTCGACCCAGTTGTCACACGGCGACTGGCATTAATAAGCTCAGCAAATCCGGCGAGGAACTCGAAGAACTCGACCTCGACCCGATCGTCGAGTCGCGACGGCCAGCCAGGTTTCACCGTCACTCTATTTTGCCTTCCCGCTGATTTTTCAATTATTTCGCTACGGAACAAAACGAAGAAACTGAACCTTCTGCTTGTGTAAGGCTTTCCTAAGATTTTCTATTCTCTCTATTTTCGTTTTTGCAGAAACAAATATACGAAGTGAAATTATTTGTTAGACTAGAAATAGACTTTAAGAGTATACAAGGTAGTTCTTTCCAGAACAGTTCTGGGGTAAAGACTGAGAGCGGTCAATCACAGTTCTTTTACCAAAGGGCATAACCTTCCCCACTCCGTGGCCAGATCCTCCAGGAACAGAGTCCCAATTCCTTGGTAATACGGCGACAGGCCGATTGCCATATTTAAATATCTCCCTCTGTCTCTCTTCTATCTAATAAACAATCTAATAAACAATCTCTCTCTCTCTCTCTCTCTCTTCTATCTAATAAACAATCCGTCGACACCAGATAGTTGGAAGGTCCAATGCGGTCGCCAGCCATCGTCGACCAACAGGATGTTCAGTCTCATTCATTCGCTTTCAAACACCCCTAATAAACGGTCAATCCTGGGACATTCGATAGTCGAATATCGCCGTCCAGATTGCCCATTTCCAAAACACTCTCCAACCATACGCAGGCTAAGTCCCTATCATAAATCCTTCCCCGAATGAATGGCACTTCGCTACACGGTTCTTTTCTTTTCTTTAAAAATACGCTGTCAGCTAACATATTCATTATTAGAGATATTCATGTCAGAAATTATTCGTTATACAAATGTTCATCGAGCTCTATCCTCGTGCGAAGATGCTAATGGAAATTTCAATGAACACTTGGCCAGCCAACTACAAAGCAATATTTCCAAAACTTTTCCTTCAATAATTTCACTTCTTTTTATTTTCAAGTGCATTATGAAAGTTGCGAATTATAAGTAGTTTCAGATGCTAGAGATTGTTCCCGAACTTTTACTTACTCAAAACTCGAGGAAATTACCGCAGATATCCGTGAACTTATCGGAACTTTCTTAATTATATTCGTTTATTAGTAAACCCCTCGGGGTGTTCTTGAAAACCGCAAGCAATATTTATTTAGTTTTATTTTAAACGAGTCACGTTTATTACGGTACTCGAGAATTTTAATCGTTTCTGGGAGGCACAAACTGTTTCCAATTTACCTCCACGGGAATATTCGTGAAGGACTTTATCGCCAGGCAGGTTTTTAGAATGGCAGTTGCAAGTATTTGCCAGCGGGCCGATATTAATAATTGACAATTTATGAGCGTTCAGAGGTGAGTCTCCTCCGTGGAGGTTTCGGGAAAGCTCACGGATCTTCCCTACTCTCGAGCTAGTTTTTGTGCCCGTGCAGCGACAAGGCTTGTGCAATCTTCGCGCGAGATCGAATTAATTTAGCTCTGACAAAAAAAGACCAGGCGAATACCACTCGGAGTCTCCGAACACTCGTTTCCCCTTGGAACACAGGCCCGTTGGTTCAATTGCCGATTCTTAAGTCGACGCTGAAAAATTGAAGCGTGCCAACGAGACAATACGACTCTCTCGGCGTTCATCCTGTCCACTTACATTCTCCGTACGATCATAGAATTTTCGAGTAACCATTTCCTTTCCTCCTTTTTATTCGCGCGACACGTTGCAGAAGAGACGTTCAATAAATTAGCAACGGAAACTTTCGTTCGGATTGCAAAGAAGTGATTGCATTTCGAAAATTCTGATGCAGCTTTTTCATCGCAAAGATATTAAATTGTGTAATAAGCCTTGTCCAAATTCTACGTATTTAATGTGCTTCCGAAGAATATTCTTCCGAACACTTATTGCGCAATCGAGTATTTCAATTTCCCCGTTCTCCGATGTTTGTTCTGATTTTTCTAGCAGACGCCAGTCGAAATATAAATCGTGGATAGGGTATCGTGACAAGATTACGAGAACAATGAGCGGGAACAGGAGTAAACAATGAACTATTAACGCGCTGTATGAAGGAACAAATGTGCAGTTGGCACACGCAACGAAAGCGCGGTCGTGTTCTAATGGAGATAAACGATCAGGGTCAGTGGTATTGTTCAAGGAAATTGAAAGACGTTACGCGAACACGAGAGGTATTCAAGCGGCAAGGAAAAACAGCGAGCAAGATGTACGATTAACTGTTTGTTAAGTGTCGCCCGGAATGGTAACGTTTGCACGCGATAAGGTTTGCCTGCCAGAATCAAACGATCTTCACATTTTCCCACGGTATTACGACACTCTGAAAAATCATAGAAGCTTTTCCACAAAGCACCCCCCCCCCCTCCACCGCCCCCCACCACCCCTAATCAAACCTCTCGAACTGTCCAGCAAGAACGTCGCTCGAAATCCTCGAGAAATCTTCAACCTCCGAAACAGATCCACCACCACCGTCCTTCCCCACGCTTCCGCACTACCTCGAAAGAACCTCGACAGAACCTCGAAAGAACCTCGAAAATCTTCACCGATCGACGTTCGAACTAAAAATTGGCTCACCTGGAAAGACTTTCTTGTATCCAGGCGGTAGAAACGCGGCCGGTGGCGTGATCGGCGGCGCGGCGTCCCTACATGGCACCACGTCCGGTTGCATCGTGTACCCTGGCGGAAGTTCCAGCACCTTCTGCTGCTTTTCGAACCGTCTACGTCGACGGCTACCCGGCGCGAACGTTTTCACGGCGGAAAGAAAGCCAACGCCACTCATCTCGTCCTTTTGGGATTTCGTGTTTGTGCACCGGTCCCTCGACGTTCTGACGCTCGATCGATGCTCGCGTCGATCGAGGGCAGACTGTTCGATCAGGCACGCGCCGGGGTCCCGAAACGTTTCCCTGGATCACGATTTTTGCGCGCGAACAAACGGCTCGCAATCGTATGTGGCGGCGAGATCGTGGTCGCGAGTTTGAATGGTTTTCGAAAGTGGCGATCGGATGCTCGTTCACGATTCACCGCCGGATCGGATGATTTCGATGATGTCTGCGCGGTTCATGGCGGATGAGGCGGATGCCGACTGTTGGAACGATCACGAGAAATTGTTTTACGATCGTGGGACATCGATCCTCCCCGCTCGATAGTTTTAGATTGCACACCGGAGTAATGAGTGGTTTCCATCGTGGGTTCGTGAGTTCAGTTCGATATAGATTTGGTGAAAGTGTGTTGCGGAGATTGTTCGAGTTGGCGCGGCTTGTATGGAAATTGCGTGGATTGCGTGAAATCGAAGGACTGATCGGATGAATATAGGGATGATATTGTTGTGAAGATTGTTGAGTGTTTCGGTTGATTTCGTATTGCGAAGGAGAGAGGCAAGGCTTGCATGGCGTGGAATAATGAGGCGCTATTCGATTTGTATTTTTGTAGGGATGCAAATAGAAAGTATTAAGTTGGGCGATTTTGTTTTCCAAGTGAGCTGGTTTTGGAATAAGGCTACGATTCTTCTAGCCTATGCCAGGATTCTTGAATTGTTAGCTGAGGAAGTGTCCCGTTGATAACTCGAAAGCAAAGGATTAGAAAGACGATTGAGATCGATTTAAAAGAAATACTGCGACGAATTGATATTCATGATGACAGTTGATTATATGCGCATATTTAATTGTTATTAATTATTTCTATATTTTTATGGTGATCAATGCTGGATACTTGTAGTCAGTAGACAGTAGTGGCAAATATTACTCGAAAGGTTTCAATCACTGCCACCATTGGATACATTAACCCATTCGCAAAAAGCAATATTAATAACAATAAACTCCAATATGTATTTGGTCGACGACGTTTAAAATGATCTACCACCCATCTATGGCCCCATTAAGGGAGGAAATAATAGAGACCACAATGTGCAATATTCTTAGAAATGATATTAATGAACACAGTTCCGAAAATGAAAGGAACATTTCTGTTTTTCAATTCACTCGAGAGAGGAGATTTCACAGAACGATGAATCACGTTTCTCTTCGTGCAATCTGACATAGAAAACTGGCAATTTGCGAATAGGTTAACAGTCAACAGGTTAAGATTAAATCGAAATCACGAAAAACGTTTCGTATACGACGCTCCGTCACGACGACTGGGTGTCCCCCGTGTCACTTTCTATTAATGACTAATTGTAAGTCAGGTTCATTCAGTCGAGCACATTTTAACGATCAAAAATTTACGCATTTCAACACCAGTTGCGTCTGTCTGCGAGGGCTGACGAGAAACTTTTAATTAGCAGTCGTCGCTGTTAATGCATCGCTTCAACGTTCCCCAGGGATCGTTTCAGTTTGATCAAAGATTTATTGACAAACAAACGTCACAAGCGAGTTAATCGACTGAGGTGAAATCAACGATTTGAAATAACTTCTTTGAATATGCGAATTTCGACGTAAAATGTTCATAGCTCGGAGATGTTTTTTTCAGAGAAAAAGAAACAAGATACACAGCGGGCAGTAACTTTATGCGCGAAAAAAAACAATTACTGATTTAACCCGCGAATTAAATAAACTTTAAAATCAAGATTCCCGTACGTCTCCCGCTAGATAATATATATATAATACTTCTAAAGCGAAGCAGATCAAGTACATATGTATTCAATTCTATAAATATCTCGAACGTATTATTCCGGGAAAATCCATCGGAATGCAGCGTAAGAAAACAATTTCAATTCCGGCTGTAAAATCCAATAATATATCCAATTCACCGTTTGCGAAATAAAAAATTATCTTCCCTTCACCTTGCATAATGCAAATGCAAAAGAATCTCATTTCGATTGCGATCAGATCCCGAGCGAAACTATTCACCGGTCAGCTGTGACCCCCATAAACCGTCCACTAGCCCCGCCGACAACCTTTCTCAGACCGTGCGAGCTATCTTTCATAATCAACCCCGAAGACCGCCAAACATCTCCAGTCGAAATTCCAAATTAGCCCCTAGAAAAGAAAAAAAAAAAGAAAGAAAAAGCTCTTTCCGGCGTAACGAATCCGCGGACACCCAATCGCCGTCGGCATCGTGCACCTGCACAATGATTCGCTGTCACCGAGTGACCTTGACAAATCTCGCAGAGTTCGCAGGAGCCCGACCGGTGGCGGAAGTGCGAATCGATCACCAGTTGCGCGCGTGTACAACGGAAGCGGCTAAAATTCACACTCAATTGGAGGTGCGCTCCGCTCAAGAGCGTCCACCGTACTGACAGCTTGCCGCCTCTTCGTCTTTCTTTGTCGCGGGCCGGCCGAACGCGGCCGAAAATCGTCGAGCTTGTCCCCGAGGGGTGGCGGAGGCAGCCGGTCGAGACGGGGGCTGCGCGCGCAGTGCAGAGGGTGATTACAGCGGCCACGATCGTGCCTCGAAGACGCGTGGGCGTCCGGCTGCTGCCTGCGAAGGCTGCAAAGAGGATGCGGGGGTTTTATCGGGGGTTGATGCAGGAGCGGATGTCCGTACGGATGATTAAGGGCACTCGCACGAGGATATCCGCGGAGAAATTACGGTTTTTCGTATTTATTTGTACTGGCGTTTCGCTTAACAACGAGGGAAGATAGGCGGGCTTCTGGCTTGCAATTGTTTTTCATTTTGTTACCTTTCTGAAGGGTTAGTCGTATCGCGGTTGCGGGGTGAATGGTGATTTTAATTTGAGGCTATGGGAAGGCTTTGTTTAGATTGTATTTGGGGACAAGTAATTTGGGGAAGGGGCTGGGTCGGCAAGCTGGGTTTATGAAGTTTCTTATGGTTGTTTGAGCAGAGCAGGTCAGTTTACTTTCTGTGGGGGATGATTGTCGAACAACGGGGGGTGTATAGTTTTCAGATGCATCAATTCGTATTCGCTTTATTCGACGCGTTATGTCATGCGAATTTTAGGTATAGCAGTGTTTTATTGAACTTAGTCATTGCATGTTAATATCCTTGATTTAATAAATAATAAATAGTCACGGATAATTCATAGTCCTCGAAGTTTTCAGACAAAGTTTATCAATGGTAATCTTCGACAACTTAATCTTCTAGTGTTTAATGGAGACTCCAGAATAATACCTCGCAACTTTCATTCTTAATTACACGTTTTATAGATACTTCGTACAGTTTGTTCTTCAATAAAAGTACGGTAACGACTGCTCGAAGGTGTATCCTACGCCGGAAAAGAACGACAGAAACGAGGTAGAGACTTTATAGATAACACCTATCGAGTAATTTCAATGTACACCCTTTTTCATACACATCCGCAGTTTTCGAAAAAAATATCTACGCGTATCGCCCACAATATATCTCCTCGGTAAAAACGAAATCGGCATAAGATTGGCCCCAAAATCCTTCCAAAAAACGAAATCCCTGAAACGCGTCGCACAACTCTGCCCACCAAAACCCTACATCTCCGCCCCCCTCGAACGTCCACCACAAAATCGGTCCCCGAAAAATTCCAACCGTCGAATCCTCCTTCTCACCTCCGCGACAACACATCGCATCAGCCCTCGTCCAAAAGGCAGGCACAGTTCACCCGGCCGCTCCGTCGTCTCAAGTTCAAGCGTCGCATCGTAGCCCGCGCGCTTAAAATCCTCTCGTCGCGCGGGGGCGCCTCGCGACGCCGATCCGAGCCTGAGGGTGGCAAAGGGAGGGCAGCCGGCTGGTTAGGAGGGCAGAGGGACGTCGCGTTATCCGCTATTCGTACCCCGGGCAAGGGAACCGATCGTTACTGGAAAACTCGGCGCGGTGGAGGGGCCTTTTCATTTTCCAAGGGGGCGTAGTTGCCGTTGACGGCCTCGCAACGTGGGAGAGGCTGTGCGGCCGTCGCGTCGCCGACGTGGAAGAGGAACAAGTGACGCGAAATTCGTCCTTCGGCGTCGAGACACGCGCGACACGACAGAGAAAGGTGAAGAGGAGAGAGCCGGCTCCGATCGGGATCCCGCGTATCAGCAGTATCGATCATTATTCCCGGCCGCTTCTCGCCGGTCTCTCCGTCGACGTGGCTCTCCGAGAGCCGTCGCTGCATCCGTCAGTGGACGCGTTTGGCCCCGGCTTCGAGGCCCGTCGACCTTGGGAACCGATGCGGAAAAGGAAAGCGAGACGCTGGCGAGACGGGCCGAGGAGGGAGGAAGACAGACGTCTGACACACGTTGGATTGTAGAGCGGGTATTTTGAACCGTCGCGACGACGCGTCGTCGAGGGGTGGTTGTTTGATGTCGTTTGATATGGTACGATGGAGATTTTTGGGGGTGCCATTGGCAGGGTCAGGCTTGTTTCTCGTCGCAATCGAGATTACTGGGGCCGCAAGGCGAAGATATGCAACTTGGCAGGGGAATGAGAAGGGAATTTTTGCTTGTATTGTTTAGGTGTGTATTAAGTAGATAAGAAAATTACCACGAAGTTTCAAAATCACTTTTGTTCTTTTTATATTTGATCGCTGCGGGATAATTCGGTTAACTGTCTTATCACAGCCCTTCGTCGCTGTGTCTATTGGGAAAGCCGGAATATTTTTACATATTTCTTTCCGTCCTGCTTTGAACGTTGTTGAATTTCGTCGTTGGGCGTGAATCTGTTCAGGCAGCATCTGTCGACTGCAGCCACTACCAGGCTTTTGTAACAACAAAGAGCAATGAGTCTTCAACAAGAAATTGCATGTTTCTGCATGCAAATCATTTGTTGCATTAGTCACAGCTATTCTCTGTTCACGTCGTGGAGTGTTTGAAATATTCGCAGAAAATCTTACTGATATTCGCAATTCTCGGAAACACGTAAATAATTTATCAGAGAGAATAATTTTTGTGGGGGCTGGGTACAGTTTGTGCATACCAAATTGCTGTAATAATATATTTGAAAAATTCATGGTACTTCGTTCGGTACGCAGAATTTTCCGAGAATAATTTTCGCAGCTGAGTATCATTTTATTTATGCCAAATTTGTTCACTGTTAAGAAGATGCGCCGAATTGAGAAATAGAAAATATAATGCACAATTAAATCCACCCTTATATCTTATTTCTCCACATAACAATCATTACGTTGCACACTGGGCCGCATTAAAAAATAAATTAAATTTTCCAGCACAGTAATTACCATGCAGTCTGAACAATGTTATACAATATTTTGTAACGCAAAGCATTTGCTCATTTAATTAATTGCGCAACGCAGTACACTTTTCCACGTGATCATATTTCACATGCGGATGAACGATTGCCACACATAATATACTCCCATCAATCTGATGGGTGTTATTGTCTCACGATACTCGATAACTAACGGGAGAAGCCATAGGTGGAACGCTGCGGTGCAATTTCAGTGAAACTTCGTGGACGCACAGAGAACCTAAGCTTATCAACGATATTTATGGTGTTTGATTGAACGCAGCAGTTCGGTGCTCGCTTTACCGTTTTGCGGGCTCGTTCGTTTCATTTCGTTTTACGGCCGAAATAAATTCGACTTCTTTACGACGCGCCTACTTTCGCGAACTCTCTACGGGGAAATTGCTTATGCAGCAAAAAAAAAAAAAAAAAAAAAAAAAGAAAAAAACTGTACGGCCACATGCCGTTCGTCGCAATTAATAGAGATCGTTCGTTTTAATTTACTCGTGGAAATTGAAGTTGCCCTCGTCTATATCGACAGTTACTACATAGTGTTCCTCCTCTCGCTTTTTCAGTCGCACTGTGGCGGAATAGATATTGAAGTTCGGGATTGAATTGGCAAATAGGCAGCGAAAAGTAGAGCGAATTCTGGGGAACACGGTTTTTGAAAGATATTACGACGTTCAACGGTTGTATTTGCGAAGTTGAAATAATTTAATTGAATAACGAATGGATTCGTTTCAGCCTCTGCTGCATCGCAAACATATTTTTTGCAAAATATCTATAATGAACATCGTACATTCGAGCTAACAAATGATTCGAGCTTCGCGGATACAAGCAAACATTAAATTGATCGACATTTCGAAAATTTCAATTACCATCAACGAAACTATTTCATCCCTCGTACAGATAGTACGGAAATCTGAGTCTTCGTAACAGGTCAACCGCGGAGAAGCGCATAATAGGAAATCGTTGATGTATCAGCTACAGGGGTGACTCAACGTATCCACAAACGAGCAGAGGGTTCGAAAAACGTGAAAGGTGGCCAAACGTACGAGAAACGCGAACGAGAATTCGTCGGTACGGAAATCTGTGCCACGTCGCGTAAACGTTCTGTGAATGGATCATTCAGAGAGGCAGCGTCTGGAGTCTTGCATTCTATTATAATTGAAGGGTGCTCCCACGGAAGTCTACTTGGCTTTGCTTTTCGTCGATCCGCCTGTCCCGTCGCGTTCTTTTTCCATATTTTCATTGTGGAGCAGAATTTCGTTGGAGACTCGCGCCCCGGCTTGTCGACGTCAGACGAAAGTGAGATACTTTGTAAATGTTTCGTAAGCGAAAAGTATAATACAGATCTTGTTTAATATTCGGTTCGACCGTAGGGAATGGTATAGAACATTTCATTTCTGGCCGTACCTGATTAATAAATACGCGACAATAAAATTATTTCAATAAGTTAATTAGTGGATTTAAAAGTCGTTTCCTTTTGGTCTATATTTTAATTGAGAACTAGTAAGGGATATGTCTTTTTTTTATATCGATAGGCATTTAATAGTATCACGAAAATATTAGACAATTCTATTGACGCAATATTTATATATTTTATTTTCATTTTTTACTTAAATAACATACGTTTCGCCGGCAATAAACGCGAGGCGGTAAAAAATATTAATACCGTGGCGCGAAGCATTCATTCCCTTAATATTTATTTCCCACGAATAAAATCGAACCATGACAATGAGCGCTCGAATTTTCCTAGCACCGCGAAGAGTCAGCTCTGATTCTCAACCAGAGAATATGACGAGCGCGAACGAATATGAAACGGCGAACTTCGCTCGACAACGTTCAGTCGCCTTATTCCAAGAACAAGAGGATATTCGTTGAAACGAGGGAGGTTTATTAGCTCTCCGCCCTATCGTCGCAGCCTTGAACAAATAATAAACCATTGTTAAAGTAACCATAGCGTCGTTGCAACTAATGCAAATGTGGAGCACTATTTCGCACCACCCTACCTACACCATGATAATCGATACTCTCGTTGACTTTTTCTTCAAACAGCGCTGCGAACTTATTCGCATGAAACATGATTAATACAAATAAAAGCAGAGGAATTAAATTATTCTCACCGGTGCGGAATAAATTTCGCCAAAGAATGCAGAAACGCATTCTCAAACATTTAACATAAATACTCTACCGTAATACAAAATTTCTATCGTAACATCAACATTCATTTAAACACAAGTGACACGTTACCGAATGAACGTATCACGTATTAACATTTCTCTCGACAATCATTCTCCAGATACAATTTCCGCCATCACTGAAACACAGATACCTAAACATCCATCAAGGGGATCGTTCGACTATTTTCCCTAACACGACATCCAACGAAATTCGTTCCGAATCGGTCACCGAGCACAGATGCGATCGTGTTCCTCCGAAATCGATTTGTCGATCGTCGAAAGAAAAGGAGAAACGGCAAACTTCCACACGGCGCACAACAAAGACGTTCACAACGTCGAGCCCGTTACGAGCTCTAATACCTTCCCAGATGTTTCTCGATCAATCAACGCCGTATCAATCTTTGTTCACGGCGCGCACCGTGAAGGCGAGGCCAATTTTCGAAGGTAACACTGCAGAGCGGAGGAAAAATGTTTCGAGACTTATTCGAGCAGCAGAACGATATAAATTCGCGTTGACCCGCATTTCAAAAGCAATGTGTCGGTATTTCTCGATGAGCAATGGCAGCTTGCTGTCGGGGCAATCGAAACAATTATTTCGTTCCGATATGTTTCGTGGTGGATGAATCGTATTGTTTCTGTTTTCTTTTGTTCAGTTTCTAATAAAAAAAGAAAGAAGAAAGTGCGATGCATCTATTACTTTCAATTTTTTCAAGGAGAAAAGTTCCAAAGAGGCTATCTGTAATTTCCAATTTTATTTTGACGGATCGTCTGGCGATAGGAATGTTGTGAAATACAGAAATACAATTTTTCTTTTAAGGAACGGTCTCCTTTTAATAGAACCATCAGCCGAGGTTTCTTCGTTATAGTTTCCTCGTGGATTCGCGAGATGTTCAAAGCTTTCAGCAAAACGAATCTAACTTTCGTGCAGACCACACTCTGTAGTCGGCTATAGCTTTCCAATCGTGCAAATTAACACACCGTCGACGCAGATTCACGTGTCACGTTCGCTCACGAACGTCAGTCACTCACGACAATGCGAGTCGTGATACCTTTTCAAACGAGCTTCAACTCTGACGGCTAACGAACGGGACTAAGGGTGAGATAAGTGTATGCTATGTAATATTCAACCATGAAAAACTTTTACGAAATGAATCGAATTTTCGAGTTGTGCTAATGGATTTATGGTTGATACTGATTTTATTTAATATGTTTGCAGACAATTATTATATGTTAAATTTGACGAGAATATAGTAGTAAGTTGTAAAATTGATTTATATTGGAAACTTTAGTACTTGGTTCCAAGTTTAAGTGCGCTTGCCTCTAGTGTGTGTATTAGGATTTACTGTGTTCCGTTTACGGGTTGACTCAAAGAGTTACATTAATAGCGATGCGGTTCTTGCTTTCTTTGGAAACCTCTCGGTAGTATACTTCACTCGAGGTTGGCTCTTAATACTACTAGTAAGGAAAAATAGGAAAGCATCAAAGGAACTTTGTCTTCTGAAGAAGATCTTACCGAGAAAGCAGCGTGTATACATACGTATGTCTTCCAAATGTTACATGCTTAAGAAACTTTCGACTTACAATAGTATTGGAACGTACAGTTTCTCATAAGATGTGTTTTAATAAAAACAAAAATATACGACCGTATTACATATGAATCTTTTAATAATTAATAATCTCAATGTATCACTCCTATTAAACGAGAATTCTTCTGGATGATCAATGACTGACGTTTATCACTGATTTATCAGAATCAATTATCCCTCTGCTTTTCAATTCATTTTCCTCTCATTCCACGTCATACTCTCGCGCAACAAAATTCAAGCACAAACCGAACGTTCCATTTTATCAGAAATAGTAACAGCTTCAACCATGAAATGAAAAGAAACAAACGTTAAACGCAGGCCATTCCGCAGAAAACAGTACGCCCACAAAACTAAGGATCCTTCAACGACAGCTCGCACGCGAATAAAAGATTTTTCGCGTTTCATTCAGAAGGAAACAGAGGGACACTCGAAACTGGTACCAGACGGAGATTTTTGGTACGCAGGCTAAAGAGAATTTCACGCCTTTTCAGCCACTCGTCGCGTTGGTGGTACGCGACACGGATACAAGGGTGAGGCTAGAAAAAGAATAGCCAAACCAGCAGAGAAAGAGGGAAACGGGACAAACGCCTGTACGATTGTTCGCGTGTTTTAAAGTCGCCCACGTTTTCGATGAATCGACGGACGACAGCTCGACTCATGAATGAATGAAGTCGATACCCCGACGTCCGTGGACGTCATTCGACCTCTCGACACAGGATAAGAGGCGCCAATATTGTTTCCTTCGTTTACCGTCACACGATCTCAGCCGTCTCGATTGAACCCAAGATGCGCGTTCCTCGCCGTTCAATAGAAACGATAATAATCCAACGGGCGATTAATTGTAATTTGTTTTTGCACGTAATTATTTACACTTGGCGAATTAAATTCAGAGGGTCACAGATGTTGAATCGGTCGGTCTTTTTATGCGGGTTGAAAGTTAAATTGAAAATATCAATAAAGCAAACGAACGTGTTCGTTCAATCATGAATACGATATTCACTAATCGACTTGGCGATGTTTATCGTAAATTGAATTCTCTCGATTCGCGAAATGAAAAGTTATGACAATTGACATCTATTTTCTCCATTTTGCAGCTTCTGTCTGCAGCCCCAATGACGAACATTCTGCACAGAAAATCGCACATTCACCATTTCGCTGTGCTCCTATCCGAATTATTACGACCGACCATAAACTCCGATGGTCCTGTTCTCGCCAGGACGGTTGCCACTTCAAAATAGACGTTTTCCGCTCGAAAAAAAAGTATCGCGACAACCTTACCAGCGGTGGCGAAATCTGGTCAGGGTCAATCGTTTAGCGTTACTACGTATTCTTTGATACTACATTTATAAGCTTTGATGCCCAGCCACGTTGGTCGTTCGCTTCACTGGTTGCCTTTTAACGCTTCCGCTTCTATCTGGCGACGGAATTCGGTCAGGGTTCCTTCCTGGTTTTATCGTTGCATGCTCTATCTATCGGTCTCAACGAAATTTAACGAGCATCCGTCACTTCGTAACTATAGTTTCCCTCTCTATACACCTTCCACGCGTTCGTTCAACATTAACCCCGCCAGGTTCTGAGAGTACCGCCAATGTTTCTTACGGGAGTATTTCTTTTCTTTTATTTAATGATGGTTTCAGTTGAATCACTTCATTTTTCCCACTACCCACAACTAATTCCCTGAAAAGTTCCGCCGTCCATTTCCGATACAATTATAAATTCCTCCATCTATAAACCCCACCATATAAACAAAAGAATCCTACGGTACGAACCTTTCATTATACCCCAGACCCTGACCGACTCCTACTGATACATCGAACGCGACGAGGTAAAACCAGGAGATTCGAGCCCCTTTCAACTCGGACATTTTTATCGGACTTTCCTTCCGCTGGAACGAACACTCGCCGCCGAAACTCCGTTCGGACTTTTCTGTTCGCGTGTTGCGCCTAGTGGACGAAACTTACTCCCAACTAAAAGGAACCGTATCGTTCCGATCGCATGAATGCCCGAAGCGTGTCGGAGGGAAACGTTAAAAAGCGTCCGTGAACTTCCAATCCGTTGGCCAACGGCACGTGGAGAACTTGTACCTTCGATTTGTGTGTCCTTGACACGTTGCATTGTGAATCGGGAGGCGTGGGCGATTGAAAATCGGTTTACAAAAATGGAGGTTGGAAAATTGTACCTTCGGTTTTGCGTGAGATGGAGAGAAAAAGAAGGAAAAAAGAAGAAGGTCGGAGAAGGTAACGGGGATTCGTAGGGAAGGAACGTCTGTTCGTGAATTGTTTATGGGTCCTCTTTTATGAAGACATTTGGGGAACGGTATTGAAGCCACTGGTTACGGTTTTGGGCACGCCTGTACGCTTTCCTTTTTTTCATCTTCTTATATTGTGGACAGTGGTGATAATTTAAGATACCTGATGCTGTACGTATATTGAAGCGGCGAGAATTTTAGAATTGCCGGTGAAAATTTGGGGAAAGCTCTTGGATCTTATAGAGGCATAATAATGTACAATAAGAATTTGCACGATGATATTTCGATATTTCGATTTTACGAGGAATATTTAGTGGAAATAATAAAGAGCAGATTATGTGAATTATTAGCAAGTATCGAAAGAATGAATGTTTCCGAAATAAGTAAACATTTCGAATGGAAGATTTCGATGCACAAATTAATTCGTAGCATCAAAAACGTATGAATCATATGATTCATGAACCATGCTAGTGATTGTAATCAGAAGAAAGGAATCACAGGAATGTTTCTAAAATATGTAAACATTTCGAGAGAAAGAGTTCGATATACGAATAAATTCGCAGCATCGAAAACATATGATTCGTATGATCAAACTTGTAGAGTATTTTCTGAAACGTGTTAGTGATTCGGTCAATATGCATACACGTGTACATTTTCAGGGATATAAATTAGTTAATTTTAGTTACACTCAGCTGTATGTTTATGATGCAAATAATATTAACGCGACGTTTCGATTTGTATTTCCTGAGCGCATAAATTATTGGTTAGGTGCGGGATGACTCGTTTATTTATCTCAATCTTTACCTGTGCCAACCATATTTGCCGAACTAACGGTATAGCATTATAAATAGTCATTTCGATTAACCCGTTTACGAAGAAGTTGCCACTATAAATTATTCAACTCCTGCCCGTATCTTTTTCTTGTTTTCCTCTTTCTTTCCATTCCCTTTATTTTCGTCGTGCCTTCCTGTTTACGTCGTTCGAAAAGGAAATTCGATTTAACGACCCGACAAGAATACCAATGGCTGAAAGGAACGTATTGTTCAGTAGTTTCAAAGCGTGTTCGAAAGTGTAAGGAATTTAAATGAAAATAATTAAGCCTTCAGAGGGTATTATTGGGTATAATATTTATATTGCAAGTGGAATTTGGGGTGACGAGGAATTTTGCAGCGCGAATTCGAATAATGAATAAAAGATCTGCAACGAAACTAAATTCACGGAAACTGTGTCCGTTCATTAGAACACATGCGTAGGGGGAGTGTTCAAATGTCGCGTAGTTTGATACATCACCCAGTCGGTCTGAAACCTCCCACCCACACGCGATCACGATTAAATTAACAAACGTCGGAACGTAATTTGCAGGACGCAAAGCTTGTTATCTAAATATTCACACAAGAGACTTGAACGTCAATAGACATCCAACCGCGAGAGAATCAATAAGAAAGAAGAGAGCACACTTCTAAACCTTGTTTCTTTTCAGTATTATATCATTATCATTTTTTTCGCGACTCTGTCGACTTTTAGTCTGCAACTATTTCTTTCCCTTCGAACGATCTGCTCGTAACACAGCGCCCTGTCATTAGTTGTCTAATTTGCCTCAGTCCCTTTAGTGTTTTCCCTGCAATACTCTGTCCTCCAGAGTTCCCTATAATTAATATAAGCAAAGCAATTATTACTGTTATTACGAACAAATTCCTTTCTATCGCCACAGAGTTTGCGACCGAGACAAATCATATTCGAGGCAAAAAGAAAAATAGGAAAAAGAATATGGAAAAGATGAGCAACGAAGGGCACCCCTAAATAAGTGAGAAAAGTAAAGGAAACGCCATCGGGCCTAAAATTCCGGCGGACTAGGGTGTATGTAAACATTCCTCGAGGGAGGACGGAGCTCGTGGGTCCTGAAGGTTCCCATCAAGCCTTGACCCCGTTTTTGGACTCAACGGTGCTTTTGGGGGCGTTTCGCAATGGCCCTTGCATCGATTTCGCTGGATGGAACTCCACCCTCCCTCTTGTGTCTACCGAAAACGAGCTGCAGAAAGGAGACCGGGATCGCCATACTGCCAGCTATTTCCACTGTATATAAGGGGTCCGATAATTATTGTTCTAATTTATTTACTTTGTAACCTGAGCTTACAGAACACCCATTATAGACAAGTTAGAGCATCGATATATTGACATCGGAATTCGGTTCACTACGGATCTATGCTCCAATTCATGATTCTTAGCCCATACGAACAAAACAACATTCTCCATCCAAAACTTTACCCCAAAACGTACGAGAGAAACGTATTATTAAATAAATCCTGTTACAATAGTTGTAGGAAATCGCTGATTGTGTTGTCCGATGGCTGCTCAGAAATTTTTACAGGTCAAATCGGAGCACGTTTTAACAAGATGTTTGAGACAGACGAATATCTTATTATTGGAATCGGTCTCGTAGAAACAGAGTCACTACAGTATCGATTACCACCTTCCCTCACCTTCGTATCCTTCGATTTCTTCTTTCCCCTCCTGTCTGGCACGTTTCGAATTCAAATAGAAACGGCCACGCAATAAAAGAAAGTTATCCGCCATTTATATTGCAAGTTCTTTTCAATAACGAATGCCCTTACGCTTTCGTTTTTTTTCTCTTGCCAGTTGCGATGCTGGACAATAATTGGTTTCTTTAGCGTCGAGCCATTTGCGATCGAAGATCCCTGTTCAAGAATTTGTTGGATGAAAGGATCGTGTCAAATATCCAGCGCTAAAAGATTACCAGCTACGGTTAGTAACAAAATCAAGCCTCTCAATTTATTCATTTTTCTTCGAGAATCACATAAACGGATAACATATCCGCGGCTTTCGTTCTAAATCAGTTCCATCGCGTTGTTCCCATCGACGCACGCGAGAATAATTCATATTTATGCCCGGAGTATCCGTGGAAAGCCCGCCTCGAAAGTGGCTCGTGTTCACCTTTGCATACGCAAGAAGCCCCCTAGGTGATATTCACGCGTCGACGACATTTGCATGCGGCCTATCGATTTATTCGAGCCCGCCTAGGCAAACCCCGCTGTATGCTTCGAGCGTGTTCGATGCACACAGGTGACCAGAGTGTGTGCAAACATTTTGCTTGGCGAAATTAACGCGAAGATGCTGGCGAAACTGGTTGCCGATTTTCGTGGCGGAACAGGTATTTCGAGGATCAAGGAGATACAATAACGCGTTAAGATGTTTGGGGAACATTGTTGTACAGTGGATGATAAAATTATTATGGTCGGTCAGAATGGTGCGCAGCGCAGTTGACGAGTAATAGGTAACCGCAGTAGAAAGGGGCAGCGTTGGTCAGACGTCGAAACGCGTCCAGTCATAAAGCATCCCACATTTCCCTTGCCATTCAATTCTTCGATACTGCACGAAAGAGACCCGCGCGCAGCGTCTTAATGCACCTTAATACCTAATTCCCATTTCACAAACAGCTCGAATCCCCCCGAAGTAAAACTGACGCGACGAGCATTCTCTACCCGCAACCGAACAAATCGACGAAATCGTCCGCCATCAAACACCACCGACACATTAAATGCTCCACTAACTCGAAACCCTGCCATTATCCTCTTACTGCCAAATCCCTCGTCATCCCCCAAGGGGGGAACGATTTGCTAATTAATCCCGTGACAACTGTCGCTCCAAGTAGAACGTCGACGTTAATTCCCCGATTAACGTTCAATTCATTCGAGTATACAGTTTAAAAACAGCATCGTCTGTTCCATCATTGACACCGGATGAAAAACTTCACGTCGCCCGTACGATAATGCTCAGATCGGGCGAGGTGGGAACGTCCTCGACAAAGTCGACAATCCTTCCAACGTTGTCCGACGGCAGGACGACTTTCGAACGGTTGTACGTCGCGAAGGGTTGCACGGTAAGCTGAGGAGGTTGGTCCAAGGTGCCCGTAACCACGTGTAACCATGGAGACCGGTTTTACGGGAGCATCGACTGCTCTCTCAGGGGCACATGACGAATCACGAAATAAATTTCAGATATAAACGGCGGGACGCGAAACGGCGCACCCGATACAGGTTCGACGAGTTGACGTTTACGACTGTCTGGATGGATGTTTTTCCGCGTGGTCGATTGACATACACGGGGTAAATAGAATCGATTCGTGACAGGAAAAGCCATCGAGGGGCAAGCGGTCGTTAAGAAGAAAGAAGTCGACGTGTAAACGATAGGACCATTCTCGAAATGGGTGGAGAAGGGTTCGTGGCTTGGTTACTTATTGCTGTTCCATCGTGCCACTCCTCTTTTCCTTTTCTCGTCAGCCGCATTTGGAAGACGTTGCTTTGGCACGGGGAGCTTCAGTTCGGTCCTGAGCTTACGCAACTCTTTTGTGGTGGTTATCACGCGGAGTTTATGGGACGGGTTGCACGGACACGACTTGTATAAGCTGAAAGGATTTTTTTTCGGTCCTTTTGTGCCTCGATCCTGTTCACAGGCACGCTGTGTATACGTTTATTTTCGAGGATGAGAATTTAAGAGAATATCGTGAATGGTGGTATAGAGATTGGCTTCTGTGGCCGAGTTTTTATATCGGAAAAGTATTTCCTACGTTTCTTATGACCCGCCGAAAATGTTTGGCCGGCTTACGGTTACTGTTATAATGGAAACAGAAATTGAAAGTAGCGCAACGTCTTTATCGTATTACGATGGAAATTGTATTTTACCTTACAGCCTCGGGAGTCTGTATATCTATCTTCCGTCAATGAACGTCGAATAATTGTAAATCCGCGTACCCTTACCTGAAACAGAAAAAAAATTTTGTTCAACAAAAACGCAGAGCCTTGATTCGCTATGAGTGAACAATAAACCTTCTTGTATTTACAATGTGCACTGTATAAAAACTTTCAAAGGAATCGTGCCTCCTAATTGTTCAATTTCTACAATATTTCCTTATATTTCATAATTCTCCATTCATGATAAATCAATTTAATTGAACGAAATATTAAACATCGTCGCAGTAGACATTTCAATCACTTCGTCGTAATTATTAATATCTACTTTATTCATCGACTACGTTTTTCAGAGATCAATCAAGTAGCGCCCTTGTTTCCTACGAGCGTATCGATACCATTTCTGTTTGAAGACGACGAAAGGGACAAGGGCCAATGGCACCTGTCTGGAATTAACTTCTAGACCAGCCAGATCGAAGGGACAAAGGCTTTCGACTTCCGGAAACGTGATCGGACGCGGTGCACTTTCCGCGAGGGAACATTCTCTCGCTTGTCGAGAGGAAATGTGTTTCCACTCCAACGTCCTCGGCCGTTTCAGAAACAGTGGCCTCGGCCGAGACTTTCACAAGCGAATGCTTTCAGAAAACGGCACGTGACGGCGCCGGAAACGCCATTTCTTCCCCGCCATTGTGGGAAAATCATTTCTGCGCCTCCGCTGTGTTTACGTATTTTGACTGCCACCATTGGAGAATTGTTTGTTATATCATATTATATACTGCGAAGAGGAGAAAAGTGACGTACACGTCCTATACGTCAGAGATTCTCTTTCGCGGCCACATAAAAGAGACACGGCCCTTCGTAATATTTTCTTTAGGCGAGTTATTGAGAACGTGGGACATTATTGTAGCTTGAAACAATTACATGAGGTATGCTGTATACAGAACTCGATATCTTTTGAAAATTACATTTTTCAGTAATTACTGCGACGGTAAGGGATGAAACTCGAGGGTATCCAGGGGCTCCTGAGGTTTTGATGGATGACATACTGATTGGATATAACGGAACAAGGTCTCTGGTGAAGGCTAGAGGTTGATCGAATTTTGAGCTGGCGATGACTGCTCAGTTTTGCCGCTTTAAGTACAGGTAGAATTTTAATTGCCGAGCAGGTTACGAATCGTTAAATTTGAGACCAGAAAGGGAAACATTCTTTCCTTTATTCATTAATATCGGTATATCGTGTAATCGTTTGCTAGAATGTCGATGGCGCACGCGATGATCGAATGCGGGCACGTTTCGATTTGGTAATCGCTTTGGACGCAAACAGCTCGATAAATGCGACATACATGCGGGCGATCTCCGTAGTGGATGGGGACAGTAATTTTCCGCGAATTTCAGGAGAAAATTCTGCGATTCCAACCAGTTTTTGTGCGCCATTCGAGGTCTCCTCGATTTGTGACTTCGGCGTGGAGCATTTGTTAGGATAGTCGTCGTGCACTATAGAAATTTCATAATGGGTGAGGCAAGGTTGCGAGAAAAAGTAGAAAAAGAAGTTCGAGAATGGTACTATAAATTTAACATCGATATTAATCAAATGGATTAAATAGAAAGAAGACTAACGCAGTGGCGTCAACAAATTGAGATAAGAGCAAGGAACTTTTATTTAAAAGATCTGCCTTTGGAATGGTAAAAGGTTAAATAGAAGTTCAATGAATTTTTAATGCAAATGATTGTTCGATTATTATATTGAATAAACGGAGGTGTATAAGAAATCAATCTGCCTGCCAAGCTTTCCATACAACTTTTCTTTAAATGCATATTAAATTGGACACCTTTAAGTAATACTAACCGTCGCAGCCAGACCAAAAGGGAACATCCAGTGCATACAGAAATTATTCAGTTTTTCCCAGTTCCGTTGCTGGAAAGCTCTGCTGACTTTGAAACTTTAAATCAAGAACGGAATACGTAACACAAGCGGACGGTGTCAGCGAATTTACCGACCCACCTTTGTTCGTAATCTCGTGTTAAAGATTCACCAGGAAACGTCCGACCAATTCCATTCGAAGTATTACAATTTTCGTAAAAATATATCAGCTATCTTTCCCCCCGCATGTTCTCCCTTTGCAAAAATGTATACTTGAGAAAATAAATAATTAAATAAATAAAAGTACGGGCTAGTTAACAGTTTAGTCAATGGTACAGGTCAGAGACATTTATCTTCGCGAAAATTATTTGCAACGAGAAGTGCACAATTTACACGGCGTCCATTATTTCGCAACGGGATCCAATTAAACGCAACCAGACACTGGGCGGCCGCAATTTCGTGAAATGGGATTTAAGGGTGACGAATGTAAATGTTTCTTAGCGAGGAGTCAATCGAACAAGCTGCCATTACGTAAATCACCGTTCCCGACCACAGCAATCCGACAATTAATTGCCACCCGTTGGAACAGATCCACTTCCTCGACTTTCCAACCATCTGCGTCCTCCGCGACACGAACAATCACGATCGTATCTGATCTATACGACCAGGGAACACGATTTTTCTTGCTGAATCTCGAACCAGAATCGATTCAGTCGAATCAAAGTTCGTGGAAGTTCGTTTTAGTGATAAATTTGCGCAAGTTTTCGAAGAGTTAATGTTTGCTTTTCGACTGAGCTCATTTGATTTTGCTTTTGGGTTATTCCTTATCTATCGGGGATCAATTAAAATATTTCGTGGTGTTCTGAGATTCAACAGAGTTTTATCGAAATGTGGATAGTATTTAGGAGTACGTAGGAGGCATTCAAACCTTTTTATGAATATAGAAAAATGAGAGATGACTAAAAAGCGGTGCGATTGTAAATCGATTGAAACATTTGTTCCAATAAAAGGGATTCGGTGCACGAAACAGAAAAACAATGGAAATATACAAAAATACCGCGGTAATAATCTAAAAAAATATAAGGTTACAGAGCTTTTAAAGAGTTTTGGTTTTCGGTTTAATTTAGATATCTGTATAAATGATTCTTTTTCTTTTTGAATATTTCACACTGTGTGAAAATATTAATCCATCAGGAAAATCGATGTACAATTAAATATCGTTCAAAGATGTAGCATGAACAGTAGTTAGTGTTTTGGCGTTCTAACGTATTGATATCACATTGGTGTACATGCACGTCGATCATACGAAACGAGTATTGCACAAGTGTAGGAATTTTTTTAATTGAACTGCGCCGTAAACAAGCGAACAACGCAGCCCCAACGGTCGAGTTATTTAATTCAACAAATAAACGAAAGCTATGTAGCCAGCCGTGCGATAAAATTCACAAAACTGTATACACGGCTTTCCAGTGAATTTTTCTTCCGCTGTTTGTACGACCAACAAACTCGATTAGTTTTGAAGAAAAGGGAAACTTTGTTCAGCTGGAGCTTTATCGGAACTGGATAACTGATTTCTTCCAGGGTAACAGTGGAAACAACGCCGGATAAACATTTAATAAATAATGAAGCTTTCGAGAAATATTTTTCCAATAAAACGGGCAACTTTTATTAGAACCAATACCGAACCGATAATAATTATTTCCGTAATTAAAATATCCATCTATTAAATTGAATAAACAAATTCTTCCCAAAGAACACGAAAACAATTATTATCCACGACACACAACTTTCGAATGGTTCGTGGCGTCCGCTACCAGGCACATCTACTGCGCGAGGTGTTAAAATCTGAATTCTGCACGATTCACTGACCGGAAGGACGGAACGTGGGATGACTGATTACGACGAGATGAAATACGCTTTCTGCTTCGCACTCTGTCTCATCTAACTCCGGCCAAGTTGTAATAGGCTTAAGTAGTTTAGCCCTGCTATCTAACTTTCCACCTAACTCCGTTAACCGCGGCGTCTGGTCGAGTTCTCCTGAACCCCTTCATCAAAATATTGCATTTCTTCGCTTTCGGTGATATAGAACGGCTCCTGACGGCCATGTCGAAGATTCAGTCGGATAATATGCCGCGGATATATTTTCGGGTTTAATATTGGGATAGAATAGGTAACACGATATACAATTTTGTCGCGCGGAGGTTAAACTGTTCTCCTTCTATTTAAATAATCGTGGCACAGTTCAATTTTCTTCGGGGGTTAATTATCGCCGTTGTTATCAGGACTTTTTCATTGATGCTAAGGTGCCCCATGGGAACCGTCCGAGAAGCTTTCGCTTGCGAGTTCGACTGTTTTAAAGCGGTGGACTGTGGCGGGCAAGTCCCCGAGAACCCACAATAATGTAAACACAGCTTTCAAGAACACTTTAACGAAATATTAGCGCGGCACGAACTTGCCACTGCAAATATTTGCTCTACGGTCAGCGTTTTGACCCGGCTCCATTTTATCCCACAGAGGGATTTACCGTCGCATTAACAATATTTCACAACGCAGGATATACGGGAGTCATTAGTCCGGCAAATACACTCGACAGAGAAAACGTTCCGTTTGCAGGGTTAAAGGATAAATTCTTTTAAAAACAGCTTCGAATTAATCGCCTTATGCTTTACAAAAAATGGGGAAGAAATGTTGTCGACCAATTAGTGGAAATTAGCGTGTAAGAAGCAAGCGTTTGTACGGTATTTAACAAGTTGCAAATTAGAATCCGTGGGCCTTGATTGAAATTTCCAAGGTAGTTTATTATTTCGCGTCCCCGTCGAAATCAAACATTCGCGAACGCCAGTCAATTCCAAGCGAAAATACGTCATCGTACATCGAAATGTTCCGCAAACCCCACACATTGCGCACCCCGCGACAATGCTCATCGACGATTAATCGGCAGCACAGTAAATCTACTCTCGCCGTTACTGCTCCCACCCCGTTTTTAAATATTCATCGGTGCAAAACAATCAATCCCATTGCTTGTCGAAAATGGGTTATGCAATGCACACAGGCCTTGACCTCGGCCGTTCTGCCGGGATAAATTTATTTCGAGTCCAAAATAACCAACCCCGTCCCTTTTGTCATCCCCCAACACCGACCCAACGCATTTTCGCCAATCGAAGGGCCTTGATAAAAAAAAATTCAATGGAAAATATCTGCGTAACGCGATAACGCTTAACTGGTAATTCGACTCTACCAAAACGAAGCGCGTTAACACTTGGACAGTGGCGGGACAAAAAGAGTACAATAAAAGGAAAACGGAATTAAAATTGAGTGGAAAGTTCGCTGTGACGCAGTTACTTTTAAAAGCTTGCATTTTCCCAGGCAGAGCACAAAAGAGGGGAGAAAAATTGCTTCAGCAGAAACGATTATTTCCTAGGGCATAATCTTTTTCAAACATATACGCGTGCACAGTGAATTAAAGTTAATCGTAAAAGCACACACATGCATCGTGCTTTAAATAGAAATATCTCTTGATGAAATTTACCTGACAAGCAAACCAAAACCACGCACAACTAATCGAGTACCAAGAAATTCGTAGGAAAGGCACGGGTACTCTCGTCAACAGCACTAAATAAGTGAACATTACAATCTATCAAGGTGTGTACGGCCGTCAAAGCCTGCTTGCCTCTTTCATCCATTCGGCAGCTTTCTTCGCTGCGGTATAAATTTTCCAACGTCCCGCCCGCACTGAACACGTCTTATCGCGTATCACACTCTGCACACATTCGACGCGGGCCCGCGATACAGGCGTTGTCGAATAAAGAAAGTACACGTCTAACGGAGGTCACGGCGATTCTAATTGTTCCCTTTCCTATACATTAAACCATCCGAAGGGCGTCGAATTGAAGGGCAATATTTAGCGTGGCTCGCAATAATCCGAGCATCTCACTCGGATCCCACTCTGCGCGGAAAGAACCTCTTTGGCAACGCGAATTACGCCTGGCGTTCGTTCATTAACCAGTTCATTTGGCCAGCTCGAATTGTGCACGCAATCGCACGGAATCGCCGCACGTGGGGTCGCCTGCACGCGCCCCTCGAAAAGGACGCGGAAGTTGCGCCCTTGGACCGGCCCTGACACTTCGGAGCTGGGCTGATCCTGGCGGAAAGCAAGTTGTAATGCAATTTCGAAGCGGTCGCGTGAAAAGGGACGAATTAACTTTAGCCGATAAAAAGCTTCGGAAAAGTTAAATTCGATATGGCGTTTTTTCTGTTTGCTTTTTTTTGCGGAGGGGGCGGAGGGTTGTATTTACGACATTTCAATGGGGGACGAATTTTCGCGTGGGAGAGAGAATTGGGTATTGGGAGGAGTTCGATTTAAAATGAAAGGGAATTTCGGAAATTTTTGGAACACGTTTTTTCGTGATTATACCGATCGATACGCATGGAGATGTTTCGTTTTTGTGCTTGGAGAATTTTAGACAGAGCCAGAGAATGGTGAGCATTAAACTTATTCACGTATGTATTTTTTCTTGCACATTTCCTAAACTTGTTTTTCATTACTCACGGTTTATTTTCTTTTGAAATTGGTGTTAATTACTCGCGCCTCGCAATTGCTTTATCTGTAATACGTCTTCGAGAATCGCGTGAAGTAACAAAGAAGAACAAAGCAATCGGGGCTTGAAATTTCGTTTCCATTCATCGACGACCTATCCGAATTTATTGGAGATTCGATCGGATAACTAAGATATCAGGTGGTCCACGGATTAATTCAATTTCCATCGAGTTTTTTGTACCCGATCGATCGTTTCTCGTACGGTTTTCTTGAATCCGTTTCGCGTATCATATTCAATCCTTTCGAGCAGCCGACTTTTCCGCGTTCAGGCGGAAACAGGAATTTTCATTCGGCCAGGAAATTAAAGATCCGGATACAGCTTCCTGCTTCTCCTGACAATCCCTCTGCATGAAAGAATGTTGCTGTTGTGAATGTGGCATTTGCTCTCGTATTGTTGTACTTTTGCTTGACACCCGGGTGTTACAAAAATTTGAAATGTCACGTCATAACCAAGCCTGTGGCGCTCATTTTTATGTATTTATACTTTTAAAGCTTGTCCTTTGAATATAATTAATTAATCAACAAAATTTGTTACTATGCTAAGTTAAATCAAATCATCAATATAATAAGAAATTTATTTTAATGCCTTTTGCCTCGTTTCATTCAAATGACGAATCTATTGCAAAAAGAAAAGCAATCTCTATTCTAGCAATCGAACATTCGAAGTCACCTCGTGGATAGTGAATTTTCTCTTTTCGATAGCGGGGGAACAAAATCTGCATCTTCACCGCAAATGAAAAATTTTCAAGGGTCTGCACACGTTTCACCGCAACTTCAAAAAAAACCCCTCGTCACCCTTAAACTTCCCTCAACCTTCACCCCCTTTCCAACAGAGAGAGAGCTTCGAAATTAAAACAAAACTCGACTTCTACGCTATGGTCGCTGAGGTAAAAAAAAAAAAAAAGTAAAAAACGAAAGACAGACCTTTCTGACCTTCTGATAGGAAAAAGTTCCACGGAAAAATTCACTTTTTCCCGTTTATAGTTCGTGAACTGGAGGCAAACTATCTCGCAACAATTACTTTGGTGTCGAGTTTAGGTTTATTAATCGAACACAGTATTGATCGTTGCATTATTAGTGAATCGCCCAAGCAAATTCGAGGCATGAAGCTCAATTTCGTTATGCGGTCGATCCTAAGTGAAAATATGCGGCTCCTTTCACACAGTCCCCTTGGGATCCAGGTCGTCGACGTATCCCGTTAAGCATTATCTATCCGTGGTACCGTGCACCGGTTAGAGGGAAGTTTCTGCAGACAGGGTGGCTCGATAGAAGTTAACCAATATCCATTTCATTCCACTGCACTGGCACTTTTCATTCGAAGGATTTACACATTAATGTAACATACAATATGTAACAAAGTAATATAAGAAATCGAATAATACCATGCACATAAAACATTCGGGTTGAAACAGTTGAAAATATTCGTATAGAAACTATGTTTCAGTACCTCTAGAGTTTTAATTCCAATAATAATCAAAGCAAAAGGTTATATTGGAATTAAAACTGTGGAGATACCAAAACGTCATTTGCATTGAAATATTTGGATCGTCTCAACCCGAATGTCTTTTTATTTTGTAGTTTTTTCTCTTTCGCGCATAAGTTGACAGTATCTGAGCTGTGGAGATGTGCTGGAATAAGAATCGATTGAGAACAATTTACTGGGACAAATGTATCACAAGGCGGGGGTGGAAATCGACAATATATTTGTTTGAAAAGTAATGGGAATTAGTCTGTTCTTTCTGGACCACCCTGTGTAGATGGTCTCTCCCCGGTGCCAGAGTGGCTTCGATTAACGTGCCTCTGCAATGCATGCTGGGTTGCAGTATCTGCGATCCTACAATGGAATCTCGTCGCCTAGATGTATTTCATTTGCGAGAATTTGTTCGTGGTAAGCAACAACAGCCACGAGGAATCTGAAGATTCTATGAAATGCTCGTAACGAGATGACAGGGGATTAGTTTGCCCTGATGAAAAATTTCGAACGCTGTTTGAACGGTGGTGTAGAATTCTGGTGAAAATATACTTCTTCCAATAGACAGTTTTTAATCCGATTAAATATGACCGACAGATTACGGCAAAAAATATTGAACAACGGGAAAATTTTCACGGCGCCCGCGAGTTTGCCATCGATTAGAGGTTTAAAATTGCTTCGAAACGAATTGCAGAATATTTATTTCGTTGTGCAGTTTCTTCAATGAAAAATTCAATTAATAGACGGAGAGAATTGGCAATTCGAATATAGAAACACGCACCTCTGTCGAAGAAAATTATTGAAACAAATAATCTATAGTCTCACAATTACTTGCACCACCCCTATTTAAGATATAATGCATTGCGGAATATTTACTTTAACGGAATGTCTGTTTAATTTGCATCGTGCCCACATCTCCATCGCCGAACTTAACATTCCAATTCCATGGTGCGTACCATTGTAACAGGCGCGGTGAAACATTTCTTACCCTTCTGTCAGGAGCACCATTGCAAAATCTAAACCCGGACGCACGGACCTTCAACCTTTACAAAGACACGTCGCAATGGAACAACGACCGCGAACAAAAAAGGAACCGAAGCGATATAAAACGGCAACGCGAAAAGTCAAAGCTGTTAAATATCGTCGAGAGACGACATAGTTGTCGGCGGCGGTGTCAAAGGGGTTGTTGCGGTGCAGCATGCTGCGGCAACAGAACCATCATAATCAACGTTATTTCGACACGGAGTAAAACTGCTCTCTCGATAAAGCGAGAGAGCGACCGGGAGAGTGTTTCGACCGGGGCGACAAAAGTCGGTCGAAAGTGTATATTGCACGAGTTTATAGAGATAACCTGGAATCCACGTGGCCACATATTCCTGTCGGCCGTGGCG
The DNA here is from genome assembly GCA_963667235.1 of Nomada lathburiana. Classification (NCBI taxonomy): domain Eukaryota; kingdom Metazoa; phylum Arthropoda; class Insecta; order Hymenoptera; family Apidae; genus Nomada; species Nomada lathburiana. Next base: position 5,406,564 of record OY763904.1, read on the forward strand.
CATCCTTTGGCCCGGTGAACTCGACTTTCAGGGGCTCACATATAATGAACAGCACGCCGAAAGCGTTTCGAAATTCAGGCCAACGATTTCTTTCAGCCCCTGCTAATAGACGCTTACGGAAACGAAACGCGGGGGAGTTGGAGATTTTTCTCCGCTGAAAGGGCCTGTAAACGGTCCGATTACGCGAGAAAACGGAGAAGATTATGTGCATTTCTTTTCTCTCAAGCGCAACACACCGATTCTAATGAAATTTATACGATAGCCGGTTCTTGAAACAAATATATCACGTTGAATTTCTTTTTATCTGCAATCATACGTATCCAGAGGGTGATATTTTGCAAACTATTTGGTCTAGCAAAAGAATGGTTCGAATAAAAATTCAGCGCAGTTTTCAATAAGAAATTTCACTACAGTTTGCCGAGAGCATATGTATAAAGAACGTACCCAGTTGTTCCTTGGGCTTCTTTGACGATCATTCAGAAAACAATAAAATTATATCAGCCCACGGGGTTAATTGAATAAAAAATATCTCAACGCCTTCACCTGCCTCCGCTTAAACGCGTCCTTCACCCTTAACTCATCCCGCATCTCACGCTTCCAGCTACCTTCATCCCCCAGTTCTATGCATCCGCATGTGCATAGCGCGTCATCGAGCGCTAGTTAAACACGCTATACCTCTGTTCCGCAGCGTCGTAATTCAGTCAGGCCTAACGACGCGACGTCCTCCTTGCACCGTTCACGCCGGCCAAACAACGTGTTCTGGGCAACGTGCCTTGACGTTAATTCGAGAGAACAGGCCGGTCATCGTGGGTGGCCTTAACGAGCTATTTAAGCGTTTTCCACCGGGACACGGGATCGCGCGTTATCTCCAATCCTCGAAACACTAGATGCAGCATGAATTCCTTTGACCACAGAAATCTGGCGCGGTGGAACGACGTGCGAGGCTGCGCTTAATAATGCAGCAAATCCCGCTGTCATTCGCTAAATGAATTCCAAGCTGTATCTGCGCTGTCGCGACAGGCGTTTCAATTGTTCGTCAAGCCTCTAGTGGATCGTGGAATGTATGAACAATATGAATCGTCTGTACGTCGCGAGACGCGGGCGCGTGAATTCAACGAGCCGTTGAAACAATTTGTTAGAGGCGCAATTCGATCATCACCGAGTAGGTTTTCGTTTGCGCGTTGCACGAATCCGCGTCCCGCGACAAGTGTTTGATTTATCCCGAGTATTTCCACTTGCCCGCGGCATTTATTACAGATATGAATATTCTACCATTGTTTTACATTCGCGCGTGCTCCTTAAATGCTCGTATGCGCCATGAACGACACAACCGAACGATCAACGTTTCGTTTTTACCGAAACGATAGTGCATCCCCCTTTAATCCCCCGAATCTCCGCGACGAGGTTTTGACAACCGTCGCGGTCACAATCCTTGCCGCCTCGGCGTTCGCAGTCGGGGCCCGTGTAATTCGATTTCGAAGACGAGATTACCTGTTCCGTCGCGACGCGTACGCGGCGCGTGTTCCCCGGTTCCTAGTGGGGCACGGAGGGCTGGATTAAACGCGAATTTCCATGCATTAAAATCCGGCAAGTGGGTTAATGATCGCCCCCTGCGCCAAAGCATAAATCGAACTGGGTTGCGCGCGGAAGTCGAGCGAATTGTCGACGGTGTATCGCGGACGGGGCTGGGAACGCCCGTTCCCCGAATGCCCGAACTTAATGGACCCCGAGTACCGATCGACGATTAGCAATTACCCTTGACATCAATCCTTTCGTCCACGGCCGATAACGTCCACTGACTGTGACCAGCGTGTACACATACATCCACGTTCACTTCAGCTTCGACGAATAGAGGCCGATTTCAGTTTGCAGGGAATTGCCCCCGAGTTTGCGCACGTTTGTCGGCATCGTACAATTTCATCTAATAAGATCCACGGAAATTCTGGCATTCCTACAGGAAGCGCGCATAAATAGGGAAACCGTAGAATTAATACGCAGATGACTAGATTAAATGATTTATTACGAAATTTCGACGTATTTCGGCCGCGACAGCTACGATTGCATGTTTGTTGAGAGACTTATTGGAGGAAAATTGCAAAGGACTTTTTACGCGACAAAAGAATAATTCAACGAACCGACGCCGATGGGGTAGCCAATATTATGCTAACAATTCACAAAGAGAAATACTAAGATTAAAGGATGGCCGCTACGTGCTACCGTAAGAAAACGCGCGAGAAATTACGTTGGAGGCGGAGGAAAGTGATCCTTGACATTACCCAGCGATAACAGCAACGACACCAAAGGAAACTAAAATACAGAAAGACAGCGGCGTGGGCGTAGCGAGGCTACGCGGTACAGCTCGATAAGTTCAAGTCTAAAAAAAAAAAAAAGAAACTAAAAAAGAACGCAGAAGAGACCACATTTCCCGGGATCAACATTACAAGGACGACCACGGTTGCAGTTAGGTCACAATTTTCGTTGATTGCAAGGGTCCCGGGGAATCGTTAGAGTTCTCACCTCAAGGGCAAGCGAAGGAGCAGAGACAAGAATGACGACGAAGAAACAATTGCGAAGACGCGAGGAACGTGGAAAGACTTTCGGAGAAGGTGGCGAAGAAAAGGGGACGAATGACGTTGTCGGGGAAAACGAAGGGAAGAGCCGGTTCGCTGGATGTTGGAGCTTCTCGCGACCCTTCTCGAATTTTCATTTCCCTTGTTCTACCCGAGAACTAAAGGGTCAAGTGTGCGTTGAATTCGCGGCGACAATGGAGAAGTGAATAAGCTAATATCCTTCGTGCTAATCGAGCATCTCGGGGTTCGGGGAAATGGAATTAACGTCGAACGTTAGACCCTTGGAATTCTATCGAATAGTCGAGATCTATTGAAGCGAACGTTTTACGCGATTCTACGGAAACTTGGCGATTTCGGGTCCATCGATTCGATCGTCAACTAGATAGCGAGAATTGATGGAATACCAGCAACAGGGATTTGATACTGGAAGCTTGTGAATTTTGGTCGATGGCGCGAATGAATCTTCAATGGAACATTGACTAATTAATTAACCATATGTACAAGAAGGAACAATGGCATGCAGTAACATTGTTCCAGCCTATTAACGTGGAGTACAGGTATTTGTCGAGGTGCGATATATTCTGAACAGCGAAATAATTTCTACAAATTGTAAATGTTACAGAAATGTTAAAAAACAGTAAGGAAGAATATGCTCGCTCCAAATATTCATCTTCTCGAAGCTCTCTGCGGTCGTGAACACTGACCGTCCCGACACCCTAGCCAATTGCGAGTGCAATTAATTAGCTGTTGTGCCATTCATTCCGAACCGAAGGAAGCCTTTAGCGAGCGAGTGGCTCGTTAAGCTCGTCCGCGTACAATGGACGTCAGAATGGTCCCTAGCTCTGCGTCGCGTTTAACAATCAATGCCGTCGCCGACGAGCCAAATAACGGAGCCGTTGCCGCGTTAATACTTTCGTTCCTTGTATTATTCATAAATATTTTACGTCAGAAGTCGCAATTAATCCCCAAGCTAATCGATATCCCCCACCAGCCGCACACTCGGGCGCTGAGTGTGTCACTCTTATATCTTTAATCAAACCCTTCTGTGAGAATTGTTCTCAACGTCATTTGAATGACGACAACTTTCCGCGGCGTTAAAGGGTGAACGGGGGTGAAAGGTGGTTCGTTATGGAAGATTTAGCTTCACTGAAACGGAGCTGCAAGAAGGTTTCGTGATTACTCCGTGACGGTTGATGATGTACTACCGAACACTCTATGGTTTGGGTACCTGAAATTTATGGTCTCTTCGGGCGCGCATTCGCTCGACAACAAGTTCGCGCTTTATCACGCGTTCATGGGGGGCTAATACCTTGCAACGTGATAAACTAGAATTGAGCATGAAACAGTTGCTGCTTAGCAGCCGTGATAAACATTGGCCTTCTCGCTTTAGTAGCAGAGAGTTCGCGCGTTGTTTTTGCTGCTGCATGCTTCTTACTGTGAACAATTTTATTCCAGCGTGCACTTTGTGTAAATGAAATTGAACTGCCAGCCATCCGGCTGTTTCTCTCGTGTTTTACGTAGCCATTCAAAGTACGTGACTGTATTTACTTTAACATCTTCATGCGTTAGTTAGAGCACAATTAAAAATAATTATAAAGGGATTCCGCTTCGTTCGTTTTCTCGGGCGTAATTGTAACAGGATGAGCGATTACAATTGTAATTGGATCTTGATGTACAGCGGAGATGTTTAACGGCAGGCAAGTTCTTTATTATTTAGCCGGGGCAAGGTGCGAAGCAAGATATATGGAATCCATCGAGATCTTTTCACCGTGAAGGAACGAAAAATGAATATCTATACATCAACAGGAATCCCCTCGAACAGAATACCGCGACCCCGGTACTCCATTTTCCCGCGGAAATTGCGAAAAAATGGAGGAAAATCGAAGAGTCTCAGCTGGTTGCGACCAGGAAATGTCCTGTCGAGCTCGACGATATACCAGCAACGTGAAATCGACGTTAGAAAAACACGACCCGTCGAAAAGGGATTCGAGGAAAGCAAAGGCATCTCCTTGTCTTTTTCTTCGCGGTTCATACGAAAACTGTAGTTTTCTACTTTCAGCTTTGCTCGTAGTGTTCGATGGTAATAATTGAACGAAAAAATGAGATACAGTGGTACTATCTAAATACAGATGTGTCATGCTACATTTCAGAAATTTCCTGTTAACATTGAAGCATAAATGAAACAGTCACACATATATCCAGCAAATTTTTCCTTTCTTTCATCTCGCCTCGCATCTTTCGGTTCACGCAAACAGCTGGAACAAACAAATATATACGCTTTCTTCCCGATACAAATGACTTCCTTCGAACAACATTGTGTTTCGCGTTTGCGTGAACATCGTGTGAACGTAACACTGCTCTCTCTGCTCAATCCGAACCTCGCCCAACGCGAAAGCCCATACTTGACAATCGCACTAAATCGTTAACACCTCACGCCGTGATATATTCGCGTAAAATTATAATGCGCCCACGCATCAAGCCAACAAATCGTCTCGAGTGAGATCGTTCCCACGAAAAGAAAAGACGATGACGCAAAACGTGGAGAATGTGGGTCGCGGACGGGAATGCGACGTATATAATCCAGCCAGGACATTTTCCATATCGAGCATCTTTATTCACGAAAGCGTTCAGGGATGGACTGGTGACGGGGGGGCCGAAGGGGTTAGGCGACAAGTACACGCAAAGGAATGTAAATCGCGACCGCACGACTCAGCCTCGGTTTTCGTTTCGGTTCTCCGTCGCGAGCCGGCGAAAATTTCGCATTTATATTCTGGCAGCGAAACAGTCGCGCGGCTGGCGACACCGACCCCCCTCGAAATTGTCTTCGACGTGGCAAGGTCAAAGGAACAATCTTTCAACGCCTTATTCCACCGCGTGAAACTGTGCACGTCCGATCCGCCACCTTCGCTTCGCTTTTCTCCACATTCGAGGGCGGCGAACGAAACGGGGCCGAAATCCATGGGCGCGATGGGTCGATATGACGAGGCGAGCTCGCTCCTTCGTCCGGAGACGCATTCTTGAATAGAAAGTAATGTACTTTGGCTTGAACAGAGCGAGGATAGGGTCGAAGGGGCGGGAGTTCGGGCGAGAAGAAAATCGGGAAGCTGATCTTGATGAAAACGCTTGGGCATCTAGTGCCTTCTTCGAGTGCTATTTTTAATGCTGTTGATATTGTGGTATTTGGTGGATATTGTAGATTATGTAAATGTAAGAAAATCCGAGGGTCCGAGGAGCGCTCAGTATGCCCATCTGGGATATGTCACCGAGAGGCCGATACGCGAGCGGGAACGGTATACATTTGGGGGTAAAGCAGGCCCCTTGAACGTATTACGTCGTGGGCCCGACGACCCCGCCTTTGGAGGCGCCCATGATGCAGCGTCGGGGCCACTCTATGGAACGTCAACGTCGAGAACGTACGGATAGCGATCCGTAGTATCGGTAATTCTACCCTAAAATACCCTGTGTCGATTTTTATATCCCGGATATTTTTTTGTATTTTAAGGGTGCCGTGGCGAGAGATTTAATCCACGGAATATTTCTATGTAGCCCACCGTTTATTTTCCAGATGCGCCGGAAATTCGATTGTTGCGGAAAGATCGACGTGGAACGGTACAAATTGTTCGGCGTGATTTTCAATGTTTAGGAGCTTCGTACGGTCGATGTTGCTATTAATCTCCGCCAGTCTCGTGATTTTCCCGTTCGCGTCAGAAATTCCAAGCATTTTCGTCTAAATTCATTACCAAATCCAGCACCTTACGCCAGGGACGTTTCCACTTGCGAACGGCGACGAATTATTGCAGAACTTCAAACTTCGTACCTCACCTCGAAATTCACTCTATCAATAATCGCGCGAGCTAACATGCTCACCGATTTTAACCAAGCCTGGCAAACCTGAAATCATTGAGAACGTCCCTCAAATTCGTAACAACCAGAATATATCCATCGATCCGTCATAAAAATAATTCCATCGAATTCCAATTTTATTAAATACACATCATAAAAAAAGCTACCGTTCAAACGCCGACTCGGATCTGCCACAATTTTTTACAAAATCCCACTTTTCCGACGTACGCCAGAAAAATTCATGATTTTCATTCCGACGAAGTTTTCAAGGAAATCGCAGTTTCGATATAAAAGTTGCCCGGTCAAGGGCCCGATAAAAAAGGAAACTGGCAAAAAAACAACGAAACAATTTGTGAACAAGCATCCCTCACTTTTTGCTCTCTTCTCTGCTCTTCGTTCTTGCTTCGCCTCCACTCGACCCCTCGTTTCCATTCACTTTCCCTTTGTCGTTTTATAAGAGGACCGGTGGCTCGTTGCAGTGTATTCTTCGAACGACATCTCTCTTATGGGAGAAATTCAATTTGCCTTTCGTTATTCCCGCCCGTCTCTCGGAGCACTCAGAAATGGAGATGTGCCATTTGAAGTGCACGATTCCGTGGACAATACGAACGAAGACGTTTCTACTTCATTCCGCGTGATTCATTATCCCGTTAGTGCGCTTCGTTTGCGACAGAGTAGCCATTTTATCTTGGGGGAAACGTAGGCCATATTATTTTTATCTTTAGCGACGTTGCTCTTTGTGTTGCCCGTGAGAAACAGAATTCGTTCAGAAAGGAATGTCGTGGTAGTAAAAGAATGTAGTGTCCTATAAAACTGGATGCAAAGTATGCACACGTTACGTTCCCCACAGATTTTCAGGATATCTTGCCAACGTAATTCACACGCTAGAAGATCACAAGCGCACGACCCAATACAGTAATTCGCGTGCCATCGATAAATTCCATTGCTAATGTGATAAAATCGAAAACACGTGGCGGCCTTCGATGAACGCTACGATAATAAAGTGTGGCGGTCAACGTGTTGAAAACAGAAAAGATACCAATATATACGTACGTCACGATTCAATGGTTTACAGTCACGAATTGAACCGTGGCGACGATGGCAGTCACGAAACGCTTGTCCACCGATTTCTGAAAAGGAAAATTTATCTCCTCCTTTCAAGACAAAGCGTCCATTAAATTCGAACGTTCGCAAGGCATCGGTGATCGAGCTCGAAAATGGACGAAAACGAAGGCAACTAATCCTCTGCCGTCCCCCCCCGTAACAAGCTCGATCAAACGCGAGCTTTCGACGCCTCGCAGAGGGGTCGAGGTGGGCCACGTGTGTGCGCGCCACAATGTGTTGCTAGGGATTTAATAATGAGCACAAAGGCTGCAGTCGGCTGCAGCATCGCCATATTGATTTCGTCGGGGACCGGTTGGATTTTCAACAGGAACGTGCGAGCCCATCCGAGCCGCTGTCATTCCGTCGAATGCTGAATATTAATGTACGAATTTGCACGGGAAATTGCGTTGCTGCCGCGACCTGCTTCGTGCTGGCCGATTATAACAGGTAAGCTGGCAACGACTCTCTCGCAGACTTCCGGTACGATGGATCGTCGATTCGAGAACTCGAGAACGTCGAGTGTTCGATGGAAGTGGCGGCGGACGAAATTGTGGAACCGCGGAGAGGATTGAAACTTCCGTGTACGTAATGCTGTAGTTTCTAAGTGGGAGGGTAGGGGAACAATTTTAGCTTCGCGATCTTCTTGCCGCGCGATGAGATAGAATTTAACTTGACTGCGACTTCGATGAGTTCCAACAGCGTAAACATCGTTGAACGAACAGAGGTTCGAATTAAATATATCGGTGTGCGCGAGAGATCGTACGATTGTTCCTACGACCGTCATTGCGATTACGGATATTTGACGTGTGAAATTATTGTATTCAGATCGACAATTTTAATCGCATTCGTAGCGCACGGCAATTCCATGCAACGCTTCAATGCTGTAACAAGTTCTTTTATATTGCGGATTAATTAATTAAGCAAGCGAATGGAACGTGTCGCTTGGTTGAATACCGATTCACGGGTGTTCCGCCCCTTTTGTTCCTATATACACGGTTCCATGTTAATAAGTCGAAAACAGAGGGTGTATTTGTTGCGCATTGTAAATTACAAATAAATGCGGGATGATTACACGAGCGAACGCTCCTATTTCCATTCAATATTCGGTGTAATTATGTTGGGCGTAAGGCTATTGCGATGCTGCAATTGGGAAGGGGAATCCGCATACAGTCTGGCTATCTCAATTGTTAAAGCGATTACCAGCGGGTCTTTGCATGGTAATTCGATACGGTTCTGATGAATATCGAATGAACAGGTTCAATATGTTTCTGCTCTCGCGTTGAAGCGTTATATTTAGTCCCATTATTTGTAGAATTTTTTACAGCGACCGTTTCGAGGAAAATGTTTATTTTTATTTTTTATTTTCCGATATCGGTGAAGCGCAATTGCGATTTCAGACCAAGTATGATATTTCTTAGCTAGGCTTCGTCAATTGCGAAGGAATTCTTAACAAACCTTGATCTGCTTTAAAAAAAAGAAATGATTTGTCTGCGAGAGAAATTATACTGTCTAATTATACAGTAATATTCACGAAACCGTCTCGAAGAATACAAAATATTAAGCGATAAAACACAATCGTTCACATAAAATTGATTAAACCCATTTCAATTAAAACAGATCGTTAATATCCTAAACGTAATGAACGAAATTCTACCCTGTAGTTGACAAACGTGGCCTGTCTTCGTTCGTCTCGCCCAACCTACAAAGCGTTCCTCCAACCGAATTATCCCTCGTTGTCAACTATTTCGCTACTCACAAAGGGAAGCCAATAAAACATTGAACCACCAAGTGTAGACAGCGGCCGAACACCAAAACACAATTCTGTACACAAGTAAATAACACAAAACTGCTGCAAGCCGAATCCCAAAGCGTTTACCGCCCGTTTCAACCCCTCGCTTTTCGCCCGGGAAATTATTTAACGACTCGACTGCATTACGGGACCATTTCTTTCCGTTGCAACATGTATTCTTTATCGCGGTCTTTTTCAGTGCACGCGGGTTTAAATGGCAGTTGCTCGCATTCAGAACGATTTAAACTCGAATTCGTGGTAAACAGGCGAACGCGGCTTTCAATTATTTAACGAGAAATTGCTTGGAATAATTAAGTGATTTTCCGAATTTCGCGAGCTACTTTTCAGAATACTTTTCAGATAGAAACGTATTTTCATGGGCAAAAATTGATTTACCGTGGCAAGCGGAAGTAGAATGCACGAACTACAGCTGCGAGTAGTATAGGCCCGCTTTGGCCAGCCACGGCCATATTTCCTCAACGCGATAAAATTTCTCGAACCTTCTTTACACTCAGGTATATACTTTTAAATTGTAGCAATTTATCACAGTTCCTGTCATCGATAACGGGTTACTTTGAAAGAGAACGATGCTTTTAACGTAAGAAGTAACGCAGCTTTTTCCTTTGTTTTATGATCCTCGTATTACGCAACGCTAACGACGACGAACGTTAAGCTGTAAAAACAAAAGTTCCCTCTCGAATCACTCACACTGAGTCCCGTTATTCACCCTCGGTGAAACTTCCTTGATACGCGAAGCAGCGAAGAGAAACACTAGAAATCTCTTTACTACGTGACCCATTTTATTTTCGAGAGTCTAATAGAAACGTTGGTTTAATCATAGATACGCTGTTTTCGCAGGCACTTTGCGAGACAGGCATTTAATCGATCCTCGTCGACCGGCAGGATCGGTCAACCCATTTCCTATTTCGACGTTGTCACAGTTGAATCCCGCTCTCGATCCACGTTCTTCACCGGAGAATATATTTCTTTGCGTTTAAAATGCTCGTAGCAATACACGTTTCTCGATCAAACATATTTTTGAATATTTGCGAATTAATTATCAAACTATAAATTGTAACATTATATAAGTATTCGTGGAACGCGTAGAAGAGAATTTTCCAAACTCTTGCTGTCAAGGGGAACAAAAAGAGTAGCGAGTGGACTTTTGCAGAAGCATACAAATCCGCATGAATTATTACATCTCGGTTCTGCCACTTCCCAAAGAGTTCAACTATTTTCCGCAAGATCCACTATGCTCTTTTCTCTTGAAACAAGCTATCCTATGACAAATTGCACGTCAACGATAATCCTGTCTGAAAGCCTCGTTTCTAGTCGCGGATGAATTAAAGAAGATTTCTTAAAGCACGACTGCGACCAAGCAAAAGTTACCCCGATTAATATTCAAACGATCTCTCGATTCTAGATTGACCATCCCCTGGATCTTACAGGACTCTGTCCTCTGACCTAATTCCAGGGCAGATCCAATGGTTCACAGGGGATGATTCGACGGGGGAGGAAGCAACCACGAGGTGCGATGCTTTCGGCGTGGCCTCGATCGTCGAATCGTCCCCCGATCGCGATACAAAAGTTGCAGCTTCGCCGCTTTACGGCTGCCAGGTGGTACGATCAGACGATTGGAATTGGATTTTTGGCGAAAATACGGAGGAAGAAACTGGGGAGGGAGCTTTTGGAACGAGAACGCTCGGTCAATCAAGAATGGTTGCCCGGAAATTGGCGGTCTGTCGGAACGACGTGCAGCGGTTTCCGCGACGACGACGGAGCCTTGTGAAAATTTCAGCTGGGTACAATTTGACGTTCGACGAATGGAAAGTGGACTTTGAATATTGTAGACAGGGGCTTTGATATGTTTCTCGAACGTTCGATTTCTTTCGTTTATTCCTAGGAGCCTGCTGTGTAAATATATTACTGCGCCTGTTTGTTATAGAATATCGTGAGGTTTGTTTTTCAATAAAGTCGCAAGTTGGGAGATTCGATACAGAAGTTATTTTTATTATATCTTGTTTCGCATATCCGTCGTTTCTCTTGTAGGAAGAATTCCTGACATTAGATCATTTATGCTTGCGGTCAGTTAAGTATTTGTTTTTATATTCTTCATTTTAGATCGTTTCTGCATACGTTACTTTATACACTTTTATTCTAGATGTATTCTTGACGTTATCACTTTGTGAAATTTTTGTCAACGAAATTAATGTACTCAATTTTTCTTATGATTTTGGAAATTAAATAGATATTGACAAATAATTTACCACTAGACGCCACTTAAAAAGAAATAGTACTGTTTACATTTAAGGGTAAGAAAATGATATTTATAGACAAACGTTTTTTTTTTTTTTTTTAATGGAGATAGGAACTCTCTTTATTCAATTTCACGAACTTCCATGCAAGTGCACCTATTACCACACTTTTCGAGTGTTTCGTGTGTCCGTTCAACTGTTCGCCTGCTTGTTCCATTTCTTACAGTCACGGAACAACACCTTCACGATGCGATTTCATTTACTTTCCGGACACTTTGTTCTAACTACATGCTATTACCAGCGTTAATCCGCTTGAAACTTTACTTGGCCACTTTTTTTCGAAGCTACAAAGCTGTTTAAATAAGCGTCGCATTTTATTGCACCCGGTGTTAGCATTAACTATCCACCATTCAAAGCTGCAAGTGCTTCCTTTATAATAAAAGATGCAATAGAAATTATTTCACGTAAATCATTTTCGACAAAACAATAGACACTGCAATTATACAATGAAAACCGAGAATAATCGTAACGAAGTAAAACAATATTAAGCCCAGTACAGTGCAAAATTTTAATCAAATCGATATTACAACAATTGCACCACCGAGATCCAAGGAAATCTCGGGTTCGTAATCCACAGAAGATAATCTGTATTCAGAACATCCGCGATACTTCGGCTCCATTCGACCCATCTTCAGGAATTCTGCTAACTGGAATGCACGTTTGCCCGAAGGATAAAAGGATCGACGAATGTTTGCTCGCGTCAAAGGATCAAACGGCCATGCTGGAGGCAACTTGCATCGAGCCCGTGTATTAGACATACAGGGCTACGCTGAATAGTAGCGGGATTTTACAGTATAGCCTGCTGTATTAGCCGAGCATTATTAGGATTTACGGTACGGTCGAAACGCTTCAGATCCTGGGCCGCGGTTGAGATCGATAACTCAAGTCTGCGAGGATTGCGGAATCGATCGGGAATCTTGTCGTGTCAGAAATGATTGCAAGATGAATTGCAAACTGGCTAACTTGCAAACAGTCTCGCATTGTTGAACTTTTGGGAAGTATCAAATCAAACGGCATCGGCAATAATGTCTTCCGCGATTAAGATAAAAGAAATGTACACGCGAAGTAGGAAAAATCCCTAGTATAGTCATCCAATATTCAAGTACCCCTTACATAATTCAACAATCAACCAACATACTTACAAGCCGTCATATATTCCACCCCACTCTCAACCCTTCATCATCAGTTATTCATTCCCCGAAGTCCCCTTCGCACCTGGTAACGTGCTAGACGTTCGAATTATCCAAATCAAACGTCGTAATCCGATTAAGTGCTCCCCAGCTAACGAAGTAATTTCGCTCCTTTCGAACGACTACAAAATCTCGCACCAAGTCGTACTGTTCGTGGTTAAAACATCGCGTGATAAATCAATAGCGGATGTCTCGTTCCGACGAGGCTTGGTCGCGGGGTGTGGCCGTTGCACATTTGTATAACAACGGGGCACCGTGGATCGTTTGTACTTGTCAGTTTGGTTAATCTGTCGGCAAACCTTCGCCTCGACATTATGCATTTATGCAGACCGCCGAACATCTCGCCAACAGTCGTTCGAATGGCCGATTCGTTGCCGTTCTTACGTTACATCTTTCTTCCCGCCGAGTTCTCAACGTTCGGGGAAAGAAATATTCAATTTGTATCCGCCCAAAGAATATATCCGACCTTGCGTGTTTCTCACATTGTACTTCACATGCTTGTTGCAATGATTGAACTTCAATAAGCTCGCAATGTAATTATATTTCCATACGTGGATATTAATCCATTAAGCAGTAAGTCTTAATTAAAAGAATACTACACGGCCCTTGAACTCCAAGACGATCGTCTTGCAATGAACCATCGGTAACGTTCATTCAAATTCATTAATCGTTTCCCCGCATAAATTTCCATCGCGTCAATACTATTGTCAATCCAGAGATATATTCGCCCAACGATTTACACGCAGCAGTGCCACGTCAAGTCGGCATTGCTCTCATTAACCTGACGAGACGTCTCTTCGGGCATTGCCTTTTTCTCCTCGCGGATAACACCGTTTTCAACAACGGAGCCCTATTCTATTGCACCCCGTTCGAAACGGCATACCATCCCCTTTAAAATGGCGTTTGGTTGATCTCGATACGACAATCCGTTGCCGAGATATGGCCGTTTAAACAATACCGTCATTTCATATCGCCCGATGTCACTGCCTCTCACTTTCGCGCTATACCTCTCGCTCACGCGTCTTCGCTGACCTAACCCAAGCACGCGCCACGTGGGCTGGTCACTGACGGCGGCTGAGTCAGCGTATTTTTTTTTTCCCCACTATTACTACTACACGCGACGTACGCACTTCCAGGAAAAAGAAGTGGGTCGCGCCGATTCCTGGAATTCGACTGTCATTCATGCGCGTACACCATTGCTTCCGCGAGGACTTCAGAGCGCCATATCTTTCGAACTGATTGGGATATCGGAATGCGACAAAAACTGGCGTACCGGGCATTCTTTCTAGTATCTGCTGAGCATATATATAATATACAATATACAATGTATAATGTGTAATTTATAATATGATGAATTATTTTAGAAGCGGTAAGTTTTGGGGCAAACGTACCTCGGCACTTTTTTTATTCACTTGCTACGTGTCCCCCAAAAAAGATCTATGCACTAATATTTATATCTCAGACGCTGCGCTTCTTCGATTAATTTCATAAGACCACGGCAGCTCTGTGTTAACGTATTTCCGACAAGTGTTGCGGATCAGAGTTTCGCGATCACACGTTTCGCTCTTCCGTTTCGCGATCACGCGTTCTCCAAGCTCGCCTTGTCAAAAGGGGCGTTATAAATAGCGAACGATTTCCGTCGACTGCGCAACGTTCGTTCTGCCCTGCAAAAAGGATGGCAAACGTGACGAAGAATGCGGAAGAACGAGTGGATGCTTTCGGAAGAAGAAATGCAAATACTACGCTGCAATGCGTTTGGAATTCGTTAACAATTTCCGTCCAACGATTACGGTCCTCGTCGAAACGCGGCGAAAACTTGCGGACAGAGAAAATAAAACGGACGCAAGCCAATGGAGATGTTTCAAAGATCCAGGAACATGTAGTACGTGGGGGGAGGGGAAAGGCAACCGGATATCTAGGTGTGCAACGAAGAAAATGGCCAAAGATAAAAAGACTAGCACGGCAGATATAACTTCGTATTTCGTTACAAACGGACGCTTTTCTTACGGTCTGCAAGAATTTCCTCCCTACTCGATCTCGCACGTACAACAGAGAAAAGGTGGATGCAAAGGGTACGGACGCGATGATACTGGCACAAGGAGAGCGGTAAATATGCAACGCGAGGATCAAGATATCGCAGGCTAGCCAGTTACGAAATGGGAGGAAAATTATCCGAACGTTTGTGAACATTTCTCAAGGGACCGCGAGCGTCTGACATTTTCGATTATTCCGCGAAGTATAAATATGTGTAACTGATTAAATAGAAATGATTAATCCTATTACAAGGGGCAGATATTTTACGAATATTGGACTAGGAGGATCTTGAAAAGGGCAGCCATAAATCCTAACTAAATATCTGTCACGGTGGTCCAAGGTAAGTGAACGCAAAACTCAAGTCGAAGCGATCATTCCTGATCTATACTGTCCACTTTAAATATTCCACGTTGAAAAATACGTCGGATATTTCAAAGTTCCACCCAGCAACGAACAATTTACCGTCATTCTGTTGTTCGCTATCTAAACCAAATTACCTACTGGAAAGAAAAGGAACGTGAAAATTCCTGTCATGGCCAAACAAATTCTCCAAATACCGCGGGGTGCGACTCACCCCTTAAAACCCTACGAGAAGCAGGAGGATGGATCGTGATCTTGACGAGATCTCTGCCTTATTTGAAACGAAGCAATGCAGCTTCCGGAGCAAGAGGATTCGACGGCCTTGAAATTGAAGGATGAGCCTTAGCGACAAAGTAATTCCCCCCCTGGAACGCGACGAAGACAGGACTTTGTTTTAATTTAAGTGCCGCCATTGTCGACCGTCCTCTTCGCCAGCGAGAAGCACCGTGTCACTGGCAGACATTCAAATAAGTGTTCCGAACGATAATCTGTGAGCGCGAAAGCTCAAAAGACGGGCGTGTAAGGTGTTCAAAGTTGAGCTTTCATCGCGGAGCTTATCACGCGACCCTGTCTACTCGCGTTCGTGTTTCGGGGGCGTTTTTCGGCCCCGGGGACGAACGAGCTACTCGCTCGTGAAATCATATTTGAGTTATGATAGGCGGAGAGGCCAAGGGCACACCAGCAACCGATTCCACGATCTCTGGGTCACAGAGAAGGAGAAGGAGACTGACAGACGATAGGTTACACCGTGCGGTCACATGAAATTGTTCAGGGATAAAATAATTTCGTTGAGCGTTTCTTTTTGGTGTACATTATATGTGCATTGCGTTTTAAAATCGACAAAATATTATAAAATCCGCGTCTCGTTCGAGTACGTCTCCGAGACTTTAATCCCCCGTTGCTCCCGTGGAAATCAGATTACCAGCTTCCAGAAGATTCGTCGTCCAGAGTGACGGTCCACCGTTCGAGTGAACAATTCTTTTTCTATCGCGGCCGCGGCTAATCCTTCTATTCGTTGATCATCCACGGGAACGGTGTGCCGCGAAAACGAATGCACCGCGGCCTCGTCACGAGGAAATTATAGAGAACGGAAGAGAAAAAAAAAACGTGTGGGACGGGAGAGCTAACAACTGTTTTGCGGAGATCGAACGGGAGTGGTCGAACGAAATCGATTTCAATTTCGCTGGCGGCCGCGCCAAGCGTTACCCCTTCTGCCCCGGACGCAATTATGACAACGTCGTGATTTTCCACCGGCCATTTGCGACCCCTTCGCGGATTTAACCGTGGTACGTGTATATTGATTGCAGCCCGGACGCCCGTGCGCGTGTTTGTGCAGGAATACAGGAATCGCAACGGAGGGAGAGCTGTTTGGTGGAGCGTTTGAAGAGGTTCTGCTTGGATTGGAATTATTATTGTGTTTAGATAATGGTGGTTCGCGAGTAAGTGGTGCTTGGCGCGGACGGATCTGTTCGCTTTGCTGGTAGAGAATTTGCGGGGGACAGTTTATAAAGTAGGTTTAGGAATTTCGAGGGGGAATATTTTCGAAAGGAAAGTTTCACGGCGAAATTGATTTGTGATTTGTGAAATTCGTATTTTTATGCAGCGCGGAGTACGCATTTACGCGAGCGTCCCGGTGTCGCGCGTTGATCTATTGTAAGTAAAAGAAAAATTTGCGAACGCGAATGCCAGCAAACAAAAGGTCTGCAGTGAATTTTTTTTAAATTTTATTACGAAAATACTAGCTGCCAAATATGCTCCATGATCGAAGTTGTGGCAGTCGAGATCGCCAAGTCGATTGCATGCAAACACTTGGTAAAATGTGAGCACGAATGAATCATGAAAAAGGTTCATCCTTCAACGTCACTGGATATGGTTGATGTGCCAGCCGCATCTCTCTCTACAACGCCATGATCTCAGCGCAACGAGAGAGAAGTTCCAATAAAAATTCGTAATCCAGTCTGGCTTGCTAAGGTTGGCGATGGGAAAACTCCAATTTTTATGTGTATTAGTCATTTAAAAATATTGTTTACTTTAAATTTCAAATATAATGAGAAAGACAAAATATTGTTCTGCGATTTTTCAATGGCCATTTGAAGCAAGGATAATTAAGAAGTGATGATAAAGTGTTAATAAAAGTGATAAAGTCTTTTATTGCTGGATTAATTTTTATTGAACCAAACTGAGTTGACTCGTTAATTGAAAGAAATGGCACGCGGTTGGACGATAGCCCTCGATTATTGTCATTTATTTTTTAATTGCCTGCTTCGACTTCGATTTAACGTGTGATTAAACGTATTATCCCTTTTAAATGATCACTCAGAAAAGTGAACGAGGAGACAAATTATTGCTGTCTTTCGTCAATTCAATAGAGAAATTAAAAACAGCTATGTTCAAGATAAACAGAAATTATAATTTTGAAAAACAAGCAGCATTTAAACATCCCCCCAAATGGACCGCAAGATCAAACAAAATAAAACGACAAACATGCCGAGAGTACAAATATTTCTCACATCTGTTACGCTCCTTAAATCCCTTGCAACTCCATCCAAAAATAATGCCAACGTTTAACAACCCAAAATACACCATCGCCAAACCTCATCCACAATGATAGGATCATTCGTCGAACACCTGACTATTATATCAGCGATCATCTTCGCCTTTCAACCATCCTTTCGGACAATTCGCCATCCACGTAACCCGTAGTCGATGCGAAGCTCTCGAAATCCAAAGCAGAACCGGAGTGAAGTCGCAGAGGGCGAGTGGCAAGGGGCCAGGGTCGCGTCAGAACGTGCCAACGATAGGGAAAAGTATCGCGTTTCTTGCCACTCGCCACGTGCCAATCCAGCATCGAGCTATCGATCGGTCGATGTGGCACCTTCGTTCCACTTTCGGAAGTCCGCAGGTTCCCGTTGCCTTCCGGTCGTGGTTGCGCCGTGATTTTCTTTACGGAAGCATCTGTCGAAACGGCGGGAGCAGCGAATTTATTAATACCTTCAACCCCTTTCAATTCAACGTTCCATCAGCATAATACGTAAAAATATTTTTGTTTATTTCTTGTTTCAACTAGGAATGTGTTAAGAGGGCTCCCTTTGAAATCGCAAATGAACGTTGGCGCTTTTTAATTCGACGCCCATGCCTCCCGTCGTTAAATGAACGTTCTCGAGTTGGATATTAGAGGGGTACAATTCTTGCTGAAAATCTCCCGTGCTCGCTTGAGTTCAAGGTGAGAGGCGCTCTTCCAGGGTGAACGTTTTTAGATAAAATTCCTGCTGAAAGAATCCCGCGGGCAGATTGAGCGCGAAGATGTAATTTAGAAGGTTCGTAAATGAACGTTCTTCAGAGTGATGGTGAATGTTCGTTGTCTAGCTTCTGCTTAAAGTCGCACGTGCTGCTAAGAGTTCAAGGCGAACTGCCCTGTATAATATTTTCCTTTTATATCTCGTCGCATTAAAGTTATACGAGAATTATGCGAAAACTGAAATAAGAAATCTCATGATTTATTAAAACCGTTGCGGTGAATTATATAAGAAACGTACGCGTAGAGGTACTGGATATTTCTCAGTTTTTCGTCTGAATATTAAAAGAGAAATGTAGATGCTTTACAAGCCGCAAGATCAAATTTGTCCGAAATTTCTCCCGCTTCAACAACGTTAAATCCTTTAATAAATGGAAACAACAATCTCCGCGAAATTCTAGCGAAGTCGACCAGTCGTATTAGATATTTACTAAACAGCACCACGTGTCACAGTTGGATTAAGATAATTAAAATTCGTTGCACGCGGATGAAATGTTTCCGGAGCGTGAAACCGTTCTGCAACATGCTTCCAACGTAATCCTGGAGTAATGCAAATTTTGTAAATGAACAACGGCGATGTTTATCCAGAATGAGTAATTGTATGGACGATATATTCGTTCGCCCGTAAAGTAACCGCATACGAAAGGAGGGGGAATGGTATTTGCGAATAATGAAAAACGATCTAACACGTGGAGAACAATTTTTTTTAGACGAAACGTTCATACGACTGGTATTTATGATAACAAATTCACTGCCAATTGCAATGATCCTTTCAACGACATCGAGATACAAAGAAGACCGTCGAAAAATGTCTCATCGAGTCCGGCAGGCTTAGTTTTCTCTCGCCAACAAACGAATCACAAGTAGGCGTCAATGTCGGAAACTATTTGCAACAACCGATAGACCCTTTGTTCCTACTGACGCCGCAAAACGAATACCAAATAAGGGATGCACTCAGCTCCAAAGGACAGTCGGTTTGAATTAAATTTCGCCTGGGCAGAAAACCTCTTCGTTGAACAACCCCCCCCCCCCCCCCCCCCGGAAATTCGTTTACCTAAACTTTCGTAAAATTCGATAGCGCTCGGCGACCTTGATATTTTGTGCAATACCTTTCCACGAGCGATGCTCGCATCGATTTTCCCCTGCGACATCAGCACTCCTTTGTGACTGTGTTTATTTTTCAGCGACGACACGTGTGTAAATTTCCTTCTTTTTTTTTTTTTAACTTTCCAAAACTGAGAGAGTGTTCCCTTTTCTCCTCTTTGTACACGCGAAGCAACATAATTATATTCCATCTAGCATCCTCGCGTACAAAGACACGCGCAGCTGTCAGACACAAAAGAACACCCACTGAAACGTTTTCGTAACGTTGATTAATTATAAAGTAATAAAAGCTTGTCTTTGAGCTGCCGCCCACCGTTTCAGCTACGACAAGTCACCGTGAAACCTAGTTGTTACGTACTGCGGAATGTAAAGCTTTTCGACGAGGATTAAAACAGAAACGCAAAGTGGAAGGAAAGAAGGCTACTTGAGTGTGTGTCTGACCAGGGCTGTCTGATTCTACTTAGATGTTGCGGATACGTTAGATAGTTTGATGACATTTGGTGCGCTGTTTGGATTAATTTCATTCGATCGATTTATATGGAATTTTGGGAGTTTTATCAACCCAATTTAGATAATGGATCAGACAAGGAAGAATGCATTTGGTGCTATTCTGTATCTATATTTTGTGCATCCTTGTTAACGACGCACTTTGTATGTGAACATTTTTAGACCATAATATTAAGGTTTACTACGCTTCGTGCTCGGTGGATTTTTAATTGCACACATAATAGTGCATGCTTGCTACACCATGGGTAGAAATAGTTTAAATTTTAGCTTTTACGTTAACGTCGACGTTTCCCCATTTTTCGGCAGAATATAATTGCACGAATAAAGAATGGTATTTTGTAATATTGGATACAAAAGAAAGCACGCTCGCATTATTAATTTGAAAGTAGCGAAACTAAGTGCACGTGTCATTATTCAGAAATTCATTAGTTCCACAGAGAACGAATTGCCGTATCAGGAAATATTGAGAATTACGTTTAAACATTTACACCTCGACAGGCTTAATCGCTAATCCCTGCGGAATTATTTACAATCGGCAAAACTGATAATTCTGGGTCCAACTTGAAAGGGGATATCCGGGATCTCCAGAGGGGATTTCGTAATGTGGAAAAATTAAGCATTCATGTTTAAAGCGTCATCAAGTGAAACTTCACTAAGAGACTGTTGCATCAAGACATTAATAAATTCTAATGAATAAAAACTGTAAATAATATTTCCGCAATTCCGTAAACGACGAAAGTATTCATATCGACAGTATAAAAATTGTATAAAACATTGTGACCTATTTAAATAAATTATATACGAATGTCCATCGATATATACATAATTTGTGCAATCTGTTGCATAATACACTTCGTAAATAAAAATTCTTGCGACCTGTCGAATCGACCGATCATCGAATGAATCTCGGATGTCCAATTGATTAAGGATGGCCGGATCGGTGGCAATAATTGGGCATAATCCTGGTTGTAACGTCGAAACCAAATACTGAATTTTCGCCAGAAAATCCGACACATCGATCCGTGGAACGCTATTAAACGTTCTCGGACCCTATGGTCGACGATTCGTCGTAGGAATGCTGTCGAAAGCAATCGTTCAAGGTCTCAGAGATTGTTCGCCAGTCGATTACTCCCCGTCGATTTCACCCACGCAGACAGGGAGAATTTCCTTCACGTGAACGCGACCCCGATTCCTTTATCCCGAGAAAGATGGCACGAAATCCGGTAGCGGAGAGGAATTGGATCCCCTTGTACCTTTTGCGAGATTTCGTCACGCTGACTATGAAATATTTTGCGCCGTGGCAAATATTTGTCGAACGTTGATCAGACCGGAAAATTGGAGGGCATAATGACTTTCCATGTACCTGATGTTCAAGGTGAACGATCCATGATACGCGAGCGATTTAAAGCAATAGCCCGTACATAAAATGCCTTGCGGCGCAAATAGACGAGGCACTTGGAATGATGTTTCTTAGAAGCAACGTCTAGTTCATTGCTAGATCGGCGAAAAGATGTAACGTACTTTTCGCTTCCCCGTGATTTACAATCTTCTAATGTCAGTAACTAGAATATAGAATAGAATGGAACGTGCATCGATAATAAATGTAGAATTGGATGTAGATTATTTTACGGAATAAATCAATTCTGTACTGTCATAGCACGTATTGAAATTGAATTTTCACCGTGAAAATGGCAAGAAAGCGAACGAGCCTTGGGGGGGGCTGGCGATATTCGGTTGCGGGCTTAAGGTCGCAAACAAAGAGTGACGCCGTTAAAATGCGCATCTCGCAGGATCCTCCGGATCCCGACGCGTGATCCAAGGTGATGAATGGATCGAGGTCACGAATACACGGACCCTGTCCAGCGCAGATGTCGTGCCACTGAATCGTATTTGGGCCGAGAACTTGCCCACGGCCAAAAGCGAGCAAAAGCAACGAGCAGTCAAAGCGTCAGCTTTTCCATGCCGCTTCTTTTCTACTTTTTCTCATTCTTCCGCGGTGGATGAAGGGGAGCGAGTCGGTGCTGAATTCTGATTCGATTTTCGTCCACGGTTCGTTCCGGCTTTCAATTTTTCATCGTTATGAAAATTTCGTGCGAGTAATTATTATTATTATTGTCAGTATTCTTTTGTGGCGAGGTTCACGGCACTGACGAGATAAATCGCGGTATTGCGTGAAGCGTAATTTAAATTCACGTTCAAAGAGGATGTCGACGGCTCAGCGTCACTCATTAACGTCTGACATTTAAATAGAAATCCCGTTGTAACGCGTACGCAATTCTTTTTAAAAGTATCGAGACTAGATATTTCCACAGATTGTCGTGAATTGTGCGCGGAGCGAAGAAATCTACTCGCGTTCACGTGAATGGTTCAAATAATCCAGAACATGCGAAACGAAATTATTCCGACTGTCCGCAGCTGCTTTTCTATTTCGAAAGCTCGTTACGGCATTTCCTCGTCGACCTGCCACGTTCAATTTCACACCTCCTCACCCTCGAACATAATTCAATAATTATGCCGGGAATGGCCGCGGGCGGCGTGGCAATTTTTCAATGCCATCGCAGAAACAGAACTGCCGCGGGCGAGTTCTAATTCGACAGAGAACAGAAAGAAGATTCGCGTTTACGAGCCGCCTCTCTCACGCTTTCGAGGGAATTCGCGCAGAAAAAGAATCCACGCCATAAATGGAAAATCGAGGACCGAATTGAAAAAAAAACCCACCACGAATACTTTCGGTTTCTTCGCGTTCCATTTTCGTCAACGACACCGGACCACGATTGTAATAAATCCTCTCGGACCGTGGTCAACCGCGATATTTTCTGAAAAACTCACGTTTCAACCACACCATTTCGCCCCGTTAGTTATTCAGCTGTTGGATTTCGGCCCGTAACGAATGATAACGTCATCTCGCGCCCCTTCTCGTTACGACGGATAATTTTTTACTCGTCCAAGCGAATTCGCTCTCCCCCGTTTTCTTCGGCGCATTAGACTCCCGCTGGGGGTGAAGAGTGTTTTGCCGAGCCGGGGAAATAATTCATTTTCACTCGGACGCCTGTATCGATCCGGAAGGGAGACGGCAAAACATCGTCTTCGGAGCAACGAGATAAAGACTCGGCGTTACCAAATTCGAGGAAATTAGTCCTTCCGCTTGGAATTAAATTATAATCCACCCTCCGGAAACGAATGTGTAAGAAACTAAGTATAGAAAATTATATGCAGCCCGAATGACTTACTATCAACGAACAGGCAAATATTGAAATTTTCCAAAAACTTTAATTATAATCAATAGTTCGTCCGTCCGTCCTCACTTTTCATCACCTCGACAATGTCTATTTCGTGTTTCTCCATTTAGTCGCATGCTTGCCACTGTGCACACTCTGGGTCAGCTTAAAAGACAATGAACGATCAACCGTTCGACGAAAATGGCTCGTCGCCTGAACGAATCGAATATCTTGTAGAGACTTCCGGCAGGAGAGTAGCGCACAAAGCCACGCGGTGCCTATTATTGCGTCTTCGATTCAAGGGTTAGACAGCTTGATTCATGTGTCATCGTTGATGTGGGTTAAGGACGAGCCGTGCAGGATATCTGGGAGGCCGCGAGGCATTTCAGAAAATTACGATACGGGGTGGGGGGGCTGCTTTTGATGGGCGTCGCCTGCGACGTGAAACAAGAGACGAGGAGAAAATAAAGCGGCGCGTGGTCGCGGTGTAATCAGGGCGAGGCTGATGATTTCTTGGAAACGTTAAATGTTAAATGTGCGGAAAGAATCCGCGATAGGCGCCGATCTTTCTGCGCGGCAAGAAAAACGAGGAGCACGATTTACGATGTTTCCACCGCAATTCCGAACAATTTTCCAAAATAAACAGCCACCCGCAAAATTGCCAATCTTTCAATACCATCAATTCCGGGACATGCAGAACTCGCCAAACCACCAGCGTCACGACAACAAAGGAAGGGTACCGATGCAAGCTATTCTTGACTCGATTCGAAGAAATCGAGTCTGCACTGTGCTATACCTGCTCTATACCAGGAAGAAGAGGATAGAAGGGGACCCAAGGGACTACCCGTTCACGACGAAACGAGAGGTGTATCATCCTACCGCGCTACGCTAAACCGATCGTACTAGCCGCGGTGCTAAATAATTCGAAGGTGAACGATACAGGGCAGGGGTGAATCTGCAGGGAATTGGGTCATCGGTTCGCTTCGGACGAAAGCCAATACAGAAGTAGTTTGTAGAACCTGCAGGAGGGCTGCAAGACGGGCGGCGAACTCTCGCGAAACTCGATTCTTTCGCAGCGAATCGTTGGAATTGCACGAAGGGTGGGCTAGGTGGTAGTAAAAGCGATCGCACAACGGCGAACTTCGTGTACCCTCGCCGAGTTCTCGCGCCACGCCGGAAATAAGACTTGGAAACTGGCGCTGGCGTGAGAGTTGTACGCGGTTTGCCTGCTCGTGTCGCGGATTTTCCTGCTCCTCGCGGGGAATAAAATCGTGAACGGTCACCTAGGACGTTTCAAGCGGCGTTTGAGATGGAACGCGGAAGCAAATGTTCGCATCGGTGCGCCGAGATTAAATGTTTGTTACTTGTTATTTAGATTTGGGCTACGATCTGTCAAATTGTTATAATAGTTCGAATCGAGGGTGAAAGAGATATAATTTATTCAGATAGAGAATGTATGAAAGGGTTTTTCGAATTTACGGTACACAGTCGATGTATCTTGTTATAGATTGATTTTTTATATTGATTGTGTAGAGTAAACTGTATGACAATGAAGGAGTTCTGTATGTCTCTTTTATGTGCAACTTGGATTTTGCTTTTATAGTTAGCTGTGAAATAAGAATTTGGGAATGATTTAAACTTCGACAGTGTTCTAATAATATCATTATTTGAATTTGATGGACTTGTCAATGGGAATTTTTGTAGGCGATGATATTATTTTCAACACAATCCCCCTCTGATCTTAAAAAATTTGTTACAGCCTGCCGATAATTTACACGGGAACATAAGACACGTTTCAGAGCTTCCCAAACCTAGTTTCGTAGCCAGTGACGACAATAAAGGACGTATAATGGTCTTCTGTAAAGAAGCTAAGACGACACTGTCGCGTAACACAATGAAATTAGGGATTAAAAAACTGTCAGGGAATAATCAGATACCATTGAAGACACTACGTTAAAGGGAAAGACCATTGTACCTTAAGAAGCCTGAACAGGCAACTTGCAAGCTCGTTAATCAGACAACTGAATATTAAATTTATAACTTAAAATATTAAAGCATGTTAATTAAATTACAAACTACGTTTATTAATTAAAATAGTGATGAGTTTAATATTTACCAAAGTTCGTAATTTTTTTTTTTTTAAATGGTAACTAATTATTAGTTTTCATTATATGTTACAACAAATTTTTTCTCAAACCAAGTTTATTGGATAACACTTTCCATCCACTTCTAGTAAAATTTCCCGTTTAGTTATTTCATCTTATCCAATAATGGTAACACAGGATTCCCCCGAAGTTTTCTAACCAGCACAGCGAACTTTCAAGTGCACCTAAACCGATTTCTCTATACAGACCACAAAAAATCATTTACATGAACTCATAGCCACGATACCAACATATTTGCCATCATACGATGGCGCCAGTTTCCAACCGTAGAATTCAACGCTGCTTCAAACTAGAGAGAAAATATTTTACCGACCATCGATGCATACTTATCAACTGTTCCATTCGTGGCGGGACATTCAAACTTCATGTTATCGTCTCGTTTACTCGATCGGTAAGTATAGAAACTCTTTTAAGAAGGAACAAGGATCTAGTAACTTTGAGAATGGCCTTAAAAAAAGTGTTCTAGTTTGTTGGAGAACGGTAACAACGTTGCACAAGTTTCATCGATCGCGTTAACGGGGATTCCCAACACTCGAGAGACTCTCCACTAGATGGCAACGGGCTACGGTGTGCAATGGTGAGAAAAAAAAGCACTAAACCCGATCGATATCGCCGGGATCTTGCTAGAGGGTTTTACGAGGCCTCGTGTAAATGGCTGCGTGATTTTTATGACTGCCATAAAGCTGTGCTCAACGGTTGTATATATTGTACTCGCGTGTGGTTGAGAAATTCATATAATAAAAACCAGTTAAGCCAACTATGCGTGCAAAAAGACAATACACGTCCATCGTAAATCTGTCTTACGAAGTGAAGACCATGCCTACCCGTGTATTAGATCGAATTTTAGGGAACTTCTATCTAGGGAGTTCCTCGGGGCAATTTATATGTTTAGGGGGATTTAAGTTTGTACGCTGCAAATAAAATAAACGGACAGGTGTACGATTCAAAGTGCGAGCAGAGAAAAAGCGCTAGACGCCCTATTTAATAAATATTCGACTTACATAAACGTGACGGAGAACACTCGCCTATTGAGTTTAATTCTCGCTGAAGTATCTTATGCATTTATCGGTACATACCTGAAACAAAAAGGGTGAAATTCATCGTTAGAATACAGAGATCAATAGCAGGATAGAAAACAATAGGTGTGCCGACGTTTGTACTGCTAAAATTACGTAAACACCGAGGAACTAATGAATTTTTAAGGGACACTTCGCGTTGCATTTGAAGTCGAACGCCACGTACGATTGTCTGTGCACTTCCAGCTGCGCGGACTGCACGATTGCTAATTTAGATAACATTCTCCATTAACGTCTAACGTTCGCCTCGCGTTTGCTTCAAACGCATGGGAATCCAGCGAAATATGCGCAGAATATGTCTGACTGTGCATCCCGTTTCCGCATCAAAAATTCAATAGTTCAACAACGAACGCGTCGATGAATGAACAAGGTGTCAAAATGACATTTTAGGTATTATTAGTCGCGGAACGATATTGAATTCAATCTGCTGCAAACAATGTGTCGTCGAATTCTGGTTCACATATTTCCACGTTTAACGCGATTCGCTATAGTCCCGTTGCATAATGGAGAATTCCGTGAAATCAAATTATTAATCTATTATGCATGAAGCATTAGTATAACGAAGTGGATGAAAATATAGGAATCCCTTGTCGTTCTGTTCGAACATCGTTTCGCTTTGAACGAGACAGTAAACTGAAACGAATTTCACTTTGATCGGCATTGACCCCCCCGCCCCGTTGGGAATCAATTAGTTCCTTTCAGCAGCATAATTGAAACTTAATTCCACGGGTGACTCGAGGCGGCAGGTACTATTTTATTAATAACATCGGCGAATTTAATTAAATAATGGGAGTACGATTCGCGAGATGCATTGGCGCTTTCGTATTTATGCGTCGACGCAGGAGTCGTATTTGCGGTATGAGGATCGTCGCAAACGAAACGGATCGACGTGCATATACTGCAACAGTGTAGGTAGAGCTGTGTAAGTCGCGTGTATGTGTCAAAGAACGAGACATTCGTGTCACGAACTGGGCTATCTTTAGACGGTATTGAACAATAATTTCTTACGGGGGTATAGCGCCGTTGTAAAGAACAGCGAGAGAAAAAAAATGCCACATAAAAAAAAAACAAACAAATAGGAAGCGAAATGAAGAATTGAACTAAAGGAAGCACACGTTTGAAAGGAGAAATTCATTCATTCGTATGTGAAACAAGGTGGTAAGTAATATATTCCACAATATTAATGAATCTTGGCGAAAATTCGCAAGCGCTTGCACGCGAACGAATCAGCGAGTATCCTTAATCGCCTGCTCGACGAGCGTCAAGAATTCTCGGAAACGTTACACCACGCGTACGATACACCGGCTTTCCACGGATTTGCTCGACGCCCGTGAAAATCGTAAGGAACGTCGAGAAAACGCCGCACGGCGTTGCCGCGCAGAAGGCCCGGGTCGTCTGTCCCCTTTAAAACTTCAATTAACGAGCGGACTTCATTCCAGCGGCAATTGTTATCGACGACACGACGGATTTAATTATCATCCAGCGAATATTTCATTAATGAGCACCGAGGCTGCACGACGCAACGGGCAAGACGGCCCTCGCCGCGGCGCCGTGCGAGTAACGAGCGTTGAAGCCAGTTTCTGTTCCGCTGGCGGAAAACGTGGCAGGGAGTGACCGAGTTACACGATACCGTCGTGATAATTGTCCCGACCTTTGTGCTTTCCTTTTGTTGCACGCGGATCCGTGTGTCGCTGATCGAATTGGAGCGGGTTTATTGAATAGGGGTTGTTTTATCCTTGCTTGGCGCCGCTCTGTGCCACAATTAACGGGAACGAACTCTTTTAACTAGGGTAGAAGTGGGATAATGGTACTGTTCGCGCGACTCTGCTCCGTTTCTTGCTGCGGAGCATAACATCGGGGATTCGACAGCTTTAAATATCATTGTTTCTTAATAATGTTATTCTTCGTCGCTGATGGGCGATTTTATTGCAGTAATCCTTTTTCCAGTTGCTTCTCATTTTTGCTCCTTATGGTCCCCGTCTAGCTTTGCTGCCTGAATTTTGTTACGCTCGTGTGTAAATTGTTGGAAATTGGCCGGCGGTAAAGTTAGACACGTGAGCAGTCCGCGTTACAAATCCAGAAAGTCTATGGCCGTTCTCTGTTTGAAAACGGTCGGTTCGATACGCGGGACGTTCTACGCCTTTATT
This sequence comes from Nomada lathburiana, assembly GCA_963667235.1. Taxonomy (NCBI): domain Eukaryota; kingdom Metazoa; phylum Arthropoda; class Insecta; order Hymenoptera; family Apidae; genus Nomada; species Nomada lathburiana. Next base: position 5,435,281 of record OY763904.1, read on the forward strand.
TTCTACCATTACGTTGCGAGCGAAATGCATTGGTCGTCGCGCGACTGAATGCATCGGAAATGCATACGAAAGCACGCGACAGGGTAGCGTGATCGGTGCCGAAGCACCATTCGTCGCGACAATCCGAATGGGGCTGTTATTCGTCCGGAAATACTTGAACGAAAGTGCGTTCGCTCTCAGTTTCTCCGAAAAAGTGGCGAAAATCTAAAGAAAAATATAGTGACGTCTTCGAACAACCTTGTTTGGCAGGAAGTCTATATAATGGCCTATACAAAAAGAAATTAAATAGAATAATAATAATAATAATAAAGAAATTTATTATATTTTGATGTTCCACTTATTGTACAGTGTAGTATAAATTGCTGGACATCCTTCTCGTTTCACTCCTTCGCGTGTCAGATTAATGTGCAGATAAATATTGAATGCTGTATTCGAGCGTTATTTTGCAGCGAACGCCGACCGTGAATCAATACAATAAAATATACAAAACGCGAGTTTCACTTCGTAAATAACACGCATAAGCTTCTCCGGTATAGCGTGGCAAGGGGCACTTTTTCTCTCAGGGCAGACGGGACACTTACAAACAACGCAAGCGTGCGTTAGAACGTGGTTAGCGTGTCGTGCATGGTAAGCAGTCACGGATTAGCCGGGCCTATGCTTTTCTTTGTAAGCAAATTAGGCGCGACCGCGTCGCTTGAATAACGATCCTGCCCGTCAGCTACCCGTGAACACGCCCGTGAGCTAGCTAGGTGGACAAGGCAAGAAGTTAAATATTAAGACTAAGTGAAATATTAAGGGAAAACGATGGCACGAAGAGCACACGACGACGCCTCTAGACCATGCCCCGTCGACATTCCTCCCGGTCGAGATCCACTCGACCAGCATAAATTAACGCGCAACACTAATTACCTACTTCGTGACCGGCCACGCGGAGTGGACTGGCGCACAGCTCGTCGGAGGACACACGTTGCTTTTCCAAGCGTTGCCCGAAGCGTTTACAGCGCGAGACGCCGGCACGCAGCCGTCGACTTTCCAAACCGGCCGATTATTCTGTTTCGCGGATTGCGCAGCGTGAAATTCGGCGTGGACGATAAACAGCTGGGGAAACGGAGTCACGCGAATTGTTTGGCACGAAACGTTTCTTTCATTATGTCGCTGGAGTTGGTGGGCACATTAATGCGCGGGGCTGGGAAGATCGTGGTGATTGCTGGGGGCAAATTTTTATGGATTTCCACGAAGTAATTTGGAGGCGTGCTATGTTTACGTCGGGGCACTTGAAACTGCGAATATTCGTGCACCCGATAATTGACCGTTTCTTGTTAATATAATTTATATAATCGTGGTGAACTGTTTGCCGAAAGTTTATATAAACGTGCAGTAGTGGGCGCAGAAATTGCGCCGGCTCGACGATTGTGAACGTGTTTGGTTGAACGAACGTCTACGTAATGGGGTATTAAAGGTTCGATTTATATTAAAGTGAAGTTAATTCACTCCTCTCAGCGCGAGCTATTAATTTTTGTGCTAAAAATACCAATCAACTTCGAAGCTGGTAATGTATAATAGACACGTATATCGGAGTCTCGAAAAAGAATTCCGTGAAGTGTTGTTATTTTATCGAGAAACATTCCGGACCACTCGTAGAATTCGTGTGTTGCATTATCGATCCATCGACTCTGAAGGAAACGAACCTGCAACTTCCAGGAGAGAGGAAGAGAAAAAGAGGAAAAGGGCAGGGAAGTTTACGATGTCCGTAGGTTCGGCGGGACTTGCTTTGGGATTTAAATTGCCCCGGGAAAATAATGCTCTTCGGCAAGTTTCCAAAGAAATTGTCGAAATTAAATTCCGCCTTCCATTAAAACAACCCCGCCCCCCCCCCCTGAACCCAGCCAAAATAAAAAATCTTTCATCAACGAAAATATCTATTCTCCCAAGCACAAACCTTGAAACAGATGCGTCTGGATTGCAGCTTTGAAGCACGCGCAGCCCATAATAAATCCCATCATCGGCACTGGACAATCACGAGTACAATAACCACGATGTAGCGTCACGATGATTTACGCGTCGCGATCGGGCAGGCCCGAGCGGATCGGCACTGGCGTGGTCCCATCGTGCAGCACCGTCGACGACACCGACGACCACCGACGACACCGTCGACACCGGTGCGTGTCACGCGCAAAACTGCCCGGCTATTTGGTCAATGGAGGCCGACGGTTCGGCCAGGAGAGGCAACGATCGGTCGTTATCGCCGGAACCCGACGGATCGTGCGGACGAGTCGTTTCCGTGGCCGCGTTCGTTCGTATCGTTCGGACGTGTTAGGCGACGGAGGAGGGAGGCTTTTATTGCAGCGTGTCAAGGTTTCACGGTGGCGAGAATGAATTGCCTCGAGTGTCGTTCGATGGACGTTAACTGGATCAACGCTTGAAGATTCCTGCACGGAGATTTCAAGGGTGTTTCGAGAAATGACGACGCGCGGAATAGAAATGTCAGAGGGTGCGAGGAAAATTATGGGGAGCGGAGGGATGGTTGATTTTTAGGGGCGACTGTCACTGGGGGGGCGAGGACCGGACGGTTGGAGCGCTCGTTCGAGTGGCATGGAACATTTTTGCCGATTTGTGGCAACAGCGGGAAACTTTTCTTTTATTCAGAGGCCGAATTTTATGTGCGAATGGATTCGCACAGGAGGGTTCGCATGATTCGCGTACACCGTATAACTCGTACGGTATACGTTGCAGGGAAAAAATATTTATGCGGAAGATGCGTCGCACAGGGGGACCACATTATGTCGAGCAATTTCGCTTTTTCAATGTATCTGCGGTTATGCTTGCATATGGTTGTGCACGAGTGGCGTAGGCATTCAGCACGTGGATGCAGAATTTATTAATTGCCCCGGAAACATATAAATATTGCCGTGCAATTATCTCATCGACGTCTATAGCTGAGCGATGAGCATTTCTTCGCAAGAACACGCACTACATTGTAACATAATAGTTAATCGAATGATCATTCTCTCGGGCCGTGGAACCGGTAGCTTCCAGCCGCTCGATTAAAGAAACTTGTGCCGCGTAACAAGTTTACACGCAACTCTAACAACGTGCACCGTCAATTGCCCTGCGACAAAGAAATTGAAAGGGGAGGTGCCAATATAAATTCCCGGTGTAATTGAACTTTTCCGATGCAACATCTTCAGGCGTTCCATTAACTTGCTTTACCATGGAAGTCGGGCAAAAAATGAAATGCAATTTGTAACAGACATTCAATTAACAATTTCCGATCCTTGCGTGAAACCGGGGGAATGAATTATTTCGCGGGATAAGGGAAGGAAACTTCGATCTAAGAGAGTTTAATCGAGTTAAAACGCGAGGGGGCAGAAAATTGCACGCATCCATCGTCGTGCAAAGATAAACAGAACAGGAAGCGGGCGTAAGGTTCCGGCGTGATGCAAACAGGTCGCGGACGTGTTACTGCGCTTACACGTGAAAGTGCAACACACGATCAATTATTCACCGGCGCGAATCGATCGCGATGAAACTGTTACAGTATGTATTTAATAGTCGCCCCGCGTTCAACAGCGGACGTTCGACGTTGCTCCGTTACGTTCGCGTGGCAATCGAGTCGCAACATCGTGAATCAACTCAACAAACTGGATTCGTGAATGAAATAATACAGGGCCCTCCTTATTCGTCCGTGATTTCAGGGATACCGTAGAGCAATTCAATTCAATTTGATTAAAATTCGATTCGTGCATGATTACAAAATGGAACAGGGAAACAAATTAATGTCTCAAATAATTGTTGCTACATTTTTGTCAGAATGGGGATGACATTATTTGTATTTATTGCTTACTGAACAATCTGAAGAGCAGATAAACGTGCGACAGGCATAATGTTTCGAAGTTCGGTGAATAATCCTGCTGGACGTGAATTTTTTCAATTCATTCCGCAAGAGACTTTTCTCCAGTGAACGCAATATGGATGGAAGGAAGTAAAAGAAACATCAATCAATAACGCGATCGCGACGTTAAGCCACGAGTGTTCTATAATTTTTCAAAATGTTATGTAAAACGACAGTGTTGAAATTGAAGTCGAGAAAACAGTTTTCTATTCGCTCGACTGCCTTTGATGTGATTAATAATCGGGACTAAGTATATGTGTGGCCAATTTTCGAGCGGCTTCGATAATGATTGTGAACGAATCGTGCGATATAAAAATTACATTGCTTGATGTGGATTACGTAGAAGTTGTCGATGGTTCTTTCGCGTTTATCGCTCTAGTTAGCATTGATGGCGTGTAAATATCGTTTATTTTTAACCTGGCTTAGGCAGTACAGTGTTTCGCCTTGTGAATTTCCTGCTGCTGCACGTAAGTAACTTTCGTGTCAATATTTTTCGGAAAACAGAGAACTCGCTGATACGGAAAATTTTCCATTGTTACTCTGTCGAGAGGCAGACGATTGCGCAATCGAAACAGATAACTGGATAACGAATCAGTTAATTAATCGTTTATTTACGGCAAACACGACAAACTAGTGGCCCATCGTTTGATTAATTGTAAAAATCACAGAATCAAGTGAACAACCATTTTACAAATATATCAATGAGCGCGAACTTCCTGTACCAATTTACATTTGTTATAATGAAAATGTTACTCCAGCAACGTATCTATTTCCTTGTGAAACAAAACATCTCTCATTTCCAGTGCCAATTATAAAAAATGTTGCGTTACCCTAAAAGTGTAACATATTAAATAAAAATATTCAAATGTAACAAGGATCCAATATTCTACGAACTCTTTAATTGTACAAAATTTATGTAACTTTTAATTGCAATTACGCAACATTCTAACACTGCAACCATATCGTGGTACACGTACGTACAGTTAGTTATGCAACAAATTATATTTCTTTTACATAAGCACCTACCGTATGCGATACAGTGAATTTATTATGAAAACCAGCATATGACGATCAAATCAACGGGCGAAACGTTGCAAATTATCAAAATCGTCAGCAAAAGGAACGTGACGGCGTTCGATTGCACGCGTGTCGAGCAAGTAAAATATATATACAGCGTGCGGATATGGTCGCGGGATTGAACTCACGCGAGTACACGCATTCCACGCTCTCTCCCACATTCGGCGTTCAAACGCCGCTAATTATCATCATTACCGGCAACCGCTTTTGTTTAGGATTATTTGTCACGATCCGTCGGGTGAATGGAGGATTCGACCCGGTCCCGGTTTGGACACGATTTCGCAAATACGTTTGTGCTTCACTTAAGCGATGTTAATTATATTTCGCGCGATTTCTATGGACGGCGTTTGAATTCCCTTGATCGTTGAAAATTATAAAATTTATCAGAGTGCACTGTAATTTTGGACGAGGAGGTTATGACGACGAACGCGGAGAAAAGTGAAACAGCAATTAAAATATTTCAATGTTTTACCGTTATGATGTTTGAAACATATATCGGAATAAGTTTTCCTGGCAGCAAAAAACGTATTACGGTAAATTGGAATCGTTTCATAAAATTTGATGTAAATATTGAAGGAGGGCGGCTTGAATAATAATAAATTAAAAGATGTACGCAAGTTCCTTAACTATTAAAGTATTCCAGGTTCATCCACAATTTTATCTGCGCATATATACATAGGCATTTTGATAAAACGTACGAACTCAACAGCTGTGTTGAACCAACGAACCAGAATATTTTCCACTTTATTTGTTGAATCTAACAAATCCACGATTCGCACACGCAACTATCAATTCGAATACGATTGAACGGTCCTCAAACGATAGGATAAAAAAATTTCCAGAAATGAAAAAAAAAATGTCCCAAGAAAAATAGGTCGCCAGTTGGCAAACAATTTTTCGTACCATTCTGACTCCATAAGTCGTTCCAATGCCTCATTAAAATACGTCTATCAATCGAACGTCATCGTGCGACAATTTACGTCAAAATCACACGCTCGACCAAACTTCCAATCGCGTTGAATCACCGAAAAAACCATTCCAAAGCGTGTTCCACGGGCTGACAGGCTGTGCTGGAAATCTGAGTGTCATTAAATCAACCGGGAGCAATCGGCATTTTCGACGAAACGTATTTTCAAAGCGCGGTGTACGCCGCGTCTGACCTGGCGCAGACCCATTCTACTGAGTCTGGCAGGCTTAAATTACGTTTCACTACTGGGACCGAAACTCGCTTGGAGTATGACTCTCGGCCTGCAGAGTTATTGCCACGGCGAAAGTTTCGAGCTATGAATCCTTCTCTGCGGTCGGACGGGTTGGGGAAAATATACCGAATGGTTCGTTGGAAAAAAATTTTTATTTTTCCGCCAGAATGAAGAACGATCGTAGACAAGGAGTTTAAAAAATATCTCAATTCTCTGACGTTTTTTTTCTTTTTTAGAGAGAGAAATATTTTCACAGACGAACGAATTCATCGTCTGTTCCTTTTATTCGTAGTTCTTATTTGGTGCGAAATAATTTTCACCCGGGAGATCAGTGTCACATTGACGCAAATTTATTAATCTGGAACGGAATAAAGGTGAACGAAGTAAGGAAGACTGTTCGTAAATAATGTAATACATATGTGACACGTTTTAATCTGTTCCTCTTGCAGAATCTTTTCTCCAATTCGATAACTTTTTACGGCTCGACATAAATTCACTGTCTATTAAAGGGGGACGATGAAGCAATGAAAAGAATTCTCGCAATGAAAAGAATCTGCCGTGTCCGATGATATCGTATCGCAAGTTATGCCTCTAATTCGATTAAGAATTATTGGATTTCTACACGTGGCTAGGAAAATATAATTGAGAGGAGGGGGGAAATTCTGTGTCTGCTCCGATGTCAGAAACTCGGGACGTTAATCAATTTCATGAAATTCATTTGCCGTATTTACTTTTCGTATCCACCGATTTTCCCACCAATCGTGACCAACCGCGACAAGAGAAGACTTTCATAATAGGGAAAACGTTTAATAAATCCGGTTGACTCTCACGAAAAATGTTAAATGCTTCAATTCACCCGTATTAAACGTTATTCCTGTATACGCCCAAATGTTTCCACTCAGCTACGATGGGCGAGCTGAAATTTCCTCGTCCCTCCTGCATGTCAATTACTCGATCGACAGAACGTTCGAGGAACGAGGGAGTTCGGGCAGATTTCACAGTCGATTTCCAGCAACGATTCCATTATCCGCTTCGCGAAAAATGGATTTCATTGCGCGTGCTATTACGCTCGTTGCAAATGGCTTCGATGGGAATCGCGGATGAATCGGCGGATGTTTATCCCGGAAGTACGTATGAAATTCACCTGGGGCGAGGCGGAGGTGAGAGAAATTCGTCAGGCGAAGTTTCGTCGATTCGCGTCCGGAACGAGGCCATCTGCCACTGCTTTGTTTCAATTTTCTCACCCTCCCGCGAACGTTTTCCACATCAATCGATTATCGATTGTCCGTTAAATCCCATTCACTGTGCTTATACATTATTATGCACTGTGCAAAATTTGTTCAGGCAATGATCCCTAATATTCGCTGAATACGTCACGATGAAACAGCAGAGTTGAGGAAACTTAGTGCTTATTCCATGGAAACTGCTCCCGAAATAGAAGGAATAATTTATTTCTCCAAAAACCTATTATACATTCTTTGCTTCAATTTCAACAGCGAAAAGTTGATTAATAAAATGAATTGCTTCGTGGCCGTTCTGTTTGCAACAAGCGTGCAATGACCCTTTTTTCTTTAATTTCGCATCTCGCGACGTCGATGTTCCAAGCGAATTGGCAAATTGCCTCCGTTTCACCTCCCTCTTGGAACGAACGAGCAAACACGAATCGTGTTCCACGTGCTCCACACCTTTATTCTCCTGTTCGATCCCTATGTTCCTCGTTCCGTTCACCCCCCCACCCCCATCGACCCCCCCCCCAACCCCACCACGCGACGGCGTGCAATTAATTTCCAGGCAATTATTGGTTTATCTACAGTGAGGGAGATACTATACAAAATTCGTCAGCGTAACGAATACTCAATTGCACCCTCGTCAACGATGTCAGTTTGTTTAATCGTTTACTGGAACCCAGGTGTAATTAAATTTCGCGTTCCTTCCCGAAACCTTCTCCTTTCTATCATGCGCAAAAAAAAAACAGAAGAAAACGAACCACCCATCGACTTTCAAATAAACCTTTCAGCCCTCCTCTCCTGGCAGAAAATTAAACGTATCTTTCGCCCGGAGACCGATGCCTTTCTCTCTGTCAAGCAAATCGGTGCAGACAGAACAGAGATCGATAAGTCGAGTATCGAAGTGGGAAGTCGATCGCGTTCGCCAAGTCGAAACGCAATTCATGCGACCAGCACAAGCAGCCCTGAAAAGTGATCGGTTCCTATGCAATTTCGAGGCTAGTGCAGCATCACCCCGAGGTTCATCGTGAACGGCAATGTAATATCGAGTCGCTTCTCCGCGCGTTTTATCAGCTCGATATCCGCGAAACCGGCGGCGGACCTGATCAGAACTGGTTACGCTGGCATCGTGCGTGTGGCTCGAGGTACTGTCATCGAGCCGGGCTGCCTCTATGATTCGATATCGGAGCAATCGAGACGCGAGATCGAACAGCTTTCGACAAGTGTTCCGAACTTTTCGGAAATGTTCGATCCAAGGTGAATGTGTATCACAATCTTCGTTCTCATTTCGTGCTGTCTTGTTCCGTTCAATTGCGAAACAAATCGCAATTATCCAAAGTCACGGCAATGCTTGTACGACAGAATCTTCGATATCAGCTTTTTATTAAACTGATTTATCCCTGAAGCTCAACCATAAATCGACGATGCATTTATGAAGGAATACGAGCTTAAGTGAATTTGGTAAACGATATGCGAAAATAGATACGATAAGCCAGTTGTCATTAAAGGAAAAATGAAATTAATGCGACGGCAAGTCTGATCGTTTCATTAACGGCGAAAAGTTGTACGGAGGAGCGGGAAGATGAAAGATTCATGGTCACTTCTGGCAGTCCCGGAGAACTATCAAGCTCGATCAGTATCGAAGGGGATGGAAGGTCTAGTGTCGAGGGGAGTTCCCGGATTTCCCGATTCTCTTCGTGATCGTGGAAGGATTCAGTAATTCTCGTGGAAATGAGACGGCTGTCGGTTAAGTTCGTCGAGAACGTCTCCGTGAACAGTTGGCCGAACGTTAAAACACCTGTACGATGCCGAGATACGTCTGCTGAATTGACGAGATTCCCCGTCGCAAAGTGAATTTCAGTTTAAAATGTTTGAAAGAAATTCTGCTGCATTCCCCCCGTTGTACAAATTCTATTCCCCCAATCGATTGAATCGAAATCAGTATCCTTTGCGTTAATTATAAAGTGAACACACTTAAATGAAGATGCAAAATGTATTACAAATTTAATCCTACCTTTATACGATTACCATTTCTTTTCGCCACTTTTTCCATGCTCAATTTTACTTTACAATACCGGTGGAATATTTGCGATAATAAGGATGACGCTGTGCAAAAATTAACAAGGCAAAGAGAGAACGATCGGAGGTGTTTCTTTTCGTCTCAGAATAAATAGCTTTCTTTACGTAATATTTTTTGTCGACCTTCCAGCAACGACGTTCCAAGTTAATTGAGTAATATACTGGGCAAGCGTTATCGATTAAAATCGACGAGAGCAAAAAATGAAAAGAAGGACGAAACGTAGGTAGCGATGTGCAACACAATTATATCGTAACGGAATGAGTTCTCTCTCTCTCTCTCTCTCTCTCTCTCTCTCTCTCTCTCTCTCTCTCTCTCAGCAATGAACGACAAAGACCTGAAAGAGAACGGCCCCTTCCAACATGGCACAGACTATTCCGGTTAATGCATAAACGAGATTAAACCGCATCGAGATTGCATCTTGACGGGAATGAGCGGCGGCTGGTTCAAAAGGGTTGAAATTTTGAGTTCCGCTAATGGATAGCCCAAGGAAATTGCATTAGCACTGCGAGCAACGCTAAAAACCTTATAAACTGTCCATCAGATAACGGAGCACTTGGTTTCGCGACAGTGGCGCAATGGAAACCACGATAAAACGTAACGACGATACGAATTTTCATTTCTTAAAAATGACAGCACTCTTTCATTTCTGTTTGAAGAATTACAATAATCCAAAAAAAAAATCAACAGAGAATAGTGACAGAGAATAGTATCTCATTCCAAAAAATGACAGAGAATAGTATCTCATTCCATTAGGTACAGGACTCGCAAAGTGATATGAAATAGCTTCGCGATAATTTGATTGAAAATTATCGCTGCCAATGCAGCGTGAATCTTAACCCCGCGAACTTCATTTGAGAAGGCATCAGTGGTGCGAGTCAACCATTCCAGACAGTCTTATCATTCATTACGACGGTCCCGTGGAAAGGGGGGCATGGATTCTCATAAAAATCGAACCGTGTCTTCCCTCGTGCTCTCGGATCTATTCAGTATGCAACACGGAGGCGTCTGGTTTATTCTTCGCGAAGGACTTTTGAGAGAAAACGCGGAGGATGGGGCTGATTTACATCGTGGGAACGCGGCGATGCGATGCCACGACTTACTATTTGCTGGATTTATTCCGCCTAGGTCCAAGGTTTTTCTTCATTCGTGATATATCTCGACTTTAAAATGTGCATGCCGAGGTACGTACCGATTCACTGTCGAGCCGACAACGTGAAAAGTGAGGATGTTTTTTCCGTCAGGACGTTTCAGATGTTAAAGATACTCTTTCCCAATATAAGCTTCACGGAGGAATTAATTGAACTGTTGTAATTCAATAGTGATTAACGCGGGCAATTTTTTTGCCTCAAGGAACGAGATTTATTAGCTAACTTTAATTATCGATTAAACTCAATTTAAATATATATGGCAAAGTGGACGCCTCGAACAAGTTCATATCGTCGTAAATTAATTTCCCAGAGTTCTGCAGTTTCGCGATTAAAGTAGAATACAGTTAAACCGAGTCGAGCTCTTCTTGAGTGCTTGAGGTCGACCTTATCTCGTAATTCAACTTCCAGGTTGTTTATGCAAGGTCTTGGATAATAAGGTTAACAAAAGTATCTCTCGTTGGCGCATCAATAATTATTTCCATTACTTCCCTCATTCATTTAGGAAATATTGAACGAAGAGTCCTTTCAATAGAATTCAATCACGACTCCTCGACTTTCGTCTTACTAATTCACGTCAAGATCTCGGACATTACAAATTATTCCATTTGTTGTTCCAAATTTACATCGTTTCTCCTCTCACAAGCTGCCAAATCAAACATTAACGATCGTTCGAAATAAAACCTTCCCAATTACGCCAACGATAAAATTCTTTCCGTTCCACCGCGTAGAATATTTCTATCGACAATCGACACTGCGCTCAATCTTCGTATCAATTGTGCGCGAGCGAGATTGATGAAAGACTTCGAGAAATTCTTGAAGGGAGCTAATCAACCAATAGACGCGACAGATATGTCGTATCTGAATTAAACTCTGAACGTGTCCACAATCCCACCACGCCCCTCTGCCATTCAAGCGTTCACAAAGTCGCTGCTTTTTATTTATCATCGGCTCGCAAAGGCCGTCGCGCATTGGCTCGTCGAGTCGCATTGAAAAAGTAAAAAAAAAAAAAAAAAACCAGCGTTGAAGATACGTTCAATCGAAGGAAAATATCTCTTTTCCGCGTCGTTTCATGGAATACAACGAATGGAAACCAAAGGGCCATGGGAACGATTTAAATTCGACCGCATGAAAGATGCGTCAGTGTGGGTCGACTTCGGGACGAACAAAAGTGAAGACGTTCGACGAATAAATTGAGGATTCTTCGCTATTATTGCTGTCCCTATAGCGGTGATCTGATAATGAGGCGCTTTAATGTGAATACCATGAAAAGGATTCCGAAGTTGAACACATTACTGGCCTACATATGCTGAAAGTTTTTCGTTCCTTCGATATCTCGATTGTTGTTCAGAAAATATTGCATCTCTTATGCATGCATCCCTATTGAGAACAAAAATAATTATACCCAGTTCCGTGGAATGTATTTATACACAATACTTCGGATGCATTTAAAGGAAGAATAACCAATGAAACAGCGATGCCTATCACGACTGGCAAAAAAAGAAACAGAGGAAATGAATGATATCGCAGAGGTCTGGGTTGGATTTTAGGGCGAATTGGAGAGAATAGAATCGTCCATATTTGTCTAACGACAAGATACAATTAGCAGCAATCAGAGACACTAATTCTACGGAACAACGATCGACGGTGTTGAATCGTCGGTGCTTCGTGGTTATCAGATTATTCCTGGAATTCAGCGAATTTAGGATGCTCCTCGTTAATCGGATCAATGCCTGGACGCGAAGCTTCTGGCCAAGTAAAAATATCGACGATCTGTTACGAAAATAATTACGCCACTGGCACATTTTATTCGATAACTTTCTGAAAGAGGCCTTGGAATAAGTTGCACCGTGCAATGGCTGGAAACGTAAACGTAGGGAAATAATAATAAAGAAGACTGAAAGAAGTTTCACATCTGTGTAACCTAAGAAACGAAAGTCTCGAACTCTTCCCCTTATGAAACGCTTTGCTGAAATCTTCCCCGCGCAATAATCCCTTCGTCCGCGAGAAACGAGTACCGAATTTATTAACGCGATCATTATTTCCATTCAGAACTATCTTTGCCAGAGCCGACAGAAAACTTTCCACCGCGCGCAACAGCGACAAAAAAAAAAAAAAACTCGCAATACTCGTTACATATCTTCATTGATCCCCTACATTAATTCACGATAAATTCGCAATTACACATCGCACATACCCCCGGAGCTCGACCAAACGCATTATCACGAAGGATGTCATATAGTGAAACATTAAAAACCCATTTGCAGCATCTCGGGGCCGCCCAGCGGGCAAAGTTTCCCCCGGGGGCTGAGCACACTCCATTTTCCAGCGAATTCAGCCGCGAAAATCGCGTCGCGAAACAGCCGCCGGAAGAAGGAAAAATAAAAAAAAAAAGAAAGAAGAGAAAACAGGAGAAGAACTCCGTTGTTTCGGCGCGACGCTGCGGCGTCGAAAAGCGTGCCTTTTCGCGCGGATACTTTCCTCGACGCTGGTACGAGCGGGTGTGCGCGCGAGTGCGTTCCATCCCCGACTACTGTACGTTGACCCCTGACCCGGAAACGGCCGAGCCGACCGGCGGGGTGGCTTTGTGCTTGGCCTTCGACAACAGGTCCACACGACGGCTACGTTATCGAGCCGAAGAATGGAAGGTCCACGCTTCTGGAACGCTTGGAACCGCGGGTAATGCACGCCGTCCCCGACGTCGCGCGTCGCGTTAATGACTCCTTGGCTTTCTTTCGAAAGTGCTGCCGGTTTCGGCCCCGATGGAGACGCTAACGCGAGGCTGTTACCACGTCGACAAAAGCCACGATTCAACGTTACACCGCTGTTTGGCGAATCGTGCAGGGGGAATGTTTCTTTTCGTCCCTATTTGGTGTTGCACGGTGGAACAGTTACGTGGTTCCGCGAGGGTTGCAAGGCGAAATGCAACGGCAGCGGCCTTGGCCGGGCATTGTCTGCGTTAAAATTGCTTGGGTGTGTCGTTTATACTTTTTGTACGCCGATGCGAGTCCAGTTTAAGCATAACTGTGTTAACGGTCGTTCGTTAATATTATTAACAATATTACTCTGCAGTGATTCCGCCAGTGTTTCATTAGATGAACTCACATAACCCTTGCCTCTCTTGTGCACATATTTCAACGTTTCCGTCGATCCCGCTTTGAACATCAGCATCCTACAAACTTCCGCCGGTGTGCTTGATAACTCCGCCTACCTTCCCGGATTTACCGCGGCATCCCCGACAGATTTTACGCAGCGAGCATATTTTAACCACGAAGATAATTTCTACCCTGCACAAACATCCGCGATTCTCTCCCGTGGGGTTTCGAGGCGAGGACGAATATTAGTGGTCGCTCACGTCCTGAATCATAGCGAACTTCTCGCGCGAGGAATCTCCAGTCGGATATGGCGTTCCGCGACGGAGGAAGGAAAGGGTTGAAAGACAAGGGGCGACGTTGGTTTACTCGTCGCGGGACTACTGGCTGACGAGAGCACGAAGGGTTGGACAAAGACTCGGCGACGCGGTGCACGGAAACGGAAAAACTGTCAGCCGTTGAGGAACGCGGGGCTCGTTGTCCTGGGAATGAGAGATACGCGCGACAAAATACGCCGACTGCGACGTTGATGTAATTACATTGTTTGTTACACGGATTTCCAGCTGGTTATGGAGGTGCGCACGAACGTGCGGGGCTTTCGACGTGTTTTTACGCAATACGCGGCTTCGATGATACTACAGGATGCGTTGAGAGCCCAGTATACGGAGGTTGTAAATCTCCGTTTCGATTTCTATCGACACCGTTGCACGCGTATGACCCTACGACCTTTTACGGAGGTAGGGGTGATAAATTGATTTGAATGTAGATTTGACTAATGACTTTGACTGTTGACGAAATATAAATAGACTGATAATGAAGGAAAACGTAATAATAAAACGGATCTATTGAGTGTGTAATATCTAGTGAAATAATGTTAGGGAAAGATGCTGTTTCCCGTATGTCTCGGGGTAGGAGATTATAACGTTTCTCCTACCTTTGAATCAAAGTCGGCACCGTGGTCTTGCAGTGCGAGAAAATACTGTTTTCTCGCACTTCAGAGTCAGAGACTCCTTTAGACGTAGGATGTAGGACTGTTTAGACTCTGAATGTAAAGTATTAGTATCTGAATAATGGATTGAGTAATGGACTCTGAATGTAGTAAGTCAAGACTCTATTCTTCCTGTCTTCGAATCAAAGTCGGCACCGTTGTCTTGCAGTGCGAGAAAAAACTGTTTTCTCGCACTTCAGAGTCAAAGACTGACAGAAGAAGAAGGAGGTGGTATGGAGCCTCCTTTTCTAATGCACTGGGGTCTTGAGGTAGGAGAGTATACGGTTTCTCGTACCGCTGAGTCAAGGACTCAGACAAGAAGAAGGAGGTGGTATGGAGCCTCCTTTTCTTGCGAAAGACCCTGTCAGAGACTCCTTTAGACGTAGGATGTAGGACTGTGTAGATTCTGAAGTTAAACTGTTTACAATTCTGACTGAGAATATGAAACTCTGAATGTAACGTGATCGATTTCTAAAGACGAGTGTTGGACTCTGAATGGAAACCGTGTTAGACTTTGAACGTGGACTGGTATGACTCTGATCGCAGACTGACTGAGTTCTGACTGGTGACCGACGGGGTTCTGAATAACGACCGACGGTATTCTGAGTGACCACTGTTCGAGTTCTTGGTAACAACTGACTTCCTCGTCGAGTGTGTCGTATCACGTCGACTCGGAAGTGATTTTTTGGCACGCTGATTGGACATTAGAAAAAGGGACTAAATGCCAATGAGCGTGTTTTTAAGACGGGGACACACCCATCCTTCTTTATGCACGAAGCGCGCCTTCCAAAGGAGGGGGTGCACCTCGACCGCCTAGGCTGACCTGTCAACGCACGGGAATTTCCGCCAGGGTCCCAGAGTTTTGACCTGGTCTTGCTGCTGGGGCCCAGCTGTGAGCCCTTTTGGAAATTCACGTTTATGACGCATGCAATTGACTGTTGAGGCCGTATATGCTTAATTTCTTGTATCCTGACGGATTATGGACAAAAGTGGCTTCCTCAAAAACAGTTCTATTGCTAGCGCGTCATAAACGCCTTAACCATCTGCATGTCGAAGGTTGTTCTTTCTGCAGATTGTTAGCCGACTTTTTATTGGGTGGGCAATAGATTTCGCGTGTTGGTTCCGAGGGTTTGCCGCGGAACATCCTCCCCCCGTTGAGAGAGGAACGATCAACAGTGAATAATGCAAGGTGCAGGAATGTAGTTGAATGACTATGTATGTGTGATACGGATACTCATTCCTGAGGGCTGACCCGATGTTCAGTCAACCTCTTCCGTGGATGCGGGCTCTGCCGGATTGCTGCCATGCAATCCGGTAAGGCAAGGGCATGCTAACGTTAGCGTATTTTTAATGAAAGAAATAGGATCGCGTGGTGAAGTACTATGCACCGTGTGTATAATTTATGATGGGGACGCAGTCCTACGGGTGGTCAAAGAATGTTTTGGCAATCGTCAACCTAGGAGACAGGCGATGGCTGGTGGCCTGACGCCATTCAGTCATCGGATATCCTAGGATTAACTAATTTATTGCCTGTCTTGGAAATGTATGAATGGGATCAAACATCCTGTCGGCAGGTGGTGGCTGGCGACCACTCTGGGTCTTCTAGCTATCGAGTGTCGAGGGATTGGTTATTGTGTACAAGAGATAGAGACTTTAAATATGGCAAGCGACCTGACGTCACGTTGCTAACGAATATGGATTCTGTTCCTGGAGAATCTGGCCACGGAGTGCGGAAGGCAATGCCTTTCGGAAAGAGGACTGTGATGAACCCCATGGCACTTACCCCAGAATCTTGGAACATTGCAGTAGTTTCTTTATAATCTCGAGCCTAATAATCTTGAGAAATATATAGACTATATCTAACAGGTACTAATCGCTTCACACATACTGAAATATTGCTGGCTTGATAGGCTGTTCCATGGTGTGTATGTTTTAACACTCAACGATGTTGCAATAGTGTAAAGAATGTAAGAATGCTTGTAAATTATGTGCATGATATACCATACGCATGCAATTCATATATACCATATGAATCGAATGGCAACCACACGGATTGTGCCGTCTGTGTTGTCGGTGGATTTTTTCGAATATAGATCGAGGCGATGTTCGTCTCGAGGGAAGAGCGAAAGAGCGAAAGAGTGAAGGAGTGAAGGGTGTCAAAGATGTGTGTTTGTAGTTACCGTGTCTCGACCCCTTCATGTTGATAAAGTAATTAATGGTTGAATGAACCGCAGTCTGACTGCCCTACCTGTCCTCTGGTGAACTAAGTGAGTTTTATGAAAGTAACTTTACGTATCCCTTCTTGGTTGGATGGTGATGACTTGCTCCAGTTTTGAACGAAGAAGAGACAGTTCTCCTTTCTGATGGTCCACGTGGTGCCTGTCTTGATGCAATGGAACTCCAGTATACCACTTGCGTCAGGTATGCAGCATCTGTAAGGATTCTACGTCCGCCCCTTTCACACGTTACTTGCAACTGTCAAGGTGGTAGTTTTAATTTGCACATCAGTAAGATCGTGCCCCGGTAGGCTCGTTAACATGTTCGCCTGTCGGACGATGGTTAGGTGTGAAGCAAGGACGTTACTGCTTCAGAGGATCGAGTTATTAAGAGTGTATGTTGAATATGTAACTCGTTTTGGAACGGTGTTTGGCTAATACATATACACCACCGGAAAGGCGTAAGAATGGTTGCAATGCCTGGTTGTAATGAACGTTCGTATTAAATGTCGATTATGATTGGGAACCCTAGCTGACGCTCGCCTTGCCCCGTCGGGTTCAGGTAGACAGAGCGGCGTATATAAATTCTGACGGTCAGGCAAGTCACCGAATCGGTTATACCTGCCGCGGATTACCTGCCTTGCAGACACCTTTGCGAGTCGTGCGTAGTGAATGCAAACAATTTAAATTCATAGCCCTTGTATTCGCAACGAGTGTTTCGTGAAGATAATGACCGGAGCAAAGAGTATCGTATCAAGCGGATATTTCGCATGTGGTAGGTTCTATCTTTTCAGAGGTATGTTCGGACAGATGTATTTGAGAAGCAAAGGAAGAATCGTGGAGTCCTTCGATGGTTGATCGAGCGCGGACGAACGATTGATATTGTGGCGGCGATAAGCCGACGCCAAGTCTCCGCCTTATGTTTAAGTCGAAACCGTAGCGTGATAGGAAGTATCGAATGTAGCATGAGGTGCGAATGAAAAGTGTTTAGTGGAAACGTCAAGCGAATGTTTATTTCTAGGAGAAAGCGAATGCTTTCTGGGAATGCACGAGAAGCCTTGAGTGCA
The DNA here is from genome assembly GCA_963667235.1 of Nomada lathburiana. Classification (NCBI taxonomy): domain Eukaryota; kingdom Metazoa; phylum Arthropoda; class Insecta; order Hymenoptera; family Apidae; genus Nomada; species Nomada lathburiana. Next base: position 5,453,263 of record OY763904.1, read on the forward strand.
TGGTGACCCGTTGTCGACCTGTGACACGTGGCAAGGATGTGTGTATCCGAATGAGGGATAGAACGAGAGAGAAGCTGCAAGTGGGAGAATATATGGAGCGAATGATGCGTGCAAGGGTCAGAGTTTGAGCAGATTCAAGGAGAGCCTTGGTAAAGGATTGAGTACGAGTGGTCGCGAGTATCGCGAGCGTGTGCCACGACTCAGTATAACAAAGCTAGTTACAAGTATTGAATGGGAAGTTATTCCATCCCCTTTCTCGAACCCTATCACTATATCCCACAATATCTACTGTGTGCTTAGTGAGGGGGTATGTTAATTATTAAGCTCTGAACCCGTTCGTTAGGGTAGTCAGGTCAGGATGTCAGTGTTCTCAATGGGTCCTGTACCTGAGTCCGTTACCATAAAGGACTTCTATGTTCCTGTGAAAGACCCGATGGACCGTTAGGTTTTTTGCGAATCCGCGATTGGGGTGTTCACTAGCGATGAGCTATCGACGAATTCTTGTGTATGAGAATTGTGACAAAGAATCGATGGGACCGGTATAACAATAAGTACCGATGCGCGAATGTCCTTTCAGACTTGGTGACTGCATGAATTACCGCGAAATAATGTTAACGGTCGCTGTTTCTGTTTCGTGGTTAGGACCGTGATAGAAATTTGATTCGGAGTCTACGTGCTCTTGGAAATACATAATCGGTTTTTATTATGCTTGAGGGTTCTGTATGATGACCGGGTTCGGCCGGTTCTGCTACCTGCGCGTCGCGTGCGCCGACTGTCTCTTTGGCGAGTCGTGTTCTTCATAGTTAGATCGTAGATGGGTTAGATTCGTGAATTTCATCCATAGGATCGATTACCGTTTTTTGATCCGATGTAACTGGATTGCGACAATCGAATGAGAAGAAGGTTCTTCTTTAATGTGAGTCCCATCGTCGGGGGAACTCGGGAAATCTCATGAGTTATCTAGTGACTCGAGCTTGCTGAACGCGAGATGATTTATTAATTGCTTTTTCTGATCGCGTTTCAATGTCGCGATGAAGATTTACAATGGTTGTAGGACTTGCGTCGCCCGTCGACGCTTGAGAACTATCACAATGTGATGAATAAATGTCGAGTTCCCTGAGATTCGATCAGGAGATTGTTGGAATCTGCTCGGTCCTATCTAAAGGAATGTTTGCATGGTATGGTACTCTGGTCGCGACTGAATCGGCCGCGATGCGCTGTGATGCGCCACGGTGGCATATGCGAGCGGCTGACTGCGGATATGTATTTGGCGTGAAGTTCCTAGAGACGCGGCGATTCTACATCGTCTAGTTTTTCCAGTTCGAATTGTACATGTGTAAGAATTCAAAACCACGGAAGGAGCGGAATGAAGGTATAAAAAGAAGTTGTATTTCGCTATGGCGGTACAAGCTTGAAAGTGAAACGTATTCGTTTGGAGGTCTGTGCAAGACTGCCTTCTGGACCGGGAAGTCCTTGCGTTAACACCGTCCAAATTCCTTAAGGCCCTATCTAATTTATGACGGGCATGGCGTCACGTTGTCCGGGCCCTGCGTCGTCGTGCTCGCCTTATGGATAAACATCCACAAGCGTCTGCGCCTCGTTCGCTGAGTGGTGTCAGATTTTCTAACACATGGTTGAAATCTAATAGATTTAAGACAACATAAGGACGTTCGCGGATGCCCGATGTCGGGCTGCTCGGACTGTTTTGCAGTCTCGATTTCTTTGAGAAGCGTTTATACGTGACCGATGATATTGCCCCATCTTCGTCGCGAAGAACAGATATTGCCACGCGGGACAGATTGATCGCAGGATTGTTCCGTTGATTTAGGCACGCTGGAGTGCCAGATGCAAAGGATGGACTTGGCGAAACATGTACGAGCCTACCTTTATGATGCGTTTGGTACATGGTCCTCAATGAACATCCTTGTCCAAAGTTGAGAGATGATCCTTGGTGATCCCTTGTATGAAGTCAGGATCTTTATGCCGATGCTCTCCTGCGTGAGCTATTCGGTCTGCTGTGGTGAGAGTTCGCTTTCAACGATGCGAACGATGCAGACTGTGCACTAGTAATCACTCACAGCAGAAAGCTTTTAACATTTATTTCACTGGCTTTGATAATTACTTGGTTTACAGTATGTGTAACCCACACGTCACTAGAATCCGGCTCGAAGGACCAAATGTTTTTACGCAATACGCGGCTTCGATGATACTACAGGATGCGTTGAGAGCCCAGTATACGGAGGTTGTAAATCTCCGTTTCGATTTCTATCGACACCGTTGCACGCGTATGACCCTACGACCTTTTACGGAGGTAGGGGTGATAAATTGATTTGAATGTAGATTTGACTAATGACTTTGACTGTTGACGAAATATAAATAGACTGATAATGAAGGAAAACGTAATAATAAAACGGATCTATTGAGTGTGTAATATCTAGTGAAATAATGTTAGGGAAAGATGCTGTTTCCCGTATGTCTCGGGGTAGGAGATTATAACGTTTCTCCTACCTTTGAATCAAAGTCGGCACCGTGGTCTTGCAGTGCGAGAAAATACTGTTTTCTCGCACTTCAGAGTCAGAGACTCCTTTAGACGTAGGATGTAGGACTGTTTAGACTCTGAATGTAAAGTATTAGTATCTGAATAATGGATTGAGTAATGGACTCTGAATGTAGTAAGTCAAGACTCTATTCTTCCTGTCTTCGAATCAAAGTCGGCACCGTTGTCTTGCAGTGCGAGAAAAAACTGTTTTCTCGCACTTCAGAGTCAAAGACTGACAGAAGAAGAAGGAGGTGGTATGGAGCCTCCTTTTCTAATGCACTGGGGTCTTGAGGTAGGAGAGTATACGGTTTCTCGTACCGCTGAGTCAAGGACTCAGACAAGAAGAAGGAGGTGGTATGGAGCCTCCTTTTCTTGCGAAAGACCCTGTCAGAGACTCCTTTAGACGTAGGATGTAGGACTGTGTAGATTCTGAAGTTAAACTGTTTACAATTCTGACTGAGAATATGAAACTCTGAGTGTAACGTGATCGATTTCTAAAGACGAGTGTTGGACTCTGAATGGAAACCGTGTTAGACTTTGAACGTGGACTGGTATGACTCTGATCGCAGACTGACTGAGTTCTGACTGGTGACCGACGGGGTTCTGAATAACGACCGACGGTATTCTGAGTGACCACTGTTCGAGTTCTTGGTAACAACTGACTTCCTCGTCGAGTGTGTCGTATCACGTCGACTCGGAAGTGATTTTTTGGCACGCTGATTGGACATTAGAAAAAGGGACTAAATGCCAATGAGCGTGTTTTTAAGACGGGGACACACCCATCCTTCTTTATGCACGAAGCGCGCCTTCCAAAGGAGGGGGTGCACCCCGACCGCCTAGGCTGACCTGTCAACGCACGGGAATTTCCGCCAGGGTCCCAGAGTTTTGACCTGGTCTTGCTGCTGGGGCCCAGCTGTGAGCCCTTTTGGAAATTCACGTTTATGACGCATGCAATTGACTGTTGAGGCCGTATATGCTTAATTTCTTGTATCCTGACGGATTATGGACAAAAGTGGCTTCCTCAAAAACAGTTCTATTGCTAGCGCGTCATAAACGCCTTAACCATCTGCATGTCGAAGGTTGTTCTTTCTGCAGATTGTTAGCCGACTTTTTATTGGGTGGGCAATAGATTTCGCGTGTTGGTTCCGAGGGTTTGCCGCGGAACACGACGAATGTGCGAGGAACCGAGGTCGATTAATTATCGTCGATACGCGACTAGTTTTTTTTTTTTTTTTGCAGTTTCACGTCCATTTAGCGCCCTCGTTATTCAGCGCGTAACAAATATTTGTTATCAAAATTGTTTTGTTACCGTAGACATATTAGGATAGGCTTGAAAAATTAGCTTTCGATCATTAAAATTACTTCCCGCACAGTTTGGTTCGTGAACCGAACCGTTTCTAATAACGCCCAATGGACGAACAATCCGTTAAGAAAACGCCACGAGATAGCAGAAGACGCGACATTTGTATATCACTATTATGAATGGAAAATTTCAGGTATTCACCGAAATGAGCAGAGCAAAGGAAAGAACAAACAGAGTGATTGATTAACGACAAATCGAAAGTCCAGCGGTATTGACGAACGGGACGCGCGGCACGTGAGAATCTGCACGTATCTGAATAATGAGTCTCTGAATGAAATGTCACTTCAATCTGCAATCGCAAACCCGCGAACAAGCAAACCGGCGGAAAATAAATTATTCCGATCCGTTTCGTAATGGCGCGGGGCAATAATTTTCAGCGACTTTAGCCCGAATGAATTTAATCTGCGCATTATATAACGTCAAATGTTCATTATTCCAGAAACGGGTGTGGACCTCGTTATTAATTAAACCGATAACGCGTGAAACTGTTACGTTTCCATCGAGAAATACTTTTTACTCGCGATTCGCTTGAAACGAAAAATCCTTCAATGTATCATTGCCCACCGAAATAGTCCTTTCAAATTTGCTGACGCTCGCGCAAAAGTATAAGAATGCAAAGTACCCGACAAGCGCAATTACAATCTACGGAACGGATCAAAGGGACATGTGCGATTAATTGCAATAAAGGGGCTCTTGTGGGACACGTTCGGGACAGACATTCTTCTATCGTCGTCATTTGCACGTCGTTCAGATTGCATTTCAGCAGCACGCGGCACCCCTTGCACGATGCACCGTGACGCTTTTCAAGGGAAACGCGTACTTTTCGAGAGTAGGCTCTGAAGGCCATGAAAGGACCCACCCTACGATCTCAGACTGTCTCGAAAGTCTTCTCTGTGAAGGATCACCGAGTACTGTTTCCGGGGAAACACGGAAGACTAGGTTTCGTTCGCTTCCGTAATAATTTCGCGAAAGCAACAACTGCTATCTATTTCGGATACACGCCTCAAAAAAAAAAAAAAAAAAAAAAAAAAAAAAAAACGTTGATATTAGGAGAAAGAAATTAAAAGAACTATATGCAGCAGCAGAGATCCTCAATTAAATATACACCTTTTAATTGCTTCGCCGGAATTTGCCGGATCGGAATACGCAATTACGATAAGTGATGATAAATTTACTTAATAAAAATGATTACTACCCGGCGGAAAATTGTCTATCTACTGTTTCAATTTCAAGCTGTTAATACAAAAAGTATGCATGGCGTTGCGGATGCAAAATATTTGCGGCGGAGGGTGTCGCGAAACAGGTGTTCCGCGAAAGCGTGAACGACCTGGCGACAGTGCACAACAGAAATCAATTACACCGAGTGGCTCATCCAAAATGGCGTACTTTCGTGGATTATTCTCAGCTTGGTATATTTTGGCTCGACGGTTTTCACGGTCGTTCGCTGCTAATTCTGTCTCTCCGTTGCTTCGCGCCGCCGCTCGCTCGTATCGCAACGCTTGCCTGATGATCGATAGAAACGGGACTGTGCGCGGGTTGCCATAATGTAATTCAAATACGTACGCCTGTCGAGTTTACATTTGACGGGTATAATTGAGCCAGCTTATTCAAATATCCCTGCGGTTTGCTTCGTTCAATATTCATTTTAAACCGGCGATTCAACTAAGAAATAGATTGTACGCCCCAAAATATTTTACATTCTTCTAAAATGTATGGTGCTTCCGGTATTAGAAAATGCATTAGACTAGGAGAGATCGTGTTAGATTTCAAGACGAGGAATGTTAAAAGAGAAAAAGACAGGCATGCAGAATTGGGGAGAGGCGGCGCGACGAAACTGCGAAGAAATAAAACAGAAGTTGAAACGGTGACCGCGAAATTAGGTCGAACGAAGACAGGGTAAAAGTTGTCGACGACGGCCGTTCTTCTAATTACTCGAAATTAAGTTAACGAGCAAAGGATGTCGGACGACGTGAGAGCCGTCCTCCACGGGATGCCGTTCGAACGTCACAGTTCTCTTCTCCTCTTTTACGTTTCTCGTTGCACATCAAAGGGAAACGGTCAAGGAAGAATTTCCGCTGACATTTACGTCGTACGGGATATCGTTTTCCGTCTCAAATGAAACTGGGCTGGGTTGGGTCTCGCTGCATTGTCTACCCGGTCTCGAAAAAAATCGAGAGGAAACTATACCGAATCCGAATAATGAACAGCCGAGTGGAATAAATTTTGTTCGTAACTGAAATCGACAGAGCTGCGAATTGAAAGTCGAAGATCTGCCCCTTAAATATGGCGCTTTCAATTCTGCAAATGCAATAAACAATATCTGACGCCGTGCGAGGCCTTCGGGCTCGTCGGGCGTCGACGTAACGACGGACGTAAAATTGTCTGTATTAAATATCTCGTTGAAACGGCCCCTTCGTATGTAGGTTTCCCGCGAAGTGGGGCACACGGCGCGAATTTGCGCTACACGTTTGAAAAACCGAGTGTCAGAGACAAAAGAACTGGAGACCGCCCAGTGAAACTATTTCAGAATGTCGATGGTGGAAGTCAGAATTGAAACTGTGCATAAAAGGAGCATAGACAATGTTCGTCTAAATAGTGGCAGCTAAGCGAGCGACATATACGAGTAAATAGAACGACAATGATAATAATTTAAACAAGAAATTCTCTAACATAGAGCTTGAACAAAAATTGTAAATAACTATTATGAAACCATAGATATTGCTGAGCACCGAATCATTCCTTCGATAATAACAATTTAAAAAAGGAGTTCTATAATACGCGCGCAATATCAAATCATAAATCAATCATTCCATTCATTACTTCCTTCAATCGGTACAATAATGATAATTTAAAGAAGAAACCCCCTAATGAACGGGCACAAGAAACAATTACAAATTTCATTCGAATTCCGACATCGTCCCTATCACGATAATTCCTCCAATTAATTGCAATTCCACCAAAAACTTCAACATATCCAACTCGTTCGACCAGCAACGCGAGAACGACCGTCCGAGCGTTTACGTCAATCGACTGGAGTCTCGTTGAACCGACGGGTCGTCTCTGTTTCCTCGGTTCCGTCATTCTCCGAAGGGTGACCCGTCGGGACTAAGTGGTCTCGTTCAGGACCATTGGCTGCATCGGTTCCTCGTACCTACGACACTTGTGCTGACACTTCGCCAGAGGAGAGATGAAGCGGCCCATTCTATCGTTCCGTGCTTTCGGTAAACTCTCCAAGATGGAAATCGATCGAGCGACCCTCCACTCGACTCGAGCCGTTCGTCTAACGTCGATTAAACCCCGGGATTTATTCTCGGCTGTAGTCGCGCCAATTAATGAACCCGTTAACCCGTTTGCAACTTCTCCGTTGGCCCGATCTAGCGTTCGAGCGCGCGTATGTATACAACGATACCGGAACACTTTTCGGGGGATTATTTTAATTGGCCCGCGGGTCGTCGAGGGTTCGAGAATTATCGATCGCGCGCAGCCGCCATCCGATGCGTCTCGTTCCCCGTGCGAATTTCGCGTACGAAAAACGCAAGAGAGAAGCTGGGAGCAGGTGTTCTCGCCTCGACGAGAGCTGTGCTTAATGGCGGTATTACCCGGAATGGACGACAGTTTTTGCGGGAACCGGTTTCGCTGCTTTGTCGTCCAAAATTGATGCATTCGGGGATCGATTCGAATTCCGACGTGTACCAGCGGACGAATGACAAGATGGAAGGAAATTCATTGTCGAAATTCGCAGGCTGTCAAACAGTAGCAACTATTTATCCAGATCTATCGTTCCGACTTCGATGTCACTGCGAGCACCATATACGTATATACGTTCGCTCGACAAGAACTGTATCGGAAGAGAATAAAAAGAAAAAAAAGCATTCCAGATCGCCGGGCAACAAGTGCCGGTGCCGTCCAAAAATCCTCGACGCTCGTCAGAAAGAGAAACGAAGGGGGGGAAAAAAAACGGAACGCGAGAAACAACGCCGTCAGGCCGATCGTAGCGACTGACTTCCGCCCCGCGATTCTTTCTTTCCTCCCCGTCGTTTCGGCCGCCGCCGAGGCGCAGGGCTTGCAGACATCGCGTGGCTGAATGAATCGGGAGAAACGCGAAGGAACGCGCGGTTTATGGACCAAAGGTGGGGGATGAAAAGTGGGTGGCCGGTTGCGTCTGCGACTGCAGTCGGGCAGCGGAATCGGGTCAGTGGGGCGAACAGACAGACGCGCGTGGGATTGCACACACCTTTTCGACGTCGCCGCATAAAACACCACTGCAGCATCAAACATCACACTTTGAACGGTGATTGGGGGTGAGAGGTCAGTGACTCCGTGCACGTCCGCTGCTTCCTCGCCCCGGTTGCGTCGTTCCTGGCCACATTCGTTGCTCCCGCATGCGGTCCGCCCGATACCTTCCGGCTAGCCGCTGGTCACGACGACGACTCGAGCTTTCACGTGATTTCGGCCGAGTTCAAGGTTGGACGGGTCGGGGCGGTTTTAAGATCGACAACGTCGGACGCGATCCGTTTCGTTCGGAGGGGGCGCTTTGCGACCCTTTGGAAGACAACCGAGAACGTGCTCGGCCCCTTGGAGGGGTCACGCTGGAAAGGGTTGGGCGATAAGAGGACGTCGGCGACGGATCGTTCGGTTCTTTTCAAGCTGGACGTTTGGGGAAATTTTTCCGTCAGCTCGAGGTGTTATTGTCCGCTGTAGATTTGCTTCGTATCTTCGTTCCGTGTATGGTTGTTCAATAGATTCGCCTTTTTCGGAGCGAATATGCTCTCGATATTCAGTAGCTTTTATTATTGATGATTTCTATAGTTATCAAACTTTTCCGACAGGTCCTTCCGCGCGAATTTATTTGGTGCAGCAATTCATTCGGACACGAAATGTGTTCTTCGTTTATTGGACGGGTTAAATTCCCGGGCTGGACAGCTTTTTATGCAAAGACTGTGTCAAGAATCGTTTAATATTTAATGCTAGGCGGTTTGGTTATTCTCTGAGAATATTAGATGCGACCTTCTCTCGCGGATTTTCCCTAGAATTCCACGATACTGTGTATCTTTGTTACGAGTATCATTATTCCAGTTCTTAGTCCTCTTAATTTTTTACACCGCAGATCCTGCGTTTCTTTTTTCCTTTCTTCTGAGCCTGCGCGGCACACAGTTGAAATTATTCTTTCGGGGCCCGTAGTTTGCTTAATTTTTAACACCACACATATCGATTCTCTGAATTCTCCTTCGAACACATCGGGTACTATTTAATCTATCTGTAATACGCTATTATTTGTCTTTGGTATATTCCTCGTACAGACTGAACTCTATTTTACCGTCGACTTCTTTCTTTTAAAAAAACGTTTATTCCAATGTATTGGTTTAATAAATTCGTATCTCCTTGCCCAATTATCCACGCTAAAATTTACCACCTCGTTTCTCCTCGATGCGATTTAACGTTTCGCGCAGTTTCGCCTTCTCAGACTGCGGCCAAAATTCCGAACCCACAAGATTCTAAAACCTCCGCCAGCCCAAGCGATCCTTCTCAAAGATTTTTCCTCTCAAATTTCGTCTTCACGCTGCCCACCGTAAGTTCTCGTTTCTTCGCAATGCGCCACGGTGCACCACCTTCCCTTCTCCGTTCTCCGAACACTGTAACGCCCGTGCCCTTTCTTCCAATCGCTCTTGAAAAAGAAATCGATTCTTTTCTCGAACGTGTATCCCGGCCAGTCGTCGAACGACGAAACCGAGTGAATCAACGCCGCCGTAGCGTGCGGGAAATCGAATTTCTCTACGTGTGCTCCGCGGCTGAAAAGTTAATCGGCGACTTTCGATCGTCGAACGACGCCGGAACACGTCGTTTGTTCCGTGTCCCGTCGACGGCCGGCCACGTTATTCCGACATGTGCTCCTGTCGAGCGGGGTAAACAATGGCCTATCGACGAGTCGCAGCAGCCGGTCGAACCGATAAGGTTCTCGAATCTATATCGAAACACGGTCTGGCGTCCTCTGCGAGACCCCGATAAGCCATTATTGTCGAGGACGTTTAATTGCCGGATTAAACGCCGCCAATTTCCATGAACGAGCGAAAATGAGAACGGCCCGACGATTTATTATACGGGAAAAGGAAATTAGAAATTCGCCCGCGAGCTGTCCAGGCGGAGGTTTTGTCGAATAAATATTCGTGTCGTTCGAGGTTTTCGTTTGCCCCGTGTGCCAAGCGAGACTCGTTTTCGGCGCAGAGTCAGAAATTCGGGAAGACGAAGTGCGCGATGTGATTCGTTCGATGCAAATCTGAATAAGACGGTGTGCCTCTTTATAGAACCACGAGTGTGAGTTAAATGGAAGAGGATGCTCGGGGAATAACATTTATTGTGATCAAATAATGTTAGGCGTGACGAATTGATTCTATCGTTAAAATGAGATGTTAATGAAGTATTAATATAATAAGACATCTACAAAGGACAATAATAGAACTATCAATATCCTACACTGTGCCTGCGTAGAAATAGTAAATCACCAGGAAAAGAGAACTCCAAAATCCACACGTCGCGCCCCTTCAAACGCTGCCGAAACAAAAGACGTGGAATTCTCTGAAAGGGGTGTCGATAACACATTCCTGATAGAACAACTATCTGGATGAAGGCTGAAATGGACACTTCGAGGTACACGTGACAACGTCCTTATTGATCATCGATCGATCTGTTATCGTGTCGTGTCGTGGTTCTAAATAAGCGACCGCGAATACACGGATGTCATCTTTTCACTTGCTGCAAAGGCTATCTCTCTACGGTCGAGCGATCCCGTTCGCGAAACGATTCCACGGAATTCGCGAATCCTGAACGAACATTTTGCTGAAAAGAAGACAGCAAGTTTATAAGTCCCCCGATCGAACACCGGCAGCGAACCGAACAAATTGTCGAAACGAGAAATGAGAGAGCAATATTTTTGCGAACATCAGATGCCTAGGTCATTGCAAGAATTCATCTTTTCAGGCAATACATGCGTAGCGCATGGCAAATGTTTCTATCGGAAAGACGTATTCCTTAGTCCCGCAAAGAACGCCGACAAAATGAATTTTCATTTGATATAAAACTGCGAATAGGAGTACCAAACTGAAAGTCGACAGGCTTTAGAGGTATCGCGGAGAAATTCGATTACGCTGCTCGACCGTTTCGAGGAACGTTCCTATCGCCGAGCGCAGTGAAACGATTGCATCGAGCTTCGCTGAACGCCAAGAAACGTGAAATTTACCGTTCATCCGGCAATAAAATGAACAGAGGTCCCTCTTCTCTTTGGGCCGCTCTGTTAAATCAATTAACCGACAGAGGAAGAAGAAACAGGAATCCGATTTACCGCCTTTCTTGCCGGGCACTGCGATTCTTAACGCGATAAAAGAGAATATCGATGAAACGACGCACGCTTCGTAAACCATGAATCTCTAACCCGTGCGTGCAATTATCGTTCGTGTCGAGCGAATCGACACGTGTAAATGACGATGAATTGCGCTAATACTGTAAAAGTAGCCGTGAACCGCGGCGACACTTGTATCCGTTCAAGTAACCGTTTGACGTGCCGCTAGAGAAGATCATTTTCAGGTTTCGTCAAGTAATTCGATTTCGTATGGAATCGTGCTGGACATTATACAACCGGCAATGCTCCGTTACCAAACCCACGAGTGCGATAAAGACACGCTTTGGCCATTCAGAAATAACTCTCCGCGGATCGATGCAGTTTACCAACGTCAGCCGTACACGATATCCGCCGTGGAACGGTTACCGAGCAGTTCTGCAAGCTACGAAATTCTTCTTAACAACTACGGCACGCAAAGGTGCTCAGGGAAATACTGTGGGCAAAGTGGGCGCAACTTCAATGAGAGTCCCGGAGACGACGCGTCAAGTGTCCGATGGGCACTGTTATTAAACGAAACACGATTTGATATTTTCCATTTTGTGCATAATTATTGTAACACGAGATAACGATTGTACGCAAAACTTGACTTAAACGCAAATGTATTATAAATCGCAGAGCTACGCATAACTAATAACGCACGACAGGAAAGTGAAGAATTATCGTAGAGCTGTCCCGGACGACATAGAGATGACAAAATAAATTCAAATCATTGATTTGTTTAACAGACGCGCATATAACAATTTATTCTCCGTATACTCAACGTTGAACCCGGCGTAGAACGAAATTGCGTTCGCACAGACATGTCAGCAACCCTGAGAAACTTCGAAGCTTGTTTCCATCGCTGAACTCCCTGCTGTACGTCGTCTCGAAGAATCACAAAGGTGTCGGCACAAAAGTCCGCCGTCGAGAGCGAAGAAGAAATATCATTGAAAGGGAGGAGGGATCGAAAGATGAATAACGGGAGTACGATTCCTCGGGGTAGCATCCGGGCGGAGCATCCAGTGACCCCAGCTACGTTGCTACGTGGGTCGCCGGGTCACGCGGATACCCGGGTCGACGCATGGCGCTCGATCAAGGGACTCTGCCCGAAAACATTGCCGACAAAATGGTATCGCGCTGCAGTGGAAGTGGTCGCGATCGGTTCACACGAGGCAGAAACACCCGAACGACCCAATTCTGCGGCGCGTTGCCAGCGGGGAAACTGTCTCCGCGTTCGGGGGTGGCCTCCGCTCCTCTAACTGTGCCAACCGTGTAACCCTTTCGATTTGCATCATTCATGAAGAACGCCGACCGATACGGCGACACCGTGTTACAGCGTATCCAAGCCGAACACTCCGTGCGCCAGACTTAAACGAATCAACGTTGGTCAACATACGTGAACGACGAAAGGTTAGCGAACGGGAGAACTTCGAAATCGCACCCTCGTTTTATTCGACAGACGTATTTATGAAACAAAGGGGACGATCGATTCTATCCACGAGCACTCTCGATCTCTTTCGATTCCCACGCACGCGGCACGCAGACACGCTTCGATTCTCTCCAGGGTGGCACAAGATCTGATTTTTCTCGTCGGTTCTTTCCTTTCCCTTTTCACGGGAGAAGCAACGCGTGAACTAGCGAGGTTACGCGGCGTGTTGAGGTCGGCTGGTGACTGACTCTCTCCGGGCGTCGCGACGCCGACGCCACCTTTGCGCGTTCTCTCCCCCCCCTTTTCGAGCAACCACGACCCCCTTCGACAGACCAACCCCACGGCACCCCTCCGCCGCGTATTGCAAGCATCGGGTGCTTTATACCTGTCTACCAATACTCTGAATATCTGTCTACGGACGCGCACCTGCTGCGAGTCCATCAGGGTTGCTGACCGCGTCTTATCCACTTCTAAGGGATTCCATGCGATATCCCTTCGAGAATCGTTTGGGGATGCTGAAGTAGGTGGAATGTTTTTACCGGCAGACAGGTCTTGTGGAATATTTCTGCTGAATTCTTTGGGGAGTCTGGTACATTTTAAGCAATTGGTCGGTGAGACCAAGGGGCATGGGAATTCTCTTATCCGTAATTGAACTTTATTATTAGATTTCTCGCAAAGCATTTATTCTTCTTAATTTTGTTGCCCCATTTATTTAGAGTCGCAGCGACGCACTAAGGGTCGTTGATCATTTTCTTGATAATTTGCTAAATTTTATATGACACTATGTAACCGTGGATCGGAATTCATATTAGATTAGAAAATTCCTGTCTATACTTATATTTCGAATCTATGATTACCAAGATATTCTCGCAGATAACGCACACGAATTTATACATTCTCTCTATTCTTTTTATTTCGCAATGTTACCGCGGCGTGTCACTTCGGCAAATGAACAGCTCGCGTTGCGTTCCGTAAAAATCAACCCCGCACGCGTGTACTTGTTCGAAGCTGCGCGTGAAATTATGAATACGTTTCGCCTGTCTTGCAAAATACAAGGGTCACGAGTTATCAATAGCGAGAGTTTCGTCGCTGCTAAGAGCCAACGCGCGAGATCATCAAGACAGAAGGCGACGTCTAGGGGTTAGAAAAGAGGGGGTGAACGGTGTGTCGAGATCAAAGAATTCCGGAGGGGTGACTTCGCGTTCTCACGACGCCATTAAGCTCTCAATTGGGAAAGCTGCAATTAGCAACGACAAAGTCCGTGTACGGGGGACCAGAGGGACGTTGAATGTAGCCCAAAAATTAATAGCATAGAAAGTGACGTCGATTACAGAGATGATCGAGGGGAAAATGAGTTTCCGGGATTAGATGTAACGTTCAGATTCGATTGGAATTTTTCTTCGACCAATGTTGTAATGTTGTATACTCTGTCGATTTTGTTTAAAAGAAAATAATAGAGGATTTATGGGGATTGAGTGACGCCGTTGGCCTGCAGGATCTTGTTACCGAGTTAAAGATATTCTCCGGCCGTAAGTACATTTTGATTCGTCCGAAAATTCAGTGTATTCAGAAAAGTCAGTACAAAACTTTTCTTCCGTAATTAAAGGCTACGTCGATCAATGAGTTTCACGAGCGAACAATGATAAATATATAACCGGACGTTTACAATTCTCCGTTAGAAACCGAAGCATAAAATCGAGGCACATAAGGGTTCATCTAGGGATGTTATTATAAAAGCACGCTGAATTAATGTCATTGTTCTGGACCCTGGTCTGATTTCACACGGGAAACCGTGTCCTCCTCGGGGCGAAGCTAGCCGTTCGAAAATAATTCCGTTCGAGCAGGCGTGTCAATTGTCGTGAACGCGACACGACCACGACGATTATGCGGGGCAAGGGTGGCCTTTTTAGCAATCAAAGTCGAATGGATTGCACGGGTCGACGGCAGGGAAACACCGACGGACAGCAATTAAAATTCGTTTCGATATTTATCGGCGGGACAATTAGCGTGCGACGCGTTTTTCCGCTGTAATTAGAAGCGGATAAAAGTTCGACTGTGGACGATGAACAGCGCGCGGTACAAATTTAGGATACACGTAGGTTCGTTTCATTCATTGGTTTTCGCTTTTGGAAAATCGTGAGCGCCTCGGGACATGATTATTATCATTGGGTTAATGGAAAACTTTTGTTGTTCGGCCTTTAGACCGAAACTTAGTCGATCAGTTTCCCGTAATACTTAACATCACCGTGATCAAACAAAATTCTGAGTTATAAAATGAACAATGTAACGTCAAAATCGAAAGGTAATCAACTTGTCTAACGCGTGTTCCGTTCTTGTTTGCGCATTTATCCAATGAAAAATCCAAGCTTCACGTTCGCAGCTAATATCCGAACTCCAATCATTGTTTTAACTTACGACCGTGACGTGAAACTGAAGATTGATTGAAACGTTGCCATATTAATTTCATTTGTTAATCACAGATTGACAGACTTTCCCTTATAAAAGGGCGTGCATAGAATTCAACCGGGACCATCTGTGTGCGTGCATCCTCCTCGCCGATCAACCGCGTTCATTTCCATGCAGCTGTTTTCCATTCTAAATGAAACGGGGCATCCTTCGTGCACGTGATTCCTTATACTACACCGTTCTCCATACAACAATACACACCGCGTGAAACCGTAACGTGCATCGCCGGTGGCATACACGGTTACGCCACGTGCAAAGGCGCCCTAAGTCTAGCAGCATGAAATGATAATGCCACGCGACGCATCGTGGGAGTTTTACACGCCCCGAAGGTGGGATCCATCCATGTACATTGGAGAAATGCGCGACAATTTGGGTCGCACGCGTACGTATTTACACCATGCAGACCATCGAGTTTTATACTCTTTAATGGGTACAGAGGGGGTGATTACAAAGAGGTAAAAAGAAAAGCTTCCCTTCGACGTATTTGTTCGTTCGTGCACGTTTTGGTCTAATTAAAACAGAACGAACGGCAGCGTTCCCAATGAAATTTGTTACCGGCAAGTTTCGAATTGCATTTACGCGGGGGTGAATGAACGGAGATAGATCATAAGCAGCGTCCAAAGAACTGAAAGTTGCAAATGTTGTAATTTAATGGCAAGAAA
Organism: Nomada lathburiana; assembly: GCA_963667235.1. Classification (NCBI taxonomy): domain Eukaryota; kingdom Metazoa; phylum Arthropoda; class Insecta; order Hymenoptera; family Apidae; genus Nomada; species Nomada lathburiana. The sequence continues at coordinate 5,469,094 of OY763904.1, forward strand.
TTTTCGTGCCAACCGAAAGCAAGGTATCAGATGAGCCGATCACCAGCTGATTGAAATTCTGGTAAAGCTTATCACCGTAGTCACTTGACAGATGATCATTATCAATCATTGTGATCGCTATTAATTCAATTTACCAATTTCCTCCACTCTTTCTTTCGCGGAGTTGATCAATAGGTAATGATTTTGGCAAACGGCTCGCATTATTACGACAGGCCATAATATCCAATCTATATATAGACCTTGCATAATCCTGTCCAATTTAATTCGCCTGTACGTGTACCAAGCGTGCAGCCGATGCCATCAAATTTTGCACACCGTAAACTCGCGCACCGCAAACCGTCCGACGTCGAGGAACCGCATTTCTCGTGTAAAGTCAGTTCGGCAACACACGTCCGCGGTTTTTCCGTGCACCGGGAGGTGCGGGCATCGATTTCCAATTTGTCGAGAAACAGGCGTGGAATTATCGCCGACGCCGCGCCGTTCCAGACGCGATTAAAAGGAAACGGGAAAGAAAGCGCGTCGGGGTTGATTCGTTCGGACTCGTCTCGAAGCTCGAGCGTAATCGTTTAAGGATTATCGATCTTATTGGACTCGCGCGAAAGTTGAACGTCCGGTAGGTTCGTAATTATACGTTGCTTTCCGTCAGTGAAATATGGGAAAGCCGGGGGGAAGTTTCGTTGGAGGGCCGACGTTACCGTTTCCACGCGGAACAAACCAAGAGGAATTTATGTGCTCGCAATGGTTGTCGATCGATGGTCGGTTCGTTTTGAACGCTTGATTTGTTGGAAGGAAATTTTGGAATACATCGGAGCATTGGGAAGACACGATTTTTAGTAGCGCTTGATGTATGCGTGATATAATGCGGATCCGGGACTTAGATTGGTCGTACCTTGGTTTAATGAAACTGACGATAGCAACATTTCAGCTGAATTTAAAAAATGTTATAGGTACTAATGTAAACCTACATCGAGTTGTATAGAGTTCCACTGACTGCGTAAGGTATAAAATATTGCCGTGACATTTACGTTACGGTCAGATATCGTTCGTTAAAATCCGCGAATTATTAAAATGAACAAGTATGGGAATTTTGAAGTTAATAAGAAGGGGCGAGTCGTTATTTATATTCTAGCAGAAATCGATATCGACATTTGAGAAAGGCAAGACGATATTTTTGTAATATCGTCCAAAGTTACACAGTGTCAATAGGCTGCGAGAGGATCTCATCTTTCTGCAAATATCTTTCGTTGCTAACTGAACTTGACGCGGTCAATTGCTCATTGAATTCGGTCGCCTAAAGAGGACATCGGTGCTATTTTCTTTCGCGACGAATATAAATGTTGTCGGTGATAAGATTGTTTCAATCGAATCGCCCCATTAACTGGCGCACGTTTTCCTGGAACCCTATGAAAATTGTATATACCCCGAAGATAATTGCGTATTATTTATCGCGAGAGATAAAATTGAAGTTTCTTCGCGAACGATCTAATTCAATTTTCCGCAATAACATTTTCACAGGCTTTCTATAAATGCTTCCTTCGAAGTTCTGTTTCGTGTTTAGTACATTTCAAATAATACTTTCCTGAGAATGATTGAAGTTCTTAAAATGTACAAATGTACATTCAATTAATGTAACGAAAATTGCACGTCCAAATCACTGTACCGTATCAACTGAATTCTCGAAGAACCACTTACACCAAGACACCGGCGAATCAGTTTCCACATTTTCACAAGATCAAAGACCGGCACCACCAAATCCACTAAAGATCCAGCGAAAAGTATATCAACGACGTGTTATCCACATTTCTCAAGCAATCAAATTGTTCTCCAAAGAACCTCGCCACTTCGGCCCCTATAACATTCACCCCGGCCAAGATGTTATCCGGCCGTGGCGAGGGTGACATCAATTTCAATCAGAATCCCTGATGTCGTGAGGGTAACGACCCGCAAAACTTTTATTACCATCGGGGTCCGCAAATTGCGCGTGGACATTCCCCGAGCGATGTTCCACCCGTTACCGCGCTCTCCATCAAAAATACCTTCCTCGTCGTCCGAAAGCTGCGACGCTTCGCGATTCGCCGAACTTTTCTCCGTCCACTTCTCTTTCGATCTCCAAGAAGAAGAAGAAGAAAAAAACTTGCTCGATTTCTTTCGCGTTTTCAATCTTGCGTCGAACTCGCTCCGACTCCGAACGTTTCCCTAACTACAGGGAATCGCGGTGTTCTTCCAACGGGGGCGTCAAATTAATATTCGCTTAGGCGGCGATTTATTCCGGCGTCCGAAATTTTCCGCCCAATTATATTTGACCGGTGGGACACTGCGAGCCCACGAGTCATTAGCGGGTCTCCAGTCCTGGAAAATTCGCCGAAACCTCCCGTTTCCCGCGATAGCGTCGCTCGTTCTCTGGGTAACACCATCTGCAGTGGGTCATGTGTCCCCGGGATATTTGTAGTGTCGCGCAGAGAGTCGGTTGCCGGCCGGAGAAATTCAGGTCGTCTTTAAATTAGACACAAATATTCCCATTTGCTGCGATAAGCTGCACAGAATGGCCGAAACGTCGCGGGCTCTCGGTGGTAAATTCGCGAGTACCGGCGGGCGTCGCTGTTTCTTAAGCAACTTAAATACTCGTTTCTTCCTTGCCGTCGCGACGGTGGTCCCGAGACTTTATTCGTTCCTCAAAAAAAAAAAAAAAAAAGAGAAAAAAATGTTCTGCTTTATCTGCGAGCTCACCAGATTCGTCCGTTTCTCTCACTCCTTCACTTCTTACGTTTCGGTTTCATTTAATCTCGCCCTCTGTCGAACTTGATAACAAAACATCCCTTTCCGGCGCTCCTCGCGAAATAAATTGCCCCTCAATCTCGTTAACAACACCCCCCGATAGAAATTCGTTTCCAATTTCGCTTTCAAAGATCGAGAAATAAGACACAGAACTAACCAACCGGCGTGCTCGTTAAATAGAGTCCATCAAAACGGCAAGAAAAAAAGATATAAAAAAAAAAAACGCCGTTTCTATCCGCTCGAATCTCTCCGCTTGATTCATCTCTGCTCCTCTTCGAAACGCGACGCATAGAAAGCTCGCGCGTCTCAGCCAGCTCTTTAGGCCGTTCGACTTCGAAACTCTCGCGAGTGGTTGCCTTTGCGGAGGCAAAGGGAACGCGTCCTCTCGCGGAGAGGAGTTCGTAAAAGTTCCGGGGCAAGTTTCATCGGCGATCTTTCGGCCGACGAAGTTTTTAAATAAGCCGTACGAAAGTTCCGATGAAACAGCGAAACACGCGGCGACGGCAAACCATTTCCCCTTTGCTTTCTGTCGTTGACTCGCTGGACGCGATTGGGAAAACGCGATTCAATGTATGGAATTCGGGTCGACGAGGCGCAAACACACCGTACGTCGTACGGGGGGCAGGAAGAGGCCGGTGGAATTTTATCGACGCCCCCGTGGTCGCTAGCCGCGGTCCGGAAGGTCGTCATGCCCGTCTTGACGCCGATGACCCGCGGTCAGGTGGTCTTGAGCGAACAGCGGCTCGGGAGTACGAGGAACCGCTGTCTCGTCGGTTCGGGAAATCGTGCTCCCGGCGTGGATTAAATTCGGGTCCGGACTGATGCAGGATCGACGGTAATTCGCGTGTCTAATTCGTTGGGTCAACGTGTACGAATGGTCGGGACACTTTGTGTGATTTTCGATGGACAGGTGGAAACGCAGAACTGGGCGGCAGGGTTGATTGTATTTAATTTAAGCGATTGCTGATGGCGACCTTTGCCCGCGGTTTAGTTTCTGGTGTTAATAATCGGTCGCGTCTAGTGTGACTTAACGTGGATACACGATACTGCTTGCGGGTAGTAGCGTCGACAGGATTGTTTGGGGTTTACTGTACTTTTTGGAGCTTCTTCTGCATGTTGGATAAAGTTGCGAACCGCAGGGTAGTCGGTTTTACTCGAGATTAAGAAAGAAAACGACACCTACATACGTGAAACTAGCGTGTCGGGGATGGGGGTTGCAAAACGTCAGTTGTCGAGATTCTTTCGTGTCCTCCCTCTTCGTCCAGCAAAGTTCTTCAAAATATTGTCTAACTTGCAACGCTGATAATAATTCCTAATCGTTAAACTGCAACACGTGAACGTTTTCAAATGAATCTACGGGTACTTCTTATATTAATAAGTTCTATAGGAATACTATAGTTCCTATGCTGCATTTCCTTGGTTCGATTTAATGGCAAGGGGAAGAAAGTGAAATTTTAATATATAAAGTATTCTACGTATGCTGCTCCTCCTCTACCATCGTGGAGGGTAAATAAAAACAGAAGCGTCGCGAAACGGCGCAGTTTCGCAATCGAAAAGTCTCGAAAGGGGTTGCAGCCGCGGCGAAAGGGAGAAGGAGGGATGTGGTTCTCGATGTCAATGACGTGATCCCCTCATCCCTCATTCGCTGTCCCTCTAGGCTGACGGGTACTTTCTCTCGCTGTCGTTGAAAAAATATTTACGCCGGCAAAGGCCGCCAGCCCGTAGATTTTTATTTCATTCGTCACGGATGGTACGAGGCTCGCGCGAATTGCGGCGACGAACAGAATGCTGATACACCCGAATGGAAAGCATACAGAGGCGGGCTTTGTTTCCGACAATTTCGTTCGCAACGCGACACACGGCGCGAAACGAGAACCGAGATCCACCTGGAATTGTGATAACGAAGGAAGCACAAACGTGAAATAACATTCGTGTGCGCTCGTTTGTTTTCAGCATCGACAAATTTCGATGCTCGTCGTACCACGTCGCGGCATTTTCCAATTTCACCAGCGTGAAATTTTGTTCAAATATTTTTCATACGGACAGAGTTCAATAAAATAATAATAATTACAATGACGCAAATGTTGTGAGACATATAAACAAGCTTACTTATGTATGACCACCGGACAGAACCGAAATGAATTAACAAAAGAAAGCGGCCTCGCCTTTAGAACTGGGCAGTGCCGGCCTTCCTCTTTCGCCGGCCACGTTAATGTCCGTAGAATCTTCCGGAAAAGAGCCGAGAGAAATTGCCCGGGCTAGCTGGCGAGTGTTCATCAAGGGTTGCGTCGCCGGTTCTACGTACGCCGCGACGAGCGTTCGAAGCAAGTTTCGCACGGAACAGTTGCAAAAACTTTTCCCAGCGGCACGGCCGCCCTTAATCCCGCAGTTTTCTCAATTCGAACGACAACCTGGAGCAAGTGGAACGGCGAGCATCGCGAGCACGCATCGCAAGACACCGGAGAAGTTCTCCGCGGAAGTGGAGCTTCTTTTGAACGAGGAATTTTTAGACGCGAAGGGAACGCAAGCAGAAAATAGCAAACGGTTATTGTGCTTTACAGAAAAATCTACGGGGAGGGGAGGGGGGGGGATGACTATTGTGCACCCTTCACCCATCTCCGGTACAATGAACAATTTAAAATATCCTCGACGGTGAAAACGAACGATTCTCGGTAGAAACGATCGAGAACTTCGGATCGGTGGACTGTAAAAGGTGACATATTCGCATACGAAGCGACGCGCTCTTTAACAGAATAATTCCGCTTTTCGATCATAATACTTCGCGCGAATCTGTTTCTAACCACGAGGAAGAAGGTGTACCGTATTAATCCCTCTCGGAGGCTGCAGAAAATCCGGAACGAGACACAGAGCGTTTCTTTCGGAGCGATGTTAATTCCGAGCTACTCGGTACCATTAAATCTGATTATCTTTATAAATCGCAGAGGACCACCCTCCGCGGTGGTCCCGGGTAATTTTATTAAACCACCGCGGGGAGAAGGCGTGGCCGACCCCGGCTCCGCGATCCTCCACAATGAAAAACGCGTTTCGTAGGCACGCCGTGAAATATCGCGTCGCTGCGTCCGACACGCAAGACCCCGACACTTCTCGATAAAACCTGGAAATTCAACGAGAATCCCACACCCCCGCGGGAATCGATGTTTCTTCCCGGGTCTAAGTAATACAATTGCGGTCGGGGCCAGCGTAACTCGTCGACTTTCAATGCGGCCGGTCAGGTAACCGCAGGCCCGAGTAACGAGAAGTTAGTTCTGTCGAGTAATCAGTAATGACGATCGGGAAACTTGCGCGCCGCGGATTTGGATACGGCGAGGTGAGGGTGACTCGCTGACCGGGTGAATTGGTAATTAATTGGATCAAGAGTCGGCGAAACTTGGACCGGTGTGCGTGTACGCGTCGCACAGTGTGGTATTTGGCCCGAATAAACCGGACAAATGTCGATTTTCAAAGTTTCGCGAAGGACAACAATTTTTGTTGTCGAGCAGACTCGATGGCACCCGTTTGTTTCTTAACCATTCTCTAAGACAGCGTTGCTTATCAGCGATTGATGAATCCTTCAAGGAATCTGTGTAAGTTCCGCTGTTATGGAAGCTTTTCAGGTAGCGTCGGTGATTACGAGAATGGTCCAAGCGAACAATTTGATGAATGTTAATTTACCAGTGGCTTCGTGTCCCATTGATTTGCATTGCGATAATGCGACAGGAAACAAACGAGCGTAGGGTAGGAAATAAAATGATTCGATAAACAGGAATATTAATCGCACTCCATAAAATATTTTTAATACTGCCACATACGTTACGAGGCATTTACTGATTACGTCGCCGTGCTGGCTTCAAAGACGGGCCAGCGGGTCGTTTGGGAGAGGACAATGAAAATGTGGCTTCCGAATGAAACCACGGGGCCTGGAAGGGTTAATCTGTTTTCGCGAAAGAGAAATATCGAGGCAAGTGGAAACCGCCGGGAAGATAATAAATAGCGAGATTAAAAGGCACAATGGCTTTGTTGAATTTGAAATGGAACAATCGGAAAGCGAAGAATTTTTTTTCCAGCATAAAGAGAGCTTTAAAATTTCCAAAACCCACTTTCGTTTAGCACCTTAATTAAATACGCATGGCGAAATTATTTCTCCGTTTTCGTTCGGAGAAACGTAACGCACACACGAAACGTTCTGCGTTACGTTGATTCGGAGGAGCAAATAGTTTCCGACGATATCGTAGCCACCGACTGATAAAGCCGAATTTCGCTCGAATGCGCTAACAGTTTTATCTCTTCTTATTTTTTTTTGGTTTTTCTGTTTTTTTTTGCTGCGTTTCAATTTGAAGCACCGAGGTACGGATCGTTCGAATCACAGACGACGATGCTCATCGATTCACCCAGGAATATCCCGGAGATATTTGCTCTGGAGTGGGAGTGTTATCGCAACTCGAATCGAGAAACAATGGGTAGTTGCTATTGCACTATACGCGGTGCACAATTTCATTTAATCACAGGGCCGTTAATTATTTTCTGCGGAGGGCTCGAATTTCGTGCGAATTTCGAGATCAAGCGAGCAGTATGAACATCGCGAAAAATATTCTCTTCGGTAAAGTTAAAAATGCTTGGCTTCGCTTTTCAAGGGATCACCGCGTCCCCAGAGTCGAAACGCGAATCGCGCCTCGAAATCAAACGCTGCGACATGCTTTCGAAAATTGGCACGCGTGAATAAGCAAACATGCACATTCTTGCGTCTGCTGACACGATCGACGGAAAAAAGGAATCTACACGTTTTTCAAGTCAATCAATTCCACGGCACGCCATCGTTTAGCTCCTCAATGGAAAAATTGGTAACGTAACATTGCCGTGGCGTAAATTCCGTTCTAACGAAACGCCTCGAACGAAAAACGGAATACGTGCGCGAGATAAATTCCACCGGGAAATAACGCATTCGACGTTGAACCAACGGCAGAGATTCATGCAAAATCCGGCCATTTCCCTTCATTCTACGCTGGAACGGCTTTCACCTATGAAATTCAACATTCTCGTGTCCAGCGCAGTCGGCAAGATGTACGGACAAGAGTGGTCAGACGTACAATGGCCCCCGTTGTCGTCAGAAACGACAGTCCAGCGCGGTGACCGACCACGATCGCGTCCCACGAAATTACTCCATTAAAATGGACCTGGAAATCCCGCGTCCCGATGCGCCCGTGCATGAAACGCGGCGGGAAACACTATGGAACGTTGGATCACGAGGAAACTACGTAAAATCTGCTGAAATTTACCGGTGACCCGTCGGTCATGGCCAGGGGGGTTAAGGGGGGCGAGGCGCGCGACACCTTGCGAAAATGTAATCTCTCTAAACTTTCCACCGTTCCATTCATTAACATCGCTTAACGCCAAGGAAAATGTTATTCGTGGGGAGGGGGTTTAAAGCTGGTTGTTCGTTCGCTTAAATGCGGGGTGAAATGATGGGGCTTGCGGGAGGCTTGACAAAAGAAAGGGGTGGCGAGTCGAAATTGTGTAAATCGTCGTTATATAAACCTACGCGCTCGATTGATATCACTTTTCTTTCGTTAGAAAGTTTCACATTTAAATGAGAGCCGACGAGGAAATATCCCTGTTGAATTTGTTCTTGGGTCTATAGAGTGTAGATCACGGTACAGGTGGCACTGGTAACCTATGTATATGTTTTTAATAATATATGAATGAATCTTGGGGCCCCCGTTTCAAATGAATTGGAAAATAATCGTTCCTACGATCCGAAGTGAAATGCTCATGAGGAACAAATTGTACAAGGGTTGAATAAAAAAGGCTATGCCGATGTAAAACCGGAATTTGATCATATGGAATACAATAGACGGGTTAAATTCGATTAGATCTGCGACAGAAGCGAGCCTTCTTACGCGCGAGCCAACGTATTAATAAACGTATTACGTTTATAATTCTACTTCGCGGCTCGAATTGCACTCGATTACCATTTATGCTTCGGAATAGAATTGCATGCGGAATTATTTCAGATATCGCTCGACTTTCCGCTGAAACGTGTTTAGCGCCAATGGAATCGTAAGTATAACGAAGACGACGACCTGCACCATGGACTGAATTGAAATTGTTGTAAATTAGCGTGCATTTCAATTCAATTAACCGTTGTGAAATTCGTCCGACCGAACCTGCAGAGGCTCTTCCATGCCACCTATCTGATTATTTAAATTATTTACAGCACGACATTAGGGGAAGGGCCGGCAGCGTTCGATCATGCTCGGGCGACAGATCAAACGAATTCCGTCGGATCCCCGTTTGAATTTCGTCGTCGACGACGATGTCGTAAGGCTTCACCACGGGCCTGCGTCAATATCGACCCGACTACCGCCCGTCGTGCACCCTTTCGTCCTCCACCCCCTCTCGCGAACCCCCTGGTGCACGTACGTGCGAGAGGAAACAACGAGCACCGCCGCGCTGAAATATGCACACCGAACGACGGCCTGGAGAATGCTCGCCGACTGTTCGCCACGTTGAATTTCGGATACAGTTGTATGCTCGTGTCGGAGGAAATTATTATTTCTTTAATAGGCACTTTTCGGGCGAATGGCGGACAATGAAAGGGGGCTTCAAGTAATTGTATTATTATAAATGCACAGTATCTATTGTTAACAACTTTTCTTAATTTTAATGCGTTAAAGTTTTATGACATTCATGTATCAACATTTTCCCCTTTCAATTTATTGGAGAATTGAGCTGCAAGAGTTTAAAATGGAGCAACACATTTTTTAAACGATTCAGAAGTATTTTATGTTTATTTGACCTTGTGGCGTTGTACGGAACATCTGTATTGGATTAACTTTAGGTTATTGATAAATCTGATAATTATTTGCTCCAAAATGTAACGGGAATTCGATGCTATACGCACCATTAATGTAGGTGTTTGTATAAGGATTCGCGCGCGAGGCAAGAGTACAAACGCTGCAAGGGGATGTGGACCGTGCGTGGTCAGACGCGCATTCGGATCCACGTATTGTCAATGGGTAATATATATTTATTATTTTGTATTCTTATTATTTAGTATTTCTATTCAGCTGCATAATTTACACAGAGTTCTGTAGGGTCCTGAATCACATTTCCACGAAAATTCGACCGCGCTAGCCGTGATTAATAGACTGTCCAAAGAGTTGCATGGGAATCTCGCGGAAGAAATTGGCTAGTGAATTTCGCGCCACGATTAACCGTTTTCGTACACGTTCCTCGACTTTCGTCGGGCTTGCATTTGCATTTCTTGCGGCAGTTTCTTACCGCGAGTGTTACGCGACACTACACGCTGTAAATAACACTTTCAGATCCGCTAATTGAATATTACTTTATCAATCGAATTCACTATCGTCCAGCACCGGATTAATTCCTCTTCGATTTACCGAAAGCATCGATAGAAAATCCCAACGAAAAATTACGACAACACCAGCTCCGACGTTTTTCACAGCCGCGTTTCCCCCGAGAACTTTGAATCGAACGAAAACAAAAAAATACAGATCAGAAGCACGAGCGGAACGAAAGGAGAATAAGCTGTCGCGAAGATCCCCGTTTTTTTCCGTTTTCCTCTAACGTCTCAACAAATTCAAGTGGAGCACAAGTCAAAGAAACTATTACGACATCTTTCGCGTACATTCTGTAGCAAGGAATCCTACTGTTTAATTCCAATCGCAATACAGCAAATCACCGCGCAAGGAACCGAATCTGCATAACTCCCCCGCCAGCCGAAACTCACCCTCGCTATTAAAACACACCCGCACGCAAACATTCAATTGCGGGGAATAACAAACGTCTTCTTCAAACAACCATTCCGGACGGCGCAATAAACGTTCCAGCCCCCGAAACGTTCAGCGGTTAGTCGCGTGTCATCCCATTCCAGAGTCCTCCCTCCGCAAGATTCGAACAATCTCCTTAACCCAGAGACCCATCAACTACGACGCGCTTACATCGGGTCTCGTTAACGTTAACCCCGATGTCCTGGGCCAGAATGTCCCTCTTGCCAGCACCGATTCATCACCGGCTCGATTCATGGAGATACGAGAAAATAATGGAAGCTTCTTCTGATTCTACGAGAACCGCTTGGAATGTTAATGGATGTGGTAGAGCGAGCCCGTCTTTTTTCCTTTTACACAACGTAATGTCTCTAGAAAAAGTGGATCGTCCTTGGACTTCGTTCAACCCCTATCGGTCTTCAACGATTTGTACATGTGCACGATCTGCGGTGCCAGGGTGGAGTTTCGTTCGACGAAGTTACAATGTCATTTATGAATCGATACCAATAACCACATTCGAGGATCAGGACTACCAATCTGTTCATTATTCATCCGGAGAATAACAAATAGTCCGAATTTTATGGCGCACAATAAAATTGACCACCCCAAAAATCTGCACGGTGCACGATGTCTCCACAGTCTCTGAGATCTCGTTGACGCGAGTTACACGCTGGCAGACATCTAACGAGACCGCGTCTCCGTCTCATTGCTTTCGATTTCTTTTGAATGCACATTTTTCCCCCCCGATCGCACGAAGAGAAGGGGCGAAAGCGACGGATAAAAATAAGGAGAGGGTAGACCAGAGTGTAAAGAGGAGGAAGAGAGAGAGAGAGAGAGAGAGAGAGAGAGAATTAGAGAGAGTGAGAGAGGAGAGACGGCTGGTAGGCTGTTCAGGTCGCGATATACGTAGAGGAGCGTATCGATCGCCGTTGCCTCCCGTGGTTCTTGGCCACGAGACAGACGAAGAGCATGCGCTAACTCAAACCCCAGTCTGTACGACGTTTTATCCTCTGTTTGCACTTCTTTCCGTTCCGCAGCCTCCATCACGATCGTTTAATTCACCCCGTCCTCTGACTTCGTCGCCGCCTCCTCCCACCCCGATACGGCGTTCGTCGCCGTTTCTGTCCTTACCTAGGAAGCGGCTCCGAAAAAGGAGCCCGCCGCAACATTTCTATGGAGCCGGATCGATGGCGGAACGACGAAATCCCGAAGAACCATCCCTGCGCGTCCGAGCGCGAGAGGTTTGCCTACGATACTTCGTTCGGAGCGCGATTCCATAAAGCGTACTTCTTCGTTCGATGCAGAATTCTATTGAACCGTGCTTCGTTCGTAACGTGATAACTAACGACATAATCCGGCAATTTCATTCGTTCCACGCGCCGAACAGGAACAAGTTTCCTCTGTTCGAACCAACTTCCACCACCCGCTCGTGCTCGTCGAACGAAATTGTCCAATTGAAAATGCACAGATCTCTTCGTTCGCGTCGCGGCGACGGTCGCAGAGAGGAGGAGAGAGCCTCTTCGCAACTTCCGCGCGAGATTAACGACCAAGCGGCGAATTTTCACCGGCGGAAGCGGCAGCTGCCGGAAGTGTATTGTTCGCGTGTAACGCGCACGCGAGTAAATTGTCTGGCGTGATCCGCGCCGCGATTATGCTGCTCGACGTGCCGTCATTTTCCATGCAAATTGGTCAAACTCCTGTCGCTGGAAATTCGTCTGAAGCCGTCTGGGGACGGTTCTTTGAACAAACAAGGGGGGGAGGAAATTCACGAATCCCAACAGGTGTAGCTCGCCGACAAAAGGACTCGCGCTGGGCGGGCGGGTGTGAATCTTGAGAAATCTCAAAAAAAAAAAAAAGAGAATGGGCGGACGAGGGGTTGACGAAGATTCGAATTGTTCGAGGGGATATCGGGTTACGCGTTTCCATGATAAACGTGGCTCTACGGCTTCCCTTTAAACCGCTGAAGAAATACGATAGCCTCGTTTGACCAATGGTCAGATACGGGGCACGAAAAAAAGGGGCGAAAGATTGGGGTTTCTCTGCGATTTGGTGGATCTGCGAACTCGATGCGACTTCGATATAAGGGGTGTCGCTTTTTCAACCCCTTTGTTTCTACGAAATCGTAAGCTTCAGTTTTCATGACAGGTGTGGTTTCTTTCGTCCTTTTAACGGGACAGCGGGGGTAAGTTGTGTGAAATTCAACGAAACGACGTTGAACTTTGTCTCTGCGATCAAGCGTAATAATAGAAAGAGATGTTTCGAAGCGGTCTAGTCATATCAATCGAATTAATTAGTTTGCACACCTGACAGCCGCCCAGACTGATATAATAAACATGAGACACACCTATGTGCATCTCCGATGCACGCTTGCACGTCAAACATCAGTTATTGATCGAACGGTGAGAATGATTTAACGCAATCGAAATTATCGCACGAGTTACCCAGTCGAACTGGATATTCCATGAGACACCATAGGATATTTAAGCGGTCATCACGCAACACGACATACCGTGTTCATACCTGGTAGCCCATTAATGCTGCTTGTAGCACGTGATTCGTGGTAATTAGGACAACGCCTAGTACTCGCACCATTGTGCGTGTTCGTATTACATATTGCAAGAACGAGGCTGTAACCATCCCTGGTCCATTTTACAACCCCCCCCCCCAAACCTAACCCAAGCCTAACCCTGACGCATTTCTCTCGTTATGGAATGACATTATCGAGAGAACCATTGCAACAACTCACAGTGGAAGCTTTTCCATAAAATTCTCGATAAATTTCCGCGCCATTGAAATGTTGAGAATATTTATTAAAGCTGCGATTTAATACAACGAGATGAGATAGATTTTTAAGAGTAATGAGAGAACGAGCTGAGAAATTTCTGAACGACGTTTCCTATCGTTATCCATCGAACCCTGAAGCACCTGTCTCTAACCAGCCCGCCTATCGGACACCTACAAGCACTCAGGACTTTCAAACCGATTCGTTCGGCACCAAACATACTCCACGATATCTATCATATCGGTATCATATCGATATCTGCATCTTACCTTGCGTGGTGCCGTTGGGTTGGCCGGCCTGCGGTATCCCTGGATAAAGGGGTGAGGGATGCGGCGAGGGTTGATTGCTGGGCGGCCCTATAGAATCCGGATTGGCAGTCGTGGGGGTCGGCGTGGCCGATGCTACTTGCTGAGATTGTTGGGATTGCTGTATCGTCCCAGCGGACATGGGTGTTCCAGCGGGGGTGCCACCACCGCCACCACTGCCACCCGTACCAACTAAATCAGCTGGTTGTTGTTGTTGAAGCTGTTGTTGCTGCAGCTGGGGCGTTTGTTGCGGCGTCGGAGGCTTTTGGCCGTCCGGCGAGTCGCAGGTCGTTTCTGGAAGGAAACAGAACGAGGGACTATTGGTTAGACGGGATGTCAAGATGCTCGACGGAATACACGGAAGAGTTCCACGCAGAATTCTGTTTGGTTAAGGGGTGGCCGGTGTTTTCGGATTGCTTGAGCACGGAACCGGTGAGATGCAGGGATTTATTGGCGGAATATCCTGCGGCGGAGGGAGGAGACGATGATCGTTGAAATTGAAGCGAGAGAAGTATGCTGGTTTGGTTTATTTTGATATTCCGGCGGGTTGAGTGTGTTCGGTATTACTGTTGGAGTGAGGGCTTCGTTTTTGTGAAACGAGAAGTATCGTGGACATTTCAACCCCCGCGTAGGCAACGTCAATTTCTTACTAAGTTTGAAGATTTAATAAGGGCTCGTCCAATCTTCGTATTCTGAGCATCATTCAATTTTCCCTTGGTAAACTGTGCGCGCTAAAATTTCCACTTGAATTATCTGTAACTATGATAAACAGACGGTACCTGCTGACATAGTAATGAATATAATCCTAACAGAATGTGCCTCGTTTAATCATTCACGTTATCATTGACGTTATCGATTCCAATTTCGAATCAATACGCGAACATGGAAAACCATTAATACAACGTGGAAGCAGAATGATATTCATTAAAAAAAAAACAAAAAACAAAGCAACACTTTTCAATGGGACGTTATCACGAAACGGAAACACGTACACGTCACACAGCCGATGGTTCCGGAAATTGGGGCCACGTCTGCGCCATAACAAGCGTCGAAATCTAATTATGTTCTTTAACGTTTCGTCTTGCCACTCGTGCCTCGTTTCCGTGGGCCCGTGGTCCCTTATTTCCGGACCAGTCAGAGGTGAACAACTCCTGCAGAATCGAAGGATTTGTCTAGAGCGTTCGAATAACGTTTCGAGCGATAGAGATCGCGTCTCAGGACGGTTCAAACTTGGAAACTCTCCTGATGCTCTGCCATTATAGGCGCTTCTGTGTGGATATAACTCGTGTGCGCAGATAGCAGTTTCATGGTGCGGTGTTTACTTGCTTTCGTATGGTTGGTTTATGGGCGTTTACAGAGGCACGAACTTGTGTGGTGAGAGTAACGAAGGGGAGTTGGGGGTGGGCGATGGATAAGCGAACGTATCGGAGCACGTGAGCAGAGTTTAGCGAATTTGATGAACTTATAAATTCATAAACATAGATCGGAGGTGCTTCGTATACCTTTATTATAACAATGGTACACACGTGTGATTAATTCGAAGAGGTTTCAATGTTGAGATGTACACCCACTGTGCTGTAGGTACTGTACACCTTCCGAAAATAATTTAAATAACGGTCTTTAAAAATATTCGCCGGCACACCGGTTGAAAATCACTGGCCTAGAGACTACCGAACGAGCTCTAGGATAGAAATATCTCGTATCTGTGTTATTGTTACGGATGTGTACTACCTCGTTAGAGGGCCGAGGGAAACAATTGCGAAGTCTTCGATGGTGTGTGAAAGTTGTTGTGTGTTAGTTTCTAACTGTTGAATTTTTCTTCTGGGCTTCGAGGGGCAACAAGTAAATACAATTTATAATTTGAATAATTTTAGAGCAATCACAGCCATGCCAAATAATTCAAATTTCTAACACGCCTACCGCGTAAATACAGTCTTGTCTGCGCAAAATGAAGTATATGAATCATAGATTTTCCAGCAGGTGGTACGAAACGGTAAAAAAAAGGGGAAACTCACCATTTTCCGGAAACGACGTGGACCTTATGACGGGCAGTAAGATTCCTTTCTGTACCAACTCGTCTCGGCTAGCTCGTACAGAGATTTTCCTCTCGAGCGCTGCAATCGCGCAAAACAACCCCCAGTTAGACACCCCCATTTACCGACGAATCATCGCCCATTGTTCATTAAACAAGAATAAGAAAATAATCGACAACCGTTTTCCAATCTAGCGTCGTATCGTAAAACAACCTGATAAGTACTTACATAGCGAGGCAGCCTCGAATTTATCCGATTTCTTTTTCCGTTTCCATTTCCACGGCTTGAAGAGTCTACCGAGGGCTGAAAATTTGCTTTTCCTTTCCAGGGGTGGTGTCCTCGCCCCCGAGCCCAAACTATTCGTTCGCAATACTGCCCCATTTTGCTTTTTCGCTGCAACAATCGAGAACAGAAACAAGGTTATTTATTTCCGAAGTATTTGAAATATTCCATACAGTACTACGATTAGCAGACACGCGAAAGAAGAATTTGACGACAGATTTCGCGACGATATTGAAATTAGAATTGAAACGAATGCCGGTAAAACCAGGGGACGGTGTGCTTGTCAATAATTGCACTTGCCTTATCGACTAGGGATACACTTCTCACGCTTTCCTGCTTTTCCAGGAAAAAGCAGACCAGCAGTTTCTACATTACCGACGAGGGATGAAACATCCCTTTGATAATATCCCCGGCACCCTTGTACCAGTCGGGAATCAATCAATCGCTCCAACGAAACAAATTGCAGGCCAAACATATAACAGTTACCTTGCGTCCGCGCGATTAAAGAACAACGAGCGAAAAATACAATAAATTCGGGGTCCGTAAAATCGAATTATCTACAATCCAGGTGTAACTCTTCGAAATGAATCAAATGTAGCAAGCCTGTAAAATATCGGAGAAAATCCACATTATCTCATTATCGTTTCCATCTGAAAGGCAAGAAAACGTCAACGCGTACTCCGAGTCGAGCCTTTTAAAAATCTTTCCATCAAGTTTTATTGGCCCCCGTGCTCCCCGTAGTTTCAGGAGGCAAAAGCCCGGCGGAAATGCGCGAGAGGAAAATGGGAACGCATAAAGCTCGACTGTAATGCAATGAAAGATGACTTCCATTTCCTTGGAAGTGGATCTTATTTTCCGGGGTTATTGTCCCTCTCGAGGTGGAACAGTGTTTACAGCTGTTGGACGTAGGTATATTCGCCGAGAATCGTATCGAGCGTGAGCAACTCTCCCTCTCTCTCCCTCTTCCTCTCTTTCATGGTTCCGTTCCTCTTAACTCATTGTTAGACGGCCATGTCGATGTCACCATAAAATCAATAACCGACACCGTGGCCCCATACATATTTAATGGCGGTCGTCTTTCATGAAAATGTGCATTCTGCGTGAAAAGCCGTTTGGAAAATCAACTCGATGAATTTTTCAAACGGGTGGAATTAAAAATCGGGCAAAAATTGAAACGGAGAAACGTTGGAGCTGAAAATCAGTTTCGTAAGCTCGGGGAATTGACGGTACTAGCTCGGACAGCAAATAACGTTCAATTCAACTCGGCTTTGAGTGTCCAGCTAACCGCTCTCCCTGCCGATAATTTCAAACTTTTACCGCCGTTCCAACCACCGCTGACCGCTAATTAATTCGCGCAATAACAGTCTCTGTTGATAACTAATTAATTCACGGGCCGGTCAATCCGTCGTGGTCGTCGCGATCGTCGAACGATCGAGGACTTCCGATATTTCCCGATCTATAAAGCGAAGACTGCTTGCGCAAAGGAGAAATTACAGGCGGCTGCGGAATTGGAGAGAAAGCGGCAATGTAATACATTTTAATAAAAGCTAGCATTAAATTTTAATAAGGCACTCGATATAATAAACTGCGCCAGGACTCTGCCTAAAACAACTGAACCAACATCGCAAGCCCGTCGATCGCAAGGCGTTTCAACCACCACGGAACGAACTCCGCCCTCCAGAGAAAAAGGTAAATCACCCCCTCCGTAAACCTGTCTGCCGCAGATATATTCTGATGAGCGTCGATGGCGCATATCAGCGTTCGCTGTAACGCCTCGAGCAACAGCTACGTGTGTAGGTCGCGTGTCTTTCGGCCGGGGGGGGGTTGAAAGAATGCGAACAGCACGGGGGAAAGGAAGGGGGACGCGTCGGTGGACGGAAATTTCGGGGAGTCCCCGGGCGGAGAATAATGGATGATAACGTGTGGTAGGGCAGTTTCGTCGGGAACGTCGATTATCAGCCTCGAGCATCCCTCGGGGACACTCCTTGGCTGGAGGATCTCCTAAACGGAATTCTTCGCGCGCAGGGGTGTAAATTTACTTTGGCTCTTACGGCACCCGACCAACCCGGACCTCCGAACGTCTAATTGGGGCGCAATCGAACGAGGCACAAGTTCGATCTTTCTCTCGGGGCGCGAGCGAACTCGATGCCACCGGAAATAGCTCGAAGGTGGAATTTCCTGTCGGCTTCGCGCGCGTGCGTTTGACGTGCGCGCGCCACACGCTTTCGTGCTTGGCGCAGCGTTTTAACGCGTCCGACGCTGTTAGGAAATCCCACGTTCGGAGGAGCCAAGCTGTTGGCACGAGACTCGACGGGCGGGCATTCCTTGGCAAGCATCGCGGTCGATCGCGGCTGAAAATTGTTCGAAGAACGCTCGATCGATCGGGTATGCGATATCCGTCTCGAACTGCTCCACATTGATCGAGCATCGTGGACGCTCGAGCTGCGGAAGCATCGTGTCTTTCGAGTTCCGAGCGCGGGTTCAATGGTCAGGCGGGAATTCGACGAACGGGTAATTATTGTCGCAAAGGTATGCAGTTCGAAAGAGGTGCCGCGTATGCTGCATACGCGTGCGTGAGTGCGATTTTTGGTTGGAAGAATTGAGGACGTTGCAGCGAGAAGAATGAAGCACCAGTTTTGACCGTTTTTTTTTTCTTCTTTTGTTACAATGAGTTACGATTGAGCGATTTATGGCAATCTTTTTTCTGTGTTAACTACAAACGAATTTAGCAACTTGTGGGGTGCGTATAGTACTGGGCGAAACTATAACGACCCGATCGTGATGATTCTGTGTAGCTCAATTTCCTTGGCATTAATGTATTAATTAAGCGAGGGTATAGATTTCCTTGCACGTCAGTTTCTCGTTCGCGAGACTGCACGAAAATGATGTACAATGCATTGAAGTCTTTGTCAGACAATTTAATTAAGCCTTATAACTCGTCAATGTCGAGCGGTGATTAACTCTCGCAACTTCGTTACATATTACAGCGCGTTAACGTTCTGCCTGTATATCCTTCTCTCTTTGTATTCACAGGTGAACGTCGTTGCGACGAAATTCCACGGAACAAAAGTTGTCGCACATTTCATCCGACAGAATTTTCGTGCTGTCCTACCCTTGTCCCGACAGCTTGTCGCCGAACTGCTCCCGAGCAGATAGCATTCGGAAGAAAATTCACGCTCTCGCGGACCATCGTCGATAAATCGAGCGCGGTTTAAAGCAGCCACGGAATATTCTCCATCGTCGAATTCAATTGGACCTCGAAGGATGGACGATTCGCGCCGGCCGCAATCTGCTGTTCCGCGTAGAAAAGGGATGAAAGGGATGGTATATTGGTGGTTCGCGAACCGAAGTGGAATAATTGACGCGACAAAGCGCTTCCGGTGCCCAGGAGGCGTATTCACGCGCGTCAAAGGCCGTCAAGAGCCGTTGCACCGATGTGCATCGTCTACCGTGCGCGGACAATGGCAATATTAACGCGACGATGGAGTGGAGCATCCATTGTTCCAGATCGCGATGCATCTTAACGCGACCCGGCCGTTATCGCTGGAAGACGCGCGAGGAGCGAAAGACAAATCAGACGTCGACCGTTGTTCGACATGCCGCGGTACTCAATTCCGTTGATGTTTTTTTTTTTTTTTTGTTTTTCGTTCCTTCGGCTCTTGTCGTTGATTCTGTCGCCGCCTTGGCAATGGCGGACAGGTCGATAAGAGATAAGATTGCGAGGTGTATCGCGTAACGTATCTAATCGATCGAACCACGATCTGGCGTACCTGCAATTCGCGCGAACGGTTTTACGGATTTCATTTTTCCAACGAACGAAATTGCACTTTCCACGCGGACGAGATAGCAGTTTCAGTCGCTCGCATTCTACTGGGCGGTGTCTCACAACATAATAGAAGCTTGTTCGTTGGTGGATACGTGTACGGTCGGTTCTGTAGAACGCGAAGACCTTTACGATAAACGGGAAGAGCATGGAAATATACGTACCATAAATTTGATTTGTTATACTTGCATTTTATACACCGTATGCATGCGTAAATTAATAAAAACGAATATTATAATACATTCGAGTAATTTAGTTGTACATATCTCACAAGCACTGTTCGTTTCAACATACTTGAATAGCAACTTTCTTTATGAATTTTTGCATCGAATTCTACTATTTGCAAAGCCCTCGTCATAATTATCATCATGCGGTGATTAGATTTCACAGCGCAGAGGACCTCACCGTGGTTTCAAGCCCGCAACAATGTAGACACTCCCGAATCGGGACCGTCCCTACTATTGTTATCATTAATATTCCCGTAATCGTATTACCTTGACCGCCCGCGAGGCACGTAACCAACCGGTAGCCCTAATCTCGCCAACGAATCCTCTATCAAGAAGCGCCGACGCGACCCCAAACTCGGAAAGATCTATTTCACTGGCCGGGCCATAAAACACACCCTCGCATTCCCCGACATCAACGCCCTGAACCCCTAACCGGCCACGCTGGCGCACAGGCAATATCGTGGCAGTAACCGCTTATGTTCCTCAACGCCCTAAACACCCTAATCCCTAACCTCCGCCGTTAAAACTTCCACCGAAACGACCGTTCACCTCCGGCGAGCTATGTACTTACTCATCGGGCACTCTCGAGACCGCGACGGGATTCTTGAACGCGTTATCGAATCACGCGGCAATTAAATCCATGCCGGGGCACGTGTCGCGTATGCATTGCGCTCGATAACGATCGATAACGAACTTCGCCACCCGATACGGGGGCATAGGTGTGCACAACCGCACAGGGCAGGACGCCACGTTATTCCCGACCGGAGCTGGTTAATATGGAACCGGCGACCACCGGCCCGCGCATTTAGGTACACGTACGCTTGCGGTAGTTTAATCCTGCCGGGCCGAAGGGATTCGACGAAATCCGGCCTTCCTTCGAGGGGTTCACCACCCTGGACTCCCGTTCGACGCGTAAACAAACGGAATTCTTATCAGCGCGTACGCGATCCCGCGGAGAAATTCGCGGCCGTTCGAGCGAAGATTCGCGATTCTGCGAAACGATTGCCGCAGAAGCGTACAAACTGCGCTAGCGGGAAATGAATTGCCGTCGTTAGGACGATACCGAGGGGGTGACGGCGAGCCGCGGGGACGATTGCGAGGAACCCCTCGACGGAGTTACAGCATCGATGGCCGCGGGAGGGCAAATGGTCGTCTCGACTACTGTGTCGCCCGTAAGCCGTAAGGGCTGTTGGCGTCGCTTTGACGCAACAGGCACATGCCCACTGGAACAATGGACAAGCGTTATTGTTCGAGAGGTCTCGAACCGTGGCGAGCGGCTTATAAGCTGACGTCTTTGCTCGGCCGACCGGTTAAATGGATACGCGAAACAACGGGACAGACTAGAACTTAATAACGGACTGTAGGATAGGCTTAAGGGATGATCCGCGGGGGAGAAACGGTAGAGTACGGCGGTGGAAATTGTATTCGTTTTTAATTGAACATCGCGTGCACGATCGTCGTTGGACAGTTCGAGGCGCGACGATGTTTACGGTGCAAATCATGGTAGTGACAATTGACGAAATACTTATTTAATATATCAAAAGATACTGACGAGCCAGGCACAGTACACGGAATCGTGTTTTACCGTTTATTGGCGAACGGTGGAATTGGAAATGTAAAATAATTCGGCGTGCTGTAGGACGGGCGTTAATTATACGTGATCAGGTGTTAACAGGTACGGCTAACGTGTGCTCAGCATGTGTGTACAATAAATAAATGGACTACCGGTTTTAGGTATTCCTGTGTAACGTGCAAAGAGTAATCTGCACTTTTTGTGTAAGTGTAAGCAATTGAAAGTGTATTGCTGTTGCGTGTACAACAATGAATTACTAACGTGACACCGGATTTGCAATTATTTTCATCAAATATTTCGCGGATGTATCGATGGAATAAAAATGAATTAGCCCTCGAGCAGTGCGATAACACTCTCAATTATGCAAATTACAGCCATTCTTCCTGACATAATAATTACTCGACAAGTTAATGATACTTGTCGCACGCTAGGGGGGGGCTGAGGAATCGGTGGCACATGGTGAATATGATGGGTAAACAAAGGGTGAAATCGAGGGGCAACTCGAAAGGGAAAGCATTGGGAGATAACATCATTACGATGGCACGACGTTACGGGCTCCATTACAATTCGCTTGTGAAACTAAATTCAATAGAATCCTAAGTAATCATTGCTGTAAGCTCTGACAAGTTTAGTGTACACACTAAGCTAGAAACGCCCTGCAAATTTACGAAGAGGTTCTGAAGTCATTTAACAAAATTCTTAAAGAACGCTGGCATATCTCCTGGCAATATTTTCGATATTCATGAAACAAATCCACAATTATCGTTCGATGGCCCGCATCGAGTAGTATCAGTGAGATTAAGCGATCGGCTATACCGCGCGCACATTCTTGCTTAAAAGAAGAAAAAAAAAGGCCGACCAATGTGTAACAGACGCAACGCAGCAATTGCACAATCATCACAAAATCCTGAACAAGTGACTCAACGCTGCAAAATTTGTCCACTCAGTATGCTCCAATATCTATATCTGTTTCGCGCAAATTAACACGGTCGCAGACAACTCCAAAATCCCAAAAGAGGAAGAGATCCAACGATCTACCCCCTCGACACCTCAATCTCTTATTTCCCAGTCTAATCGGCATTCTCGTGCAATCCACAACGGAGCAAGGTGCATCTGAGGTAATCCCAGAAGCTCGTTTCGCGTTTCATGAAACGCCACCTGTACCAGTTCACGCACCACCCCCTGCGCTCCATCATCCCCAGCAACGCGGGTCCTCGGCGACCCCTGAGCAACCTTATCCCGCCAATACCCCATCTACCCGCTGTCCAGCTCGTAATCGATAAACCCTTTTCTACCCAGACTGCGACCGCCCTCAAAACGATCCTGTCGCCGCGACTAAACAATCCCTTTTAGGAGGACATCTCTAATGGAATAACGAGCTCCAGACGTTTTCGGCCCAGGCACACGTTTCCAGACGAGCGAAAAGCGCAGAGATAAAACGAGGGTGCAGTGGTTAGGGCACGTTGGCCCCAGGCACAGCCCTTTCTCTGGCTAAGGCTCGCCGCTAAGGGATGCTGGGGCGTTGCCATGGAGACGCCACGGTGTTTTCCGTTCCCCAATTACCTGGCCGCTGGTTTGCCAGCTTGTACCCCTGAAACGCATTCTTGCGGCGGCGGAGACGAGTCGATGCACAGGTGTGTTCGCGTGGATACTTTTCCCGCGGTGTGTACATAAGTCGAGGGGACACACTCTCGTCTCGAGTACGACACACAGCCCCCAAGGAGACAATGGTATCACGGAAGATCGTTTACTTCGATTGACACACACGTGCCTTCATCTCTGAATGCAATACGTCTTCGGCGAGATTGAGATACGAGGGCGGAATGGAATTTCGATCAGCACGGAGATACCTGCATATTCGCGAGGGGTAGCTTGGTCTGCGGCGGCTTCAAAGGGATCGAAGAAAAGGGAATTTCATCGGGAGGCATCTGGAGTGAAAGCGTTCAGGGGTTCGATATGTGGAAATAATTATTTTGTCGTCGCGCCGAGGTAAGTATTGCGAGAATATTGGAAATGCAACGGCCACAATTTTCTTCGGACTATTCAACCACTTAAGCTTCACGAACGAAACCTTATCGATTCTTATTCGGTCGACGTTCATTCGCAAACGACGCGTACTGCTTCTTCGTGATTAAAGCTGCATAACAAACGAACAAACATACGAAGAAACTGCGACTGTTTTCCAACCACGCTCGGTAAATTCTGTATAAAAAAATGACAAATCCAAATTTTAAGCGGTTGATAAATATCATCCTAACATGCACAGCATTGTCAAGAAAACTACGCAGAAGGAAAATCAACCCTTAACGACACTCCAAGACGTCTGCCCGTTTCTCCGCTTCGAGTCGCGTCGAGTGAAATACAGGATCCGTTCCGGCGCAGCAGCAGGAGGGCAAGGGCCATCGATCTATCTCATTGTCCCTATAATTTCCTCCAGCAGTTGGAAACAAACACGCAGACGGTAAACAGACGTGACAGACGAACGGACGGCCGCCGAGCCTGTGCAACCGGAACGCCGCCCCAGCGGCAGACAGTATTTCGCGGCACAAAGCAACGAGAAACCATAAAGCCACCCCTTGGTTTGCCGTGGGCCGCACCTTTCGCCCTTTGCGCCGCGCCACGGGATCGAATCACCATTATTCGCCGTCCCTGCCCGGCTAAATGCTCGTTAATCCCTAATTGCATCCCCCACCGCCCACCCCCACCCGCCTAACACACGGATGTCCACGCTGGTTAGCGTTCTTTCTTTCGCGCCTTCTTTTCTTCTCGCGCGGATATTCGACGACTTTTTATGGCGTCGTAGCTGCCACGCCGCTGTATGCGTACGTGTTCCACCGTGAAAACTACCAATTACAGTTGGAAATAAAGGAGGGAGCAGGATTGTTCGGCCGGACGATTTTTGGTCGCGCTCGAGCGCGCGGCGACGTCGCCCGATTTTTGCTCGTTAATTCTTTTTGCTCGTCCACGAGACGCCCGCGTGTCCGGTTTAATTTCAAGTGGACACGTGACGGTGTTTCTGGGTGTTGGTCGGTTCCTTTGGGAGGGGCGAGGGGGTGAGGGGGTGGTGTGATGATTGTACTCTCGACAGAATATATTTATATTTTTGCGATTAGGATATGAACGGAACATCGAATGGTGAATTTTAATGAGGCGCAGAGCGATTGCCTTGCGGATATTTTGTGGAAATGTCGTTTTGCGATTGTCGGTGTGTTACGGTGTTGCCGTAAAGACGTGAATAATTTGCAGTTTTTAGGGATGTTCTTGGATACGCCAGTAATTGGAAGTTACGTCCGTTTGAATTCGTGTATCTATAAATGTGAAAAATTTGTACGCCTGCAAACGGAGCACGCGGACGTACCAATTAATTCACAATGGACTGGTTCATGACCATTGCATTGATCGTGTAAAGTTGTCGATGAGCGCAGTTGGATTAAGTATATATTATTTACGAGACTGCGTTGATATTTAGTTCGCATGCATCGGTGTTGCCTGATTAAACGCGCCTTCGAAACAAGTTGAAATTTCGCTTTAATTACACACCCTGACATTTTAATTAAAAACGGGGTAAACATATACATACCGGGAGGCCAAATGCTATTCAAATTACTGCCTTTAGTATAAAAAATGTTCCGCGTTCCTTCGTTTATTTTCCTTTTTAACTGAATGGTTGCCAACTTTCTGAAGCTATCGTTAAAAATTGTGGCTCACCGTGGCGTGAGCATGTTTGAATAAAGCAACGCTTATTCTCGAACGAAAGTAATTACACAGCGCCAGTCTAATTAACGAGTTGTCTATCGAAGATAAAAGGATAAAATAATTACACGATTTTTATATCCCCCTTTTTCTATACGCCATCGTTCGTGTAACACGACAATTCATCTCAGTGTACCCAGTGAACAAGAAAAACGTCGTGCGATTGAATGTTCTCGCAATTAAACACAAAGGAATAATGGATCCCACTGCAATTGATAATACACCGTGCGGTTCCGATCGGTCCTTTGTTTAACCACAACAATACGCCTGGCAGAACATCAATTATTACTCATTCCAAATATGGCGAAGCAGTTAAAATTACATCAAGTTCACACTTATTATTAGACTGATCATTTTCTTTCGCGCCTATTCAATTCTTTATTCAAGCTTTCTGCTGTTACCTTGGTTTCATCTTTACCCCACTCTTAGTATCATTCACGTGTGAATAAATTTCTGATACGTAGGTGAATAAAATTTTGGAGAATTTGTCGAACGTTCAACCTTCGTACGGAAATCTAGGTCAGTCAGGCTCGAAACGAAGACAGGAACATCACCTCCCCATTTGTTGAAAAAAGAAAAAAACGAATTAACCTTAGAACCGTCGGGAAATTTCACAATATATCGGGAAATCGAACAAAAAAATTGTCAAACAAACTACACTCTGTCATTTTACGCTCGTTGCACCGCGCGTACGCGAGCTTTTTCTCGTTCGCGGTGTACTTGCGGAATCAGCGCAACGGCCAAAGAAGTTCGTACCTCAATCGACAGACACCTTAATGTACAAAGTCAATTTGCCCAATAATATACCGCGGTCTGCAGGGAGCAAGAAAATTCATGTAAGACAATCGAATCGGAGTCTCGATTAGGCATTACAATGATTGCGCAGGCGTGTACATGTTAATAAGGTGTTCCGTTTATAATGCCTTCATTTGGCAAACGCGTCGGTCGCGAGGACGCCTACGTCACCGTGGCCCTTTGTAACCATTTTAGGGTTCGCCCCAAAAGAAAGCTACGCTAGACAAAGACAGCGCGCATCTACAAAATACGGATGGCCCGCCTCGGCCGTTCCTGTACCTCGAATATTCTAGCATTCATTTCCTGCGAATAATCGACATTCCCAGGGCAAGAAACTATCTGTGCCGCAACGATCTAACAGGATACAGTCCGCGTTGAATCAGACTTCCTGCAATTATACGAATCTAGGCGCGCGCGGTGATCAGATTCGAGACCGGTCGGCGAGGCGGGGGACGCCTCGGAGTCCTTGGAAGTCGTCGACTTTCTCGTGGAAAACGCTTCCTCGGGGATCGCGCCGCCGTGAGCTCGATTGCCAACGTTCTGCCACCGATATCGCCCTGCCGCGATGAAACTCGGGGCGACGCGACGGCCGCGGAACTTAATGAAACGCCATGCTCTATCAAAGTATGACTATCAAAGAGCCTGCGAAAAAGTCCTCGAGGCTGAAACACGTTTCATTCGCGCGCGACGTCGTCGTCGTTCGTGGCGATAAGAAAATGCCATGCGGCGTACCTTGAATGCCACGGGGTGTCCACGAGATGCATGGGAACGGAATCGGCGTGGATGCCGTGGGTGAATTTTGAGACGGACCTCGAGCTTCAGGTGTTTGGAAGATCAAGGCGGCTCGGTTGGACGGGAGTGGACTTTGGATGAAGTTCGTGTAATCCGTTTCGCGTTTCTTACTTGGAAGTTTGAAGGGCAGCGCAGCTTCCAAAAACACCGTGGCGGTTTCGGTTCAATTTCGGTCTCGGTAACTGGGAACTTTGGAACGATTCATTATTCACATTAATCGTGTAATCGGTTGCTAGTTCGATCTTCGTACGGTAAATCGATGCACGTACAGCAGCGGTACGCTACTATGAAGCATCGAACTTTTATTTTCATCGCGGCCACACGTCCGATTATCAGTTAGCTGATAAGAATAAAATAGAGCATGTTGCTCGATTTTCCAATCAGCGAAATGAACCAGAAGAAAACGAGGAACGAGCAAATCAATAGTTTTCCCACGAAAATGGCTGTGAACCTTCGTTTCAAATAAATCCACGGAAGCAAATTCTCTGCAAATGACAAAATCGTGGAGGTGTAGCTCCAAATTGATTCAAACTTTCCCCGGATGAATCTACATGCAGGAGACCCACTGCCGTGAATCGCTCTTCAATAACGCCCCGCTTCCAATCGCGCGCCGCCGAATAAATATGCAAATAATTGCGTTCGATCGAATCCGGATGCTTTCGATGTCATCGATCGCGGCGGTTCACGACAATCGACCGATTCGAGTGTCACTATTTCCGTCGCACTTGCGACGAGCACAAGCGAGTTCGATGAATTCGTTGAACATCCTGAGTCAGGTGGCAGCTGTTAATCCCGATGCTGCCGAAGAAGTCTGAATGGAACCGAACGGTTCGTCTGCCTTCTTTCTTCGTCCCACCGATTCTGTTCCGTATGCTTTTTGCTTGGAGACCGCGGAGTCGTAATACTTTCCGTGCGTGTCCTCGCGTTGCAAGGATCTTTTTAGTCTCGTTTGATCGATAAATCGCGACGCGACGTAGGCATTTTTTTTTTTTTTTGGTAGTTTTGTATCGACACTTTTGGGCGTTATCTTTCTGCGGCGTTTGGGAGTGATTAAATTCGAATATCTGTATCGGGGATTCAAATAAAGCGGGGTATCAATAGCTTTCAATATTTATGATATCGCCTCTGCGAATAAATGTTTCATTGATTATTTCAGACCGTCGAAAGATAATATTTAATTATCTTATATCTGGCCTCCATTTTTCGTACTTCGTATATTCCATGTCTGGAGTTTAATAAAGGCTGTGAATATGTCGAAGATTTATTGCATAACACGTACGTGGATGTGAAATTGTGAGCGGATTATTTTTTTAATCTTTCGAAAACGATATCGGTCATAACTGCGGAGTTGACGTCGAGTTTATCGTTCGATCGGTTAATTCGAGTTACATTTCGTGACATTGTTATTCGTTTAATTCCATTTGGAAAATTTGTTTCTTCGCCCGCGGACGATGATAACGGTAAAAACGTAAAGTTCACTTGCTCCGCGAAAAACGTGTCACGATATCGAAATATTGGAAGGGACATCGTGCCAGAATTTCCATGGCGTTGCCGGTGAAATTGCACGCAGTTACTACTAAAGTAATCCCCGTAACGTTAACAATTATCGAGCGTACCATTAGAAACGCAATGCGGTAGAAACTCCCATCAGACTCGCCATTATCAAAACAACTTGAATGCTCCGCTATTCGCGTACATTCTGCTTGGTATCACGCCGCGCCGGCCCCATATAAAACAGTAACAGTCTACGCGCGCTCAATTGTATCTACCACAGCATAGAAATATATAACACGACACAGCAGTACGTAAGCGCGCGACTTCGGTTAGAGAGGGATCATTTGGGTCGCAATGAGTCGGCCCAGAAAATGTCAACCCCCGGGAAAGCTTTACGCGGAAACGAGAATATTTTCGTCGAAGTAGAAGTGTTTCGCAAAGAAAGCGTGCAATCAAAAACAAAAAATTTCAAACATTTCTCAGGTCCAATTTGAATCGAACAAAAATACAATTGATCATCTCGTTTTAGGAGTGCGCGTGGCATTTTCAGCATTCTCACTGCGCTGCGGGAAACGCGTGAAATTTTCCGTCGTTCTCGACCGAATCGGTCAGGCGTGTTCGCGTCTCGGTGCACGCTGTGAACGCAGCTATACTACGAGCACCGTTATTCCCCTGCCGGTGCACGGTGTAAACGTACTCGAACGAGCGTGTAGTACGCGTAGCGTATTACGCGGCGGGCAATTCGTTTACCTTTACCGCGTATGGGGATACCTACATACGTGGCCGGCCAGTCACGCAACTATGGGGTACACGTGACCGGATTCGATGCAACAGTTCGACGGCCGTTCCTTTTTATCCGGATCGCGGGCACACGTTGCTCTGGCGGATGTTTCGCTCGACTCGTAGGTTCTAGGAATTTACGAGAATTTCTCGTTCTTAAGGGAAAACTGTCGCGTTCACTTGTTCGTTCGATAGTTTCGTCAGTATTGAACATCGATGCCATTCTTTAAACGCAAAACTTCCATGTTCGCGACGTTAATAAACCGGAGCGGTGCGGCGCAGTTGAAGCACACTTCGTTTCACCATTTTCGCGTTTCACCGTGGGCTATATTTTTCCGCGCCCTTTCATAAGCTACTCCGTTTCACGAGGGCAGCTTAAAGGCAAGTCACGTTTCGATCTTCGGTTTGCTACGTACTGGCCGCGCTTCGATAAAAAAAAAAAATGAAATTTTTACATGCACAGACGTGTAACCGTGTTATCCGGCAGTAAAAGGTGAGACGAAACTACGGGATCAGCGGTATAAAATGCTCTGAACCATCGGACGGAGTTACGTATTACAGTTCGCAGCCAGTAACACGGCGACCGTGAAACAGGGCTTACCGCCGTGGACGTTAAGTTTATGGTGATAATTCAAATGTTATGCTGTCAGCAGGCGGTAGCTCTTTATTTTGTCCGCGACACATTTCAGTTTAATGTGCTTAATCGAATTTTCGCCGTTCCTGCCAACGTAATCTAATATCCAATGAAATAACATTGCGCGAGAGGTTGCAGACTTTGTGCTGCATAGTAATAGAGTAGGGTGCGTTACTGATTGTTTGTAACGTTTTTTGCAACATTACGGCAGCATTGATAGAATTCTCAATAAATCAAAAAACAATTGAAAGGAGGTCATTGCAAGTTATTTGCCATCTACGATAAAAGCCTCAAACTCGGACGACCTGGAACCAGTTTAAAAAGAACTAGCGCGCACGCAGCGTGCAAATACAGATTGACTTTCTATGTTGACGGAAGATGTACGCCGCAATCTCCGAGATAAAGCAACGCCACGCGCAACACCTGCCGGACGGACCAGCGGTGAGCGCAAAGAGTGTTTACCTGTACTCGACTGCCCGATAAAACGTGTCCCGATTTGTCGCGTTGCGTAAGAGAATCATAAACGCACGGGGGCACCGACCATGCGACGCTCGTGAATGGAAATCGCGAGGGAAATTACGGAATTCAATTTGAAGCTTCTGTTGCCGTCCATCTGATTCCCACAACGCAGGATATGTAGTCCATTTCGAGGATTTGGTTGTGAGTAAGATTGCGCGAGGAGAATAAAATATTCGACTGACTATTGGAGTGGATGATTGGTTAATAAACGATCAGAGTTAAATATCAGATTTTTCCTTCAAGTAAATATATAGACGAAGTAAACGAGCTTATGTGAATCAACAATTATACTTGACACTATATTGAGAGAAATAAATACCGAACTTTTAAACCTGAAATCGCACAATGTTATCAATAACCCTGGCGACCAATTACGATTTCCTTATTTTTCTGCAGCTTTGCGTCGAGCTTTACGGCCCTGACATTCTTTGCCGGAAAAAATCGAGGCCGACCGATCTCCGTTCGCAAAATATGCTACAAATTTCCGGGCACAAACGAATTGTATTTTCACCGAGGCAAACGACGGCCCTTAATAAATGACAAAAATTCCCCCGAAAACGCGACACAAAGCTTCGTTTAATCGAATGAAATTCCTCGTTTTCAGATTGGATAGGTGGTAACAAGCGTGCCTTTGGTTGTGCATCCACGGAACAAGAGGAAAGCGAATTGTTCTCGTCAAGGCGTTCTAACTTCAAGCTTAAAGTGGCCATCAGCATGCAACGGACGCCGCATCCCGCTTTCGGAGTAAATTAATCATCCGCGAGGATAGGCGAAGTTTTCTTCTGGTGTCTTATCGCCCAATGTTTCATCGCGAAGCAACGTTCCCCGGGGAAATTTTACCCGGTGAACTTAGACTGTAGGATGGAAAGCTACAAATGACGATGAAAACCGTATCAGGTTTCATGTAAGATCGAAACGGCAGGTGTATTGGTATGCGAAAATTCGAACAAAGTTTCGCGATGACAAGTATTCGTAGCGTTTGTATTTTTGTGAAATAATTTTTTTTTTTTTACGCAGAATCTAACGCTGCGCGAATAATCGTAGGGTAATTTTAAAATCTGATTTCAGTGTCACGGTAGGAAATGTTTCTACGCCGTGGAACCATTTCTCAGCGTTATCAAGTTACGGAGTTTGTCTAGAAAATTTGTAACTGATATCAGTGCTATCTATATTCAGCGATGTAGACTAAATAAATAATAACAACGGTAGACTTAGGTATTTGTTTCAGTCAAACAGTATTTAAATTTAGACCGGTTCAAGCACGCCTGCAAAAATGTTCAAAATACATATTCCATTATGTATAAGTAAAAACTGTTGCATATAACTTCAGACAAATTTCTAATGAAAACGGAAAACTTCCAGGGCAAGCCCGACCTAAATTCTCTAGCCGGAATTCCGCATAATCAAACGTTTCCAATTCAGAACCGTTTCTCCAGATCCATTACTTAATATCTCCTCACCTGACAATTACCGAACCTGCGTCGAGCAACGGAATAACCCAAACGAACTTCGCCAAAGCCACGTCCGTCGACCCGACGAATTTATCAATCGTTTCACGAGCGAAGCCATCGCGTATCGCAACAAGCGAAACGTCGAGATAGCGAGCACTTCTCCGCGAACCATCGCGGGTCTATTCGTCTCGCCAGTTCGAGAGATTAATTGGCGACAGGTTGTTTCCCGCGGTGTTCGAATAAATCAACGCGGACGAGATTGAACGGGCGCAACGATCGATCGGCAGGAATCTCGATTCCACGCGAAATTAGAAATTTATAACGACACGCGCCGCGACGGATCGGTAATTCGAGTTCGTTCGTCGCGACGTTTCACCGATAAACTCGAGCGATTTTCTTCTTTTACCCCTTTCCCTTAACCGCGCCGCCTGTCCGGCCCAGGAAATTTATTCCTCGTCGTGCCACCGATAATCTCATGGTCCTCCATCAGGATGTTTGTCGATCGGGACAGTGGAATGTCCAACGGCCGGCGTCGAAGTTCGGTTTTATCGGTTGTTCCGAACAAACGAACGCGACAGGATGTTATTATTTCTGCGATGGCCAAGCGGCTTCTTTCTGGGGGGATATCGCGTGACGAAACAGAAATACCAAAGAATGCAAGGAACAAGATAAAGTGTGTCCGGCCTGGTTAAAATAGATGCTGGGACCACGCGACGGACGAACTGGCGAATATTTTCGCGAATCTTCTTTTCGTATGGCATCGCCTGTTTTCGCGTGGAGAATATCGATACCTTGTCTGCGACAGCATCTTAAACGATATTTGGAGTTTCCGATTTAACGAAATCGGTGTTTCTACATCTGTTGCTTTGCAATTATCGATCGATTGTATATAATATATGCATATATATATATAGTAATAAAATTTTGTACATAAATAAAAAATGAAAGCTAGTGGTTACGCTACGTTTAAAGCTCGATTCACATGAGCTCCCAGCAAGAACGATTG
The DNA here is from genome assembly GCA_963667235.1 of Nomada lathburiana. Lineage (NCBI taxonomy): Eukaryota > Metazoa > Arthropoda > Insecta > Hymenoptera > Apidae > Nomada > Nomada lathburiana. The sequence continues at coordinate 5,501,902 of OY763904.1, forward strand.
CGCTGTAACCGCAGAAAAATTCTGCGGGACCGTGTTCTGTTAACAAGCTTGCAGCCGACCGATTAATACCTCCCCGATTACATAAATCGAATGTGAATTGGAGCCTTGAGAGGGAACGCGAGCTACGACACTCGTCTCGGCGAATATTACCGATCTTTATACAGTTCCTGTTGCAGTTCGGGTACACGATGCATGAAATCAAGCTGCATGTTTTAACGGATGATTGTTGTTCGGGGGGAGGGGAATTAAATAAAGCGTTGAGTACTGAAGTACTACGTCAATAGTTAAAAAATAAATAAGAAAGTTAAAGAGTATAAAAAATACGATGCAGAGATGAATGCAACAGTCGAGTTTCATTTAACCTCTGGGAAACCTGTTTCTTATTGTCAAAACTGCAGGACTGTGTATACAATTCGTTTCGGTTCTTTCTGTTTCGATCTCGAATGGCAAAGTTGAGATTTTTTTTAACGACGTACTAGAATTTATTAGTTTTGTCAACAATTGCGCGTGGAACCGAATGTAAGGGAAATTTTCGAACGGCACTGCACTCGCATTATTGCTCCGTCGTAAAATAAATTGCCCCTTAAAATATGTTGCATGATTTATCTTTCAACTCGAGCACCTGTTCCTATATTCCCATATGCACCACACACACACACACACACACACCCACACACAATCAGGCATTCGTGTTTCTCCAAGACGAGTCCAATCAAATTGCCCATCGACAACGCATTTCCCTTCGTGTCTTAACCGCTCAAGCGGCTGATCGATACATACCTCGCAGACATCGTAGGATCCGTCAAACGGGCGGAGAGGTTCTCGGATCGTGCATTGAGAAACCCAGAATACATTCGGCCCAACAAGAGCAGAAAAGCATTGAGAAAAATCGTTCAACGATCGTACGACCTCGATTGCGTGTAAAGGGTTGGAGGAGACACATTCCTAAGTAGATACAACGTGAACCATATTTATCTACTGAAATAAATAAGTAAGATTTTGGTAGATAATAATTAGATAATTATTTGAATAAATGAACCGCAGAGATCACGCAATCGGAGACAGTGACGAAAAAACGATTTTCAGACTCGCTCAGTGCTCGATAATTCGCAGAACAATTAATGATCAAAAATTGTGTTGCACGCGTCGCGAGGTTTCGCGAGCAAATTTGTAATCTTCGCCACCCGCGATAAGCATCGTCCGAGTCGAGTACAACGGAGATTAAAAGTGCTTCGGTAAAAACAAAAATATTTGCCATTTCATTCCGCACAATTATATCTCTCTTAATCAAAGCAGCAACGAAGGCTTCGAAAACGGGAGACCCCCGCTACGCCTTCGCGCGAAGAAATACTTAACAATAAGCAGAAACAATCGATCAATGGTACCATTTCGGAGTCCACTTCCATACAAACATGCCAATGAAATCCTGCTTCCCCTCCCAACAGAAAATTTCATTGGAAGAGTCATCGAGCTACGTTTGCGCATAAAAGGGAACTAAAATCTCAATTATATACATCGTACACCAACGCACATTACAGCAATGACTCTCCACCTCTCTCCGCCCAAACGACCAACAACTAGAGAGATATTTTAAAATCAACATCCACCCACGCGACTGGGTTTCCCCGAAAGAATCATTTAACGCATCGCAAGCATACGCGTGCATACGTGTGCGCACGTCTCAATCGATATTCAGCCGTACGTATCAACGAAACCTTCGCCCACGTTATTCCTTGTACACGTACCGAACGGTAAAAGCATCGAATGAACATCACCCTTCCCTGACCATTTTTCGAGCATTTCGATGGGCGAATCGCCGGAGCACCGCGACGACGCTGGCACGACGCCAACGCGACTGATCTGGAGAGAGAGAGAGAGAGAGAGAGAGAGAGAGAGAGAGAGAGAAAAAATAGCGGGCTGCAGGCTCCGACTTTCGACTTCCGGTGGAGTCTTGCCTCTCTCCTATGACGTCGCCGCGAGGAACCATTTCCTCTCGCTCGCGCCAATCGCGGGAGGCTGTGTGTCTTTTTTAACCCTGAAAACGTGCCAAGTCGAGTGAAAGAGGCCGAGGTGTGGTGGTCGACGAGGGAGGGGTAAAGACAAGAAGTTGCCACAGGGACAGAGAACAAAAGGAAAAAAGATGAGGAACGAGCAAAGGGACCTTGGCACTGACGAGGGCGACGAATGGTTCAACCGCGGGGTCGTTAGAGGGGAATTTTTGGGCCAGTGTTTCTTCCATCCCCGATGGACCGGTTCGCGCGGAAAATGAAAGGGAAACGTGCCTCTGACGGAGGTTCGACTTCAAAGAGGCCGCCACGATGGAAAATTTGATGGAAACTTGTGAGGCTGGACGGTGTTCGCGTGAAACGAACCATGGAATGTTTTATAATTGCTTCCTCTTTTTTTTATATACATGTAATATAACAGCAACAGAATAAGAAACGAAGTAAGGCAATTGTCGGGTAAAAATAATTTACACGCAGAACTAGACAGCGCGTACGAAATAAATCGGATAATACTAAATTAGATAGATAACACTTGCCTCTCTTTTTCTACATATAATAAGTAAATATTTAAATGCATTGCCGGGTTTGTCTGTTACCTGCTAATGCTACAGCAAGTGAAAAATTAACCGCCAGAAGAATTTCATTGACGCGTAATCTTCACAAAAAGATACATCTTCCACAAAGGTTAAGCAATCGATTATCCCCGAAAATATATATTCAGGTGTCCCTCTAAGCCTAACAAAAAAACCAAACCCAACGAAATATCGAGGTAGACTTTAAGGACAAATGCCACGAAAATACGTACGGATAGTTCCGTTTGGAGATGCATCGATCTTACGTAACCCAATCGAGACAATGCATCGAGTTGCATCAACCGGTGCACAGGGAATTTCGCGGAAGTACAATACACGACTGACACGGTCGCGTTGAATAACGAGGTCTGCAGTTCTCGTTGTAAATGCTTCATTGTCTAAATGGAACAACGCAATGTACACCGTTTCCCATCAGCGACGAGGGAAGAAAGCCTCGAATCCGCCTTTCCCCACGCTACAGCTTCGCTCAACCGACGCTGGGAATATCGTGTACGCTTATCGAATACGTTTCATCGAACCGCGACGAAGGGCTGGGAAAGGGCCACTTTTCCTTAAGTAATTACTCGCGAGAGGTACCAGAAACGTTCTGCGCGCCTCGATTCAAATAGACCGCGCGATCGTTCTGGCAAAGATAGGAGTTCAGGGATCAGATATATTTATTGGAATGACGGAAATATATCTCGGTTTCGTTCACGTGCATTATGATGGGAATTTCTCCATCATTTTTGTAGGGTTTTCATGCTCACAGGTATGCTCGTACAGGGGCTGGTGTTTGTCCCGGGGAGAAATGCGGAAATATCTAACAACAAGAGAATAACGAAACAGAGAATGCTGGAAGGAATAACGAACATCAATGGTTATAAGAATTTTCTGAGATATACGATGCACATATCTTTGAAACGTCGCTCGATTCGAAAACAGGATGCAGACTTATAAGAGGCTATGTAGAACACCGGCGTAGCAAACATCCACGGAAAACAACGGACTGCAAGCATCCCACGCGATTTACCGAAGTGCATAACAGGAACTGAAAGGGTAGGTACAGTACCGCTCGTAATTATTCGTACGATACAGATTTATATTACCGCTGCGTTTGAAGGCAAACGTGCTTTCCACGGTTGATTTTTCTTTCAAATGGCAGACGATTCTTTTCGTAATTTTATTCTCCTTAACTACGTTTCTTTCAAGCTATTGCCCCGCATCGTCATTCAGCAGTAGTAAATAGACGCGCGACGATTCAAAGGATATTATTGTATTACCTTTCGTAGAAGCATTCAAATATATTTATAAGCGGCACCGTATACGTACATAAGTACACTTGCTTCTGCCGGAACAGCTCATCGATATTTGGACCGCCGCTATGCAATCGACCTTGGCTACCAAATTAAAGCGCCACTCGTCCAAATGGGTGACAAAGCGCCGAAGGGGGTGCGCGGGGGAAAACAGGGTGAAGTAAAATAGTTGCACGCCTACGGAGAACTACTCGTCAACGAACGACAGTAATCGAGAAAAAGTCACGTCGCGGGCCTCCTCGGTATATGGAGCAGAAACGGTTTCGAGTGCGGCTGCATTTAGAGGCGATGCAAATGCAAACACAAAGGTTCTGTTGCGCGCCCAGGGAACGAGGCGTTTTCCAGCTTCTCGAGCTCGGGCTCGTTCAAACGACGCTCTCGCAATCAGGGTTGTATTTTGTGAGAGAGCGGGCGCGAAAAGGGGGGCTGCTGTGCACCGAACGAATCGCCGTATCGATCTTCCTCCGCGGAATAACGGAGCTTAAGAGTCCGCATTTTGTCGCCGCAAAGGTTTCGACCGAAATTTCTCGACACCGCGGGGTGCACCGCGGTGCACCGGGGTGTTTTGTTGGAGCAACTGGTCGTGGAGTCTGCGGGCTATTGTTTCACCCTTTGACGACGAGGAAGGAAGTTCGAGAATAGTTGCCATGAATAACTGACGCGATGGATGTCCAATAATTGGACACATTATACGCCTGATAATGATAATAACAGGAAGATCAATATCGTCGATATTAGTCGAAAATAAGGAGAAGGTGAAGCCACCCTTGCTCGACGCAACCTTCGTAATCGTTTGCTAATTGAATAGACTTACAAAATATGGAATCCAAAATTGTATTAAGTAAAGATGTTAAGTAGGAAGAAAGAGCCACTGTTATGAATGAAAGCAAGCTTTTGCTCACTTGTCGCAATATTTCATCGAAAATATCTGCCCGTTCGTACCGACTCCAATACTATTCCAGAAAGACAAAGCATCTAAACATAAATGAACTCTTAGGCCAAATGAAGGAAAAAAGAGTGCTGCTGCACACGATATTTCATCAGGTACCATTCCGGTGGTCGTACTAAAGACGGTAGGTTGGCTCATTGTCTGCCACTCAAGCTCGATCGATCAAGGGTAGATACTGTTCCCGGTTTACCTTATCCTCTCCCCCACACGCATTACCTGACAACTATTGCCTTTCTGGTCGCAACTACGCGCGTAGCCGCGTGTCGCGGAAATATATCTTCTCACGAATCGCCGGTGTACAGCGAAACGAATCCCCCAAAAAAGCAACGAAGCAAGAGGTCGAAAAACTCCCCGCGGAAAAGCGTGGAATTTCTGCGAAGGCCGCATTAAGAAACGCTCTCTTGAACCGCCAACAATGCGATTCCGTGAATAAGACGCTAATGTTGAAGGTGCGCCAAGTGTCGAAAGCGTAAAGCAAGGGTTCTTTAATCGTGGGCTGTTTGTTGTAGGTTGCCTTTTCATTGCTTTCTTTGTGGACATTTCTTTTTTCTTCGGTATTCTTAATCGTTTTAATTTTTCTTTCAATGAAAGATAATTTCGCATTCCGTAGAATATTAAATTATTTCGCCCAACCGAGCTCAACGGTAGGTTAAAAAAATAGCTGCGAATTCCCTATTTCGTAATCATCTGCAGCGGTGTAATTTCCGCGACGCTGTTTCAGAGTTCAATGAAAGGCAAACGTTATGCACCTATGGTATATGCACCGAGCCTCGGAAAATAATGGGAACACGGAAAAAGCTTTCCCCGTTTCATTCCAATATTTTCTCCTCGATTTTCAATATTTACACGAGCACCACGCCCAAAGAGGTACAAAAAACATTGACGTGTTATCGTATTCACCTGTCGAGAGAAGATGCTCCACGATTATAATTGTATTCTCGACAAAAAAAAATTCGATAAATGATGTGCGCGTGTACTTCAGATTTTCTATTTAAAACGTTTCACCAGCTTTTACGTCTCTTCCCATAGGAGTACCGTCCGGGATAATTGTAATTCTGTTCAATCGAAAGGTGAGTTCGTAGACACCGTCTAGAATAGAGAACACGGACTGCAAATGGGCGAGATGTGTGTCATCAAAAATTTACACAGCAGACCACTCGGCTCTGGAGCAGTCTCGTTGACCTTGTTACGCCTCTACGTGAGTTTCGGGATTACCTACGGGCTTTTGGCTCGCTCGAGGAGTGTCTCGCGAAACTGCCAAGTACTGCGAGCGCGATTCTTTAACAATCATCGAACGGTTACGTTCCTCGAGGATTCATGATAATTTCTCCTAGAAGTGCCTTCAATATTTCACGAACGAACTGCTCTGAATAGATTGACACAAAGACGGGTCATAGCGTAACGTAAAAAGAACAATGATCGTAAGTGATCGTGAAAAGATAAAAAATCGATTGGACTATTGGACAAGATTTATGTCGAATAATTCGTGAAACAACCAGCGGTGGTGCAAGATTTTTAAACAATATTAATATGCCGATGTTCCGTCGAAATGTAATATTCATTGAAATCGTGCCGCGTCAATAATTAGTACACGCATAACACGCATATCGACGACTGAGAAAATCATTCAGGCATTCGCGTGTCTCGCTTGAATACCGACTTTTCTTTTGCGCTTTTCGCAGAATGCCAATCGGCAGAAATTCTCACCCGGAACGAAAACGCCAGAGGGTCAGCCAGATTATTGATATCCCTGCCCCCGATTTTCGCGATCGTCGTTTCGCCGGTGTAATAAAGAGATGAAAAGGAGAAGAAAAAATTCGCAATCACCGCGCCGCGTTTCAATCTCGCAGAAAAATCTCTATCGGGGCGTCGAGTTCCCCGATGGCCCGGATCTCTCGTACCAACGGAAATCAAGGGAGAAGAAGGAAACCTGGTCGACTCGCGGATCGCGGCAATTAATAGCTGCCAGCTGTTTACCGGCAACCCGGAGAAAAACAATCTGGAACGATCGTGTCGACGTTCTCGATAATCCGCAAGCGGGCAATCGGTCGATAGTATTCCAGGACCGGTTTTATCGAGACGAGAACTGACCTAGTGTAAGCGTTTCCTTGAACGATGGCATTTCGTCGATGACAAGTCCGCTAATGTGGAATCGGCGGCGCGCCGGACCCGCGGAACGTTCCACCGAATGGCTATTGAGTGTGTTTTCCTTGACGCGTGTGTGTGTGTGAGAGAGAGAGAGAGACGAATGCGTGTTTTCGAGAGAGAAAGAACGAGTGGAGGAATGTAATTTAGATCCTGGAGAGACGTGTACGAGAGCAGTATGTAATAGAGAGATTTCTAATAAAGAATTAAATTAGAACAAGAAAGTCCTACATTAAAGTTAGGGTAGATTTAAGCTTCTGTAATTTGGAAAAATTATAGAAAATTTAACAGTACTCCCGTACTCGTAGACGTTGCGGCATTGTGTTTCTGTGGCATAATATCAATTGCGAATAATAATAATATGTGTTACACGTAGTAGACATGTTACTGGATCGGAGCTATTTAATTTATGTCTGGGCGAGGAGCACCCTTTGGTGGGGGAACCGTTACATTTACTCAAACCGGACAGGAGAGGGGCAGGTGCCTGCTCACGGACAGCAGGTGAGTGGGCAGACGACAAGATATACGGGTAACCTGCCGATAATACGAACCCTCGATCCCTCGGCCATCGTCGTCCATAATCGCGTCCGACATTCGACGGTTCAGGTTCGGGGAAACGCGGGGAAGTTTTATCCGCGTATGATTCATGTCGAATATTTCATCTGCAATTCATTCGAGTGCATTCATCTTTATCAGCGAAATTCTAAAACGTCGAGACGTTTCTGTTCCACGCCGAATCCATAAGTAATATCTCGCTTGTCAATCGGATTAACTTAAATAAAAAAAAAACGTCTACCATCACGGTATATGATATTACTATCTCGCGATCCAACGCCCCTCGTTCTAAGATAATCAAATCTCCGCGTACGTACGAATTCCTGGCACCTCCCTTCAGCTTCAGATCGCTGTCTCCGTGAAAAAAAAAGTATATACGATATCGAAACGATCAGAGCCGCAAGGGGCTCGGTTAACGATATAACCAGTCGTCGCGGAAGTTCGCCCACTTGGCCAAAGCCCAGGCTGCGTTTTCTTAATTCACAATCGACGACCATCCCGTGCCCCCTTCCCGGAACGAAAATATCATTCTTCCATCGGTGAAACTATCAAATCTGCGAATGGTAATTCAACTGCCCCGAAACGAGAAGCTCCTGGCAATGATTCTGGATACAGGGGCGCCCCGTGCTTATTTCCCCCGGTGGAAGATCGCCAAAAGAGACTCGACACACTTCGTCGGACCGGGTTTGCGCTTAGGAATTCGTGGAAGAGCAAACGTGCAGCGAAAGGGAACGATAGATGGAACGTAGAATAGATGGCTGCGTCGTGTAACACGTTCGTCGTTGTCGTTTGTACGAGAAACGCTTCGAAAGCAAATTCGCCACGGTCTCTACGGGCGCGGATACAGTGTGCTTCGTTGTAAAATTGATGGATGGAGTCTAATTAGGGAAGCGGAGAGGACACGGGGTTTACGTGGCCGCGATTTTGCGCGCAGACCCGTTCGCATGCCAACATTATGGTTTAAACAGTTCTAAAAGTGGTATATTTTGATTCCGCCGTTCAATGGAGCCCAGATTAACCCGCGATTCGTGATTATTCTGGTTCGTGAATGCGCGTACACCAAGTTTCTCATTGCCAGTGCCCCTGTTTCAAGACCTTGATACGTGCATCGAGACTGGAGAATGGTTTGAAACTAACTATTATTATTTGTGAGTTCTAGGGAAAGAGCTACAGAGAAACCCCTCTGGAAGAACGCAATTTTTTGGTATCAAATCACCGTGCAACGATTCAAGATGATTTACTATCATAAACGATGCGCTTGGTTACGGCAGGATTAACTGAGGATTTCTTGTGGAGTGTAAAACGAAGTGTCACTTTAATCCTCATATCGTGTTCTATTTAGTAGAACTGTTTTTTTACGAAACAGTATTGCATCGCAATCAAATCTGGCAAGAGGAGAGCGCCGTTGAATTTTCTTTCTACATTCTAAATTCTGAAGGTATTAAACAAGAGGGTCGCGGTAATGTAAATCTGGGATCGGAGTCGTATAAACCGGAGCACAATGCAAGGGTTAAAATTTGTTTCCCGGCGACGTCAGGATCGAAAGTTCCACGGGGGTTCTGAGAATGCCCGTGACGAAACGGGAGCAGAAACTGTCAGAACGCTTCCACTTCTCGCAGCCAATTTGCGTTCGCCGAATTCAATCGCATCGATTCGAGTCCATTGAAAGGATGGCTGCCAAAATTCCACGCGTACACTCGCCGTAGCACGCATCCAGATCTATTTGCAGCGGTTGCATTCCGTCAGTGTGTTGTACCACCTCTTGTATCGCTCGAATAATCGTGGTTCCCAAAATTACCGGCGACGAGTCTTTCATTACCCTCGACCGAAGACCGAGACACTCGTTGAAACGGCTGGGAAAATTAGTTCCCCCGTGCATGCGGTCCGTAGTAATTATTAGAAGCCAACGCAAATGTTCAATCCTTCTGCGGACAACCAGGCATCAGTTTCTTTAATAATTATTTACGTTCCTGGCGAAACATTGCAAAATTGCAAATATTTTGAACAGCTTCGCATCAAACTTATTGAACGCCTGTCTTGCCCGCACACGGGCTACAAACGATGGCTGATGGAAAAAGGTGAAGGCCCAGTAATTTATAATTATTGCTATTTTTGTTTATTCCGAACCGCGTGTCTGAACTCTCAATGATTGCTCGATACGAAATGTGACGAGCGTTAGGCCTGCCTTCACACTGCACTGTCTTACCTGTAGTTTCAGTGTATTGTTTGGAGCAATTAATGTCGCAACAATGATTTGCAATTGGAGACAGTGTACAAACGTTGTCGCGTGGATGATAAAACATGCGTCATACGGCTTCGTATCTAGTGAACACGATCCTACGTGGCTCTAGCATCTGTCAGTTAAACAATTGCCTCAAAATTATTAACACCGTGTAGGCATTGCTGCGAGCATTTCCGATGACTTTTAACAAGACAGTCCAACAAACTGTGCATCCCCATTTAATTTCCATTCGACCACGTTCATTTTCATAATTTCCCTGACCTACACCTGAACATACAAAAACCGTTGGGCAGTTCTACTGCCAGCTCTCTGCAACTCGGCGTCAATCATTTCGCAACCAACCCTCTGCCTGCTCGCCCAAAAATATTATCCCCAAAAATGATCGTCAAACGAAGAAGCACCGCCCCGCAACCCTTTATCGACGAAGCGTCCCGCGCATCCTTGGAACGGATAGATAACGGATTGATTCGCTTCGACGCCTGAAAACAGGCCACTTGGCCCGGTCGATGAATAGAGGTAGCCTCGTTGACATAGGAAATTGCATCGCAATCGGGGGCACCCACGCGTGGTTTATCGTTCGACCAACCGTACGATCGCCGATACACGATCCAATGACACCCGTTGGTTAATGCCGTGAACCATCCGAGTCACGAAAGCTTGGAATGCACGATCGACCTTCCACGGACGCCCACCGGCGTCGTGACGCGAGCTTTGTTACGTGTAGACCCCTCGACGCGACTCGAACAGTAGCGTCCGATACGATCTTCCGCTAGACTTCGAGTAGAAACGATTGAACTCGGCCGGTCGGTTGGTTCTGACTCTACGCCGGGGAATGACGGGTCAGGTTCTGAGGGTATGCGCATAGTTTCGTTTCACGAGAAATTCAAGTGAAAGTTACTTGAGGATCGACGATGCTCGTAATAGTTCGGCTCTAAAGTTCCAAGCGGAGGACGGTATATTGGAGGCTCGCGGGATGCGATTGTTGCTTTTCGAAAATACTGTAAGATTTCAATTTACGAGCGAGTTTACGAAAGCTAACCGCACTCGTTGACCGACGAACCGTCATAAACATAAAATCCGGCGGCCCACGGTATCGCAGTTATTCACATCGGGTAATAATAACATAAAATAAATTCATCTGTTCCCCGATAATTTTTCTCACCAACTGTGACGACCGAACTCTCCAAAGCTCTCCTTGAAATTCCACCCGGCTCGTTTAAATACCGTCGCATCGAATTCGAAACCGCGTCGAATCAAAATGTTTGGCACACCTTCAAGACCACCAATTACCACCATTCCTCTGTTAATTTCAATCAGCATCCCCGCACTCCGATCACAAGTGTCCCCGATGGGCTCCAGTATATCTCGCCGACATTGTACACCCGAACAACGTGCACCCGGATCACGAATCACGGGTCTGCGAGTTCGCGAATCATCAGCGGATCCGCGGCAACAGGACTTCTCTCAGAAATCGGGGCTGGCCCGCTTCTATTCTGGTACCGGCTGACAGAGCAAACACTCTCGGTACCAACGACCCTGTCGCAATATGGCGCGGTCAAGGTTCGCCCAGACCTTTCCAAGGCTCTTTCGAGATCGTTCGGGGAAGATTCGAGTCGGGAGGGTTCGAATGCCGCCTCAGCTTCAATTAACCCGAAGGCCGCGGTCAAGTGTGTCTAAACAACGATTTGGCTATTCATGAGATTTTATGCCTCGACGACGCCTCGACGGCGGACGGAATATCGATTGATAAGGGTTATTCAATTAGAGAACGCCAGAGATTCGGGAATTGATTGGCTGTCGATGTTGGCGAGGTGCTGCGAGTTTTGCTTGAACCCGGTTGAACGCGTTTTTCAGATATTAATCGCAAAGTTTTGTGCAGGTGAATCGCGATTAACCGGATCCGGAAGCGTATTAATAATATATTTGCTCCTGCAAGGATACTATAATATTTAAAGTCGAGCTTTTCGATAGCCGATAAAGCGTTTCAGCGTTCGCACTGAACATAATTACAACGAGTTTCAAAATGCACGTGTCGTTTATTAATCGGCGGATTGCAATATCCTGCACGGCCCGCGACGGTAAACAGAATCGTCAAGATGATGAATTTCATTCGCAAAACGATAAGCGCCAATTGTAAGCACAATTAATGAAATTCAACGTTTCGAGAAGTCGTGTCGATCGGCTTCCGAGCGTCTCGCGCGAACACACGAATGAATGTAGTCATGAATATGTATCGGACAGCCTCCACGGGGATTCCACGAAGATCATTTACTTTGTTCAGTCGCCTTGAGATCGGCCGCGAGGGGACCTGTCGTCCGGCAACAGGCCAGGTAGAATACGAAAGTGCGAGGCGTGCAGTTCGCGTCAATGGAATGCGGAATATACATTCCAGGTTGCGTAAGCGTGAACAGGTATACACAGAAACTCGTACCGGCCGCTCATCGATCTTCACCGCTGTGTTCTTTTCACGCTGCCGGCATCGCGATGCCCGTGCATGCGTGCACACCGAATCTGCTGTCTCGTGTTCACGGCAATTAGTACCAGCCTTTCGGCCAGAAACACCGAGTCCCCGATTTCACGGGCACCGTTCAAACGCGAACCATCTTTGAACTTTCGCCACCCTGCACGGTACGCGAGGACGACGGACGCATCGGGGAATGAGTTCACGGTGGAGTGGAAAATGATTCGAGAAGGAGACCGTTCCCGCTGGCTCCGATTATCGAGGACGAAATTTCTGTCGTTATGCGTAAAAAAACGTGATGGCACGACGACCCGACCGTTAGTCGGAATGCAGGCATTCATCGCGACAGAGTCTGACCAGAATTATTTCGCTACGCCGTCCCGGCTGTTATTCCGTATCAGGCCGGAGAAATATTGCTTCCGCAAAATGTGCGATGACTCAGAAGTGGTTCGATAAGAACGAAATTCCCCGGAATCATAGCGGACCTTGTTTCTTATTGCATTTTAATCGAGTCACGGCTATTATTACGGTCAATTGTCCTTTTTCCGCCGCCTGACAGATTGTCGATAATGCTCGAAATATCTCAAAGGGGGGAGAGAGAGAGAGAGAGAGAGTTCGTTTTGACACAACGAACAAAGGGATCTCGCGGCGCCGGTAACCATCACCGGTTAATCTCGTAATCAATTTCCAACGATAATTACTCCGAGGGAAACCCCGTGTGCTCGATAGGTTGCCGAAGAGGTATTAAAAAGAAACACTTGTTTCCGCGGCAATAATTCTGACGCCTAACTGTCCTCCAGCTGATCTCGGCTCTTACGTAAAAAGCGCAATCACGCAATCGTCACGAGCCGCGTCTACATAAATCTCTGACTCACTCTAAATTGTAATACACGAACGACGCACGCGGATGTTCCGCGACACGGAACGCGCTCGATGAAAATGATCCTCCATTATTTTTCCATCGGGCGCAACCGTCGTCGCAAAACCTCTTCGTCGAATCGTGCACCGGTGCCGCCGGATCACTTTCAATCTTGTCAACCCGCAATGCGTTTCGGCGACTCCGTCGCGATCAGCCACGAATCTCGGATTCTCCTCGAATTCCCCGTTCACGTCCAGAACAACGAGGAGCGACGAGAGAGCGCCTGCGAAGAAAGAACCGGCCGCGGAATTGAGGCGAGCTTCGAAATTGAGGCAGAAGACCAGGGTAACGGAGGAAATTGACCGCCGTTAAGCGCCAACAATGGCGGAGGAAAGCGAGGAACGCTTATTATCGAAGGGGACGAGCAGAAACCAGCGGTGGAACAGTAATAGGAACAGCAGCGGCAACGGCAGCGACTGCTCTAAATTGCCCCGTGACTCCTTTGGCGAACAATGCGCTGGAATGCATCGCGAACTTCTCTTCCGGTTGCCGGAGAAACGATCGCGACCAAGCCATCGCGTGTATACGTGGGATCCTCCGGGATACCGCGGGCCGACTAATCTCGTTCTACGGGACGGACGTGGATGCGATCGCGTAGGGCGCAAAGGGTCGGTCCAGTTTCCGTGAATCGTTCGCTGGGGATAGAGTCGCAGTCTCGCGGCGAATTGGAAACGTTCGCGGCAAGCTTCAGGGTAGCAAAATTGAAGAATGAGTTCAATATTTTTCATTTAGATGACAGTAGCTTGGTGACAATAGACAGAGTTCTACGATTGTTTTTTTTCACCGGACGCGTATCGTACTTGGTCTCGTTGCGCGTGACGATACCATTGCAACAAGGTTCGCAAGAATAATATTAAACATGTAGAAAAAAGTTTGGCACCGTAGCACAGGATTGTATATACATATAAAGTGTATCAATCTTTGGAGCGATAAGGTTTGAAAGTAAAAAGGTGCAAGGCAGGTGAGAATGCAGGTAACTAGGCGACCATTGTCCCGGATAATCCTCTTACCATAATTTCTCCCACCTCGCGATCGACGCGGAACCAAAAAATCGAGACAGTTACGCGAGATAACGGCCTCGCGGACCGACCGAATAACGCGTAGATCCGTTATATCTGCAACGACAACAGGAACAACCGTAAAATCGCCCCGACAACGCCGAACCGTTTCGAAAGTTCATGGAAACGATGTCAACCGAGCGCCACGTGTGGTACGTGTGCACGTTTGACACTGACGAGACATCGATGACACAAGTGCCACGAATGCTCAACTCTCGCCCGCTGTCCGTGCGACCCTCTGTGCAACGATTTGTTTCACGCTCGAACAGATTTGGAATAGTGTTTTTTGTTCCATTGCAATAGAAACATTTGTAACCCGAAATTTATTACACAATGGGCGATGGGATACGGTAGCGGGATCTTTCAAAAGCTGTAACCCCGTCGCGGATAATCGTCGACTCGCCCTTGTACCTTGGAGAATGAGAACAAAAAGATCGGACATTTGCAAATGTCTCGAAATTCCTTTCTTACAATTAGATGAAGTCGGAGCGCGAGAGTATTATCGAGAGCTTCTCTCGTTCGCCACCCGCTTCGAGGAACCTCGGGAAAACTTTCGTCGCTCGTCGCTTCCAAAATTCCCAAGTTGCGTCGCTCCCCGATAAGAGGAATAATCGTCTCTGACAAAAGGATAGCAACGGACTTCTGGTAATTTTTATGCAAAAAAAGAAGCCGACTAGGGGAACGCCTGATCCGTCCTGAGTGTTTTCACGGGGCTTCGAAAAGTGCCACAGAGGGAAAAGGGATCACGGAGAACGTCTGCCGCGTTAAAACGTGTTCCGTGTCGCATGAAACCGCGGCGAATTAAAAGGCTCGAGTACAACGTGATTCGCGTACGGATACCGTTCCTGTGAACTATCCGGTGTGTATTTCGTTACGTTTAGTGGATTACGTATCGTTTTGCTGCGGTACTGCGTATTAGTACGGCTACAAGATTACTGCGACACGCGGAACTTTTGTCGTTCTCGTATTGGAGCGCGAGGCGAAATGAAACGTCGAATCGTTGATTTGAAATTTGACTTAACTGCCCGACAGTTACTCTAGTAAGCTAAGACGTTACTCTTGCCGTGCATAACAGTAACCAATTAGCAAACGCACGAGCGTCAGAAATTCTCAGCTGAGCCTCCGGGGTATGAATTGCAAGGGACCTCCGGGCAAGATGAGGGAAATATTTATGCTGATCGCCCGCACTTCCTACCGTTCGGCCCGTGATTCTTGCGCCCGGAATTATTTATGACCCGCCTCGAAATTCCGGAAGAGGAAGCGGCGTTAATTCGCGACAAGGGTTAGTAATTTTCGTGGACCAAGCATCTCGCGTGTCGCATGCAAAATAGCTTCTTCCCCGTTTGTTCAAATTGTACGATAAAGCAGAGAAGATACACAATTATCGAGCGAGTAGCCAGTGGAACGTATGTACATAGAATTCACCCATGATCGGCGAAAGCGAAGATCTTTGTGGTCCTGTAATAACACTTGAAGCAGTCGACGAACGGAAAGCAGTTGTCTCGAAGCTCAATGTTCATCTTACAAATGTCATCGAACAAACGGAATTGTAAAGAGCAATAAAAAAAATCGCAGAATCTGGATGTCGAAGGTAAACTCATCCAACTTATCGAACTCAAGATTTACAACGAATTCCAGCTATCCTCTTCGAAGTGAAATAAATCTTGAATATCGTCGACTTCCTGCGAGCCTCCGGCAACAATTAGCACTCGCCAGTCTATAATTCGCTCTATAAGTTCCATTTAAAAACGACCGTCCTTGCCCTCGACTGAGAAGCGTCTCAAATAACTTCCGCGGGGGAAAGAAGGCGCATCTTATTTACGATATCGGCGGAATGTCTAAGCTTCGTTTCGAAGGCACGAGTGGAATCCCGTGGACCTGGTGCTGCTCGAACGGATCGAAAGATATCGAATGGCGGGGAACGGAATATTGAATTTCCCCAGGAAGCGAGGGACAATCCGAGACAGCCACTTGATTTGCTGGCACCTCGATCGTCCTTCGCTATTTCTTTGGCGGAACGTTTGCCGCGCGAACGACGAAATGCAGGCAATTTCGCAGAAGCCCCGACTTACGGTCAATTAATTTATTTCCATCGTAATACGATGAAATACGAAATTTGGAGATACGAAGTGTCAATAAAGGGATAGATGCGAAACTGCCATAATTTTGTAACGCTGCGGTTACTTTGTAAAAAACAGAATGCCCTTTATACGTATGCGGTGGAGTACAGTAGAACCTCTCTAACTCAAAAACCTCTGTAAGACGAAAGTTTTCCTAATCCCCTTCCGCTCCGCTGCAAAAACTTCAACAAGTCGAAATAAAACTTACTTCGACTCGAATTATTTGCCACGTGTCCAGACGCATCGTTTTACCTCTGTAACTCGAATTTAGAATAGTCAAACCTCTTCTACTCGAAGTTTGCCTGTATACGTCGAACTTCTATCGCTGCCGCGTCTGCAACTGGAAGTTTATAACATTGTTTCCTTCCTCTCGACCGTTAGGACTGTCTCGAAACATAAAATGACCACGTGCTAATCGTTTTTCGTCAATTTTCATAGACAAACAATGTGCTAATACTTTAACTCATAGCAAAGTTACTGACTTTTTGAATATAATAAGAAGTCGGTACATATATGTAAGTATGTATAGTGATCTAACCTTCGTCTTCCCATTACGTTTATATATTGTATATAATAGAATTGCAATTCGCGCGAAAAAATTTAGTTTGCTTTCATTTCCGTGTTCGCAAGTCGGAAAGTTAATCGTCATACAAAGCCTCTATAAGTCGAATTTTCGTGTGTTAAGCCTCTCTTTCACGAACACTCGACAACACGAAATCTCTACAACTCGAAGTATTCTTTCTCTTCCCATGAGATTCGAGTTAGCGAGGTCCGACTGTATCAGCAGAACTGTTTCTATTTAGAAGTTCTGCAGTTTTTATTTAAATTCGTAAAGTATGCGCAAAAAGGCTAGCGTTGTTGCATACGAGGCGCACAATTGTTTTCCCTGGAAATAATTTCACGAAACTGCGAAGAAAATTCGAACGGGGAAAGACTCGTACCTTGCGTCCGGGCAAATTAGCAGAACGTGGAAGGTATCAACTTTCGTAACTCATTAACGCTTCCAGCGCCAAGGTACAGGGAAATCGGTATGCATACCTGTATGTTAATTAAGCCGGGCCCGTTGCGTCTCGACTTTCTCGATATGCGTTACGTGGTTGAGTAACATAATCGCGTAATTGTCGCCTCGCGTTCAACGTCGCCCGTGTTCGCGAAGTAGAACAACCGGCGAAAGTCGAGCTCCGAGAGAAAATTCCGTGGAATCTCGTTGGGAACAATGCCCCCGGCACGAGATACCAGCGTAGACGCAATGCATCAAGAAACTAAACGGGAATATCTGTATCGCGGAGGGGCGAAAAAGTTCGGCCTCGTTTCAACTGAAACCAATTCGTGCATTCAACGTAACAGAGATGAATACGAATGCGATCTCCCGTTTCGCGGGGGTTTCAACTGCTTCGATTTGTCGGATAAAAATATCAATTCTGGAACGGGGTGTTGACACTTGTCGCTATTGCTCGAACAGTGGTGAACAGATACGAATTTTTCCGAGCAACAATCACTGAACGAATAATAAAACGAAGGATATCGTTGAATGATCCTGGTCGTCCCGAATATTACGCGTCACTGGCGCTTTCTGAAGAGCCAGCCTCAAGTACTTCGCAGCAATGAAAGTTCCCCGATTGCATGCACGCTGTTGAGAATTTCGTTTGACTTCGGGCCGCGGATTAATCGGGCGGTTTTAAAAAAACTTCGGGATAGTAGCAGGGTAATCCTGCAATTAGAGGCAACCCGGGCAAACAAAAACGACAAATGGAGGTCGGTTGGGTGTGCCGGTGGAAGACGGTGGACAGCAAAAAGCCGGGAGAAAATCGTCAGGAGGGGATAGAAAAGAAACTCGGCACAATTAGAACACTCCTATCTCGGATCTCTCGAGGGAGGAAAGGGATTCTCGTTTTCTACGATCGCAAAGAAGAATTCGTGCCGATGGCGACGCCGATTCCTTCCTAACCGCGTCACGAAGAAACGGGCTGACCAACCAAATTTAACTAATTCCTTTGAAGCACACGAACGCTCGAACACGAGGGGATGAAATTGGAGGGTCGCCGAACAGTGTCGTCCGCAATTTCTTAGACATTGTTATAATCGTTTCCCTTTTTTGGGGCGTTTTGTATTGGAACGTTATTCTTGTCCCTTTCTTCTCGTCGGGCGAAAATTGGGAAACACTTGATTTATCCGCTTTGTTTTTAACAGTCTTATATGTATAATGATTTAATCTAGCCCAACGTTTGGCACAGAACGTAATAAAATATGAAGCGTCGTCGACATTTCATGGATGGGTCCTATTTTTAGAACTATTTATTGGTATAATTTATGCAGAGAAGATAATAGATTTTCCAAGGTGAATTTTTATTTTAACCAGTCTATTCCGGTGATCAGATGACGCACAAGGGAAGCTTATTCAAGTGCGAGGAGTCTTGCAAATGAACATCTTCATAGAATAATTGCTAGTCCGGAGATAATGTACTATTCCATCACCTTTTTTTTTTTCTTCCGCTACACGTAGTGGTTGGCAGAGACAAAGAACATTCGAAGAACGTCTTGCGTAATAATTCATTCTCTTTCAGCAATTACTTTGTTTTCCTTCTCGGCCAGTGAGAAGCGACATAAGAGATACCCGCCGGAGGATTAAACGAACTCGTTGTAAATTACAAAAAGGGACACTGTTCCTTTGAAGATGAATACCAAAGTTTGCATTAGCGACGATCAATCTTCGCGTGCAAACCCCGGAAAACATTTTACGATCTCGAATATTTCCGACACAATCAACACCATTTCGTAGATGTGTTCCCATAAGTTTCGGTCGATGTATTTACAGAGGTTGAACTGTAAGACCGCTCGGTCGAAGCAGTTCAACGATGTCGTGAGAGGTGGGATGAAAAAGCAGTAGCATTCATGGTTTTTTCCTCATCTTAAGTACATGAAATTCGAAAGAGCCATCGCGCTGGTCGAGACGAACGGAACTCGCTAATGCACACTTAATGAGTGCAATTACCGACGATGGGGTGAGACTGTGCGGCGGAATGAGAGACAAACGATGGAAATATCGCGGCCTGCTTTATTTCCAGTTTTCCAGAACCACGATGCTCGCGTTCGTTCAAAGTTGAAATGTTTGTTACGCCGGCCAGAAATTCCTCTTTCTAACCATCAGCTGTGAAACCACTTTTCTTAACACGTTCCTTTCATTCCCAAGCTTAACCCTTCGACACGCGTTGTTGCACCGGCGCAAGACTCATTTTGAAAGCGCGTCGAATTCTGTCCCCGATTAATATCCAACTTTTGCCGGCAAGAATCCACAGTTTCACTCGCGGTGAATAACACGGCAAATAAAAATACCAAGATACAAGGATCAAGGCGAATAAATTCAATGGACAATGTCTACTCGTCGAACGCTAAGGATTCATAAATCGCGGGTCGGCTAGATATTAAAAAGAAGAAAAAAAAAAAACAGTGAAATCCTCAAGTACGAGGAACGAGGAATTCCTTTCCATTTCCATAATTTCATCTTCGATCTCGAACACGACCAAAATAAATTCCCAGCAACGACCCGGGGGGACAGACTGAACACGAATGATCGTAGAAATTTATGAATTGTACATCGTCGGTGAACAAGTGGAACGCCTGGAACCTGTTCCTACCGTGGAATTTATTTCCCTCTAAACGCCTCGAGACACCTTGCCGGTAATTGCAACACAAGCTCGTCGTTTGTGTCGATCACCGACAGGCGGGCCGGATGACGCAAAGCATGATTCCATCGCGCGTGAAAAGCTTCGACGTTGACACGCGGTCGTCAAAGAATGACTAACATCGTCAGCGTGGCATTAATAGACGGAGTTAGCCGCGACAGCCTTTTCACGGGGGACTTATTGTGCACGGGCGTGCACGCTGATGTACACCAGCGCGCGATCGCAGCGTTTCTGAGAAGCCTTTTCTGTTGCATCTAGGCGAGCACCGGAATGAAAACTGAATGCTAAATTGAATAATGGAAGCTTCGGTTTGTCCCGCGTGAACCAACGGATGCGCCGGAGGCGTATACTCCTTGAACGATGGTCACTTTGCGAAAAGATGGAATGGAAGGGGGCGGGGGAGGGAAACGTGGTTCGACAGACGTTTCACGATAAACCTGATAAATAATGGCTTCTGTTACGTTATGTACTCAAGAACTAGCTGAAACGTTCAAAGCTCGCGTTCATTCGGCAAAATCCCCTCAATTTCATAATTAATATAGCAACTTCACGCATCCCAATTCCTAACCCAATACCATTTATAAAATTACCAAATCGAATCGAGCATTCCGTTCACGTTTCCGACATTCAATGCCGCAAGAACCCTCGATAGAAAGCGACCCGAACGTCAGCCATCCCAGTGACGATAGCATCAGCGCGAGATCCGAACGAGGCACGTTCGCCGCGTATCATCCAGGTTGCCAGGATTCCAGATCATCATAAACGAACGACCCCCTTCGTCGGAGAGGCGAGCCGCGCCTATTCAGGAACATCGATCAGAGTTACTCGAGTCAACCCCTTTTCCTGCTCCGGTTCAATAACCGGCGAGTATCGCGACTAAAATTAACTCTCCCCTGCCAACGGTGGCGACGAGCTGCTGTTGCTCCTGGGACTGGGCGGCGTTTCACCTGGACGTTCCGGAAGCTCCCGCCGACGGGCGCAGATGGAACGCAAACAGTACGAAAGGAGCTGCGCTCGACCCGCTCCTGTCGCGGTGTTAACAAATATCGGCGTCGCGGATGCGCACAGCGGGGCAAAACGCCAATTTAGGGTTGCAAAATTAAAAAACGGAACACGGAGTAGGTCCTTGATGCTATTTCCAATATCAGCATGGATGTCCGTAGGGGCTAGAAACGATATTTTCATTTCTCAAATCTGTTGTTTTTAAGCGTGGCAAGATACGAAAGTTAAAAACTTAAAGACGGCATAAGAACGAGGAATGTTATTTTCACCTGTTATATAATACTTGGGACCTTAATGGTAGTTCTGTTTGCAGAAACTTGCATCGACAAGGATCAGGAATGTAGAAAATTCGAAAGCGACATTTTTCGGCAATGTTTAAATAATTTATTTCAAGCAAGTTCGAACAAGCCCATTTTCTAAACCTTCTTTTGTGAAATACCACCGAAATTCACCTGAATTCGCGTTAATTTTTATATACACGTGTAGAATGGGGTGTATAGTTTATGGATTATCGAATTTGGCTGCAGCCGACTGCAGCTGAACAAATTATTTCATTTTTTATCAAATAGTTCCGACAGTGGACTCCCGGCTTTTTCTATGTACACTTCGTAAAAGCGGGGCGGGCGCTCGCATATTTGATAAAAACATAAACTATACATCCTATTCTACACGTGTATATACAAATTAACGCGGATACGGGTGAATATCGCAATTATTCAACAAATTTTGTTACAAATTATTTGAAAATTTCCGAAAAAGTATCGTTTTAGGCGTACCTAATCCTTGTTGATGCAGTTCCTGCAAATAGAAATAGCATTAAGATTCTAAGCATCGTTCTATTAATTTTCCAATCCTAAATTGGCGTTTCGTACAACTTCGTGCGCTCGTTTTGATCGGTCGTTCGTGGCTGCACGATTGAATTTACATTCGATCGAGCATTGAGCGAAACGTGGAATATCGTTGGCGATAATTTTATCGCGAATGATGGGAGCGAAAAATATATATATAGAGGGTGGTTCGCAGTGCAATCTCGGTAAAAAAATTGTGGACCTATCGCGAATAGTTATTGTCTAATCCTCGCACGTGTATTTCATTATTATTATTATTAGTTTCCTTGAAGACTCGTGCATTGCTAGACCCCGCTGAATATTTGAATATCGTTGTATCAAATATTGAAGAAGGCTGGAGTATTGTATGAGATTAAAATTTTCTACATTGAAAATAAGAAACGAGAATGGGGGTCGTATGAAATGCAGCAAGAAGATTTCTTTGTTTGGATTCGAACAAGATAGATTTCCCTTGTCGAAAGTCAAGACTCGAGTACAGAAGTCTGGCGCCCCGAGACACCTGTCAGAGACAGCTTGCCATCGCGTGGCTCCAGCGTCATCTGACGAAGGGTGCACGGAAAATTACAGGCGACTTGCCCCCGTGTAAGCGGAGGCCGATGATCGATATCGAACACCGTTGAAAACAGCAACGCGGCGAAGATATTCGTCCCTCGCAACGCGAAACGCCTCCGTAAATATTCCACGGGTCGCAATCGTGCGAGAGCCAATCCTAAATAAATGATTTCGGAGGAAGACTAACTCGAGCTTTTGGGGCGACTCGAAATTACCTTGAACGGATGAAGAGTAACCATGCGAGAAGTAGACGAATCTTGGCACGCAGTGTGCAGCCGTGACGGTGAAAATAAATAATTTACGGGAGAACAATCGGCGTAGGGGGCTGAAGGTAGGGTGACGGCGGTGGCGTTCGCGTTCCAAATAGAATCCCAAGATTGGTGACCTCATCGAGCTGCGAACGTGTCTCCATTGATGCCACGATAGGAGGCGCGAGTGTTTATCGTTCCACGAGTACGAATTTATACTCGCCTCGAGGAGCAGCAACAGCCTTGACATTCCACGAGAAAGACGTGGCCGCACGATCTCGCGGAGCCGCGAAGATTAATCGAACCCTCGCGACGCTGTGCGAACTTTCGAGTGGCGCTAGCCCGCGTTCTTCGGCGTTTAACTACCACCCCTCGAAACGTATGAATGAAACCATTAACAAACACCCCCATCGAGAAATCGTTCCCCTGTGCGGCGAACAGACGCCCAGATACGTTCGACGAGCAGAAAAGACAGTGGAAGATGTGACAACAATTACTATCACCGACGGATGGTTTTACAATACAATCGATAAGCCGCGAAAGCGATTCAAAAAAAAAGCGGGCTACTTATAGATACACCTGATATACATGTATAGCCAGGAACATTGTGCCCACCTCTATCGTATAAATTTATAAAATAACAGCCAGATAATTATATATTCAACACCTGCCAAAAACGAGAATCCCTAAAGTAGTATTCTGTCACGAAGCAAACCTTGCTCGACGATAACAAATATATTCCACTGCATTCCGAAGGCGCCCCGCTGGGCTCATTAACTTTCCCCGCCAGGCACCCCGCTCCAATCGCGCCAGGAGAACTTCAAGAGCAACGACGCCCTGCCTAATAAACAATTCACCGGGCTCACGGTCCATCCGGAGGAAATAAATTCTCTAATAAGCCGGCTGAAACGTAAATATTCAAACGACGCGACTGAAACGTGGAAAACGTCGGGCCTGGTATGCCCGTGTCGTCCGTCCACGTCCATGTCGTGGAATCGTAAAGTCGTCGCCGTGTTCGACAACCACGGTGCGTCGACTTCTCCGGGAATGGGCGGGGATGATTCCTTTCACGGGAAGAATCCCCTGGGCGCAGAGGGGGGGTTGCTTCTTTCGTTCGTTCGACCGCGCCAGACTAAACGAAGCCCGCGGCGACGAGAGGAGAGAAAAATCAGCCCCGGATCGCAGATCTCCGCGAGACTCGAATAGGCTGCACCCGGGGTCCACGATTTTTCCTCGAGAAAGCGTCTTTCCCGGCCACACAAGACCGCGAAATTAGACGATGAATCTTCCATGAGCCGGGTCTCTCTCGGGCTGGAGCCCAACTTACGCTCGTCCGCAATCTCCTCCAGTCATCTTCTACGCGAAACTGAGGCAGAAGACGAAGGGGAAGGCGAGTGGGACAGAAAGGGGACGAACGAGCTATTGCAAGCATTCTGGATTAACGGTGCGAGATGCAGACGTTTGTAATTAGGGAAACGAAAGATTGGAAATGAAACCAGCGAGGACTGCGCTGCCCTTTAAATGTTGCAGTTATTAATACGGCGCTTTCACCGATCCTTACCGACGGCTGGACGAAAGCTGTTACGCGAGGACAGAAGAGAAAATGGGGAAACGCTTTTGCGTCGACATCGAGAACGACGAAAGAAATTACACTACACGTCAGTGTAATATACTGCTACATTAATGGGAGTAAACGAATTTTGTTTTTTTTCTTCTGAGAAAGTGGACGATGGAAATTGATATTATAGGTGAATCGCAATAGAGTTTGAAATGGAGGTAGACAGTAAGATTCCCGGGCTAGGTATACTTGTTTATACCTACTGTTTATGGAGGTATCGATTTCAACGAAGTCTTACCGACAGGGACGGCGGGATTAATTGTTTATTACCGAGTGCTTCGTTTTATTGATTAACTCCGTGCTATTTTGTAGAAGTTTTGAAGCAGGTAGGAGGACTTTGGCTAGAGCCATAACTTTATTTGTTCGGCTGGCTGTAAAGGTTTCTTGCAACCGATAGATATCATGTGGCCTTCCGGGTTGGCCGTGTTTAAATCGATATCCTTGTCTGTTGTGCTCGTTGTTCAAACGTTTCTTCGATTAAATTCCAAAATGCGTAACAATTGTGAACATCTATAGTTTCGCGTATTTCAACAAACTGCATTGGAATAGAATATCGCAAAAACGAATGTATTCATATTATGGCGGACCGGTTCGCGCCGAAATAAAATATAGCAGCCTACTTTACTACCCAGGATGATCAAGAAGTCTAAGAATATCGATACCGCACAAAGCCTCTCGCACATGTAGGAGTCTCATGCGAAAAACAAATTGACTCACTCCTCGATTAAAGCGTTGCGTAAGATTAACAGATTGCGGGAGTGTGTTAATTGTACTCCAATCGCGACGAACCAGCGGCGTGTCGTTTCACAGACAAAAGTGTTACAATCACGCCGGAGAACGATGCAGTGCTGTTCGGTTTAAAATCGTAACGAAACGAAAGCTAATAACATATTTTCATCCTTGTTGCAATGAATTTTCCGAGCAGGAATGAACGTTCCTTCGCGGATCTTCGAGTTTAATGTGACGGACATGAATCGGGAAACAGCTCGAAAATTTTCCAGCCGAATCGTTAGATTGTCCTGACAACGTGCAGTGACTCACATGTTTGTTCGCACGAAGCAAACATGCATGCTTGTTCGTTGGTGGAATGTAATCAAGTTTACTGCGAGATCAGGTACGAGGGCAAAATATCCCCCCGCAAAGATATTCGCATTTTAAATGCACAGAAAATGTACAGGCACGGTTTTTAAACCATGAAAGCATACGAACGAACCTGCGAGCCGCTGCATAAAATTATTCTAAACAAGTTCGAGGATCGTTTTGTTCTCTTCCTGGATTGCAGAGCAAGTAATTACACGTTCATGGATTCATACGTGGCCCGGCTGGAAAATTAAGTTTCCCTCGGCCTTATCTTTCCCTCGAGGGAAATTGCACTACGTTCGGGGAAGAAAGCTCTGACCCCTTTCATTTCGGCGCAGGTGCCTCTCAATGTTGCGTTTAAATCCCTGTGCCACGGCCAACCCTCGCGGATCTACGAATGCATTTGCGATTGCAGGCACGCAACCTCTTATTATATTCCGTTCATTCCGTGGATTGTGCGTGCTTTCAGCGAAGACAGAGAGTCGATTCTGGGATAGAACATTTTTCGAGTTCCCGGCCCTTTTGTGGTAGCGAAGAATGGGACACGGTCACGGTGCAACGTGTAACCTCGAATTCCTTAACGAGGTGGGCTTATTTTATGTTCGTATTGCAACGTGTATTGCTCTGAAGTAGACTAAACTGACAAACCTGAGCAACGTAAGTTCTGGTAAATTCGAAATTAGCATAATTTACTGCCACCGTCACTCGTCCTAATTACAGCTCACAGAAACAGATAATTTTATGCGCGCTCCACTGTACCGTAAAACCTATACAATTCGAGATAAAAGAATACGAAATAACAATTGCGTGTCGAATACCACCGCAACTAGAAACGTATCAATACCATATCTCTGTACTCCATTTTCGAGGTTGAATAATATTAATTTCGCATTAAAATATGAATACATTCCGTACGGATGTCGATATAGTAGCATAGAAATTTCATGTGAACGATGAATTATGAAGTCGGCTGGTCTAAATAAGGGAAATACGGCTTCCTCCAAAAATGACAATCGTTCGGTTGTTTCAAATATAGAGTGCGCCTTTAACGTTCCGTTGCAGCATTTATGATGTCTGTAAATGATTAATTTCAATAGGATCATTAAAATGCTTGCACCACAATCGGCCTCGAGTACAGTTGACGTCAGAGAGCGATTACGAGGCATGACAATAAAGTACAGGTAGGTATGAGTATCAAGTTCAAGGATGAACATTGAACGATAGAAAGGGAACTGTAGGATCAATTTGGTGAATTTACGAGATCAGTGGGGGTTCAAATGGCCGACCTAAACTACTCGTCCCTTTACTGTACCTTTGCGAAACAGGGGGTGGCGCTCTTTTATGGTACAACTTTCGTGACCCACATCCTACATCCGAAAGACCCCCCGCCCCCCAGATAATATGAATGTTTATACAATGTTTAGGCAGATGATAGGGATTTCTGGTCAACACTGATTCACGAATGAATCGCGCGATCTTCTATTACGTTACTATGAGCAATTTGTGAGTATACATTTTGTCTGAAATAACAAGATATGCCTCACAGAAACGTGTTGTCAAGACTCGAACGAAGGAAACTCGAACGGCGTACTATGTGCTGCGTAACTACGTTCGCGAGTAATACATTATAGTTGAGACACCAATCTCGCGGATACAATTGTGTATTATTTAACGCAGAAACTAAGATTCGCGAGGCCTGAACTGACTTATGTTCTGTGCTGAATCAGCGAGCTGTAAACATCCACCTGGAACGCGCGTACCTCAATCGAACATTTATAAGCCATTCTCCGACAGCAAACTGAACATCGCGGTGTTTCAAGTATGTACTTTGCGAAAATGCAATCACCAATACCTCGCGTACAAAACTTGCATGAAAGAATAACAAGATTCTTCGGTACTCTCGCCAAACCGAAATTTCGCAAAGCTAAAAAACTCGAGGTCATCGCTACCAATGCGAAGATCCTTCAGGGATAAGTTCCAGGGTGCGTACCAAGTTTCACGGTCTCGGATCTACCAATGCATGTACCGAGAGAGGAAAACGAAGAATTCCACGGGACAGCAACACGAATTACTTTCTCCCCGATTGTTACCGAAGGGCATCGGAACCAACGAGACGAATCCACGGCAACTACGAACGAATCCGTTCAGTCTGCGACTCCGATTCGCGGCTCGAGGAGCCCGAAGGAGCCTCGCGGACATCGAATTATCCGCTTCGTCTTTTCCCTCCCATCCGTGGCCAGGAACCCTCGGGCTGAGGCTCTGTATGGTGTTGTCCAGGCCTGACCAGCCGGGAACATCAGTGGCAGCGGCCGACGAGTTGGCGGCTCTCTGCTCAATGAATGATTTCCGCGCGCTGTTGCCACGCTACGTCTGCATTCTGCACCCATTACTCCTACTGGCGTCGCGCGTTTTATCGTTTCCTGCAGTTTACTATTAAACATTGCGCAATTATGTCTC
The DNA here is from genome assembly GCA_963667235.1 of Nomada lathburiana. Lineage (NCBI taxonomy): Eukaryota > Metazoa > Arthropoda > Insecta > Hymenoptera > Apidae > Nomada > Nomada lathburiana. The sequence goes on from OY763904.1 coordinate 5,529,730, forward strand.
CACGGTGACCTAACCGTCGGGCCCCGTCTCGTTGGGGCTGCGTCATCGTTTAACCCGACCGCGGGTGATGTGCGACGCTGCCGTACGAGTTTGTCGCAGGGGCAGAAATGTCGGGGGGGCTTGTGCAATTTTTTTGCCATATCAGTGGAAAACATGTGGAAACCAGCGAAAAGGAAGGTCGCGAATGTTTGAAGACAGGTGTACGTCGGAAGGAGAATATTCGAGTACGTGGGTCGTACGTCTTCCAAAATTCTTCCTCGAATCAGCGATTAATCGTCGACTTATTAGTACAATTATTACAGTAGCGATTCGGAGTGTTAAGGGCTTGAGAGATTTCTCTTTGGCCTATTTATTTCTCAGCCAAGAGAGGAACATTGTGAAGACGATCGTTAATGTTAACGTACGAAAGATAGCAAGGGAAGCCGACGCAATAGCTGATAATCACCTTTGCCTCTGTATAGAGGAACAATCATTTAACTAAGAACGGCAAGTCACTCTCCTTATTAAACGGGGCATCGTACCGTGCATTAGTCCCACACAACCTACTTTAAGACAATGCATTAATAAGCACCCGGGGATACCTCGCCATTCCCACAAAACCAACACTCCTGTACAACTGAAATCCAATACTCCAAGCTGGAACCGGAATTCGTAGTCGAAGTATCCAAGGAATTCTATACAAATTACAAACACGTACGCGAAGCCTAATTTCACGTTCGAAAACAATCCACCCTCCCCCATAAAACTCACAGCTGGCTCGTGGTGGTATCAAATTGTCCCCCGAAGCTAGTACTTTGTCACACCTCGAGCCCAACAAAAGAATCAAGATAAATTTCCCGGGCTGCAATTAAATGTTTTCCCCCGCCACGAGACGAATTTCCTCAAATTCAAGTAAACTTTCCTTCAAGACCGACATTGTTCGCAAATGATTGTAAATCACAGTTTCCCACCCCCTGTGCAGAACTCGAGCATTACGCGACCACGAAATTCATCGTAAAATCTAAATTAGAAGTGCGTTAATTTCTGTTATCGTCCGCGGCATAGTTCGCAGAGCACCGTCCCTGTCTAAGTGTTAATGACGAGTCGTGTGTACGAGGTACTTGGGTAAGATGATTGATCGTCGACCACGACGAGAGGGAATGATTAAACGGCAACGCTGCAAAGGCGCGGCTATATCTTGCATTACGTCTTACGATTGGAGTAAGTTCTTTCATACATTTCCCCCCGACCTCTCTACGAATTTGCCCACTAAAAGGGAAAAACAATGGGTAAAGTGGCTTTTATCGCGCGGGGCGAACGACATGCGAATAAATTGATTGTCTGCGGCGGCTGTGCCATTTCCAAAGGGGAAACGCAACCGCGACACACCCTGAGTTTGTCAGCGAAATATCGATAAACATGGTACGAGCCGATCGGTTGCTATCGATTACCTGGCCTAATGAATTCGCAAACACGGATGCTCGAAAGGTTAACGTTTCCTGTTTGGCGGTGGAAGTCGAGTGCCTATCGTTGCGGCTACCGGCTATCGATACGCCCTGTCGATCCAGGTAACGTATTATCAGGGCGATGCTTGCGGTCCGATTTAATTGCAGCGACGTCTTTCAATTAACACCCGGCCGTTACAAGTTTCGGTTAGAAAAATGCTAATCGTGTGCATCGTGGACGTTCGTGTTTTTAGATTTTTCGAAAAGGGGCAGACTCTACGTCGGCTGCAGGCTAGAATGTCTTTGATTTAAAATAATTTCAGCCATGCGGGATTCGCCGGGGACGCTTGTTTCTTTGCGATACGTATTTCTCGTACATTCTGTGCGAATAGAAACAAAAATTGGAAGCAGTCGCAGTACGGTGCAGCGGGGATCGCACTTAATATATCTGACTTTTATAATCCCGAAGAAACACTGCGCGCGCTGCAAGACTTTTTTCATAAGGGGCACCGTTCATAAATCTTTGAAACCCGGGGAACGTGACGAAAATTCACCGCGCGCCGCGTTTCCCACGAGTGCCTGGAAATGAAATGGAATTTTCGCTGTCGGCCCGCGAAAAGAATGAAACGCGTCGCGAATCTCGAACGGACGCGAGCGCGGTTGCGCCAGTCCCGCTGCACAAGACACTGGAAGACGTATTAAAGTCTGACCGTTCTGCATGTAAATTACTCGCTGCTGCGTCCGCGATGCACGTGCAGCTAAATCGCCTAGATTTACACGTTCCTGCAGCAACGCACAGGGAACCACGCCGGCATATGTATGTACGTGCCTCGTACGCGGTCCGCCCGGCCGGTGAAGCTGGTTACTCTTTCGGTGTAACACGTGTTGCATGATCAAAGAGTACATGAAAAGTGGCCAGGCCGCGGCCGGTGGGAATGGAAGGCGGAATAACGAGATTCCTGATCTATATTATCCGACGGAGGAAATTTGAGAACGATCGAACAGAGGCTCGCTTGTTCCAATCGCGAGTGTACCACGGGGAACACGAGTGTTTCTAGAAGCTACGTTTCGAGTACGTAGTTTCCTTTGACTGGGTATGTATGTATACATATTATACTTCTGAAGTTACAGGATTTCAGTTGGAAACGCGATTCAGTTGCGAAAGAGATGGTGCATACGTACATATACGTATGTGTAAGCTTTGATTAGCTATTCTTTTTTATGGGTGTTACTCCCCCCCCGGGCCAGCAATTCACGTACAACGAAACGGAGTAATTCGCCAAAGTATTCTTCGGAAAGGCTTAACCAACCGCGGGCGATCAGCGACAACGAGAGCCCTAACGATCTATCGGAGCCGCGGGCGAGAAACAAAAAGGCGGCCGCGACAATGGGAGAGACTTTTCGTGGGTGTACGATAACAAAGGCCCCCTTCGCCCGAACACGTATCTCGTTGAAACGAAACAGAAAGAGAACGAGGCCGTAACCGCGCCGAGCTCCCATCTCTATATTCCCAATTTTCACCTTTTCCTGTTCAACGTCGCGCGTCCTTTTTCACCCTTCCTTGCGCAACGGCTAACGACCCGGCGGGATAGCGCCGACCCGAGGAAATATCCAGAGAGCGCGAGAAAATGGGGGAAAACGCACGTGTAGGCAACCGGAAAGGTGCACACGTGCAGTCTGTTTACGAACCGTGGAACTCGTTTCGAGTTCCCTGACTCGCAAATCGAACTTGCTCTTCCTCCTCGGCTACGCCCTCGGCCCTTTTCCGATATTTTCCGCTTCCTCTCTAGCTCGCTCTCTCTCTCTCTCTTTCTTCCTTTCTATTTCTGTTCGCAGTAATTCCACTACGAAGAAGATCTGATCGTTCACGCGGAGTTGCACGATTCGGTGCCGCTTCTGGATAAAAGAGCTCGTTTACGTGAGCCACGACGCGTCTCGACAATAGACAACGAACGGCGTCGATCGTCGTCAAGACGGTCGAGCCCCACGCCGGTGAATCGTGAAGATCGAGACCAAGAGATACTCGAAACATGGCTGGGGCAGGTGAGGTGGCTAGGTATATACGAGAGCTGGGTGCACCCTGGCTAGTAACCTATTGTTTCGCTGCGCGAGGGGCTGGGGGGTCTCCAAAAGTGACGATCCAGGTAATGGCCGATTGAACGGTTAATGGGCGAGTCAGAAATTTCTGTGACTTTGGGGAAACGTAGAAAGCTCTGTCGACCGCGAGCGGAAAATCACTTGCCTGACATCGTACCGTTTGGATCGAAAAATATATCTTTAACGTACCGACCCACTTAGTCTTAAGCTGTGCATCAAATATTACCGCATTTTGCCAAACTTTCCTCATCCTTGTCCTTGCCCCGTGAATCATCCCGTTTTACAGACCTACGCCCCCTGACTATCTTCCATTCCTACTTTCGACCACTCCTATCACCCCTACTCCTATATTTCGGATCCTTTATAAACCCTTGACCGTTCCTCCTCAAGGGCATTTCTTATTTTACAAATCCGAGTTACACGTCCGTCACCGTCGTGCAAGCAATTTATAATCTAAAATAAAGCCAGTCTTCGAACAATGTTTGCTCCGACATTATTTCCACGTGTAACCCATCCATCGCATATCCATCTTTAACGATACGGCGTACCGCTGAGAATATTTGTACCTTTTATCAAACGTTCAGACACCCCGTTTACCCACCCCGAGTACAAATAATTGCAACGTGTGTATAAGCAGCGCGTATATACGACCCTCGTGGCGAATGGTGTTAACACCAGTCTCAGGTTCACGAATAAAATCTGTGCGCCCAATTTCGTCGCGAACTATGTACTCGCAAGAGGCCTTCGTACCGTACCGAAGGCAAAAATCAACGAAGCCTTTCGATATCAGAGTTCACAGAGTTGTCGCCCCTCAAGTATACCAAATTTCGGAACTCACCGATGACGGTGCTGGCGGCGACTTCCTTCGCGGCCGCGGCAGCAGCGGCCGCCGGTCCGTGGGCCAAGAAATCGCTCAACGACAACGACGAGGCGATTATCTGTCGTTTCTCCTCGAAATTCAGGTAATCCAAACTGTTGCTCCTCTGCGGCCCGGCGACGATCGTCACCGTTTTCGTCGCGTGATGATGATGATGGTGATGATGGTGTTGCTGATGCAAATTATTCTCGACCGACAGATTGTTCGGTTTCTCGTTGCCGGTCTCGTTGCCCGGGCTCGGCACCAGGTAGACGCCGCTCACGCGTATGGACATCGTCGACGGGCTATCCTTGAAACGGCCGCGTTTCTTCCGCCTCCAGGGGCTGAGGATCGCGACCAGGCCCGGCAACGAAGCTATCGGCTGCCGGCCAGCTGGAGCATCCTGACGGCTACCCGGTCGAGAGGTCGGCTCGCGTTCCTTGTTACACCGAGGCGGCTCCACGGCTCGGCGTTTTAGTGCGTTCACGATCGCCGTGGAAAATTTATGGGGCCCACTGTGCGCCTCTGACAGTGGCTACCGTGTCTGGGTACGTGTCTGTGCACGGTCGGTTTTCGTTACGCGAAATTGAAACCCTCGCGACCAGCGAGCTGTATCGATTGGAATTGTCCTCGCGAGCTTTATTGCTATGTAGAAAAGGTTGATCAGACGGGTACTTTAAGATGGCAGGACTTTCGTTATCACTTGATTGTTTGAATCACTGGCAGATGTAGTGTTTGCTTTATGGCACTGGTGAAGAAATGGACGGCCGAGCGGTCTGGCTGTTGGTTCAATGATTATTTTTTTTTAATTTTTTTTTTTGTTTTTATTCTTTAAGGAAGGAAACGATCGTTCTGGTCTCTCCTTTTGTTGTTTCCTTCGCTTTCCTGTCACGGCGACGAAACACTGTGTATGTATAGTTGATCGACGCTCGACGGGATCGTCCTGCGCAATACGAACGGGGTAAGCATTAACTCTCACGCTAATGGCCGTCTTTTATGAATGACGTGTATTGTATCGGTCGTGAGAGGTCGAGAACGATTGTGTCCTCCGTCCCACGAAACGTCTCATCCTGGTCCGACGATTTTTTCTCGCGAAACTTGGAAAGGATTTAATGATACCGAGCTTAAATTACCGTGAGTCCGATACAAATTTTTGTTTCAGCGGAATTTTGGAATTCGATCTGCAATCGAAGGAAGATGCAGCACGCAATCTTGTACAATAAAAGGGATGGCACGTAACATTAGTTCGGGGGGGTGGAGTACGCTTCGCGTGTCTTACTTGATACCATCGTATTTGCAATGCAATGCATTTAGAGAAATTATTTGTCAACGTTTTTATAATAATAAAAACGTTCCAAGTTGTTACACTTTTGGGGATTTTCATCAATTATAAATTATAAAAAAATCTATCGAACCTGATTGGCCCAACGTCTACGGATTAAGGGTAACTACCCCGCAAATACGTTTAGGCAGTAGGGGATAAATATTTCGGTTTTCATAGATAAACGATACGCGGACGGATTAAACGCCCCGCAGTTAACGTACTTCAGAATAGGAGAAATGAAAACGAGGTTATCGTACGCGTAGAAACAACATTACTCCAAACGGAGCGTCCGTATATAGCTAACCTAACCTGTATCCCGTTCGAAAACACAGCAGTTAGACGCCGAAGGTCGAGATACGGAGGCACTGGCGCGACCAGGAGAAAAGTATCCGACTACCGGTGATACTTGCAAACGAAACGGCATTTAATGTTACGTAAAAACACAATAAACGATGCCAGTACCGGAGGATTTAAAGGTCGAAGGATCGGAGCGGTCTGGCGCTATGTAACCTCAAATGTCCAAACGCGTATCGACTCACAAACGTAAATGGTACTCACGGACAGCGCACGCAGAAAACATTCGAATTTATCTTGCGATACAGCGTGGCAGCGTCACCGACTAGGATAAGACTAACGTAGGCATATATGTTTCGCGGGTACATTGGACACATCTCGTTCAACGACACGATCGCACGTACGTGATGATCTCAAGGCAGCGCGACTATCTGCTCTTCAACGGATGGCAGGATACGCGGAGGTCCTCCGAAGAGACTTCCTCCCGACGTAATATCACAGCGATGACGATTCACGGGCAGGCGTCGCCACTCCTTCGCGGGACACCTGTGTACCTTCTAGCTGCAGGTGAGAGGAGAGCGAGACGGAGAGAGAGGACGCAACGATTATAAACACAGAAGCACATACTACGGCGAGTACGCACAGAAAACACGTTGAAGTGAGACAGAGCGATATACATGTAGGCACAAACTGTGGAGAGGCACGGATGCCACGGAACTCCGAACTTAGCACGTATATGCAGAAGAAGACGAGCACGACGACGCGGGCTGAAACGGCGACGCCGACGCGACGTCCACGGGGAAAACACGCACACGAATGTTGACACACGCACGAGTTCTGGAGCTGCTGCTGGCTCTCTTGGGCTCGCGCACACAGCACAGACACAAAACGCGTCGGGATGGTTCGTCGTGAATAGGAACAGACGAACCCGCGTGGAACACGACGAACACGACGAACACGACGGACTGCCTGATTTGCGGTGGGGACGGATTCGCGACGGAATTAAATTACCACTGCATCCGATAGAACGCGTGAAAACAAACGGTGGCCAGACGAAAAAGGGAAACAACGACGAGAACGTTCACGCCACGAAACACACACCGAGCGAGGCTCGCGAACACTGAGGGCGGCCATGCGACCAAGGCGCCGCCACGCGACAACGACGGGTATCACTGACCACGAGACAACGCCGCGCCAGTCGAGAATGGGGGAAAGTGAAGCTACTATACCGCCTTCGTCGTAATTTTTCATTAATGAATTTACGAAGGGCCACGAACCGGCCAGGCCGCTGCAACGAGATAGACCGTGGCTACGGAACTTGTAGGGTGAAATAAAATTGTTCCCCCGTTGCCGGGGAGCAAATACTCCGTTTCATTTATTTTATTAGCTTCCCGGTTGCTGTTGCAAAGCCCGGATGGAAAGTTGTTTCACATATTTACGCGACTTTTAACCCTGCCACCTCGTTCTTTGGGTCTTCCTCGACCCAACGCGACCCTCCTCTTTCCAGAATTTTTGTTGTTTCTAAAGAACGTCATTAAAAGCCCATCGCCAATAGTCAACTTCTAGTAAAGAAAACAGTAGCGTGTAAGGTCGTTGGGTATTGTTCGAGCCTGAGTAAGGAAAAAGCAATCAAACGACGAAAACCAATGATCAAAGTGAAAAATTTTGAAACCACAGCTGTTGATAAAGTGGAATGAAAAGATATATATAATACAGTATTTCAAATATAAAAATATACATTTTTATGGTAATATATTTTTCATCGTTCGTACCACAGATATATTATTATATTGTTGCTTGATAATAAAGAGGTGACACGTCAACATCTGGTAGGTATTCCAAATTCGACTTATTGGCGCTGCGCAAACATCACTCACATAATGTAGACATGACTGTCGAATACATTATACAATTACATTCTCCGAGCTTATCGTACCAAGATAAACGTTCTTTTGCGCCTTTAATTGCAGAAAATTATAGATTACGCTGGAATGCCGTTCGTACCGTACATTATACTCCAAAAATGTCGACCACGGGCCCGCACTCTTGATTGACTTTGGCCGCGTACAATCATAATTGCAGATCACAGTCACGCGAATATTGTTACGCTGTAGATTCTTGGAAATGATATCTCATTGTCTACTTTGTAACCCAATCCTTTGTGTATTTTCCATGCATATCGCGTGTACGCTTAACAAATATGATTACATATGCATATGACGACTTCATTGCCCAGTTAATCCCATTCGTTCACGGGGACACCATGATTAAAGAGCGAGTTAAAAAAACCTTGAAAACAAATTACACCTTAACGGTATTGTTATGGTGAAAATAAACCTCCGACAAAATCAAATTCCACTCCGTCTAGAAGGCTGTGAATTCAATTGGACCCATGCAACCAGTGTGCTAGTTAATAAAATTCCGATGCAAGGGTTAATTAAACGTTGCAGCGAACAATTAGAGAAACAACGACATTCGAGGTTTCATCTAGAAGTGGAGTTTAGAAATTTCCATCTAGAAATTTCTTTTGGGTCCGAGACTCGGTCGGAAAAATTGACTTTGATTTATATTGGACGGAGAAACAATTTAAGCCACCCAATGTCCCCATTCGTGCCGAACAACTATCGTAAGGACATTTCTTTGATAGCTTTAATCACACCTGAGGCACTCCACCGTGCCCCCTTCAAACGGAGCACCCTGCCTGTATGTACTTCAATGGCCGGAAGCGCGGGTACCCGAACATTTCGAACTGGAAGTCGCATTACGAGGCATGACGCGAACCACGTGGTATTTTCAAGGCGTCTAGACTCCCTAATTTAAACCGACTCGCGAATCTACCATCGTTTCGGCCCCGTCTAGCCGCTGTCACAACGAACGACTGAAATATGAGAAACACCCAAGCCCTCTGCCGAACGGGCACGGGATTCTTTTTCACCATGCACGTCGCGGTTCACCACGTTCAGAAACAAAGAGGGGCCAGCTGCTTCCAGACAAATCCCCGCCTCTGTACGCCGCGCAATGAAATTCGAATTTAATTCGGCGTTTGGTCGCGTCGAAAATAGAACGAAAACGCGCGTTACGCTGCGCGGTTTGCTAACGCCCGATGCTCGCAAAAATTTTACGCCCGTGCACGAACCGGGGGACACGCGTCTCCGTCAAAAAGTAGTGGAACCTACGGCGAAGAGACGCGTTTATTGGCACTGACCCAGTGGTGTCGTTCCTCTTCTCCAGCGTGTTTCTCGCCAAATGTGGCCACGCGACAAGCCCAAGCTCGGTTTTGCTGTGCAATCGAGTTCGGGTGAACGGGGACCAAACGTTTGAACCCTTTCGCCCCGGCACCGTCAGAAATGAAATTATCCTCGATCGAGAAAACCGTGTAGACCCGGTCAACCCTTTGACGTAGAAATAGAATGAAACTGGATGCAGTCGGAAAATATTTATCCCCTTAAGGCCCATCTCCGTAGTTATTACGTTTGTTGCGCACAGTGGTGAAATTTCACTAGCGCAATATCACATTTATATTGTATTATAAAATACGAGTGTGAATGTCGCGTGACTTATAACATACCCCATCCGTAGCGAAAGGGTTAAATACTGCGCCACCGATATACAGTATCACTCCGTGTTATCTCGCCGCGGTTTAAGCATGAAAAGGTTCACTGCGTTACGCCTCAGCTCAATGGTCAAAGTATACTTCCGTTTATCGGCCGGCAGATTCACCCGGGGTAATATTAAGTTGGGTATAAACTGATTATCGATCGCCACGAATTAAGGTCAATCTATTGAAAAGAACAGGCGGATTCTAAAAGCATATTATCGCAACGACTCTCGAAACGAAGGATATTCTCGATGCACGCGCGTATTCGTATCGGTAACTAGAGGACCCGTTCTCGACCGCCCTGATCTATAATTATTCGCTATGTTGCGAATGATTCCAGGAAGAGCACTCGACCGTCGGCGCACGCCGCCCACTTAAGAGTATTATTAATTGCAATAAGAAACGAGCATCCTTGCCAGACCGAACCATCACCAGACAATTCGCAATTAAACGGCGGCGATGTGCAATTAAGGCAAAGTGACGGTGCATCAGCGACTGCCATAAACGTGTAGCGACAGCTGGTGTTGCACTTGTGCTTCCTACTGCGTTCACGCTTTCCTAAACGCAATTTGCTAGCGACAAGCAACCGCGGGGCCCAAGCCAAACGAAACGATTCTCTACGAGTTGAGGAGAAAGATCTGTATCCGTGTTTAACAGCTTATCTTCGTCGTATCTTTTACATTGAAATATAATATTAATGGCACAAAGTGAGCTTCGCGTTGAAATAAAGGGACCACGAAACGTCGCGAACAATTTGTTTCATTTCAATTGAAAGACGAGGCAGTCGATTCAAATAACTGCACTTTTACGCGTACGAGACACGTCGCGTGCACTGTGCGTCTGATGACACGTGAACTTTGCTGTCCCCCATCGTTTGTTATTTATAGCGAGCTGTTAATCGCATGTGCAATTCGTGACATTCTAAGAACCGTCGTGAAATAGAGGAGGAATAGAAATGAATGTTTTTTTAATGAAAAAAGAATTGTGTGGTGTTCTTAGTACTGGGCTATTCTATGGATACGAATACCAGGTGGAACCACCACTGATTTTTCATCTTCCTTTGCGTTGAACCACTTATTTCCATGGTATGTGAGAAAAAGCGGTGTGTGACACAAAGGGCAATATAATAGTACAATGCAAGTTATGTTAGATCTAGAGAATGGAAGAGTATTAAATATAGTGGGGAGAAATATGACCACGTGCTGGTTGTACAAGACGAAAGATTTGCGTACGGTAGACATACGGAGGAGAACACAGGAGAGAGAGAACCGGCTGGCTTTTCTGTCCCTCTCTCTCTCTTATCTGGGTTCACAACGAGCGCACACCCATCTTGCGGCGTACACGGTAGAGTGTGCTTAACGCGGAAAGCGACGAACTTTGATATACTGTGCATTGCCATTGATAGCTATCAAAATTTGGGAAGCTTTTTTCTTTGGAACGGATGTTGGAGGACAATATTTCAATTTTTAATATTTCTACATCTAATGCTAATTAATAATTATCCGTCATTGAAAATAAAAGTAATACCCCCCCCCCCCCTGGGTTCGATTCGTCAGTATAAAATTTCAGCTGAATATTAAGTACCGTTACGTATAATAATACATTTATTATGTCGCATATTGAATGTACAAATCTGCAGTACTTTTCAATGTTAAATTATGTGTGCAACACTACGAAAGTGATTTCGTATTAAATTCCGTACAATTGACAGAACCATTGAACAAATTACTGTACCGCCCAGAGGGCTATTAACGTGTAACTACTTGCGACGATAATACGTGCACAAAGGAGGGAAACGGCCCCGTAATTGACTATAGCCAAGTTACAACACGGACCCCTTATCGCCGTAAAGATCTGTGATTAACTTTGTGCTAGACACGGTTATCAGAGGATCAAACGATAACGAAAGTCTGTGCTGTGTCCAACAGATGCTTGGGCAACTAACTGTATAAGACGATGTTCGACGCGATAATGGCAGGAAATTAACGGCCGCTAAGTAAGAGGGATGGAAAGGGAGGGGCGGTGTAATGAAAAGATTGCTTTCCTTATTATCGTGTAAATTTATCCTACTTTGCTGCATTAGCGGGAACGCGAGAAGAATGGCGAAAGAAAGTGCAAGTAACGAGGCAAATACGGTGGAGAATTTTCTTGGACAGTACAGTTGTACGGGGAAACGAGACTTGCAGCGGAAAAGTGAAGATAAAACAGAAAATTTCAAGGAGTTAAAGGCCTCTAACGCTTCCATCGTGAGATACTTCGTCAGGGCAATCTCAAACGGAAATACGGAGTCTATCCTTTTATTTTATATAATTGTATTGTACCCAACTTAATTATATTTATATTGGATATTCAGAATTCTAACTGGAGCATATTCCAGCTAAGAAATATCTGACAAAGGCACGAATCATCTTTTTACCCTTCGAAAAATGCGCGAAAAACGAAAAAGTCCACAGCTTTAACCGTATAAAAATAATGTGTATGTACAACGTTATTTCATGAAAGCAAGCAGATGTCCCAGGACAACTGTAAATAACAGCATCACGGCGTTTTCCCGTTTTAATAACGTACAAAGCAGGGTTTAAGGGATCGCGTGTATAATCGTCTATTTAGTAAACTCCTAGTTGGAAATTGAATTTCTTTTTCCCTCTACCGCTCGTTAAAACGCCGCGACGGCAACAGGGTTGGGAATTTAATCCCTTTATCGTCGCGATATTACGAGTGGGTTGGTAATCCCGATACAATGCCCCAAGCAATTGCATAATCCCATGGAAATATAGGCCACGACTTTCAGGGACATTAGCAACGAATGAAAGTATCCGAACGCAGCATCGAATGCTGTCTCGTCGTTTCGACGATTACTTCATTAAAGTAAGTGGCGATGTCGCGTCGCATTACAATTTCAATGCGAGAGAATAAATAACTCCGGGCAAAGATTATTTCGTTTCGTTCACTCCGTTTTAAGTCACCCTGAAGTTTCGATTGTGCTCCACTTTTTTTTCCAACTCCTCGCAAACGAGCAAAGAATTATCTGAGATTTTTAATAAACTACATTTTTCCATTCACTAATGGGCGAAGTAAGTCCCGTTTCGTCGTCGAAGCAAAGGCCCACAAAGGATGAATGAAAATTTCATCTCCGGTTCGAGAATCGCTCGGAGCGGCCGCAAAAGACGGTTCCCCTTGTCATAGCATCGTCTGTCAACAGGCGTGCTCTGTGTAAAGGATTTTTCAGACAGACTGCCGCGGTGCGAGGAATAACGTGTTACAGGTGGATGAAGATTCAAGACAGACGTGGAAGAACAAAGATGCACCTGTAACTTGCGCATAGAGGCATATTTAGTTACAGTAATTACATAAGAACTGAAAGCTAAAAATGATTACAAGAAAAGTAATTTTCGAACATTCCATAGCTCTAAATAGTCCTGAACCTATTTAACGAAGGCACCAATCACCTGATTGCTCACGAAAATCACTTAACAATATCCAACCGCAATTTCTCCTTTCAATTATTTCATCGCGGTAGGAGCGAACAAACAAATAATTCAGCAACCGGAATGCTTTAAAAGACGACGAATCTTTAATCTCTTAAGAAGTTCCGTCTCACAAAGAAGCACTCGGATTGCAATTAGAAAGCCGTGGGACCGCTTGAAACGCGATGTCCGTTTCATTGACACGCTTTTGTCTTTCAATTTATTTGCTCGCGTTGTACTGTCTGGTTTCCTCGCTGGGGTGCCGAGTATCGACTGGATCCTAGCCGAATACCACGCTCCACTGGCGTACTCCGGTTTTCTATCATCGTCGAAGCCTCGCCGCAATGACGACCGCAAGGAAATACTTCGGATGACAGTCTGGGCGCCCACGAATTTCGCCATCCTTGACGATGCTCGTATAGAGGGCACGAGATCAGGACAGTAGGTCTTGTCTTGACACCGAGGCCAACTCATCTATGATGTTCTTATAAAAGATGGAGGGATTAAGTGGTAGAAGAGGAATCAGAGGAGAATATCATTTGACAAATGGCGGCTAGACAAATGTTCATGTTTTGAATATTTTAATATCCTCAGAGTATTGAGACGAATGCCAATATCAATTCCCATCTCCTAGTTTTTGAACGAATAGTAGGCGAGAGAATTTTGACGAAAAAAAGCTTCTATCGTGCGCCGGTCGTTCTTTCATCATTCCGTTCCTGAACAAACGATTATCGAATTGCTGTCAGAGTATTGACCCAACTCTCCTGCCCCGATCGTCGAAAGAACAATTTAATTGAACCCCGTCACAGGATGCTCGCAAGACGAACGACGGAAGTTGACACAGAGATATCAATTTGTCAACTGACCAGACGAAGCACGGACGACAGAGCGGTATTAAATCTGAACGTGCAAAGAACTTTATAGACAGACCGTCACCGTTCCGATTTTCGCGACAGCAAACAGATTCCGGTTTCATTCGGGCACGAAATCTCGCAGAAGTTCGCGGTCCACGGCGGGCAACACGAACACGAGACGGCTTCGTGGTGTGCACGGAGGCATCTTCGCGCGAAAAGCGGAAAGTTACGAAGGAAACGAGCATCAGTCTTGTCCAGCGAATTCCGCGAAAGGATTAGTTCGCTGATACCTTCCAAGCGTCGCGTTAATTTCGCACGAGTTCAACCGCGATCGCGAAAACGTTGCGAGAATTCCGTCCGCCAATCGTCGTTTCTTTCGGACGTCGCGCAATTCAACTCGGAATATTCTCCAAGCCACGATAAATCTTTCTCGAAGTGGACCGAATTGGACATTTTTGGTTCCTCCTTCCTGCTCTGTGATTTATGATGTATAGACGGGATAAAAAGGGGGAGGGCATTCTGTACTCCGGCGAACCGCGTTTCGCCGCTTTGTGCACTCGGAAAAATTAATGATCTTACAGATTGTACGAGATATTCCGCAACTGCGGTTTCATCCTTGGCAATAGGACTCCAATGTATACGGAGGGGGATACGATTCGGTGTAGCTCGGTGGTTAACTTCGTCTTACTGGCGACGATAAAAGTACGAAGCATTTCCTACGGGTGCTCGTATCGATTTTGGTTTGCGCGGAGATTGTTAAAGTTGCCGGGTGGTTCAATGATTCATTGGAAGATAAACGTGTCGGTAACTAGAATTCATCGCTGCTGTATCGAAATAAATTGACAACCGATGTCCCTGTTCTATATCAGTCTCGCAGATATTTGCTGAAAGGGGAATGATGGTGAAATGTGAATAGGGGTCCATTTACAGTAGCCAATAGAGAATAGAATAGACACCAACTACTACTTTTAGTGTTAACCCTTACACTGCGAAAGGAATATTTCAGAATTATTATTTAATTATTTGAAGAACACCACGGCGATCTGATTGAATTTCGCATGAAATGTCTGAACACGTCCATTGGAAGCTTGTATTTATATTCTTACAAAAACGCGTTTATTCTTTACGACATTGCAGACGCATAAACACAATTTTGCCAAACGCTTTCCCTTTCGATCTCGTATCCCAGATTACCAATAACGTTTCGTAACGGCGTAATACTGAATCGGCATTACAATAAACGTTGATGAGTCTTGGTAGCCCACGTGCAGATAGAGCAGTAAGAAGTTTCTCCGTTAAATGCTCGTAAATCGTCGTTCTAGTACCGACGCAATGCTCTCGCACGAAGGAAATGTCGGCGAACGCTTTTGCAATGATTCGCAATATCGCCAGGATATATGCTCTTGAACGTTTGAACGTTTCAACGTTTTTACGAGACATCAGACGACCGTGGGGGTAACGAACGCGGGATAGATTCCATCAGAACGTACATACACTTCCGGTGCTGGGATGGTCGTTTCACGGGGTCAAGTCTGAATAATTAAACAGCAAGATGAAACTGCCCTCGGCTCTTTAAACGATGTCCCTTCAGCGTGTGTCAGCTAATGACTTGGCTGGAAGACATTGGGGAAAAAAATGGAGCAGCGTTTGAGCTATAATTGGTCCTCGCTTTGAACACGAAATAAATGCATAGGAAATGTCTGTCGGCCGTGCGTGAAAATTCTAATTCCAATATATGTACCTTTGTCGTTGTTCCATTTCTTTGTTGCCAATTTTCGGAAAGGACACTGGCGTTGAAAAGAAGAAATCTTATCTACAAATGAATGTTCAACCAGCATCGCTGAGAAACGTCGGAAACAATTGAATAAATTTGGAGGACCGTGAATGACAGGAATGTGTTGCGTCCACGGGTAACCGTAATCGTGAAATTTGTCTCGTTTGCGTTTCGTTCGAGGGCAACAATGTGTTCCGTATAGAGGGGCACGAGTGCATAACGGTGGTGGAATGCGACAGGAGAAGCGCGTGCGGCCACGCGTTATGTGGCAACCGGTTTGAAATAACTCGTGCAACTCTGGAAAGGTTGAAAATAAAGAAAGTACGATGCCCCGCTTTGCATGTCAATGAAACGAGCCGGTTGTTGCCGGGATACGGCAATAAGACAAATCGCATCGTAGTGAGGAAACATCTAAAGCGATACGACGTTGGAGTAAACAGTAGTTAATAAAAGGAGACTCGTTGCAAGCGTGACAAGTTGCACGTTACACGGTCGTTTTGTAATCGTTCTGCAATTTAACGTTTCCTACTTTACTGGCCCTTTTTGCGGAGAGCACGCTTCGCCACGGATGAATCAATTAAAAGCATCGGCATTTAATAATCGATCCAATTCAAGGGAACTCTCTTTCCTTCGTTTTACGGCTCTTGAAAAATGCTGGGAGTTGTGGTTTTATGTAGGAAGTTTTGTTACCGGTATTGGGAAATGTGAAGTCACGTTTTTCCATGGGAAATAAAGTGTAGAGACATTTGGGATGCTTACGAAAGATTGCCGAATTTTATGATATTTATTATACACAGATAATTAACCTTGTAACTATGTTCTCTATAAAATTAAAAATATTCTCTCCACAGAGTATGCATATATCATATCATCTAGAAGCTTTTAATTTTAGTGAACACAATGTTGCAAATAATCAAAGGATTTCAAGCATCACCCTCGACATTATTAAATGAACAGCCAATATTTTACGCCCCCTCTGAACTTTGAAAACATAAATCTAATTTTACGTACGTATAATAAAGCATTGAAAGGCTCTGGGAAATTCTCCAATACACTCAATGAATCTTTCCAGCAAATTCATCATTGTTTTCTCCGCTCGTGTAAGCGTGAGAAGGAAAAAAAATTGCATCTACCTCGCAGCAGCCCTCCACGTTCCAAACTTTATTATTATTCCCGCAAAATCGTTGCGATAAACGTTCTAGAATTAATACTTTCCCTGGCAGCGAACCGGAGAAGGCCGCGAAGAAGCGAAGTAGAATACAATTTCGCGGCTGAAGAGATGCAAAATACCTACGTGAGGAAAGCCAAGATCAATATTCATATCCTTGCACCTTGCTCGAAAGTAATGGCTCGAAAATCGACCGCCCCTTAACCCCTCGGCGGCGATACGTTTACCAACGGGACCGTGTTCAATCATTTTTGTTGGGCCCCGAGTTATGCCGACGAATGTTGTGCAACCGTGTGTCCATAATGGGAACGTTCCGTCCGCAGAAAATAGAATTTAGCAACGTTAAAAGACTTTCCGTGACTCGATACGAAAACCGACCGACCGGTTTCACCGTGATAGAAAACAGAGCGTGTAACCGCGAGCATCGTTTCACGTCTCCAAGAGCCATGAAATTTATTATCGAGCCGCTCGTCGAACGTTATTGATGGCGGTGGCTAAAGTTTAAAACAGCAGCGTCCTGCAGCTTATTCGCTCGGAGTTGATTATCGAACGGGGAGCATTAGCGTCAAATCGTGCGTAAACGATCGTCGCTTTCCATCGAGTAATTATAGATAATGTGGTGTTTTGCTGCCGCTCTCTTTCTATGAAACTTCCTTTCCTTTCTTCTTCTTTTGCTTCGCTAAAAAAAGACCGGCTAATGGAAAAGGGTAATTGAAAAAAGACAAACACCGTCCATTCCGTGTAAATCGCAGGGATGTGGCGTTAGATGCTAATAGATATAGAGTGGCAAAGATGCACGTTGTCCCTCTAATCGCGTTATACGTTGGTTATTTATATTAGATTTATGCTTAGACTCTTAGTAGATTGAAAAGGGGAATGGTAAAAAAAAATAGACGAATTTTTCTAAGTGACTGGTATCGAGAAATTCTTTCGCCGCGCGATTTGTTCGGGAACGAACGAGAAAGTTGTGGAAAGTGTAATTAAATGCTAGAATATTGTCACGATTGGTTCAATTTATTTGGGCAAATTAATCCAAGAGCGCGAATTTTTCAGAAGAAAATCTGTACCCTCGTATTTTACGAACACGTACCACTACTAAAATTTGGCAAGATTGGCACCGCAAACCCTGAAAGTAAATCGTACCGCCACACTGGCGAACTATTAAACCAGAGTTGATAAAGCCTATGCGACGTTAAGCAACGGAAAATTGGTAAAAGGAGATTGCGGGGCAAATTCATTCCAAGTCGTACGATATTTAAGAGAAGTCCTTTCCGGACCTTTTATCAGCTCGGTCAAAAGCATCCAATGCTTTTACCGGTCGTAATTCCGCGACGCTGGCGAAACAAAAATAATAGAAAATAAGGGTAACCGGCGGAAGCAATTTTGTCATTTCCGGCTAGGGGAGTGGGCGAGGCAACCCGTTATTGAAATAGTTTCGTCGACGGTATTCCAGTGTACGCAGAGCTAGTTTTCGTTTTCGCCAAAAGAAAGATACCCGCAACTGGGCCAAGGAGCGCGTGTTTCTGAAGATTGACAATGAAGATTCCAAATGGGGATCGCTGCGATACAACAAAATCATCGAGCAGTCCAGGGCCAATGGTTTTTCCTTGTGCGAGAAGATCGATGTAACACCGCAATTACCTCGTTGTACCATAGGACATTCGATTATGCGCGTAAACTCTGCGTCTGACAGGCAATGCCAATGATGAGCGATCTCCATCCTTGGCCACCAGTCAAATCGATATCGTTAAAAATATGTTCCGAGGCGGTCATCGGGGATGAAAACTATTACAACTACGCGACGACCGTCGTAAAAATACAGGCGGCCAGGGAAACGATAAAAGTGTGCACCGATATTATCACTCGTGGCGTTCGAAGAGTATTGAACACAGCGCCGAGCGTGCGACGAGGGTTTGCGATATTAATTGCGCGTGCACGTCTGAAGGAAATACATTTGCATGAAGGTAACGAACGACGAGACAACTTTCCCAAAGAAAGCACGGTTACAATTCTCTGTCATTTTCACGCCCGTTTCGTAGGCAATAGGTAACACGCCACAGGAGGGAAATCGAGGCACAACGAAACCCGTCGACCCGTCTTACTACTTCCGTGAAACTCTTCAACTCTTCTGCCGTCGATACGCGTCCCGGTTTGCGCCACGAATAGGTACGCCTCTCTCCAGTAGACACGATGTCACCTTGCTTTTTTTTCGCCATCCTTTTCCTGCATCCCGTTCAATATGCAAACGACATAGGCAGCTTTTCCCGGCGAAACTTTCGCGATAGCGCGGGAACGGCGAGAATACGGAAGGCGGAGAAGAATCCTCTCGCCCCTTGCCTAGAGCACGTAATGAAAGAGCGGATGTTCTTGGGCAAGACGTTTGCCACGCGACCGGAAACGGAAAAGCGAGAGGCACGGGGTCTCTAAAGTAGAGGCACGCAAAACATAGACACTCCAACCCGGATAGAATTTGTGCTCGTTGCGGGGCAGAATTTTGATCGCTCTTAATTTTTTCACGGGGTAACTTCGGTTACAACGATTTGCAATGATAACGCAATTATTTTATTGCCGTATCGACGAAATTTTCTCTCGGTATAAATATATACTAATTGCAAGAAAAATTGAAGAGGCCACGTGTTGTAAACATAAAGCTACCCCTCGGTATCGGAGCAACATATATTTGCCTACCCCGTCGTGAAGCAGCCTCCGCAACGAATCCACCCTTTTAATATCAACTCCACTGATAAATAACAGAGCTCCCCCATGCATCGATCTATCCGTTACAATTTTAACCCACTTTGCAGCATCGAAGAAGAGATCCACCCTCGAAGCACCCTCTCGAATTCGCCCCTCCACGTAAGTAACATTGCGAATAATCGTTCAGGCATACATCAATCCGCCCCCCGTCGTCGTAAGATTTCCCACCCCGATCGACCTCCTCGTCACACATTTTCAGAAGCTCGGCGGAGAGAACACGGGGGCTCAAGGGGGCGGAGAAGAGATACGTGTATTGCCCCGCAGCGTTTTCACCGGCGACGCCGCGCCGCGACGCCACACTGTTGCGTAACCAGTGTGACACTCGCTCCGAGGGAAAAATCGTCCCGCTCTCGTCCCCCACGTTTTCCTCTTCAGTCGGGTTCAGGCCGCGTATTCACCGCGAAAGTGCTTCTCGCCTCGCGACGGGCGGATTCGAATACAGAGAACGTGTGCAGCGCATCCCCGGCGTCGCGACGCCAAGAACGCGGCGGATGCCCGGAAATGTTTGCCCATCAAAGTGCCACTTCTGGGCGTTTCGCGCCGCGCCGCGGCAAATATAAAGTGGGCCGGGCGCGGACCGCGTTCGCCAAGGAACTTTATCATTGCACGCGAAGTTTCAGCCGGTTCTTAAGCTGGCGGGAAAAATTGCACCCGGCTCGCCATTATCGACGTCACAATGGATGTTCGATGTTACCGTAGAATGCTCGAGCTATTGCTTCGTCGGCGCTGTGTTGGTGCTCGGTGCCCGAATTTATTAATCGCACCTCGTCGGAATTTTTGAGCTCCGCGAGGGCTTCACACAATCGGGCAGTGTATGTACTAATTAAAGAGTCTCGGATTGCTCAGAATTCCCCATTGAGTAATAGTCGCAACTATTTCACTTGCTGTCGAAAATCGGAGCTATCGTAAATGTATGCCAGAGGCAAATATTACGAAAGGGGCGGACGAAAGGAAATGGATGGAAGAGATGTCCGAATGAAAAGTTTCGGCGGGGTAGTTTCATTGAAAAGTTTTATCCTCTATTAAAAGGTGTTCCGGCGTTTTCAGTGGCCGCGTCACGAATGGTGTGACCGCGCGTCGGAATGCATTCGCGGCGACTTCACCGGCCAATTCGTCTTCCTTAAGTTTTTGAAGGTTACAGGAAACATTGTTCCTCAGCCCTGATGTAATCGATGACCCAAATGCTTCACGTGGGTCGCCGCCAAGTCGATGCAGAAGAGAACTGCTCCCCGGCTGAGAGAACTGTCTCACATCAACCCTTGCCCACGGAACATCTCTCGTCGAGCATGATTTACAATTTTACTCGTACCAGCGCGGGGGATTCCTCCTACCGTGCTTCAATCGTAAATTGTTTCTTAAACATGCAGATTTTCTGTCGCTATTTGAAACGGCACGGAATAACCGTCCGTTGAAACGTGGGAATTTTTGGAAACTAGTTTTATTAATTAAATTGAACCATGACGCGTGTATCGTGCAGACGGGAGAATAGTATACGTATACATATTTTACTATTATTATTATTATTTGTAATACTATATCATGTTTAATCTTGAATTGTTCTGACTTGTAACAATGGTTACTTTTATACCATAAAGCTATGTATTTCTTTCTTTTAATTCGAATACTTCGGATAATCGTATACCTGCACAGTTTTTAGAGAATTCAGACGGAAGCTATTTCTATTTTAGCGATAACGAGCTATTCCATTTTATGCTGGCTTTTTTACGCAAGCCGTATTTTTACGTCGTCGAGTTTGATGTGCGTCGAAGTCTTCTATTAACTGAGATTCCATTTTACGGTTTCTCGATTATCCCGGCCCCCGTATATCCAACGTATTAAAAATATATGTACTATACAGGCAACGACGAAATGCCATTACACACTGTTCGATAACGTTATAGCCGTGTCTTGCGCTTGCGTCTGTAATAAGTCTCAAGAGCGATATTAATGCCGTAAATGCATGCACGCCTCTGTAGTGGTCTGCGTGAAATAATTTCGATAGAAAATTAAATTCTCATCTAGTATAATATTGTTTCGGATTACATTACTTAATCGGAACATCTATCGCGGTGCTTTACAATAAAGTACAGCGTGCTCGATCTTAAATCGTTCAATTCGGCTTGATTTTTTCGTTGATTTTTATATACCGACGTATTTGATCAGATTCATTGATATTTTGTCGTACATTTATCCGTCATGTTATTATACATATAATACATTTTACCAATACACGGACTGTCGAGCAATATCGGAGCAATTTTAAAATATCTCTCCCGACATTTATGCGAGAGGAATGAATGAATGAATGAAATTTTAATAGCAATATTTTATACCATTTAATATTTTCCTCGCAATTCCCACTTGGTTCTTGAATTTCTATGTAATATATTTGCATAAACGTTTTCGGCCCATTGATAAGAGTAAAGTTCGACGGAGAGAGGCAATGAAATCGGGCGTGTTTATTCGAACGATTCGTTCGTTCGATGATTTAATTTCGGACAGGTATATCTATCTGTCGCGCGTGGACAACGATCACTGCAATCAGATTAATGGATTTGCACGGTTGGCGAACGCAGAATATTTTGGACACTTTTAATGATTGAATGGAAACCCGTCTGTCATCAATGGGAAGGCCCTTCCTCGTTCCAAATGAGCAAATCATATTACCCTTATTAACATGGGAAAAAATTATTTGTGAGTTGTTATTAGACAGAAACATCCTACGAGGATAAATCGTGAATAGAGTGCGAAACATTGAACTCGAATAATAATTTGCATCATAATCTATAATAGCTTGTTCCAGAATATGGATAATGAATTAGGAGGATATTCAAAGTAGTGGTGAAAACAACGGAAGAATTATTTAAACAAGTTCACTTATATTTGTGCAAATCCAAGTGATTTTAAATTATTACCATTAATGTCTATTAATTTTACCAAAGTACCTTTGGAAGCTAATCAAAATCGGTTGTAATACAGCAATCCAAATATTGTACTATTATATATTAATGAATTCTTAAGATTTGGGTTAAATATAGATTAAGGCGTACCATCTTTAAAGGGTCCGAATCTCAGCAAGCTCATCTCCATGACAATCACAGATGTCCCGGAGCAATCGGCGACAAGTTCACAGTAAAATCAGATCGCCCGCAACAACTTCCAAACTATTCACCAGTATTCCGCTATCGGTTCTTCAGAAACAAGATCCACGAGACCGCCACCGAATTTCTCGCGGTTTTCACGCGAAATAACGACCCCTCGCCAAGAAGTTCCTCCATATCCGTCAAAACGTTCTTGATCGTCGCAATACAAACACAATACAATAATCTGTGCGCACTTCTTCTTTCCACGCGAAAATCGTTCGCCGTTCAATCGATGCCCGTCCCGTTCGAATATCATTGAACGTCGACACACCGAACCGTCCAAATTTATGTGCAAATGTACGGCTCGTGTGTCACGGGACGACAACTCGGACCGGACTATCTCGACTCTATCTTAGAAAGGAGATTGGGGGGGCCCGGGTCGTTTTGCAAGAAGATTTTATCGAAGGTCTCGCAGGATCGATGAACGCTTTCTTTTATCCCGCGCTTCTTTAGAATAACGTCAAGAAGCTCTTCAATATTTTACGATTCCCGAGTGAGACGGGTCGTCGAGGAGCATGGACAAATCTTTTGGCGAGATCGTTATCCATGTCGCGACTGTCCTTTGGCTTTTCGCTTTTGTCCTTCTTTTACGGTAATACATCGTCCGACAAATTGGTCACAGGAGGAAGGACACGTGTGCCCGTCTGATCGTGGAACATTCGACGCGGCGAGGAAATGAGACGGAACGATGGCTGCTGCTCGCCGACCGTGGACGTGAAAATCGTGCGATCAATCTCCCGTTTTCCTGTAGGGACGACCAGTGTCTCATACCGAGCACCAGACTTCACGGGGCTGTGGTTAACGACTGTCCCGCACGTAAAAGACACGCCCGTTACTATCGGTCACGACGGGCGCGACCAATATTAATGTCAGTGTCGCGTCGCTTCTTTAATCACTGTGGCGCGTGGAAGAGGCTCGATCGTGATCGATAATTAATCAACCACCTGCGGACGAGGTCATTGCGATCTGGAGTTGGGGATTGTGCACCGGCGAACGAACGAGTTCTGCGCTGAACGGGATTCATTCAGAGCGTTGTTACGAGAAACGTTGAACCCTTATAGAGTTCACGTCGTGTAATTCAAGGATCGAAATGGACCTCGGGGTTGCATTATACAGTGATTCTTATTGTTAGGTAGAAAAACCTTTTTGGAGAGTATGGATCTGTTTGTTTTCGTCGACGATGCACTTGAACCGAGCCGCGTGATAGTTCATGTGTCGAACGCTTGGTCGAGAGGCTTCCATCGATCCACGGCGTATCACTTAATCCACTGTGTTCTTCCAGCGCCAGTTGATATCGCAAATTGTCCACCGTGTGTGCAATCACACCTCGGAGAGACGGTGGTCGGGTTATCGAGTCTATTTAACCTACATATATGTGCATACTTTGTAGCCTCTAGATTTCATAGCGCCGCCGTAGCGATTATCTCGTCACGCTTTCGGGAAAATGGTGTCGCGTTTAAAAACCTAATGGCTTTAATTTACCAAACGCGCAAATTTCTCTCCATCTCTGCGTCTCTCTTCCTGAATATATAATACGCATATATAATCGCTAATACATCCGAAAGTTCCTCGCGAAAAGTGGTCCACCAATGAAATCCTCAAACGTCCGCACCTGTAGTCAAACTGTATTTCACACAAACGCGATCCACTGGACAAAGCGATACCTTTCTTGCTCTAATAATGCTTCGCTACTTTGTGCCTCGCGCCACTCTTTACCTTGCTGTTAGTAAATAGAAAAGAAAAGTTCGCACGTTACCAGACACACCAGTCGAGAAACGTTCGCTTAAACGATCGACAAGCGATTTCTTCTCTAAGCCAGCGCGAGGAACGTCACGCAAAAACAACTTATACCTCTGTGGAGGAAAATCGCGTGGCGAAAGTGCGCGTGGCCGTCTTCGTCAACGGTATCCGGTGCACTGAAGCTCGACCTGGTCGAGCTGTTTACATCGTGCAGGAACGTGGCCACACCACACCTTGCCGGGCTTCCGTCACTCCAATTATACCAACACACGGTGCCACCGTGAATTATCCCCTTCACACAACGGAAAAGGAACGCCTTTGTGACCAGCGGACCGGTGCTTGATTGGCGGTGCTCGAGCCGTGGCGTATACCGCTCGTATCAAACCGAGAATAGACTGTATCGATGGACAAGCTCACAGGGACTGAACGAACGCAAATAGTCTGTGGAACTTGCGAACCGTCGCGAGGTGGAAGGTCAGGGGATCCTGGTGGTCTCGATCATTTTATTCGAGGCCTTTTTGTTGCACGTTGGAGGATTTTATTATTGCTATCGCCGTTTAGTTCACCACGTCGGTACATTATGCGGCGGAGTAATAGTAATAATAATAGCTTTATGCACTTTCCATATTTTATAAGAGAACCGTTGGCATTATGTAGAGGAAGTTCATAATAATTAAATCTTTATCGCGTAAAATAGGAGAAATTAAATTTACGAGATTTATGTTTCAGATTTCAATTGTGGCCAGCCAATTATTTTTCAATAAGAATCTTTCTATTTTCATGGCAAGGAACATTTCACCTCTTTCAAAGGAGAGGAGAGATCACTATGCCGTGGCGCGTCTGTCGGCGATTGTCTGATACTACTGAAACGTTGTCAGCCGCATTAAGGCGATGGTCCCTCGATGCCAGACAAATATTGAGTCAACCTCGATATGCATACACAATAATCTAAGGAATTTCGTGTCGTGGTCAACATGAACCTTCGTGCTTGTACGATCAATCTTCTAATAATAATACTGACTGTGCAAAGATGCGAAAAAGTCAGCTCCGGGATCTTTTCCTAAAACAAATTATGTATCGATCCACCTGCGACGACATAGTAAATAGATGTGTGTTAATCAGTGAGATTTCCGATTAGCATTTATACAATCGCTTAAGGAATCGTTTAACGCGATGGCGCGATTACATTGCCGTACGAATTCCTGTCGACGAATGAGAAATATTTCGTGGAAGTTGCTCTGTGTCATAGCGAACCGGTTCCATTGGTATTCATAGCTTCGAGCGCGATGCATGTTTTCAATGGAAATGTACATTTGTGCGTCGCCCAGTAAAACGCACATTTCGTGCAATTGCCTTAGGGTATTCTCATTGCAGAACGAACCGCGATAATTGTACATCTTTATTCTCCGAATCAATTCCACTAGATGTTCAAATGGAGTATAGGGGACACGGCACTTTCGGAATTAATTCATAATCGAACCGTGTCGCGCAACGCTCTACCCTTCGTACTAAACTCGTCGCATAAGCTGAATACCTTCGCAATACGTGATTGCCAACCGATTCTATAATAATACCGTACTTTGCACCTCATACAACTATTATTAAACGCGGCGAATCGATTGTACAATTATTCTCGTATTCGACTAATTACACACGGTCGCTGTAACAATTCGTCGATCGATTTTTGCCCCAACGCAATGTCCCCGATTTAATTTAAGACTACATATCGCGGGCAAGATACAAGAAAGTGAAGGAAGAATGTTCGATGAGTAAATACAAGCATGGATAAAATATTCCCGACGGAGATAATGCCTCGAACGCTCTATACTAGAACAATAATTCACTTAGGCCGGCGTTATTATCTCGAATAAATATTTCGAATTGTACCAACTTTGATTAAGAATGTTCGTCCAGTAAATTAGAATTTAACGCGCAGAATGCGTGCATCCTTGAGCACGATAATGCAAACGACAACAGCAAACAGAGTTTTCTTTGAGTGGCCGGGACCGTCTTTAAATGATGATTCACCAAGGAAGTTATCTCCTCGCGGATAACGCGCTGAAATCATAAAGCGCTTAGCGTGATGTTAACGAAATGCGGATAACACTGAAAACCAGATTTCGATGGTACATCGCTTTTCAAATTTTCGACGCAAATTTTATGAAGCATATGCATGCTGGAATTTTTGTGCACCAAATTTGCATATTTTCTGTTGAGACATTAATTCTGTCCTACATCCATAAATCTAGCGCGAGTATGCACTCTCAGCGTAGATACTTAATCTAACTGCAAGCAGAATAAACCAGCTTCCATTTTATTGTCACTATTATAAGTTCACTGCAAAAAATTTCGAAAAAAAAAAACGTGGCGAAAAAGGTTTCTTTAGGTGAGCTTCGTTGAGCTGATAATTTGTAAAGTGTTGCCTCCATGCATATTTGCATATATCGTGCAAAGAGTTTATACATTGCCCGAAACGTATAGAGAATTCGTGAGCGACTGACCATAAAACGCAACCCTACGTAAAAAGCAAATTGTGTTTCACACATTTTCTTCGGTTCGGGTCCAAAATAAAAGTAGTCGGACAGGAGTAACGTTCTCGGGGCACCGTTTAAAGCTGCGCGATCGGTGTAATAAGGCCACAATAATAATAATAATAACCATCCGCACGAAAAGAGTGTGTCAGTGGGGGTTATTTTGTCGAACAAAAATAACTATGAGTGGGGAAAGATTAAGTACAACTTCCATCAAGGCGCACGTCACTCTGAAAGCAGATAACACGTCAGCAACCCCCTGAACCACCCCAAGCAATATATCCAACGTCCATCGAAGCATTTCATCCAAAGATCCTTGGAGTCGCTCGGAGTTTTGTAACCACTAGTCCTTCCTCGTCAAATCCCAAGGTAATAGACAGCATCTGCGTCCTAATTCTTCTCTATTCTCTGAGTAAAAGGAATCCTTTCCTTTAATACAGACTCCACGGCGTTGAGGAAAGCGTATTTCCGGACAAGGCACTCGGAGACTTCATTGAACCCCCGAAGTAGTCGTCGAAGTCGAGAGTAACCACCCGGGACGAAACGTGATCGGACTTAATGTCGAAGACGTACGGATAGGAACAGAGAGATTCTCCATTGTGTGACCGGCAAAAAGATGAGGAAATGAAAAATTGGGCCAGGCGTACAGGAAGGAGTATTGTCAAAGGGCTAATAACAAAAAGACCTCGCGACGTTATCAAGATAGTGGACTAAATAAATTATACAAACACGGCTTCGAGGACCCTCTATATTTTCTAAATATGAATATTTTCTTGTATATTTCTCGAATCTTTATTTTTGCCGATCAATTCTACAAACATTTGACCGAAGGAACGATTGTGCGTTAAAGTAGAGACTTCAGTAACTACCGCAGAATATTTTTCACATTTTTTGACACTTGCAAAACGAACCAATTGCAAAGGTGATGAAAAATATAGACGTCCTAAAAACGACCAACGCCTATGTATCATCTACCTGAACTTTTAGACAATTGTTTGCAACTCGATTCGAACAAATAATTAACCCATACATTTGTACGAATCTTTTCATAATTTCGACACGACTTGCCCAATTGGACAAAACACGATAATCGTTACATAGGAACACACTGAATGACACTGCCGAGGTGGAATTATAGATCGTGATACGAATGTGTGCCAAGGGCGATAATCTTTGGAACGTATCAGCCAACTAACCGGCACAATAACGACTCTCACGATGATTACGCCGGTCGGCCCACGGGCATCATTGGATCAAGTAACACGCGTGTTCAGCACGACGGCTGCCACGTCGAGCAAATTTCTGACGGCGACGTGGATCAACTGAAATTAAGTACGGCACTCGAACCTGAATAATTACTGTACAACAACGGCGATGTTTGTGCACGGACGCATAAGGGTTGCCTTGTTTGCGAGACGGGCATTTCGGCCATTCGGGCAATCAGGTCGTCGAAAATACGGTATTTCTATAGCCCAAGTTGATTAAATCCAGCGGTTTATTACCCGACAGTGAATAATGAACGTAACCAGTTTTTACTTTCGAGACTTAGATATTGGCTCGCAATTGTTCGTCCCCCATACGACAGCGCGTTAAATTTTTACATTCACACGACGCAACCCTATATCCAGTCTGTACACCTTGTACCCATAATTACTTCACGGCGCGGCGGTTAGTTTTTAATGAAGCTGCTCCCCAAGTGTCAGCAACGCCAGACATGCCGAAAATCCATCAGCTCGGACATTGTTTCAGTGAAACGCCGCCTTCCAAATGGTAGCATGAGAAAGTCTACACCGTCACTCAATCCGAACCGGCGTCCGCGTGCGAAACACCGACGGTCTCGTCTAGCTGCGACGCCGATTTTCAGCGAGGAAAAACCGGATAGCCGGCGACAAACCTGACGGAACAAACAAAACCCGTGGAACGCCCGTCGCCGTTTGCAACGGAAACGCGCCAGCAGATCTTAACTATTCAATGAACGTTCGCCCATTCACGGGGCGACGTCGGCGTCGGTTCGTGACGCGTTGTTTCGCATTTCACGCGGAATAATCGCGCTTGCGAAAAGCTCGAGCGGCGACGAAACCGGCCAAACGGGCGAGTTTTCACGGGAGACAAAGCACGGCCGACCACTCCGCGAACGGATCATCGTTGGCAACCTAATAACGATAATCGATTAACGAAGCATATACCGCTCGAGTTTCCGAGGAAGCTTCGTGATACGAGTATGCCGGTTTAAAGAGGTCCCTGGTTTGCATAAAATACCGACGAAGACAAGCTTAAGCGGACGATATATTGTTATCGAACGGAGAGCAGCTTGGTTTCGAGTGTGACAACGTATGCGTCCGCGTAGAGCAATAAGGAGGAAATATCGTGGGTGATCACTGTAGATTGGAATTTGTATAAAACGTATGTGCGCGAAATGTAGCGTATATATTAATGAAGTAATATAGAATTAAACGCGTGTGATGCTTCATTTATAATCGGATATAAAAATAAAGTAATCGGATAGAAACTACGGGTCCATGAAACTGCCGATTCCTAACAAAAATACGTTCCTTTCGTCCACGCCGATAACCAATTAGCTCGGGTGTTTCGTTAATCTGATAGCAAGGGCTTTCCACTGATCCCCTTATGCCTCGTGGGTAATTGCATTAACAGTTTGAACTACGAGAACCGACGACTTCAAACCTTCGCAACAATGGTGATACGGACGCGGTACTTAGCAACAGATGCTTCGTTCAGTAAAATAGTACTCGAAAATGACCAATCAGTGAAACGGGAAGGAGCGCTTTTGCAGGAGGTGATCTGTTCTCGTTTAAGAACGAGACGCGAAACAAACTGGCATGTTCCGCGCCACCCGTCCGAGATTACTCGTCTTATTAACAGTTTCCATCATCCTCGATGTGTTTTCAAACGCGAAGTAACAGCTTCGTTGCGGCGACACAAACGGAACAGTGTGTCACGGTGCGTAAAACGTTCGGTCCTATATAAGAAAAGAGTCGGGACAACACGTATCAGACGAAATCTCGACAGCAGATCCGTCGAAGCGTGGCCGAAAAGGATTGGAAACATGAGAAGTGGTATTGCGCTGCTATGGACAGCCAGTTTAGTGTTCGTTTTTGTCGGTGCGAAACCTCTTCGGGAATCGGACAATTGTAAGTTTCCGCCGTACTTGCGATTATTAATTAACAAAATATTAGCTCGTCTCGCGAGTAACGCAATTTCTTCAGTACAGACATTTGATGAACAGAAATGATTATCTGTCGTTAATCAAGAATGAATGGAATTCAACTTTTGGCCAAATTCCCCGATAATTCTCCTCGGGTTTTATGCAAGTTTTATGCAACCTGCGAAACGTCTTCCCCCCAACATTTCAGACTTCCCGAAGTGAGATTCATATTTGATACTGTAATTCTTAGTTTGAAATTTCTTTAATCCGACTTCGAGCACCGGCTCCCCCTAATAATTTAGGGTGAAAAGGGCTCAGCTTTCAGAAAAATTGCATTACTTATGGGACGAAGATCATAGTAACTCGAAGATGTCAAAGTTAATACTAATTGGATATAAATTTCTTTTTTGCGCGCACAGACGATGACGAATTGCTCGAACCCAGAGACACCGTGCGCTATGCACACGCATATTGGTTCGACAGACCGTTTTACGAAAATTATGACGATCGTGGCGACGACATGAGCAAAAATTTCCAGCCAGAAAGTCGATCGTCCACCATATCGTACGCCAGTGTCGGGTAAATTTCCAGCACTTATTATTATTCAGTAATTGAAGAGTGCATGTAGAAGACATTGTGAGCGACACGATCGAAAAGTTTGTATTTAAAGAAACATGTTTTCCGCAAGCGCTCTTCGACGAAGCTTCAGTAACATGCGATCGTATTAAATTGGTAATGCAACGGTCTTCCTATATTCCTCATTGATTTTCTTTCATTTATAATCAAATGCAAGAAGCATTCGTGGAACATTAATGATAATAATGTGCTCGTGCAGCGAAACCATATTGTTATTATTTTCGATGAAATGTCTTTGTTGTCACAGTGCTGGATGGGGTCGCTGAAAATCTCCCATCGCTTTGACGTTTCTCCCGTTCATCCGCGACCATCGAATGCCGACAGACCATTTCTAATAAATCTACATTAACCACGCCATCAAACGAACATTGTAGTTCATAAACTTGCTGACTGCCAGCTAGACTTACTTAACTAATAATGTAAATTTATAATAAGTTATTAACGAGAATAAATCATTTCTGCGACAGAACGTTGCACTTTGTTGTAATATCTGTCAATACAGATTCAATCAACCGACTGT
Organism: Nomada lathburiana; assembly: GCA_963667235.1. Lineage (NCBI taxonomy): Eukaryota > Metazoa > Arthropoda > Insecta > Hymenoptera > Apidae > Nomada > Nomada lathburiana. The sequence continues at coordinate 5,561,079 of OY763904.1, forward strand.
TGCTCGATTGAATATTACACGGTTCGCTGTACGTTAAATAATTGTTCGTCGAACATTAAATAATCATTAATCGGGCACAAAGCCGTTCAAAACCTTAGCATGAATTACCGCTGGCAAAAATTTGGCACAAATTGCGCGTTTGGTAATCGAGATCTGCCCGAATTCACACAGTCCTTGGATTAGAGAGGTGCGAAAGGATTGGCCAAACGTGAGTTGTATGTCCCGACTTACGAGTGAACTACAGCATTCGCAGCATCGGATTTATAAAAATGAAGAGATTAAGAAACGCGACACACTCGCGCTTGTTGCTGTCGTTATCGTAAGAATTTTTCTGCGCGATATTAAACAGTGAAGAATCCAATGTGACGTACGAATAAATCTACTCGTCGTTCCTAGGCGTCCGCCGTTAAATCATAAAAAATAATGTCCAAAACAGAATTCAGCGCCAATAAAAACCCTGTCCCCGTTGTCGCAATTTTTATTAACCCTTCAGACCTTGATATCTGCATATAATCCTGGAACGCGCCAAGGATACCAACCATCGAGGTAAAGTATACAACGGGTAGCCGCGAAGAACGCGATCGATACGTAAAAAAGGGAACCGTGAAATATCTTGGAAATTCGGTGATAACAACGTTGGTTACGCGTCGAAAAGATTTCAGATTTATAACGCGGGCGAAAATTCGCCGCGACAACATCGAGGAAGTTCGAACCGTGGACGCATCGCTTATTTAATAGATTATGGGTGAAGACTCAATAAAAGTAATTGCGAAAACATGGCCCGCGAAGATTACGGCGGTCGTATCTCGAACGCCTCGTTCAGTTTGCTGGATCCTCTGCGGTACAAAATCCGAAGGATCTTCCAGCATGTAGCTGGGAGTTATGGCGACGGGCTTTCACCGCTGAATTGTGGACTATAAATGAAAGCCTGTGGGAGTTTATGATTTCCGTATAATAATTGGCAGTAAACTATAGTTCTGAACAAACCGCTGGTATAGTGCTAGCCGATAAATGGTATTAATATCTTTGGGGAAAAACGATTCGGGTTGCTCGTGGAATGTACATATATTTTAATGGTGCATGTTCAAAGAATGAATGGTGAACATTTAGTTCACCGTTATTTATCATTATTCACTCTGTGAGATCGAGTCGTTTCAGGCACTTTGCTATTGCAGAATACTGTTAGAACTTCTAAGACTGCAGTGCTTGAAATAATTAAATTATTAGCTGGTTGTGATGTTGGTTTCAGGTCGACGTGAAGCATAACGCAGTTAATTAGCGAGCAGAACATTGTATTCCGTAGGCTAAACGGCTTCTATTATTATTATTAACCATGATTCTCCCGTAATGCTCACGGAATTGCCTCGAGTAAATTAATTAATTGATGATCAACCGTATTTGAGGGTGAATATCGATTTCGCTTGTTAGTCTGAATGTGTGCCTTCTCGATTGTGCTCCACGCTGCACTCCTATAAGTACAATGGCCTGCCGATTTAAAAAGTAAACTGAGCGCAATCGTGCAGCAATAGAATAGTTTCAATTAAAAATACCCAATCTATTCGAATGGCTGCGTAGTCAGTTGCGAGAAAAATTTGCAGGTGCAATACGGTGCAGCGCGGCCAGAACACCACGAGTCTATAATCATTGTAATTAACTGTGCTTTAAAATAATTGCCAATATTCGCGTGCACAATATATCTTGCAAACAAAATGAAAAGAAACGATGTTTCTAAGTGTATTTTCTCCGTGCTTTGACTTCTGGGCAACTCGTGCAATAATCTCTTTTCTGCGACCTGTTCAATTTTCATACTTCAACTCCCCTTTACATTTAACTCGACTTAAACAAAATGCACGTACGTCATTTCAAGCGGTCCCTGGTTAGTCGGAAGAACGAGTTCGTGCCACGCCACGGGTGCGTCAAACGATGCACAACCCAGACGCATAAACAAGCCACCGCGGTTGAAGGTTTAAACGAGACCGAGCAGCCCTTTTAATCGGGCGCGCAGTAATTCCCAAGGTGGAAATCTTGACTGGTCCTTTGTCTGATAACGTAGACAGTAGGGAATGGGGAAAAGGAGGGGCAGCCGATTTTCCCGCGGGGGCTCCTATCACGAGGCCGTACCAAGTCTCGAAGGTCCTGCAACTCGTCGACGCGGTAAACGCACGCTCAAACGGTTGCTTCCCGTGAATATTTAACAAGCTACTAAGGGGATGAGCTTTCTTCAAGGGGCTCGTCCGCGAACGTGGAAACGGGTCGCCACGGAAACGAACTGCCGCGGCTGCATTACCCTTTTAATCCCTCGCCCTCCGTCGACACCGTTGCGAAATTATAATTCTCCTCTCGCCTCTGCACACTTTGATGCACGCTTCTTTTTTCCTCGAGATTAGAGAGTGTCACAGTTTCAGCAGTGTCGCACTTTCGTTCTCGATTCATCGGGAACAACACGCGGCGTGCTTCGTTTCCCCCACATCTTGGCGGGCTGACGTCGAGTCGATTCTTCGTTGAAAACGGGGGAACGGGTTGCAAAGGGGGCGCGGAAATATTTTGATTAAGAAAGGTGCATTTTCTGCGGGATCCCCTCTGGGCTATTGAGTGAGATGATATTTCCGCGAATGTACGGAGAAACGAATGTTTGCTGTACGTCGCCGCTCTCAACTTTTGGAAGGGAAGGGAGAAGTGTACGAGTTCTCGTGATACGAGAATGAATCGAAGGAAAATTGTTATCGCGATTCGCACTTCAGCAACGCAACAAGAATATGGTCAACAATAATGGTTGGCGAATGGCAAGGCGCGACGAGAACGAACAGAAGTAAACGCACGGTGGCAAGGATGCCTAATGCAATGCCTCGAAAATTCTGCTGAATGTGTAGATGCACGTTTTGAATATTCATTGCTCGATACCGCGTACTGATTAAACGCAAATCAGTTTAATCCTCCCCTTGGTTAATAGGCATCCCCGCACTATGAATCCGCTAATTTCACCCACCCTCCTCTAAAGGCTCGTTCCTTGCCTCTGGTAGCAACGGTTTTCTTACCGCTGATAAGAGAACCACGAAGGCCGTATTAGGGAACAAAATTAGTTGTCATGAAAAAGCGAAGAGAGTTTGCGATATTAAATATTGCGGCGCTATATAGTATTTAAGCAATCGAACAGCATAACTCGATAATCGTGTTGCCGAATTTTTGTGTAAACACTTGATAAACATGGGCGTACAATAAAATCAATAAATCCTGTACAAATAACATCGACAATGCTCCACCGATTACAGTAGAATAATAAGTGTTTTAACCGTAGTAGGAAACAAATGTGAAGCAAATGCCTGACAACGGCCGATTCCTGGCTCGTCCTAATGAAATTCTACGGGGAACGCGTTCCCGTGATGTTGAACGCGTGTCACGTCCCGCTGTCGCGTGTTAAATTTCCCGTACGCGCGAAACGAACATAAATCCCTCGTGCGCCAGCGAAATAACCGGACTTCCGTCGTGAAAATTAAGTCGCCGCGTCCGTCCGATGGGCGTTCGCACCACGCCAACTCCGACGTGAACGAGTAGAATTTTGTCGGGCGACATCGTAAGTTTCGCGAGCAAACAATTCCCCTTGAACAAGTAATTGCCGCACGAACGTTCGTCGAAGTTCGTCGGAGAACGGTCGAATCGATAAACGTGCGCCGCGATAGGTAGTAACGCGAATTCGGCGGGAACAAAGAAACTATGCTCGCGGTGCACCGTTGAAAACGCGTGACGCGAAACGGAACAGCCACGGTTCGCCCAATCGAGCTTTGATTTTTGTCCGCGACGAGGAATATAATTATTGCGAATAAATCTCGTAACAAGTGTTCGCCGGACATTTTTGGTTCTCCCCCCAATGAAACACTGTATCCGCGGTTCACACGAGATTGGAAATATTATGCACGACCGCGATGAAAATAATGGAGAATTATTATTTACATTTATGTACATTCGCAATGAATTCTCGGAGATGTACGCGAAACTGGACCCGAAGACGAACTTTGGCGGCAGACCTATGGGAACAATATCCCGCGCTATTGTCGTATTCAATTTCTACAAATAATTTCATTTATAAATAACCGTGATCATGAACGACAGACACGCGCCTATTCATAGCGATCTACATATGATTTCTGGATTTCGCTGCCGAACATTTCAAACCGAGGATCGCGAATAAAATTGTCGCGGTGACGTGTCCGTCCGATTGGTCGTATCTCAACCGAACAACGATTAACCAGGGTCCAGCAATTTCTGTTAACAAGAGGCAGAATCGCGTGAAAACGCAACATACGATGATTGATGGGCAGAACACCGATAAAACGTCTATCAATCGTATTATTGCTGATCGACTTGCCGCGACGGAGGGACATAAACGTTGGTCCGTACGCAAAACCTGTCCCGCACAGCTGCCAGCAACGAAACGAACCGGAAAACAAAATGTAAATTGCTTTTCTTTCAGGCCTCGTCGCGTTTGACGCGCGATTTTTCCGCTATTCGAGCCGCGGTTCATGCAACTTTTCTTCTTCTACCGCAGCCGCCGCCGATTTCACTCGTGATAAATCAAATTTCTCTTGAAAGGGATACCCGCGTGTTGTTCAGTGGCTGCGAGCAATATGTATGTAACATCGAACATCGTGCAAGAAGGTTGCTGCGTCTTGATAAGAACGTGACCAAGGAGAATGCCGCCGCGTTGATGTATTGCCGGGTCAGAAATTTTTCACACGGTCCTTTAGCTTCGCGGGGTTGCTGTATCGACAGAGGTTCAACGTCGTTCTTCGCGGTACACTCAATTTTTCCCCATCCATTTTGGTTTATCACGATAATAATTAGTTCGTAATGGCATTGCTTAACGGAGATTTGTGCACTTGTGTAGTCGAAGTGTGTCGTAGGTGGTTGAAGTTTTGTTCGAAGAAGTAAATATCGAGATTTTCAATCTCGCAAAGTTACTTGTTATTTTTCGTTTATTTATTGCACGCCAGATTTTGTACGGTAGATGCGCGCATGTACGACTACGGTTGCACCTGAAGAATTTGTTAATGTCCCGTGTTTTATATCGGTCTGATTTCTTCCTCCAATATGAGCATGCAGAGTTCAGCCTCATTAATTAACCCGTAACAGCCGACTTCACTCGTAAATCACGATATCCATTTTAGTTAAACTGGCGTCAATAACTTACGACTTGGTACGCGTTAAACGGTGATTCGATCTGGAGTGTTTTGTGTCTCGTTTATCGCCAATATTCCGGTCCATATCTTGTGAACGATTAATTAAAAATACACGGCGCAACGCGAGTACACAGTGAATATAGAATCGTTACACTCGACGAGCACCGGTACGAATAAATTGGATCCAACAGCGGACACCTAACTCGCATTCGTCAACTTTGCCGAACGTGTCGACCGAATTTTCACGCCGGTCGTTATTAAAAATAGCGAGACGAAAATTTCGTTCGAAACAGGAACCGGAATTTTTTTGCATTCACTTAGACCGCTCTCGTCTACGGTCAGATAGTAGTACGAAATTCTAATTAAGACCTGAAGCACCTGGAGTACCTGAAGCATCTCCTAGGCTCTCGTTAAACAAACAAAAAAACTGGCTTACCGTAAAATCACGAGAACACCCGATTTGAAAATGACGAGAGCGAGCCTTTAGCATGATAATTTTTTAAATTTGACAACACTTCTATCGTAAATGTAATTTCTATGCAACGAAAACACTGTCAAAGGAACGTTGAGAAAAGCGTTAATGTAAAGCAGCCTTCAACCCGTTGTTATTCTACACGCTTGTATTGTAGTGTATTTCAAATTCGTAGGTCTCGCTGCAAGAATTGCCGAGATCGAAGAGAAATTCTGAAATGATACAAAGTTCAACACGGAGCTGTTCCGTTTTTGTACGCCGCGACGTTTAATTAACACTTGTAAGCGGTAACATTCAGAACGGCAAGAAAATTCAACCACGGTGGCTCGGCGCGATGATGCAATTGCGGTAGTGGGTGATCGCCAACGATGCATCTTCCATTGTGCAAAGCCGCGCAATTAAAAGGCCGGGTAAAAGGAAAAAATTGATTACGCAGCCGCATCCTCTGCGTGTCCCGGAGTAGGTCGACTGGAAGACGTGGCGGAGGATGCAGGAAACGATGTTGCGGCAAGTGCAACGGTGCGCACGTTTGCCTCGTAGTGACGTAAATTTTCATTGCGGGGGAACGGCTTCGATTTTTGCCGGTGCCGCGAAACGCACGCATCTGGACCGAAGAGAATTTTGGCAGCGTTTCCCCTTCATGCAGTCGGAACGAAACTATACCAGGAACGGGAGAGGGCCCTCCGTAGAACGTTGCTCTGGGTGCGAGTTGTTGGTAATTGAAGGCAGCCGTTCGAATCGTAAGTTTGGGTTGCAGGCGAAGTTCGAATTCGACGTGAGACTATTTTTTTTTTAGGGGGGAAAGAGAGAGTTGTCTTTTTTTTTAAATCAATGTTTAAATTCGATGTTTGACTTTATAGACAGAGGCATTGGTCTCGGATACTCTCAATAGTGTATGGATAATAATATCGTTACGAATATCGCGTGGATTAAAAAGCTGCGGCCTTTCAATTCGTTAAATCGTCTTCAAGTTATTTCCGTGCAATTATCTTAGAAGGCATTTCAGTCAGACTTATTCCATTCCCCTGAAATCACTGCCAACGCATGATCCGCGCCACTAGTTGTAGCAGAGCTTTGAATGCTCGTACAGTACAATTACCCGAGAGCCGCAAAATTGGGACCGCCGTACCACGAAGTTCCCTTTCTTCTATACAAATTCGACTACCGCTTGTTTGGCTCAATTATTCAGAGAACTCTCTGCTACATATTTCGATCTAGTTGGAATTGGGCCAGCCGATGACCCATAAACGCGACCGGCATTAATACCGATAAACTCATTAGGATCGGTGGAACTGGATGTTCGGTTGAACTAATGATCGAAATTCGCGGCGTGCTGCACAGTTACTACTTCTGATACGAAATTCAATCCGCCCGGAGATTAATTGAAAACAGGGAAAAAGCACGGCAAAGGATACGGCCGTCGATGCAACGAGAGAACTTCATCGAAGTGTTCCATATCGCACTTATCTGCCGACCGAATATTTATTGAACAACAAGCCTGTAACAAATATCTGATGAATAATTCGATGGGAGGCGGAGTATCGAGGAAACTAAATTGTTGAAAATAAAGAAAATATTCCCCTCTGATTTGCTATTGTACGTTGGATAAAATGTTTCATGTTCAGTTGCCATTTCGGCATCTATGTATTACTGAACACGCGGCAAGTGTATAAAAAGGAGCGTCCGACTTGTATATTACTTAATAATATGACATTTATAAATCACGTGGACCTTCCGTCCTTCCGTGTTACGTTCTGGACTTTCACCCGAAGGAATGCATAAAAATCACGTGTATCACGTTGAAGCGTACGAAGGCGAATATAGAACGACGTGGATGGCATAAGATGTCTTTAGAATAAGAACTTATGGTACCATAATAGACCACAGTTCTCGTTCGACTGTCTAGTAAAACGTAACAACTACCGGGATTTATCTCGCCGAACGCTGTTCACGAACTTTCGGGCATAAAAATTTTGGTGCTTCGACCACGGTCGAGGTTTGAGCGTCTCCTCTGCGATACGACCGAAGCACCACTACCGCCCGCAACTATCCGGAGCTTCCGCAAACATAAGAGCACAAGCTCCATAAAGTGCACACACGCTTCACAGAGTCCCATGCCAAAGAAAAACGATTGCATCGAGGACACGCCAAAAAACTACCAATCGTTCTCCCATGACGATAAAAAGAAAACGAATTGCCAAGAATCTTGAGCACCGTGAGCAACGAAAGTATACAGGCGGCATACGCAACGCGGTAACCCAATATCACCTACACATATTTCTATAACTTTTACACGTTAATAGATGTTCGATAATATACTGCGCAGCACATTCCTCACCGCCTGTATGCAAGTTAAACGTCCAAGACCCAAACGAAGTAAAAGAACGAAGAACGAAAAAAAGAAAACGAGAGGAAATACACGCGAGCAGAGAAATCACGCGAATTCGTCGGTCGACTCACCCTGCGAATAAATCGGGAACTCGCCGTCGCTGTGGCTGTGGGTCAGCATCCCCGTGGAGTAGAACTGCCACAGGGCTCTCTTCCGGTTTTCCTCGGACGTGCCAGCGAGGACCTCGTCGTCGTCTGCTAGGCCCAGCAGGCTTACAACCTCGGACAGGGACAGATTTACGTCGGCGTCCTTCTCGCCGCTATCGCCGGTCCGGTCCAGCAGCCCTAATCGTTCGTCCGACCGACCTCGGCGTCGCACACTTTTCACGCGACGTTCGCGGCCAGTTCTGAACGACACCGGACAGGCATCGTTGCGATACACGCGTGTCCACCGACCGCTGTCAACCGATACACCGTGAACATTCGTCGAACGCGCCACCAGCTTCAACTTTCGCCGTCTCGATCATCGACTTTCCCCTCGCGCCGATTCGATCGCACACCGCCCACGAGCGGGCTTTTCTATGCGCCAAGGATGCTGCGAATAGACGGATCGGTTGAGGAACCGGCCTCCACTTGGGGCGAGGAAGCGAGGTCGGGACATCGATTTTACACGGACGATTATATATTCCCGACGATTCGCGGCTTTGCTTGGGCCGATGCTGAGTTATACAATGGATATTTTCGAGGCAGGGCGGGCCGTTTCGCGTGCTTGTTCAGAGTGGGCGATCTTAAACGGAGAGACACTTGCGAATCGATCTCGGTGCTTTATTATTCAACAATTCTGAATCCAACGAGCTCTGTGCACTCGGCGACTGTGATTGCTGCGTTTGCAAAATTAGCCGTTTGTGGGTAAGGAGATGAGCGGACGAGATACTACGTAAGGGATGCGAGGCCAACTTATCTGTAATAGTTCCCGAAATTCCGCCCAAAGGGAATAAGGGAACGGTCCATTAATGTTGCGCGTTTCAGACTGCTCTGTTAATACGATAGAACAGCCGATTGCATAAAGCGGGGCACGCGGTACGTTGCTGTGCGACTACTGCAATCTATGTAATTCGATAAGCAGCCACTTTATGTAAGTCGTTTTAATCGTACGCGGGACTAGCTAAACTTATGCAGATTCGTATGTAAAGAGCCACGAGAGCAATTTCGGGTACACGGTTCGATAAGTTTTGTTGGAACGAGATCGAAAGAAGTTTTACTTATTTGCTACCAATGTCTTGCAGACTTCCTGTAATGCAGAAAGGGGATACTTTCTACGAATATTTAAGAAGTTTTGTTGCAAACGTTCTCGAATTCCTTACAATTGAGACATTTTTTTTTAATTATTTGGGAATACATTGGTGCACATACAACGGCATAATAACATGCAGTGTATGTATGGCCAACTAATAAAATTTATCGAGTATCCCCGAAAAACTTGTTCAGAGGCCAACTTTATATTTCCATAAATTGTATTTGGACATAATATTTAGTAATTGCAGCCATTACGGAGGTAGTAATTATTATTATTTAAACATGATTACCAACAAATCATAAGCACTCTGGACTACATGAAAAAAGAATATTTAGGAATACCTTACACGACAAATCCTCCCTATGCCAAAAAACATCGTTTCTCTCAAAACGCTACAATCTATCCCACGAATCTGCCGTACTTTCGCTTCCGACCCCTCTTCGTCAACCCCTAATAAAAAGGCCACTCTCCCGACCCCTAAACCAAACCGAAACTCAAACACTACCGTTCCTAAATGCCTGGACGCTAAAGGCCCACGAACTACATACAGAAAGGCGCGTAACGTCGAATTCTTCGTTCACGGAATGAAGGGACAGGGGGAGAAACGTAAACGCAATATGCCCCTCGTCGCATCGAAGTCAAGGAAGCATTAAACGTTCAATGAAACGTTCGAAACGTGAATCAGCCGGAGCAACGAAGCGAAGTACAAAAAAAAAAAACTACAGCAAAAAATACAGGAAAGAAAAAAGCAGGGATGCTGTCTCGAGCGTCGCGACGCTTGTCCGTTTCTGCCCGCGTAAATTTATACCACGGCTATTAATACGTCGGACCTCGCGGGTTGATCGATCGCTTGAGGGGAGGGGTGGGAAAAAATAAAGTATCCGAGCTGAGATTGAACTGCGCCTTTGTTGGCGAAGGGTCGGCAGTTCTCCCTTAGATAAATCGAAAGTGCGCCGCTAATAACGAGCCTCGGGCCACGATTCGATTCGCGATCAAACCTCTCGCCCTCCCTGTTCGTTAGCGGGATTTATTCCCCGATTGCTATCACCCCGTACTACTGTTGTGCGCTCGCGAAAAATTGAAATGAAAACGATCACGTCCGCACGCCGTCGACACGTCTACGTGGCTGTTTCATCGGTAAAAGGAATTTGAATTTAGTTTGGGCTAGAGGTTGGATAATGATAGGATGTTTTGGCTACTCGAGAGACAGTATCACGTGGGAGAAGATTCCAGGTGAAACAGTTGAAAAGTTTCGTGGGTCGGATAACGTGACAAAGTGATAGGGATAAATTCTAAGTACCAAGGGGGCGGTTCGAAACACTTGCCTCGCGGAACCTCGAGATTCAACGCATTGTACAAACTTGTGAAAAGCCGAGAGCAAGAGTGCTATTCGATGCACGCCTGAGTCGTCGCAATGATTGCGCGAATTTGTCGTAATGACAATCGACTCACAATCGACCACCGGGATTTCTCGGTTAAAAAATAATAAAGTCGAGGGGCACCCGAAGAAAAAGAGGGACCACGCGAAACGTCCGAAGCACCGGGAACTTCCATTACCGAATGGGCGATACAGCGAAACTACTCTAGCCGTAACCTCCAGGCAGAACAGAAACATCGATGTCCCGACTATCGCTTGAAAATCGTCGCACGATTCCAAAGTCAATTCCGCGCGACAAATTTACCACGCACTGGATCGGCGTCACTATACCAACCCTGTCATCCCAATCATTCGAAACATCCACAATCCACCCCCCTTTCTTCTCACTTCCGTCTCGCACAGACAAATCTACGCACACGCTCCAGTTTTTCCACGAATCCTGTGTCGATCCAGGTGCATCCACCACACGCGTCACCACCCGTAGATCCGAGCTCGCGATCGACGATCCGTCCCAACGGGCAAGAACGACGATCCCACGGACGAATCTATGATCCGCGAGGGTAGAAATACCACGCGACGACCGGCGGTCGTACAGGTAGAATAGGCTGGTCGCGACGAAACGTGGTCCGCGCGACGGAGCGGGAAGGACTTTCGTCCAGGACGGGTTCGATGCGCGCACTGGTGATGACAGAGAGCCAGGGAGCAACCCGGAGAACAGAGAATGCCGTCACCCGCGCTCGTGCAACAGAGAGGGCGTCCAGGGCTGGGGGTGAAAGCGGGATGGAAAGGGGGAGGCGGCGCCAGGGTGAGAAAGAGAGAAAGAGGAAGGCCAAACGGCGCAAGCTTAAACCCGCTAACCGGGCTTCGAAATACGCATACGGCATAGTAGAGCACACCAGCTAACCGTGAACGAGGCCCGATTCCGGAATACGAATGCTCTTGTTGTCCCGTTTCCGGCGCGTGGGGGAGGGGGGGGGGCTGTGTACTCTGTTGTACGGGGTGTACCTGAGATCCCGGTACGACCGGACGATTCTTGATAGCGGGTGATATTGTAGCTCGGCGCGAAAGAGGATCGGAAGGGCGGAACGAAATTTGTTTGCACCTCTATGTTCGACAGAGTGGGCTATAATTGAACTGAATACGGTTGATCCGCGTAGTTTCAATTTATCTTCGAACTGGAGAGGCGAGATCGTGGGGTTATTTAAATTAGGAAAATTGAGAGACTGTTGCAATTTGTTTGCGGCCAAAATGAATGGTTCGCAGACTTGGAGAATCATACCTCGCATAACAATATGTATGCACATCATTTTACGCTGCCCAATTACTCGTGTACAGGGAAGCACCGTTTTCTTTTAGGTATGCCACTGTTTCAGGCGAGTCTTGTATATTCGGGCAGAACGCTTGGCGATTGAAGATAACGACTCCTCGTTTGCGGTTCCCCAGTCATATTTTCTCGGCGCCTTTCGAATTCGAAGAGTTCGGCCGAATAGGTGTTCGAATGAACGATGCAAATGACGAGGAGGAGGCAAAGGCATGGGAACAGTTAAAACCGTGCGGAATACTAACGATTGTACGATAACTAGGACAAATGTGGCGAGAAGCAAAGAAGACTGTGACATTCCGTTGGAATAAAAGAGACAGGAGCATCTCCACGCACACTGGAACGAGCATTTAGCGGTCGATTTTGAAAAGTGCACTCTTCCTACGACCCTTTTTCCCCCTTGCACTCTGATTCCGCCACCTGCTTTGACCCAGTTTCCTTGTTGACGACCTTGCAGCAGGGTGCGCCCTAAACTCGTGCGTTAACAACCCCGCCACTGCGTTATTAATTATTATCGTACTCGCAGCCGAATGTTTAACTGAAGCGAAAATGGTTCGACAGAAGGTGAACCGATTTTAATCGCGACAAACGTTTAGGTGTAAGGGCAATTAAGGCCCAAGCACGAAATGGCCATTTTAAGGGCTGTTTACACGAATCGGTGATGCGCGGGCCGAGTTCTGTGCTGTTTGAAATAAACCAGAGCGAAAATTACCATTGCAGGTTTTGTATGGTTAGTCGATGGTCCTGCCATTTAATTCCTACCTCATTCTTCCATACTGTTTCAACAATTAGAAACGAATTAATGAATAAATAGCGGTAGTACTTGTTTGTACATTCAGTATCTCACTTTTGTAGCAGGGCAATATTGATTTCAACGAAGCTACATGTAAGTATAAATATAAATCGATGTTCTCCTACGATTGATAAAACCTTCTGTTCGGAAAGTAAAGATTGTGTAAGAATACTGGACCCGAAAGTGTTACGAAACTGGGACGTAACGAACATCGTTGACGATTACGCTCAGCAAGGGTTTATTCGACGGTTTCGTGCCAAAAACTTCGCCGTTCGTTAAACTGTAGCGAGACAGGGAAGAATATTAGAAGTCACGCCGCTCGCCGTTCGGCGCGCGAAAAAGTTCAAATTAAAAACGAGAGAAAGGACAACGATAAATCGCGCGTACGTGACAGCGTGGATGAATGGCGCAAATATTTGAACAACGATGTCCCCTTATTTTTGTTCACTTTTTCGTATCGAAAAGAAGACGAGTGGTTTCTTTTCTAATGGGAATTTAGTTATTAGTCTTTCCTGCGTGACACCACTGCGCTTGCACGATATAGTGAATAATAATATTAATGAATACTTGATGAGAACCAAATCAAACGAGAACCAATAATAATCAATCATTTTCATGCTATCATTCGATGCCGTATCGGAAGTGTAATAACAATTATTATCAGCCGTTCTGTGCCAAACGATCGAACGCAACCTTAGTATTTGCGGGATCGCGTGGAACATGCGAATCTACTTAGCCAGAGGTATTTGCAACATAGCGTCAAGGACGAAGGTGTTATTAATAAGAAAAACAGCGAACACGGATAAGTCAAAGTGATAGTTCGTCAGAATTGTATAGAAAAGTCAATTAGTAATCGATTTTTGGGTGGCATTTTAAAATGAAATACTATATTACATGGTATGGTGCGCGGAAACTAAACGAATTGCAAATCACAAATCGTTGACGGAAATTACGATCAAGGATACAAGTACGTACAGGCTACGATCAGTTCTGAGAACAAAAAGCATACGGGACCAGTAAACGATCGCTATAAATCACAGGGGATTTCCATACTTGAACCGACGAAAAGTCCGCCTATAAAAATCGCAGGCTCAAACAAGGCATCATTTTCCTTGGAGTCACCCCTAACTATTGCCACGATTAACTTAATCTCTTCGAGGGATATATGAAATATCGCGAAGGAAATCTCTCACCATCCTGCTGCTCCTCATCGTCTCTATGGATCATACTAAATTTCACGCTCGAAAAAGTACATTTTCCAGAAATTCGAGCAACTCCCTGATTAAAACTCACGGCCCCTTTCATCCCCTGAAACTACTCTCGTGAAAGCACGAAGAGCAAGTAATCAATGCCTCGTGTATCGATTCGATGGCCCACAATTTCCACATGTGCAACAGCTTAGCCCTCAGTGATAAGAGAGTTGCATCGTGATGTACCACATCGCCAGGCACTTTGTTCATTCGCGTTGCATAGCGCAAAACCAAAGCGTTTCGTCAAGAATTGTCAGCTATGCGCACGGTTACCCGTTTAAACGTTTATGCGTGCAATTGACCGAGCGTTTATTGGCTGCGAAAACGGTTCTAGCTCCGGTGGAAAGCATTTCCACGGCGTGAACGACGACAGTCTACGATACGGATTTTCATTCCTGGTGCACAGCAGATCGATAGGTGCAGCCAGGTGTGCTACCATCTGACGCGTGCACCTGAAGTGAAACGCGACCGATGCGAGAGCAAAAGCTGCTGTTCGCCTCTGTTATCACTCACCGGTATCGCCGTTGCTCTGCGTCGTGGTTTCCTCGTTGCTCACCACCGGGTTCGTTGCTTCTTCTGCTGAAAGGAAGAAAAGTAACCGGGAATTACGAATTTCATTGGCCCTTTGGAGAAATATAGGGAATATAGAATGAACAGGGGTTGAACGAATCGTTTGTGTATGAATTGCGAGTTCGATGTACATAATTTCGTTTGCCTATGAAGATTCTCGGGGATATATGAAGCATAAAATTGCATACGAAATTGCAATTAATTGTATTTAGTGGAATAGCGCGGAATTATATTACCGAACGCACACGTAATATGTTTTGGTGTAAAATAGCGTTTACGATTTTCTGAGGTAATTAGTGCGTTGCAACAATAGTACACTGATGGTTTACAAATTGCACTTATTAAAATCCTATCTGTGCAACGATGCGTGGACGGCAATCGAAGCGTGAAGTTGGAAGTCGTGAACGTGTGCGGATAATATGTATATTTATGAGGGTTCTAACAGTGTTATATTAAATAAATAAAGTTAATCGAATGCGGGCAAATGTTTCTATAATACATTTCGCCTTGAAATATTATAACTTATAACAATTTGCACGTTCTAGCAAATAGTTCATTATACTAATTTTATTACGATACTAATTTAGCCAGGTCTAGATAATGCGATAGAATTTTTGTTTTGTAAAAATAAGTTTCCTTTTTAATTAAAAGAACATTTCGCTTTGCGAAAATTGTAAATTATATTTCATTTCGCTATATGCAATCTATTAACATCGCAACGAAGTATTTAAAAAAATATAGTCGTAAATGGAGATTTATGATAGGGCTTGCAAAAGTGGTAGAGGATATTACAAACTGTTAAACATGTTAGGATTGGACAACATTTATTACACTATTTTATGCAATCGACATATGTACAGCTTCACAAAAATAAATTGCCAATATAAATCAGAAGACACGTAAAATGTATGCCAGCCAAATATTTTTCTCAGAATCCAAAGTTTTTGCTCAATTATTATCATGCGAATTGAAAGAAACATACGAATGGAAGTCACCAGTATCCATGTATTGTAGAACTTTTGGATTTCCAATAAAAAATTCACAGCCGCTTTATCTTACTATATTATGGAATCTAATTTGTTAATGCCCTATAGACCGATGCTCTCTGCGGTTTCCTTCTGCTGTACCTAAGACGATAGGAATCTTTGCTGCTCGTCATCTCATCAGTGTACTCCGGGAAATCCTTGCGTGCCAGATTTTTCCACAATTGTGGTTCCAAGCAAAGTTGATGAAACTCTGTGCAACACTGCGCCATTCTCGTTAAGCTATAGACATCTAACATGCCTAAAACCTTGAGTTTTAACTCGGTTGGAATAGCTAAGAGACCGGGTCCCGCCATTCCAACTTTCATTAATACATCTGTACGTACTGGAGTAGATAATTGATCTTTAAACCTACAGAGAAGTCCCCATTAGAATTAGTCTGTAATGCTTCTTGAATTGCTTTTCATCGTGCTACATTTAATGTACCTGTGCGAGATTTCTTTCAGATTCATGTACCTCCCGCAGTAATCACTCGAGAAGGGATTAATATATTTTAGAATTCGTACAGTCATTGTGTAAGTTCTTCTCCCGTCCATAATCGGGAAGAAGTCCAAAATTAAAGTATCCCCTACGGGTATCACAATCAACTTGCATTCTACGCCAGGGACAGTTTTTAATTGAAAGCGCATCGAATAGAATCCATTGTACTCTGCCCTCAAATCCTTTGGTACGCGAAGGGACCTTAGGTTCTGTCTGCGACAAACGTATTCTTAACATAGAAGCATTCTACTAAGAGCTACAAAATCCACAGAGCCAACGAATGCTAATGCGTACCGATCAGACGGTAGGTAAAAATTAGATTCTGCCAATAGTACTATTAATAATGCAATCATATAATCTTCATGCGTTGCCGTTTCCTCGAAATCGTTTAATATCCCTTCTAACGAAGGCACTAATTTCGTGCAAGTGCTATCTTCCGCTAAAATTGGTTCCAACATTTCGACACAGTCCTCCTTGGTGTTACTTCAAAACATGTTTTGTTTACAGTAAACTAGATTATTTTACACCTTGCACTACAGTCGCGATTTGTCTGTCACTACGATCCTGGCGCGCCATCTGTTTCATTCGGATGAAACAAAGCGCTTTCCAATTTTCTTCTTTGCTTACTGAAAAGCATCCTTTTTGATTTGGAACAGTAAACACTTGAGACCTTTCCAAGATAATATGTGCAAAGAAAATTGTATTTTTATGTTTAAACAAGTTCGTTCATTTGATAAATGAACCTGTAGCGACCTCTTTGCGCAACCATAAGGTTTGTAGCAGACGAAAATCGCACAGGCAAAGAAACAAGGATTTGAGGTGCAATTTGATTAGAATTTTCTGAGCAACAACTACTTAGTGTATAATATTTTAGAATGCATTTGAATTTTCTTAAATATTTTTTAAAAGAACAAAGCTCAAATATAGTTGCAATATTCTAAATATTATTACGTGATATCGGGCTATGGTAAAGGAAATTATATACAAGTTTATGATTGATATTTTTGTCACGTATATGTAACAGGAATCAGACTTGTTTCAGTGATATAAATAGATAATGTACGAGGAATCTCGCGTATCGAGTATATGATTTCGAATTTATCTCGAACAACCTACTAGTGTGCAATTTTTTCGTCGGTAAGTTTATCCGCAATACTTCCGCGACTATTAAGTTGCATATACGAGAAACTAAATAAAAGAAAAATTATATGTTTTTGGCAAACAGTGCTTCCTTGTTTTTACAGCTCAAGCTATAAAAATGAAAATTCCGAAAGCGGTCAAACGAATAAACTAAATAAAATAAAACCGGTATTGGAACTCGTTGGGTTTTTTTATGCAAGAATATTTCCAACAAGAATATCGCTAACAGCGAACAAAATCAATTATGCAAACCGTCCGATTTGTGTGCGAATAGATTGGAATTAAACTTACGTTTTGCTCGGGGGAGTCACACTTACACATTTACAATTATACTTGCAACGTGTACACGCGCAATTACTCTGAATCACAAAGTTCTTCCCCGATCCATTATCTACCTGTCTATCTGGCAATAATCTTATCGCCAGTAACGTAATGTTAAATCTGTCATCCGTAATAGTCTTCGATAAAGCACATAGAAATATAACGAATATTTCGATATCACACTATAAATCACATACAGTACACAAACAGAAAAAAATCAAACGTCACAAATGCACGGGTCACCACCATCGGCACAAAGAAGAAAAAGAAGCGATGCAAGATGAAATTAACGGTGCAAGATTGCAATGACCTCAACATCGTCGAACAATCTAAACCCTCACCTTGCACGCCAATATTACTCCACGTTCTACGAACGAAATCATTGCGGATTCAATGATTTCTCGGTAAATTATCGTTAATTGTACGCCAACATTTTTTAGCGACACTTGCCACGCGCGAAAATTAAGTCGCATAGGTCAACGATGAGTCACGTGATATATAGGACGGACATGTTAGGTAAGGAAACACCGGGATGCTGAGCAGGACCAAAGGGGCGCCTGTAATTTTTCAGTACGCTCCTGTTCGGCATGCAAGAGCGCTCTGTGCCACTTGTTGCATGGCCGCGCTAGACAGTTGCGTTTGAATAAACTGCTTTTAAACTGCTACGGGATATTTCAGCAGGACTTACGTACCGGGGGAATCGGATGCCTCCGTATCCTCTTGGCACGGCGTTTCCGACACATTCGTTTGTCCATGGGGCACAACACTGGTCACTGCTCTTGAAACCACCGACTCGCACGATTCGGCCATTTTCAGGTTAACTCGCGTTTATCCTCACGGTGGCTGGTTACATCGCCGCATTCGAATCCGAATCCTTTTTCGAAACTTCCACGCACGCTTCGCGGTTCCTAACGCAGGACTCTCGTGATAGGTGGCAGCTCCTGTACGGAGAGTTTGCTGCTGCCACCTGGTGGCCGGTAGAGAAAGTAATGTCGCCGTTCAAAAGATGCGTTCAAAAGTACCGGGAATAATTGATGAACCGCGTTATCTCGAAACCGCGTTACACAAGGGTCACTTGTAAATAATCCCTGCATAGAGATTTGTATTACTGATTATTCCTATTACTTTGTATTAGTTTTTTATTTAGTATAGGTCCGTTCATGTATACACATAAGCAACTAAAATGTTATAACTAATGGTATCATAAAAAAATCCACCACTGCATATAGAAGAAGTATTATTTTCTCTCGTTGTACATCGAATACAGTTCTGGTGTAATAAGAATATCGGTAATTTTCGTAACATTACTTTATTTCTAGTATACATTATATAAATAAAGATCTCGTATAAAGACATATGCAATATGTATATCCTACAGAACAAGTTAGCAAAATACATTTTATAAATAAATAAATAATAACAAAAATCCCCACGACAGTGATCAAATAAGTAGGTAATGTATCAAATAAAACATGTAAAGGAATATGATGTTTTTATTTCACAATTATCAGTGATTTATCAAAAGATTGGCCGGAGGTAAAGATACGGTTCCGTGACCGGAAACCGGATAAGGTAGCGCAGATACACCCTTCATCCACTTCCCTATATCGCAACAGTAACACTCGACGTTGTTCAAGGTCTTCATGAACATCGTAGTTACACCTCCAATTATCAACAATTGATCCCCTAAGAAAAGAATGCATGTATTACCAAGTGATGCATCGGTGAGTTTACAGAGGTGTTGCATTTACAAAAGCTCCGTTCCAATCATTCAGGGATTACTGTTTTTTCTTACAATACAACTGATAACAACATTACGCAAAGTTTCCTTGTTTGACACGTTCCCTGCTACGTGTACCGAAATCGAAAGCAAAGCTGAATTTGATCTCCACGCGAACTGATATTTTCGTCATTCAAAGACCAAATACAATCAAATAATTTGTTCCATCAGCAATTCGTACGGTAGCAATATTTGCAGCGTTCTCTTATTTTCCTATACTGTTCGTTTTACACGTTGAACAGTCGCTTTTATAATACATAACTTCCCATTTCACAGGAAATCATAAATGAAATAATTATAACACATTTATCGTGTCTCACGACGTGTACCGGTTTTCTTGTAAAACCGGTCCAACAGGGAAGGTGTTCAAAATTACTATATCGTAGGAAAAAAGAATTGCTCGTGTTGAATCACGTTCCTCGATACTAGAACTACCGATAGGTTTTGCTACCAATCAGGAGGTATACGCTAAAACAGATTATGACCGTGAAATTGGTTGAATGAGCATTAAATAGAGGTACATAATTGTCGTTCCTTATTGAATGTCTTCCTAAATTGCTGCAACAATGCCTTTATTTTAATAATTTCAAAGCAAGAGATCTGAACCAGTAATTTTGACTGGCTCGGTGGTTCTAGTGTTAATACAGTGAACTTACCTATCGAGCCAGTCGAATGTCCGTGCCGAGCGATCGACATATTCGCGTGCTCCTTCCAGGAACAATCGTTACCGTCCCAAATATCGATACTGTCGACGCTTTGGGTGGTGTTCTCCGTGGTCGATGCACCGCCGATCAAGTAAAGACAGTCGGACACGACGTAGAACGAGGCGAAACACCTGGCCGATCTCAAAGGTACCGCTTTCAGCCACCTGAAAGACCGTTCCCGATAAATCGTTCCCGCATCTTATCGCCACGATCCGTCGCGGTGTGATAAACTCATAAATCGATCGCGCCGCACGAGAGATCGTTAGAGCATAAGAAGCGACACGACGTAATCGAGCTAACATATTTTTAATCGGGTCGTAGCACTCCACGTCCTTCGAGAATAGCTCCTTCTTCGATATTGTCATGCCGCCAGCGACCCAGATAAGATCCCGATATTTCACCGCGGCTGGTCCAATTCTCGCGGTTTGCATCGGTTGCACTTCCCTCCAAGTGGAATCCGATGGATCGAAAGCCTCCACGGTTTTCAATGCTCTGCAGAAAACGGGAAGCAAGTCTCGTTTAATTGTTTGGCGGATAGCGCGCCTGTTGAAAACGAAGGGAAGACGCGCGATAGGCAGCGCAATTCTATGCTCGCCCTGTCCGCCGCGTAACAACTCACATCCCGTTCCTCCCGTGCCCTCCTAACGCGTACATTTTCCCGTGGCTGACCACCAATCCAAAGTCCTTTCTGGCTGTCAGCATGCCAGGTTCATTGAACCAAGTCCTGGTTGTTGGATCGTAACTCCATACGGTTCCGACCACGATACTCTCCCTGGAGACTTTGTCTTCCAAGGGAGCGACTCCACCTAGCGAACAATATCATACTCATTGTACTTCCCTGTTTGTTTTGGTACCCAACCCTTTCTCAATATCATCTGCAATACGCATTGATCGCCGGAGGTTCGCTTTACAGGCGCGACAATGTCGAGAACCCTGAGATATTAACAATATATATCGGCCGTTTGAGGCGCGAGAATCGTCGGTCAACGAAACAGCAGCGACCAATCTTTTCGCGCCACCTTCGCAAATAAACTCGTAGGGAAGATTGTCCCGTAATAATTTGTTTCTCGTTAAACGCCAATGGAACGGGAATCCTTGCTATTTTGTTCTGTCAAGACGGGTTTCCCCGACAACGTTACGGATGTGCATCGTTTCGTCGTCGTGCAACTCACCCACTACGTAAATACGGCCTCTCAGGTAAGCGACCGAATGGTGATGTCGCGCTTGTGGAATTTCCCCTACGATCTCCCAAATGTTCTCGTCGGGTTTGAATCTGTATATATCTTTGCCGGTGTTCCCTGGCTGGCCATATTTTTCGAACGGATCGACACCCCCAAGCACGAGGATCGATTCCCGATCAGGAAAGAACAGCGAACTATCCAAAAGGTAGCCATCTACGTTGGGCGATATAATGCTGTTGCTGATTCTTTGTGGGCTACAAAAATCGATTCACAATTCAATATGTCCATATCGGAAACTTCTAAATACCCATTATATTTTTTACATGCGAGAGCACCAGAAATTTCATTTAACTAATCTAACGGAAAACATTTTCTTAATTCAACGATACAAATATAATTAATATATAACAATTAAATTTGATAGAACCAGATTTGTCGTTACTTGAATATTAATTATACCTGTGTAAGCATGAAAAGTATCCAAACATTAAATGATTATTACGTGTAGCACTCACAGGGGTCGTTTGCACCTCGTAGATGAAACCTGAACACTTCTAGTGCCAGGTTTCATTCGCTGAACGTTGTCAACGTCTGGGCAATTGATCCCGCTGTTCTCGTTGATAGCAGCAGCATCGTCGAGGTCCATCACCTGCGATTTCGCGTATCCTCGCGGAGAGAGATGATCGTCCGTGTCGGTGTTATCCGATGGGGAACTAGTTTTCTCGTCGTAGTTCGCGAAAAATCTCGGAGATTTGATAGTTTTGATGGATTTTTGCGTGTCTTGTTGGCTCAGGGAGTTTTGTGCGATATACTGTTTCCTTTGCTCGTCGATCGAATAACAAGCGGGCCGAGTATCGGGCTGTAACACGAAACACGGTTGCTTCGAATAAAAAGAACTTGACATTAGATCGGCGTGAAATGAATCGCAATTGGAATTTACTTGATTCGTCCGATCGTCCGTGCAACGTTGATTCTGTTTTCGAATGATCGTCTGCTCCCTGCTCCCGTTTCTAGGGCTCAACAGGCACGACGTGTCTTTCCTCTCGTTTGACGTGCGATTTGCCGCGCTGTTTGAAATCCTGACGTGCCCCACGGAGGGATTGCGAATTGGTTCGTCCATAGGAATGGCCAAAAGCTCGGCTACCTTTTTGACATTTCGCTTCTCTCCCGGCGATGCCTTCCTTATCTACCATTTAAGTAGCCAATCCATTACCAAAGAACTGCACTTGGCAATATAAAGAAACTTTGTTTCAAATTATTTAATTCAGTTCTTATTACGTGCTCGTATCAAGGAAGCTACCCCTGAACTCTCCCAAATGTTAACCCATTGCCCCGCTTCATTTTATTCTGCCATTGAAAAGCAATCGCAGGAAGTAACATTTTAAAACAGACTGATCCTTGCAGTTGCAAAAATGAATTATATCTCTATTGAGATATTTCAAAATCTCTATAGATGCCCATTCTTTGAATATTCCGTATATTCGTATCTGTTCTACAGATGAGGATCTCTTGCAAAAAATAGTATTTTCGAAGTGGAAATAAAACGTGACAGTATCAAGGTGTTTAACATAATCGTCGAAACGAGGGTTTAAAATATTCTCTCTGCCCAACGCGTATAAATTAATCAGGTCGAAGCGTTCCCCCAGTTATTTCACAAGCCTGAAACTTTCCAAGTAGCGTGTCCACTAACTTCGTTCAGCCTTCTTCGAGTCTTGTATCCTCTGTAAACTGCTTGTATCGTGGTGGCGGCATCCTCCTCGGATTTACCAGAGTCTGTGCGTTCTTCCGGTTCCCGTGGCGGCATCTTGCATCTCGTCGGCTGCTGCCTCGCGGAAAACATGAAATTCGAGTCTCGCTGCTGTTGGCACCGGCAAACATCCGTCACGTTTTTCACTGGCTGGCTCTCGTAATCCAATTTATCGGCATCCTGGAAAAATGGGGAACGTTTCGACTGGCTGCAGCGACAACGAAAGCTTCCTCTCGCGGATCAGATCTCTCGTCTACAGCGTTACCGGCGAATTTGCGCTGCGCTGGCAACGTTTCTGCGTCTGCTTCTCGTTGGCGGAAGGCTTGTGAGGAATCCTTGGCGATTCACCGCCGCCGGTGAATCTTGCATCGAAGCCGACTGTCCTCTCGTCGTTCTACGCGATGAAATAATTTGTATGAGCTCGGATGGTCGTTAACTTTTCAACCGATTCGCTGCTAACTGCGAGATATCTCGCAGTAGTGCAGCGCTGGAGCCAGCTACGAGGTGTCTCGTTGCGCCTTTTTTTTAAATTAAAATTTTGCTACCCGGGGTGGGTGCGGCATGGTTAATTTTCTTGACAGTGAATGGGTTCAATTGGATTGCAATGATAAAGATAGGTTTCGAAGTTTAAATGGACAACATTGTTTGGGAACCGCGAATTTATTATTAAATACGAATTATTCATTATTGAGAGATATTGTTTTATCTATATCTAATATAGATATGGTATCAATGGTACGAAAAAGTATATGAATCAGTGAGCCACGAATTTGATAATCGATAGCCACGATTTGAAGTGTTTCGAGTATGTTCAATGGTTCAATTATTCGATCCACGTTCCCAAACATGGGCACGAATACGATCGTTTAACGCAATTAACAGAAGATAAATTGTGACGGTGTCAATGTAATCTCAAGGTAAGAGCTTATACGCTGGAAGTATATTTTCCGTGGGTCCGTACAACACGCATAGTTTTAATTTTCGAAATGTAAGAAGGAACTTTTCGAGGAACATAAACTCTGACCTTTGACTACTGCCCGTGACATCTCTCCCAGCGATACTTCTTATTCCACTTACAAGCACGTAAGCTTACCTCGAGATTTCTTTGACGATAACCGCGGAATAATTCCTGAAATGTAAACAGACCAACTTTGGAAACGGGCGAGATTTGATTTGTGCACAGGGCGTAAAGTAATTACACGTCACGATTATCGCAGATCGATTCTGCACATCTTTCACTTAATGGAAACGGATAAAATTTGGATTGCCACGAACGATTTTGCGACACCTTCCTTGCGTTCATTTCCGTCGAATCGAAGGCGAATAATAATCGATCAATTGGAGCCGTGACATGTGATTGTTTTAAGCTCCGTACATTCCGTCTCGAGATTCGATCGCAAAACGACTCACCGTTAAACGTCCGCTTGCTATTTCCATCCTCGAGTGACTTAACACGTCGAATCGTCCCGAAATCGCGCGATTCCTCGGGACGAGACGCGCGGTACTTAGCTCGTGAAATTATCGTGCGAGTCTCCCAAATTTACGTATGCAACGTGTATTTTTTTTTTTTTTTTTTTGTATACAATTCGAAGTTTAATAAATAGATACGATAATACGATATACGAGTCAAATAAGTCGATATACAATATCTTAATTCGTTTCGATTTGTCGATTCGACGTGTACGATTTTGCGTGCACGAAGAAAGTTCGATTCTTAATTATTAATAAAATGAATTCTAAAATAGTGTAAGCATATGAACGTTGCGAATTCGGCAACGTTCAGTGTGTCGATCATTGAATCGGTCCACTTTGAGGTCTCTGCGCCGCTCTTCGATTCGCGCCAGGGTTACTCACCCCTTTGCTTCTTTCTAAGTTGCTCAGGTACTCGTTCATAAATTTCGGTGGCAACATCATGCCCTCGGACATCTCCAGTGGCATGTAATTTTGTGGCACTGGCTTTGTGTGCCTGGAATGCACCGATGCCTCGTTGCGAGTGACACCTGTATCGCCTGTGACGTTCATTTATCATCATTTCAATTCCATTCCATACTAATACATTCATTTTGCACAAAGGAGTAACAGATACACACAAAACTGCTGTTTCGTTATTTGAAGCACACAACAATTGAACACACGTATTAAGAGACTACGGCTATGTTGTTAATGCTCAAGGGGTTAATCGCGTTGTTACTAAGAAATCGATGTACGTACCTGAGCTTTGCACGAAGTTGCTCGACGTTCTAGGGGGCGGAAATGTGTAGTCGTTGTGAGGCGAATTCATGGGTGTAGATTTAGCGCAAGCTTTTCGTGCCTTCAACTCTGGTAGTTTCGTTCTTTGGTACTCGTTGAGGTACAACAAAAATTCATTGTACGTCACGTAATTCTTGAAACGATAAGCCACAATCGTCATTCGCGAAAATATTGTACGGTATTGGATTAACGAACAGGCGAAAGTGAACATTATTGCGGTTCAAGATTGATTTGTTTTATTTTTAAGCACCTTATCTTCCCCAGCCCAATTTCGATTGGTAGGCTCCACAAGCCCCAACAGATCAATCCAGTGATAGTAATCCTCCGTTTGATTGCCGTACCAATATTTTATAATAACAAAGCTGAAAAAATGTCTTACAGCGTGAAAGGAGTTCTTTACAGTCCTGGAGAATCAATGAAAGATGGGACTCTTACGCTAAACCATCGTCGACCATCTTCTGCACCTCGGGATAAGACATTAGTTCCATAAATTCCGGATTCTCGGGATTTCTTTTGACGTCCACCAACTGCCACGGGGCGATCAATCCGAATCTAACGCATTTCAGTACCTCCAGCATATATTGCTTTCTGCCGTCCCAGTCGTGCATTAACCATCGCACAGCGGACATCAGAACCTCCATTTCGCTGATTTACAATTCGATAAGTGAGCCAAGATGCTGCCGGATATAAATGGCAAGACGCGAATATATGTAACCTGTTGACAGAAATGTAGTTCGATCTCAACAGAAGACAGAGCTCGTCGACGGACAGCTCCAGGAAGTCTTTAGTGCTGACGAGCATGAGGAAGAACTTCATGATCCTTGGCACCATCAGTTCCATAACCGCGGTGTTCTGAATCTTCTTTGCTTCCAGATACAGTAAAAATGCCGTGTCCTCCGTGAACAGTTCGTCGTTGTCTATGAAGGCCCAGCATTGCTCTTCCAGTTCTAACGGGCGTGAAGTGAAGATATTAAATACGTTCGATTCAATTCTCGTATCCCTGACCGAATTTTTTACGCGTCTTTCGGAACGCGAGAAATGTACACAAATTTTGCGACAACTCCCAGAGAGGATATCTGAGTTTCTTCGTATTTCATTCGAAGGCACGACACGGCCGCGTTCTCCGACGAATCTCATATGGTTTATTGAAGTTTCGAGTTGGACAGTGACGCATTCGACGAAACTCGAACGAGACTTTCCGGGAGCGTCGAGATTTTTCGGAATACTTATCGCGGCACGAAACTTTTCATTCTTTCCCAATAGCGACGTCGAAGTTTCAAAGCGTGCCACGAGCCATCGACAATATATTATGCGGTGCAGTCGCGCTTTAAAAGATTGATGGAGGTCGGAAACGATACTGGAAGCACGATGTGAACAGGATCATTGCTCGTGTACCGTTCACATTGACGAGGAGTAAGTAAAATATATGTTTTCGCGAGATGCAAGTCTGCGAATTTTCGTTGCTGTTCCCCTTTTCTGTTCCATAGATTATTCAATATTTACCTTGAATATGTACAGTCGCAAAATTATAAAATACTTCACCGATTTGTGACGTGCACTAGAAGAGCTTCGGAGAAATTTTACCTTTGATTCCCAAATATTGAGCAGCGGTGAAAACTTCCAGAATGTTATCTCTCTGCAGAAGACGGTAGCTTTCATTCTGCGCGCTGATCATCCAGTCGTAAATGATGGAGAATGCTTTCGAGGTTACGTCCTTCTAATTTGTAAAACAATATTGCATTCATAATGACGCGACATAATTTGAAAGGAAACAAAAAAAAAGAAAGAAAGAAGAAGCAAGAGGCCAATTTACATTCGAGACTCAAAGAAAAAAGTATGCTTCTACACGGCAGAATGCTTAGTTATCTTGCCACAAAACAGGGTGTCTTTCTATTTTTAAATTGACACGTCTCCTTGACACGTGGCGAACAAGAGAGCCAACTTTCAGACAACAAATAGATAGGGACGGCGAAAATGGCGAGGTATGTCGCAGCAATAATTGAAGGGTGGGCGGGTGGCGCGCATATTTGAGGGCCGCTATTCACCCTTAAGTAAAAAGAGAGTCAAATATAGCGGCGACCCGGGCAGATGAAAAGGAGTTCAAGGTCGCTTGGCTTCGAGCCCACCGAGTCACGGAAAACGGAAGGTCCAGCGAAACAAGATGCTGACACAAGAGATTTGGGTCGGGGGCGACCCCTTTGCCGTCGCTGCCTACTTGGCGATTTCGCGGATTCGCCACCGAGAGATTTATTGGTTCTTGGTTCTTTCGCCGGCGTGGAGCATCGACGAGGTTCGTTCACTCGTATCTCTCTGTATCCGCTTGTCATTATCGGGGATGAGCAATCGCGGAAGTTGTAATTTATGGAACGCTTCGCGGCACGGCGTTCGAAAAGCGAAATGACCGCGCCGATTGCTCGGCTCGCGATGATTTATCGCGCTTCTCTTTCACGAGGAACGTGAGTTGACGATCAAGCGCGAATCGATGCGAGTAGTTGGATTTCGAATTAAGAGTCGAAATGCTGAACGAGGAGCTGATAGATTAAGGATAAAATCGTGAGACCGGAAACTCGAAATATAAACCATCTATAGGTCCAATTATTCTGCCAATTAGTCGCGTTACTTCAATTCGAATTCGGGGAGAACTCGATCTTCCGTAACTCGAGGTTCACGAGAATTCCAAGGTTCTCGTTCTACCCTCGCGATTCGGCTTGCACAGCTTCGAACGGTATTATTTTTCACGCGAAAGCGTACGGACTGCGCGTTGTACACGGAGGCCTATCGAGTCGGTCAATCCGCCCGGAAAATGATCGAAGAGGAAACAGAACAAGGCGAGGGCATGGGCCATTCTTCCGGGGGCGGGTGGAAGGGACGATGATGAATATACACTACGATGGATATCCGTCCAAAGACGAAAGGAGGAGCGTGAAATCGGATCGCGCGAACAAAAGAACTTTATTCCGGATAACGCTCCGCAGCTTCGCGCAGCGATAAGCTCGTAACACATCTTGCTGCAAGCGGGTATAACGTGGAAGCGTCGCAACATTTCCCCGGGTACTACGGAGGCGAGCTTGCGCCCCGTCGTTCTCGTCACTGTCGCGTAATAAATTGCCTACTGGATCCACGCGTGGAACGACACGATAGAGTTAAGCGCAGTAAATGAGTGCAGATAGGACTGGAGGATACTCAAAGCGTCTTGAACTGCGGGTCCCCGAATCGAGAGGGCTTAAACAATTTCGCGAGAGCCTTGTGGCGCGCAGCCTTGTTTCGTCTTGCGAATTTTAGCGAAGCCCGGAACGTCCGTGGCAACGTTTCCCAACCTATGGGTCGTAATCCAATATTGGATCGCGGTAAACGTTTCGCGGGACGGGATTAATGGACGATAAAGAAGGACAAAGCCGGCTGACGTTCTTACTTTGAGTGCTACTTTTTGAGTATAGCAGTTACTGCGAAGCATGAATAAATTTCACGCATTTATGAGGCCTCGCGGTCTTACTAGATTTTTATCAATTTTATATCAGAGGCATTTTGGTCGCCGCACAGTTGCAGCAAATATACGCATGCCGGAGTGTGGCTTCAAAATGGTTGGGAAACGCTGGTCTAGACGAACGCGGAATGTAATAAATGAAATATCCCCAAAGCCAATGATTGCTCGACACGAATACCTCGGCACGTTTTTATATAGATGATAAATAGCTGCATCGATTAATGCATTAAAAACTATACGCTTCCATTATTAAAAAACGTATGTCACCTTTGTACAGAAAAATTAATTACACAACGTAACGTCCCCCTCGGAACTATTTCGATTTTCCTCTCAATCATTTCTTCATGAATTCAAATGCGACCCCCTCCGCGTAGAACTGTCCTTGACTCATAAAAATATGTGTTACACCCGCGCCGTTAATGCGCTTGTTGTCAACGATTCCTAATAGAACTAAGAAATGAGGAAACTCGTGTTTCTTCCCTCGGAATAAACGCTTCGATAACTCACCCCGGTCAGATCGATCTCCTTGGAATTCTTCTCGTCGAAGAAGCCGCTGTAACTCTGCAGCACCAGCAGGTGGCAATTGAACTCGTCCTGGTCGATTCGCACGATACAATCGGCGTTCCTCGATGGATCGATGGAATAAAATTGATCCGGTGATTCCGTCGTTGTCGGTCGGCTTCGTTACACCGTTCGGACACAACTATAAGCTTACTTGTAATTTGTGATGCGCCTGGCTAACTCCTGATACAGGTCGGTCTTCTCCGGGAGAATTATGTTATCCCAATCGATTGGATGCTCACTCGTAAATCCGAGCCTGCGCGAAATTACACGGCGATCAAATTTATTGGGAAACATTCGTTGGAGAACGATGGAGTGCGGTTCGTTCCAGGTGAAACGATTTCTCTCACGATCGAATCGTAGACGGCAATTTAGGTATCGGGTCGTACTACGAGTAATATTATTCCCCGCTGTTCAAAGAAATATTCGGGGGAAAAATAATTTCGTTCGTCGTTGTTGGGCCAAAACATCGTCTCATTTTTCGTGTCGACATTCTGTCGACCCGGTTGCTGTTTATAATTTTCCTTTAGAAACGGCTGTGCTTGGGGGGGACGACGCGTGCAGGTACGGTTTGATCATGGAGCGAAACTCACGTGGAAAGTGGCACCTCCTGCAGCAGCGGCGTGTCACAGGATGCAGACGCAGCTGGCTGCTGCTTCTGTTCCGTCATATCCACTTGGGCGAGTCTCGCTTTGAACGGATGCATCGCGGTTCTGTAGTCGTTCTCGGCAGCCGGCAGTTTCTTTTGAGACTGAGTTTCAAAATAACGCGTCACTTCTGTACGTAGCGTGATGGAAATTGGTAAAGGAGAGAGAGAGAGCAGACAGGGGGAACGGGATAGCTTTTATATTATATTAAATTCAAGCGTAGACGCTTTCGGGAACTTTACTTCGTCACTTTCATCCTTCGACCCATTAGTTTCGAGGTTTCATTTTCTATTATTCGCTTGCTTCTACTATCTATCTACTATCTATTCCATAAACATGCACCATAGAACAATCTTTTTTACATACGGTATGTGAAGGCAGTATTTCTGACGAAAACAATTCATCGGCCTTAGTAGCGCTCAGAAGTTGAACGAGTATTATGACATCGAGGTTACCTGCGACTGATTGATCGTCGATGACGAGACACCCTGCGGAAGACCGATGAGCCTGGCCCTCGCGGAGGACTCGGAAGTGCGTCCACCTACCTCGTTTCCGGCTCTATTAAGCTCGGCCTTGACGTTAACCTTCGTCCGACGTGGATCAGCCACCACCACGCTGACCTTCTTCGATTCAAACACCACCTAAAACGGCTACGCGTCCGTCCTGAGGCCAATATTCCCAATGCTCGACGATTCTCCAGCGGTTCGACGAACGAGGGGAACATTTACCTGATCGGGCACGATCTTCAGGTTGCCGCTCGGCGTAGCCTGGAACGGAAACACTCGCTTCGAGTCGTCGCCGTCGTTCACGCTGATGAATGCACGGTTGTCACCTCGTTCCCTTGGCCGTGCATGCATCTGCTGCATCAGACAGGCCAAGCTTGGGCAGACCGTTTCGTTTCTGTACTGCTTGCAATTACCGTCCCTTCCTGTGCTGTGAAATCAGTGACAACGATGTTGCGACACTTGTACGTATGATCACAGTTTGACATTATTACGGGGGGAGCAATAGAGCTTGTAGGTTTTGTGATGTGTAATAATGAACCCCCGTTCGACAATTAATTAACGACAATTCGACAATGTACCACAATCTGCTGTCAATCTCCTTCACCTTCAATTATCGACATTTATACCTAGCTTCTCTCGGGTTTCATCCTGCGTTCAATCGCTCTTGGAATGAATCCCCAACGAAGATGGCAGATATTAAAAATAAATGACGCCCGACGCGCAGAGAATGAATAGGAGAAAAATAATCGCATGTCATTGAAATGTTTTCTGTTAATGCTACATCGTGAACAGATCACGCGGCAGAGTACAATAGATCTCGTTACCTGGAACGAGCCATTAGCTTGGAAACGGAACTCTCAGAGGGAAGACATCGTTCCCCGAACTTTCTGTCGCGTTCCCACCGCTTGGTCGATCCTCTATCTTGATCTAGATCATCCGAATCGTCGCCCTGTCGAGCGGAAGAGTCCCCTCCCGATCTGATCAAATTTTTCGCGGGCTTGACCGTGTATCTAGCCAGATCGGATCTCTGTTCGGGCAGCTGCGCCTCCTTGGACGCGGGACGACGATCCCCGGACAAGGAAGCAACCCGGACTACACGGCTGTCCTGATAAATGTGAGCGTTGAGCGATCTTTGCCGCTTCGATAAACGTCGACGTCGTCTCAAAGTAGCCTTCCTTCGGTCAATCGGATGTATAGGCGATCCGTCCTCTGGACTTTCCGCTGGATACGACCTGCTCGAAGGAATAGGGAGGAAATTCACCGATTTCGTTGAAAATTCTATCGTCCCTATTCGATATCGGGAGAAACTTTTGTGCCCCTTGTTCAAGTGCCTCTCGAATGCTTCTATATCTCGCACGACAATAAGCTGCTGTTCTTTATTTATAATAGAACATAAAGCGGACAGCGGAAAATAACAAATAAGAGTCCGAAGCTTATTTTACAGTTGGTTACTCTGCTCGAATCGACCGAACGATCTCCTCGAATTGTGCCGCAATACTTCGTCGCAGAATATAAACATAACGGCGCAAAATGATATCGCTTCGAGCCTTTCTCGCGGCAAAACTCGGACGATTAAATTGGCAACACCTCTTTGAATATCTGAAAAACGAACCGCTTCACGCGTGTATCCTTTATTATCAGTTCGTACGAATTTTCACGAAACATTGATTACAGATCTCGATTGTTAAACGTTCTAAATAATTATGCAAATTTAACCAAAGTGCCAATTATTTCAAAAGATCACCCCACCTCCCTCCCCGCAGAAAACGTGAACCTCCTTCACCACCTTCGATACCCAATAAATCAAGCGCAACCCTTTCAAATGAACATTTAAATCCTCCGTTCAAATCGCGTCGAGTTTCGCCGCGTTAACATCAAACAAGCCGCCCGTGTCCGTCGTTATCGAGCTCATAATTACCTCCCTTGACGCGGCGATCGACCACCGTCCACCGTTGATAAACTCAGTTGGCGTTGAACCGCCCGTTCCGACTGAACCCCCCGTGGGGATGACGGCGGTGCGGGGTTCCCGGCCGCAGGCACCACCGATTTCTCGTGATAAAGAACGACCACGCTGCTCTTGCTGTTTCCAGGTCGCGGCGATTCCGATTGATCCTCGTCCGCCCCGACTACGAACGCCCCGGGATTAAAGCGGTGCTCGACGCGAGGATGCTGGCCGCGCGTGTCCCGGACGCGTGGCCGTCGCTCGAGCCGCCGGTCCCGCTTCCGTTCGCTCGTGTATTGTCGCGTTCCTTGCCGAGGAACACGTAGGCGAAGAGGAACAGCGCGAAGAGGAACAAGTACATGGAACCGCGGGCAGGGGCTCGAGAAACGCGGCCGAGTTTGCGAACTTTCGTACCTTGGGGACGACCGGAATCATGGGGGGGGGGGGGCTACAAACAACGAGAAACGGAACCGTTGAGAGGGTTCGGCGGCGACGCGAATGGCGGTGGTAGCGTCACTGTCGTTCGAGAACGGCAAATTGGCAAATCCTGTTTTACCATTATTCCGCAGTCGCCCCCAAAACTCGAACACGCAAACGGGCTCACCCTAGGCCGGACTATTCATGACTTATTTTTGGCTACTTACGCTTCTTGCTGTTTCGTCGAAGCGCGCGGATTATTCGCGGTGTACTCTTTCCTCTCCTGCTGTTAAGGGGGTGGATTAGGCGTCGTTGCGACGATCCGCGTCACGTTTATCCGCGACTTAAGCGCGTGCACGTGACGCGACGAACGATGCAGATAATTACCAAAGTTTCGCGATTGATTTGCCGCCGAGATCCTCGACAACGCAGTTAGGCCTCTCCGTGGCGAAGGTTATCTGAGGCTGCAAGAACGCAACGGTGGAAGGAAATGATAGGCCAGAGAATCGTTCGACTTTAATAAGTCAAGAGGGCTTGCTAATGATGTTACTGGATTTTTGCTAACAAATTTCTATCGAACTGGATTGCTATTTTTGAAACATGAACAAGGTTTAAATCGGAACATTTCGTGTGAAATCATCAGTGTCAGCGTTGAATGTTAAGTTGAAAAGTGTTTGCTTTTTTTATGCTGTTTTTATTTTACACGGAGTCGCTCTATCTGTCGAAAAAAATGGTACTGAAAAGCGAGTCCCGACTGTGCCAGGGTCATCGATTTGCTACAGAAAGCGGTTTAGAGTTCGGTGCTCGAGGTGTAGCTCGAAGCACCTCTTGATATCCAGGGTATTTTATCGAAAAACAAATACGATACGCGAGGACAATTGATAGAAATGATAGAAATATTTCTGACAAATATCGTCGAAAAAATCTGCATTTCTTTAAAAAGTTCGATAGTGTATCAGGGGATATTTGGGACGAAATTTGGCACACTACCTCGTGCTTCTTTCGACGGCTACGATCCAAAAAGTATTGTCGGCTCTCTGTACAATAATTCCCAGCCTCTTCGCCTACTTTCTCGGCCGCTGAAATACATTTGAAACACACTAACGTCTAAATCAATTCGATAAAGAATCGCGTACCCGTATCCCGGTAACACTTACATCACTTACGTAATTTTGTCTCGACGCGATCGCGGTTAAAGAAACAACAATCGTGCTCAGAGCTTCTCGCCGATTCGCGAGGACCATTCGACGGGCACTTCGCGTCCCTTGAAATGTATCGCTGATATCGCGACTTTCGACAAGACCTGCGCAAAAAAGAGAACCCGTCAAACGAAGCTTGATCTATTTAAGCAGCGCTGTCTGCGGTCAAGGCCCACCTCGGATTCAGCAGATCGAGTTCGGAGAAGAAGCAAGAATCGTCTTCGCTGGGCACGGGCGTTCTAGATTTCTCCTAGAATCGTCGAAACGATCTGTCATCAGGCGAATCGTGAAAAATATACACTATCCCGGCGAATTACAGGGTGGAAGTCGATTATCCCATAGGTTAAGTGGTCCCGCGAACAGCCTGTTGAGCTTCCCCGAATTTCCAAGTCTACTCACGTCATAACACGTTAAGCCTGTTCGCATGGTACAAGCCGCGTTCGTTCACGCAGAAAGCACTCTCGTGTTCGGAGTCATCGTGGAACCTCGGAGGAGGGGGGCAAAATTGTTAAAAATCCTCGGCACGTAAACAGCTGGCGGGACGCTCAAAACCACCGGGACATTTGCAAGGGAACAAAGAAAGGAAAGGGCGGAGGGTCGGGGGGGGGGGTGATCGAGGATCACAGGGAAGAGGCCATGGAAACCAAACACGCGACAAACGAGCGAGGAACGTGCGACGTTCGTCTGTTCGATGGAAAATTCGACTGGAGACGAGCCATTTCGAACGGTAATCGCCCATGGGGAAATTCAATCTGCGATTGCGTGCAAACGCGAAGGAAAACCGGCTGGGACATTATCGCGGCACGGAATAAAACTGCTGTCCCGCCTCGTAAATTCCGATTTTACGAACTCGTTGATATTACGGGCACGGAGAGCGGCTGAATCGCGTCTTTCGCCTTGCGCGATTTTACGTAACGCAATTTTTCACGGCTCAAACGACTTGCGAGCCGCGCCGTCGACAGCCTGCGAACCGGAGACGATAGCAGCGGTGATAATATTTCGACCCCTTCTCGATGTCCTATGGAGTTCTCGCGATACCGCAGTGACGAACTGTGAATGCTTCATGGTACGCAAGAAAGTGCAATTCAATTATGCCCCGGTTAAAACGAAGTGCTTTTATTTCTCAACAATTTTTGGTTGATTTCGTGCAACCAATAATTCGTTCGTGTACCTCGTGTAAGCTTTTCGTCGCTGCAATTGCATCGTTTCGTATATTGAACTCGTACAGCGGTGATAATTGCAATATTCAATGCACTCTTGTAAACCTTTGTTACGAACTATTCCCCGGAGGCTTCTATTTGCAGCGGTACGCACAGTAAACAGATAATTGATGATCGCGACGAGTTGCATTATTTTGAACTCGGCGAATTCGCACTCTACCGTTCTAAATTTGTTCACGGGCACCATAGTTAACTTCAGGGCAGACGTGTTAAATCTACTGCGAAGCTCTGCCCCACGTTCATAGTATAACACTTTTGCCGGAACTGTGCCTGCTAAGTACATATTCCTTTGCACAGCCAATGTCCGATCCATTATATTGGAATGAAAATGAAACAAAGTAAAATGAAAAAAGCCACTTATGGGACGCCCCGAACACTTTATTCCTCGTACTTTCAATCCCGCGAAGAATAAATCTTACACAACGCCAGCCTTACACAACGGGAAAAATAAATTAACTGCCAAACAACTACCAACAATCAGTCCATCAGTCCCATCCCCCATTCCCCTTTCCCTTCATTGTGCCAGCCTGGCAGCACAGACGACCCGGGGAACCAGCTGATCGAGGCTCGAATGTGGAGCGTCCACGTGTTGAAGCCGTGCGAGTTTTTCCCGGCAGTCTTTACCCCAATGCGAGCAGACGTAAATAGAGACATAATGAGCCAGTTAGCTGTTGGCGGGGATCACCGTCGGTAATCAGAGATAACGCTGCTGCATTCGGTTGCCATGGAGAGGAGGGAAGACTCCTCGTCGGAAGGGAGAAAGCGGAGAGGTTCGAATCGTGGGGGTGGTGCTGCCTGGCGGGCTGCATCGATCGCTTCTCCGCGTCCTGGTGACCTCGACCTAATGCCACCCTCTTCTGCTCTTGAGCGCTGCCGCTCCTCTCCGTCAGACCACAAGTACTACGGGGTCAGTTAACACCCCCGTCAAAACACACAAAGCTCGGGGAGGGCCGATGCTTCAAAGGGGAAGAGGAAGCAACGATCGTTCGGCTCAAAAGTGTCGTCAGCGCTTTCGACGTACAACAGGGTTTCTTCGTGCTCCTTGGTCGAGCCATCGCTTTTTGCTTATCGATCCGGACAACTGCTGTCGGTTGTTCGCTGTTCTCGATACTCGATGCAGGTTCTCGTTGAGACTATAAGTCAATTTATAGGGGTTGGACCGGCTGCAACGAGTCTCGACAGAGCGATATTTAGAAACGGAGACATCTGGCGTGTGTCCGCGTGAAGCCATTTCGGCGGTTCATTTGTATTGGGCGCGCGAAAAAAAATTCGCGTCTTTCGTTAATCTCGGTAATTCGAAATGCGGGAAACGATTCACCTTCGCGGTGTGAAATTGAATGAAACGCGCATCGAATGCCTCTCGATCAATCGCTTCGCGTTTCTGCGTCGACGGGCTTTCTCGTACGTGACCGGTCACGGTATCGGTCAACCCGCGATTGTTCGCGCACACGAATGCCTGGGCTGCGCGTCCAAAGCCGAGGAGGCGGACAATCATCTCCTAGCAGGCATGCACGCGATTCCTGTCGTGTCGGCGGGATGGACTATCGCCGCGGAAACGAAACCTCCCGGAGAAACGAGTCGGTCCAATATTGCTGGCAGGCTTACAACGGACGATATTAAGTCCCGCGCAAACGGCCACGGGCCAACGACGGTGTAATAAACCCCGCGAAACTGACGACATTATTGCAAGAGTCTCTCGTTCGCCCTCCCTCGTCATCTATGCAGACGAGCATTGCGGAACCGTCGCACAACCGTCCTCCTCGATGTCGTTGAACAATCAGCCGTGTTTTTTTGGTGCTGCTAGACGGGGACAGATATTGTTCGCACGGTTTCGCACAAACGTTTCGATGAATTCTGTTTTTGGCTTAACCCTTTCAGTGGCAATCAGAGCGGGCGATCAGTTCGGAGCTTATTTAATTGGGGATACTTCGCGGACGTTTCTTGCCGCGAGACGCGAACTTCATCGTGGAAGAACGATTGAAGGTATCATTAAAGTCGGTGTGGTCGACGTTTACATTTCATACGGTTCGTTTAATTTTGTTTTTTTTCGGTGTGTTGGCTGCATCTCGTCGCCTTGTTGTTTAATAAATTCAGTGACAATATACCTCCACATAGGGATGATCGAACAGCGTAACAACGTTCGACAGCGTTCAATGTTTCTTGCCGACGCGGACACGATTGAAACGTTTCCCCGATCGATCGGTTCATGAATACGTAGGCTCACGGCACAACCGTATCTCTAATCAGGCAAGAGGGACGTGATTGACGGCGTTAATGCGAGCCCCGTGGAACGATCGGCCAGCTAAAACGAACGATTTTCATCGCGAAATGCTCGATCGCCCGACGACGTTGCTCTTTCTCCCTCTCGTTTTCCCTCCCGTCCCAGCTACCGTACGCGGGACCGTCATGAATATGAATGCCGGACCGATCTGTCTGCCGATAATGATAGCGTGTAATGGTAATAATGGTATCCAGGAACAATAGGGCATCGTAATTTCGCACGGTTCGACGGGACGCGCGTCGCCGTGACGCTCGTAGAATATGGAAGGTGTCCGTCACGTAGCGCCGCAATAATTCGTTCATGATCGATCGATCCAGCCGTTTGTTCCCCGTTTCTTCGGTTACGTGCAACGCGAGAGAAAGAAAGAAAGAAAGAAAGAAACACAACGAAAAAGAGGAAAAACCGCACGGATCAAACATTCACGAAGCGAAGCCCGCGATTCCCGTTGAACGATGACGGCTTTGATGCCGGTAACGAGCAACAACTAGTTCCAGCAACGCGCGGAATTAGCGGTCGTGTAACTGTTGGCTCCTGATGAAAGGCCATCGCGAATGTCCTGGTGCACGAAACTCCTGGTGCACGAAGCGCTGTGCTCGCCGTTAGTTCGTGGAACAGATTGGTTCAAAAGTTGAAGGCACTGTAATCGGGACGCCGAGACACGATTGTCCATTCCCTTGTCGACACGACAGGCGTATCATTTCGACGGCACGATTAATTAATGCGCTCGTACATCGGGAAAAAATTATTCGACGGTAAGTGCAACCAATGCGATTCATAATATTGTGGAAAAGTGCGATCAATGATATTAGCTATTCACCCCCATAATTCCTAATTACTCTTCGTATTAATATTAATACCTGTTCGACGTAATCCCCTCGAATACATCGACGGACCCCCGAAACCTTTTTCACAACCCGACGCTCGTAAACGGCCCCCGGGCAAAGGTAACGATAACGTACGGCCCTCGTTATCCGCGGGAACAAAGGCACGCGCCGATCGAAACGACCGGCATCATTGGCAGCCATAGGGGAACGCTAACGCGGCTTAACCGACGATTTACATTTCCACGAGATTAAGAGCGCAGCCGTGTTCTCGGCGAGCGGTATTGGTCTGCTACTTCCGACCCTTCGTCGTCCCTTCCCGTTCTTTCCAGCAACCCTGGACAACTTCGCCGCCCGGGTAGAAATTCGGTCCGACGATTCGGTAACCCGCGGTCCCGTCGGGCGAACGACGTAAGAAGCACGGCGGAAAAGAAACGGAATGCAGACGTCGCGGAAGCGAAAAAGGATAAATAACAAGACGCGGAAAGTTAACGCGGGTCCGGATGAATCGTCGCAAGGGATGGAGAATTACGGTCGCGGAGCAGCGGAGGGGTAAATACGAAACGGGCATGCATTCGAACAAGAACACGCTCCGCTTTTGCTCCATTTAGAGGCGTGGGTGGAGTTGCGTGGGAGTAGGACGGGCGTGTAGCGTGAGCCCGTTTCGTCGATGTGTGCAGTCGCATTGGGAAGTAGAATTTGCAGCCGAGCGGGTGAATCGTGCTTGTGGTGGTGGATGAAACGGAGAGCGGAAGCCGGAGGAGGGAGAATGATGCATAGAGATGGAGACGGATAGAGGCATTGGGAGAGGAAGGGAAGAAACGTGCGCAAGAAAAGGGAAAAGATAGGATTGTCGAGGGGGCGGATGGGGAGAGAGAAAAAAAAAAGAGAAGGGTGAAAGGGTGATGTCGAGTGAGCGCAGAAAAGAGCAGAAGAGAGAGCAAGGTGGAGGAAGGGCGTCGGGTGGATGATGTCGGCCACGAGAAAGGGGAATGCAGAGTTGCCAAGGTTACACCCGCGTCATAACCACCCTATGACCGCTCCAGTAACCACCCTCCCCTCCTGGGCCATTTTCCATCCCTGTCTCCTCGATCCCCACTGACGTTGCTTCGATTCCCACCACCCTATCGCTGGATCCCCGTTGGCGCACCCTTGTCCACGCGAGTCGGCTAAGCTTTCTTTAAAAGTTGCACGGCAGATCCACCACTCTGTGGCCCCCATTCCTATTTATGGTGGTCCGGTCTCGTTAATTATTTACTAGCTCCCTATTTGCCTAGGTTGTCGATGGAACATCGTTTTGTTGGTTCGCTATTATCGATAAATAATTACGAGTGTTTTGTTTCGGGTTTCATTGTTGCTATGGAAATAGTGTGGTATAGAAGGAGAGAGAGAGAGAGAGAGAGAGAGAAGAATAGAATATTGTTTACTTGGTGGTGGGATAAGCTTATAGAGACAGATATACTTTTTATCAATTGTTTAAATAATCTCTTCGATACTCTTCGCCAGTCATACGCGTCCCTTTGCTCTTTGCAATATTACTATTGTTATTTGATACGACGCGCAAAGTTTCATAACTATTTTGTAAATGCACGAAACACCACGAGAAACACGAAAATTCCAAATAAGTGCGAATATATATAATAAGTTGACAATTTCGAAGATAATTAATCTCACCCCAAAGGGGGGAAGTTTACCGTTTTCCAAAGAAATCTCGTTGCAATTAAAGGGACCCTTTCCTGGGGAAGTTCTTCGTTACGTCGAAGCTCTATCTCCGATAAGCTCGTGATTAATTTAACGCCAAATTCGCGATATCGGAAGTTCCTTTCACATCCTTCCTTCGTGTTCGTTACTTCCACAAAAACGTATCTGCCTCGAAGTGAGATGGAATAAATATTTTTATATTTCTCCCCCTGTCTCACAGACTCCATGTATTCTTAATTTCTAATGAAGAAACGTTTCTCGGCTCATGAAACGCAATGCCATGTGCAACGTCAGTTTAAAAAGGGCACAGTGCCTTAATATTTATTGCCTCGTCGGGGCAATTCGTCTACGACGTGCCACCATCTTGGCACGTGAGTCATAGGTGGAATTTTCTTTTCCATTCACGTGTGACTGGTTTACGAAGCAACGCGGCTGCGGGGCACATAAGTCAAGGAAGACGTTTGATCTAGCTCGCGGCTGTCGTGAGACAGTCCCTTAAAGGAATATTCAAGACCCAATTCTCGGCAGCTGCGGGGAAATTTTTTTTTTTCTAAAGAAATTTTTCCCGCATGTAGATCACCCGCTCGTGCAAAATCATTGCTTGTCCATTGAAAGCAAGTAGCTTGTAAATCAATGCTGTTCTCACCGAAAAACCGCGCCACGACGATCAATGGCAGCGTCAAACGTTCAAAAACTGTCTTCGTGCCCGGCGTTTAATTGCGGACGAGCACTCGGTCGCCGCTGAATCGGTAATTAATTGAACGTCCGTTTGGCGGACGAAGGGGTGGGCTTGCCTAATTAATTGATAATCGGGGAAGATCGGTCTGCCGGAGATAAGATAATCCTGGATTACCCGTTCTCTGTGTCTTAATGGATCCTGTTGGCGATGGCGTTCTTCTTGCAAGACGCGAACGCAAATATTTGCTTTAATTGGCAGGATTGCACGGGCCGGGCGCGGATCATGCTGAAAGCGGACAAAATTAAAGGACCAGCTCGGTTCCATTTTCGTCGCGGGCCAATTTGCACGAGCCCACCTCCGCTATGCCCTCTCGGGAGTAGTCGAAGCTTCAAGCGACTACCGATTGCAAAAATCTACCTTCTCCGGTGTAGTTCACGGCCGACACTTAAATCATTCATTATCGCGAACAAGCTCGAACGAACTGTCCGCGAGTTCTGTCGCGAACTCGATTGTTCGTTTCGATGCACCATCCGGTAGGTTCAAATTATTTCGCAGCAGCGAAGAAGGATAATTATTATCAGTCGAGGTAGATCGCAAGGTGAGAGTATGCTTTAGTCAAAGAACGTTTCGCAACGGGCTGGAAATATTCTGTGTTCCCCCTTTTTTTTCTTATTGAAGCGACGATGAAAATATTGAGAGCGTGACAGACGACAGAGTACTGTGCGCTTAAAAACGCGCTGCTCAATGAGGAGCTCGGTCCTTTGCTGAAAATTAGTTCCCTTATGACCTTTTGCGAGGGAAGCGTCTTATAAGCAGCTTAAAGAGAGTCTACCGAAGGTACTTTCAAAAAAATTGAATGGCCTCCTTCATCGGGGATTAATGCATCAAGCAATATCTTGGGCACTTTGATACGTTCGTGAAGTAATGCGAATTAATTCACCCGGCCAGCCCACCCGCTTATTTCCCTCGTCAATTACCAATTGCGCATCACCTCGATGAAAAATTGATTCGGGGTTCTGAAGCGCGACCGGGTCCTTGTTCCCGTGGTAGTTTTTATCTCCTGCCAGAAAATGCTTGCAAAACAGCAACCTTCTCAATACGGAATTTCACGCGGTGTAAAACGGTCGATCGTGAAAATTGGGTCGCAGGGATTCACGTTTTTGGTGGAAGCAGCCTGTTTTTCGTCGAGTTTGAATGATGATCGTGAAACGCGACGCATTTATCATGGCGCTCGCAGGTTCCAGTAAGCTTCGAGTAAACATTTATCGTTCGCAACTCTGACAGATCCGCGATGGTTCGATAAAAACGGTGAACCGAGATGAGGTAACGGGCCACTGTAGCGAAGGGTTGAAAAAGGGAGGGGATTCGAGGGACCAAGGGGATTGCATCCATATTTTCCTCTCGAAGGCAAACAACCACTCACGTCCCCCTGGCGAAATCCCTCGGTCGAGCCGCATTGTTCGTCATTGTGGCACGCCACAAAGCAAGGGAATGCAAAAGGAAGAGGGAAACGAGAGTGAGCCGGACGAATTTCGCATTTTTCACTTTCGAGAGAACCTGCCTCTCTCTTCGTGACGAAGGTCCTGGCCTAGTTTCACCGCGAGGTAGGAAACATGAAGAGCCCTTGAAGGAAAGCGTGCAGTTCTCCACCGAAATTGATTAACGTGGGAACGGTTGCAATTACCAAATGTTGATTTGTGTATGTAACACGATGAATGACGTAACAATAGACAATGTCGGGAATATGAGAGAAGTGAAATTGTGAAACTGTCTCGCTGAAATTCTAAAGTTTGATCGGAGAAGGGACGACAAAAATATTTGTAACATTATGAGCATACGAATTTAAGGTAGCAATCGAAGATCGTCAGCCGTGATTCATTTATAATAATACTTCAGCATTGTATAAATTCATTCGAACTCGTGATACTTCCCCCGACGGTCCAGCTGGCCGCTTCGAAAGACAGATTTCACCAACTTCTTTCGCGGCGAGTCTGTATCATATTACGGCGCAGCTGAAAGCGTTTCCACAGAGTGAACCAATATAGAAGGGAAGGAAAAGAGTACCGCGCTGGTCGAATTTAGGAAGGAGAAGACGCATCAGCGCGAGGGAGGAGAGAAAAAAGCTCCACTTTCGTGAACGGCCACAGAAATATCGTGTTCGTCGCGGTTCCAGGCTAAATTGTCCTTTCCATCTGTATGGAGAATTTCGTGTCGGACCGTTGATGGCAGAGGGGGACAGGGCGGCGATGAATTACGTACGTGCACGGCGGAAAAAAAAGCGAACAATATCTGCCAGAGTGATCGCAGTATGTCGTTTAAATAATGTCCCTTAGTTGCTCGTTTTCTCGGTCCACATAGTAGACCCGGGCACCGCGCTGTTCATTCGGCTCGTAAACTTTTTCCGTATTATTTCCACGCTTT
Source organism: Nomada lathburiana (assembly GCA_963667235.1). NCBI lineage: Eukaryota > Metazoa > Arthropoda > Insecta > Hymenoptera > Apidae > Nomada > Nomada lathburiana. The sequence goes on from OY763904.1 coordinate 5,604,187, forward strand.
ACATTATGCCCCGATTTCGGCGGCAGTGCTTCTGACGATTACGCGTATAGTCGGAAATGAGAATAAATTATTCTGGAATATACTATAGAAGTATGGACTTGAAGTAATTACACGTACATATATATGACCATATATTACAACAATTGCATTCGTGCTCCGATTAACACATCTTTACGCGTTCACCAGAAGATAAATTCCAGAAGAGATATCTCAGTTTCCCGTTACGAGGATGCGGCGGAATCGTTGGGCTACGATTCTGCGGGGAACTTATTTCTAAGGTTGCCACTGGTGATCATCGAGTTGCCTAGTAAATCAGAAAACCCCTCTTTTTCACGACTCAATACCACTGTATCACGCGAAAGTTCTATTCAACGCGTACCAGGCGAGGAACTTTCGTATCCAATCCCTAGGCCAAGCGAATTTTCCCCTAAAAGAAGAGCTCGAGGGTGAACAAGGTGGAATAGGCGTATAAGCTAGCGTGGAGATTCTGCTAGGTCGAGGATGACCCACTTTCTTCGTGCATAGAAACCCCATCTCCACGCCCGGGGTTTCAGGTTAAATCGCATTTCCCTGATCCTGATGGAACACGGCCCGCGCAGACAACTTATGAAGATAGATCACCTGTGTAGGTAACGCGTTACGAGATAGCGCCCGTCCGGGGAGGGGAAAAAACGTCGTCGCTCCGTTACATCGTGTAATCCCGCGCACTTGAAATTATATAAAAACAGCGACGCTGAAATGCACGCGATCCTCGCGTTCCCGTAGGAATCATTAATTGAAGAGGTCGAACAAGGTTCTCGTTTTTAGCGTTGGAAGATTGGGTCGATACTATTCGACGCCCCCGGTTCAAATGTGACGTCGATGTTTCCTTTTAATCGTTTCAGTAACGCTTGGGCGGTACGATCGCGCGACTTCAGTGACGGATTGGACGTAAGCTTACTCGGAGGCAACGGGTACGTTTCCCAGCGCAGTTTCTTTCTCATCCAATCGCGGTACAAATTTCGACTACGTTTGCCAAGAGTGATACACAAAACGCGGTACGATTCCTTTCTACGCTGGCGACACGGGTCAGCCCCCTGCACGCGATCACGATGTCAAGAAGATAAAGAAAGAGAACAAAAATGAATGGCCACAGGCGGTCGTAATAGGATTTGCCCCCACGCGAGCCGGCGGGGGCACAGGAACGATCTTGCAGTTATTTTCATTGCGGAGGACTTCTTCGTGACTTTACGAGTTCCCTAACGGGCGGCCTTAAGTTTCGCCACGAATTTCGTTGATACGTCGGGACTGGGGGCCGACGAAAGGGCGAATAATCCTGAAATTTGTGGCGACCAGACGAACGAGAAGAATGGCGCGATGACTCCTGACGGGTCGCATGCAATCCCGATATGAGGAGCCGTCGTAAAACGAGATGAGGAGAACTAAGTGGGGTTGCTGGCCTCCGACTTGTCGTTGACGGTCGTGCAATATTCGAAGAACGCCGGCTTCAAAAGAGACCGGCCGTCGGAATAGCGAGAACAGGGGCTGCCAGTCAGCCCAGGAAATTGCATATTCCGTCTGACGCAACACCCACGTACAACGCCTCCATTTTGCCGTTCCCTCCGTTTCCGGCGGATTTCATCAGCCGCCCGAGGGATCCTTCGTCACCTGGCCGAACGATAAACGCAATCGACCAGGCATCGCCTCTCGTTTCCATCGGGCAAAACCGTGGATGCGAACTTTGTATTTGTGGCCGACTTGTTAGCACGTTTCGGCGCATGGTGGTAATACGTTTCGTCGTAATGTCGAATTGTGTGTACGAAACTGTGCAGGTTCCGATTGTGGGTAACATCTAGTTGATTATAAGGACATCCGATGCATGTCTGAGGTAAATGTACATGTGTATTTTCATGTTCGAGAAGTTCGAGCAAATGGACATGCGAAACTTCCATTGTGACGAGTTTTTTAGCGTTAATTACTTTCGGACGTGAAAAGTCGTATTTCTGAAAGCGTTTGAAAATAAAGCTAAGGCTCTCAGCTTTAATTTGAGACCAGTCCGGTTGAATAGTATCCACTGTAAGCCGAGAAAAACGCGATTGTTTAAATTAAGGGTGTAATCCAGAAAGTTAGTTTCGAAGCTGCTCGAGGTGCGACCATACGCGAGATGGCGCCACGTGTTCTTTTTTCTATAGAATGCAAATTGTTCATATCGGCTCCTGGTGGTTATTTTTTAATAAATGTGGTGTCAAATGGGGTTGGGGGTTGGGGTGAGGGAAGATTAACCTACGGAGAAAAAATTGTCCCGTTGCTGCAACATTGTTCAGTCGCCCGGAATAATTATTTAAATTGTTCAATTATTTGTAATAAATCGGCTGCACGTGGAATATTGTTAACACCTTATTGGAGATTGCAGCTGAATCTCTATCTCTAGAGTCTCTATCATTGGTCTAGCTTGCTTGGAAGTCGAAATAATGGCATTTGTTTATAATATCCTAAAACAAATTCAATGATATTTTATTCTTCAATTATACGGGGCCCCGCCGTGGCTGTTTTTTTTCAATCTGCGAGGTGTCGAATGAAAAGGAGGGGACCAGACTACTCACCCGTAGCTATATCGTCGCTGTAACAATACCTTTCCTCGCGGAATCGTTCTTATCGCGACGCGAAAGTGAAGCAAAACGCTGTTGCATACAGAAGCGAGCAGATCAAACAAAAATACGAAAAAAAATCTCCGGTGAATTAAATGCAATTGAAGTACGAAAAAAGTTGATAGCTACGCCAATGAAAAACTGGAGAATTCGCGAGGAAATCGGGATTAATTTGGTGTTACGACAATGCATCTTCGCGGCCTTGCAAGGACGTTCCCACGCGCGTCGCATACCCAGCAGTAGTAATAGCGTACGCATTTCTAGGAATTCGTATGGGCCACTGATGGACCGCCTTCATTCATATTTTCGACGAAACTTTAAACGGCTGTAACTCGGCTCAGAATGATCGGATCGCGCTCGGAAAAGAAGCAAATCAATCGGCGCAATCTCCTCTACGCGACAGTGGCAGTGCAGGATCGATTCGGTGCGATGCCTGTAATATGCATTCCGTTCGAGATATTCAACACCTGCTTTTACAAAAAAAGAGCAAAAAAACATTTGCGACCGGCGCATTTAAAGTAAGCAAAGATGAGTCGCAAAGTAAGCGAAAGGAAACAATACGTGGCGTATTTTCAATTACACTGCCGTGTTACCAGACAAGAGTGTCGCATTTTATTCTGCGCGCGTATCAAATTGACGTTATTCCTTCGGTGCTTCTTGCACACCACCCGGTTACAAGTGGACCGATCATTTAACGATTGAATTTCTCCCAATCGTGCAAATGTATTTAACTCGACAAATGTAGCGCCGTGCAGAGAATCTGCGTGTATACGTACCGCGCGGAACAGGAACGATCGAATATGGAAAACGCTGTGACCGGAAATCAAACTGATTTCGCATGAGTGAAAATGTTTGTCGCCGTGCGTCCGACAAGCGGTTAGCGACGCTGAACAATATTTGCAAGTACAACAAGAGCGTGCTCGTTGTTACTACTCAAACAAAAGTGTAGATAGAAGATCGTGTAGACCCGCAAGGGGCGGGGGAGGGGGCGAGTGTAATAAAAACCGCGGTGAGTACAGTATTTCGACGGCGTGGCTAAATATTTAACCCCGTCGACGTGCTGCGTATCCATCTGTTTGATCTGCAAAAAGATTTTGTGATGCGAAAAAGAACGAAGCAATGGCGAGAGCAGAATTGTAAAATGTTTCAACCAAGGGAAGGACTAATCGCGCGGAATCTAGAATATGTTTTCGCAATTTTTCATAGCTCATTGCGCGTTTATTTCTATCTTCTTGTATTTATATCCGGATGATAATATTCTCGATTGCTATTCTAGCAGTACAAATATTTATAGGAACAACGGTGGCAGATATTCTCGCACATATATGTATGTTGTCTGTTTTTCTTTTTTGTATTACGAGTTACCCTGTTATAATTTCTCGCTGAATTATTTGATCGCGGAATATCCCGACGCCGCGACCGCTGACATTTCGCGAATGTATATCGAACTGGCGCGCAATCATTATCGTTGAGGCGGATTAATAAATTTATAACTATACGAGAACGCTAATTTCCCGAGGGATAATTGCGGGCGGTCAGTTTTCTCTAATCACCGAATACGCGTCATCAACGGAGATTGGCGGCGCGTTAATTACATTTGCACGGTTCGCTCTTTTATCCAGCGTCGACGCGCCGTACATGCCAGTACGGCGGTTGGGCGAAATCGCGGTGCGTAATGCGGGGAAGATGCTTTTAAATAAAATGAAAATCCGCGAGGGGCCGGCGGGAAAACGTCGGAGACAAAGGAACCCACGGAGGGTAACGCTCTCTATGCGCGTAATAAATTAAAAAGAATGTAAAACAGACCCGCGGGATTATTATACCTCCCTCTGGCCAGGATTTATACGATATTCCGTTTTTCATTTCCACCTTCTTGCCGCGGGCGTAATTGCCATCGCGCGACAATTTTTATCATGCCCTCTGATCGCGAAAATCATTAATAAAAACGACGGTATCCCGCGCAGATGTGCCCGGTATCAGCACGGTGAATTGTGGGCAAAGGTTTGTGGAATATAAATTGTGCGAGAGAAGAATTGTTACTGCGAATACTGTTGGGCTGCATTAGAAAATTCATGTGCAATAGGGTTTTCTAGTTCGTGGCCGATTCTGATACACGGACCTCTGAATAGAATGGACGATTATGCCGTTGGGATACTCGGACCGTGAAATTGAAGAAAGTGTAATTTAAAGTTTAGATTGTTTCTGACCGTTGCGTTGCGTTATTATTCTTACGTTACCGTTCCTTCTGGAGCGTGAAATCTGTCAACGGTATGTGCACGTTAATACGACGGGACGAAATAGTTGCCTCGATAGCTGCGGATAAAAATAACAAGCATCTTATATCGTACAATTAATTTCAAGCAAAAGACCGTGGGATAGTTTAAGAAACTATTTATTACCAGCATTGAATTGTTTATAGTTCATAGTTTACTTTGTATCGACTGAAAGATACATTGAAGACCCGACAATAAAATATATTACGCTTAAATGATACAAAAATTATCTGATTTCTGTAAAAATTTCTCCTCTACTCGAGTTAAGAGAAACGAGAAAAAAAAAAAATGGAAGAAAGGTCACGCTGTATCTCGTAAAACGTCTCGTCCGAATCGCTCGATGCGAGGTTCGGGAAACTTACTCTTCAATGTTCGAAGTATCTCGCAGGGAACTTTCGCCGTTGTTCCGTTACGAAGATCCCTCGAGAAGAAGCAGCCGCGGTTTCATCGAAGATCCTCCGACGGACCGTGAGCTCTCCTCGTCGTCAGAGCATATATTCCACGCCTATTAACGAGTTGTCGCTGGCAACAATGATTGGTCGACGAATATTCAAATAATTGATTCCACTGATTGATCGAGTCGTTCCTTTTCCCCGTGGTAATTTCCTTGGACCGTGAATAATTCGTTGGCCGATATCTATGCAGTTGAAGCGAACATTCCGATCTCCCGTTACCGCAATTCCTTTCCCAGAATATCACGCGACCTTTTTTTCCACCCGTGTAAAATACCGCTTGGCGGAAGATTTTCATATGGCAACAGTTTCCCCGGGATTTCCCGGCGACCCATTTCGCCGGATACTCTCCAATGGATGTCAAGAGGATCGATCTACAACCCCCTACCTACGTTGCCGTATGTTTTTTTCTTTTCTGTTTTCTTTTTTTTTTTTTTCATCCAGCGCGACGAACAAGCGCGCTCGGTGTACGAGTCTGCCATGCTGGTAATTGCGCTCGAAATTGCGAACGGTGAATTTTCCTAGATTTATCGGCGCCAGTTGAACGCGTAATAGGGCGGTGTCGTGCACCTTTATGGAAATTCGTTACATCGATTACAGCCGGGCCGCTTAAGCCCCTGTCGCGACCAGCCGATTCCGTGGATCAACCGTGTCCCCGGTATTTGCAGAAGCGAAAAGTCATGGACGAAACACGCGGCCGTTCCACGGACAGTGGTGCACGAGCTCGGAAAGCGGCTGCGCCCTGCTGGAAGTTGGATAAAAGTTGAACGGCGCGACTGTAATTGCGACGGCTCGGCGTCGGAATTAGCTGCGTATAAAATTTAATGGAAGGTTTTGACACTTTTTTCCCCGATTTCGGAGTATCTGCTCCGGCGCTGTTTCTTTTCCGATAATTTTCGGTCTCAAGGATACAATGGCCTTGCGTCGCGCGAACGTGCCTCCGCTTTGGTAGGACGATTCGGGCGATTCGTCGTCGATCCGAATAGACGATTGCTTTCTCGAATAAATTATTTGCTTGACCAATTCGCGCGGAACGTAACATTTCAATGAATCCCCGATCGGACGCTTCGGCAGCGAAGTCCAAGAGGTCTGAAAAATAGAGTAAGTCGCTATGGTCCGGGAATAATTCCCCCGCGCTTAAACGAGCAACAGTCATCCCTCGCAAATTCAACCCCCAGCCAATACCACGGAAGCAATGTACATCCCGGACTGAAAACTGCGCTCGAAAAGCCATTGGCGTGAGGGGTGGCTTTACCTCCGGCAGCGATCGTGTCAGTTTGCAAACCCTCGGAACGGGTTTAAAGGGCCTGGTTCGAGGCTCGAGGCAACGAGCTCGTGCATTCTATTTACCAGCCGGTACAGAAGTAGCAGAGAGCGACGGTTTTGGCCGTAACTGGATCAGCTTGTAGCCCATTACGCGACGAGGCAGGGCCCTAACCGCGGCTTAACCCGATTTATGCGCCGCAGCTTCCGCGTTCGCGCGCTATTAGCATAGAGCTACGGCCGGGAATACGGAAAGTCCCGACGCAGAAGTCGTTGAGCTTCGGTATGAAATTCCATTTTAAACCGCCCCGACACGGCCGCGCCGCGATTCGATTATTCTGCGATCGGGATACCGGAAACCGACCGCCATCGGACCGCTCGTCGCCCGCTCCGCGCGTATATCATTTTCCGTTTCGCGTACGACAAATTGCTTGGAACAACGGGAGCGTAGGTTGGCTCGCGAACACTTCCCGCGACGTCCCCGTTGTTCATTGTCTGGGTACAAATGGAAACGAGAAATACTATTGTGCACGTTGAACGTCTTCCACCGAGTTTCTTTATTGTTATTGCTTTATTTGAGGAAAGCACGGAACAGCCAATCTCATTCTAATTGCGCTTGCGCTTCGTTTGAACGGTGCTGCGATGCAACGAAACTCGTTTTGGCAAATCAAGAGTAACAGCGATGAGATAATTGTGCGAATAAGGTGAAAATAGAGAGCAATGACGTTGTATTGTACGTGCGCAACAAGAAAATGTCGATTTCGTTGCTTACTTATTCCGTTTCGCGCATTTGCTTTAATACATACTGGTTCGACCCATCGCTTGTTTCAGAGACAGAGAGAGAAAGTGGAGGCACCAGGAGCTCCAGGCACCTGTAGATTCTTTATCTAAAATGTATTAGCTAACAGTCGAAGCGTGTACCAAGACTTTAAGTGGAAGTGATTACTTACGATATAATTCACAACAGACTCGCATGGGTTCTTCTCTTTCTAATGGCAATCCGCTATGAACCTGTGTTACTTTGACAACGCGTACTCGGCGCCTCTCTTTTCGCGACCCTTATTCAATTTATCAAAATAATATTCTGCTGTATTATGCCAGTTGTTTGTATTTTATTCCAGCCAAGTGCTTTATTGTAATACGCAATATCAACACATCGTCCATTTGGAATTCAACGCCGCACTACTTATATTTCGTGCACACTGAACCGTTTATCCGAAGTGTATTGAGAAATTCCAAGGTGTGATGGGTTAAACTTGTAAAACGTGAATCGGCGAGCAATTAAGTGCCGTTAGAGAACAGCTGTCCAGTAAGGAGTTCATTGGACAAGGAAATAACAATCGATGCGCGGTACTAATAGTTGGCTGGTTTCTTTTTCAAGTCCTGCCCGGTGGCTATAGAGAAATTTCTCATTAAAAGTTTGCCCGAGAGTTGGGTCGACAGCCATTGTCACTTATCGCTTTTCCCCAGTTACCTTCTCGAAAGGAAGAAATAATAATGATAGTAACGGACGATACCTCCGTGAAACGGGAAACCTAACGAGTTCTTAATTTCAGATTTCTTTTGTGCGCCTAGTCGGACCATCGGACAATAAGCCGTCTCAATTGTCGCAATTAAAATATTCATTACGTCCTTCCTCATTACAGATTTCCTCGCGAGGACGCGCTGCGCCCCACGGAAGCCCATTAGCTTTTTAAATGTGACGAAATGAATTAAAACAAAAAAAAAAAAAAAAAAAAAAAAAAATCATTCCGCCGCACACCAATCGGCCTCGAAAGGGGCCGCGGAAGACTTCGGCGTTGATTGTTCATAGCGTTCGATGGACAAGATAGATAGAATAATTCATTACGGAGGGAAAATCAAAATTACGATGACGATCGAAAATAGAATACTGCTTTACGATGAAGCACAGTGTTCAACGGTCGATTATAATGCGCGTACGATCGGCAACACGATCATTTTCTTGCAACTGAAATTGTGCAGTGTCGTTAAGCCCCAGAATAAAACACCGAGTCCACCACCGTACGCAGCGTCAACGCCTGAAAATTCCGCGTGTCATCGTCGACTCGCGGACTGCATTCGCAGCTCTCGAAAAATTCCGTCGCTCCGTTTCCCGAAAATCGATTGCCCGTTCTGGAAACGTCGAAACGCGGACGGGAAACAGGGCCGTCAACAAGTGTAGCGCCCCGCTCGTCGAAACCGGCGCGACGGGACCGCGGCTGGTCCTCGTTCCCGCTGCCGATTCGCGCCCCCGATCCAACACGAGTCAACCTGTCGACCGTGCGCACCGTCGAATGGTCCGTAAAGACGCAACGCGCCCCGTGCTTGATTGCGACCGACAAGCCGCGCGGAGCGTCGCGACGCCGACGCCCGGCAACGATAGGCTCGACGACCGATTGGGGTCTCGCGCCGGTTAATTAACGGCACGCTAATGAAGATAATCACCAACGGCACGGCCGGCTAACTGGCTGCTGGATCGGAACCCGCGGATGGGCCAGCCGGTTCACCGAGAGGGGGCGAGAAACGAGGAGGCCGCGGACAAATCGTCCCTCGGTCGTCGCGTTTGCGGCGGCGGGACGAACGAATCCAGTCCAGAAGCGAAACGCGCCCCCGTCCAATCCAATTTGCGCGCGGCGGGGCTGCATGGCGGCGAGGAACAGATCGCGCCGGGGGTGAGAGAAAATCGAGGACCGAGGGGTGCGCCCCGGCGGAAGCGCGGAGGTGGACGCACCGCGGAGTCGGATGGAGAATTATCGCAGCCGCGGATTGCGGGGCGAATTGGATAATTAAATTTTCAGCTTCGCCGTTCGCCCTCCGCTCTCCTTTGCCTATGCTCCCGTTGCTAGGCCACTTCTAAGGGGCTCTCTACCCCCCTCGCGTTTTTGCAGCAGACAGACGATCCCGCGTGCTGGCGGACGAACAGGTTCTCGAGGCTCGATTGCGGCGGTGCGGCGTGAGATTGCGGTTTGGCAATATAGCGGAGTCGGATGTACGGGGCTAGCGCGGGATTGAAGATTTTCGAAATTCTGCGGATCGGAATATTCGAAACGTTCTGCGTTGCCTGACAGCTGTACAGCATTTACTCGCGCCGCTTAGACATTCACTACCCTCCGTTTCTACTTTCTAGCATCAGCGTCGCGCAAAGTGTTTCCGCGTAATTATCGCCCAAGTACAAGAAAATGCAGCAAATATATTATCAAAAATCGTCCACGCTATCCCGATACAGATTACTCCAGTGTAAAAAGCAGACGGTCCCCTTCGATTCTACGCAACTTCGTGCAGTTTCTATTTAATTCCACGCGAATGCCAAACACGTCTCCTCGAGACAATAGTTGAGATCGATGGCTGGTGGGAAACGCGCGTAATCCGTGCAATCGATGCGTGTATCGTGCTCGACGGGATCTCGAGGCGTTCGTTCGAAGCAGTCGCAAAGGTTAAACTCGTGATTTTCGTAGGCACGGTGTCACGGTACGTTTGCATCGACCGAGTGTTCATTCTATTAGCGTTGTCGGAGGAGGTCGTATAAGCTGTACAAGACCGCAGTGTTAATGGCGCGACCCGAGCGTCGTTCGTGTTAATTCACCTGTCGCTTTCGCGAGTACAACCCTGCCGCTGGCAAAAAAAAAAAACAAAAGAAAATTACGAGGCGCGCGCGTAATTCTCACGCTGAAAGTTGCAATGACATTCGTGCCGCTTCGGACGAAACGGAGCTAAAGCACGGATAACATGGAAATTTTTCTTACCGTTAGATCGACTTTGCTGTACTATGAACACGTGAACGTGATTGATTGGAATGGATGGTACCAAATAAGTTTCATTCTGTATAATCGCATTGGGGTGCAAATATAAATTCATTTTTTGCACGCGAAATTATGGACGTGAAATGACTCGTGCGGCTCGGCGCTGTTATTTAAATCATTATGCAAAAGCAACTGCAAGGGTTTGATCGACCCGCGCGACACTGTACACGACAAGAAGTTGATTTATATTTGCAATCCGGCGTACGTATGCGAAACGAAATTTATTCGGTAGTTTTCGATCAGTAATCATATTTCAGTATTTAATTGGCAATAGCATTTCATTTCAACCCGGCTGCGTTGTTCTCGTTTTTTAATTCTGTCATTTAAATAATTGACGGCGCAAACACATTCGAATCTCTCTGGACGAATTCTGGAACAGGACAAGGGGAACAGGAAATTCGCTTGGAAAATGTATCTTCGGAGATAAAATGTTGATCCGCGTTTGATCTCGTTTCTTCGTTTATAAATTATACACGATAGACCTCGTGTTTCGCAATTATTGAATGGGATTACGGAGGGCTCGATCCGACGTTTGCAAAACAACAAAGCCCGACTATGAATATACGCGTGGGCGTATAGAGCGCGAAGCTTTCACAAATATTGCACGCTTTCAATATTAGTTTTACCGACAGAAAAATGCCCGACTACATCGCACGCAAATAGATGCATGTATGTACTTTGGCGGGCCCGTACTGAAATCTATAATATAAACAACGTCGAATCGTATTCTAAACAACAAATGCAAACGAATTCTAAACATCCGTGAAATCCCACTTTATGTCAATCCGCTGCAACCGCACGCAGTATCGATGCCAACGAATGACTCGCAGCCAACTCTACCATGTTTAATATCCCCACAGCTACGCGGCACCGTTGCGAAGATAAATTCGTTAACCGTTGGTGACGCTATTGGGAATACATTTGTTTCCACCCCGAAATCGCTCTATTACGATGAACACGATTCTATTTTCACGCGGAACGCTTCGCAGTACATCCGAACGGCAATTCCGTCCACCTTCGATCGCCAAAATCATCGTCCGATCCAGAAACACGCACGATCCCGAGCTGTTCCTTCCAAAAGCGTTTCCAGCCCCCTTCAGTTCGCGATGAATAATTGGTTCGTCGATTCCGATACAAGCAATCATCACCAATTCCGCTCCCTTTCCAAACAAATCCACCCCCTTGCCCCTCCGCCCTCGAATACACCCGGCCCTCGATTCGCCACAGCGACGGCGCGTCCACGCGATCGGACGCGCGGCGATTCCAACGACGATCGAAATCGTCGTACGCCTCGCGACCTGGTGGCGCGCGATCGTCGGCATCGCCGGCGTGGCGTTCCACGTGGCGTGGCCGGATCGTTAATCCGGCAGCGAGGGCTAATTAGTCGGCGCGGTTCGGCGTGACAACAGCCAACGACAACGGGACGAGCACCCCCTAGCGAGCCGGTCCGTACGCGCTCGCGCAGGGCGAGCGTGCACGCGCGTCGATTAATTTAGCGCCGGCCATTATCGCAGTTGCACATTCGCCGGAGTTGCAACGCCCGCTGGTCAACGCGGAAGATGAACGGCGCGGGCAGCGCCGTTATTACGCCACATCCATTCCGCTCGTGTTTCCGCTTGGACGAAGCTCGCGCTTCCTGATGCCAGTGTACCGGGCGGCGGTCAGCGATCATTGGAAGCTGATCACGGATCGCTTTCTTCGATTAACCCTTGACTGCCACTGCGGGCCGCGGGGAGTAGCCGTGATTTCGCTTCCGATCAACAGATTGCTCCGGGTGTCTCTGTAATCGTTAGTCGGCTTGCGCTTCGCAAGTCGGCCGTATCGGCGTTGCGAATAATAGTGTATACGTGGTTTGGAGGTTTCGACTAAACAGGTCCGAGAAAACCTCCCATAGATTCGGCGTATTCTCTATTTTCGTTGCTCGATAGGTTTCAGCTGCGAAACACTCGACTTTCTCCTACTAAACTAATATTAAACGCGTTACTCGTCTATTTGGATAAAGCGGCCGAAGCAAGTGAACAGAGTTACGGATATTCGTGTCAAAAAATTGTCCGCCCGGAGAGGAAAATATTTTGGGGACAAGGGTATCCGTTAGAATAATTGGAACGGCGAGCTTTTAGGGGGATGGAAGGGGCGGATTGGATTGGACCAGCAAGTCGCTGGTACGACGTAACCCAATTAAGCTCAGGCTAATTCGCTCGGTGTTTTCTTTCGTGCAGGACACGGTCATCTTGATTATCCCGAAGCGCCTTTTTGCCGAGGGGCTTCCCCGTCGGGAACGTGGGGGCAGGGAACGGAGCAGCTGAAACATGAATTAAAAAAGCGTCAGACGCAGAGTCTGGCTATTACCGTGGATTTATCTCGTCGCAGCGGAAACAGTCGATGCCCGAGCTACTGGCCGATGTTGTTCGCCCCTTGGACACATTCAGATACGTTTCAGTTTGTTGTACAACTGGAACAAGCTTTGTCGATCGTTGTACACCCACGTGGCTACTGTAAGATGAATTGATTGATTTTGCGGCGACGCCATTGGGGATGTAACTGCTTCCTTCCATCCATCCCGAATTAAGGGTGCAATAAATTCAGTTTCCTTTTTGCACAGAATGGCTCGTGCGTTATTTCTCTCATTTCTTTATCGCCAGAGAATCTGGTCCAGAAGTTGCACTCGAACGCAATGCTAGATACTATATTTTAAAGGGTTGGATCTTATCCAGTTGGCAATCCAAGGTGGCACCTTCACTGTTGTCTCGTTGAGTTCCAATAAGGTTATCGATTACCTCGATCGTCTTGTCGCGATCGATTCTACACGCGGAACCAGTCCATTCAGAAATAATACTACGAGAGTAGGATCGGCTCTATTTGAAGATAATAATTACAAATCAATAATAAACTCCACGCAATCAAGGGATTTCCATTTTCCAATCGACGAAACGTTCGGCGCGTCGATAAATTTTGCGAACCGTTAAAACGATCCTTCGTTGGATTTCGATTTTCTTAATGCAGTTGACCCTATGCCAAGCTAGGAAAAGTACGGTTAGTAGAATCTCAAATTGTTCTTGAATCCGTTTCAAATAATGGAATCTTCTTACGAACGCTCACAGTAATCCCGTTGAAAGCGGGAAGCGTTAACCACTCCATTTCTTTATCATTAATCACCTGCGATCAATTTCTCGAAAGTCTGCCGTGAACTTTACTTCCGCGCGAACGAAAACGTTCCATCTTCCAATCAAAAACGAAACCCGCTCGATTCGTTCCTGTTTCAGGCTCCATCGAAATCCCGTTGAAATAATAATCGAATCGAAGGAATGCCCGGCATCCTGGACAATGTCGTCCGCGATCGTCACTTAGCCTGTGCCACAAAAGGAGAACAATTACCGAAGCGGAAGGTCGCGCGGGAGTGGAAAATCATTCGCGGATCAACGATATAATGGGCAGCGTTTCCACGGGCGAGAATATCATCGGGGTATCCCCGTGGCTTTCATATGCAAATGCGAGTGACCGGCGTAGCAACGAGCGGGACAATTGAGCGAGCTGAATTTACTGGCGTTTACCGTAATTTATTTTCAGCCGGACCGACGGCACGATTTAAACGCTCCGACTGGCCCCCTTGTTGCATTAAATCGCCATAAAATTGTCGCGGCCGTTCCTCGTAACCCGCGGCGCTATCGTTTCGGCCTCCGATGCCTAATAACTATTTTTGGGGGCGGCGTTGTCGCCTCGATCCTATCATTGACGCACGATCCGTTCGAGTCAAGCAAATTTGCTGGATTCCAGAAGTACATCGGGATGTCAATAAGGGATTGTCAGTTTTTCCCATGAATTGCCGGCCGGAACAATTTTTCAGCTGGGTCGTTGCAAGTCGGGATTGGTTTGCAATTTTTTTTTTTTTGTCAAGCAGAAGGATAGAAGATAGAATAAATAAGTACTTAAATTACGTACGAAGAGGATGCCGGGAATTAGCGAGAAGATATTGCAGGGCAAGAAAGTTGCACGCGTCAAGCGTACCACTGGCTTCGTTTCCGAGTTGACCTACATTCAGCTCGAGAGCAAAGAGACACCCGAGCAAAGGTGCCCTTAATTCGCACGTTCATAAAAATCCAGCGTCGACCGTTTATTACACCTCGCGGAGGGCCTCGTTAATTGAACTTCGCTGTTTAACAACAGCTTAGTGCGCGCACGATAATGAAACACTTCCCTGGCGTGCTAAGAAACGTCGTCCTCGAGGCTTTGCCCAACAGATTTAACCCTACCCCACGCTGGTTTAAAAATTCGCCCAAACAGGCACACCGATAATCGTTCGAAGAGGCAGAGATCAGTTTGAAACTTTCACGAAAAATGGACACCACAATTTCTCGCACCGATATGTTTATTCGCGTGTTCCGCGTAAATCGAGCACGCCACGTTCCGTCGAAGAAGGAAGCCGAGGCTCGTATTATTCAATTTTAATATCCCGGTGATTCCACTTTTCTTTTTTTTTTTTTAATCTTTTCAATAGCTCATTGCGATGCGAGTGAGAATCATCCGACCCATCCGTCGAAAGCTTTGGGAAGTAAAATACCACCAGGATTCCCTGCACGGGCAGCTCGAGCAACGATCGCGATGTTGCATCGCTCTGAACGTGGAAAATATTCAAGATACATTCTAATAACAGTACGGTGATACAAATTGCAACCCCTCGGGGTAGGTACTAGACAGAAGTTGAAACCTTTCTTTTTTTCTACGCAAAATATCTACTAATATGCAAGTCCTTTAGAAATGACACTTTGCTAATTGCGCGAGACGCTATTTAATAAATTAGCAATACCGGGACGTATCAGTACATTCGCACATACGTGCATTCCAAACGGAAATCTCGCATTCGCTCACCTGAACAATTGTACGCTTTTCGCACGCGACACTTTCTTTCCGGCAGTGCGAACGAATACTAGTATACCGTTTGAAAACATTCTATTCTCGTCTCATCGCTTCCCCTTCCCCGCTGTTGCCCAAATCGGAGAACGTATATTTCACGATCATAATTTCCCTCGAAACCGTTCACCTCGTTCCGCGCTAATCGCCCGGCTGAAATCGATCGATTATTTCGGCCAGACACCGCACCAACGATATCAGCCCCCGGCCGACGAATTAATCACCCAAACGCGTGGTCGATTATCAGTGGCTTCTTTAGGGACTTCCTATGTGGGCGCAACGGTACGCACACGGGTGAAGATAAATCCCCGCGACGTCCTTCGTAGATGCCGACCCGTAATTCCTGTCCGGCGTTGATTAATTAACGCGCACGAACGGCCACGCGGAGTGCGTGAAAGTTTCGGTGACTGATGAACGACAGACCGTGAACGCGTTAATCTCGATGGTCGCTGTCGAATCTCGAAACGGGCATCGCCAGCCTTGCAAACGTTTTCACCCTCTTCGTTCTAACGCGCACAGCGAGCCGCGATTTCGTTCTTTCTCTTCTTTCTCTCCTTCTTACTCCTCTGCCCCTTTGATTAACGAGCCTTTTAGGGACACACGCGACGCCATGGTGGCCGAGTGGGAACCGTTCCGTCAATGATCGATGAGAATTTTAATAACGTCATCGATTAGTTTGGCCTCTCCCGCGGCAGCAGTTTGGATAACGCGTCCGTTACTTAGGGGCCGCTCGAGTGGACGGTTTTACCGGTGGGAAAAATTGCTCAGGTCGGGGACACGTGTTGACGGACGTCTTATTGTTGGTGTACCTTGTAATTAATGAGTGACGGATGGTACCCCTTTTTCGTTCGCCAAAAGATGATTGCTACATGCTTATGTGTTCTGTCGACTTGACAGCTTGTATATGTAACTATACGGTGCCAGTATCGAACCTTGCATCCTTAATACAATATAAATAAAACATCTTTGAATAATTGGCACCGTCGGTACTGTAAACGTCAATCTCTCGAACAGCGCCGAAACATCTCTAAATAAATCTGTCGTCCGATGTTCGTGCGGGTATAAAATAATAATAAGCTGCGGCGATTAATTTGTAACCATCGCGGAGTCTGTGTCTCGAGCGAAACCATTTTAATCCGAAGTCAGAAGCAACACCTTCTTTCCGTTTTCGCGGCGGCCGCAACGAAAAATGTCGCCAATTCGAATGATTCGTCGTCGCCCCTAACAAGCCCCCTCGTTTACTCGCCCCCGTGAACACGATCGTACCACGCGGTGCTCGCCAGTTTCTCCGTTACACGCTCCTTACAATATCAGCCGGACACCGGCGGCATTCGCCGGGCCATCCATTCATCCGTCGCATCGTTCCCGTCGCGAAAGGAGCGTAGAAGAGGGAGAAAGAGGGCCACGGAATCCGCGAGAGAGAAATGGTGGCGCGGGCCACAGAGAGACAGAGAGAACGAGCCAGGCAGCTCTATCGACCGACTTCTCTCATCCAGCGTCCCAGCTACAAAGGCGTAGGTAGTAGTTGCAGCTGAAATCTCCTGCTCTGCCACCCCCTTCCGAACCCCCCCCCCCTTTCCATCCCCCTCTTCCGTTCAGTACTCTCCGTTGCACCGTCTGCTGCACCCGCCTGGCCGGTACGCGGTGTCCTCTCGCTTTCTCCCCGGACGTGGCGAACTCTTGACATTTCGCCGTGGCACTGCGTCAGTTCCGTGTTACAACGGCGGCTGAGATGTCCTTCGATGCCTGCTAATACCCGACTGATTGCTGCCGTCGTTCGTCCGAGGGAAACGGGTGCTTTCCACCGGGTTGGGAGAGAAAAATGCTGGTGAATTGGGGGTGGGGGGTGATTCGGTGGACGGATTACGGGGAGGATGTCGTGGTCAAAATGGCTGATTGAGAGGAGAAAGTGCAACGGGGATGAAATTGATAGCGATGGAAAGGGGACGCGTGGTTAAGGGAAATGTCGAGATTGGGACGGGTAGGGACGAATGTTAACATGGTGAAACGGATAGTTGTTTAAGGTGAACGCGGGAGGGGTTGTTACAGATGCACAAATTAGTGGCAACGTTGAAGGGATGCTTACGAGTAACGAACGAAATGTTTCTGACTGTTCGTGTGGCGCCACGTGTGTGCGTTTATAATAATTGTGAACGCCATGATTTATTATTTCGCGGCTTTTCTATTCTGCATTTTGCTCGACAGTTGTCGTAACGGAAGTGCAGCGTTTATTTTCCAAGATTACTTGTGTAGACGGCGGAGGGCATGTAAATGGGGAATTATGTGCATCCAACTTCTAACGTTGCGCGTTCTGTTTGCAAAAAGGATTTCGCGATGCTATTTGTAACGCGCACTTAAATATGTACGTTTACATCGAATCGAGAAGATTGTATGCAGTCAAATGAACTTACCATCAACGTGCAACAAAATATTGAAATTAACAAACATTATTATTATAATTATCATTTCGCTGGTCCACCCGTATAATAATAATAATAATAATCATTTTCGTAAAAGAACTTGAATCTCCTATTTCGTTCTTTCTCCTCAATCTGTCGCTCTCGTCTAATCGTCCACAATTAATTACCCGGAGAAAAGATGCATCAATGGTCCTCGCTATTGAAACCATGCCGGCAATAGTCCAGATATTCCTCGCGGATTTTCATTCGGGGCCAAAAATCAGGCGCGAACGAAAGAAAGGAACTGACGAGCGCGCGGTAAGCGCATCCCGGTCGACGAGAAACGAAATTGCCGGTGTATGATAGTGGGATTAAGGGGCGGAAGGGTAGCACGAGACACGGACAGGACACCTTGCTCGATCCTGATGAGATTCTATGCGGCGTTGATTGCTTCTCTCCTCTCGAATCGTTGCGGCAGCGTCGTGATTGGCGCTCGTGGCGTTTCGTCGTCGAAACCGGCATCACGGGGTGACGAAACGACGGGAAAAAACTCTGAACCCGGGCGGATATTCGCCGGGGAACACGCGTACACGCGCCTCGCGTGACTCGCCCTTCGGAAATGAAACGCCGACGGGCGAATCGGACACGCGGGGAACGGAAGCGGAATTGAAATATGCTCCGGGGGGGTTGCGAGCGGAAACAAAGAGGAAAGAAAAAAAAAAAAAAATGGAGACGAAATTACTCGGCCGCCGATGGGACTTGCGAGCGGCTTAATCTCCTTACGCTCGTTTAATTCTGATTGCACGTTGTCGGAGGTCATGATTGATCGAGTTTTAAACGACGGGCGAGTGGCGCAAAAAGTGTCCCCGGGGTATGGGAGAAAAAGGATCGGGAGCACCGAGGCTCGATGTTCATAAATGTTTATTGAACTATGAGTCGAGGCGGATGGAACACCGCGATTGAATGTGGGGGTTGAATAATTTTGGGCGGGTCTAATATTCGCTGAATTCGTGAGTCGTATTCTGTCCACTTGAATCGACAAATTAATTGGATAGGGGTTGTTTTCTTACGCTTTTTTTCATTTGAAGCCGACGCGCAAAATGTGGTACGCGAACCTAACGATTCGTTCGTACAATAATGTTTGAAAATAAAAACATAACTTGAAATTGTGTGCTGTGATGTAACTGTTTCAACGAAATTTAATTTGCCGCTGTTTTTTAAACAACATTTTGTGGCGCTTTCGTGCAACGCTCCTTCGAAAATATAATGAACAAATATGCAACAAATCGTGATAGTTAGCATCCAACCACTCGAAACGTTCAATCGTGGTTTGCGAATAGAACCTCCTCCTTGCGGCGGGCGAATAACGCCGCTTGGATAACTTTCACGATTCAGGCTGCTCCTAAATGCAATAAATAAAAGAATCCCCGCAAGCAATGTTGAATATTTTACCCGTACAATGCTTTTCGCGCGGCGGAATATTATTCAACCGCACCTGGTCGTATTTCAAAACGCTTCTCAAATCTTCTCTGCTCTCCCGGTTGCTTTGTGCGTCGGAAATATTTTATCCCTTTAATTGTCCAACGAGCAGACGAGCAAAGAATAAAATACCTTGGCCGGTTTATGTCACGATCTCTTGAAATAGTCACGAGAATAATAATCTTTTCATTTACAAAACTGAACAAGACGATGTATGCAGTAAAAAAACATTCCTCAGATGTGACTAAAATGAATAAAATAATTCATCATATCTCGCAAGGCGCATTATTTTGTTATTATTCGTTGCGTTTAGCGTATTATTTCCCCTTCAGACATTTCGAAGCACAGTATGCCAAATGCTTTGTCCCCGTATACTTAATGCGACGAGGATCAAGCGATGCCCGAAACACAGACAAATTTATTGCAAACTCCGGGATACACCACAATTCATCCAACCACCACATCCACCTCGCCGAAACCGAAAATCAAACCGCGTAAAACTTCTCGTTCACCTCCATTCCGTCCTTGCTGCAGCCAACGAATAAAATAAAAAAAAGTTTCCGCCCCGTGCGCCGGATCGGGGGAGGCTTTTAAGCGTTCACTCGAAAGTTAACTTCTCACGAGCGTTAACTCTCATCGCTTGGGGCACGAAGAGGGCGAAGCATCCCCCGGGAAGCAACTGGGAAACACGGTCCTTGCGGGAAACGAAGTTGACGGTGCGGCGTTGATGTTTTCGCGCCGGAAGTTACATTATTTTATTCGCGTTAGGTCACGCCGGGTTTTCGTCGCGAGATACACGATCAATTTCCATATGCAAAGCGAGAAGTGGATCGCGGTTCCACCGTTGATCAGACGACACTGGGGAAATTTCGCGGGCCCGGAGTCTTCTGGAAGACGGCGAAGTTCGTCTTCCGCGGGCCGACGAGAACAATTATCATTTAAATTGCAGCGAGTCGCTGCGCCGCTCGTTCGGAACCGTAGCAACGGTTCGAGCTTAGTTTCTCAGGTGTTTGTTCCTCGGCGCTGCGGTGCGCAATTAACCCGGAGCCGCGTGTTTTAAGTTATTCCTACCGTAATTGTGGATGTCGGTCGTTCGCTTTATCGTTAGGAGGGCCAGGTCGGGCGGAATGGATGGGGTTCAAATGAATGTCGAAGGTTATTCGATGCGCGCTGTGATTTTCGTTTCGATGCGACAGCAGGTGGCTTGACGCGGGCTCCTGGGTTCGATAATCGGGTCGATACGGTGTAACAGAGTGAATATTTTTTGTCAAGCTGGTAATTGGACAGGCAAAGGTATCCATAGTTTCTTAATTCGGGGCTTGAATTCTTGCGTTCAGGTGTGACAATATTTAAGCGCGCAAGTTCAGAAGCATAGATGTACAAGAGGTGGAAAATTGTTGTGTTACAACGACTAGGAGCATCGAAATGATGTGCACGATCCTTTTAGATGCGATTCAAAAATGTTCGAGCACAGACGCGACAAGTTTTTGCGACAGTCCTATGGGTTTCCCTGGAATTCCTACGCAGCCGTAATTTCCATTGCATATTCAACGGCCTAAACGTCCTGTCGTTGCCAGCAGTCGCAAAGTTATTATAGCGACATTTCGTCGAGGAACAGAGACGCCAACGCGGAAGGAGAAAAAAGGGGTGGTTGAGATGAAGGAAGGAAGGAAGGAAGGAAGGAAGGCTGGTCCGAAGGATTAATTTTCTCTCACTTTTCCAGCGGTGCCGTGAGATTTTACGGAGCTGGATCAATTATTTCTCGTAATATAACGCGAAATTGTATTCTGTAGCAAGAGCTAGTTAAGTACAGTAATTGCGTTTCGGATTGCAATCAGCGTGGAACGGTTGATTTAATTAAATGCGAAACATTTAGTTACGTACCGTCGCTAGTCCTCGATGTGCATATACGAAGGCAATAATAATATGCATGTAAACCTTTACGAATAATATGCCAAGTGCGATCTTTTCGAACACCGATCCGTGAAAATTTGCCACCGTTGAGTAATTACATATGCAGTAAGCTGTATTTCGTTATCAGTTATCATTTCGCGGTGATCTCCTTACTATATTCTCAACAATATAATCAAACAATATAATCAAATACGAAAGTATCAATTGATAATGAGCTCAACTTTCCTGGGTTTCCACCGTACCATTAATTGAAGGAATTCTTCCTTCCTGGATAAATTTCCTCGTCTTGCAAGAAATCAATTTGTGTACACTGCTCCGGCGCGAGACTATCAAGAAGATCGAATACTTTGCGACATGATATTCGTTTTCAGCAACCCTGTAATTTCCCTAATGGCCCAGCGGAAACGACCGCCACCAAATAACGCAATCAACGTGGAAGCGTAGCGTGGCTGGTAACGAGGCCGCGCATTCATTTTTCTTCTTGTTTCACGGTATTGCAGGCTCCTGGTAATCCGAAGCTGCGATATCCGCGGTTATAAATATACTGTATAAATCTTTGGGAGAGAAAGTGCTGACAAAGAGGAGAAAGGGGCTGGACAATTATTCTATGCAATGGTTCGTGTACAATCAAATAAATGTATTGCTACGTGTACTGCTCCAATGGCTCGTCCTATCGTTAGTTTTTTACCTCTTTTTTTTTTTGTCACAGATTTACTTACGATATTTAGTGTCCACCGCAATTGTAGGCGGATATTCTTTAAGTTGGTTCCGTATTTTACTATCTATAATCTACGGTATTAAACGCGCCATTTGGTCTGAGAAAGATGCGCCCCGTTCGCGGAATAAATCGACCGACCGGCTTCAGCTTCGTTATCGCGTCCAAATCCCCTTTGTTGTAGGCTGAAACGCGGCGCGGGAACTCGGTTATTCGTAATAACGAAGTCGTTTCCTCGCGGCCAAGCATTGAAACAGATTGAAACAGCCAGGACGATTCTAGCTGAAATGTTTGTCATTCCGAACGGTGAGTTCAGCGTAGAAGCTGTGCGCTCAAGGAGGGAATTATTTCTCGTCGTGCAGTTTTACTACACCAGTTGTTTCGATGAACGAACATTCGTTCAGATAGATTCAGCGACACTGGTTTTATGTCTATCGCGTTTGTAGCGACACACGATTCTCGCAATCGATTGTTAAATGAAATAAACGGGAAGAATAACATCGCGTCCCCTGCAGTTCTCAATCCTTCAGAACAAAATCCATTGATATCGTTGATGTCTCGGTCAGTCGTGTTCGCATTCGAGCATCTTATTTCAACGTTCGTGTATCGGCAAAATGTAGGGAGCGAACGGATCGCGCGATATAATTAGCCGTTCGGGCGATGAAAAATTCACGCCCCCTTCAAATGCATCCGTCCATCCGGAAGACGTGGCCCCCTTAATTCATCGAATCCAAGGATTCGCAAAGCGTCGAATTGCTCTCTCGGAGACAAAAGGGGTAGAATCGAACTAGCCGAGCGGTGAATTTATTCGAGCCCCGCCCTGGTTAAGCATCGTCGAGAATGCTAATGAGTCGACGACGCCGCCGACGCCGCCGACGCCGCCGGCTTCGCTGGATTCATCCGGAAAATTAACGCGACGGCGCTATTGTAAATCGCGGGCGACGCGTCGTCGCGAAGATCGAAGCAGGGGCCTTCACGGGCTATTTGACGACGGACGCGAGGAAAGTTGTACGAAAATCGGCGAAAGATTGCGAGCCGTTCGATTGGTTCGTCGTATTGTCAAGGGCAAGGGAAATTTATGGAAAATTTGGAAAATCGCGGATCGATTAGGTGGCCAACTAATGTTGAAACGAAGGGCCGAATCAGCTTTCCACCTTCAAATACCCATCCCACCTTCGTTTCTACCCGTTTGCCGAGCATTCACCACGAGAACCGGCGAGCGAGCAATACGAATATGTGCCGACGACAATTGAAAACAATTCGACGGGAACGTTCCGCGGAACTTTACGTTCAAACAAAGTGGCGGCCCTCGACAAAGGGCTCGCTGATGAGGGCGTAGAAGCGAGTTCGCGCTCTTCAAAGTTCCTGTTCCGGGGCGGACTATAATTGTTGCGTCTCTATGATTTTACGCCGCGGAAACAATAGAATAATTTTGTCCAAGCGACGCGACGCAATACCAACGTCAATACGAACGAAATGTCCGCCAATTTCACCACCGAACGATTGCACAACCCTTTGCTATGGTATGCTTTTCGCACCGGTGCACAGGTGCACGCCGCAGCACCATGCTTTTGTTATAATTTAAAGCAGCGATGAGCAAACTGCGGCCCGCGGGCCACGTTTGGCCCTCCGGCACAGACCTGCGGTCCGCCGGAACATGTGACACGCGGGCCACGGGGTCCACGCGTTTGCTCATTGAACATATACCGCATTGAACAACGTTAATATGTATACGTTGACAAAAAAAACAGAAGAGAATTTTGCTTTAATGCAAATAAGAAACGGCTAATTTACGTCTCAAATTAAATTAATTGATTAATACATTTGAGCATTTAACCCCGTCGCATCGGAGGACGAGATATCTCGTCGCGTGACTTCTGCAATTGATAATTCGTTGGCAAATAGTCGACACTTGAATCATGTTTTCATCACAAACGGCAATGGGACCACCGGAACCCCAAGAGACGTTCCCATCGGAGCTTGTCATGGGGTTCGTCGGGACCCCATGAATACGGGGAAAGGAAATGATACATTTTCCACGGTTAGTCTGTCCTTGTATCTGGTCTGTGATATAGCAACGCTTACCATGATACTGCAATTAACACCTTCGCGTCGGAGGACGAGATATATCGCGTCGTCGTAAAACGGCATGCGAGATATTCCGTGCACAGCGTCGGACGAACGATTTCGTGTCGCGAGACATTTCGCAAATAGCATCGCATGAAAGACATTGCGTTGCAAGACGTCTCGTCCAATGCGTATCGTGAACGAAATCACGCGACGAGGTATCTCGTCCTCCTGACGGGACGGGGTTAATATTGCGGCCCGCGTAAAGTAGCAGGTTTCAACTGTTGACCCGCTGCGAGCCGAAGGTTGCTCGCCACTGAATTGAAGAGCACAGTTTTATACGCTTTTGTACATTTACAAGTTCGGCTGTTCGTCCTTCTGTCCGCAAGACACTTTCGTCCAATGTACTTGAGTCCGCAAGTCGGAGGACATGTCGGATAATCAGTCAGCTTGCCCAGCGTACTTCTTTTTGAGGAGGTTTGGCGGCTACGCCTCGGAACAGAAGGAGCGTTGAATAGTTATATTCTTCAATTGCCACGACAGATATCGTCCCGAATCGACGAAGGATATTGCGTTCACGCGTCCCCCGCTCGCCCATCGGGAGCAATGGCGTTGGATTCGATTGATTGTTATTACGTAACAAGGCGTCGCGACGCGACGTTTCGGATTTCCGTGATCGCACGCGCGAACTCTAGAAAACGAACGCCCGCATTTTTCATTCGAGCAAATTAAATTCCGTTCTCCGTGTCGCGAGCACCGGCCGCGATCGATCGGATTCTCGCTTATTATCGGCGAAACGCCGTTTTCGACTCAACCCTTCCATCTCGCCGTCCCGTCCTGTCAGGACGCCGCGCTCGATCCGAATCGCAGATTCCCGTTGAATCGAGCGTGCGACTCGCGATCGCTCGACCAGCCCCGGGATTCCTCTTTTAACACTGTTTTTCAAGCAATAAATAGCAAAATCGTTTGCCATGCAGCCCGTTCGCTTTCTCGCCGCACGGTGCGCAGTGTTCCCCTCCCTTTCCGTCGACCTTTTCGTTACTTCGTCCAGATCAAACAGCTCGTCCAGCTGGGCGAGAACGAGGGCTAACTATCGTTGCCGTTTATCAATTCTCGCAATTATTCCCTTTACAGATTCCCCGCTACGGGATCCAAAGCGTTCTCCTTGGTGCACAGACAGGGGCGGCTGCCAGGGAGAGATAGGGCCAACAAGAACCAACCAGCCCAAGCGGGTCGACGCGGCGGAAAAAGGGGTCGGGGGGGATCGGAGGGGTGGCAAGGGGGGTGAGGGGCGCGAGTATGTACTACGAGAGTAGGATCTCGGTTGGTGGGGATGAAAGCCAGCCGAGCTGTTACCTTCCGGTACGGAATGGGGACCCAGAGAGCTAGGTCAGGGCAAAACAACGTTAAATCCGCGCTACCAACCCCCAGGCGCAATTTCCGCTTACCAGCTCTGCCCGACCGCCCCTCCGCCCCATTCTGCTACTCTAGCCGCTCTTCGTTCTCTTCCCCCTTCTTTGAAGTATCTGCCTTTGCGCGAGGAACCGAGCAAGCGTCGAACGACGTTGGGATGCACGCGTGGATCGATGTTGCCGATCTCACGATCGAAACGACCGAAGGTTCTTTTTTATTCGATCCTCGCCTTTGCAGCTTCGGTGATGTTGAGGTCGCCGGCATTTCTAAACGGACACCGCAGATCGATTATACTTCAGTTGCCCCCACAGTACTTTTGATTACAATTACAATTGAATATACCGTTTCGGAAGTGAGTCGCGGCATTCCTTTCGGTTTCACGGCGCGCAACTTGTTTGGGATGAACGCCGCAAAAATTTCGGAGGCAGAAAACATTCGGCGTTGTATAAGGTGCGTCAAAGGGTTAATCCCTCGAGCAACATTAAGAACATCCGTGTTTTAATTAGCGCGCTGTCCAAGCACCGTGCTATCAAGGCTTAGAAGTTAGCCGAGGCTCTACGACTGAAAAACTGAAGTGTAGCAAGCAGCTTAGGGGTTTGTGTACCGTAGCAAGGGTTGTTTCTGTTTTCTTTTTTTCTTTCTTGCGATAGTCTGTTTTACTGTTAAGTTTCTGTTACCATCTCTGGGAGGGAAGGACTGGATACGGGGCCGTTTAAAGCGTCTTTCAGTCAGAATTAACTTTCTTCCAACGTTAATCGAAGGAATGTGTTTGAAATTATTATGGAATAAGAAAGTCGACGTATGCTACACTTTATATCAAATTCGAATTGATTGTACAGAGATCAGGCATTCTTACCGAATCATTAAGGATCGAGTTTCAGTCGTCGGGAAGGTGTCTCGATTTGCTCGAGTTGCTAAACTCACTTACTCTTATCAATGTAATTCAGGCGTGCACAGACGATTTCGTTCCTCTATTCAGCGTTTCAATCGCCACTCTGACGCGCGCGGCGCTCGTAAAAATCGATTTTTAATAATCGGCCGTCGTATCCATTATGAGTATCAAACGAAGAGCGGTAAACAACCTAGACGGAAACTGAATTCAATAAAATAGTATTCAAAGATACTCAACATCATTACAAATATGAACGGCGATCAGAATTTGCAAAGAAAAAAAGAACGTTTCAACGCAACCAACAATATCTTGTGTAACAATATTTTCCACGCATAAGCGAATACTGTCGATGACGAATTGAGAGCAACCCCCTTCAGCTGACCATTCAAATCGCCCCCACCCGCGTAGTTTCCTCCGCGTTCTCAGCTAAAAACTCCAGGAAACTAATATGTATTCCCCTCCCTTCCCAAACCGCCTGGAACTCGACACCCCGAATCGAAGCCGACTATCCTTACCAAAGGAACACAATGCCCGAAACTTCTCGCTTATCGAGCCCACGCCACTGCACGTTTCAGTTTCCATTGCGATCCCTTCTCCCCCGTTTGCTTCCTGTTCGTGCCACCGTTCTTTCCATTCCTTTCCTGCAACCTTGCGTCGTGTGCTACCCGTAGCGTATACCCTCCCTTCGCCACGCGCACCTTTCCATCTATTTTCTTCGTTCTGGCCGCTGAACGATGGCTCGCAGTATCGATCCGCCGTTAACCATGAAATTACCGTGCCACGCAACACGGCCCAGTCGCGATTGCATTGTCCCACGGAAATCCCCGAACGAACGTTGGCCGAGCAAAACGCGTTGTCAATTATGGAACCGCCCTTCGCGATCGTTCGCGCGCCCGTTAAATTGTATTCGAGCCGCGAAACCGGGCCACGGTTCGCCAATGGACAGGCGCGTTCACCTATTTTGCGGGATTTGAATGTCTCGATCTTGTTTACCAGGGGGGTTGTAATCGCGGTTCGAACACGGTTACACGCGCGCTACGTATGCGCGGAAGAATTCATTCGGAACGGGGAATGGTACAAAATAATTCCAACTAATTGCTTCTCTCGGGGGCTGGTAAGCGGCTACGGTTGGTTGCGAAAGTGTTCGGCCACGCTCGATGTTCGGTAAATTGTAAAGAGAGTGGTATAATAGAGATGGAAAAATGAGATACAAAATGTTTCAGTATTTATTTCAATTGCAACTGCGCAACATTATTTTCAAATATGTATTACGAAACGATTGAACGTCCCTCGTACATTTTTAAGCAGATGTATATATTTCGAGGCCGATCCGTCACGTCAAGAAATCAGACTGCCTTTTACTTTTACTCGTTCTACTTTCTTATACACCAGTCCATCTGTTTAGCAGATATTTTGAATAAATTTTTCAGACTAATTCCAAACACCGTACAGTCCCAAAGGCTGGCAGGGAAACGATCGTCTTTTACTTGCACGGGTGAAGGATAATTGATTCTCGAGGCAGAGGTAACACTGCGCGCTCCCGTAGAATTTCCGCAGAATTACATAGCGGTAGGTGGGCGAATCGCTGAGGTGATACGATTCGATTGAGCAGAAAGCGGAAAAACAGCGGCGATGTTCGATCGAGTCACCTGCTCGGCTGCCTCCGCAACAATTGCTGACGCGGATCGGTAATTGAGAGCATCGGCATAATTGCATTTACCGTGGCGTCGGGGCACGTACCGGGCTGTTCTATGTTCTGGAATACCAATGAACGTGTCCTCGTTACCGAGAAGAATATACGCGGACCAACTGGCTGAGCGTAAGTAAAGAAAAGGGATGACAAAAAGGGGGGGGGGTCTGAAGGGAAGGGTTGCGGGGGAGAGAGATGGTGGCAGAGGTTGAACGTATTACGCGACGCAGCACTTTTATCTTCCGCAAACGGCATTACGGGAATCTTCTCTCTCGGAGAGAATAAAATTCAGCCAATTCGCAGCCCCGGAAACAGGTGAATATCATTTTGAACCGGCATGAATATCTAATGCCCTCTCAGTTATGGAATATTAGAACGCAACGTTTTTTCTGCGCTCGATCGTGCGGAAGTGGAATTCTTAATGGTTTCCCGTGAACGTGTCTTTCTTTCGTTTACAGGCCGAGACGGGTTCACGGTGTGCGTCACCTTATCCTCGGAATAGTTTCCATGAATTTGCGTGCATTACCAGCGTTTTTAATGAAAGGAATTCCTCGAGTCTGATGTAAATTTAATTTGCCCGCGAGGTGTAATGTTGATTTCGGGATTGTCAGGCTGGAGGTTTTATCGGATGCATTTAAAACGATCGTGGATAAAATGAAAGAACGATGACGTTATATTATAAGCACAGTGAAACAAGAGTACAGTAAAGTCGCTTGCAATAAAATTATTAATATTATTATTATTATAGCAGCATATTTTAAATGAATAACAAAGAAATCGGACTAAATATAAACGACCCTCTATTGTGATCGCAAAATTTCACGACCGAAAAATAACGGTCGTAAAACAATTCAACTACCCGAAACGATCCGCGACACAGACAGTCCACATAAATCCACCCCCTAAATAATCCAATTTTCCTCAAACATTCATACGTCCGTGCGCATTAAATTGCACTCTGCGCGTCACCCTTTGAACGTCTCTACAAAAACGTGCAAGCGAACGCGTTGAAAAAAAAAAAAAAACGCTCGGAAGCATTAGCGCATCAAAAAACGCCGGGTGGAAAACACGCGATCAAAGGCATCGAATCGCACGGCGGTAAACGCTCGTTGATCGTTTGGAAATCGCAACACGTATTCGTAGTGATGGTGGCCCACGTGTTTTGCACAGGGGTCGACGAATCTCGACACGAAATTACCTGGTTTCGTGCAAATCGCCTCGACTGTAATATTTTTAAATAAAGCACCGCGCGCGTGGCCACAGAAATGACCAAACGCGCGTTCAAAGGGGCGTCGAGTGATCGATGCGTGAGAGCGTGTAACTGGCTCGGGGACCAATTAAAATTCCTTTCGGGCTCGCCCTCGAGGTGGCGCGATTTTTTTCATACCTTTTTTCGCGTAAACTTCGCTAATTATGTCCGGCGACGGAGTCCTGCACCGTTCCCGCCGCAAACTACGCGACGAACAGTGTTCGAGGTCGTGTGATACAGACGCGTGGGGTGGACATTGTTCTTGGATTTTTTTTTGATCGCGGTTGCGGTTGATTTCGATTGCATCCTCGAGTGTTTAATAAATGTTATTATTATCATTGTTACTTGTGTTTCTATTACGAGGATGTTCATCTCAATTTACTTGCCAATTTTATCCTGTCACATTCTGTTATCCTTTCCGTCATGTAAAACATGTTAATAACAATTCCGCCACTACGCATCGTTATAGTAAGAGTTGTACTTTCGTAAAAGCTAGTTTCTCCTGCATAATTACAACACCCTATCGTTCACGCGGCCAAATTGGAGAACGTGACTGCACTCTGTCTGACCATGGACAGAACAATTCTACTGCGGGCCTTCCGTTGTCTTAATCCAACCACGCTAAACCGAGTTCCGACAAGCTTCTCACGAATCTTATTAACCAAGCACGCTGCAACACCCGAGTTTGCAAGCTCAACTTTATATTAGTGGCCCCGGAGAAAATTCCCCGGCAATTCCACCCTCTTTTGTCCGTACCAACCGAGCAGAGGGAAGCATAGGGAAAGTTTCTCGTTTCCGAAGTTGCTGGAACAGGTGAGACGACGAAATTGGTGGGGGCAAAACGATGCACGGGTGATTATGATTTGCTGGGGACGATAAATCTGCCGGTCGTGTGGCCGCGAGTGGAAAACATAATTATCCTTGTCGAGTTTCGAATCGTGGACTGTTTGGTAGTTACGTCACGCGTCAGGCTGATTCAGTTAGAGTCCGTTCCGGCAGAAGAAAATGTGCTAATGGTGTTTTCGAGGACTCACTTCGACGGCTCGCCTTGGGGATGCGAGGGCTGTTTCGGTTAAGGCAAGTGGAGGGATTTCAGGAGTTAGTTAAGTTAACGTTCACCTTTGCTCTTTGGTGTCTCCCCTTTCTTAGGAAACATTCTGTCTCGCGAAGCATCGATAGCACGGTTTATAATTTCATGCGGCGTTGGGATACATTTTTTAAGAACAAAAAGTACCAACGTGTGAATATACGCCAAAATATCCTGAATGTTCTCTCAAACGATCCGCCCAATAGTTTATTAGAAACATATGCCCAGAATCACCTGATCTTCAGCAACGTGAACCAGCCACTTCCCATTTAAGTGGCGCGGGTCTCGTTGATTGAAACTCCCAAACGTTGTTCTATCTCCGTGAAAGACGAAGTGGCTGGTCACAATTGGAATAACAGACTCATCTTCGAGGCAACGTGTGTTTGATCAGGTCGCGCAGTTATTTGACAAATACAAGAACTGGCTGGGTCCGTGTATCCAGCAGCAATCGCGCCCAGAAGTCTCGATTAAACTCCTGGAGAATCTGGGATCCTCCCGAGTGTGTGTTCCTCAGATTCCTTGATTGTGCACGAAGGAAAGATTGATCGATGCGGGTGAGGAGGGTTCGATTAATCCCGTGCAGGAAAGTCGGGAAAATGTAATAGTACGTGGCGTAGAGGGTGGGCTTGTTTAATGATGCCGGGGAAGGACGATTGTTGCAGGGACTCGGGAGATAAATTGTTTATGATAAACAGTTTTCGTGCAGCGGATGTATTGTTAGACGGTTGCGTGTTGGGAGTAGAACTGTGCACAGATGTGTGTAATTGCAGTCGTAATTGGATTTAGGTAGGCATAGAGGGGGGTTATAACAATTGAAAGTAATTATTGAGTTGGTGCAAGAATACTGCTGGTCTGTCTAATGAAAGATATGTTTGATGGAGTGCAATCATTAACTTCACTGGTCTCTGTTAAGCAACTTGGACATGAGAATTCTCGTA
This sequence comes from Nomada lathburiana, assembly GCA_963667235.1. Classification (NCBI taxonomy): domain Eukaryota; kingdom Metazoa; phylum Arthropoda; class Insecta; order Hymenoptera; family Apidae; genus Nomada; species Nomada lathburiana. Next base: position 5,635,353 of record OY763904.1, read on the forward strand.
CAATTACGAGTTTGCTATAATACCTACACGGCCACTCGCGCGTCCCCGAAAGTCTTTCTAATTTCGAAACTAGGAAATGGGAAAATATTAGAAAACAACGATTAAACCATATTTCTTTAAATAGTATTTTTCTAATAGGTACGTTCAAACTAAAACATGGTGTTGTATATTTAGTAGCACACTTGGCGAGTCGTAGCCACGCTTTCTTCTCGGATTCAATTTATTTCTTTACTTCAACGTCTCGCTAGCGGCCTTGCAGATCCACTGGATCTCGCTGTCGTGACTCCAACGGACGGCAAATGTTATTCCCCGATGAAACGCAATTATTATCGACGCAGAGCTCGCCTCCCGTCCAATAAGCTAACCGCGAGCAACGCGAGACGAAATAATTTCTTTCAGCAACACGATCGACAACTGCCGTTCCCCGCGTCCACCGCAATGGAAAACGGGATCGAACCGAAATGAAAGTTTAACCACTGCCTGCCAACTATGCGAACAATTCGATTCTCAAATGCTCCCGTCTAATTGCCGCGCGACGCACGCAGCTGTAGCGCAATTAGGTAATCGGCAGTAATCACTTCATCCGCGTTCGATGTCAGAGCACCGCCTCCCGCACGTTTCGATTTCATTCGTGCAACAAGCTTCGCGGAAATCGAGTCTCCGCATAAGAATTGAATCGTTTCGCACAATAGCAATGCGAACCCGAGCTGCAGCGAAAATCCCGACGCGTCGCCCGGAAGGATCTTCGATCCCGAATCTTTCTCCTCGCATCGGCGATACGCAACCCTTTTTTCGCCGTGGCCAACAGGGGGACCGGCGATAAATTCACTTAGCAGCGTCGAGAGTCGGGCATCGGCGTGTCGGACGAGGGGCACGTGATCCGCATTGCGACAATTCGACACGCTCGATAAACAATAGTCCCCGGCCGCTTGAACGTCCGTTTGATTTCGCCGCGTTCGTTCCCGTCGTCTGCTTTAATTGGCCCCTCGTAATTAACGCTGTGGGGGCCTCTTCCTGCTTGCCCCACTCCCCTGTCCCCCCCTACGGCGTCTAGTTAGGGCACATCGGTAAACGGTGTCGTCCCGCGACGATTAACGAGACAATAGGCGAGCGGCCCCTCGAGGCGCGTCTTGAGACCCGTCTTCCCTTCGGCCCGGACACCGTATCTGTCGTTGCTCGTCCATTCACCACGTGCACACCGTCGACCGGCTACGATAGTCTAATCGCCTCCCCTCGAGATATCCTTTGTCGATGCCGGGCCGGACTGGCATCAATCTTCCGCGTGTCGCGAGCAAATTGAAATTCATCGTTCGCGGGGCAAAGCGCGTCTCGCGGTGAACGATGAATCGCGGCAAGACGAGCTCGCCGAGCAGCCGTTTCTTCACGGGGAATACGGGGTCAGGTGCGGGGGAAGCGGATTCGATGATACGGGGTGGGCGGTTTTCGATTGGCGATTTTATTGTATCGTTGATATTGTATGGGAAATGGGAATGGGAGCGTATAATGGGAATGGAAGAAATGGAGAAGAATGGTTAGCAGGCCGGGATTGGCGAATGTTATTTTGTAAGAGAAGCCTGGGTGGTTGTGTGTATGTAACAGTTCTATTCTGTTGATACGCTTTCTTAGCCGGTTAAGGGGCTGTCTTTTGTTGAAAGCCGACGGGAAGCCGTTGTCTAGGATTCTTTTGTGAAGAAGATTCGCTAAGTGTTATTCAATTGATCGTCAGCTTTTGTTGGGTTCTATAATGCATGTATAATAGTATCGTTGAAAATATAAGTGCAGTGTCAGCATTGGATAAATTATCCGCTGCCCTGTTTCTATTTCATGGGGCAGCGTTCAGCGTTTCTCTTCTCTGTAATCAAGTCAATTAAGTTTCTCATCCTATCGGGTTAGGTTTCTGCATTTCCTAATAATTGCCTCGTTTCTATAAACGAATTATACTGCCCACGAGTTTTCTTTCGTTCTCTATAGCAACGACAGACGTCGCACTTTAATACTGAATAAATAACTGGATAGCATACAGATACACAGGCGACGAACAATAGCGCTGAGAGCAACTTTTGCAAACACCGCCAGTCCTTCGCAGTCCCGATTCCAACCGGCGTATTTTCACCTGCCCCCATCACCGACCCTACCCCGATCTTGATCGGGCCGCGCGCGAAACAATTAGAACCGTGGATGAGACGAAGGGTTCGCCGGTACGTCGACGAGGCGAAGACGACATCCGACGTTGACGATTCCGCGCAAAGCAGACGCCGCTTCACCCTTCATTGCTTGTCGTTAGTGGAGGTGCCACAATTTGCTCGAGCGCGGCCACGATTACCGGTGCTTTCCGCCCCCGCCCAGTTTCCCGCCGCCCCTGTTCCCTAATGGATAACTAGACCAGTTCACCGATACAAGACACAATAATGATGTAACGACGCGGCAAGTGGCGGAGTAGCTCAATAATTTGCCGTTCTCCAGCCACTCGGAATTGTGCCGTCGACACTTAGCCCCGTTGCGAGGGCGACGACGGCGACGATCGATCGCCCCCATCATCTGGATCTGTGGCCTCGTCCGTGATCCATCTTCTTTTGCACTCTCTATGTTGCCCCGGGCTTGATTTTCCAATATCATTGAACGTTGACACGAAATAGTAGCGCAAGGTGCTTCAATAGATGTCACGACTTACGGAACTGAAAATTATTACGACGCGTCGATGCAAAATTTTTAATGTTTTGTTAAAATTCAATTTGCAAAAAAGCGGCACAAAACGTCCTGTAATTTTGGTTGTTTTGTATCGACAAGGTGTTGTACTACATGCTATATCATTTTTATCTGCTACTACCTGCTACCCTACAAGTTATTGAATTTTTTGGAGAGACCGAAACCCAGTTTCGGCTGACCAAACGACGCACAGTGGTCGCAAATCCCGGAATTCAACAGCATGTTAACTATGTGTCGTTCATTCCACTGTGTATTTTTTTTATTATAACATTCATGTTTTACTTATATTTCGTTACGTAACAATTATTTCTTATTATTTGCTACTATTTGTTACTATTTGTTATTAACTGTTAATAATTGTTGTTATTGTTATGATGATGTTATGTCATACAACTAGTTTGACCTTTTCCACTATAAAAATGTTCATTAACATTATATGCATTTTTTGAATTTTGTCCCGAACGCCCATTGAACGGCAGCACTGTGCGACGTCGGGATCAATAATTTTACTTAAACCCTTTGCCTTCTTGTCGAGAAGGAAATGTGCGAAGCAATTCGACGCAGTAGAGAAATGTAGGAATATAGGACGGCAATTTGACCCGCACATTGGCCGAATGTGCGGCTCATTCAGTGTCGGATAAATACATTTGTTTTTTAAAGCGAGTTCGATTATTCAATAGGCGGTGCGCGAAGTTTTGGCTAATTAAGTTTTCAAACGAGCTCGTTGAAGTATTGTTAAGTTTCCCGTAAATTCTCATTATTAGCCTTATTACTGCAGCAATTTCGGGCAGCAATTTTCTTTGTCACCATTCGTCGCTCCGTCATTATACCGATGTCGTTATCAAGTACGCCGGCGAACTTCGCTACAATTAAGGGAATTTGCAATCTCGAAGATCAATCAACGTTCCGGTTGTTCAAGGGCCAATTACAACTTCTTCGCTTATTGCGAACACGTTTCCTGCGTGCCGCGAGCAAAACGGCGCGCGTATAGTCGACAAAAACATGCGCCATCGAAAGTTGTGGCCCGTTCTATTACTTGGCCGGGTCCATCGGCCAGATTGCCTCGGATCGACGTGCACTTAAATTCCGAGGGACACGGTCGACTGCAATCGGCAGCTCCAAGACGCTAACTTTCTTCGGAGGGTAGACGAAACGCAGTTAACTCCGGAAACGCAAGCACCAGCTAACTGAATTAAGCTCGCTCTCTTCCATGCACCGTCCTCCATTTTCCAACCCCTTTCACGACCGAGATATATATCTCTTTTGTGGACGCTGCGAGCAGATAGTAACGTCGCTCGGAAAATAAAGGCAAGATTACTCGGTCGAATCATCGTCCAAAGCTTTATTCCATTCTCCATCGCATCTCTCTATTTTCCTCGGCTGGCGAATCAATTTCTACCGAAGCTTGCATGCTTTTTTGATTTCGCAGACGTATGAAACTGGGCACGCGCAAGACTTTTTTAACGAAAATTAAAAAACATTCGCGACGAAACGATTTATATAATATATATTATAAATCATTGCTCCCAACTTTAGGAAACTGTGATCCCAGTTTCGTACGTCTGCGAAATCAAAAAAGCATGCAAGCTTCGGTAGAAATCATTTTGTAATACGTTTCAAACGAGCCGGGAAAATAATTTTCTATGGTCAGGAAAATGAAATGAATAGTCGGCCTTCGTATTATATCACAGACTATACCGAGCCTCGCCGTTCCTCGTCCCAGAACATCCGTGCGTCGTTCCAGTTTCCGGTAACGTAACGTTTATGCGCAGAATTTATTTAACGGCCGTCAAGCGTCCCGACGGTGGCAAGAATAGCATGGCCGTTTTAGCGGAGGGTTAATTAAGAGGACCGGCGGTTTCTTTTCGCTCGGTTTTCCCTTTTGCCCGATCCGACGAGAGTTCTTTGAAAGACAGAGTTTCGTGGCTTTTCCGGCCGCAAGACCGAAGGAAAGACCGTGTCGTAATGAGGGACACGAAGGCCGACGTCGCCGTCTAACGTCTCTGCTAATTACGGATTCGCGATGCGCCGACAACTTCGAGGTCTTCGTTAAGGGAGAGCTCGCGCGAAGTCGAGTCGTTCGCGACCCGTGAAAACATCCTTCGAATCGTCGAGTCGAGGAAGGAATGTATAATCACTCTTCCGTTTCGGACTTCGTGAATGAGGTGTCGTTTGACGTCGTTTCCGTCAATCGAACATTCGTTCGAACGGGGAGTACGAATTAATCGGGAAACGTATGGATGCATTGGAATCGTAAAATGTTGGACCGAAGAGCGAAAGAAAGTAACAGGGAGGAACTAGAAGAAGAACGTGAAAAGCACTTTTTGTCGATTTCTTTTCATCCTTTATCTGTCTGTTTCGATATTCGATTGTACTCGTTTATTTGCGGGTGTCGTTTGATTTTGTAACGTATTTCACGGATTGTTCGGAGGTTGGCATATTTTTATTCCTGTGCTAGAACACGTTTCCATTCGATTATTAATTTGTCTGCTTTTTCGTTTAATATATATACCGATTTTCTTTTTATACTTACAGTTCACTTGCGGGTTTCGATTTAAATTCACTGCTGTAATACGCACCTTGGCGTGGATCTTATAAAGGTTGTATGGTTCTAACGGTTACGAGCTAACCCTTGTGAAATATTTATCGCGCTCGTGTAATAACTCAACCAATAGAATTCCTATTCTATCTTCATTGCCCCTAAAAGCATTCCAACGCGTACGTATACACAGCAATATCTCTTACATTCATGAGATGTTGCCACTAACTAAATTACCTCTCGCCAGAAGCCTGAGATGCAAAACAGAGCATCTATCCCTAATACGATCTAAACCGCCCGCATCTTCTGCTTCTGGTACGCAATTGGAACAGTCAGTGGATAGAAGTCGATCGATGTCGATTGCGATATCGCATATCTGTGACAAGAAGATTGCGTTCGATCGTCGAATTAAAAATCTGAAACATATTAATAGTGTAAAATATATCCAAGTGCATGCAACCAAATTTAATGCATAACCATGATATTATCAATAAATATGTTTGCTTCGACAGGAATTGTACGGTCAAAGCGTTTCAAGATGACCTTTGGCTGCAAGTATGGAAAGGGGAAATTATACTATTGATGAAATTTATTATACGAACAGATACAGGATGCTTCTATACGTCTCGTAATAATGTTTCACTGAGAATTGGACGCATTTGATACGCTGTTTATTGTATCGTAATTCGAATTCTTTGTAATAATATTTTCGCCATCTCGATATAATTAGCATCATAAATGTTGAATCAACGATCTTCGACCGGGCAGCTTTTGCGCCAGACACGTTTCGCCAGGGATGCGGCTTCGTGATTTCAACATCGGCGCAAGCATTCGAGCACAAAGCCGCAGCAAACATCCATGTTGACAAGCCTCATGAATTAGGCCTACAATTACATCAGTAATTCCTCCTTGGTGGTGCGGTGATGTTAACTCGCCCTCAGAGATTCCGTCTAACGGCGCGCCCCCTATAAATTCGGCTAATCCTCAGCGTGCAAACGGCGAAAAATTTGGCGCAAGAGAAATTGAATAGAACCAAAGCAGCAATACTGTATACTCCTTCGCTTCGTAATCGCGGGGCGAAAACAATTACTAGCTCGTTGCAGCCGCGATGAAACGCGCGAACAATCGTCTGGCGATCCCCATTGTTCCCCGCGTCATCGTTCCTACTTCCGGCGACACGGAAGCCCCGAGTACCTGCGTCCCAGTGAAAGAACCAGCGCAGTGTCGATCGAGCATCCCCTCGCGTAACATGAAAAATATAAGCAGAACTATCGTTGCGGCATCGCGAAACCGTTGCTGCCCGAGTGAAATAAAGCTCCTTATTCCAGTTCACGTTGTGCCAGTACCGCGCTACGTCTTAGCACAGGTATTGTCCGATCCAACGCGAAAAGATATTTGTGCAGTGCGGTTAATTATCAAACCTGCGAACAATTTTCCAAAGATTTCGACCGGGAAGGATACGTCGAGATGACCCGAGTTGGGCCAAGGTGTCCTGTTCGGTTCAACCGAATATTTCCGGCGCAGTATTCTTGGAACAGGACCATGACCATCTCTCGTTTCTGTCCCGTGACGTCACGACCCGATCCCGGGAGCTTCCTCCGAGCAAGGGAAACGAGCGAGTCCGAGAGCAAGCAGAGGATCAGACGAACAGAGACGGATTCGCAAACTGGGCCGCGACTAGGGCAAACGAGAGGCAACGATGAAATGAAACTTGGATGGTGAAGGAGGGTAAACAGGGGCGCGCGCGGGCGCCCGCGCGCCCCCGTGCGAGAAACGGGAAAGTAGGGGTAGTTTAGCTGAAACGGCCCGGGCATGCATCTCTTCGCGGCCCCCCGCCACCGTGGAACACGCACAGCCAGTAGTGCCTTTTCAACGATGCTCGTGCTGGGATTTGCACCCCGGTTGCCTGGCGACCGCGCAGTGACGTCACGAACTGACGTCACCGCTGTAAACCGCCACCGATTCAGCCAATCGCGGCACTGCCCGGGAGGGGTGGTGTATAAACGACTGATGTTCATTCTGTTCGCTTAGTCTACGTTTCGACGCGCATGGGGATGCTTCAGGGCGACTTTAGAGCTCAATGAAATTGATAATGAAGGATACCGGGGATGCAGCTTGGAGCTCTCACGAGATTAAACGTTTCAAGGGTGGTTACTTTTATAAGAATGTTGATGCAATAATTGAGGAAGATAAAGCGAGGAGTTGGTTGGCGGGGCGGGACGGGGGAAAGATCATTTTTATGAGGGTGAAATTATCGACCTTTCCACCACCCACCCCCCAACACCTATGATCATCCAAGTCCGGCATCCCTGTTTTCACGCGAAAATCTCTCCTGATAGTGCTCGCGAAGCTCGCGCAGAACGCTGTATCGCTTGTTACGTTTAATAGAAAAGTGGAGCGGCGCTTGCAGTTTCTTGCCTGCTTCTTTGTCCCCGGGGTAAAGGGCGCATTAAAATTTACGCGATCGTCTTATCAGCGTTATCCGATTACTCGCCTGGTATAAACAACGAATAGGCGCTCCTGTATTTTTAAACGTTCGTTCTCCCGTGAGACGGGGGAAGGTCGCGTGACTTGAGCCGCGAGTAGCTCCACGACCCCTGACCTTTGTGCAGAGACGACGGGCCAGCCCCCCTTGCGCCGCCTAAACTTGCCACCGACATCGATCATTAATACCTACTCGATTCCTTCTCCTAGTGCATTGTCGTGCGGCTGAAACAATGGCTGCACCGAGCTCGCTTAAATAACAAACCGCCCAAAATTCCCTGGCGCGCTGAAACGGGCCAAGGTTGTACACTTTATCGGTGCTCGGTGGAGACAGGTGCGCCATTTCATTGGCAGCATTGTTTGACAAGTGACTATTGTACATGGTCGAAAATTGGGGTGATTTTCGCATTGTTCCCAGTATTTCATTGATCGATGTTTTAAGCTCTATTGATATTAGGTGTCGTGCCATATTTATAACCAATGGAACATCCAATCTAATCGCGTGCTGTATCTGTGAAACATTCACAACCGCACCCGTATAATAATTATGCAGGTACCACGGGGGCGACAAATCTCCCGATGTGTACCTTCAGTCAACCGTGGCATATTTCCAAACATCACCGAACATTCGACACTATAAGCGGCATTGTACACACTGCACATCTGTTCTCGCGCAAAGTTCATAAAGACGTTCAGCAGAGGATAGAAGGGTTAAATACCCCCGTCATTTCCCTCGCATACTTCCATCGCTAGTGTCACGGCATTAAACGACGTTGGCATCCCTTTCGACAGGAAATTCCGTGCAAATACCTCGAGTCCATCCTTGGAAGCAAATCCTAAACCAACCCCTATAATCGACAGATCAAGTCATTCAAAAGATCGGCCCGCTTTGGGGTTGAAAACGTTTACGAGGCATTCCGTGTGAACGATTATCGCGGTTAATCACGCTTTGTGGCGTTGCCTCTCATGATTCTCCCCGACCCTCGCCAAAGTATTTCAACCCCTTCATCATGCCTTTTCGCAGCCGCTCCCGGAGCCCTTGTAGCTCTACATTGCATACGGGGAAGGGTGATTCCACGGAGGCCGATAACTCAGGGACCGGTTGGAAAACAATCATTTCAATGTCATAATAAAGCTGTTTGATTTTGTAGGGGTGGCGAGAGTGAGGGCGTCTTATAAACGTAGTAACCAAACTAGCAAAAGGAAAATCTATATGAAATCTCAATAACAATCCCCCCCCCCTCTTTATTCTACATGCAAATACAAACTTATTAACTGCGCTGCATAACTATAAATTTCGTTCATGAGAAATTTATTCCTTACATACCCCGTGATCGAAAAGTATCCGGAATTTCTTATTTGAACGAACCGCGCATGAGATATTGTCAAAATCATTTTTTTTCCTAAGTTGGTACATCTGTCAGTTGTTTGCGTGTCACTTTTAAGCGCAATCTGTCGGATAGTTTGTGCGTAATAGCCTTGTAAACAAGTCATTGTTTGGTGTACTCTGCGAATTTCGCTATCGATTTCCCGTTCACCACGACAATGCATCGGCACTGCACACGTCTCATCTTGCGCGCGACTATTTGACCAAAAACAACGTGAATATCGTTAATTTACCACTTCGCCGAAAGCGTTTTCAGACGATTGAGGCGATAAAGGAGAATTCCCAGAAGGAGCTGAAGGCGATTTCAAAATCGGCCTATGAAAAGTGTTTTGAAGATTGGAAGAAGCGTCGGAATATGTGTATTGCTCGCGACGGACATTTCTTTGGAGGGAATAAAATGAATATCGATGAACAATTGAACCGTTTTCGTATTATTGACAAAATTCCGGGTACATTTTGATCACAAGGTGCACAACGTTTCAGCTCGCGCAATAAATTCCATACAATTTTCCCTGGAACCAAAGAAAAAGAAAAAAAAAAAAAGATCACCAAACACTCGTGTCTCTGTTGCTTCAATGCTTTCGCGGCCGCGTCGAATCTCTAACGATGCAAGAATTCTGTCGATTCTGTCCCCGCGCTCTTCGCTAACAAGTACCTCCGTCGACACCGCATCGCCGGCTGAAAATATCGAGCGTGGCACCTGAATCAGAACCGGTGCATGTGGGTTAGCTCGTCAGAGCGATTCCCAATCTAGGTTATTGCTGTTGCAATCGGCGCGATTGTTGCGGCTCGCCAATTATCGGCTCTCCCGTTTACTTCTATCTCTGTTCCACATGCCTGTCGACGAATTTTCACGTTGCTCGGCTCGTTTTCAAAGCGAGCCGCGAAGTTGGCCGGGAAGGGGGGCGGGGCGGTGGAGGGTCGATTTTCCTGCCGCGAACACGGCCAACGTCCAGAAACGAAACCGCGCACGTTTGCAATTACGAGCCTCTCGTTGCGTTTTAGTTAACGCCCTTCTGCACCCTCCAGCCCTCGTTCCTTCCGCCTGAAACGTCACACAAGCCTCTCCGTAGCGAGAAAACGAACACCGCGGAACACGGGTAAAGTTGGCGGCTCTTGATTTCTCGTTCAATTGGAATTCCATTGTACCCGATTTCTGACATAACGCGAAGAAGTTTTCGGCTGGCCGAGGTTCTTTCACTTGAATCTTGCTTCGCCTTTACAAATTGAAATCGTTCGAACGTTCACCGTTGAAGAAGCTCTTTGATTCAAATTCGTACAGCATGACACAATTGTACGGCGAAATGATCGGCAAGGATATTGTGCGAGGTGAACGTTGAGGCACGAGCAATCGCGAATATATCAACGACCGTACGGGCGATAAATAAAGCTCGCACGGACGCGAAATAAATCATTTTCCCCGCGACGTTCATCCGGTGGATATGTCCGTTGCAGGCGTGGCTGCGACTGAGCGCACGCCACTGAGTTTTGGATCTAATTTGCATGTGCTAGACGTTGGATCGGAGAGAAGAGACGCGAACGGTGCAGTTTCCGCGACGTCCAAGAAACGCTAACACATGATGGATGTTCGATTCGCGTTCGATTGATTTTTGCTTCAGGATATTTGGCGTAGCGAGAATTCATGCGCAGGGTTAAATGATGCAGTGATTGGTCATTTAAGGAGGAGGGTCAACAATGCATTTTAATTTAGTAACGTTAAAAATGTAATCAGCACAAATAGCTCTAAAAGAGTTGAATAGTCCAAAAGTGGATTAGAATTTATTGAAAAAGGATTGACGCAAATTTACAGAAAATACATGTTGCATGTGAAAACAGATACGAGGTGCAAAATACTGGCTGCAATTCGAATAATATGTTCATTAAAAACGAGCGTAACAAATGCATAATAGTAGGAGCATAATAGCGGCTCGGCAGTGGCAAGCCTCTACTCAAAGGGCCGACATCGTTGACTTGCACTACTGATTATTCGAATATTCTCCTTCATCGTTATTATACCCAGCAACCAAACTTTCCCCCCGATATCTTATTAACAATAGGAAGGCGCATAACAGGCGAAACACCTTGCTAAACACTCACAGCCATGCTATACAATGAAATGTATTTAAAGTTGCCGAAATGCTCGAGCTGTACTACTGAAAATCTCGTAACACGTCGCCCCAAATGTGTTCCAGTCCAATTATCTTGGACAATTCCGATAAATTGTTCTCCAGAATCTCGACAGGGTGCATTTTCAGCGTCGTTGCTGTGTCCAACGTGGCTGAATACCGGATGGAAGGTCTTTAATTCGCAAGGCTCGGCAAATATGTTTGAAGCGTTTCGAGCGGCGCACTTACGTAAACACGAAGAAATCGTTTCTTCCATCTGACAAACGCCCATTTGCATTGACGCTAGCTGCAACGGCAGCTGAATTCACCTTGGAGGGTTTGAATTTCATTTGCATATCCTCCACGAGAAGACGGGATTCGAGTCACTTCTGTCTGGGCTAGCTGGGAAACGCAACTACGCTTGTTTATTATGTTAAACACCTCAATCGTGTCTTGATTACCAGCTGCGAAATAATACACCCTGTTTCCGCCTGTCTGTACATCGCATCGTCGAGATAAAATCGAATATTTCGGGACCGCCATAAATACGGAAATATTTATACCGTAACGATAGTACTTGCGGTTCGCAAGTTTTTTCGTCTTGATTAAGAATATAAATATTTCCACGCAGTGAGGACAACAGAAGTAATGCGACGAGAATATTTCGATGCGTCTTGGAAAATCCGTTTGATTAATTAGATCGAGAAGAAGTTTGTGTTAAAATGCCAAAAGAAAGAAAGAAATAACGTCGAGTATGGCACAAATGTTGCAATCACGCTGCACCGCTGTCGGGATATGCATTCTAATCCTTAGTTAGAAATGCATTCGAAATCAAATCTTTAGCGCATTTCCATTCCCGGCATAAATGCAACCCGCTCCGTCTGAGCGCGCTTAATCTAATTTGCATGTTTTAGGTGTCGTGCAAAATGGAAATTGCAACCGACGACGAATCCTTGCCGGCGCGCGCTCCAAGGATCGCGGATAGGCACGTGTTCAAATTATTAATTAAAGTTTAACCAAATGCGCCCCTACTTTAAATGTACGAAATGACGGCGGTACTGCTGTTCGATGTTCCTCTGAAAATAAGTAGCACCGCCGGCGAACTATCCCCGATGTCCCGAAGCTGAATGTTTGCCCCGGATTTTTGGCAAACTATTTGCGCGGAATGTGAATACAGTTGTGGCAACGGTGTCAGCGCAAAGTTTTGCAGTACAAGGCGGGGTCGCGAATTGAACAGATTCTCGAATTAAAACCTTTATTTAATTTGTAACGAATTGCTCAATCAAATTGTTATTATTATTACAATCGAGCGATTCTTCCGTCACCAGATACTTCGACCGATTGGAACGAGATTCTCTAGACGGTGAATAAAAAATGGCAGAGTTATGCACGCGTTAATGATGTCGAGGGGCTAAACCGCAAAGTTTCCGCGGTGAAACGTCGCGGAGTCTCGACGCGCCGCGTCGGGACGCCACGCAACCGTAACAAGATTATCACGTAAAGTGCGGCCACGTGCAACCTTCTCTTGGGCGGTGGTTTATCGATGCTGGGTGCTTCTTTCTTCGCTGCTTTTCCATATACTGCACTTTAACCTTTTAACCGTAAACGTACGCCGTGCACAGTTTATTTTTGCTCGTTATATTTAGGCGGGCCGGCAAAGTGGACGACAATATCGTTCGGCTGCGACGCGTTTACGTGCGATCTTCGTGGACGTGCAATAAAATCGATGTTTGCTCGTATAGCCGTTGGGATATATCAATCAATCTCACCGATTGAACTTCTTCGAGTGATGCGTCATGCCAATTGATATCAGACACGCATTGATAACGATCGAATTATCAAATACGTAGGAATATTATTAAGTGGTTACGCTTTTGTCAGGAATCGTAAGTTTAATTAAATTATACAGATGTTTCTATATACAACGCTTACTACTAGAATGACCGTTTAATTGCGACCGCTTTTCAATTTGCAATCTTCTTACCGAGTGTACGAATAACCAATAACGAAACGCGCTGTTCGCAGAGGACCGTTCATTCTCTTTGTCATCAACGATTTCATTCCCACAGGAACGTTCGATCATAGATTCACATACGTATTCACACACAATCACTCTTTTCTCGCACTCTGCAAATAAGATGCCGCTCGCTAATATTTAGCATCAAATACAAGGTACGGATGATATTGCATTGTCAATTATCACCGATTAAAGTATAGATTGTTCATCATTAATTCCTTGCACAGTGTTGCGCGCTGTGCACACAAATCATTCGATCGAAGAATTACATTCATGGGGGGCAACCCCCACTGTCAAAACAGTTCTCCTAGCCATCTATTCTCTCTTTTTTTTCTTTATCGATCCTGTCTCTTCGATTAAGTATCTCGACTGACTGCGGCGCACGTGACTAAACGCCTTGAATTCATTATTTGCATTCGCGGGACCGATTCGATCCGGGAGAGCACGTTGTAGCTGACACATTTCATGAGAGTCGGAACGAGGGTTGACGGTTCTGCAATAACGTCTCGAAGGTTGCGAAGAAAAGGATGATTTCCATGGCTATCAGGCTGGAGGTGCCCCCCCCCGCCCCTCTGCCCATTCTCAGACTGTCACTCGCAGATGGAATTGCTTCATATTAATCCGCGGCGTGCCCTACGAATGATCGATGAGGACAAGTATGGGACTATCCTCCACCAAAAAGTCCGCTTCATCCGCCGTTTTCTTGTATCTTTTCTTACAGCGAGATCCAGGTAAGGGTGAGCTTGCCTCCCTTTAATTCGTGGAAAAAATTTTCGAGACCGGTTTTACACGTTGGCGAATTTTCTGCAAAATTATGCGACACGCGCAGAAGAGAAAGGCAGTAAGAAAAAAAAGGGGGCAAGGCGAATTAAATTTATTCAGCGGACCTTCATGAGTGGTATCAAATTATTTTCCCTTATCCCTTTTCTTCTTCGTCAAAGTTCTATAATTTGATTCTACTTTCCATAATGCACACTTGCATTGTTCAAGGAGACGGAAAACGAAGAGGGAACTTTTCGCGGAGAGTCCCGCGCAAGTTGCCGCGACAGTAAAGTTGCTGGAAAATGTTGTCCTCGCTCTATCCGAGGAAAGGATATCCCGTCTCCGTGGAAAGTAACCATCCTTATCGTATAATAACACGGTATTTTCCGCATTCCATTACCACGAGGGTGGACAAATTCTGTTCGGCGAGTTCTGGTGCTCTTGGCCCATCCGTTACGAACAGAGTACAATGATTTCTCTTACGCGGGACAATCGTATTTGAATAACCACCGTAAAGCGGATTGATCGTTTCCCCCTTTTACGTTCCATACGAGACACGGTGTTTAGCAAGTACTATTAGACCCCCAACCGTGTAGCCAAATTACCGACTCTACGGAATATTGTTCGGGGTGCTTTCCCCTTGCATTTAAACGACTCGAAAGTTTCCTTTTTAATATGCCTCGTCACACTCTGGCGTATATAACACCACTTGACCCCCTTTCTCGATTATTTCTCTTAACCGTACTTCGTGATTCTCGCTGCGAAATAATTTCCCAGAGTCACAGGTGGTTTCGTATTTGTTCCACGCAATCGAACTGTTCCGCCGAACGTGTTCGCAGTGCACCTTAATTGGAATCGGAATCGGAAAAAGGAAACCTGCTCGGCGATAATGTTTCGACGCGCAATCTTTTCCACCAGCCTCCCGCACAGATCTCTCCGTGACGGATCCTCGCGATTTTTCCAAAACGGAAATTTCCAATATTCTCACTGGGTCGAATCCTCATTCACTGTCCCTTCGTCCCATTCGCTATTCTCTAATACACCGCCGCCACTGTTCCCCCCTCGCCGTCCGCTGCGCTCGTTTCCTTCTCTCCATCCATTCTCGAATTTCCGCAAAATATCTGACCCGCAGCGTCCAAAAACGAGGGACTCCACGGGCGTACGGTCCGCGACTTATCTGTTCGCCAGATCGCACAGGGGTTGGATCAGCTTTTTCCATTTCTTCGGCATGGATCCCGCTGGAAATATTGGGGCTATCAAGTAACGTGGGGGCGGGGGGCGGGGGGAAGGCAGGGGAAATCAACGGCAATCCGCCCCCGGTTAGGCGCTTATCGCCAGCAGCGTGCATTCCCGCCCCGTTTTTATACGACGTCCACCCCTAAGCGTGGACGATGGTTTTGTGTATCTAAGGACGATTCGACGGGCTACTTTACGGACTACGCCTTGTATAAATCCGGTGTCGTTACCGCTGCTCGTTCGACCGGTAATGTTGCAAACGTGCCATTGGCTGCGACGTTTATGATTTATCGGTTCGAGAAACTTCGTAGCAAGTATTGAGGATACTGTTAAAGTGAAGGGTCGCGTTGCTGCTTTCTGCTTTCTCGGGAGTTTTATGCAGTTAAATAATAGAGAACCTTCTAATAATTGTTTCAGTCGGGTGGCCCATATTGTCGCACGGCAATATTTTATTCGCGTAACATCTCCTAATGTCAAGCTGTTTGGCACTGTCATGGGAATGTACAAAGGCCCGGGGAGACGTTTTCAATGGTGGTACGGGGAAGATAGCTGACGATTATCTTGATGGTTCTTATCTGGAATTGGTAAGGAGATTGGACGATTGCAGGGTTGTAATTGGTGATTTGTGGGCGGGTTGAAATTTCAATTAGGATACTGCAGAAATTGGACCGCCATTCTGTGTTACGTTCGGTGGTTTCGATTGAGAGCTAGCTTGCCAGCTCCCTGTTTCATTGATCATTCTAGTAAGCCTCGGCAGAGGAAAGTGTTTTACACGATAACAGTAGTATCATTGGGAGGAAATTCTAATTTCGGTTCATCCGAATATCCAGGCATGCAGGAGGAACGTTCACGGGAAATGGAAAATATTACTCGCGAATGAAGTGAAACAATTGTTTGATATCATTTTTGTTATGCACTGTATTTTATTATGCACTCTCGCGTGCGATAAACGAATTTTGTCGTTCTTACTAACACAATTTCATTACAACGTATGTAAACTTATTGTTCAACAAAAAACAATGATCACCTGCCTTCGTATTCATTGTCTGACAAATCGTGTACGTTGTGAATGTCGTTGTAATCCCATTCAACCCAACCGCTGTTCCATATTTAAACATTGTAATGTACGGCCGTTAAATGGAATCATCGTGTACGTGTATCCGCGCGGACATTTACAAATCTGCAGAAGAAAAGGCGGGACGGGTGACGGGCGTGTAAAAACGTCAACAGCAGCGTCGTAACGCGTTCTTGCTACCTCGTTGTCTGCTCGCAATGCAAGTCGACTCATTATCGTGGACGTTTCGCGTTAAGTGGGGAAAAAAAAAGAAGTCGGACACGCGCGAGAGATTTGATCGATGAACGCTCGGTTACGTTCCATTGTCACGATGCAAATGGGACAAGCTTCGCGGCGCGGATCGGAGTCGCGAGGATATTGCGAGGCGCAGAAACGTTGCACGCTTCCTGCTTTTTGCCCACTGCTGCGCCCACTTTTTCCTTCTATGCACACAGTTCGAAACGCGATTCTTCCCTCGTTGGACGACACGAAATTATCATGCCGCGTTCGCATTCGTTATAAATTCAGATGGAACGCGCGTGGATCGTACTCGCGAGAAGGGGAACAAATATTCACGTCTGCCGGTTCCGTCTTCGATGCAAAATGGTTACGGCGATTCGTCGCGCGATAGCGATGCGCCGAATTTCATTAACGATTGGAAAAATAACGAGGGCTTTTGGGAAATTGACGTCGGTAATGATTCGATGTTCAATTCGCGCGGCGAACGAGCCGGGCCTGATTTTGGACTGCGTCGTCGCCGATCATTTTTGGAAGGGTCGATTAATTGAAGGTGCGTGCACGAGGTTCGATTATTATCGGCCATTCAGGAAACATCAAGCATCGAATGGGAGGAATCGTTCGTTTTACAGAGCAATTCGCTTCGAGATGAAAACATTTCATCGGTGATGAGACAATTGTTCGAGACCTTTGGCACTGATTAGCTAGTTTGCAAGCATTCGACACCTCTTGACGATTTTTAACAAATTTATCGATGAACTGCAGTTGCGTAAAAATTGCATTATACAATATTGTTACGTGAAACGCGTCCAATTGTATTGTGCAGTACTTAATATTTTACGTTGCAGACACGAGGTTTCGTTGCAAAACGATTACGCATATGGGCTTCCATGGAAGAACAATTCTTAACGAATTACTTAGCGCGTGTTTGTATTAATTTATCTGTGCCGATAGGCGTTTGCGAACATTCCATCGCAGTCGTTTCTTAGCTGGACGATTCAACGTTTAGTTGGCAATTCGAAAAGAGTTACGAGGTGTGCATAATGAAATTCATTCTGCCGGCAATGATATTTCATTCAGCCTTTGCGTGTCAGAATGTCAAACGTTATCGTGCTCCACGCTAGGCGACCTTCGTTAGTATTTTCCACGGCGTAGCATGTAAAAATAAAATATCAGAATGCGTGGCGAAACGAATCAAGATTGCCCGGCGTAATTTGACGATGGTAACAGACGGTACAACTGCCCCCGTATATTATACTTATCTTCGCATGCTTGATTACACCTTAGCTCCTGCAATCAAGAAATATCTTTTTCATGCCTTGCACCGTATACAAGCATTTTCTATTTGCTGATCAATCCACCGGACGAATGACAACGATGCACAGACTTGACGCTTGATTCCAATTTTACAAATGATCGTAAGGCGTTCGAATCTAAGAAAAATGTTTCTCTCCGCCATGCTGTCTATATTGTTCTTCCACGAAATACACGCAGCCTCTATATTAAAACTTCAATTTCCATCGAACAGGAAGCCAGCGAGAGATTCAGCGTCCGCGTTATGAAACCTGCCCGGGGAACAACTTCTAATAAGATCCACCCCTTCTTCTGATTCCGTGCGATACGGGCCAGGGTATCGAGCCGCGTCCGTATCGAGGCAAGAAACTTCGAGTTCCGGGCCGGTTCTTCCAGAGCTCTCACACTTCCGGGAGAAACAGGCCAAGACAGATGGCCGACGCGTGCCGTCTGCGAAGACAAGTCTGTCGATATCAAAGTCCTGAGATTATACACCGTTCACCATATTCGCGCCTCCCTTCTTTTTTTTTCCCTTCTCCTCGCGCATTCGCGCATACGTCTCGCGATTTCCTCCGCTCCGTCCGACGATTAATTTCGCCGCCGTCGAGCGGAGCAACGTGAATTTCTGTCGCGCTAAGCGTCGACCGGTATCCGTTTGAACGAAAATGCGAATAACGAACGGGAAAGGAAACGGGAGATCGGGTGCAAAATACGTTTGACGACGGGAATACATTACGTCGGGATCGTTGACTGCGTGCGAGCGAGCAGGCTGGACGGAAAATTTGTTTTTCATCGCGGATACTTTGTGATATGAAAAAATTGTTTTTTAATGCGCGCCACCGAACACGTCGGCAATGCGCGAATCGTCGATAATAGGACAACAGGCGAATTTGGTGTTGATTTTCCCGGTGTTTTGCCAGAAATCGAGCCAGGGGACATTTTTGCGCACACTTTGCGTTCCCGTTACGCGAGTTCCATATTTTCTCGTCTGCCATTTCTGTATTTTTGTGCAGCCCGAATTACACGGACGCTGAATACGGCTCCATAGAAGCGCACGGAACACGACGATTCTTTTTAACTACAAAGGCCCGCAATTCGCGAGAACAATTTGATTATATGAAACTTTCTCTTATGCGCGTAGAATAAACTATTTCAGACTTTCGCGCGGATCGAGTGAAATACGAGGCACTTCTGAATTGCAAGAAGACTATTCAGTAGACTGAGATATGAAATTTGGCCGACTATCATGGAAGCAAGTCGGATCGGTTCTATTATTGTTGCTGTTATCATTGTTATTGCCATGCTGATTATGCTATCGGCGAAAGATCGAGCTGCGCCTAAAAATAACATTCTCATTCGTTATCGGGGAAAGCGTACCGGCGCGTTGCCGTGATAAATCTAAAAAAAAATTGCCGATGATTTTATCCGTCCCCGGGTTTAAAGGAACGTGCCATTGTTGCATTAAACGCGTTCTATATTTAACCTCGCACCGTATCATTTATTCTGAATGGTCGGGCCCGATAGAGGGTACGACGATAGCGATCGATAAACGAATTTTTCGACTGGAAGATCTGCGAGCGGAACGGACAGTGGCGCCCATCGATGTTACGTCTGCTGTTGGTTATGCAATGGTGGCACCGAATCGATGCCCATCTTGTTACCTATGTATGCGGAGCTTGTGCCTGGCTCAACGTGAATATTTACATTGCTAATTTCGACCCTACGCCGCCGGTGATTCGCGGTCGTTGACATCCTCAAAAATCGCCAAGCTGTCCCTCCTCGTCGTTTGTTCGCGAGCGAACATGCACGGTTCAACGTGCACGGGGCCCGTACCGATTCGATTTGCTATCCCTTGCTCGGTCTTGTTAGGGAGTAATTTAGCCGCACGTAGACATTTATATCCGTTCGATTTATTTCGATAACGCGGATATTTGCGGGATTCGTTAGCAACGAGTTCGGGTATTATTACAATTTTTGGCGATAATTATCCGCCCGCTTGGAATTGACCTAGTTTGGATGCCTCGTCGAAAGCTTTTTTCCCTATTGTTACGGATAATGATCCACGAGGTTCGGGGAAACGCTGTATTTTTGTTTTTCTTCGAGCAATTGGATGGATATAATGTAATATAAATTATTGCAAATAAAATACAGTTGGATATTCCTACGTCCCTCGTCAAATTCGAAATGAACATTAAAGTCTGTATTCGTGAATAAATAATGGCCCAACGGAAGCGCGACACCTTTCACGATTAATCACGGTGGAACAGGGATGGAGGGGGAGGCAGATTTCATAGAAGCAACGCTGAAATTAAGTGTCAAAGTGCGAAATGAAAATCTGGCGGAAAAGCGTGGAAACAAAGAATTCGAGGACCGGAATGAAATCGAAGTCTCGGTTTCCCACCCATTGTCGGGTGGAAATGTTGCGCCAGGAAATCCTGTGGGCAGGTCAAAGTGCGAACAAGGGAAACTCCGCTGCTGAAGTTTTAAAACGATTGCGCCGGGCAAAGTTGCGGCGAAACAGTTCTTATTGTTCCATCGATAACACGCGGCTATGCTTTGCGTGTGTTCCTCGCTGGTTTCTTCTCACTTCTTCTTGCGCCTTTTTCAAGTGCGAGAGACGAAGGTATTCGGGTGCACGATTTCCATGGGAATGAAGGGGATAAGGTCCGATTCATGAAAACGTTAATTCGGTAGAAAATCGTTCAATTCGTTGATATTTTGTTCATTGCAAAGTGCGATTACTAATCGTCGAATTTCTATCGATGCGCACTTTATTTGTATACGTGCGTATTTATTTTAATTGCACGTCTAGTATTTCTGTACCGTTGATGTCAGAGGGTGCAATTTAGTAAATAAATAAATCAAAGAGGATGTTCGTGTAGCCGAGAATGAATGTGATCCAATAACTTGTGAAACAATCGAGTAACATTCGATGGGATGTAAAGGTTTAGGGTTGAATATCGATGTGTACGTCTGTTTCACGTTCACCGCCAAGCGTCCACGCCGAAAGACGCGTGGTTCATTGTTAAAGCAACACATTTTCATGTATGTGACCGTCGTTTCGAAGAAATATTGGCCCGGATTGTGCGCTCGTCACGGGAAATCACGGTTTGCACGAACGTTGAAAATTGAGAAATCCTCGCGATAAGATCCAAGAAGCAGCCGGGGTCAAGGTTGCGTTCGAAAATCGCATATGCATCTCGCTTTTCATACTCGAAAGTGTTCATTCTAAGATGTCGTTAACGTTGACGTGTTCACCTTCCTTTCGCGACAGTTCTGGACGATACTTGTCAACAGGAAATTTCGCGCAGTACACTGTCTACATTGCTCCTGAATCGATGTAATTTACAAAAACAAGATAAATTTGATAAATTTTCTGGTCGATTCGACATTCTTCCGGAAGCTGCAAATTACAATGCTATTATATTAACATTGAATAAGCGACTCCGTTACAAATCAACGAAAAATGTATTCTCTATTAATATTGCCGAACGTAACGCGCGCACTCGATATTTGCAATGAAATCATTTCTCGCGAGTTTCGTTTCCTTCTCTTGCAGTGTCTTATGCGAGAAATTATTCTTGTCGAGCGGTCGCAAGAACGCGAAAACGATACAACAGTCATAATAGCCACTGAAGGAGTGCTGAAATCACTTAGACTGTGGAACTTTCGAAGAAGCACAACGAACTCGCGTTCCTCTGAATCATTTTTACGTCGAAAAGTTGGAAAAAGTCGCGAGGCGAGACGCGCGAGTTTCGGGCGTTTTTGGAGCGGCAAACGACGCCAACGGGCAACTTCTTAACAACTTTAATTTCCATGCGGAATCGCGAGATGCAGGCCGTGTCGGCGAAAATATCGTCGCGTTTCCGGCGCGTATCGAAAGGGATCGGTGATTTCATACGGGCAAATGGTCGATGAATTTTTCACGGGAAAGAGGGAGGATTGCTTGTATTTGACGGTTGCACGATTCCCGGACAAAATGATCCCGCAGAATTATATATAATTCTGTCTAAATATTTCCATACAAATTAGAAGTATAAACGATCAGAAAATATAATTTTTTGTTGTTGCTAAATTTATTTAACGTCGCATCGACTTTTTAGTCGTTGGCGGCTTCTTGGGGTGGGGTTATATTTCCTGGTGATGTTTGGTGTCCTTTAGAAATTTTACGGTGTCCGTTGTGTGGTCCTGTGACGTTAAGGCTGTGCGAGGATCTAGCTTTTATCTCGCTCTTTGGTTATGGTATTTTATGCATTCGAATAAGAGGTGTTTTATTGTTAGTGCCTGGTTACACAGGTTGCAGATGGATGGCTCCGTTTCTTTGAGTACGTGTTACTCAGTTACTCATTATTTTGCAGTGACCCGTTCTGGGTCTTGTCATAATTAAATGTGTTGGATGGGCATATGTTGAAAGAAGATCTGTACGATGTCGTGGAATTTCGTTTGCCCTGATGTAGTCCATACTAAATACAACATTGTTACACGTTTCGATGTAGAATTGTAACGGCAGGTGGAAATGCCAAAGGGGCAAGAGCCTTCAGATTATTAATAAGGTATCCCAGCAAGCTCCCTTCGTCGATTAATCACGATTCATAAAACGCCCGGTCATAATGTATCATCGGAGAAAAATAATCCCAAAGAATGAGTTCCATTACGACGCTGAATACACCTGCATTGTTCAATGCAGCTAAAAAGAATCCCCGCGAACAACCATTTCAAGGCTCGCGGTTTCGAAGCCCGTAAATAAAACCAACCCCCGTACCACGCGCCACCGATATATCGCCTTTACTTTACATGAAATTAATAGAAGCCACCAAAAAACCCTACCCAAGGGACAACCCGTATAACCTGGCACTAATATATTCGACCGAAATATCCGGCAAACGCGACCGCCGCCTTTCCCAAAGGAGCGTGAACTTCGAAACGGGGACAACCGTTGCGCCAGTTTCCCTCTGTCCGCATCCAAAAGTATGATTTACGCAAAAACTTTCCGCGCAGCGTACAGTTACAATATTTGCCCCCCCCCCCTTATTATGCAAATCGGGATACAAGTCGTTATCGTGATGGACAAAGGCGGCTCCGCTTTCCACCGATACCGGCGTAACCTGGATTCGCCGGAAGAATGAAAAGGGAAAAAAGGGGGAACAGAGAGAAAGTGGGATAGCGGGATGAAAAAGGGACGAGTAGGTGGGCAAAGAAGAGAAAAAATAATAATGACCCTCGAACGAGAGGCACCGCAAAACGTGGTGCAGCTCGTCGAAACTCGAGGGCCCATTGTTCCTCCTGAACCGTCGCTTTGCGTCTCTGTAGCTGGAGGAGGGTGGAAAAGTTTCGCGTTTCTTCTATAGAACGACCTTGCTCCAAGCGCGACGACAATCAAACGGCCTCCATTTTCGAGCTGAATCTTCTGTGCGTCGATCAACACTGGCTGCGACTTGGAGGTTTTTTTTTCTCCTCTCCGTTCTCATAGCGCGCACGCCACGATTATCTGGGTCAAAGGGATTCTTTGAGAATCGTCGAGTCATTGAACGAGCGGGGCAAACAACGGACGGCGAACGGGGAAAGTAAAAGTTCGTGCGCAGAGATTGGAGAACGGCCGATTTAGGGTTGGAAGGGGGTTAGAACTTAATGGCGGCGCGGCGGATCTTAATAATATTAGGGACGACGGGGTTCGTGGGTTGATAAGATATAACTGAACACGAAATGGATCGATTGTTTCGTTTCGAATGACAGATTCGACGTGACGCGGGCTCAAAAAATAATCGAGAAATGACGAGTCTCGGCGTCATGAAAATCGTGTTTGGACATCCCACGATACAGAAACATTGACAAACCTTTCGTTGGTACGAATAGAGTGATGGAAATTGAATATATCGAAAATTCCTTCGCAATCGTACACATTGATCTCTGCGGTTTTACAGCTTTGCGATTGTTCGTATGGTAACGTCAGTTGAAGAACCGAGAATTTTTAGCGAACAATTGCTGATTGTTTGACGGCGCGCGTAATACACCCTCCGTGGCGAAAGGTTCAGCTGTTCGATATGGACAGACAGTGCGTTAAACATTTGCCACGGAAACGGCACGGTTGTTATCGCAAAGTTCTTACGTAGCCGGTTGCAATGCAGAGACACGTGCGCGTCGCTGATAACGCCTGATCTCGAGCGCCTTGTTCTGGTTTCAGTCGGTTCCCTAAATCCGCTTAGAACCTATCTTCAGTCATCACGGCGTTAATGCGTCAATTACCGAGGGGCCTATTTACTCGCCTAATATCGCGCGGTAACAGCGCTAACAGTCACTGTTACCAGCGGATCAACCAATCTCTGTGTGTGCTTGGCGTTTTCGAAATTCGAAGCAGAATTCTTGCGATCAAGAAATAAAGCGGTTTGGGTGAAAATTGGCTACCAATTGGTTCAATATTGCAACGTTCATTCCTGGAATCAATTTCAAGCTCGTCAACATTTCTAAGTTATAGAGGCAAGGATCAAATGAGAGTCAGCTGCGCCGGGACTGCCACGAATGTTCGCAACGTATAGCAAAGATTACCATCACGCTCCTACCTTAGGAGCCACGTATCGCGTCTTCAAGCTTTCTAAAGAATCCCCAGCCACGTGAAACGCATCGAAACTGTAGGGGAAAGATTCTCGAAGCACGTCAAAACATCGTACTCCCTGAACACCCTGAAGCTGCCCTCTCGTACCACGGTTCGGTGCCCTGAGACTCGTACACGACCTTAAATTCCCTGTTTTCCTCTCGGAAAAGTCTTCGTCAGCTGTAGATGCAAGGACGAGACTCTGCGTACTGATATCGTTGCCCGCATCTTATCTAGAACAGCGAGGGGGTGGGGGGAGGGGTGTACGCTTCTCTCGAAATTGCCCTCGACGAAACAACGTCGCGGAGATATAAAAGCCCCTTGGTAAGTGGCTCTCTGCCTTTCGGGGAAGCCCGTTCGACGTCTTATCGGCAGACGAGTCAGGGCGAACCCGGGGATCGCGCACGGAGAAGTATAATTCGTCGTCGATAAGATTGCGTGCGCGGCTGAGTAGTGTGCGGTGTGGCATCGCAAAATTCTCCTCCGCCGAGGGTTTCTTCGTCGTGAATTTTCTGCATGCTGTATTGCTGCCGAACAGGGTCGACCTTGAGCATTTCGAGCATTTTGAGGCGTCCCGTGTTAGTAGTTTGGCGGTGGTAAGCTTTCGCAGGATTTATGTAGCGCTGTGTTTCGTCGAGCAATCACTTCATTTCATTGTCGTCAGTCGCAAGCGTGAACGGTGAACAGTTATAAAAATATCAGGCAGACGCGCTAAGCAAATTTGTCTAAAACCGAATATCTTCCGTAGTACGCTCGGCTCGCGCTTATAAATCATTTCGCGGAATGTATTATAATTTCCGAAGCTTAAAAATTATTGTTTCGGAGTGCATCGAATGTCTGTCGAAACTTAACAAGAACAGATACACGCGTGATATACATTCGTATACATTTTATTGGCCGAAAAAAAAATTCTCTTTCTACGTATTACATATACATATAACAAGTACGCTACTATTGATCAACGAAGAACCAAAAGAAAGCAATTATGATAAGAGAACAAAGTCGAGTTCCGCCGAGCGTGCGAAGAATTCTAAACTGCGCCAAGTATGCGAACCAGCGTCGCACAGTACGCTCGTTCATTATTTCCCGAGAGGATCTTTCACTCAAAAACCCGCGAGTAAATCTCACAAATCCACGAAATCACGAGTCCGACAGATAACGATCGATCCGGCCGAAATTTTCTTCGACGCCACGTATCGGGCCTTCGGTGTCTTCGTTCGGTACGTCCTAAGGGGATCCCCAGTTGATCCATTAACCATGAGACGTGTCACGGGAGAAGGAAGCGATTTGTGACCACGGATGGACAAGCCCTCGGGGAGCACCGAGAGGATGCACGTCGCTGCGTGTGACGGATCATCCACGGCCGTAGCCGCAACGAGAACAGCTTTCAGCTGTGTCACCCCTTTCAACCCCTTCGAATCGAAGGCACAATTATCTGTCCTTTCCCTCTCTCTCTCTCTCTCTCTTTCTCCAAACGAAATAAGCGAGCACGACGTGGGTGAATTCAATTCGACGCGATCGTTAACATCGAACAGCAGACGTTTCCTGACCCTCGAAGCTACGTCGAGGAGTATATCGTCCATGACGGTCTCGTGAAACGTGGTTCACTTGGAGGGACACTCCTGGCTCGTGAAAATGTGGGGATTGCTACTGTTTTCCGCGTGTCCCGTGTACCAGTCCCCTGGGAGCAGGACATCACGGTACCAAACTTGTGGAGAGCGATTTCCGTGGACCAACTCTTGACTTCACATTCTTCCGTCCCGTTGGGAGTCCCCTGTTTGCCGGACCTCTGTAACGAACTGTTAACCCGTCGTTTAACGGGATCCTGCAGGCCCTTTTGCGGATTAAGAACGGCAGCGTCGGTAATCTTGTTTGGTACGTTCGATGCTCGAACGAACAATTTATTTTCTGACAAAGGCATCGATAGATTTTAACAAGTAGAGATATTTAATCTGTGTCTCGATATTTAACAAGGACACGAATATTATTCGAAACATTACTCGCAGAGATGAAGCAATCACCGACCGTACGATTGGCGTTTCAATCATTCCACCCGTGTCCGCTCGCCCCTGAACCGCCGCAAAAACTTCCACTGTCAAAGCGCTACTCAACCAGCCCGCGAACATAAAATCGTTTACCTAATGCCGGGAGACGAGTTATGAATCCTATCGAGGCGGCCATCCTCCGCCGTGCAGTTTAATCATAATTGCGGAAGTTCGCAAGCTCCAGTCGATGGCGGGGCATTCATCGGCCCCTTTATCTTCCGTGGAACTCGTGCCAGGCTGTTAGAAACGAAAGAAGAATATTCGAACTTTCCAATGCCCTAGCCCCGTTAAATTTTCCACCCCCGCCCCCCTTGCCCTTAGCCCCTTTTTACCCTCCCTGGTCTGTTCCTCATTGAAATCGACAAAAAGTATGCCCAGGCTCGAAAGGGTGGGACGAGACCGGGCGAGGTGGCGAAAGATTTGAAAGGTCGCGCGGTGACTTCGAAAGTGGGTAATAAAAGTTGCAGAAGAAGTCGCCGGAAAAACGTGCGGAAGCCGTGTAACGACGATAAATCATACACGAAGCGGCCTTGTTTTTTCATAACCCCCCCCCCGGCGGGGTGTCGATATTTCTCTTCGTGGATCGTCGCATCGACGCTCGGTTATCGACGAACTCAAGGATCGAGAATACGAACTTACCGGCACGCGGAGTGCTTTATGGGGGCGCGTGACGGTGTCGAAAGGCACGACGATTTTTACCAAAGGGGATTCTCTGGCGAATAAATCTTTCGCTCGACGGTTATAGACTGCGAAGCGTCGGTTACGAATTTGTTCGAGATCTTCTTCCTAAACGGGAATGAACGCATTTTAATAGAAGGCGAATCAGCGATGTACATTCTCTTTCAACGGAATGCAAGGAGTAGTGAAAGTCGGCGACGATATTATTGCAATAGTATATCAATCCTATGCAAAAGCTACTTCGATTAAACGAAATACATTTTTACGCATTCGAAGCAGCCATCGTTCCTGAACGATATATTTGCGCCCCTCCTTTGCCTCTCAGTCAGTTTGTCGCGAAATTCTCGCAACATTCGCACGGCCGGCCAACTTCGAGGAACTTGCCCGTTCGTATCAACATCAAAGTTCAACGAAACCGGACTCGCGATTGCATCGAAATTCCACTGGAACGCGTCGCGATTACCGTTCGATTGGCAATCGCATGGACGCGGACAGCGGTACTGCACCGATACCATTTTCCGGGCGCTGCTGCACGACCAATCTCGTCGTTCGATTCGTCGGGATTTCTGTAAGATTATCGTCGTACGACGGCATTGCAGTTGCACGAAAATTCGGGGCACAATCGCGAAACAGGGGCCGAGACTTCCGGCAAACGTGACCTACTCGATACTCGAGACGTTCGTTCGCGCCGACGTGAAAGAAGGCACCGACGCAACGATATCTTTTTAATTAAATGTATCCTGGACATGGCGACGTCCGTTTGTCGCGCTGAAAGATTTTCCGCCGAATGGCCGTCCAGCGATTTCAAATTATCAGCGGACCGGGTTTAATTACACGAGAATCGCTCGGCGCGACGCGCGTCCGTGCGCTTGGCAAAACTATTATGAAACCGCTGTAAATTCAGGTGATTCTAAGGGCGAACCCGTTAAACGGAGTTAAACGCGGCCAACTGCGGTGCACGTACGAACGGGCAAACGAGAATTCACCGCCGTGAACCGTCCAAATTAAAATATCATTCCCGCTGTCGACGAAGCCGAACAAATTAATCTCCCTCTGTGTCGCACACTCTCCTCGACGATCGAACTTCCCCACTTTCCCGAAGAAATTGGAAAATCCCCGACCGGCTGGCCTCTAATTGCACGCCGGTCGTAGTGCTTCCCGTGCACAGTCGGCAATTCAAACATTTATCGTTCCCTCGAAATCAACGGGCATCCGGGAATTAATCGCGAATACGTTCATCGACAACGTGGCTAATGAGCTCCAAGCGAGACCCTATTCTTTCGTTTGCTTGAACTCCGCGAGTTTCTCCGCGCGAACCACCCGGCGACTCGTTCCTTGCAAGGCGTTCGGCGATTTTCATGACGAATGGTAACGACGCGAGATAAATTGCCATCGCTCGCCCCGGGGCGCTACTAAGAGCTCGAGAGCCCTGTCTTCTTTCATACGTCACGCGAAATCGAGCGAGCCTCTCAAAGGAGGTTTGCACGAGTCCTCGGTGAAAAATCTCGGTGCCTGGGGGGAGACCGGCGCGAAGGGATCGATTTTTCCGGTACGCGTGCTCCGTTCAGAGGGGGAAGCTATTAAAATGTTGCACGACAGGGGAAATTAGGGGGAATGGAGGTGGTGATCGAGCGTGTACTGCTTGCGCTTGAGATATTATTTCGGCTGGTAATTACTTGATTGATAGGAAGCAATAATGATAATGCAATTAGGATCGTCGGGAAATTTTCGCAGAGCTGCTACGAGACCCGCCGAAGCCCATTGAAAACTTTCAATGATAATAATAGTAGAGGTGGCGAGTACATTGGCGTTACTGCGCGCTTGGTGTCCAAACCTCGGCGCGAAGCTGAGGGTACGCAAAGTAATAATGATGATAAATAATGATAAGTGGACGGAGTGAAACAATATAGGAAAATAGTAACAGTCCCGATTACAATATCCGCCGCGAGCTATCGTGCCACGGGATTTTTGCACAAAATCGTCCCACTGGTGCCAAAAGAAATCGATTGAATCGCCCCGATCCCCCAACGTTGAACAGATTAAAACGATCTGACGAGAGGGGGTGGGATGTGGGGGGGGGGGAAGCAAAAAACACAGAAGTCGTATCCGGCGTTCTTGGGGGATGTTTTTCACGGACGGGACAGCACCAGCCGGGAAACAGGGCGGCGTCCCGGTCGATATCAACACGAGCCTCTGGCCCGTGTGCTCCCACGGGAACCGACGCGAAAATTATATCGTCGTCCGCCGCTTATGAAAACAGCCTCGTAAAGTAGCGCGACGACCCCGTGCCACGATGTCGGCTGTTCTGCGGGGACGCGACGCCGACGCCTTCCTCCCCTGGCGAAATGTTTGTCTTCCGTCCACGCGACGCTCGCCGTCGCTTCTCGATTCAATTTCCAGTGACCCGCAAGTGAACGCATCAACGCTGCGCATCTCCGTCACGGCCGCGTTGCATCGCATGAATCGCTACTTTCCGACGGTGCATCGGAGACAAGAGGCGAGATTGAACGAGCGACGACTACGAAACAGGGTTGGAGATATAGGAAACGCCAAGAGGTGTGTGTGTGTGTTTGAGAAGAGACAAAGTTCGAATAATTCTTGTTCCATAATAACCGCAAAATCGTTCCTCTTGGCAAGCGCAGGTAAATTTGTATAACAACTCTGGTAACCTATTGTTACTGTATCGAAACTGGAACAGGGGGCCATTGAACAAAGCTGCACAAGACCTCCGAAAATGCGAGCTCCTCGCACAGATGCCCCGACAACGCTAATCCGACAAGCAAGAAACGTTCTCGTTTCTTCAAAAGCGGGGGAACTTCGAAACGAGGAACGCCGCTGCGACCCGATCTTTCGCGTCGAAGTGGAATACTCCACAGCGTGAAGCGTATTTTTAAAATCCTCCAAAGAGTGCAATTATCGGGCGCGTCTGTTCGTATTCTGCTGTCGCGTCTCGCCTAACGACGGGAGAAACTTTACCTTGTAATTAGCAATTGTAGCTTGTCAAATTCATTAATGAACGCTTCATTTGCCGGACGCTCCCCGCGGGAGTCCTCAAAAGTTTGGCTGAGAAACAATTCCAAACTGTTAGGGAATATTAAAAAAGCCAATTCACGTCGTCATCAGCTTCGTATTATTATTATTATTATCATTATTATACACAGTGCATTGCGGCGTAAGCTAACATCAAATATGAATTGAACGTTCTACTATCAAAAATGGAGGAACGCATCGCTGCGATATTTTCGATCTTTGTCGATGTTCGACTCGAACGGGACAGACGAGAATAAAACCCGGCCTGCATCCTGTTCCACGCTCAAGAGTATTTCTAGCGTGAGACCTTTGACTCGCGAGCAACGACATGTCTCGCACTTGTTTACGCAATTTCAAGGGTTCCCCCCGTGAAAATCACGTCATCCTCTTACGGAACCAGCCACGGTTCTCCAGGGAAATTGCAGCGTAGAAATAAATTGAAAGTTCGCGTTCCCCTGACCATGGAATAGCTGCAAATTGCATTGAAAATGTGTCGCGAATTTCGACGGGGATGGAGCTGAAAACTGCAGCTCTGAAATCGTTGCAATAATTACAAAAACAGAAGTCTCGCGGTGTCCATTGCTTCGCTGGAGGTGTTGCACGTTTATCGGCACAGAAATATCGACGACTGCGAATGATGTTGAAGCAAAAATCCTCCGATGCTGTTACAATACTTTTTGCCATCGTTAAACCTGAAATATACTTAAGTGTTCTAGATTTGACATTCTTGTTCTGATAGTCTTTTTGCTCATTTCCGCGTCTTTATCGGCATTATTATGTTTACAAATGTTCACCGCCAATGCATAGAAAGCACCCGTACGTCCAGGCATCACGGTTCGCCAAACAGGACCCTCCGTTTACTTCGACTCGTCGTCCATTATTCCCAACAGTTTTCCTTTATGATCCTTTGAGCCTCCGCGCCGTTCAGCCCGAAGCACGTTACAGCGTTTCGGCCGGTTATTATTTCGCGATACGCTCGAATACTGGAAAATAAACTACCGAGAAACGTTTCTCTCGGCTGCACGAATTTACCGTACCGACTCTATCCCTTTCGGCTCCTTTATCGGGCCCGTAAATCTCGCCACGGTAATTGTTTGCGGCGAAACGAAGGGGAAACGCGACCGTTCTGTCATTATTACACTTTTATTGAACGGACTCGAGCAGCAATAAGCATTGCTTTACGATCGCGCGTTCGGCCAGCTATTAAATCGTAACGCGACATCGAGATCTCACGGATCGTCTCGTGTACACATCGAAAAGGAGTAAGCCTTGACAGGTTCGCGTTGAAGAAAAAAATCGCCCATCCGATTCAGCCACTTGCAACACCGTAACCCAATTACCCTGAAACGACAGACATCCCCTTACAATCTCCCAGCATCGAAACAGTACAAATATTCGTGGGCAAGGGGGTGCATAAGAAATTCGGAAAACGATCCAAGGAGCGGCCCGAGAGGGATGAAACGTAAGGGAGCGGGAGGGTGGGGGTGGTGGAGAGAACTCGCCCTTTCGCAGTTTCGAAGGGACAGCGGAGCTGCGTAGGGACGCTCTGCGAAAGGGGTGACCGAGGGGTGGGTCAGTCGGTGTGCCAGGGGTGGGTCGGATTGAATCGAGAGAGGGTCTGCGTGTTGTCGGATGTCTCCGCTGATCGATAAGTTAACCTATTAACCCAGTGGGGCAACGCGCTTGCGTCGCCGCCTCGTAGGCGTCACGGCTGCTCCCGTGACGTCACGGGACTCGTCGCAATATCGATTGAAAAATCCGGGAAATGTCCCAGGACGTCGGGACGCGTTGTTCTGGGATTCTGGGCCGGGCCAGCGGGGTATTCAGCACGAGCCGGCCTCGATACGCCTTTCTCGTGCCTGTGGCCCGCTTTATTCGTCCGCCGGCCGCTCGTTTCTGCTCGCTGATCTTCGCCGTTAAAGCGGACGTCGCCGGCAAGAGTAATGGCCAGCAGGATTCGTCGATGATAAGAATAGGAATTTTATTTCGGGAGGGGAGCGTTACTTTCTCCTCCTTTCGTTCCTGTTCTTTCCTCATTTAGACGGGCAATTTTGGGGGACGAGCCGAGAAAGCGAGAAACTTCGGCGAGGGTGGGAAAGCTTGGAGCATGTGCCACGTATATTATCTTGGGGACCGTAGCTATTCAATTCATTTTCTTTTTTCTTCTACATTTTTTGTTTGTTTGTTTCGCTGTTCATTGTTATTCACCGTTAAAGACCAAATTGCCGGAATATATTCCGTTTGAACTGTCGCGCGCGGAACGGCTGTTTACGCAGAGCGCGAACAACACGGCGAGGATACGTTCTCCGCGAATTTTTACGAGCCTATAAATACAAATTAGCGCAGCGATATCTCGCATTTATCGCAAGTCAACGCGGCGCAAGTTTCGGCAATATGCAATATCCCCGTTCAAGCTTTCCCATTCGTAATGGCGATTCCGTATGCAGCACCGCCAATGAATCTACCAATGCCCAAAGTGCCCTTCAACATTCATCGTTCCTCACGCCGGTGGCTTAAAAGCTCCTCGAAACGTCGGAATCAATTCCGAAAACGAGCAGGCCGGTCGGAACACGCGCGGCGACTCCCGCAGATTTCTTCTGATACGTTCCACCGTCAAGTGACGTATGTAATCTATCCGATTGCCTTTACTGCTATCTCGTACAATCGACGCCGTGGATGGCCTCGATTCTCGATCGAGACCGCGATTTCGCCGCAATTTCTTCCGGCTCCTCGGCAATTTCCTGCGAATTCCGCTCGCGAAATCCTCTCGATATCCGTTACGATATTGTTTACCCCACCCCTCTACGCCGTTTCAACGCCACAGGCATTACGGGCCACCGTTTCAATTTACGTAACCGAGATTCGTGTATCTTTTTCGCGTGGTTTTATGCATCGCGTGACACCGCCGGTGCTCGCTGATTATTCGCTACACAATCGTACCATGAATTATGGATCGATCCTCGTAACATCTGCCCGTGCTTGCACACGCTCGAGCATTGTGGCTCTCCCAACCTCCATCGTTACTCTCTGCCTCTATCTCTCTCTCTCTCTCTCTCCTCTTTGTACCCATTCGTGGCAACCCATTTTTCAGCGGCGCTTTGGTTCTCCTGTAAAAGATTTTCGCTCTGCTCCTTTCGCGGCGCTGCGCCGGGTCGTCTTCTGTGTCCGTTTTTCTCCTTTAGACGTTAGGCTCCTGTTTCCCGTGTCTGCTTTACAGTTTCTCTTTACTTTCACTGTTCTGTGCGCGACACTCTTCGTCGCGGTGTTCGTTTATCCACGCGGATTTCATTGGCTCTCCGTGCAATAGCGCAGGATAAACGCAGAGAAGGAACAATAAGTCAAACATCGCCTTCGGAACGTGTTACGTTGCGCGTACGCTTAGGTAATGTTTGTTGCAGACGACTGGAATGAGGTGGCATCTTGAGTGGAAATGAAAGTTCGTCAAATAGAATTTGGTTAGTTTGATAGCGCGGAGAAGGTGTTCGATATTTAACCCAACCATTTGAATGAGAAATACAGAACAGCTGTACGTCAAGATTAACAATTAGTTCGCCACTGTCTAACGTGCGTTGAAATCGCCTAGATTTACCACAGTTACATTCAGTTCTCTACGTCGTTTCGACGAACCGCCATCGAAACTATTATTACGCATTGGAATGCACATTTTGTTCACGTCTGGTAATAAAAAGATTCTTACATTCTTCTTGCGTCCCTTCATTTTATATATATATAATCACTAATTCCTGCAACGGCGCACCCTTCTTTGATCTCTATCCCATTTCCCCTGTTCCTTTCATTCTCCGTATTAACCACTTCTGAGGCCTTTCTTTTCCCAACATTTCTCCAACTTACTATCCTTCCTGCTTGCGTTCCATCTTCGGCCTTTTCCTCCCGATAACCTCGCCACCTCCAATTTCTCTCCTTTTCTCGCGAGTGCACTTCACCCCCAACCCAGCGGAGGGCCACGTCGCGCCTAATTCAATCAATCCGCATCCGTCGACGTCGAGGGACGAGTATCCGCGAGCTGATTTTATTAGCCGGGTGTGCGTATACCACCGTAGCCCCGGCGCGGATCGATTTTCATACTCCATTAAGTAATTGCACCGCGGGGCGACCGCAATCGTGCGTCGCGATCACCATCGTTTCTTGCGCGCGGTTCGACGCTGACTTCCGCCCGTTCTCGGCGTCGCGTCGCGTCGCGTCGTTGCGCTCACAAATTAATCCGAAACCTTGATTAATCGACGCCCGACGAGCCGGCCAAGCGAGAACGAAGTCTATCTCCGGAGAGTAAATAAGTTTCTTCTCATCGATAGGGCAGTAGAATATTCATCAAGGCACTCGGAACAGTTCACGAGTCGCAATTGCATTTACCAATAATATTTCAACACGTTCCAAGGTATTGGCTGCTTCTTTTAACAGAAATAGAGCCGGCGTTAATGTACAACTGAAAACGGTACAAAGAATACCGTATCGCTTCCTCGTAAGGGCGAGCACATTGACAGGTAATTCTGTTGAATAATTCAAACGAAATTTCTTCTCTTTCATTATTATACCAATCCCATCGCGCAGACCACAGGTCATACCGCGCACAATACGTCTCTCTGACCACCGTAGCACACGATCGTTAACATTCAAATACTTTCCAAACGACGCCCATACGACTCCATCGCGTCCCAACAATGCCCCATTGAGGAACGATCGTGCATCGCTACGACGGCCATTGACAAGACGAAACTCTCCCAAGCAATTACGTTCAAGAGCTCGTCTGCGCCCAATGCGATTCCATGGTGAACAGCATCGTCGTGCATGCACGAGCGGTGCACCCCGGGCGATTTTCCATCAACCTCGCCAGCAAAAGCAACCTCGCTTTCCCTTCGTTCCATTCTTCGAAGGAGAACGATTCATAAGTAGTCGGGTCCCGCGACACGCAGATCGACGATACAATGTTCCTTCGCGTGGCTGGTGACCTACGACATTCCACCGGAAACAACCGACACTGTTCCGGCGTTTGCGTCGGCCTTTATCCGAATCAGAATAACGGCGACGAGTCTCTTCGGGGCTCGCGCATAGCGAACCGCGACGTCGTTGCCGCCTTTGGACGAAGCGGTTATCTTATCGCGGCAGGCCTGCTTGCTCGGCCTCGATACTGAAAAATGATAGTGCAACGCAACAGGACAGGTGTACTATTTTCGACGACGTTCAAGTGGCCAACAGACGCACACCTCGTTGCTTGTTGTCACTCCGGAATTGTACTATTTTCTCCGTTGCAACCCTTGGCTGTCGAATCATAGGATCGCTGGTTAAAAAAATGTTCTCCAATTATGGAGAAAGAAATTAGAACCGGTCCGCGTCGCCGGAAATGCCTCGCCCTCCTATGTCGCGACGTAACCGATGTGCAAAATAAATTCCAAGCCCCCCGCGAAGAACAGGGCATATCGATTTCGGGCGTCACGATTCCACGCCGCACCCCCGTAACAGGCGGAGCGGGTCGTAAAAATGCAGTCCTCGGCGATGCACGACTGGCCGAGTGCCCGAAATGTTCGCCACAGTTGGCCCCGAAACGTTCGCCCTCGGCTCCGTGCCTCAGGCGTTGCCGGAAACTCGGAAAGGATTAATTTGATAATGCTACGCCGGTTCGCCGGCTAAGCTCCTTACGACGCTCGGAGGTGTGCTGGCCGACGGTGAACGCTGGGAAAGCGATCGACACAATTACCGGAGTCGCTGTATCGATTCACCCCCACCCCCTGAGACCAGCCCCGAACGTTGCGAATCGCGCCTCAAGCTCAAGGTAAATACACCGTGCGCCGAGAATTATAACGATACACCGTTACGCAGACACCGATCAACAACGGTGCCCGTTTGGTATTTGGATCGTCGATGCGATAATTAAATGCGATCGATTCTGGAACGTCGGAATTACGTGGCGACGGTTTTGGGAAGGTATTCTGAAATCTTAATGCTTCGAGCGTTTCTCTTGTTTCGTTTGGGTTTCCGCTTAGTTATTCGAAGTAGCGAAAGTCTGACAGAAGTGCCTCCTGTATCGAGGCGCAGGTTATGGAAAAATTGACGCGCGACAAATTTCGAATGCTCGAGGAGAGTTAATCGATTGTTTACTCTTGGGAATGGGGTACGGACGGCACCGTGGAACGATTTGCAATTGAGGCGCATATTAATCTAGCTTCAACCTCCCCAATCCGTGGGCCAGAAATTCTTGTCTTTCCGTTTTAATCAACAGAGTCGAAACGTAAAGACGTTTCTAAGGAAACGGTAGCAATTCCATCGATGCTTCGATCAAATGCAACGAGCTACGATGAATGATAATAAATCTCGAACCAACGACGAGGAAGACGCGCCATAAGAACTTCGCGCAATTATTTCCCCCCGTGGATCCTAACGTTGCTGAATTCTTGTGCTTAATTAAACCACGGAACTGGAAGACGAACGATCGGATCGAGGCAGAACAGTGGGACGCGCGTTCATTAATATCGCTGGCAAATGCATATTCCACTTGTCAGGCTTTAATGGTTCGCCGATTAACTTAGTCCTCGTCTGGCTGGCACGGTTTCATGCGCCGCGTATCTCGCGGAGCTTTACGACATCGCCCAATAAAACTGACCGATTCCGACCCTTCCCAATCGATAGCGCAATTTGATTTGATAGCCGCCGCTTCATCGCGACACGGTCGTGGCCGGGTACGTGGACGTCGCTTCCGCGTAATGAAAAAAAAAAAAAAGCC
Organism: Nomada lathburiana; assembly: GCA_963667235.1. Classification (NCBI taxonomy): domain Eukaryota; kingdom Metazoa; phylum Arthropoda; class Insecta; order Hymenoptera; family Apidae; genus Nomada; species Nomada lathburiana. The sequence continues at coordinate 5,672,251 of OY763904.1, forward strand.
TTTCATTAAGCCGATCTCCGGAACGATCGCGCCCTATTGAACATTGCGCAAGGGTCGAGATTCGTTCGCGTGGAAATCTGGCCCGGACGGAGCCGCGGATCACAATTGAAACAGATTGACAAAAACCGTCGTCCCAGCAATCAATCGAACAGAATAATCGAGCACGTTCAACGATCGTGCATTACAAATCGGGAGGCGCGCGAGGCTTCCAGTGTCGCGCAATTCGCACAGCCACAGAGCACAACCGTTAAATCCGTGCGCGGTCCAGAATCGCGAAACAGTTACATCCGCAGCACCGAGGGGGGGGCAGAAATTGCGGGATTTCGACGCGGCGGAGAATCGCGCGCGGAAAATCAACACGGGCGAAGATTAAGCACGAGCAGCGCCGTATTCGGTCTTGGAGGATTAATTCAATTAAACGGTAACGGAGATGCGTGCACGAGTACGGCCGGGCCAGCACCGCCGGCTGCGGAGCGGCGATTCTGCACGCTCGAACGTGACCGCGGGAATGCACGCGTTCGCTAATAATTACTGCAACGACGCCAGGTGTTCGCCGATTTTGCGCGCTTAACGACGCTCGACCGGTTCTTGTCGCGAGGACCACGCGCGGCTCGCAATGTAACCGCGAGAATCAGGTTGACGAGGTACTGTTGCGTCGCGTCACGAGCAATGAGGCGTTTCGGTGCGTACGTCGAGTGAAAGTGACGAACTGTCCGTCGATGATGACGAATTAGTCGAGCACGATTTTTTTTTCGGAAAATTTGTTTGACAATTTCTTTGGACTTTTCTGCGATGACGACCGGTGATATGTCTCCAATTTTGTTCGCTGGGTATCTCTCGGGCGAGTTTCGCATTTCTATGTTCCGTATTAGCGGGCGACATTTTCGACGCACGAATGACAACGCATCTTCAAGCGAATGAAAAATTCCGTTTGGCGGAACGAGATATTCGCTCGCTTAAATGACGCCAAAGTGATCGACATATTTAATCGATACAATCTTATTACTTTTATGGCAGCCAAAGGTTGCGCGGCAGGGGCGCGCCGAATGGACGGACGCGAAATGAAAGGATTCAAGCACGCTTGAAGTATTACGTCGCGCAATTGGTATACAGGAGAAACTTCTGATTATGCAAATTAGATTTACTTCGAGCAAATGTCCCTTGCTACTTCGATTCTGTTTGCACTGTTGTTGTGCGCCGTGTGCTGCAGAACTTGGCAGGGATCCTAAATGTTTATTGATCTCTTGCGCCGTTTCATTGTTGATTCGCAGTCGCGCATTCCTCTGTTGCAAATTACCGGCACAGCCGGCGTGGATCGATATTTCCGCGATCTACACGAGACTGCTGTTCGCTATCCGTCCGCATTAAGGAAATGTCATATTATTCGAAGAGATTTCATGCAACAATTATAATCAGCCGTCAAACGTTCGTTTCTGTGTTTCATTTCTTGCGGTGGCGAGAGTAAGCTGCGTCGAAACTGTGCCCCATTGAACACGGTAATTCCGATTAAACGTTGCGCCGCGAGAAGTACTTTGCTGACGACTGAATGGATCCCCGGTGGTCGCATTCAGGACGACGCTGCACGCGCGGAAAATTGATTCCGAAGGCTTCATTAATTCTCGAACGCGTCTATTAACACGGCAATTAATCATTTCGAATCCCATCAACATCCCGCCGTTAGAACACGTCCGTGGCTGCATTCCTTTGGAACGATCCTTCCGGCAGTCTTCGATCACAAATGGAACGGGTCCTCGCCGCTTTTCATGTACGAAATTTTGTTGCCGCTCGAAATCGCGAGGATCTCAAGATCGAAGCCTCTCCGTTGCAACGACCGCGGGAAAGTTTCTGTACCATTTTTGATTTCTTTTTTTTTCATAAAGTTCAGAGGAGCACAAATATCGACAATATTCGACCGATACGCTTTCAACGTACCGCTAGTAAAAGTCAACCAAGTTCCACGTGAATCGGGCGTTTCGCCAAAAAGTTATTTAACGGCAAAGTTCGAGCTGGGTCGAATCGATCCGAGCATCGCGCAGCGGGTTAAAGCTGATACAGTAAAGAAATATACGTAAGACCGTAAGATCGCGGTACGCTCTCTCTCGAGCAATCCAATACGGAATACGGGACGGCAGGCTATTGTACGAAATCGAGACGGACAACCGCGAACAAACGCTTGGAACAGTCTACGCAGCAACGTATATAACGCCTACTGTAAATCCATCCGCGTGCCATGTTTCGTGCATTCATCGTCAGCCCCATAAAATCCTACGAGCTCTCACAATCGTTCCCCCCGTTCCGAAAATACCGTGGACGTGTCTCTCGCGGACAACAGGAAACATTCGGTGAGGCAATATTGTTGCACGATCACCTAATGATCCTGCCGAGGGCCCGGCCGTTTCCAAATTTACGCGCGACGATAAATAGCAGCGCGGACGTGTCGCTTGTCGCCCCGTCGCGGCTATGTTTAGCGGCGAAAGGCGAAAAGGCAAGGGCGAGTCGTCGCGGTGTCCTTGCCAAAAGCACGACGAAGATCGACTTAAGGGGAATCTGCCGTGTCCTGGCCGGCGCAGAGGCCACTCGGAAGCCCGATGTCCCGGGGCGAGACCTCGCGACGATCGGCCCCGCGGGTTGGCAGCGATAAACGCGAGCCGTGACCGACTCGCGGGAGGTAATCCGCGAGCGGATCGGGGCGGATCTTCGACCGTGGGCCCACTTTCGCCGAAACGAATGCCAGCTAGGCTAACGCGCGAGTTAACAGAGGTATGCACCAGCGGACGAAAGTTTGGGTCACGCTTGCTGGTGCACGTTCCTATATCTCGGTTGTCGATGTAATGCGAATGCCTGATACACGGTGAAATAAATGAATATCTTTTAAACAAATGTTACATATTGGGAAACGTTCCCGTTGGTCGAGGCAACCACTTCCGTTCATTTTTTAATATCGTTGCACAAGTCTCGACGCTCTCGGAACTAATTTTTTTTTTGTATTAATCATGCCCGCAGAATGCACCCAGAACGAAATGATAGGAGACACGGATAATCAATTGAAGGAACTGAAAGCGAAAAGCAAAAACCGCCTCATCTGTAGCACGCAATATTTGCACCGCCCCTAAGCAAATTACTGGAGGCAAATGATGCCTAAATTGTTTTGCCGACGCGATATACCCGCCGCATAAATCATCCGCGCGTTTCCAGCGTGCGCGGCGCGGAACGGTGTCTATTAAAATACAATTTGCAGGGTTCACGGGGGCGGTGTCTCGTTGACGTCGAAGCGATATTCAGGGACGGCGTGACGCTACGAAATTATTCCCGTTCGAAGGGCCCGAACGCGGCGAGGCACAGATTAAAGGGCTGCCGCGGGATCATTTTTGTATTCTTCCCGCTTGGCACGGTGGATTCTTTTAACCCGCGAAGGAGCCGCGTGATAAAGCGGTGAGCAAAGCGGGTTCATGCTGGATCGTTGGCCGGAGGCTGCGAGTAATGGGTTATTTCTCCTTCGGGTAGCGACGAATCGGGGGTCGATGTCTCGGGGGAACAAGCACGAGCTTGGATCGGTTTGATATTTGATGTGGTTGCTTAGACGTGGACTGATATAACCGCGACATTTCGCGAGTGTATTAAATTCTGCAGCACTTTAAACACAAATAGCAGTTGACTGGAGTTCATTTATAATTGCCGAGCTTGTGTTTTAGAAAGATTATATTTAAAAAGCAAGGGTTGATTGTTACTCTAATTTCTGGGGATAATTTCAAGAAAAGGGTAGGTTAATATCAACGGTATTGAGCGTTTTTCCTTTTATAGTTTTACCTGATGCGTATCGTTGCTGACAAAACTTGCAAGACGCTTCGACGATCTCTGTCGTTTTATTTTCATCGAAGATAATCTTCGCGGCGTTCTTCTAAATTCCATGAATTCGTAATAAACAATCTGAATCTCGTCACCCGCTGTGCGCAATGACATTTTCTTAAACGGTCCCGCGTAGAACGGGAACGAGGCAGCACGGCAATAATGCACAATGGCAATAACGCTTGGCGTAATTAGCTTGAAGCGCATCTGCGCTGGCGAATACCGCGTATGTATCCGTCTCTGCGATGCGGAATATTAATGAACGGAATGGACGGACGCGGGATCCATCGGCCGTTCGTGCGCGAATTATAATGCGACGATGCGGGCTCGGTGTTTGCGCGTGCAACTTCGCCCGCTGAATAGCAAGCGGCCGGCGGATTGCGAAAAGTTCGAGCAACGTTTCGGGCTCCGCGACGATTTTGACCGGTTTGCGCAACCGGCCGTGGAAAACTCCCCAACTGGTGCAAGATGATTCGTCATTCGAGTCGCTTCGTTCTTGCGCGCGGTGTAGATAGCGACAAGGGCTGGATTTTGACAGATATTTCGTGGTGCGCATCATACGTATGTAATTGTGCACGCATCAGAGTGGTGCTTACTTAATGAGACAAATCTTGCTTGCAATTTTTCACGGGGACACCCTGCGAACGTGTTTATCTTTACGAGTGAGTAACATGGTACCTTTTTTGTTTTAATTTTCACCAGCAATATAGTAGGGGTTGGTGCCGTTCATTGAATTTTGGGCCCTTCAAGGGAAAACATGCAACACCTTTGCGGACATGTAACGATTTTCAAATACATTTACGTAGTTATTATATCGTGGGCACTGATCGATTACCTTCATAAGCCGTTTGGATATTTATGAAATTTCCGATTTCCCTGTCTCAATACGTCTTCTGTCCTCGTCAATAATTAAATTAATCGACAATGGACGAATACTTGCGCAGTCACACTGCGTATTCATCGAATACTGAGATGAGACGGACGGTTATATTGACATCCCCGCTTCTAGGCTAATACCTTTCAATCTGTAGATCGTGATCTATAGACTCATAGAAAGTAACGTGAAAGTTGCATGGAACAATGACGGTGATTTGTAACGAGAAACGAAAGTTGTATTCAATTAATAGCACGAAAATATGAGAAGGTATTATAATTGATATAAATTATTCGTATCACTCGATATTACAGAATTAGAAGTGACTCTGTTTTATCAAGCTTCTTTTATCAACGATTGAAAAGGTAAAAGCAATCCGTTATTTCTTAATCACCATCGTGATTTATTATCAACACGGGGCAGAAGGATTTAACTTCGCAGACACTGACGGCGTTTAATACAATCAGTGCAATGTCTACGAGTGTCTTTTAATTGCTACCGCACGAAGAAAATAGCGAAACGCTTGTTTGATACATCTAATATTTAATCGACCTGCTCGAGCACAACACTTGGCCCCCGAAGCTTCCGTTCGAGATCAGCCTTCAATTCCGAGATCAAGCGATGCCGGTCAACGTTTGCGGATACTTTTCACCGTGGCAAACAGCCCCACGGCGCCTACGGTCCACGTCCGTGCAAACAATATCAATACTCAAAAACATTGGCAAACGATCGACAGGCCAATGAGCATTGCTAACACCGGTATCAACGTTACGTTATTTACAACAATAGCTATGGTAAACGACATTCGCGTATTTGCGGACATAACACGGCATTATTGATGGCGACCAACGTTGGCAAACAATGCTGGTATTAACGCGTGCCCGGGAGAACGTTATTAATACCCAATAGCGATCGCGTACACCGTTCGATTTCCCTTTACACGGGAAACTTATTTGGTTCGCGGCGTGCTTTTCCTCGGCAGGCTGCGCGAAAATTATGTAGTGCCGAACCGTCACTTTGTCGCGATCACAATCATCAACGTGGGATTAATTGATGCTACCTGATGAAAATGATCAATTCCGGAAGGTGAGGGTACAGAGGTTAGAACAAGAGGGAAGCACGAAAGGTGGGTATCGGTCGTTCCTCTGTACGCATTGCTTCACCTGAATCGCGACTGCAATGAAAATGTCGACATCTCGCTCGGATACCGATGGTACAGAGGCATTGCTTTCGTTCGCACGATTCGCGAAAAAGGTCGAATTATTTTACGAGTTTGTCGCAGCGCCATACTCGACGGGCTCCTTTTGCGGTTATGCAAACGGTAATTTCGCGGCCGGCGTGCTCTGGAAAAATGCGAGATCGTAAATCTAGATCGTGCCCGGATCGTAATAATTTTAATCTTGTTGCGTCACCGGACGGCCAGGTGAGTCGCTTTCGAGCGACGAAATTTCGCATTGCAGCGCAAGAACTCTTTGTGATCAAGGGTTTTGTAATTCTGTTGGAAACCAGCTATTCTCTGCAACGTAATTATGCGGAGGCACATACAGGTCAAGTAGAAGTACAGTACGATTTCATCTGTTAATTAATTACGCAATTAGGTGCCCACGAACGATATGAATAAGAATCGTAATAACAATAGTGCCTGTAATAATTTTCATATTTGTTCACATAACAAATACGTCGAAGAGAATGGATACGCAAATAAATAACCGTTCCCCGCGAACTGTTCTTTAAATTGATCAATCGTGGAAACAGCACCGCCATCCCCGCCCATTTTTCGGCACGTTCGATCGAAGGAAACACGTAGAATGCCTTGCTCGAACATTTTGCCTGCTTCTAATTTATTTTCCCATCAAAATCAATTACGGTAATTCAGCGTGGATAAACGAACGGGCAGACGCAAATTGTTCAATTCGCGAACGCGCGAGCCATTGAGGAAAAAAGAAAAAAAAAAGAAACGACAAAACGCGAGTTCATCGGTCTGCCGGTCTCCAGCAACTCGATCGGCGACGTTATTAACGACTGATAACAGTAATTTCCCGCGGTCGTTTCCCGTTGCTTGTCCGCCGTCACGATCGGCCACCAACAGAAGCGTTTCACGGAATATCCGGAAGCATGCAGACGACCATTTGATCCCGTTGCTCTTTCGCGTTTCCTCCTTCGTTCTTCATGGCGAATCATCAATATCTTGAGGTGCTTCCGCGACGAATCTGTAATATTTCCAGCCGGTTCTTTGCCCCGTGATTCCTTTGCTCGTCAATGTTTCGTTCCACCGACGAACCATTGAGATACACCACCGTTTAGAAGTGTTCTATTTGCTCAGCCACCGATTGAAGGACTGCGATGTGAACACCTGTGTAATTGATATCGATTTATCGTATCAATGGAATAGCACGAAAATAGTTAAAAATAGATACACAGTCGGCCCCGTAAGCACACGCAGCTCGCCGGGTTATGCAATTAATCTGTGGAAAAAATAGAGAGAAACGTTCCAAACTGGATTTGTGGACTCAATCAGATGCTTCTTTTCCTTTTTGTATTTCGGTACCGAAAGCGAGCTACATTTAATCCGCGTGGACCAGTTTTCCCCAGAGACAATTAACGCTACCTCGGCACCGGAAATCGAAAGCGGCGAACACGGAAGCGAATCCTCAAGGCGAATCTGTCGCGAGGTTTCCGCGGCGCAGCTCGCCGTGAACGCCAATAATTCGTTTGATGGCCGCATTTTTTCCGCGAAATTCGTCGGGCAAAAACGCGTAACGTCGCCGTAATTAAACGCGTCGCGAGGTTGCGTCGCGAGGCGTAAAAAAAAAAAAATATCCTCGTAATTTCTAGCCGATACGAGTGGTAGTAAACCGCGGGTCGTAAAAACGGGTGGAAATATCGTCGGAAATAAACTCCGTTACTTTATTGTGGCAAAGATGAATTTGTAATATCACGCGGAAAATCTCAAGTGCGCGAAACTTTTAATCCTACCTGGGTAATGTGAAAGTTCGCACGTACCGTGGATCTCAATACGATGTTACTTTCCTAATAACCGATTACAAGTGATCAATTGCGAGGGCTGCGAATTTTTTGCGAATGAAATGATCGAGCAATGCTTTAGCAAGCAAAAAATTTAGCAAGTTTCTATAATGCACAATATCGAAACAAGGTAAAGAGAAGTGGAACAAGGTCCTCCTTCTTTTTTTCTTCTTATTTGTGACTTGTGTTTCTTTTTTTTTTTTTTTTTTTAAATGAATTCTATTAACGCGATGTCAAGGTTTCGCCTTCCATTTCACGAATAGGAACAGCAGAAACGTAATGTTCTACTGCGTGCACAATTGACACGACCTCGTTTCGCAGGTGATTCACCCATGATCGATTATATCTGCGATTCGTTTCATCGATCGATGACACGTAAGTGCCTCGATCGAACGTGGATTCTCGTTACGAGAATTTTTCCTGGATGTATCGTGAAACGCGAACACCCACCTGCATCTTCTTCGTTACGATCAAGGGAAGCTACGACGAAGCTAGGCAAAAGTGAAGCAACTAAGTTAAACGGTTGAAAGAAAGTAATATTGCATTCGTTATGCAAACAGTGATATAAGAAGGAAATTACAATTAATAATGTTCCTCTTCACTTTCGTGAAAGTATTCTTAATGTGCGCTTCGGGGCGCTGCCTCTGCAACTATTGTTGAAGCAGATGATGCCGAAATCAATATTACACGCCAGTATAACTAATCCGGACGGTTGATAGTGGGCGAAAGAACTAATTTTAGGGCTACGCGATATTGCATCCGTGTTTAATTAGAACGAGTAACGGCACGGACGGCAATTTTGTGAATCACGAATTCATTTGTTCGCGGTTTCTGTTCCATCCGAAATTTATTTGCCAATTTATACAACGCGCACTGTATTCAAGCGTTTTCTTGTGCATCTAGTACCTGGGCAATTAGTCAACGTGGAACAATGCAGCGATCATTTATGGGGATTCATTTTCATTCGCGGTACTGACCACTTTGCGTGCCGGCGATTCCTAGCATTCTGCAGAGAAGATCGATCGACGCGAATGCAAGTAAAGGACAGGTTGCAATATTCACCTCTTGCGAATGATCGCAGCACATTGGAAAAGTAATTCAAGAGACGAACAAATAGAGGGCTCGATCATAGACTAACCGAAAATATTTAAACTTCTTGCTTGATCTTAAAAATGACAGTTTCATTGCATTCGTCGTTCGTTGGAAACAAATTCGTCCAAGGTATTGCGCGCATAGTTCCTCGATGAAAACCGTCCTGTTTTGTGTGCAAAGGATATTTTCATTCTTTTGGGGGGGGGGGGGGATACTGGAGCGAAAGGATTGATAATATCCTATTGTTCCATCACAGTTCCTTGGCGGTGTCCGCGGGGAGAAAGAAATAGGATACGTTGGACGGAGATTACCGCAAAGCAGTTGCATAATATCCACTCAGCGCCGTGTATTTTATTTACGGGTAACGCCGACGTAATTTCACAGAAACGCGACTACTCGTAACATTTTCTGTTCGCCTCAATTTAGCAACGTTGATATCTTTTCCATTTCCGCCGTTCTCTCCCCTCGTTTCTTTAACGACGAGTCGCAGGTAACAGACGGGATCGTCTCGACGTTGGAAACATCAGAGGCTACGATTAATTAATTAATTTCGCCCCGTAGCTTGGCAAACGTCGCTGTCGCGATTACGAAAACCTGTGCAAAATTTCAGATATTATCTCCGCTTAATTCTTCCACTCCTATGGGATGTTTCTTTATGGAAGCATGGAGGATCTGTTACACTATTTATGGAAGCATTGTATCATTGCGTTAAGATATTGCGAAAAAGATTGCAAATAATTATTCTGACGGCGGTGAAAAGATGCGTGCAAGAAATATTATTGTTTTCAAAGATGCCGGTACCGCAGAGAATTTGGCAACGAAGGAGCATTTTATTGCGAATAGACGAACTCCTCGATTCGAAGAATCTGTCGAGGTCCGATACTTACAAATTTATGCCACAGCACGAGCACCTGTAATTTCGGGATTCAATTACATCGAATATATCATACAAAATCGGTGTTGGCTTTTAGAAAGCAATCGAGGCGAAATCGCGATGCTCCATTTTTGTTCAGAAAAGATTCTATTCCCTAGTGATCGAAAGTATTGCGCGTACAATATAATTTGCAATCGTGCCCGGCGTATGAAACATGGGAATCGCTTCGAAACTCTAATTTCATGTTACGAATGCAACAGCGGGGTTTCGTGAAGTGTCCTCGAGACGGCCCGCAACGTTTCGCGGAATCGTTTCGCAATTTCAGTATCTTGCAGTGCGCGTAACGCAAATGCCGTAATTAGACCAGCTAGCCTCAATTTTTATTATCGGCCGACTGTTGTCTGGAGTCTGGGACGCGCATGACTACGCTACAAATCGGCTCGCTAGTGTGTCAAGGTAAGTACACACGTTATGTCGTTCGCGTGCGCACACGCGCACTTGGCAGCGACAACTGTCGCGTGCAATGTTTGCACGATCGATATAAAGCGTCGATCAACGATCTCACCGTTTGAACAATTCAAATCAAGCTCGATCGAATTTTAGCACAATCAAATTTCCAAACGCACGTGTCGTCGCCCCGCGGCTTCTCTCTACCTTTCACTTCGCCCACATTTCACGATCTCCCTCCGCCAAGGCAGGGAATACCGCTCGAGAATGAATCTGACGAACGGAACGACAGAAGGCCCCGCTCAGAAGAGAGGGTTGCAAAAGACCGAAACGAGTATGGGTGAAACGAGGAAGGGCGCGACGGAGAAAAGAAGAGAGGAGAGCCTTCGGTTCGTTGGAAATGCGATATCAAACAGCCGAACAACGGCTGAGTGGTGGTTCCAACGGGGCGGGATGGAGCAAAATATAGGGGTGGAAAGCCACGTAGTAGTTGCCCCGCGAATCAGAAGGCCACGCAAGCCGGAGATTTCAATTCAATTTCCAGCCCCGAGAAACGTAAACACACGCATCGGACCGTGCGCGATCGGGAGAGGTTCTAGTTTCTGAAATTTTTATGAGAGAGGGTGCGACGCAGCGGGGATAAGTGGCGCGAAAGGGGCGCCTTGAGTCGCGGCGGGCCAGGAACTTCGAGGCCCGCCTCGTTCGCCGTTCAAATATTTGTTTGCCCGTCTCCCAACGGGGTGAGCGAGAATGGAAATCGAATAACAGTTCGATTATTCGCCGGGAACGGGTTCGGCGTTTGTACTTCCGGAAAAATCGGCCCCGCAAGGCGTGGAAACGTGGGTTTTGTAATTTACGATCATGTTTTGCGCTCGCGGTATTCAGAGAATCGTGATCAAACGAACTGTTATAGCTAACGATTTTGTTCTATTTTAAGTGGTAATCATTTTTCGTAATTGTCTCCGCGGTTCGACGAAGTACAGTTCTCGCAGCCTACTTGGAAACGTGTATTATTCGGGGGAACAACGGGTCGCTAACATGTGGGTGGAATAATTGATATGCTTTCATTGTGATCGTTATTTTGCGTTATTAATTTGTAGTGCGAAATAAGGCCACACTTTTCAGACGACTGTAACGCGTAGCGTTAAGTACTACCTAAAGAGCAACATTGCATCAAGGCAATGTTTAGCACACTCCGGCGCGATGTATTCATATTTAAACAAATGCAATCCAAAATAAATTAAGCGAACTCCCGGAACAGGGCGAGACTTCTGTTCCAATGATATTCCGCGATACGCTTGCACAAAAATTGTGCCCCCGTTAATAGACGGCACAGTTTCGCCCAGAAAATTCTACAATCTTAACTCGAACTTCGCCGCCAATAATATCTCGCATTATCCATCGCGAACAATCTTGCTGCCGTAAATAGACGGCACAGTTTCGCCCGGTGAATTCTGCAATAACGACCCTCGATCTTTTCTCGGATTCGATAAAGACGAATTAGATCGGGACGTGTTAACGGGTCCCGCCAACAACAGGGTGTTCGCGTTCACGGTGTGCATAATACCTGGCGCACGCGATTCGCGGCCGTGCAAATAAGGACGTAAGCTTGCGCGACGAGCGGAATCGTGTTGACACGCCGTGGGGGCCCCCCTTTTCACCGCGTTCTCCGTGACGCGGCGGCGCGTATTCGCGAATTAGCGCACCAGTCTCGGTGTAATTTTTCCGCCAGCGTCGCCGTCGTGCAAATATTTGCGAGAGCAACGGGGCTGCCACGGTTGTCCTGTATCACCTCGTGCCTTCCTCTTTTCTTTCTCTCGTTTCTGCCTCTCTGGGCCGAGGCGCGATTCGCCGCTTCGTTTTCGATTCCTTTTTCGGCGCACGGTTGCCCCTTTGACCCCGAACCACCAATTTTTCTTGTCCCTCCTTTCTTTTTTCTTTTTTCTTTGAAGGAATTCTCTGTTTAAGCGGAGCTTCCGCGACCGGATGAACTTTGCCGGATTCTGTGATAGCGCGGATGGATATTTGGCATCGAAGTTTCGTTTCGTGGCAGAGGTATTTTTTTCATGCAGCGATCTTTCGCGCGACGTATTCGGTCTTGGGCGATTTCTGCACGGTCGGGCAATTTATCGCCGCAGCAAGTATATCCCTTTCCTTCCGCGGGAACATAACGGCCAGCTTCGAAGCGCACCAACGAGTTTGCGCCTGACGTGATAATTGCCCGCCGGCACGGGCGTTGCTGCGTTTCCGCTGTTGTCGATCTCGATGGACGTTTAAGAGGCTCGAATAATCTACAACTATGTGACGAGCGGTGACGTTGCCGATTACCCAGCGTCGAGTTTCCTTCGATTTCGTCCGAACGGCAGGTTCCGTCGGGTTCGTTAGAACCGCAGTGAATCGATTGTTTCGCCAAGGAATTGGTCCTGCTCCCGGCGAACTGTCCGCAAGGGACACGCGTTCCGTGCACGAACAATCGCAGCCGGAATCGAGATCAATGATTTACGATCTCTGTAACGTACGCGCAAGCGAAGTGCCAAGTCGCGAGGAACAAAGTTGCACGACGGCCGCACCGTTCGATCCCGACGCCGTGGGGTTAAGGGGGTAAATCACGCGCCGAGGAAAATAGGTGAGAACGCGGGTCCTGCCGGACGATCGAGGAGAAGGGGGGGTTGACGAGAAGGTGGAAGAGGACGCGGAGAAAGAGAGACGTCACAAAGTACCTGCCACCCAACACATTTACAACCGGCGGGCGTATTTATGGCGAGTTTACGGTTCTCCGGCCGTTTACACGGATAATTATGTTTGGCTTGAATTAATGCGGCGGGTCCCCTCTGCCCCGGCGCTCTTCGCCGTTGGCCCCTTCCGAAAGAAGCCATCGGTCTGGGCGCACGCAAACAGGTTCTTAACCGGCCTCGCCAGGCGGAAGGTAGTCGGCCACGGTTCGTTAATCTACGTACACACCGGTTCAACCCGTCGTTCCGTTCAGCAATCGAGAGCGAGCGGTCGGAAAGTGCTCATAGACCACCGGGCCCGTTCGTTCGCGGTCCCGTTCGACGCGATACCTTGACGACGATGAAAATGATGTCGCTTGTAATCCTCGATGCGCACCGAGAGAGAAGTTGGCGGTCAGCGGCGATGGCTAAATGTCGAATTCGAGCGTGGCCAAAAAGGGGGTTGCTACGGGCGGGCAAAGTATTTGAAGCAACGTTAAAGCAAGCGGCAAGTTCGAACTACGGAACTTCGCGCCCTCGATTATCGAACAAATAATATTCCCTTAATTTGATAAATAACGGATTCGACCATTGGTCAACCCTCGGAGAAAGTAATGCGCCACCTTGAAATTAAAGCGATCCCCCTATGACCATAGACCAACGAGCATCAAAATAATTAACGCTTCCATCGTATACCGAAATATAAATCTTCCCTTCACTGAAATTCCTCTTCGTCGCGCAGCAAACCGTACCCACTTCCAAATATAGACCAACGAGATGATTACATCGCTCGAGCTTCTAGATTCCAGACCCCGAATTTCGAACTTTAACCAGGAACTTTATCCGATGGTAACGCGACAGCGAATTATTCTAACGCGGCGAATCATCTCCGCGTTCAGCATTGCTTAACTAGCTCGGTAATAAACAAAGATGATCGTGCCAGCAATGTCGCCGCGTCTTCAATCCTCTCTCCCCAAATGAATTCCCGGCGATTCAATTAATTCACGATCTTCCGCGCGGCACGTTAATCGTAGATGGTAATTAGAGGCACCGTTCGGTAGATCGACACACGAGAGGCTCTGGCCGCAGATAGAGCGGAGGATAATTGAAAGGGAGACATGCGCAGGGCTTATTAACACTCGCTATTAGCGCGTCGATCCGAATTGAAACGGTCGCCGTGAAAATTCCGCGGATCGTTAACGCTCGTTATCGACGTGCAATATCGCGACCGTGTGACGCGAGATTTACATGTAAGGTGATCTACGAGGGACTCGTTTGTTCTGCTTGACGTTATAGTTTCGAGGGGACGAATTTGGTGCACTTAATTTGTTGCTTGGTACGGACGTATTGCCTCGGTCTTTCAATGGCGAATTATTATATTGTTCGTTCTTCCACGTATTCTTCTCGCTTGATTTTGAATCGAAATGTTTAATACGCAAAGTGTGAACGAACGTTTGTTCGTAGCTGTATATTCGATTCTAAAGTTAAATGCATCGGGGATTGATAATTCTCGAAATTATTAACGCCGTAACAATAATAATCGTAATAATATTACTATCTCGAATCGTTAACGGGAATTAATATTATGGCGTAACAATTTGTTTAACGATAAATGTTTGATTTGCTTTATGCATTGCGAAGCTCGGAGTAAAATTTCAGCAGTTTGCGGTAATTTTCCAAAAGTGGTTGTACTGTATAAAGAATTGTGCAAATATTTATAACGATTCTATCGTTCTCGTTTAACGAAATCATTACCGTGGAAGTCTTCTGTTTAATTCTGAATAGAATCGTTTTGGCCTTTGAAAACTTTGGACCAGAATCGTTTATATAATCCTGCGCGTTGCAAATACATGGAAATCCTCTGGGGGAAGTTATTGCGCGCGACAAAATGGATAAATAAACGTGGCACCGTTGGATGAAAAAGATGAATCGCATTAAACGTAATTGCAGGCAGAATTCACGAAGATTGCGATGATTGTTATGCAACGTACCAGCGGTAATAATAATTTGGAAGCCATTCCTGGCACGCATTCGTGCATATTTGAGGATCGCGCAAATTTTCGTCGCGCAATCCTCGCAACAAAACACCAAACGTGCATAAATACATAATTCCGGGCGATTGAACGATTCGTAAATAATAAATGATAAATCGGGCTTGATTAAATCGGCATTGAAACAGTTCCGATAAAGTTGGCCCGCGTTGAACTTTCCCCGCAATCGAATTTAGAGACGCGTCTCTCAAGTAATCGTGGATACCGTAACGGAGGGAGAATAGTCGAAACGGGGGTTCGCGAGCAAAATAGAGTATCGTCCGTGTTCTAATGAGGGGCGGCGTCGGTAGCGAGGGTGGCATTTGTTAGTTTTATCGTCGGACTTCCGACACAGGCCCGAAATAATTAGCATTTTAATGTATGTATCCGCTTATCTGAGCGAGGGCTGGCTCGCTTGGACCGTAGTTCTGCATGTTAATCTCTATGGGAGATTACACGCGCCATTGCACCACCCGGCGACAACACCCGAAACAACTTCGACGACGTTCTATTTTGCTCGTTGGCATTTAAACGAGATCCCGATTCCTCGAGCCGTCGCCTCCCCCCCTCCGTCCTGTCGCTTCTTTTCCTGAACAACGTAGCAGCAGTTATCGAAAGTTCCCTCGTTCTCTGTGAAACGCAGTTAAACGAGTTTATCTCAATTTGACGCGAAAAGTATGTCGGGGCGATATTTCGTCGGACGGCGTGCAGCAGAGGCGAGAGACGTTCGCGTGAAGGGAAAGTTAAAGGTATTGTTGGGATCGCGATTTCTCAAGTTTATTTAAGTAACGGAAAATTGAATACTATTGGGAACGAGCTTTGCCGGACCGATTTTACTTTCGTTACACATTTTCGTTGCTTCTTCGAAGTACATGCTGTTGGATTGCTGATTGCGAAGAACGTTTAAATAGTTGATAAGCCAGAAGTTATTGTACAATATGTCAGAGGTAGTGGCGTCAGTTGCATTGGACAGATCTCAGTTCGAATGAAGTGACTGTGTTTTATCCTCGTACAAGATTTAATAATAACTACGGTTGCGCAGGCTAAATGTGCCAAGTGATGATAATGAACGTGCAACGCGTCAACGTTATAAAGTGGAATTCTTAAGCAACCGCACGCTTGCATTTGTCTAAACTCTAAACGGTCAAGACCCGTGGTCTTTCCCTTATCAAGAATTCCAGGATTAATCTTAAAAGAAGGATGGTTAAAAATTGGCGAACGAATCTTCGACACGTTCGCCGTGGCACAAATTCTCACGTATCTATTATACATGTACATAAAAGTAACAATTAATATAATCGCAAAGTTCAGCGTGTCACACATTTAGAACGCAATACTCGACGTTTGACAAGGCTCTCGCGAATCATAGAAATCAATTTAAAATAGAAGAAACCTTTGCTGGGAGGACGACGAAGCTGTCGGAAATTTGTCGCTGAGAAGTTACTGCGATAACTTGCGGCTGGCTTTCGGGGAATCCTACAATTATTAGTTTCGGATGGCAGTTGCGTAATGATAGCCACGGATGGTGACGTTGATTACAGAGTTCGACGAAGTAACGGGGTAACTAACTTGCCACGGGGTTGATTAGAGGGGCACGTCGATGCGCCAGTGCGATAATAATGCGACTACTAATGACGATCGTTTCCCTTGTCCCGCATCAGCCGTCGTAAAACCTGGATTCAACCTTCGCCGGACGTGGAATCGAACGGATATTAAGGAAACGAACGAAATCCAACATTCTCCGCCCGTTTCACGAAACGTGCATACTTAATTTGCCGCGTGTAAAATATTGAAACGTGTACAAAAGTTAACAGTAAAGGATATAACGAATCGCTCGGCCTGTACTAAACAAATGTTTCTCAATGCACGCGCTCCGCGAGTAGTAAGATTTACCATTATCGCCGCGTCAGGTTTGCGATCGTCCAATCGTCTCGAAACTTGAAACACCGTGTGCAATAATCGTACAATTTTTCCACGGAAAAATTAATAAGAGCGCAGATCATAAATGGATAAGTATCCAAGCAATTTGTATGTTCAATCAGCCTCTTTGATCCTTTCGCTGTAAATCAACAATGAGAATCGAGAGATCCGCCGGCCGGGGATAAATCATCATAACGAAACGGGGTTACGCAAATATTATCGCGTCCATCCGCTAAAACGTTCCTCGCAGTGTTTGTCTAAGCTGGTTGCACGCGATCAAGCTAATCAGGACACGAGGCCGGGCTGTCGACTGTTGTAGGGGAGTCGATACACTCCGGGAAAAATCGGATTTCTGTTGAAACGTGACGGTGAAAGAAATACAGTGGATGGAAATATATATATATATATGTGTGTGTGTGTGTGTGTGTGTGTGTGTGCATACATCCGTAAATAGGACGATAAATCAACGTCGAAACGGCCATAGATCGTTTGTGTCCCCGCGATTATTGGTCACGGTGTATCGGTGATATTTCATTGTTGCTCGACAACCACTTACCACCCCATCATTTCTTTCGCGTTTCTCTTTGGAAGATTCTTGGATCGTGACAAAGAGAAGTGATGTTGGAAAACAGGTTGGAAATTTCTGCCCCGCTTCTGCGTTTTCGTGTATTTGGTGAATTTGGTGAAAATAGATAGACCGTTAGACGTGGCATTGTTAATAATTATTCGAACGATATTGAAGATCTTCTTCGCCGGTCCCTGTGCCTACCGGTGAACCGTTTGCGCGGATTATTTTTCTCTTAAATAGCGCGCGACAGTCGCATCGCAATTATAAATCTTTATCGGCGAGGTACCTACCCCCTTTGGTATACACAGAGCCGTGACTGCTCGTTGGTCGATATTGAATTGCAATTTTCCCGCAATC
This sequence comes from Nomada lathburiana, assembly GCA_963667235.1. Classification (NCBI taxonomy): domain Eukaryota; kingdom Metazoa; phylum Arthropoda; class Insecta; order Hymenoptera; family Apidae; genus Nomada; species Nomada lathburiana. Next base: position 5,689,994 of record OY763904.1, read on the forward strand.
ATTTCTTCGTCTAAAACCAGCAACAACAGCGATCGCAAAAAGCCCGGCCGAGTTTCGTCCAATTAAGTTTGCACGAAATTCACGATTCTCGCGGCCCGACTAATTTCACTCGTCCCGTCATCCCGGCGTTACACGCAATTATTCCGACGCTATCGTTCCGGGCTAAATGTTTTCACGCGGCGGCCGTTGCATTTGCGTCGGTAACCGAATACGCCGCGACCAGGATTAATGACGAACCGTTGCTAATTACGTCGAATGCCGCGGCACGGTGCGTGTACGGTGACTTTCGCGATGTAACAGCATCGAGATTGTGACGACAGCCTCTATAAACAACCGGTTAAACGGCTCTTCGCCGGGGAACGTGCGAGCGCAATTCTTCCCCTGACGAGCGTGTACTAAAATCCACATTGCGTTTACGCGGCTCTGTGACGCACGATCGTCGCGGGGAAAAAGGAATTATTTTCATCAGCGGGCTATTAATCATTGCCGTATGTCCCGCGTCGAACCGTGCTTGATTGCAACTCTTCTGGTGATTTGCTGTTTTACGGTGATTGTCCGGTGAAATTCATTTTGCAGGAAACACTGTATCAATTGGAGGAAAATGGTTGGTACGTGTAGGTTCTTTTATCGAAAGTTTGAACTAATATTTAAATGTTACGAAACATTTACTAAGACGATCTTGTTCGATCTTCTTCGATCCTCTTCCGTATCTTCTTCTGCAACAGCGTTGCAGAAAATATCGCAGCACGTTTTACTTCAAATAAATTCTATCACAGTAGACGTTCAATCGAATATCACCGAGCGATAATTACACAAAATATAATACAAGTGTAACTAACCGGCGAGAAAATTGCTCTTCAATTTACTTCTGCTACTACTCCGTTAACGTCTCGTATACGAAACCGGGACAACGAGAGGCCCTTAGTTTTCACGCGAAATCGGATAATCCTTCAACCACAATCAGACCTGCATCGCGCCTCATTAACATCCTCCCTTACTTTCCCGCATTTCACCCGACAGACTTAATCGAAGGGTCAAAGCATTCGAGTCGCGTTCCACCGATTCGATCCGTTTAATCGACATCGAAGGGGTCGGGGCGTCGCTCGAAATTGGGTTATAACGGTGCCGATTCCGCCGTGTCCCCGGGCAGACACTCATTATCCAAGGGGTGCTGGCCTGTCGGCGACCGAGCGCACACCTACGCGACGGCCACACGCTGCCACGTGGAAACGCTCTGCACCTGACACAATGACAGATTACGCAGCCAATTGTCTCTATCACGGGCGCCGTGACTTTATCATTCATTCGATCTGCGCACTTCGCCGGCTGTCGAATTTCGCCCCGTCGAAACGAGAAATCCGGAGAATTCCCTTGCAGGATAAAGGGAATACCGAAAAAGTTTGAACAGAGGAAGGGGGGAAAAGAGTGCGGAGGTGTCTGCCCTTAAATTCTGTTCAAGAAGGTATTCCAGTGTGAACGGTTCGACAAGATCTATTCTTTCGTTTCTTGTAGGGCATAGCTGGAAGTCGGACGAACTCGGATTTCCCGTTCGTAGCGAGGGAAAGAGAGACCACCGGGACCAAATACAAGGGCTGCTCCCACGTTTGTTTGATAATTTTATGACGCATGAATCTACCGTTGTCGGGCCAGCAAATGACCACAATGGAGTTGCAGCTACATCAAACGCGGTGCCATCCAATTTGCTGGCCGGAATGGTGAATGACTTGTCTCGTTAACCTAGTTACACGTGGTGGTGGAGATGCGAGGGATCAAAGTAAGGGCTGCTACACGTTCCACTGTAACTCCGCCGTTCTATCCTGCTTTTACACGCTTCTCGGAACGAAATTATATCAATCGTGCGTTCCATTCGCGTAACATCGGGTCACTGATAGCACCGTTTATTAATGAAAATTTCTGCGACTGTTCGAATGAATTTTGTTGAAACAAACGTCGCACCCTCTCGGGATGAGTATTGCAAGTTTCGGAGTGACTTTTGCGTCGAGAACAATTCACCGAATTCTGACCCCCGTGGACGCAACCGGTGTAACATCCACGGCGTGTCCATCGGCCGGGAAACTATTGATATATTTTCACAGTTTGTTAGTTCAACGTCGCCAGATGTAGCTCCCGCGAAGTTCGCATGGGAAAAGTGAACGCGTTGCCCGTGGGTTCTAAGCGAATCCCGCGGGTGGATCGACGCCGGCCGAGAATCCGGCTAGAACTTTCGACGTTAACGCGACCTCCGCGCGATATTCTTTTTCCCAGCTACGGTAAATAACTGCTATTCCATGCGCAGCTCGCAACCACGGTCGGGCTTCCGTCGTTGGCCCGGTTCCAGCTTCCGGGTCAGCAACTTCGGCAGCTGGGATACCGAACACGCGCCACCCGCGCTCTCGAACCCTTCGCGTGCAGATGGAAACGTTGAAACGAGATGCCTTATTTTCTGGTCAACTTCGGGCGGTGCACCTATCGTTTTTATTACCCGGCCCCTCGGGGTCTGCTTCAAGAACGGCAACCGATTTCAATGGTGGGTCGATAACCGAAATGGTGCCGCGCGATCGACGCGATAATGGAAATTAACCGCGGAAAATTAGCTTTTCCGGGGACGAGATTGCTTTCTGACGATTGTCCCGTGGTGTGCATCCACGCGCGCGAAGCTTGGGGAACGAAGCAACGCAACCGAACAATACGCGGCGCGTAAAGGAGGCGCGTTGTTGAACGAAAACGTAACAGGCATTTTACTATTCGATCGCCGTTCGAACATTTCAACTTTCGTGCCCTAAATCGGACAGCGCGATCGTCGTTGGCGCGGCCTTTTTCCCAGTTTCGCGCAATAGTAAGGGGAAAGAAGTTGAACGACGCTTCGGTGCGAGATTGTCGCGCTTTTTCGCGACGAGATAGAGTAATAATAGAGAACAGAAGGCACAGAAGGAGGATAAGGGCGTCGAACGTTGCTCGACGTCGATGCGGTCGTCGCGACGCAACGCTCCATGCGACGCCAATGGCAAAGTCCTCCATCTTCTGCACAGCTTACTTTGAAAACCCAATCTCTTTCTCTTTTTCCCCGAGATAAGATATCCCGGCGAACATGATGGAATATCGATTCTCATCAGCCCCATTCTGCTATCGATGAATGGCTTCCATCCCGCGACACAGATGCAAAAAGCCCGTCGTCCCTGGAAAATGATCTAGAAGCTTCCTGATAGAGCTTCTTCCCACGTCCCGCCCCGACTTCCCGAGAGAAGCAAAATCAGATTCGCAACTCCCTCGAGATTTTCGTTTCCAGCCTGTTTCGGTATCCAGCCTTAACCCTTTCGCTGCTGAAATAGCCCCCGCTGAATTTCACCATTGCAATATGTATCGGTCAAGCGTATCCAATTTGCATGTTGCAAGTGATTCACGAATACGTAGAGAATGATATAAGTGCCTCCATTCGACGCTTGGGCGAAACGCAACGCGATCGCGGAATGGCATTACACGCGCGGAGAAATGACGATGGTATTTCCGGAATCATGGTAATCAGTGCAACGGCGGCTTATCGCCAGCCAATGTGGTCGGCTGAAATTCGAACGTTCCACGAGGAATGATTCAATGTGATAGGATTTCGAGAATTCGTAATGCGCGCCGTGGTAAAAATTCACGCTCACGCGGTCCCGATGCTGCGCGGATTTCTCGAATTTCCTGCACGCGTTCCACGTGCCGCTTTTACCCGTCCCCACGTTGGAAGTCGATCGAGGGAACGCGAAATAAATCGTCCAAAAATTACCGTCGAACGAATCAATTCTATCCCCCATTCGTTCGTTGCGAATGAACCCCCGCTCTTGCCGGATAACACTCACGGCCGAGGAATAAATTATTCGAGGAAATACGTCTACAAAATTGCGAAGAAAATATTCGAGGGTATCAGCTTGCCCTCCCCCGCGTTCCAAGGAAAACCATTGCGAAATCCATTGGGCGATCACGACGGTGGCTAAATTCCTCGGTACTAATCCCGTGCGGCAATTCGGGGAGGTTTCGTAATTAATAATTGACAAACTGCGAGGCGAAACGAGCTTGCCCGTTTCCTTTGACCATTTCCAAATGTCACCGCAACGTTTCCCATTGCCATTTCGTCACTCGTTTCTTAACGGCGTGACTTACCGCTAAATTCGATCTTGCTCCTCGAGAAACCCACTCGCGGGGATCGGAAAGAACGGCGTGGGAATCGATTCGCAGCCAGCCACCGGCTTGTTTTAATCGCTTCACGACGACAGCAATGGACCATAGAGAAGAGAACGTTTCGCGTTCTAAGCTCTGGACCCTCGTAGCGAAGTTAAATTTTAGATTTGCAATTTCGCGAAAGTGTTATTGAGAGTCTTTTCACGGACCTTCGTTCGGTTTCGATATTCGAGAATTATCATTTCAGTTGAATTATAACGATTGATACTACTTGTATTATGCACTGGGTTGCAAACCCAGGTTGCAAGTGCGAAGGAAGAAGACATCGAATGAAATTAAGATGTGCATGTATACATATACAATAAATATAATTTATTTTATTCCCTAATTATTAAATTGAACTATATTAATAAAGAAGAAAACCACGGGAAGAGCAACCTCCTCGACGTCAAAAAACGTAGTTTCGAATTGATCCGTTTGGCGGAATGGGCAGCGACAAGCAGTCGAACACGAGCCACGGGCTGAAAGTTACGAGAACGAGAGTTCGTTCGGTGGCACTTTTTTCACCGGCGGACAAACGATAAACGACGAGCGAATCGTTTCATCAATTGGACGCCGCAGAATGAAATTGTCGTCCCTTTCGCTTCGAAACGCGCAGCAATCCACGCGAAGTGGAGACTTGGAACAAATTACGGGCCACGAAATGCCGCTTTCAAAAGAAACACTGTTGTATTTTGCAATTTTTATTTTCATCCCGGCAAAAGTTCTGTATGTCCGTTGAAATTCATTTCGAAGCCAGTACTTTCCTCGGATATGTTTTAAACATTTTTATCATACATTCGCGTCGGTGTGTTAATCGATATAGTTTGTAGTAAAATTTGTCGCCAGAAGTTTTCCCTCGACCATATAATAAACCATCGCCTCAAACTTTCGTAATAATATTTCACAATTACAGAAACTTATCTCGCAGAGTTCATCTCGCAACCTGAAGATCCCCACCGGGAATAAATAAGGACGATTGTCTTAATAACAATCTAACGACGATCGTTTCTCATGAACAGCCACCTTTCACCTATCGGCGAGCCAACTACCTGTCACGGCGTCAACAAATTACGCCACTCGACGTGCAACGTCCACTATCGCGTGAAACCCCTTTATCTGCGTTTCCTCTCGTCACCCTTGCGTACCACGATTCGCCGATCCGTATTTCTGAACGAAGAAATATTAAAGGTTCGGTGCTCTCAAGCTCGCCAGCTTTTCCCCCCTTGTAATAAACTATTCCAACGTCCATTCAAGAGTGACAATAAATTGGAGTACGAAGCGTTGATATTCCTTTCGAAATTATTCGACGGGAAACATTGAAATCTATAGAATATCTGCGACACCGTTAACCCCGCCGATTTATAATGAATAAATATTCCTTTTAACCGCAGAACGTCAAGCGGAGGTAAAAGAGCCAACGTTCCCGAGACCGGGGCCAAAAATTGCCGGTCGAATAATTACATTTTGGATGCAATTGTTCCTTTCGCGGGGGTGGATTGATCGTGTGCGCACGCAGTCGCACGCGAACGCGCTCTTTGTGAATCGCGTTAACGATTCCTACCAGCGTGGAACATTAATTGTTCCCCGGTGCACAATAGAAACGCGAATAGAAGCGAGTGACCGGCGTGCCGCGACGAAAATTGAAAGAAATTCTAGGTGCTGGAAGAGATGGGGAAAAAAAGATTGCGATTCAGTCGTTTGGCTAATTGAATCGACCACCGCGGGAACCACGAAGGCCGTTCATTTTTTCTTTTCTTTTTTTTTGGAGGGGGGGGGATGATTCGGATAATAAGTAAGCAACACTTTTTATTCAATTCGCAATATTCATTAATTGAAGCTAAACTACGCGCGGCTGTTGCAGATAATTCAGTGTAAGTGAAAATAAATTCTAATCATTTTTTTGACCTCAAGGAATGTCTACCAAATGAATCAAGGATCGAGATAACTTGTAATACGGCTGTCGCTATGTTCAACATGACATTACAGGCATCGTCAACGCGAGAATCATGGTGTTTCAGGGGACGTAACACCGTGACGTAATTATTTGTCCACGAAACAGTTGCACCCCCGTGTTCAACGAGTCACGGTGCGCAGGTTTTAATTGTAACTCGCGTGAAAGCATGTAATTAGACGCAATGCGTTCGGTGCAGCTTCAAACTCATCATTCGTCGCTCGTTCCCCTCGGAGTAAAAACGAAAAAAGAGAAGCTCGTGGTTATGTTGTACAGAAAGTGCCTAATATGTGAACGAAAAAAATAACGAATAAAATAACCGCTGGCATTGTTATGCAAATTGGAAAGTGTTTATGGTAGAGGGTTTCTGTGGAACGAAATTCCTAATATTGGAGAATAAACGTTTTGTGTATTTTGCGAAAGAAAAGAGTTTGTCTGAAACATTCGAACTGCGTATTTGCTTCGGAAACGAAACTTTTCGTTTTTCATATTACGCATGCATATCATTGCCGTGCGGGGAATTTATTTTATCGGTGGTTATTTTAAATTGCACAACGGAACTACGAGAATATTTCACGTTTAACGTTAGTTTAAACAGTATAATTGAAAATATGCAACAACGAATAGCTTTGCTGCTATTTGCTAAAATAATTTGCACATTTCGCTTCAACTCACTTATTCCGCATATTTCCAATTTAAAGTCACCGAATTTGAATGTTCTATAGCCTTTCGAAATGAACAGGGGATCGTCGGGAATGATTTTTATTTGTGTCCGGCCTTCGTGCCATTTAAGCATTCTTACCAGCGGCTACTTAAGATACAATTTTAATGCTACTTAATAGAAGTTCTTATTTTCAGTGTGCTCCGTATCCCGAGCGGAGGCTTAATTTCATGGGGAATGCGGCCATTACAATAAGTACTCTTTCAAAACTTTTCCATCCCTATCTTTAAAATGGAAATTAGTAACAAAGATGAACGCGTGGGACGAGAACCGAAGGAGATATAAATTCATCATTTAGAACTGTACCATGTTTTTAATATTTCTCGTCTATAACAGATTATAATCTTGCTGAATGATAAAAATTGTAATCCTACATTAAATTTTGAGAATATAAAAATAAATGGTCCAACGGTCCTCAGTAATATCGGTCTTCTACAGGAAATGCAAAACTCTGTTTCTTTTCTTTGGAGTTTTATATCCAGAAATATTTTCAATTAATATTGTAGTTCATGGTTAACAAGCAACGCTTAATTTTTTATTTTACATTACAGTTTTAATTTCATTGAAGTAACCGTGAATATACATGAAATATTCTCCTACGCGAGATGAATTATCAAAGGCTGCCCTTAAAGGCCGAGGCGTGAAAATGCCAAGCAGAATTTTTAAGCTTCTTCTCGAATTTTACATGCCACCTGTACAAGTCTATCGCATAAAATATGCAGATGCGCAGACGTACAACACAGAATGTTTCACACATTCCTAAATTATGAAAAATTCCCCACGAAATTCTCCCTTGCGCCTTTTAAAGCCGGAACAATTCTACGGGATCCAAGATAAATTGCCATCTATTCTGAAATCTGCTAGAAATGTTTAAACCGTTGAAAGCCCACTGAATTATTGGATGCGAAATAGAAATTCCGGACAAGTACACACTTTGGCCACTATAAAAGTCACTCTGCTATAAAACTACTATAAAAAGTGTTCCAATTAATTTATTTGTCTGATATCACTCTGTCAAACAAATCTTCGATATCTGCCGACGATCATAATGGCACGAATCGAATATTCCATTAGTTTGAACCTTCTAATTCCAAAAGATTTCTCAGTATACATCGAGTTATTGCTTTCTAAACAAATCGCAAACCGAGGAAAAGGAGCAACTAATTAAAATTATTATTGTCCAGCGGCGGATGATGACGTCCGAGTGCTGTTACGCAAACGATCTTTCCTCGTTGGAGAGGATAGACCTTTGTGACTCGTTCACAGATATTGAAATTAGCGATGCCTGAACCGAAGATGCTTGATGTAGGAGGAGAGAAAGAATCAGCGTGAAAGCAGCTTCGAGGGAGACGGTGCGAAAAGGATCGATAGTTTCATGCAAATAGATCCTTGTCGGGAATGAAATCTCTTTCCAAGCAGGCTAGCACGAGTTCCGAACTGCTGTCTCGTTCAGGCATTAAAGTAAAAATGCGGAGACAAGGGGTGGATTCGGAAACGGAAGTGGTGAATCAGGAAATTGTGACGGCACTCTTTCTAATGCTTGAGAATTTCACATAGGTTGGATATTTTTTTTATCTGATATTCGCTATATGTATAAGAACAGAATAATTTATATAAATTGTAATAGGATTCATTTAAAATTTCGTGCAAGTTCAGTTACAGTATCGTAGGAATATTATTTACAACATGTGCACCGTTGAAATTTTTATATTGTTAATAATCGTTTTAATTAAATAACGCGTAATTCGTGTACAATGTAAAATATATATTATATTATGCATATGTATTATATTGAAGGGAACATTAATCCTCTATTATTCATTCTACGTATTTTAATGGATAATTACAATTGTAGTACTACACACTCGAATGAAGTAAATCCATTATGCACACGTGACAATGTAAATGTTGCAAAACCATTCCTATAATAACTCGTGCAATATAGTGGTCCTCCAATATTCATTTTCCGTATTTATGCAATTGTAGCGTAACAACCAGGAAGGAACTTTTGACCCAAGGTTCTAAAAAGGTTAAACAATATACCTGAATGATTTATGATTTGCACAGTGGCCCGTACCTTTTATTTATGCTTTATCCGAACTTTCTGCACGCCATTCACGTTCAGATGTAGACGACGTTCCAGTACAATAATGTTCAAGTGTACTTATGTATTTAGCTGTAAGAAAGGAAAATGCGTCTCGTGACGTACCTCGTTCGTTTCCCATTGAATCCACGCAAATCGCGCGGAGCCCGCGGCGTTTTCGTGCTCCAAGCTCATTAACCCGTCACGAAAGGTAACTAAGCAAGAGAAAAGGGCGTAAAGATGAAGTCTTGTACAATGTGAAAAAGATAGGGATCCTTTTGTCGGAATATGCCGCTTGCACGACGGCCTGTAACCATAGTTAAACGAGAAAATTCGTTGTCAGTTGGGATCATGAAAACACTTTCTACGTTTAGACGAGACTATATATATTTCGCTTGAAATTTACATTCATTACACTCGAAGTGTATATCGTTCGATGTTTGTGCAATTTCGTAATTTAACTGTCTAATGCTCGGGTCTTTTTGAATTTCTCCGACCATTCGCTATACGAAACAAGACGTCACACGAAGCAATTGATGAAAAAGAAACGAGCACTAGGAATGAAAGGTAAAACTTATTTTTATGTAATACAATAAAATAGATTTCTTGACGGCGCACTAAAACTGTTGTCGTTTAAAGACCTCGATAAAAGGAAAAGTAATCGATCTTGAAAGTGATTCGAATCGAGCTGCTGCACAGACTAGAATTACGTCCGTGGCTGAGTTTCCACAGTCTGTGGTCACCTTTTCCACGTTTGTTGCCCACTCGAATTACCCACCTTCAACTCGTGTTACCTCGTCTCTCTCTAAATGAACCGGAATCGCTGTTACCGATGGTCGTGACCAATATCCGATTCCTCTCTTTTTATTGCCAATCGTTAAACTACAATTTCCCTCGTACCGTGTCAATTGTATTAGAAACATTTCCCCGGTAAACGAGGACCTATTGGTTCGATTAATTATTTCATTCGTCGTCACCGTGCCGTACTCGCAGAGATTTCCCACAGACTCTCGCAGCAAAGTTTTAAAAAGTTCAAGGTCCGCTTAACTTGCTTAAACGCTAATTCGAATAACCCCGCCGATATTTAAAATTGCACGCTCACGATCATTAAATAAACGAGCCTCGAAGTTCCCCGTGCATCAGGGAGGCAAAGAAAAGCTACCCGTGTACTGCGAGAAATCCTCTCGCCGCGACGCCGGAACGAAAGGATCCGTCGTGTAGCCTAGTAATTTTGCCGATACTCGATCGGCCACGGCAAACATCAATCTGCACCCGAGGGTCTCTCCAGCCTGATGGAGTATCCTGGTAGCAATCATGGCTGTCGCGGTTCCAAACTCTCTGGATAACTCGTGGACTTGTGCTTCTGTTAGCCTGGTCGCCTTAAAGGGAAGTCGTGTAAAGCAAGGGAGACGGTTCATTCGACTTCCAACAGTTGATTCGGTCGTCCCGTGGTCGAGATGCTCCTCGTGGCCTCCGACCCCCTTTGTGTCGACACCGCCACGAAATCTCACTACGAAGATACGCTCGATTAGGGACGATCTGGGTACAGGAAACGCGGCTCGCTTCGATTGCTCGGGCAGAGGGTAGACGCGAGTTCATCGGACAGAGAAATTCTAATTAGACCCCTTTGATTTGCGCGGAGGCAAGTAATTGGTGTGTTTGAATTGTCGGCGGGCTTCTTGGGCTCGCTTTAGAGGCGATTAATGTTTGCACGGGTGGCCAGGTGCTGGTGATAATGAATATAATTGGCAGGTAAGAGTTGGACGACGTATTGTTTTCTTGCTTGTGGATGAATTACTGGGGAATGATTGTTAATGAATTGGCATGCCGATGTTACGCGGTGAACTAATTGCAAGTAACTTAGAACTGCACTGTCAGGAGAAGTTCAATGAATACATTATTGTGACTAATTTATTGTGATACAGTGGAGAAGGTACACTTATCGGTGCATACCAAGAATGTGTACGTGGAACCGGCACAAATAGGTTGACCCGTTTCACCAGGAAGAACTTTTATCTAACACAGAACGGTAACTTAAATCTCCACGGAATATCGATAAAGTAGTTTCTGCAACGCGAGTACCAGGATCGAGCCTAAGTTCGCGAGCAGGTCGTCGATCCCGCGGATATTTCGAGGCGGCAGGTACGTCAGGTGCAGCTGCAACTGGCGTCGCAGTTGCCGGTCGTATGCGGTTGAAGATGCGCCGGCGTGCTTCCGTGATCCGATTGGGATTTATTATTCGAGTGGGCGCGTGCACACCTGTGCCTTTCCAACGATTGGCCAGGCCAGATAAAGCACGTTCCCACACGCTTCCGCGCGCTACACGACTCCCTTTTCTCGATCCTCGATCCGTCCGCTACAATAGTTCTATAATAGATCCGGCGGAATAGCGCGGGCCACATTTAAAATGCACAGAACGTTTTCAATTTCACCGCGCTCAATTAGTCTCCTCGCAACGAACACAACCAGAACGATAGATGCGCACATCTATCACCCTCGCAAATTCCCAGGAAATAATGGTGTGTCTTCGTGTGCGAGGCGCGTCACACACCGTGTACATCTTATCAGCGAAACGGCCGCGTCACAGGAGAAGAAAACGCGTCGCGTGACAGGACAGAAATTTCTCCTCTTCCGCGTGGTTTCGCAATCGTCCTCGTAATAAGAGTCAAACTCGCCTTTGTTCGCCGCGGGGAAGCGTTTTCCCCGCGTCACGTTCATCCTATAAATTCGAGAAAGCGGCGAGGGGAAAAAAAAAAAGAAGCGGCAACAGACAGCGGGCTATTCCTGGATGAAAAATCAGAAGACGGACGGGGGCCAGTCACGTTCGGGCAGCTGACTGAGGCGCCTGTCCGTTTCAACAGGAGAATCAGCGAGAGGTACGAGCGATGTTATCGGGATGACGGGGACGGTCCGGCGTAGTTCCAGGATAATTGAAAGTTATGATTGCTGCGTCAAGAGATCATTCTGCACGGCGGACGTGCGTATTTCAGCGGTAGCCTCTTAGCATTCGTGAGCGAAAGGTCAGTCGCTAATCTGATGCTAATGGAAACGGGTTCGAGCTACTTCCGTGGCGGTGGTTATGGTCGTTAGGATCGTTGTTTCAACGGGATCGTCTTGCGTGCGATTAACAGTCCACCCGCGGTGAAAATCGCGAGGAAGTGTCGACTCGGCACGATACGCAAAACATGGCATTCTGTCGAAAATGAATTGCATGCCTGTGGCTTAATACTTGGCCATTACTGGCGACGAAGGTACGAAAATTGGCACTGTTCTTTGCTAATGAAGGGAAAACGGCAACACGACAGGCACGATTTTCACTCGCTAACGGCCGCGTGTAGAGGTGTAGTTTATTTCGGTGTTTGCAGTTACCGACATGTCGCAATATTAATGAATTGAACTGCAAGAACATTCGATTCAACGGTTTCTCGAGCAAGTGAATACAATTACAAAATGATAAGAACCCTCTGTACCCCTGTATCGCAAAGAGTTATATCGAACATTGTCGTAATCAAAGGTAACTATTGCAGTTCTCATGATTGCCGCAATTATCGTTAATCCAATTGAGGTCCGGCGATGCTCATCGTCGATTAAGCGTATCGTTTTCGTTCGACTGTCAACGATTGGCAAACGCGCGAGCTTTATTCCATAATTATTCCCGCGCAGACAAACATCGTTACGCCGGTCACGAACCGAGCCGCGGCACCGTTATAAATTTCTGCGAAATTGGCCGCGATATTATTTGCGATTTACGGTCTCGTTGTTGAATACGGCTGCATATTAGCGCAATTGCTCGCGAGCGATTCGCGGTTCCGGCAAAATGCACCGCCTCTGTGCTGATACTCTTACGATCGGGCTCGGTTGAAAACCGGGCGGGTAATTATCTTTAAAGAACTCGAGAAGGCGAGCGCGACGAATTGTTTCGAAACGATTTCGAGTGGCACGAAGAGCCTTTCAATCGTTTCAATATCGCTATTTTATTCGCGAACTCTTGCGCAGCTGCTACTTAAAACACGAACAACTTTCTCCAAATCTCCTACAAACGTTGCTCTCCGGACCAGGCAAGTTCCACCGAATCGTCTTCGTTTACTTATCACCTTCAGTTTCATCGAACCGTTTTCATCACCGTCGCTAAAGAAATATTCAAGCAAGCAACGCGCCCGTATTATTAGAAAGAAAGAAGCCGCAATTAATCGCAATAACAGCGTCATCATCCGCGGATAATACTGGAAGACGCGTCGAACACTTGCCAATCTCGCAACCAATGACGTTCCCTCCCGGTGTCGACGACCTGATAATTCTGCGCCAACCTGGACAACAATAGCCCGATGGCAAAGATAATTGCATGTTTCTCGGATGCACGATGACGTTCGAACTCCTACGCGAGAATATTTTCCCCGATCCATAGCGTAAGCTCGTTTTTCTTCGACGAACGCCCAACCGCGCAGCTGCCGGGAGTAACTTCCGATTAGTGGCCGCAGGAATCAAATGGGTCCCGCGTGTGAAAGTAGACGAGTTAAATTAACCTGTCTTTCTTTCGCATTCTGCTTCAGATCTTGAATTAGTCACGCGTCGCTTGGTCACGATTTTATCGCCGCGAGTCAGAGATCGATGACACTGCTGCGCGTTCCGTTTTAAACTCGAGGGAAAATGATGGGCGGTGCATATTGCGAATGGAATTTCGTGGGCAGCAGAGTTTCCTTAAATATTCGTCTGTTTGGTTTGGGTAATAAGGGACGATAGGAAATCTTTTACACATTTCACGGTTTCGCTTATTTTATATTATTTGACGTTTTATGTTATCCCACGATTAAAAGGTGATGAAGCAATATTTTGCGACCGATTGATATTTCGGTTCAACATAACGGGTAGCGAATATAGGAAGGTATACAAGTTCTTTGGCGGTTAAAACAACCGAAGGAATAAAATCAAAGATCACGTCCTCCCTCGTAAAGCCATCGTTCGATGGACCAACTAATTACAACAGAGTATTGTTATGAGGGTGTGTCAGATTTGCGAGAGAGACAGACCGATGTCCGATTCGATTATTTATCGTGGCAATCATGTTGCAATTTATCGGTGTCGTCTGACAGATTCCGACCAAAACGAGGTCAGGGGACGTCCATGTCAATTTCCTCGGTGTTTCCACCGTGTGTTCGATAGGCGATTTGCAGTCCCTGTCACGATAAAGCTCCGCTGGTAAAAGCTGCGTGACTAAAGCTCGCGGGGATATCGTTTCATACGGATGATTCGGCGAGGATGCAACGACAGTTCACGCATACGATTCGAATCATGCAATTATTTTCTTATTTGGTGACAGATGTACGACACGCATCGGGCTTTCTACTTGATTCATTCATTTTTTATTTAACAACAGTCGAGTTCCTCGAGACAATTGTCCATATAATGCAGTATTGAATCATTGTTAGTTGACGTTCCTTGCAAGTTCTGCCGAAGTCCTCTGAAATTTATACAAACACCTTTACAGGTGCAACGAATTTGAGCCGTGGTAATGTGAATGCAGCATTACTTCACGCCCACGAATTGAAGTATCAATAAACGATGCACGATCCTGGAACTTGCACCAGACAAGGAGAACTGGTATATTTTGAACCGGCCCGATAATTATTTTACGAGATGAATAATAAACGATGAAAACTGAGACCAGAGACGGCTCCGTGTTCAAATGCCCCAACGTTTGCCCAACAAAATTTCAATTTTCCACGCTGTCAGTAACTTTAAAGCGCGAGAATATCCGAGATCCCGGTAAATTCGTTTCAGCGGCGCGTCTGAAAATAAAATAAAAATAAGAGAAGAAAAAAGAGATTCCTCGACGCGGGTGCCTCCGTAAGACGTTTAATTTACTCATTTGGCCGTGTAGCTAAATAATAAATCCCCGTGGCCAACAGCATGCCTGGGCTCGCTTGCGAAAGCTGATTACCCCTCGCGATAATCCACGAGGGCCGCTCCGTTGCCACCTGCAGCTCGTCTACCTTCGTCACCTCCGACTAGACACCCTTCTATAGGGGTTAACGAGGTCGGCCGCGAAACAACCCAGTCACCCTCGCCTTTCTCGTCGATCTCGTTTCCCTGCTGCGTCCTTTTTTCCTCTTTTCTTTCTTCTTCTTTTTTTTTTTTCGCCTCCGCGTGTGCCTCATGCATATTTAAATTGGCCGACCCGTGGAAATTTGTAGCCGGCTCGCCTCGTTACAACGACGTCCCCTGCACGTTGAATCGGCGTCGCTACGATCGAACAGCGAGAGACGGACTACGCGGGATTGATTGATGGAATGATTCTCGTTTGGATAATCATCGATTGATTTGGGACGAATAGCGGAAGCTTGTGTGCGGCTTTCTTAATATGATGCTTTATTGTATTTGAAATTCGGTGCCACGTTCCATTATTGCTGGACAACGCCGTCGTGGTGAATTGGTTGGAACACAGTGGATAGGTAAATTTTAGGAATTCAGGTGGTTATAGATTTAACGTGAGTACAACGAAGTTAATGGAAATTCAGACTTCGTTGAACGAGCAAGTGATATAGACGAAACCAACGAAACGTATTAAACTTATACCACCCCCCGACTGTTTCCCACCCCAGAAACGAAAGGCGAAAGAAGCTGGGAGGTTGATCTCGACCTGCCTGCCCGGAATTGGATGCCTAATTTTTATTGGTTCAACGAAGAAGTCGTGCTCCGGGACGTCGTGGAAAGTATCGATGCATCGTCAATACAGCAGGGAACGGGTAACCCCTTGCCGTCGGCGTTGCAGCATCGACGAGTGCTATCTTTCAGCGCGAAATGTGCGAGCGACGACGCCCGAGCCTCGACTCGCGTTGATCCGGATGGAATTTCATTTTCTACGGATTTGCCCGGCCCTTGCCGACTGTTAATTCGGAATTCAATTCCTCGAATTACGCTTTCGGCTGCACTTTTACACCGACACGCCTGGGAATCGCGTCAGGGCAAATCTTGTTATCTCGTAGCGCGACGCTCCTGTCCCGCTTTCCCTGCCAAATTGTACGTTCTCTTCGAAAAAGATATTTCTTCGATCAACCGTTCCCCTCTTGGAGGTTATTAAATTGATACACGATTATACCATTAATACTATCAACGGATGGCCGGTTGTTTAATTGAAAAAGCAAAATCCTGTGCGCAGGATTGGCCTTATAAATGTTCGCAATCTTGAAGCATAGAAGTCTAATTACTTCGGCTTTGCGCGGAACAAGCATTTCATCTATCAAGATGCTGTTGCCAAGTGGATAAGTAATTTCGTGGTCGATAAAGGGTTGAGCACAGTCAAAGCCGCCTCAGTGTTTGCTTAATTATTTCCGTTCGACGGTTCCTCCTTTCTCCAAGGGCTCGTCTGCCAACTTCCGGTCAACAGAATGAAGGATTCCGTGTGTAAGTTTCGCGTTTTCGCCAACCCTGTAATACTTGCGCCGTTAATTCGCGATTCCCCGTTCTATTTGCGCCCGTTCTATTCCACACTTTCCCCCGCGGTCGTCGATGAATAATTTATTTCCGTCGGTGAACGTCCGCGTCGGAAAACGTGCAACTTCCGAGTCGCGCGGAATCGTTGAACGGAAACCCTACGAACGCGGAAACGAAAAGCCAGATGTCGCGGAAACAGAAGCGAGAACGTTCGGGATCAGTTGCGACGATCGGTCGAACAACGAAAGAAGACACCGCGATGAGCGAGACTCAAACGACGTACCTGGCGAGGAGCCTCAATTCCATCTCTTTCCGGGCTTTAATCAACGATCGTTCGCGTAATCCTTGCAGAAACGAGAGAAGGGAGTCGCTGCCAGAAACCAACCGATCGGATCCATTCGGCCAGCTCGCCGAGAAAGAAAGCAAGAGGAGAGGAAAGAAAGGAAGGGGCTGGACGCAGAGCAAAGGGACACGAATAATCGGGCCGGTAATTCGAACGGAAATGTTTTCTTCGACTCCTCGCTTTTTTTTTTGACACCCTCTGGCTGGTGAGTTATGAACGAGGAAAAGTGGTTGGTCGATTGGGATATCTCGCCCATGCGTGACTGTGCTTCTCGCGAATTTAGAATGAGCGATGAGATGAGCCGAGGGTAGACACGCTGCACATCCCTCAGAAATAATTTCTTTGGATTACGGAGTGAAGTGGTGCTCGAATTTGAAAAACTTGCCTCGGGTTGCGGTAATACTAGTGTTACCATATTATAAAAAGATATTGTAAAAATAGATATCTTCAAGTCGCGAAGAAAATCGCCGCATTCCTAAATATTTCCAATCAGTTTCTAGGCATTCGTCGATTTGACTCCGTGCTGCAAGACATCGCGAATAATTGATTCACAAACGTGTTCGGGGGCGAGAATCGTTGGGTGGATCTTCTTCCAGATCCAAACAATGGGAATAAAGGAGACGAATCGTTTCAGACATCGTTTTGTAGCTTTTCAAGAAATATGCCCCGAATTTGCTTGATAAAACTCGGGAATACTCGCGATGCTTTTTTATCTGCGGTCCGCGTGGTGCATCCCGAACGCAATTATTCGCGAGCTCGCGAGTTTGCCACTTGCTTCTTATCCTGATGTATGCCCTCTACGCTAAACTTTTGCAAGACGGTGGGCGAATGCGAGACCAGCACTTTTATCGCCCCCTTCGTGTTTCCGCGAATGGACTCTCAGTGAACGTTTTATACGCTATATTTTATCTCGTTGCGCAAAAAGAATTCATAATAGTATTGACTTAAGTATTACGGAGACGTCTATTTACGGTCGAGAAAACAAGGTTTTACGAAATTTCGAGATATTCGAGATTACACTCTCGTGCAACAGTGTTGAATATTTTCATAAATTCTTTGAGATGTGCCAGTTAAATTAAATCACCCTTAACACAATAATTAATCAAGGGCTATTTATTAGAATCATTATAGTGAATCGATAAATATCGCGCACATTGGCTTGCGACCGGGCCTTCGATGGAAATCAGGTTACGTCGAAAGATGCGACAGGAAACAGCGGCTGGACAGATAATTAGTAACGGTGTTCCGAGTGCACGGAAATGGAATGTCAAGTCGGGAAATGTTTCCACAGTGCACGCGTTTCCCTCGACGAATTTGTTTAAACAAATAGGAATTTCCGATCGTTTGCTCTTGGCCACCGTTACCATTCGTCGCATTGCGTCGCTCATTTTGCCCACTGACGCCTCGTATTAAAACGTTATCGGGGATTTCTTTGCACCGGGAATGGCGACGCAGCCGAACTGGGCGACAGGGAATTAACGCGATAGAGTTAATTCAAAGGACGCGTAAAAAATCGTGCGAAGCAACGCGTTAATGAAATATGCACGTAGAATATTTGTTGCATTCAACTTCATTGTTCGACAAGGCCGAATTGTCCGAACAAGGTTGCAAAATATGAACAAAGACCGCTGCCTACGTGTGTAGGCGAAAAATATGAAAAGAAATTGGGTGGAATTGCTGGCGACAGCGTAACGTATTTTCATCGACGAATAAAATGAATATATCCGCAGTAAATCATTAAATCCTGCTGGAACAAAATCTCGCGAGGTGCTCCGAGAATAAATGAAACAAATAACGAGTTTCATTCCATCGCCGTTCGTTCGACTCTCATCTTGCAACAATATTTTCATATCATTCGATCAGTCCCGTATCATCGAACGACACGTTACAAAACAGGTATGCAAAAATTCGTGCAAAACGAAACGGGCGAGAAAAAAAAACTGTACAGAGGCCGTTCTTCCGTGCGAAGGTTTCCTCGTGGCGGTCGTCGACCCCGGTGGGTTGGTGGAACACGGCTTCCTCAAGTTCGGGCGTGTAAAATCGCGGCAGTTAAACCAAAAAGTTTACGCGCGATGGCTGTCGCGCCGGTGCTCGTACATTTGTCGAGTTAGTGGCGACTTGGAACGGAAATGAGAAAATTCCGTTCTCCGTCGAACGTGTGCGTCAACGCAACCGGTCGTTCCATTCTTCTCCGAAATTAAACTCCGTCGACCTTTCGCGCATTAAACAACCGGTCATCCGATTATCCTGACTACAATAGGACATTAAGCCAAAGGTTTCGTGGAAATTCGCGAGGACGCTCCAACTACGTATAGTTTCTTCATTTACCCCTTCTCTCAGTTACCGTTACACAATCTGTAATCTATAATTTTTTGATGAAAAGTACGCTCAGGGAAATATATTTCTTGCTAAGCACGATATGATAAGCACGAAAGCGTACGATTAGTCTGTCCGTCGAGAATCATCGCGCAGAGCGCCACTGATGTGCGCCACGCACGAGTTTCGTAGCGAGCTCGTACAAGGGGTGGTTATAAAAAAGGGGATGATTTGTCCGCGGAATTTGTAAAACGCTCCGTGGCGAATCAGCAAAATTTCAAGCACGAGATAGCGTGCGATCGGTGACTCGTTAAGCTAATAAAGTAGCACGACGAGGGGTAGCCTCTACATCCACCCCACTCGATAACCTAAATGCGATTGGCAAAAGGGCGGGGGAAAGAAGGAACCTTGAATCGGTGTAATCATCGTGACGCGGATGAATTTAAAATGAATTTCTTCATATTAGGGCGCAGCCCCAATGGCGCCTCCGTTTCTTTGGCAACAGACACCCCCGCTGCAACGATTTTATACTCTTGTCATTGCTGTTGGTCGAAGGGTGAGATACCCTTAGGGATATAAAGGGATTTCACGTGAGCCCTTTTGACAGACTGTGTTGCCAAATTGCCGAATGTTTTAAGGGGGCCGGAGGAATAACAAAATAGATTTCACGGCGTAATAAAAATAATAATGCGATGTGCGATTCAATTTGAAACAAATCGACAGTGGAGTTTGATTAGGGATTTTATTATGCTTGGGAATAGATTTGTTAAGAGAGACATTGTTGATAATTTTGACTTACTTTTAACCAAAGAATTTAACGATAAAATGTGGAATCTACGTTTAAGGTAAATATCAAGATGCGAGCTAGTACTTTCGAATAATATTGCAGTAAAGAAAACGTTCCATCGGTTCGGCAATCGAATTCTCTTGAAATTCGGCATCGCAATTTCTTTTGTGGTTAATTTTTAATTACTGACGTATATGGAACGTGACGGGCCGGTTGAATAATTCAATTTTTCGTCTACAATTTTGTATACGTAACTAAAGTATAATGCGCTAATTCAATACCTAAGAGAGCAAACCCAAGACGCCACGACAAGATAAACCTGCACTACAGTTTTAAAGACGATCTGCTACCGCTGTGTGTTTGCTGTACATATCTCGGGTTTACAAGAATACGTAATCCAAATAAAACGTCACGCACAAGTTTCATAAACGTCTTGAATGATCCTTGTGACACCTTCGCTTAGCTGCATTAACGTGCCTATTTTTAAAGCGATAACCAGGTTATCACCTGCAGTTTTACGGCCAAGTACACAAGCTATTTCAGATATCGCTGGCGTAAGAACACGTAAAAACTGTGGAAATGAAATGATTCTCGTCTCGTTTCCAGCTGTTTATTATTTCGCAAAGTTTAAATGCACAGGCGCTTCTCGGCAATTATTTTCCATCGCGTTTAAAAGTCAAAACTTACGATTAAAGGCAAATTAAGAACATCACAAGGACCACTGCCCTATGCAATCTGAAATCAAATTAACGGAACTCGTTTCCGCGGTTTAACGACCGAGCAATGTTAACGAAACATGTTATCATTGAAGTTCAAGGAACGTAACGTTGTTCCCAACTTATTGGAACATTCATCCCGGTTTCTCGCGTCGTTGGAAGCGCGTGATAATACCACGGTGGCCGCGTCGAAACGGCCGTGGAACAACCTCTCGTCGATGTGCACGCGTCGATATTACGTCTCGATCGGTCGCCAGGAATTTGCACACGCGATACGTGCCGCGAATCCATCGCGTGTATCGCCTCTCCGTTATCAGGCGATCCTCTCAGCCGAAGATCCTGTGATATCGCCGCTATCCGGTCCCGTTAATCGCACACATAAACGTTTCCTTGCTGTCAATAATGAAGCGGACGACGGGATAATTGAGGGTTAATTTACCCCATTTTCTTTGCTCACTCGTTTCATGTATCGTTGCGAACATTCTAGCAAACCATTCTAGCAAGCGATTCAAATCGAACACCAACGCGATACACCTGTCGTTGAACATTTGGAACCGCTCGTTATACAGAGATCATATCATCGATTGATAATTGTAAATGGACAATTTAAGGACACATCTGAACGAAGTTAATTACTCTCGGCCGCTGTAGTGTCACTCTCGAACGACGCCAGGCGGGTAACGGGCGATAAAACGATTCTCAAGAATGCCGCAGCTGCCTCGGCCAAATAAGCTACTTTAACCGAAAGGGCAGCGATACGATAGACATTCGAATTCTCGATTGCAATTCAAGAACATCGCGACAGGCCGAAACGGTGTCGTATAGAGAAATATATTGCGGCGTGAAATCGCGACGGGGTGGATAGGAGTTTCCACATTGGAAACCGGTCAACCATGCGGATCGAATGTCCGCTTCGATGGACGTGCGTAATTGAACGATGCAATGGCTGATCGAGGTGACATCCAGAGAGCGCGCGGGTTGCGCTTAAAATTCATTGCCTGCGTTCGGCCGAACCCCAGCGATTTCGACAAAATACATCTCGCCATGCTGTTGAGTCTTCCTTGAAAATACTGTGGCGATCCTTTACGTGATCCGTTTTCCATTTCTCACTTTCGTCTCGAAATAATCGGGCGTAATGCTTACGTGTGTGCGCGTAAAAACACGGGTCGAGAATTTATAAAATTTCCTGAAACTTGCATACAAGTGCTGCGTTAATTCAGGTTGAACCGAGAACTCGCGTAGTTGGAAAGGTAGCGTATAACGGAACGGTACAGGTAATGTATACACGCTCGCTGTTGATACGTTTAGATATCCATGTCAGAAGGTTGGAGAAATTTTATAAACTGGAAGTAACCGATATCGACAACAGAGTTTCCAGCTGGCTAAAGCACAGAGACACTGTTACAGCATAATTCTTTTTATAATGACAATTCGTTTAGCAACGAATAAATATAAGCGAGACGCTCGCGAAACAATAATTGCGATAAAACGATCCCTTCGTTCGAACGCGATCGAATGCAATCGCGCAGTTCAAACTTCAGAGAAAACTGTACGCCCTACTGAAAAAGAAACTGCCTTGATAGCGAACAAATGAACGGCATCGATAAAGGAGCGGAAACAATTCATGACGGTGCAGTCGGCGTTTCATTGTTTCCGCGAGATGCGCACCTGAAACCGTCGGAAGATAATTGGCCAGGTATCTATTCCTGTCAGTCCCGATCCATCTTCTTTACCAGGCCGTTCGTCACTGACTGTTCGCCGTTGTTGCTTCGTTTCGTTGCTCGGAAGCATCGGTGAAACACGAGGCCCCGCGCAACGATAAATGCATTGCCCCGTTGAAAGAAAACCGGCATCGAATGCGTTTACTTGCGCAACGCTAATGAATCGCGCAATAAACTTGTTTCGTCCGCGAACCGAAACAGAGGCCGGCTAATTAAAGCTTTTCCTTCTCGCGCAGACAAATATACTTGTCCGCGGTTTCGGAAGTTCTGCCGATTCGATAAACGAGTAATAAGCAGATTTTCGAAATGCCTCCTCGTTATCGAAGGGGTCTGGCGCGGCTATTGGATGCTGCGGCATTGTAAATTCTAGATAAATGATCGGGGGAACTTGGAAGCGTCGAGTTTCAAAGTTAAATTGAAGTTCGATGTATGAGCCTGGAATCTATTGGATCGCATTGTTTGGCTTCTGGGAGGGGCACGGGGGGGGGGGGCTTCAATTTGGATCCAATGCTTTGGAAGAGTGTCCCGATGTCGATATTATTTCGCCCGAGTGGTCTAGGTGGGATCCACTATTGGCGATAACAAGTTAACGCAAAACTCGGAGACCCGTATCGAGCTTTCGTATTTGTTAAACATTCTGCTACGTTGTCTCTCGTTCACCGACAAAAATTTCCGCCCCATATTAATTACCCTCGTCGTTACCCTCCCTTCTTCTCACGAAACCGGCACATTAGCGCGCCAACAGAATCTAATTCCCCATCATTTTTACCCCCGAAGAAACGAGATTCTGCCCGACCATCGGCAACACCGACCCATAAATCAGGCCAACTTTCCCCAAACTGCATTGTGTCCTAAGCAATGCCCGGCAACGGCTATTAATTAAAGCACATTAATCATTACAACGAACCCCGTGCCCATTATACTTTCTCGTGTACTAACGGTATCCAGCGGGCCGAACAGAATCCGACGCCCGAAAAATCGAAGAAAAGCCACGACGCGGTGCAGCGGTGGAGGATGGGGCGAGCGGTTAATGGACCACCCCTTCGGTGGTCAAGAACTGGCACCAATCAAACGGCCGTGAAAAGGGTGGACGATGGCGCGGCGCGAAAGTTAATCGCCCGCGAGGTGACGTTTGAAGAGGAAAACGGTGCACGCGAACGAAGGGAAATAGACGTTGGACGGCGAAGGGTAGGAGGGTTGATCGCATAAAATGGAAGTGCGAGCACGGGGGAGGGGGAAACGTGCCGCCGTGTACGAAAGTGCGAAAGAGACCGGGCCGCGGGGGAAAAGAGTGAGAGAGGGTGCGGGTGTCGCGAAGGGTGCGGAGAGAGAAGGAACCAGAGCGAGAGAAAGAGAGGGCGAGAAGGGGTGAAAGCTGCATTGCAGTACCCGACCCTGGCTAACAGAAGCGCCATCCATTGGTCCGTCCGTGTGATTCCGGGATCGTTCGGCAAGTAATTGGCCCTCCTTGAGGAAGAAAGAAACGCGATGGCAGACGTTTTCATGGTTTATAGAATCCGGCCGCTGTTGTTCAGGAGGGTAGAGGCGTGCAGGAGGTGTGCGGTTAACAGGTTGACTGTCGTTTGGGGTGAGATCGAAAAGGGGTCGCGGTTGAAAGGGGATTCCGCTGAGTGAGTCGTATGTAAATAATTTCAGGCCTCGAGTGTAATGGGAGGGTAATTGCGACTTGTTGTGCGACGTATTAGGGGTTGATTTGCCCGAGAATTGGGAGCGCGTTACGATGTTGAATGTGATTCCCAATTCGTTTATGGGCGGTGTAACGGATCACGGAATTGATCACGGGTTAACCCCCGCGTTTCAGGTGTTCTCTCTTTTAAGCGATTCAAGAAAAAATGTCCGGAGGTATTCGTCGAAGGAGTTGCCGATGAAACGAGCAACGCACGATACGTCTGGGCGAAGGATTTCAAATAAATAATACATCCGTTATGCGTTATGGATCTAGAGAAATATTCAACCCGGACAGCTTCAGTGTAACGATTATTTCAGCAGTCCACAAGGATTGATCGTGGACCGTGGTGCGGGGCTTTACTATGAAAAGTGGAGGGTGCATCGGCGCCTCCGTCGTCGTAGGCTTACGTAGGGCCCGTTACGTTTTCAGGGAAATTTATTCATTGCCGCGGACCGGAGAGACGCGGGCCAACCTTCTCCGGCCGGATGAGAGCGATTCTAATTTTCTCAAAGACGCGTCAAGGGTAGCGGGAAACTTTTTCCACCCTCTCGCCTTTCTCCCCTCTTTCCACTCGTCGCGGGGAGTTTCGACGCGAGCCTATAAAATATCTTATCGCGAACGTCCCGCGAAACCACGACTGCGCCCCCCCCCCTGACCCGCAAGAATAATTTGTATTCCCGACGTTCTTTTCCTCGTCGTATTAGCTTCCGTCATGAAATATTAAATTCCTCTCGAGATCGCCCCCTTTCTGCGTTTCCACGGGCGGGATCGCGCGGTCACGTTTGCCTCCCGAATACTCCCGCTTCTGGCAATAATGGTTTCGTCAATAACACTGTTATTGAACTGCGACTAGACGCTTCGTTGATACACAGAGGAAACGCTAAAAACAATCGCGCGTGTGCAAAGCATTTTTTCTTCGAAGTCTGAACGCTAGAGTAACGCAACGGACCTTCGAAAACCATATAGAGACGAGCCTTCTGGTTCCGGGGGCAAATGAAACGATGTTCGACGGTGTTATTCCATCCTTGTCGGAAAATTCCCGATGGCTTTCTTCGCGTTTGCAACTGCGAAACGGGCGCGCGTCCTTTCGCGCCGGCGAGATCTTCGCGAGTTCGCGAGATCACTGCGAACGGTTCTCCATTAATCAAAAGAATCCGCCGTTCTGCGAATATTACCCCGCTCCGAAAATTTCATTTATATCGGCAACCGTAATAATGTTGGGAGCTAGTACGACGCGGTGCCCCTCGTTTTTATTCCGATCCGCCCTGCTAATCTCGTCGCGGGTGGCCGTTAATCTCGACGAGTCGACGAAGATGTATCCCCGACGATCTGGAACGGTTTTCTAGTCGAGTTTCGGTATCAATTGACATCCCGCCGGTGAAACGGCGGGGAGCGCGAAGGTTTCGAAATTTTTCGGGGCCGGTGGAGGTTACTCGAAACGATAATCATTCGGTTCTCTGATAATTAAGCCGATTGGAGAAATCGGTGATCGTATAACGTTTCTTTCGCCGAAGGGTGCGTTCATTGATAAATATTAACGGCCTCGATTTTGTTTCTACATTCGATTCGGACAACTTAGTTCACCAGTATCAATTTTCAAGTTGTTATTCGCGTGTGAACCGAATCGAAAGTTCGCTGCAAGCCGACTATTTGCGCAAATATTTAACGAACAAATTGGCAACGCTTCGAACGAACCGTTCAACGACGAACACCCGCTGCACACTGAAGATAACCGTACGAAACAGCGAATGGAATTAATTCAATGCGCGCGTCAAACGGCTATCCGTCGCGTCCCATTGAAAGCTAATCCTCTGTCAGGAGTAATCGAATTCGAACGGTTTAGCAGGAGATTTTCAACAGTGGACGGCGTGCACATTGTCCGAATAAAATGAATCCAGCGTTCCCGAAACGTCGAACCCGCTGCTCCGTCGTTCTTAAAATCGAGCTGCGAATTACACGCGCAGTACTGCGTTCGAATTTCGCGGACAAAGGACAGTCCCGATACCGCGGAACGTAAATTTAATTTGCCAGACAGCGTTATCGGCCGACGATGCGAGAACTTCGGCGCGGCGGAAACCCGGCCTCGAATTCGAGCGGTCCGCAGCTTCCGCTTAATCGGCAGAACCCCGGCTCGACATCACCCTATCGACCACCCGTAGGAATACACCGCCGGGGTGGTCTGAATGGCCTTCACAATTTAATCGAACAGAGGTCGACCGAGTTTAAATCGAAGCCCGTCGTATCTCGTTCCCCGCCCCTCGTGACCCGTCGCCATTCCAGCCTTCCAGCTTTACACCTTTTTCCCGATGATTAAAAACCTCTTTCCACCTTCTGCGGTCACCCAGCTGCCTTTGCCTCTCCTTTTCTTCGCGCTCTTCCTATTTAGGGATGCGCGCATTACGCTCTTCGCTATGGCGAATTAAATGTTACCTGATTGAACATTCTCTGAACGAGGTGACTGTAACTTTACAGTTTTCGCCAATATCTCTTCTCGCTAAAGTGTATGTACTTTACGGGAATGAGTTTTCTTCGTTTCGAATTATAATGGATTAAATATCGATTGCAGCAAATGTTGCGTACAATCGCGAATTTGTTTGCATAATTACTGCAACTAAGTAGCTCGTGTTTTTTTTTTTTTAATTCTTCCCCGTGTTCGATGTTTCCATATTTTTTTCCTCTGCCATTTCTATTCCTCCTTGGATCGTCCGCCTTTTCAGCCGGTTCGTCCCTCGTTCTCCGCTACCCAGAAGTGGCTGCTCGTTAGGAATTCATCCGAAAGAGCCGCTCTCCTCCTCTGGCCAGAGATGAGACCGGGATTCAATTTATTATTCGCGGGGATCATCCCCCACGAATAATATCGAGGAAACTAAGAGTGGAGATTCGGTGTGGCGTAAGTTAAGGAGAAGAAAGAGGAACGGCAGGGAAATTGCAGCGGCGGAAAAAGTAATAAATAGAAAGTTCAGGCAGAGATCCGAGAAATGGAACGTGTGGAAATTAGATGATTCCCGATGGTCGTTTTCCTTCAATTAAACTAATCAAGCCGTGTCTCGTTATGTGGCCGCCGCACTTTCTTCCTATCGAGGAACAAGAATTCGTCTCCCTTCTATCTCTCGACGAATTAAAGAGTTGCGTGTACCGGGAAGGCGAAATAATACGTCTGACTTCGAAATATTGTTCTTTGATCAAAGTGACGTAGCTCAAAGAATCCTGCGAACGTGTTACGAAATATCTTAATCGCACAAGAGCCCCCGGCGATCGAATTAGAAGAGCTCAAGATTTTTCATATTTTCGGTAAACTTGAAAGCACCGTGCGAACAACAATTTTTATTCTCGAATCTGTTTCAAATTGTGTTCAACTCGTGTCGAACGGCACTCAAATTATAAGCTCGCCTCGCCTCTGGCTTCCTAATTGTCGCAGTTGCAACGCGTTTTTCGTTATCCTTTTGCTTCTTCGGGATGAAATAAGAATACACGAATGACTGACCATTTGGCAGATTCCACGTACATAACAAGCCGAAACCCTTTTCAAGGGAAACGTTGTTTCTACGTCGCACAAAAGTACAAGCCCCGTTACACTAAACTTATAATATCGTCCATTCCCGTACAGTCGACCGAGTATTTGGCAACGATTAATTTGTTCGGCCACCAAAATCATATTTTTCCTCACCTCGCAACTCCACTGCCAAGAGGTACGCATTCCAGCGGCAACGAGAAAGAGCAACGCAGCACAACGAATGCTTTCTCGCGTCTGGTAACCCCTCGCCGCGCAAACGCCCGTTCCATCGAGCCAAGCGGAATGGCAGGCACAAAGGGCGAGATATGATAAGGGACTTCGTAGTCTATCCAACGGGAATCTCGCGGGCCGATGACCCGCGTGGAATTCCGCAAGCCCGTGGCCACGAATTCGCAAATGGAGGCGCGTGTAAACGCGCACCACGAAGATATTCGGATCGGAACGGTGAAACAAAGCATCTGGGTCAGCGGTGGATATTGTTAATCCGTGGCCGGCTGAACGGTGATTAACGTCGACGTCTGCCGGCCGATTCGCACGCGAGCTGCTTGCACGGATTTCGAAGTTTCGCCACGAGGATTCCCCGGTGGCCTCCGTTGAATTATGCCCCCGTTCCGGACACGGCGTTACGGGGGCCAGGCCAGATCGATGCAGCCCTCTGTTTACATTCGCCTCGCGCCTCCTGCAAACGGCAGAGCGTACACGGCCCCGTGAATGGAGGATCGCCGCGAATTTTTCGATTATTTATTTGCGCTCGGTCGCCCCGAAAATAGCGTCGTCCGCGTTTCGAGAAATTTCCACCTGCAACGGCCATAACGAGCGATCATACGTTTTATACGAGATTAATGCGGCATGTATTTATGATCGACATTTATTATTTTCCATCGATTTCTTGGTTAATGCAAAGGATTCACTGCCGGGTAACACGAAGCCACCGGTTAACACAGCCATGGTGTTTCATAACGAGGATGATATTAAATCTGTTACATGATATTGCCCAATAATATTTCCCTCTTAATTAACAATTTGCTAAACTGTATGGACGCTCCATCGCGTTTGAATTGGAATCGAAACGCGCCCCATGGAACGCGCAACTTTCGCCCCGCAATTTCTGCCTCGACGTCCGGGTCCACGCTAACGGCTAGGCGCTCGGAAAACGCGAGGGTACCGGCGAGAAAGTCGCGAACAATGCGGCGTGGACACGCGAATCCTCCTCGTGAACAGGGCCGAACGACGGCCCGGACGAAAGTAATGTCTGTAACGCGGTCACCGTGCCGGGGACACGTCGAAAACGCCGTCTCGATTATCTGGCGAGGCGATCGTTCCATCGGGATCGGGGAACGAACGTTCGATCCTCCTCCGGGCGTCGAATTTCCTCGGGAAAGAGTTATCGCGCGAATCTTTCGGGAAGTTGTTGAGATTCTCGTTTCCGCTCTTTCCTTTCTCCCATCCTCCGCGTTTGTTTTGTGCAGCGGTCGGGGCGGAAGAAGAAGACGGGGCTGGATTCTTTCGAGATTGTTCCTGCAGCGGGAATTCGACTGAGCGAAGGGAGAACGGGGCGCGATCTGCGGATCGTGATAACATTGGTCCTCCGATGCTAATTGGCCGTGAACATCTTCCGTAATATATATCGCCAGACAACCGGCTGAATAACGAGCAACAAAATTCCGATAAATCGCGAAACCTATTCGAAACTCCCCCGTCGACAACATTAAACATACCCCTCCGGTTTCGCAGCATCGCTGCATATCCGACGCAACCCCCGCTTTCGATCAGAGAAATATCGCGTACTGCAATTTCGATCGGTTCATAGCTCGTATCCGACTCGCTGGAATTGCGTCGCAGTCTGGATAGTTAGGTCAGGTGCAACGAAGAAGGCTGGCAACGAGGGCCGCGCAGGGGGCAGAGAGAGGCCCTTTGAGAGCAACTCGATTCGAAGTAATTTAGTGGCCCGGCCCTAACTTGCCGAGTGACGGTGCCTGGAAGTTTCCAGCATTGACGAGAATGAAAACCCCCTCTTCGCCTGCGGCCACGAAAGGCGACATTAATCTATTCCGCATTGGCGATGATGAATTTCTCCGGGCCAACCCCCTCCACCCCGCCGTTAGAAAGCTCCCGGCTGCATAAGCTGTTCCGCGTAAACGGCGAGATTGCATTTGGACGCGGCGAAAAATTAATTACCCCCTTTTTGCGGCCGCTGCTTTTCCACCGGGAATGCTCGATTGCGCGGGGTTACCGAGAGAAAAAAGAAAGGCATTGCTGGATAAATATAATCTTGAACGGAGCCGCGATTCCCTTTCGTTCTCGATTGTTCGTTGTATAAGCTTGTCGTTTGTCCGCGCGTTATATTTTATGGGTTTCAACCCTCTTGTTATGGACGTTCTGCGGGACAGTGTTACGGCCCATTTATTTGTATAATCTAATTTATATTAGGTAATGAAACAGAGTATCCAAGTGTTCACATTTTTATATTCGATGGTCACGGAGCGAAAAGGTGGGAGCGAATTGGTAAATTATTTATTGAAGAATCGAAAGTCTTGTATATCAAAGTTGCTTGAAAATCACGGAAATGATTCAAATCATTCTCAACGCTTAACGAATTCGAGGATCCCCTCCAAAGCTGCCGCGCCATGGCAAATTCGCGTCAGCATAAATCTCCTTGTTCACGGACAGTCGAATCGTATATCCGCTTTTCCGAAGCGCCGTTTCGCGTGACTTTGATTTTAATTAAACTTCTCCCGGAAACTCGTCGAAGACTCTACCGGAAAGTGATCAGGTCGGGAATACTCTCGCGGCTCTCGCGACACTACAACGAATACCGTTCACGTGGCACAGAGGATGAGAGAGAGAGAGAGAGGCGTCGCACCTGCAGCCGGTGACAAGTCCGCTCGCAATAAGTCTGTTGCACGAAGAGAATAAACTTTCGACCGACTCGGAATCCGCTCGTCCGCTTCGTTTCCTTTACAGCCGTGTTGCGTGTTCGACAGCTCTTCGATCTTGCGTCGCTGGAAATTCACGCAGAGGAGTTTCCAGCCGAGGGCAGTTCTCGTTTCGTTCGTGCCGCTCAGGTACCGTGAATACTCGTGTCGATCGATAAAATGATCCCTCCCATTTCTTCTTTTTTTTTTTTTTTGGCCGAGGTTCGGATATATGGGGTCGTGAAGAGTTGATACATTCGACGAGAGGTACATTTTACCTGGTTTTTCTTTCGTAAGACCGGGCACGCGATAGTATAAGTGACTGCTTGGTGATAAGAATATTATTCGAAGGATGCGATATTAAAAAATTAAAAAAGAGTAGTCAATTATTTGTAATAGCCGATTTTTTTTTATCAGAGAACAAAATTACGATTGCATCCAAGTTGCGGAATGAAAAGGTTTCGAACAAAGAAAGAGTTGCATCTTCTGCTCGTTCGATCGACAGCGTAGTGACCCAGTGATTCCGGATGAAATTATCTGCCCGATGCTTCCTGGCTACTTTCGTTTGTCCCCCAACAAACGAGCCTGCGAGGTGGGGGTGCATTTTTCTTTTATAGACAACTTTTGGACCGCCTTTTTCAAGCTGGCAACTCGCTGGGAATTAATTGGAACGAGGTCGCGTCGACGCGCACATTCTCGACGCTTATTTTTCCACGGATCTTCGTGACGGTCGTCTGCTCGCGAATTTAAGCGCCGCTTGGCAATCAGAAACGTACGAGATCGCGATAAATAATTTCGCGAACAGTTCCGACGCGTCGACGTTCTCATTTACAAACGGGAGGAATGCTCCCCGTTGTTCGCTTTACCGAATACAGCCCTCGAATCTCTCAAAAACGAACAGAACTCTTCCGTTCCCCACTTAAGCGTGTCCAAAAGAAACAACGCAACCCCGTCCACGCAAAGTTCCAAGCAAGGCGAACACAGATACTCGCAACAAACGGCGCCCTCATCGCCCCCACAATTTCCGACCAGACCGGCAAATTCGTTATCCGAATAAAGTCCAAGAGATGCTGTGCGTGCCCCCGGTCCGTGGCCGCGTCGATTATTTAAAGGGTTGCTTTGATTACAATCCGGCGAATGGTGGCGGAAAGGAGCGTGGAACGGGTTGGCAGTATCTCGATGGCCGGATTAAGAGGACTCCGCGCGTTAATCCGCGCGGGAGCCGTTTGCGGGGTCCGCTTGGGGCGAAACTTGCCGATATCCAGTGGCAAGGAACGGCTGAGAACTTAAGCCAACTTTCATTTAAGCGGCGGGCACCACTCGTCAGTGGTGCCGATACCGGATCTATCTCTGTCGGCACGTCGTTCCTTGCAGGCAGGCACTCTCGCGATCATAGAAATGAGCGGCCGTGTAACGATCGTCCCGATTATCGATTGCTCGGCGAAGAGATGAATTCCTTTGATGTCGCGGACGATGTTGCACAGCGATGCCTGGCGGTGCCCAATTTCATAATTGAACATAATAATAAAATGTAGCACGGAATTCTAGTAAATCGTGACGTGGCGTAAAGAATACTGTTAGATTACCGTCAGATTCTGCACAATTTGATGGCGAAATTAAACGATTAAACGGTTATTTATTATTATATAAGCGATCTCCAACGTATGTGTGGAATTATTAAGAAGAATTGTTATTATTAGTAAGACATACGGCAATTCTTAATTGCAGTTTTCCTACCTGTCCGTCCTTTCGAGCGAACTCTGCGCGTATTAGCAAAAAATCCCCTGCAAGTCACGTACAGTTATCGCGAACGCATCGGTTACACGATGCTCGAGGCTCCTTTTAAATGGAGCGTAACACGCTGGACAATTTAACAGAGAGAGGGTAAATATAACCGGCGAAGAAGGGTAGAAAAATGGCGGCCTCGGATTTAAATAACGACCAAGATTGACGATCTCGCCGTTGCTGTCCTTTTTGTTTCCTCGTGAGCAGCGTGGGCAATGTTTCACGATGCAGCTAGAATGCACCAACGACGCCGGAGTTTTCGAATTTTCGTCAAGGAAGAGAGCGATTGGAAAAGCTTTTCCTTTTGACCGACAAGGGAAACCCCGTTCGCAAAGTATTTTACGTCACATGTAATATGCTATGTCATAAAAATATAGATTCCTGTATTGTCCGCGAGTAGAGTTACTGGATTAAACAAAATTAAATGTAGACTTTGGAAAATGTTCCGAACATATTTATCTTCCGCTGAAGGTGAACAATTCTCCCAACATTCGAATGAATAGAAAATGTTTCATTTGCAGGAGCGGCACGAATGCATTATGATAAAGTAATAATATTTCAAGTCAAAAATGCATATTCTCGTTTACAGAGCGGAGCCCTGCAGATCATTTTCATGAAAACTGTTTAGTTTGAGGGTAAAATTTATTTCATCTGCGTTGAGCAAACGAACCGCCGTCAAAATATTGTGCGGCCGAAGGCAGTTTCGCCCCGCAAATATTTGCCACAGCAGGTGCACCAAGTTTCTTCGATCGGTCGGGAAGCTTACCAACGCTGTGAAACATAAAAAAAAAAAATAGTCAGAAATTTATTACAGAAATGCACTCCCCGTGCAATTCCTCCATCAGTCTTTAGAATATGATATCGATAACCCAGCCCTTCCCCTCCGAACGGCGCGGCCCTTTCACGATAACTTTAGAAACGCCATCAACTCGTTTCATAATATTTCTGAAAGCACGAGTATCGACTGCGTGAATCTGGGTTAAACCTAGGTTCGATTCGTGTTGGCCAACTGGAACGTTGTGTTGCACGTGGACTAAGAATA
The DNA here is from genome assembly GCA_963667235.1 of Nomada lathburiana. NCBI lineage: Eukaryota > Metazoa > Arthropoda > Insecta > Hymenoptera > Apidae > Nomada > Nomada lathburiana. The sequence continues at coordinate 5,723,209 of OY763904.1, forward strand.
AGTCCCATCGTTCAAATAAATCCTATTCAAACGTAATTCAGCTTCACCCAAGGGTGGAATTAATTATACGAGACTTGAAATACAAAAGTACACCATTTAAATATTCCACGTATAATTTAAATACAATTGAAATGTTTGCGTAGCGGTATCGTAATACATTTAAATGTAATTTAAATATTCAATGTTGTTCGATTCATTTTGTTCCCCCTTAATTACCAGCAATCCAACAGACTTTTCTAAATATCATACTACGGGTTTACGTGTTTCGTTTGTACAAAGACCTGTTCGCGAACGTTATCCTACGAACAATCCGTAACAATCATTCGCTACCATTCAGCGTAATCTAATATATTCTTGCTTAACATAAAATTGACGGATCAGTCAGCGGACAGATTGTCCGGACAATAAAACGCCCCACCCGAGCCCTGTTCCCACATTAGGTTCATGCTAAATCTTCCGCGCGCCGCGCATCATTCAGCATCGAACCCGTATCGTCAATTTCCCCCTTCGCAAAAGAAAAAAAGAAAAAAAAAAAATTGATCGTGCAAACAGATGGTGACCATAAACTGTCGGCTCAATGGAGATCGGAAAGGGAAAAGAAAAAAAAAAAAAGTAGGGTGGAAGAAACGCATGGCAACGACATTCCAGCTTTTCCCACCCTAGATTTCTCGTTTCTACTCGCGCGGAACACGCCGCCCTTTAGCTGAACAACCGAGCCACTCTTCTATTTTTCCATTTGCATAGCTTAAGCGATTTGCCCCTCCATTTTTCCATTTACATAGCTTAAACGACCTGTCCTTCTATTTTTCCACCGACCGTCCAACTTTCTCGCGACGAAATTCGATTCCTCCCCTTCCCCTCCCGTACCTCCGCCCCCCCTGTTTCCTCCTCGTTCCCCTCTGCTTTTCACTCGCGACGAACTCTCGTGAAAGTGAAATAGCAGGAAACGCGACCGCCGCGCGAAGAATGCGACTCGGGTGAAGAGGAGCGACGGAAAACTCGCGAAAATCAATACGTCTGAGCCGCGGCGGAAACTATTTCCGCGGGCTTTCTTTGCCGCGACAAATAACTCCACTTTTCAGGAGACGGGCATTGTGACCGGGATATATCGTAACTCCGTTTGCAACTGGGACAGTTCCGCCCCTATCTCCCAGCGGGTCGTCGCGGAGAATTCACCCCCGCTACGAGTTAGCAACCCGTTTCGCGATGAAACGCGTTTCGTTAACGACGACGCTTTTTCGTTCGTTATTTGCCAACAGGCTGCGACGCGATGGAAATTTGAGGCACAGTCAATTCACATTTGCGATAATCTATGCCGCAAATGTCGTTGGGCTAGTAAAGTCGATGTCCGTGTCCGAAAATATTTCTGCCGGGATTGCTCGACTAATATCGACGAACGCGATGGCTGTTTCTGTTCTTCGTTTGCGTTATGACACTGGTTACTCTGTTCCATTCGTTCGTCGTTACAAACTCTTGATACAGTCAACGGACCCGGGCAATTCGACATTTCAAATTCGCGGAAAGCCCGCCGCACGGATTCGTTCATTGAAGATACCATTAATCGGGCAGCGACATTCGAAACATTACGGGATACGATACGATTTTAACCGGACCCCTTCTCGTAGCACAGAGAGCGATATCTTAAACTGCTCCAGCGTGATTTTAATCCTCGAATTAATCGACGCGATTCAACTTCAATCCAAAGTCATCCCCCATAATCACCGGGTCGAAAGGATCCACGTCGGTGTCCTGTAGTTAATCCTGCCGTCCCATTCGCAACTCGCGATCGGTTCGGTGCCCCCGAATCGAATCGATCGCGGTTGATATCTCGCCACTCGATACTGGTAACCGGTAGCAGCTAGTCGCCTTCGTCGAACGATCGTCGCGGAGGAGCAAGGAGTGTCGGAGCGCGCAGTTACCGAATACAGGTCACAGCGCCTCGTCAATAACGGCGCGCTACGTCGACGCGGCATCGCCGACGACGACAACAAGGGCAGCCTCGCGAGGAAGCCCTTAAGAACGAACCAACTACGGGAGATAGCGCCACGCTGCGACAATGGAACCACTGACACGGTTCCGGGACTGCCGATGCACGCGACCAACCCTTTCTCTGGCACTTCGTGTAGCTCCGGGTTCTATTTTTTTTTTTTTTTTTTAATTAAGTAGCGATTTGTGCCGCCGGCGACGACGACGGAGATTGGATTGCTCGGGGTCTTAGGAAACGGTAGAATAATTCCTGACGTTGCATATGGCATTTTTCATTAACCCTTTTCTCGATCGTTCAGGCAGGTCGGCCGTTTCCTCGTTTCTGTTGTTTGGACTGAATGGGGTGAAATTTCAGTTACGTCGCTGAGTAAGGGTGGCAAATTGATCGGTAGTCTTGATATGCGGGTTAGGTCGGAATTGGTCTACTGTTTATGGAGAATATCATTATATTGCTAGCAATGTGGGAATTAAAATAGGGGATCTGTCTTTTGTACAGTCTTTGTATTATTATTCAGATGTCTAGTACTTGTGCACCGATAGCTGCAACAATAATTCACGCTGCAACATTTCCTTATGCCCTCGTTTCGTTTTAATGGCTAATTGTTTTTGTTGTATTAAATAGTTCCGCCAGTGCTCGTCAATAAATCGATTCTCGAGAATTAATAAATGATCGCGCTCATTTGCACTCCACCCGTTACTGTATTGTGCTATAGGTTTCCCCTAAAATGTCACCATCGCTTTGGCAATAATTATTATTATTCTGCCAAACAGGCCCTCAAGAATCAAGAGGCACCCCAAGTCGCGCCACTCGAACCATTAAAATTCGTCTGTCGGCTCATCAACCCCTTCCCAACCTTTAACTTCCTTCGAATACCCGTCACTGCCACCCTTATGGCCGTGACAGTGGCTGGTTGGATTTATTTACGGGTCGTTAACGTTGATGCTTTTCGCGAATCGACCCCTTAATGGCCCTTTACGGTTTACTCGTGGAATTATTGATTCACGACAAGATCTTATGGCATTGGATACCCTCGTTCGGGGCCCTTGCGGTTCGTAGATGTGATTCGCCTCCAGAAGAGGGTTGTTTCGGGACAATTTCATTGTCTGCGCAAAGTAGGCCGCTTCTTGGGTGAACGATTTCCGAAACGACGTATGAATAGAATGGTGACAGATAACTGTAAATGGAATGACAAATTTCGCAAGCCGTGCATTCTTTTCTATTATCCAACCCAATTCTCCCGTAAAACACGCCAATCAATTTATCGCTGTCAATTAGTCCCCAAAGCTCCCACGCATCTGTCTACACGCCGTTGTCCTGTTTCCAGAAAGCTCCGCAGTTTAAATTACACAACGAAACAACATACCCTGTCGCGCTGACGTCTCTGAAACTAAAAACATCTCATATAGAACGAAAGCTCTCTCTCCATCCCCTTGAGCATTCAACATTTCCACTTCACCCTTTCGCAACCCTTATTTCATTGAAATCAACGCGTTCGCTCGCTTCAGTCACCCGACCAACTTGGTCCCGCTAAACAATGCAAGAAGCGACAATCACTAGAACGAAACAATGCATCGATGCCACCAACACATTCCCCTGCACACGCCCAACCAATCTTCCAAATCCACCCCACCCACCCCCCTCCACAACAAAACTCCCGCCCCACTGGTCGTCTGAGATCCATCTGTCGTTCCATCGCGCCCTCGAACTTCAAACAAAATCTATCCACCAGTGTCCACAAGATTCAAATTTTCCCCGTCCGAGAGGTCCTATTTCTCTTCCAAATCAGTCGGGAGTACATCGTTTTCCCATTAAACGAAGTCACAAGGTGCACCGTCGGGCGAGAACCGAGGAGGGGGAAGAAAGCGAGAAAGTGGCGCCGGTGTTTTCCCTCTTATGCAAAGCTGGCCACTTCTTGCCCCTCGTTGTCGATCCGTGCAACGGGGCTGACGCAGCCGGCGGCCGCGCCTGAAAGGGGGATGAAAAACCGGAGTGGTGGCTGCAGGATCACGTGGGTGTTCGCCCACCTACGCTATCGTCAGCCATCTTGCCAGTTTAAAGGCTTCCCGGGGCTCCGGGCAAGGATAACCGGAACTGGCCGCCTTGTTTGCCCTGTCGTCCGGGTTAAAAAGAGGCGTTCAGTTTTAATGGGATGGAAGAAGTGGCCTTCTGTGTTGCATGCAGGGCTTTGATACTATTTTCGCGGAGGGGTTGTGGGGGGGGGGGGCGCAGGGGAATCGTATGTAAGTGGACGGGACACGAGTTTCTAGAACGGGACGTTGTTTGCGGAATGGTTTCATGTCGAAGAATGTTTGGGCTTGAACAGTATTCTGTTGTCGAGGGGAATATTTTCAATTCAAGGTGGTCCTTCTATTTTTGGGGAAGTCGGGTGTGCAGTACGATTGGTGTAACGTTGCGAGGATAATTTGTGGCGATCGAACGAGTACTTATTAATCACGAATTGGTCGGTGAAAATGTGTAATCGGTAACAAATTTGGCGACTGATTATTTTATCCGGTCAATTTGTATTCCCGATCGGCCAAGGGCACGATCGTTCAATTATTTCACTGTTGCAATACAATGTCGCAACTATGTTATTGCATGACAAATTGAAAATTGATTGAAGAAAATAATTCAATTTCGGATATTCAATATGGGCGTGATTAACTTCGATTTACCGAAGAAAAGTGTTCAATATCGTGAAGCTTGATGAGACGCCCGGGGGGGGGGGGGGGGGCGACAAAATAAACGGAGGTACTGAAAAATCGAACGAAGAATCCTTAAAGGATAACATCGCACCTATGAAACCGATTTCAACCTCGCCGGAACTTCGTCTCGCAATCACCGTGAACGAATTTCGAATAGGGAGCTCGATATCGCGAAATGCTGGTATCGCGCGGCTCCTTCTTTTCGCCTAAGTAAACGTCTCGCAAGGATCGCGGTCTCTGATCGTTGAATTATGAATGAGAGTAAATTGAACGGATCTTTGCCGTGCTTTCTGCCGCGAAAGAATGTGGGCTTTGTCGCCCGCTTCAGAAGAACACGGCTATCCGAAGCGAAATCCGTCGTCGCGTGAACAGTTTATAGATTGAAAATAGTTTAAATCGCCCGAAATAATGACAGAAAGTGTTGTACAATTTTGGGTACGACCCGTCCCCCGCATCACCGTTACGCAGCGACCACTTTTTCCACGGAGAGTGGTTTCACGAATTTGCCCTCCACTATTTGTCGTCGCCAGACAAACGCGCCACTGGGATACTCAGCGCCGGCAATATTTTCTTCCCCCTGTGGCTCCTTCGTGCCTTTCGCTTCTTTCCTCGCCGCAGAAACGTCCCGTTTGGACGGTGGTTGGAGGACAGCGCGAAGCGTTCAGTGCATGGGCCAAGCGACGCGCTCGACGCAGTCTCATATTTTACGACTGTTTAAGGTGTTCTGCGAGCCGTAACTTAGAATTTGCCGGTTCTAACTCACGCTGTCCTCTCCTGATGTCTGCGAGCTTCCAGCGGAGTCACTTCCGGCTCGTGATTTCTTCCGCGGTTCTTTGAACCCGCGCCCCTGTGTGCCGCGAAACACTCGACGGTTCCATTTCGTTCCTCGACGAAGGGCATAATTTCGACCGAGTTGTTCGGAGCGTTTTCGTTACAAAAATGATTAAGAATTGTCGCCGTAAGGTAATCAAATTGCAGCTATGTTTCGCGCTTATTATTTCGCAATAGGCCTTCGATTGGCAACCCTTAACGGAGCCTCGGAGAAATGTCACCGAAGAAGAAATCGGGAATATTTATTCAGCGCCGAACAATCGAGTGGCATTTCCAAGCCGCCCTCCTTGATTTAACAAAGGGAAAGATTATGCTGAACCCTTCTCGCAGAGTCAAAGGATTTAACCAATCTTCAAAGGTATCCTAGAAAACCGCGTCAAAGGAATATCTGAAGTTTCTCCATATCATAATCCCAACGCAAACGGCAGTCCCCTTTCCCCTTGACTTTTCATTCAGCCCGATCTCGCGATGCCTCGTAGCATCATCTTTGTTCCCCCGACGAATCTTCGCAGCCGGGCAGATTCGAGGCTCGGTCGTGGAGGAAATAGCTCGGCCTTGACCTTTAACCGCCATCTCACGTTCTCGCTCTTAAAGGTGTCCGCGGGTAGCGCAAACCAGCGAGAGAGAGAGAGAGAGAGATAGAGAGATGGGGGGGGGGCACAGTGAGGTAAGGGGAAAAGGGTGCAACCCCGTTTATCGATTCGAGCACAGCGTGAACTGGCCCCTTTTTTCTGGAAGCGCCGATTTTTAAACATCTATCCAAAGGTGGCAAGGTCGTCGTCGACGATCAGACAAACAGGAATGTGTGTCACGCGAACGACCTTCGCCATGGAATTTCACCCCCCTCCAGCCGAACAGTGATCTGACGCGACTTGAAACATCCACCCCCCGTGGATACCGCGATTTTCAACCGTTTGTAATTTTCCGTTTTTACCCTGGCGGATATTGGAACAGCGCATGTCGACGTCACTGAAATGGAACGTCTCCTTGGCCACGCTTGGACACACTTTCACCGGCTTCTTTTAGGGGAGCTCGCGAAGGTCGGGGGTTAAGGTAGTTGGTATATTTTTAGATCAAGTGTTTAGCAAATTCCGATGAGGCAGCGTAGGTCGAGGGGTAAGATAAATCGTCGACGACAGAGATTGCTGTTCTATGCATTATACTGGGCGGCGATAGAAAGACTGTGCTGCATCGAGAATCGTTAACGCTTCGTATAAAAATCGACGAAAAGTTATTCAACTTCCGTGTTCCGTCTCCAATCGAATTGAGCCCGGGCAGCGCACGAGGGTCGAAGCAGTCGCGATTCCATCGGGCAGCGAGAACCTTGGAAACCAGCTGCGTTAACGAAGATAGAAAAGCCACGAATAATCGATACGACGAGTCGAGACGCGCAAGAAGGAACGACTGGTCGCTGTTTGTACATCGCGGCCTTTTCCATATTCCATTCGGCAAAACTAGCGCGGCCGGTCGAACGGTCGCCATTTAATTTGCACGCGGAAACCGTGCCGTTGTGCATCCGTTATGCGCATAACTAAACCCGGGTGGAAGCGCTACACCGGAAGTTTGCCAATTAATCTGCGCGACTCGCTCAAACGTGGCCGCGGTACGATCACCGATAACATTATTCGCTCGCGCGGTATGTACACGCCGCGCGAGAAATACGCCCGCTCGTTTTGCCGCGCGTTTATTTACCTTCGACAGCGACGCGATCGCCACGATTGCCGAATCGAATCTGCCGGCAGAGCATCGTATCGGTATTCCGTTCCAGCCCTCTTGTGAAAAATTGCACGAGTATCCCCTCTGTTTTTGTTTCGTTTTTATTGAGTCCCTTTGCTTTTACGTTCCGGATTACTGGTATTTGTTTTATATGATTTCGTTCTGTTTTTTTTTTCGCGCGCAGGTTGGGGGCCAATTGGGGCGGGTATCTGTTGGGAATTCGGTAATGAAAAGCGCTGGACGAAGGTGTAATTTTTGCCCCGGTTGGGAACACGGTAACTGCGCGACCGGCGCGGGAAAATTGTTGCGAAGATTTTCAAAGTGAAAATCGAATGTTGCTGGGGAATTTTGTATTTTAACTTGCTTTCAACTCGATTTCTGCCGATAATCTGATTAGTAGTCGGTTCTTTAAATCGGACGTGCAACGGATATTCATTGTTGAGCTGTATCTGCGATGGTGCGTGAATTTCACGAAGTGAGATATTATTGAACGCGGGTGAATTAACCGAGGAATAAAACATTACTACATAGGGTGAAAATTTGACGATATTATTGGCACTGCTGTCCCGCATCTAAAGGCTGGCGATGACAGCAATAACAATTCACAACAATTTCTTATTCACAGTGACGCCGATACGAGCAGAGGACGATATTTTCAAATATATCATATATTCTGAATCAATCGTATCGCTTCGTTTAATAACAAATTCAATAACACCCCAAGCATTATTGCAATACTGACATAACAAAGCAGTAATCGTGCATAATTTACGCCCCGTTATATCGCCACATAGTTCAGACCTTTTCAATTAAAATCATACCACCCAGCACCCAGCTTATTCCTCGGTTACCAACCAAATGAAAGATTCAAGGACAGTTCACATATTCAACGAAACGTAAATTTAACATTAAAACACCCCCATAGAACTTTCACCCCATTCCACACGCTGTCCTTCAAATACCATCTTCGTAACGACGTCCGTTATTAATAACACTCTACCCCCAGGATACGTAATGCCTCTGGAAAGTCAAGTTTAAACTCGGCAGAAATTCATCGGGAACAAATCCAGATCGTTGCCTCGAACGAGAGCGTCTTGACGATGGGATCGGAGGTAAAATCCGGCAGGGTAGGACGATTCTTAGGGTGCAGCGCTGATCCAGCGGGAGGAAAAGCGGAGTTGAAACCGTGAATACTAAAGTCACGTTATTAATGCCACCTGGCAAAGTCGCGGCGATATTAGAAGGGCCTCTTATAGCGGCGTTTTAGCCCCGCTAGGTTTATTACAAGGATCGTTCTCGCGGGATGGAAAGCGGCGCGAACCGGGTCGAGAAAACCCAGAAGAGGATGGGACTAATGGTGAAAACCCGGAACGCGCCGGCCATCCCGACCGCCATTATAATAAACGTAAATGCGAAACTACGCCCGGCGTGTCGTCGCTCTCGAACGAGGAATTTGCGCGTTATTGTACGCACAAAACTGCATTAAATCGGCATCCTTGCGATGAAGTTCGATTGCGATTCTGATACCCAAAGTTTTTGCTGAAAGAAAATATTCTATCGTTCCACCAGGCACCTGCATGATGATTGTAAATACTCCGAGCATTCCGCGCAATAATTATATACGCCGACAACTATTTCCCCGCGAACTGATCCAGAAGCAAAGGAATGCCAGCCGCGTTCACCGGTACAGGTGGGAATAAATGAAAGCGTTTAACGTAACGTTTCCATTCCAGGTGATATTCTTCTTGGGGAGTTCCGTCGACTTTTATTAGCTCATCCTCCATTCAAAGCCTCCACGGTCTAGCTGTGCAAACACTATCGCGGCGATTCTCCTCCGTCGGCTCGCCCCTAAACTAAGTGATACGCGACCATAAAACTCCTGGTCCCTAGCATGCGGTATAAATGTGCTCCGGGGCTCGTGACGTAAATTGCACCAGCTTCCCTCTAGAGGAATGATCCATTCGGGATGGAAAAATCGATATTCCTGCAAGCCACTCGTTTAGACGACGATATTACGACGGAGTGAAAGAGAGCCGGAGATTCGAATGTTCGGATTTTCTGTACGATTCATCGGGATCCTTTACGAGCAGCGTCGCTGTGAAATTATGGGGGAATCATTGTGGGGTGGGTTTGCAGATACGTCGGGGGTGGATTCGCGAAATCTTGCGGAATTCACCTTAAATCGCTGGATTAGCTTATACGGTGAACTCGATCGAGCGGCGTGGAACACGTTTCGGGTAATTATAATATTTCGTTTTATTATTATATAATTGTTGATTAAATTTTCAGGGTTAGAACATCGAGAATGTTCGTTGCTTCTTCAATTTTTGGCACAATTTAATTTGCCTTCATTGCGATTTCATTGGGAATCGAATGTAACACGATTTTTTAAATTCTTCTACTCGTGTTTTGAAAGGAGCACTGCACGGGACGAGTGGCATTTGGCGAGCTTAAACGTTTGCTATAAATCGTAAGTTCTCTGCCAACCACCGATCATAGCCGCAGCGTGTACAAGAACTGTCCTTTACATCCCTTATCCCTCCGTGATGCATCTTCAAACGAGCGTTCGACTAATTTAACTCCGGCCACGAACTACGCCGTTGGGATTGCCGCGAATTCGGCACACGAAACGAAAAGGGCACGCGAGCAAAAACACAAGGGGAACAAACGGTCCTAAAAGGCGTAAAGAAAATAAAATGCCATTCCTGGCTGGCTGCATTGAGTTTTATCGACCGTCTACAGATTTGCCGTTTTCCGTTAGTGTGCGTGAGATAATAAAAGTGACAAAAAATGCCCATCCACTTTTATTAACCTGTTTATGGCGCACGAAGGGGACCTCATAAGAAAATAATGAGAAAAAAGGAAGCCATTCGATTTCGCGGACCCCGTAAAAGCATCGTGTCGCGATTAAAAATTGCTGGGACAAAGGGAAACGTGTGCACGAATTCTGTCATTTCTATATTTACCGCGCAGGTGAGTGTCATTAAAGTGCTGCAAAATTTCTGATATATTAAACACGGTCGTTTTACGATCACACTGTTTCGGACAAATGATAACCCCGTAAAACGGTACGACGCGGCGATATGAAATTCATATTTGCGCGTCAATTGAAATGCGGCAAAAATTAGCTCACGGAAAAGAAAGAGCGCAATAACGAGCAGTTCGATGGAAACGAAAAACCACGGTGTGTCGAATTATCGACGCGCATATTTCGTCCATATTCTTTCGCTATTATACCATAAAAATCGTGCTCGCGTTAATTATCGGTTTGAACTACTCGCTCCGTAATTGCACGATCCGAGACAATAAAAATATTCGCCCTGTCCGTCTGCAACAGTAACACGTTCGCCGTGAAACGAAATCAGCCGGCAAAAATGAAGATTCTCCGCGACAGGAGTTTTACTTTCCCGACCCCTCGCGCAGAAGAATGCAACCCCACGAAACAACCAACCGAACAAGCAATACGATAAATCAACCCACCCCTACGAAGCTCTCCCCCGAGAACGTTCTCCGAAAGAAACGGGAAACTGCGGTCCGCCGAAAGCGAAACCGCGTGGCCTAATCCAATCTTATCATTAGGGTAATAAAATCTCGACGAGAAACGTAAATAAAGAACCAGGCCGAAACGAACGACGAAAGGGTGCAGGGCAGCGGCGAGCACTTTTGACAAAGCCCAGTCGTCGTTTCTACGCTTGTTTACTACAGCCACTCCTCCGGGCCGACCCGACAAAAGTCGAGCCCCCGGTACAATCGTGATCGATGTACGCCACCCCCGCCAACCACCGTCATTCTCGTAGCCCGTCGGTATTTTTCTCCGCGAGCCCCCGCTACACCCGGCAGCTGGCTCGTGACCCAATTCCGAACAGTAGGCGAGCATGCCTTCCGTGTATATTGCACGAGCACCGGTTTCAACCCCTGGGCTGCGGAGGGGTTGCGCGCACCCTGGATTCAACGGGGCGTTTTCCTGTTCTTCCGGCGGGAAAGAAACGACGGAGCGGAGCCGTGACGGCGGATCAACGGCGGAGGCTGCATTACGGGGATAATCCGTTCTGCGATAGGGTTGAACCAAGCCCCGGCGTGGATTAATAATGTCTGGAAGGAGTGGATCTGTTCGCCGTTTCGCTGTGCATACTTTCCACGCCGGCTCTTTGATCTCGTCGAGGATATCATTGCGCGGAACGTTCGCGAATGTATGATTTTTTTGTGATCGCCACTAGGTTCACGGTTCTGCGAATTACGGCGCATATTTGCTTCCTCTGTTCGCCAGCGAATTTGATGTTATTCACTCACGGGGGTTGCGATTCCGTATCCACGATTGCGCCCCCGGAAAATTTTCAACGATAAACTGCCGGGGAACTAAATCGGGATGGTAAACTGTGAAATGCGGAAACGCCGAACCGCTACGTATACGGATATAATCGAAATTTCGCGAAACTAAGCGCGAGCTTCCGCGGGTACATTTTCCTCGTCGAAGTTTCCCCGCCCGCCCGCCCGCCCGCCCGCTCGCTCGATGCACAATTCCGCGCAATCTGGAAAAACAAAAGTTGCGATAAAAATTGGAGAGAGGCACGGTATCGCGGAGCGTTAAACCTCGTTAAAGCTTCCGGTTCCCGTTTCTGCCGTGCCGGCTCGTATCTTCGACTGGAAAAGGGGCATAATCCGCGCCCGTTGCGCGAATCGTCCGCCGCGGTGTGCGTGCACAAACGCGTCCGTCCTCGTAGCTCTCGGGCACGGGAGAGAAGCTGCAGAGATTAAGCTCTTGTTATCGTCGACGGTGGCGCGGGTGGTAGCGAAGGGGCGGCGGACAATTCTTTTTCGTACTCGCGAATCACCCGTGTTCCGCCGGGCAGAAAGAGTATCGTTTTGTTTCTCGAATGCCCGCGCCCGGAACCGACGAGATGGGACGCGGGTGTGTATAAGCTGAAATGGTCTGGTGCGTCGGCTTTCGCGATAAACAAAGCGACCTGTCGCGAGGACCGGGCTTACGTTCGTTCCAGACGGACAAGGAGCGGTGTGATTTTCATGGAGAATTGATTGCTGCGCGGATCTTTCCTCTCGTTCGCTCGGCTCTCTGAATGATTCTTATCGGCTCCCGTTCGGGGTGTCTTTAACGCGAGAATCGTTGGTGCACAGGGCCTTGTGATACGGAAGAGCGTTAGACTGATACGGTTCTATGCGGGACAAAGTAGTTATTTACTTTTTTTCTTTTTTGTTCGGATATTACTTCGACCCTTATATTGTGTTCGAGCCAATGCTATATATATATATTTTATTTACGCGTTTCAAAATTAAATAGAAACTGGCCGGGCAATATTCTCGTTGCGCATCTTCAGGATTCGAAAGGTTGACAATTGAACGCGAATCGTGTAAACCTGAACATAATGGCAAGGGTTAAAGAAAGAGGTAATTGAAACTTCTACGCAAGGTTGCTTTGAGTAATAGAAAGAAGCGTGGTGAAGGCATTTTTCAGAAATATATTATAGAAAATTTAAAGCGTATAAATAAATGATTTGGAGGTACGGTGAATCACTGGTTTAATCAAATGGACATCTACACTTTCTTGGATGCCCCGCTGCGTCTAAATTGGAATATGGTTCGGTTAACATAAGGGGGCTTGAAATATTTGATACGTTACTAATCTTATAGGACAAGTCGTATTTTTGGCAGTCAATGTCGCAAAATTTGTCAAGCTGCGTTTAAAACAGTTCCATCGTGTCTTATAGCCAACAATCGGCGTGCTTCTTTTTATATTCGCCGCGTTCGACAGGGGGTCAATTTTGTACCTGCTTTCAGATCGATCGGTACACGTCATGCGCTTAGAACTGTAGCACATTTGCTATTTGAAGTAACCGTCTTTTGCTGACAACGCCTTTAAGAATAACTAATCTCGGAAGTAAAGGAATATCTGACAGGTTTCCTTCGTCTTCTATAGCTCCCCATCGATTAGTTGCCATTTATATACGACAAGCGGAAAATTTAGAACCGTGCCTCCGTGTACCAGCCTTTTGCAAATTAATTTGTCGCACCTTCTCTTTCATAACGATCAGACAACGCCGATAGATTATGAAATTAAATGGCGCGTATATATATTCAAGATATTAGTAAGACAGCAGACTTTTCATTTTCCCTGTCGTCTGTTCGAACGTCGGCGTTCCTCAACGATTACATCGACTAGGAGTCTTTCGTCCGGCGATTTAATAATAGAAATTGTGGACCGTGAAATCTTAGTTCGAGTCGAACGAGGCTGTAGCCCGCCGTACACGTTTCGTCGACGTCGAAACCTTTCAGCACATTAAATTCTACTTTTACTTAACTCTCTCACGGTTCGTCTATTGATCCTGACTTAATGAAGTTCCGAGTGACTTTACGGGACGCACCTTCGCTGGCCCATCGTAAATGTAACAATTCTCAAGTAATTAAGTAGTTTTCTTTTATCGCGCTCCAATCGCACTACTCGTCAGCCGAACGGAATATTATTTACTTCATAATTTTTTAATTACTTTGCATTCGCTGCAATATGAATAAGAACGAAAGTGTGTTATTTATATTTTCGCCGCCTTAAATTTCCAAATTTTAACGTACAAAATTTATGCTCCACCAAAAACAGTACAATTTGATGGGCACAAACAAGTGGATGTCGAGAAATTTGATTCGCGTAAAACGTAATTAACATACACTGATGCATGCCGTTTCAATGGACTTGAACTTTCGTTGAGATGCTTTGTGACAAAGTATTCTTAAGCACGTGCTCGGCATCTTAACAATCGTTTCGCGAAATTGACGTAAATAATCGAGGCATTCTTGGTTAGAAACTAACGATCGTTACTACGCCCGGTTCGTGGCAATTAATTCATTAATTAAATGGGCTTGCTGCGCGGCAACGTATCCGTTTGATGTGGCTACGGAAACAGCAATTCGTGGATTAAATCTGACCGAAGAAGGCTCGACGAATTTCAGCTCTCCGGCCGGCAATTGCAGCTTGTCAGGAATATGAGTTCGCGGTAAGCAGATTGTAACGTAAATCTGCGTTACCGTAATTACGCGAATAACAAGGTTTTCGGTTCGTCGAGAGCATTCGAATAAGAACTAGGCCAAGTTCAAAATTCGAGGGGATCCTTTTCAGAAGGAATTTTCAATTGTCGAAGTTCAAATCTCACATTTCGAACGGCAGAGGAATAACGCACTTTTCGAAGGAGATTTAAGAGAATATATAAACATTGTTCAATCGTGGCACCAAACATTCGCACGTTTTTAAACGACGTTCGTTGCCGCAAGGATTTATTACGAGTGCCAGAGGATATGGAAACTCGAAGTTTCGAGGAACGTTGTGCCCGGAATTCCGGCGACAACGTTCGTAAACCGAGAATCGAACAACGTGCCCGCAGCAAAATCACGAATCTTCGCAGATCCATAGAACACTGTGCTCCATTTTCCCGAACGAAGCTACGGAGGCTGTTCCATGCGAAACAATCATCTGTGCCCTGTACAACAGAAGCATTCCCGATCGCCGCAGCGAGCAAAGAATATTCCGTCGGCGCGTGTGTGTGTCCTTCAAATTCGAGTCCCCCATAGTCGCAGGATCAATCCCAGGTTCTGCTCGTCGTCTGTGTAAGCCTGAATTTTTTTGAACGGCAGCTTCCTCGTAACAGAATTAGAATCGACAGCGAAGGTACCATTATTCCCGCATTTTCATATAACCCCGTGAAAGTGATTGTCCGTCAATGTCGAACTACGGAATTATATAAATTTCGAAATCAAAGTATCTCGTCACCAGTACTCAACCGACGGTCCTCAAAGGCTCCTTCAACTCGACGAATTCATAACGCTTCAACGCGTTCGGCAAAACTGATTTAACTAAGGGTCCTGCGAACGTAACGGGCTCGCACGCCCGCGTTTAATTTCTGCCCGATAAAACGAGGAACGAAGCGTATCGCGCCGGTGGGGAAGGTGCGTGTACGAATCGTACGAGGAAAGCGGGAAAAATGTGGCTCTCAATCCCCGATCTCGGGCAAAGAAACATAGCGACAAAGCGTTCCCCGCGAAACGAAGCGTCGATGTCGAACGAGCGAAATTAATTTCGGGTGCACGGTAAATTGTTCGAGCTCGCGGCTGTGCCAGTTCGCAGCCTCGGGATTAATCGCTGTCACGTGGACCGTGGAACCGTGGAACCCCGCTAATCCGCCGTTATGAAATATCTCGTTAGTATGCACGCTTCCACGGCGATCTGCACGCTTGGCAAGTCGTTCTTTGTCAGCAGGACTTTCGCGCGACTGTGCGACCGGAAAATCTTGCCGGATCATAATTCGCGAAAATTCGTTCGAATGCCGCTGAAAGTGGACAACATCGCACTTTGTTCAGTGATTTTCAATTGAAGAGAAAATTCGGTGGTTAATAGCTTCTAACGATAAGAAAGGGTGCCGATAAATTGTAAGAAACTTTCGAGCTGCGTTCAAGTTTCATTATTTCATTATTAAACATTGATTCGCTGTTATAGAGATGTTGGGAAATGATCATCTGCATTCTTCGTTGAAAGTAATGACAATTTGGGATTACTTCTGTGTTCAAATTCGGGCGAGTTATTTTTCATCCAAGAATAATGGAACTTCGAAGGTACACGTATCAGAAAATGTTGCAGAACCCATCCCGTATATTAATGTTTCTGTGCAATGATGATACATTCTATTTATCTATTAGTAAAGTCCATACCGAACCCCGTGTCGTGCGACAAATATCAATTCGCAGGAAGTGTATTGAATAATAAATTTAATAATAAATTTAACAGCTGCGTACTCATACCTATCGAAAATAATTAACGAAAACGTGCCACGTATCAAGCGCCCCCTCCCGAATCGTTCGACCCCAAACAACTCAATTATTCATTACAACGACAACCACCGACAAAGTACATTTCTATAACACAATAATACCACGGTTACTTGGCAAGTGCCTTCCCATATCGTTCCACGATTCTTTATCGAATTCTATCCTTAGGATGACAAACCATCCATCAAAGTTGGAAGACCCTAACAGCGTGAGATCGATCGGCGGGTATCGTTTTGTCGCCCATGAAAAGATGTTCCAATTTCGTCGACAGGGAAAACCGAATTATTTCGTACCGATCTGAGGATTCAGGTTCGTGCCTGTCGACGTTCTCAATATATAACAGCTTCTTGCTCGCAGAAAATAATTTGTGAATACAATAGCATCGGGTGAACTTGTTTAAAACCTGTCGAGAACTGGGTTGTCCGCGTGGAATCATCGCTAGAAGTCTAATGGAAAATTCGAGTGACTTTTGGAAAAGGCGGAAACTAGGGCGATAAATAAATTCATGCCACCAACGTTCTATCGTCAGATACCTGTCGATATGTCTGAGACTTTTAGAACAGGAAATTGTCCCCCCCTATGGTCGACAATCTGCCGATTCGAGCGGACGCTTCTTTCTCCGGACGACTAGGTTGATGAGTTCTCGTCGTACTTTATTTCACGAATAACCCGTGAAGTGCACCGGCAACACTTCGAACCAGAAATAATACTCTCGCGGTCGAAATGTCACGTAAAGCGGAAAGCTTTCTAACGCTCGCGGAATCACGAGATCTATCCGAGCTTTCCACGCTTGACATTCTCGGACAACGGTGAAATTAAACGAAACACCGCCACTTGAAAGTACCGCAGAGGATACAGGTGTAGAAAAATATACCATCCATCAGCATCGACCGTGCGCCAGAATTCTATTTCCTCGAGAATCGGAAACGACCGCGATACGATCCTCGACGACCTCCTCGTTTCCGCGCACGCCGTTGAAACGGTCGCTGAAACGAGACGGAGAGGCGAACGGGGTTGAAAGTTAGCAGGAACTTGGCGAGTACGTTTATTTTCCATCTGGTGACCGGGCCCGCATAATCCCGAATGAATTTTATCGATTCCAGCGCGCTGGAGGGAGACGGTCAGGTCGGACGGTCGCATCGTCGAACGCCAATACGATTGCTCTTCGAATGTGCGCTCGTCGCCATGACGGGGACGAGTTTCGAAACTCTCCGCGCTTATCGTGGACGAGCAAAGGAGCCCCGGTGAATCCTAACGGCGGGGGGGAAACAACGGGCCAGGAAATCGAGCGACGGTATGGGTGCTTCCGGCTCGAGAGCAGATTATATCTTCCTGCGGGGTTTCTGTGCCAGGATGCTCGAACGTGGCCACGTTTCGCCTGTGCACACGCCAATTTCGTGGCATACTGTTTGGTAGAGGAGATAAGGAGTTTTCGATTATTCGACCTGAGGGTGGCTTCCGAACTCGTGGGGTGGATGGTGCCAGTAGGTTAACGATAAGGGTGTACGAGGAGTTGGTGGCCGGTTGGAAAAATTGTTGGGATTCGTTTCGTTCCGTTACGGTTTCGCTTCCTTTACTTTTTGTTAAGAACATTCTTACTGATACTGCGAACCCTTTGCCGCGATGCACAAGTGGCCGGGAGGAAGGAAAAGAGAGAAGAAACGGTACACATTTGTGGAATCGAGGAAAGCGTGCCGCGGTGAGACCTGAAGTAAACAGAGAGCGGCATATTAATAAAGTAACAAGTATGCCAAACAATCAAATCGATGAAACAAACAATCTACCAGGATAAATTAGTCAGTGACTGGTAGAGCGTATTAAGAGTAACTTTGGAGGGATAAAAGTGGCAAAGGATCTAATTACCTCGAAGCGCAAAAATGTGTAACCCGATGGAAAACGTGACTGCATTCTCTTCTTCTAATATCCAGCTGCGTTGCAGTTGTCCAGTGTTAGTACGGTATTATAATTTGCATTCGGCAGCTTTCAATTTGCTCATTATTTCAACTTAAACCAAAACTTAAGCTTATAAGCTTGTTAATATTAATCCCCCTTCATGAACACGGCTCGCCTTCGTTGTATCGATATTTTAATCCTTCCGGATCGATCCCCCGTGTCTCGCGGATTACGAAGCGAAAGTTTAATGGAATAAGAGTGCAAACTAAATTAATCAGTTCAGAGACATATACATATTTGTTCTATTATCACGATGAAACAGCCAACTAGTACCAGCATTGCCCCGCGTAAATAATCGACAGCACCAGGCCAATCACGACTAACGGTCTGCCGTGGCACACGATCAACAAGGCACGCCGTGAATTTTCACGCGTGTTAAACCACGCTGCTTCGAGTCGTTCCGTTGCTCGCGCTAGTCGCACGCTTGCTGCACGCACGCAGACCACTGGTAATCCTATGCATATGAACGGAGTGTTTCAATTAAATTGCACGTTCGATCGGCGAGGGTCTGCTCGCGTGTCCGTGAACACGCACACAGGTGTCACGCAAGTGTCGCACACACCTGCGACACGGGCTGCTTGGGACGCGCGACACGCGAAACACCATAAGACGCCCCCAAACCTCATGCTCGATGGTCCCGACGAGAGGAAGAAAAATTCTATGAAGCGGACAATGCGCCCGGCGATTTAGTAAAGCATTTAACAAACTTCGGCCCCTCCTTCGTAACGTCCTGTTCTACCAACGTGGCCGTCCAATCGCAGGTGCGAGTCTGCTCGGTCGATCGATCGAACGGGCAGAAAGTACTGTTCATCGTTGAGCAAGGGAACTTCACTCGTCAACGGTGGTGAACTTCGTGCCGAAGCACGACAAGTGGACGGCCCACTTTCGCATCAAAGTTCCCTAATTAACGCTGCGAGCCTAATTATAGAATTACAGGGACAGCACGGTGACGTTGCCTGCCAATAGACGGAAGCCGAGAATCAACCTGATTCAGCGGACGCCAGGGATCGCCTTGAGAAACGTGGACAAAGGAGATCGTGGGGTGACAGTATCGCGGCCTTGACCTAAAATCCGTTTCTCCCTTGTTCGCCCGGCATTGATGGTTATTTCGTTCGGAAACATTGCCGTCGAAATCGGAGCAGAATCTCTTTCTCGGATCGGCGAAGAATCGAGCGAGTTTTAGGTGCTTCCGTATACACTACCAATTTCGTTCTACGTCGGTGAAACACGATTCCCGTTTCGCGCAGCAGCATTCCAAAGACCGTTTGGTGGCGTTGAAAAATGATTGAAAGAATGCATACCGGACACCAATTGTCGCCGTAGAGAGTAAGGATTTTATAATAATTTTGCTGAAATATTTCGGACAAGAAAACAGCGGCGAATGGAGATGTTTAACGGATTCCAGAAAAGTATGTTTTCAAAGCAGCAAGCAGCTGACTTGGCCCAATGAACGTTCGAATTGTCCGAGACCTTCGAGAATTCTACAACATTGAGCTATGATGCGCCACAAATTCCTGTATTATATTAATAGCTATTACAAATATGGACTAAGGTACTACAAATAATTCGTTCGAATTTCACTACCCTTAAAGCTTTCCTGAGGCCTGAAACAGCAACGTTCAAGGGGCACCCCCCCCCCTCCCCTCCACATTTTCCAACCCCACGAATCAAAACGAAACACCGCCGTTCCCAGGCGATATGTACGTGCATCGTTGTCCCTGCGCTTCGGCAAATGTCAAAGTTCGCCACTGTAGTTCAGCTGATCAATATTTCTGGGCGACGGTTGCCGTGGCGCACTTTGGGATGCGATTCCTTCAGCTGCATAATCTGAGGAAATCCGAACAGTCGAGCGCATGGTCATCGTTTGACCTTCGCACAGGCTTATCCGCGAGATTTTCTCGAGCACGGTGAATCTTAGCCACGCCCAGCAGACGTGGGACACGTGTCGCCGAAAGGGTAAAGGGCGCGTGCAATCTGGAATTCGAGGCGACCGCCAGCAGGAAATCAATTATAGCCCTCTAAATTTCACGTCGATCTGCTTCCTATCGAACCCTACATCCCGTGAACATATTTCCCAACCCCCTTTCGTCTGGTTATAAAAGTCCCGACATCGAGGTATTATCGAGCGGAGTATTTTTATTATTTCGTTAACAACGGCTGCAGGAATGTCACCATCTGCTCGAGAGGCTTTGCTACTATCGTTGTCCGGAGGAGCAATGTTAATTGTTCTAAATGACAATATCGTCGCTCTATCGGAACGGGGGCGGACAATGTCAGGCATCTCTAGGTTCGCGAATCGATCATTACACTAGTCGTTCTGTCCGAATATTTACCTTGGCGTGCGTGTCCCGAACTAGAGCGACCAAGATCGATAACAACTCCCGCAGGAATCCGAAGAATTCCATTACAACAATTCTCCCTTCCAACGCGGCACAGAGATACATATCTTCCCTGCGCTTTTTCATTTCGAGCCAGCTGAAAGGATCCGCGGATATTCGTCCGCCACTGTGGGCACCGCGGGTGCGCGCCGTCATGGCACAACAGTTCCCGGCGTATCCGCGTCGCGGTTTTCATTTCGAGCACGGCTCCTCGAAATGGTCGGCGAAGCGAGGCCGGCCACAAAGCCGTGGACCACGGAAAGGGTCAACGCATTCCGTCCCGCGGAAGCGTATCGTTTCAAAGAAACCGCGCGAGCGTAGCGCGAAACGAGGCAGCGGAACGGCCCCGATCTTGGCTGGCAGGCAAGGACGAGGTCGCGAGCGCGGCCTAATCGTATTCGCGGACGTACTCGTAGCCGGCTGGAGCTCAGCAAAACGAGGGGGTTGCGTGCAGCCCGCAGAGCGCACCCCCGGGCCGCGCGTCATATAGATAATACATGGATTGCGAGTAGGCGACACACGAGGCGCGGCGGGAGGACCGAGGGAAACGCTTGGAGCACGGCGAAGAAGAGAGAAGACACGGGGCGAGGGAGAAGAAAGAGAGAAGAAGGACCAGCGTGGAAAATATATATACGCGTGCACAGGTGAGAGAGTGCTGTCGGAGCAACAGAGAGGAGGCTAGAAAAGAGTGGGTGGTTACCGGTACCGGGTCGCGGAACGGGCGGCACAGAGGGGTTGAAGAGGGTTGGCGAGGATTCGCTTCCGTGTCCCAGTAGCACTAATGACCGCCATCCTCCCCACCTGTCGTTCATTCTACCCCCACTGACGCGCCCTTGCACTCTGTCCCCTCCATGATGCACCCCCTTCTCGGGATCGCGTTCGTCACCTCGTTCCTTCCCCTGCGAATCCCCTCCATGCGTAACACGTACTATCCAGGATGACTCGAGTTACGTCATAACGCCTACACCGTGTGCTCCCACACCGTCCCGCCGTTGCAAGAATTTCGCTCGCTCTGCCTCCCCCTTAAGCGCTTTTCATTCCCTCCACGAACCCCTCCCCGTGCCTCCGCGTCCTCCGTTCGCCGATCGACCCCTCCACGGATTCGCATCGGGAATCCAGCAGCGGCGCGTCGTATACACACGCCACACGGTGTGCGCGCTATATACACACCTTTCCGCTATAGCGGCCAGCACTCGCGGAGACCGTGGGGGACCCGGCAGTCTCCGCTGGTACACCGAGCTGTGTGTTACCGTTCCTCGCTTGCCGTATCACGGTTCACGCCGTAATCAGCGTCGACGCGCGTCCGATCTGACAGGCCTGGCAGTCGCGGCGGCACGTCGTCGATTACACACGCGCATCGCTGCCCCCCCCCACCAACCCCCCTTGTATTATACATAGAGGACATACGTATGCACGTACACACGCATAGATGTGTACGGGGCTAGAGAGAGAGGGGGAGAGATATACACACTGGTGACCCAGCAGCCGTACTACAAGCCGCCCCTTGTTACGCGGAACACGACCCCCGTATACGAGGCTCGTGCACGCATCCACGCGACATCACGAAGGGAGGATCGCGAGGGAGGATACAAGCAGGAGAGTAAAGGGGCTCGCGTGTTGGTGGCCAGTGCAGATAATCGTAATCGAGTGAAAGGGATAACGGGAGAGATACATAGCCCAACGTATACCTGGTGCGAGCAGGTGCACGGGAGCCTATTTTTCGTCCGGCCACCGGTCATCGAGGAGTAACACGTGCAGGTGTGTATCTGCGAACGGCACGTGTACAGTGCACGTTCCACTACGCTACGTATTTGTGTCGCGGCGTGTGCGTGCGTGTGAGCCTGACCGATCGGACGAGCACGGGAGCAGGGGAGGAAGTTGAGACGGGCGAGTCAGTCAGGTAGGCATAGGTGTGTCCCCAAGTTGGGCCGGACGGAAGCTGAATGGACGGTCGCGAGTGTTCGCCGTTCGTTTCTCGTGGAACGACGTGCTCCATGGCGTTCGAGGTTGCGCGTAATAATCGTTTCCGACAAGTGTGCGCGTCACTTTGGTGACGCGGATCGCACCCCTTGGCGAGAATCGACGCGGGAGAACAGGCTGAAGGGAAAGAGTCTTGTTGCGTAAACGCTGCGGGGAATCGGAAGTGAGACCGGAAACGGATCCAGACACGGGGGGGGGGGGCTCTCTCTCGAGGTGTGGGACACTCGGGGTTGTTTAGGAAAGACCCAGTGACACGGCGATTGGAGTGGCAAATGATGGACGTTTGGGGTGGTTTCTTTCAGTGTCCAGTCGATCGCCCTGGATACGCGATTGTGGTGCACGATTAAAAAACGTTCCCTCTTGGTGAATAAAAGCTTCGTTCCCTTACACATTTTCGACGGCAGGTCGGTTTGCTGGTTTCTGCGTTGCACGTTGCCTTGATAGAATTATTCGACACGCGGGGACGAACATTTGCTTGAAAGAATGAGGTCGAATTGGTTCCCTTTTCCATTAGCTTTGTCGTGCGACATTAGTGAACAGGAAATCGAAACTGATTTGTCAGTATTGTTGTTGATAAATGTTGAAACAACGGGATCCGATTTCGACATTATCCTGCTTGTCGTTATTATCTCCTCGCAGTGTTTCCAACTTTTTTGTTTAGCGGTTGAGAGATACTCTTCGATGTTTTTTGTTTAGCGAAATTAATTAACAGGCCAATTGTTCTCGCTGATAGGGCACGATCTTTGAAATGCGTTTCGCGTTTTAGTTTATTAGGGGGTTTACTCTTTCTTGTCACGTAATATTGAAGTTCCAGACGCATGGAGTGTGGCACGTGTGTTTTTTCCATTGCGAGGCTAATAACAATACGGAACACGTTTGCATCAGGTAGATATCAAGCCGAGAGATACGACTGGATTCACACCTGAAATATTGGACGAGAACTCGGACGGAAATCAGATTGAACTCGTTGACACAGTTTTGGGCACGTCTTTAACTATAAATAGGACAACGTTTAAATCTAAATAGTTTTCTAATTATACGTACGATACCCTTCATTTTCAATGCACAGAATATATAATACCAAAGGCAGCAGCATAATAATACACGCAATAATACAACAGAACAGGAGACACATAACACCGTGTTAAAAACTTTGCGGAATAGTGTGATAGTAATAATAATCTGGAGAAATATTATGTTCAATAGGGATAATCGTACGCAACGATTTTTGTGCACATATCTTCCTATTGTTGATGCAATATTTAAAATCGCATTTCCGCAAAAACCGAGTAATTTAGTTTCTCTAGGAGAATTATTTAATGATAGAACAGTTTGAGTTTCAAGGAGAACAAAGGCAGGGATATTCTCCCCTTCTCGTAAAGTACGTGTCTCGCCTTTTCGCATTAAGCGACTCGTAAATATTGACTTACGACCGAGTAGGCGTGAAGATCGGATCGTCATTTGTGCTCCACGAGTGGCTCCGTTGACAGCTGTAATTTGTATCGTGTGCAGTTTACATTGTTCACGAATAAACCGCTCCTCGGTACCTGCATAACCCTGCGGCTTTAAATCAATGCGCGCCGCATAACGTTATTGGCGAAAAAGTGGTACGTACATATGTATCACGTTGCACGATAGCTGCGTGCGAACCAGAATGCACGCCCGTATTTGCCCCTTTTACGAGCATCCATTCGTGGCAACGATTGATACACGGAATAGGGAAACAAAGATTTCTTCCTTCCACAACTTGTGCGTCGCTCTTCGAAGTTTAGCCTTTGCAATGTATTCTTCGGGTGAAAAATTAGCGTTTATATTATTCCCGCCACTATACGCATTTTATTTTCATTTCCTATCGACTCTGCCCTTCGATAATCTCGCGTCAGTTGACAGCAGCTTATGGGACGAAAACACGCGACATCACGGAATAACTTCGAGATTTTCCATCGCTCCCACTCGTTCCACTTCAGCCACCAGCGCCTAACAGAATCTTGATCGTCCCTACTATTTCCCATTCATACTTCTATCGTGCAATGGACCTCGAGACTTCCACTCACGTCGCGTTACTACAACCATTCTGTCACCGTCGACCGGCTTGCGCCTGCACACGTTTTGCGTCAAAATTTCCCCAAACAAAAACCCCTCCGCGGCATCCCGATCGACCGAAGCAATCATCCACCGTACGACTCAACCCTCGACTAACCGCGACTCTGATCACGATGTCATTAACGCCGCCCCCTATTAATTATTTAAGCGGGGCGCAGCCCGCGCGCCGTAAACTTCTCTATCTCGATCGACGCTAACAACTTCGTGGACGTTAAAATTTGGCATTCGACGCGAACGGTCCGCCACAGTGGCAGGTACGGGCGGTAGTGTTGTAACCGTACCAGATCTCGGTTCGTTTACCAATAGACAGTCTCGCTTAAATATATCGCCAACTGTCCGACCAATTTCGCAACTACGGGGACCGCGGAATACCAGGCGAATCGATATCGCGATCAGCCGGATCGATAGCCGAATCGAGCCAGCCCCCGTTACGAAACCGAAAGGAAAGTCGATCCCCCCGTTTACATCTTTCCTCTCTGCAATCTGCTGGCGTGGATCTGCCTAAGAGCCGCCAATTACGTTTGCAAAACGTTGTTTCGCTAACCGTTTCGACGCTTCAATTTCTTCCCGTTCGAGATGGGGGGGGAAGGAACGGAGTGTCGTTGTCTGAGCCCGATTCGTTCTCGACACCGTAGACGGATCCACCGTTCCCGTCAATTATTCATCCGGCTGGATTTATGTCTGCCCACTTTCACGTGTATTCTTCGCTATGTTTTAATGAAGTGTGCAAATCAAGGTGGACGCGTGGCGCGAAAGTGATTGGCGTTTCACGCTTGAAACGTGAACAGATAAATTGCCCCCCCCCCCCCCCCCCCCCCCTATTTCTGCTTCGAGATGGAGGCGTTGGTGTGACAGAATTTTCGGAGTGCGACAGTTTAGGTAATGAGGAGTAGGAATGTTGTTCGCCGTATTGTAGTGCAATTCGCTTGACAGATATTTCGAACGTGATGCAACGTTCCAGCGTTGTCCCGTTTCATTTCTGTGCAGCTAAGATAAAGGCGAGGGTACGCGTAATGCGGTTCATAAGGTTGAAGAAGCGTCAGGTGGTTTCAGTGTAAAATAAAAATATTCCTCTTGAAGCTCGAGCTAGTAATTATGGCAACGCATGTAACTTCCGCAATTCTCCGTTTATTCTGTCGGCTTGTTTTGCATCTCGGACTGTTCGAGCTCTCTGAACGTAACGAAATATGAGATACGGCTGAGGTTAAGCGAAGAAGCACGATTGGAATCAATTACATTTCATTAAAGACGACGGCATACGAATATTCATTAATTGCGCGTGTATGTACGAAGATGTAAAAGGTTCAAAATAGCATTAACAATGACAATTCGCCTCTCCACCATCCCGTTGGAACCAAGGAAGTTTTGAACCATTACGAAACACCTATTGAACTCTCGTTTCGCAGAAGAACGACGCCCACAACATTGAACTGCAAAAGGAAAAAAGGCTACCTCGAAATAACTACTAATAAGTGATATAAACCATTATAAATCCCCCAATTAAATCTGTGCAAATAAAATCAGCTTAAAAATGGATACCCACGATTTATAGGGCAACCTTCGGCCTATGCAATCCTGATCATTGCGTTCCGACAAACTTTCGGCAAAACTTCCCGCTTAAAATCAATTAAAGCCGTCGAATAAACTTTCTCTATATCATTCCGTCCCGCACAATGTCCCGGGTTTAATCAATAATCCACCGGCACACAATTAATTACGCCAGGCAAAAAGAAAGGAAACTTCGTTTCTGTCGGCGGATCGCGAACAATAGGTAGGCGTCGCGACGTCGTCGTTAATCATCTTCGTGACAATTACGTGATTCAACCTTTGGATTTTTTCACGGAAACGCTCGCTGCCCGAAAGCTCGTTGTCGTCGCGCGAGCTGCGATTTCAATTCGCCGCCAGACACCTTCATACGCGACCATTTTTTCCTCTTTTCTATTCTCCCTCTCTCTCTCTCGCTTTGGCCCGCTTTTGTGCGTTCACGGTGTCGGATTTTTGCGCGCCAAAGGCCTCGAAATGTCGCAACGCGAACACCTGAACCCGCCGCGACCAATTACGCACCGTGAATTACATCGCAGCGCGTCGTTCGCGGAATTTCTCGTTTCGTTTCGCCGCGGGACGATGTCTAGATCGTGAAACGAATTTGCCGTGCGACTCGGAGTAACGTGCCCGTGTTCTAGAGCTTCTTAAGAATACTTCGGAGCGGCGAGCCGTTGTGCGACAGTTGGACGAATCGCGGGATTAAGATTGAGATTAGGAAAGGAAATTGATTAGGAAACGGAGCAACACCTTTGTGGCAGACACACCCGAGTCGGAGTAGTAGGCAATTGTACCGTCGCTGCGACGCCGATCCGGTAATAGTTATGCAACGTTAGACACACCACTGTCATTATTGCGCTGTTCGTGATCCCGCGCGTCACTAAATTAAATACCGGCCGCGTCATTTAATAACGCGCTGCTCTTCCATCACGATAATCACCCGCGACTCGGTAATCAACAAGAAAGTTATTATTTAAAAGTAACCGCGCTACTAATTGCCCACCATTTTGTACTACTTACTACACTCATATCACGTAACGTGTCATTGCCGTGTTAATTAATGCGGCAACAATTATTGTCGCTACTGGTTTGCCGGCTCGTCGTTCGTTTCGAGGTCGTATTTTGATGAGTCTAATTTGCTGCTCGTGATCTATGTCATTTGGTATCGCTGCGCGGTGTTCGATCTGATCTTATAAGCTTCGTGGGAGTGCGCGAAATTCCTGCCACTTTTTATAAGCACGAGAATGAATAAAATTAGCACAGGAAAGTGGAGGACAACGAGGTGAACAATTAAGCAGCGATCGTTCCTTATCGATGATCGAAATGAGTAATGGAACATGTTATCAGATACAGGCGAGACGTTTAAAAAAATAATCCGTGCCAGTTGCCTGCTGAAGAAATGATACCAAGTAATGACGAGCTAAATAAGGAAATCAGTGAAGATATTTGGAAAACATCCTTGTATACAGTAAGTCATGAATAAACCAGGAAACGTCAGTAGGCGATGCTAATGTTCAAACAGCATTTCATTTCCCTCAAACAATAAGTATATTATCAAACATAGAAGCGACAGTAGGAAAAGCAAGGCGCGAGCAATTTTGGCTCGCAATTGAGCTAACAAAGATATGTAATTTCAGTTAAATAAATTTGTCTACAGTTTTCTAGATGCGTGTTTAGTACGTCGTGGTTCATAATGGCAGTATTATCATTGTCTCCCTTCCCCACTTTTCTAATTATACCTTGCAACGCGGAGTAAATATTTTCCTACTATCATTCTATCAGTCTTATCGTTCAAACACTAACACAACATCGAGAATGTAATTATAATCCGTGGCAATGTTACCGTAATTATTTAAGCAATACACGCTTGGGGATCGTCCGTTCCAAGCTGAATTAAAACAGTTCTGAAAAACTGATAACAGCAACAACGAACGTGCGTCAAGCTCATTATCACGAAAACAACGAAACAAGAAGATGTCGGGAAAATCACTGGAAAAACGTCTCTCCCAATTTCCTCGATCAAGCGTACTGCCCCTCGCGATTACGGAACCGTCTGTTTTCACGTGAATCTCCAACGCTGGAATTGTCGTCCGAACAGAACGTCACATGTTGCGCAACGGACGGCGCGATTAGCACGTTTCAGGTGAAATTCGCACGGGTTTCTGGAACGTTTTTCCCTTGTAGCCGAGATAATAACGGCCATTAGCGGTGTTAATTATCGGCCTTATCGTGAAATTTATCTCTTCAAGGTTACCCCGCACCGGCGTCCATTACCGTGATATTACCGTTGCTGGCCAGCACGACGCATTACAACCTCGCGTCGCTCGTTTATGAATTAAGGGTTGTATTGGGCCACGAGCCTCTCTCGCCGCCGAGCTGCGAGAGATTCGTCAGAGAAACGAGTTCTACTTATTATCGTATCCACTGAATGTTTCAGTCACTCTTCCCGGCCGATTTATTTTTACGATCTAATGAAAGGTAGTCCTGAAATGTCGCAATTTTCCGTGCGAGCCAATAATATATCACGCTCCTCGGTTTAGCGCAAGAGAATATATCGTCGAAGATGGAAATAACTCTGCCTTCGAATTTTTAAGCCGTTCGTGCTCCATTAAAAGGTCAAGCTAGTTGTTCTGTCAATACTACAGGTCTCGGCAGAACGCGATTTAAAGTCCTCCGCTTTTTTTGGAAGTATTGGATTTTACAGTCAGAGGAGTCTAGACGGGAAATTTCGGAACCTCAAACTGGCGGGTAATTAGCATTCTTCGTTCTTATTAACCTCTGCTACTTGCCGTTTAATGTATTCTGTTATCGACTGTTAATTGCTCTTTAACCAGTTGCTTAGGAATTATCCCTGGTCGCGTTTGCATAACTTATTAACGCGCCTGTCTGTCAATTTGGAAAATTACCTGCCCTAACGCAGTGTAACCGGTGACTCTTTTCAGTGGCAAGCTGAAAGATAATCGATGATAAAGATTACAGACAAGCATAAACAAAAGACACGAGCCAGCCGTGATATGTCTAAAGATGGAATAACATTTTTCACACAGACTAAAATTCGTAGACTACTTTAAAGTATATACAGACCAGAAATAAAGGATTTTAAGAACGTCATACGGTGGAGTTCATTCTTTTGAAGGATATACATATTCATGATTATTTGCACGCTCACATATTTTTTTATTATTTTCCATTGAAAACGTGAGGTAATGCAGAACGAATAACGGCATCGACAGCCGGCACCTACCCATTATGTAACCACGTTTTAAAAGCCAGTCGAGGAGGTAATTAAGCAATGTTTGCTATGCAATTATAGGAAACGAGGTGTTTTCGATCCATCGGCGCGTACTTAAACGCGAGGAGAGCTATCGTTGTCGAACAAACGAGGAAGCATTGCAAATTCATAGTGGAATATGCAATTTATTGCAATTGAGTTAATTGGAAATGAACTTTCAGTATAACTATTATTATTATTCTTATTTCTTCTCAACGATTGACATCGTCTTGAAATGAAGCAAACGTTGCATAATCTTCGATGCTTGTTAATTAAGAGAATAAAACTGTGTTTGAACAAATTCCCTCTGGGGAAAAAGTGTCTGGCTATTCTAAAGTATATTTTAAAAACGCAGCGTTACGTGAGAAGTAATTGTTCGAGTAAAGAACTAAATATCGCGAGTATCCTTGCGACTAATGAAAAATATAAAGTATACATGCACACACCGCGCGATGGAAATAGAGACCTATGAAAATGGAAATGTTCACTTTAGGAAAACAATATGAGAGTCAATATTATCTTGGGATTAAATTCGTCGAGCAAATACTTTCATTGCTCCGAAACGAAAATGCTGAAAATCTTCTACCGCAGAACGTTTATTGAATGTAATCCGCTAGAAATTTCCTCAATAATGAAGCGTATAATATGTTCCCTTCATCGAGCGCCACGGTATTTGCATTTCGACCACAGAATTCGGCTCGTGAAAGTATTTGATTCAAGTTCCAATATTCCAATCGTTTGAAAAGCTTGAGCAATCGTCCCATGTCTTTCTTAAACATAATTCTCGCGCTTCTGACACCTCAACGCCTGACGACAAAATCAACGAAAGAAACGACAGACGGTCAAATTGGGAAACTTTAAGAAGAGTGTTGCGAATTGAGACGTGTGAGAGGAAAGAGGGGTCGGAGCGGAAGTAAGTCGAAGGAATCGCGGACAATATCGAAAGTGGAGCAATAGCTGAGGGTTTCCGGGACAAGAACCAAGCGGACCGCGGGACAATCGATCGTCGTTCTAATCGATTCGATACTCCCACGCCCGTTCCAATCAGTAGCTGCACGAGTTGCACAAGACCACCACGATTGGCCGACGTTGGTCGGCGCGCTTCGTTTTCGTTTCGGCATCATCCATCGCATTTTCCGGCAAGCCATCATTTTCGATCACGATTACACCGATATCCGCGTGAATTTATGGCGCGATACGTCGAATCGCTCGTAAATAGTACACATGACCGTGGACGATTTTCCAAAGTTTATGAAATATGTTCCCCGTGCGTATTCGTCTTTCGTTTTATTTTTTGTTTTGTTTCAATGGAGATATATATTAGGAGATCGAAGATTCGAATTTAGTTACGTACCGTGTGCATAATTGCAGCACGACATCGAGTGCAAATTCAAGCACGTTTTACGAACTTAATCGGGTACAGCACGATAGTCGAACGGTGTATTATTTCTTGCGTGAGTGTCGTCGCCGTTTAATGCCCGGGCCACGAATGAAACAAAACTGATCGTTCAGTGGTATAACGGGATAAACAATTCGCGACAATGGGCCAATAATATCTACTCGATAGTAACGGCGATGATATTAATGGGCGATAGCGAAAAGAAAAAGTAACGGTAGCAGTCACGCGTTGACAGATGCAGCAGGTGTAACAGGAGCCAACATTGACACGTGATTGTTAATTATACGCGTGCCGTTGGATTGCTTATTTTCGTGACGATTCTCCCCCCCGGATATCTTAACGGGACCCGTTACCTCGCGTGTGATCGCATTGGGAATGCCGTAAGTGGCGTTGAAACCGAATATAGTGGTAGAAGGATACGTGTTTAAACAGCGTACAACCTGTCGTGAAGCGACCGGTGCGATGATCGGAGAGATAGCTTCTGTCGCGAGGATGGACAGTGAACGTAGGCACTCGGAATTTGAATACGTCTTTTTTTTGTCCGCGACACGTGTCGGTGCCGAAGACAGTTAAATTATACCATTGAATGAACACGTGGAGAAGGGCGATGGGGCATAAAGTGGTAGGGCAAATAATAGTTAAACGAAGAAATGGTGCAATAGAAGGAGCAAAAGGGTCGGAGGATCAATGTATACCAGACGTACGAAATAAATAGTTTCACATCGTGAACTCGCGTTTCAATTTCTCATTTCACTTGCGAGCAACGCAATCCCATATTCACAAGTACTCGCGTGTCGCGAAGAAAAAGAAAGTTTAAATTAAAGCCACGAAACGGTTACGCGAGGGCTGATAAGTGTAATAAATATTACCATTCGAAGATGTATGATCGAAATGGATTTAAAGTGAGAGCGAGACCGCCCCTCTTTCATCCTCATCATCGATTCCCTCTAACGTCGCTGTTATTGAAGCCATACTTCTCCACTGTGCCTCATGCTAATGAGGTTAGTATATCATAACGTCTAGAGAACGAGTGCAGGTCGGAGATAAGTCCTTTATTTATACAAGGAATTAGTATGGCCTCGGTGTGCACGCGTACACGATCCCCGCACACGGGGAATGCGCTATTATTCAATGGAGCTGCACGTATACTCGGTGGCAATAAATTCTGCCAGGTAATGCGTATACTTTGCCGTCGGAAGTAAATCTTCGCGGAGCTACGCCCCCTTCTGCCTGCGTCGAGACTGTTTTCTCGAAACATGGCTTGCCCTGGCGAGAAATCGAGAGTCAGATGAACAATCGTTGTCGTGCGCTGTGCGGTAGAATTTTTTTTCATACCTGACGGATTCAGCATGGCCGCGGGTAATAAATCTCGTACTGCGCGCAATTCGGCTCTGGCGACCGTTATCATTGAAAATTCATTTCTTGACCATTTATTGCCGGGGGGGGATGATTTCTAATACCGCTTGTGTTTAAGTGCCGCCGTAATTTACGATTGCATGCACGCAAAGAATATTTGTAGTCGGAGTACGCGTCATTCGATGACTCTCGAGGTAACTGGAACAACAGTTGTGCAATATAATTTAAAGTAACGCGAAAAATTGTTCTTCAATTTTATACTGGACGATAACAGGGTAGTACTCCAAAGACGAAGCCGCTTACGCGCGATACAATATAACGTTGAACGTATTAAATTTTCTCAGAAACTATAGTATACTAAAGTATGCGCGATTGATGTATTAATGTCTTAATAGGAGTATAATCGAATTTCGCTCTACAAAAGTTGATTCAATTGCGCTTCGACAATAATCCCTATTTAGCGTCCCATTAAAAATTGTTTACCGCACGAGTCGTCATGCTGTTATCAGATTTCGACGGTTTTCATGCTTTATTGAACGGAGAACGAGCTTCCTTAATTATCCCATTAGCAAAATTGTAGTTAAACGGTCCCAACCAGTTTCGTTCGGTGTACCGCCGCTTCGTCGAACGCGGTTTCTTCTTCAGAATTCGACACGTGTCACTGGCACGGCGCCTGTAA
Organism: Nomada lathburiana; assembly: GCA_963667235.1. Classification (NCBI taxonomy): domain Eukaryota; kingdom Metazoa; phylum Arthropoda; class Insecta; order Hymenoptera; family Apidae; genus Nomada; species Nomada lathburiana. Next base: position 5,755,932 of record OY763904.1, read on the forward strand.
GGAGCCGGTAGAATATAACGTTCATTACGAATACAATAAGGTCGACAATAGAACTGGAGAATCTTCGCCGAGAAGAGTAGTAACGTTAGTGGCAACATTTCAATGGCACAATGGAATTCGGAAGACGAAGCTAGAAGTTTCATTCTTCTTTCAAGCAGCGGTAATGTTCGTCCTTCCAGCTGTTCGCGCAGAAAAATCGAGCCTCGTAACAATGAATCGAAGCGTAGCACTTTGTGCAGATAGAAAACGATTCGTCCTTTCCGAGCATTCAAGTCGAAGTGGGCCAAGGGGTTAGCAATAAAAATGGAAGGGCATTACCGATGGTCAGGAGGCAAATCAGAAATCAGAGAAAACCCATTAAGAATTATTCCGTCGTTTAATTAACCTCTTTTCCCTTCCCTTTTTGTGGCATTGTAAGGCCATATATTCTGAGGAAGTAATTTAGGTTTCTTTCTTGTGCAATTTAACGTTGGCACGCATTGTCTGACCGTGATCGGTACAATCTACTTACGCTCAACGTACACCGCTAATGAGGAAACATGCTAACTATTGACCTTACCGAAATTATTGGCTAATTTTTTCTTATCTTGATTGTTCATTCGTGTTTTACTATTTTTGTTTATATAAACAACAGTATTTGCCTCGACTGGCCAGGATAAAATAAATCGTCGATAATGCATGAAACAATGGTAAAACTCCGAGCTCAAAAATAGCTGTTCTAACGCGTGCGTGTCATAACCGTCTGTCCCAGCCAAGGCGTGAACTCCAATAGCCGAACCGAGGCGAATTGCACCACTTTTAATAGAACTGCACAGAAGGAACAATGTACTCGGGGGACGGTAAATAATCAACGCGTTCAACGATGGGACCGAGGGAAAATGTGCGACATAGGGGGAAACCTAGCGAGTGTCCTAGTAACCACACACGGAATTAATGTTAGGTCTGCTCTGGTAGTAATCCACAGCGGCTTCCCCTGCAGCGCAGATGCCGCCTGTACGTGCACACGAAGCTTTCCTTCTCGTCTAAATAAGCGGTCTGGAACGTAAGTTGCCACCCATTACGCGATGCCCAACCGTCGCGCACGATTCCATCCTTACGAGTTTTCCTGATGAACCCTCTCCTGCTTTGGAAAAGGGGGTCAGCACTCGGGGGTTGATAGCACGTCCGCGAAATTGATTGCAAGTCGCAGGGAGGAAATATCGTCGGGGGTTGATGGCGTTCGTTTGCATCCTTTGGGAAGCAGCCAGTTCCCAAGGAATTCCGGATACGTTTCGCTGGCCCTACTTGGATTTCTGCCTTATGGATTATTGATGCCTCGCGGTAGCCCGACTTTATCGTTTGTCTCCGTTACAGCAGTCTATATGGTCCGCGTACACGTGAATTTTCGTGTCGATTTGGACCACTATTTGCATAGTGCATTGCGACGTAACGTTTCAAACTATAATTCGATGCCGCGACTGATTCAATGTTGTTTTGTACACTGGCGGTATTGAATTCAATATTGGTCCCGCGGAATGAAACAAATTATTTAATTCGACGTCCGTTTTTTCGTGCAACTGTGTAGAATCCGCGAACAATCGCATTTTCAACACGCCGGTGCAGTCGCCAGTGAACTCCGGACATATTACTTCCCCACCACATAAATTCTCCATTGCGCGTCCGACCAGTCGCGCGCTCATTCTACTGATCTCGCCAAACAAATCCGTCGACGAATTCTTCCATTGATTCCATCGTAAACGAAAAGCTGCAAAGCATTCTACCGCGACCCACCCCTTCGCCCTTAACATTCTAAAATCTACTTTCGCGAATGAAAATTCCCCTCGCCCAACTAGAATTCATCCTCCTGAATATTAAAAGCGTGCCAGAAACTCTAGACGAAAATTTACCAAACTGCTCCGTTCCCGGCAGGGGGGGGGGAGACTTGAAGGTGCTCCCAGATGGAATTAAGACGCCTGAAACGCGGCGGATTAAGGTGGCCCTGCGAGTTAAACGAAAATTTCGCCGCCGCGTGCGTGTGGCCTACGTGTGTACGCGTGTGTATTCACGGCATTGTGTGTTGAAACGGTGTTTCGGATGGCGCCACCGGCTTGCAACGGCCTGCGACGGGTGGGTCCATACTAGGTCACGGGTCGATTTTCACCACGTAACGTTCCAATTCGCGCTTGATATTGATCTGAGCTTTTCCGCCCACGTTACAAACCGCCTTCCGGCTTGGCGTGGCTCCGCGTACCGCGCGAGAGGGTTGAAAGCGTTCTCACCGAACCCAAAGGCTCCCGGGGAATTCGAGGATGGTCAGAAATCGGGATCCGGCAGCTTTCAGGCTCGCTTTGATGTATTCTTAGCCGCGAGTAATGGAGCGTAGGCGGAGAGGCGAGAGAAATTTGCTGCAGCAACTTGCGCTCTTTCCTCTTCTTCATCGTTCGTTCTTTCCCTTCTGTCTTTTTTCTCGATTGCTAGACAGGCATCGTTGTATCTTCTCGTCGATTAAACGAATACTGGTAACAAAGGTCGGGGGGGGCCAGGGTTCCGTTCAAATATTTCAACGATTTTAATATGCAGCTACCCGCACTTTGGCAAAAGTTAGTTGCTATTATTTGTGGATTCTGATTCATTTAAAGTAAAGGTGATGGATAATTGCACGATCTTGTATAATAGCAGAACTATGACAGACATGAAGAATAATAGGTTCGTATGCCATGAACGTCGGATAAATACGGAAGGCGGTGCTTCTAATTGGTAGCTTGAATTTCCTGTGTTACAAAAGCTGAAAGATATTAAGAATAGTTGATGTAATACGATAGATGCTCTTGACAGGGGGAGATTATGTTCCTCGAATAGAATAATTTAGTATCCCGATGATTCTGAAGCCGTTTGCGACACTGGTTTCACACAAAGGACCTCAGACACCGAGTCCTATTTTTAAAACCCTCGTAACCTTAGCCTTTAAGAGGGTCTACTTGCTCCTATGGAATCACGTATTTACGCGGTATATTATGTTTGCGTGGAACAGGCGAAAGTGGAAATTCCATGAAATGTCATTTGAGAAAGGAAGTGTGCAATAAAGAATTACTTTTCTATTTTCTAACATTACTTTCTTCCCCTTAGAACTTCTCCTTCATCTTGTTATTATTATTATTATTCGCACTTATGTGTCCATCGAATAGCCAAATTTCCTATGCGAACGTCGCGAACAATAAAATGTCGCGGGCACGTGAAGTATATTTCGGACAAATGTAGTCACTCCGCTTTACGAAATGTCAAACACCGTTTCAAAATCTACCCCTGCCCCGGAATCACGAATCAGGCCTCGAGGCGGTTCACGTTGCCCCTCGAATCACAAAGAAGGTTCGATGGGAAATTTCTACCGCAGTGAACGTCAGACAATTCTGCGCGTTGCCGGGCCCGTATTCGCGAGGGCGGTCGATCAATCGCCTGGAGCGGGCCCCTCGCCGAGTTGGTCGCGACCAGAGTTCGAGGACCCCGGGCTGTTCGACTCGTGAAACGTCGTGGACGGAGTCGGACACGAAATATTTCTGTGTGCCGTCACGTCGTGCGACAAGACGACGTTAATTCGCGTCGATCGATCGGCCAGGGTCGCGCGTTAAAATAGCACTCCACTCTCTTTTCGTCGACGTCACCGACGTGCCCTTGGGATAATCCAACCCCCCGCAGTTCCCGTAGGCTAAATACGAGCATCCTTTATAGCTTGCATGGATGGAGGATGGTTTCTTGATGCGGCCTTTAATGTTGCGTTGCGGGGGTTGAAAGTGATTGGGGTGCGTAGGTGTGGGGCGAAACGATCGGTTCTGGTCCTATTTTAGATTTAGGAGGAGATGGGCGTTGGAAAGGCGAATGAAACGAAAGGAGAGAATTTGTAGAGGGTCTTAGTCTTAGTACTTTTATCTTTATTTCATATTTCTTTATGCGTCTATTTAATTGATTTATTCGCGATTGCGGGGGGGGGGGGCGGACAATAAGAACCAGGACTAGTATTTACTTTTGGGATTGTTTACTGTATCGAGAATTGAACTACGAATTTGGAATGGTCAAAGTTAAATTGAACAGCTCCCGCACTCGATATTTTCGAGTCATAAACAATTTGACTTTCACAATTTAGAGAATTATTCTGACCCTCGAGAACTAAAATGTCTGGCGCAAACTTGACACGCTCGGTAAACAAAACACGATTTCGCCCCGTTGTCGAGATTAAAGGCTTTTATACCCAGCTGACTCGATGCTTGATACAATTATTCATGGGAAGGGAAACGTTAACTCTTCCCTGTTTATACCCGCCTTTTAATAGAGATTGACGTATCATAAATCCGCGACCCCCAGCTTTAAACAGGGAACACAAGTTAGGGGCAATTTAATCGAGTCAAGGGTACAGACCGCCCCTTTCATCGCGTATCTCGCGTAAATTCGCGCAAGTTGTATGCAAAATTCAACTAGTTTTACAACAACAACAACAAAAACATCTCGGTCCTGTCGATATCCAGCGAGTTTCAAGAGCGTCGCGAAGGAAGAAGTTCGCAGTCAAAGTATAACTTTACGTCAGCCTTTTCGCGTTAAGTGTGGCCTAAACTTTCGGGATTGCAGTGTTTAACTCTGCATAGAACATCCGGACGCTTCAGGTATATTTAATACTCGTAGCAATGATGCGACTTCTTAACGAAGTTCAATTTCGAAGCCTGAACATATCATTCCCCTTCGTTGTCAAATAAAAGGAGGGCAGAAAAGAAATTGGAATAAAGCTTTCTATGGAACCTATCGCATCATTATATCCTTTTAAATAACTGCAATATAATTTTACTGCTGGGCACAAGCGCATAATAAAACTGGGATATAAAAAGTTACGTTAATTTTCCATACTCCGTTGCAGCACTTTAAAAAACTGACGCATCCGTTTCAGGTTTCACCCCAAAGAATCGGTGACACAGTAATTAACAATTAATTAACTGGTTACCATCGTCATGTTTGTACATCCGTGGAAACACATTATGCGGCATCCCTCGACGGACGAACAGCCCCGAGGAAACACCCTTTGCCCCCGTTTTTCTTTCGCGATGCATGCCGCGCAAAAGTCGTTCGTTTTCCTGTTCTCCTTGCCACGTCTCGTGGAAAAAAGTCGGTCGTCGAGAGGGAATGTTTTCGGCGAGCGATCAATAACTACACCCTCTCGGTTTCTTCCCGTCCCCGTCCAACGGCAACCGTTTTGCACCCTCACTTTTCACCCCTTTCGAAGATTCCCCCGGTGGAAGTCTCGTTTGTTCTCTCATTGTCGTTTCGACAGGCTCGAAACTTTCGAATCGTTCCACGCTATTATTCGAAATTAGGCACCCTCGAAGTCGCTATGGATCTCTCGAACGAACCGATTGTCTCGAAACTTTCGCGATGCTGGCGATGTTCCATAAGGAATGGCAAAGTGTCTCGAGTTGGGGTTACTCGAGTGCTTCGATGAGCTACGAAAATTATGCGATCTATGCAGGTTCCTAGCATTTGGAGAAGGGGGGTTGGGGGGGGCGGGGGGAAATAATCGGACACTTCCGCTTTTTACGGTGGAAATCGTTGGAGCTGAAGTTTGGCTATAGCGACTCGAGCGACAGAATGTTGGAAATTCTAGAAGGACTGTTCGAAGCTTCGATATTTTAGTCGGAATTTCCGCATCGGTAACGTTTAGTGAAACGGCGAATAGATTTGATTAATAATTTTGGAGTTCCGTGGAGATGGGAACGCTAATTCCATCAGATGGTGTTACCTGAGTGGGGTGAACAGCTCTTCGTTAACTTTTATTCAATATATTATTGAAAGAAGAATGAACGGGTAACCGTAATTACTGCATCTTGAAAATTAGTAATATAAATTTACATATCCTCGTAACGGCGGTGAATACCAGATGATCGATAGCAAAATGTCGTACGTTCTTCATTATCACTTTACGCGTGCAGTTTCAGCATTGTGGGTTTTGAGTAAACAATTTTATTCTCGCGAACGGTGACGCATAGAACCCGACGATGCAGTCTAATTTCGAAACAAACATTTATTGTATGGCCCATATATTCGTGGCTCCCTTTTTCCCCCCACCGATTCCTCTATTTTCTTTCCAGAAAAAGTTTCTTCGCAAGCTTCCGAATAAGATTCTTCCACCGCAGACGATTGATACCTCCGTTAAAATAAATCTAGCATACATGTACTCCTGCTCATAAGGACGCGTAACAAAATTGTATGAAAATTGGAAAAAAGTTACTGGAATCGTTAATACATTTAACAGGTCAGCTTGATATTTTACGCAATTAGGAAATTAGTAGAACAATAGTAAAAAATAGCTAATCCGCTCGATCAATTTCTCAAAGGTGACAAAAGGAGCGGAAGAAATGGTGAATCGACACGGTAGCTTCAATTGCCCATCAATCGGGTTATTGTCAAGCCGATTCGATGACGCAAAGGTAGTCAAGGTTCATCAAGAATCGCGCGTTATCGTGTCGATCACTCTTTTTCCCCCTTCGCATGACACCGCGTGCACGATGGAATTTCACTTGCAAGTCGTGCCGGACTCGAATCCATTGTTCAATCGTTTTGTTGCCGTCCAGAGACGATTGTGTCGAGTCACAGCGACAATGGAAACAATGGAGAACGCTCGACGTCATCGTGCTTTCTCTGTCTCTTCATATTCAAATTCTAACTTTCTGGAACATCATTGTGCGTCGGATGATTTCGTCGAATAGTCACGATTATTCTTCACGGTGTGCAGACGTAATAATTTCCTGAAAAACCTGCCAGCGATATTCCAATAAAAGCTGGAAACGCTCGTTTCACGGGAGTTGCTCGAAACCGTGATACGTCCATCGACGCGTTTTTTTTTTGTTTTTTTTAATAAAGCCACGTTTTTAATGCTTACCGTAGAGCGAGCGAGAAAATGAGATTTCCGATACACGTCTGAACTCATTGAACGTAAAATTTAAAAACTGTTTCCGCTGTTCTCCGATAGTGTTATGGGAGGCCGTAAGAGAAGATTGGGGAGGGAAAATTAGATTGGAGATCAATGATCGCTGCAGGACGTGGTATGACTCGATTTTAAGATTAGTGCAATTCTCGACTCGATGCTGTTTGTTGTCTTCGCGAAAAGAGAAATTGAATAACTTTTCTCCTTCGTTGATGTCGGATCTGTAGAATTTCATTTCTTTTGCTCCTATTCATTTGTTCAATACCGAAACACCGTTAATCAATTTCCATTTGTTCGTTATCCCCTGGAACACACGAAATTGTATCGTGGAAGAATGGTTTCCTTCCGATAATTCGAACAGCACGTCAATTTTTCACTTTTCATCAGCAATTGCGCTTCACGAATTTCTCTTTTCATTCGAACACTCTACTACAATCTTGGCGAACAATTCTCCGTGTCCCTTCAGTTTCACAATTCCCAACTTCTCTGGAAATATGCATCGCGAGCAATAATAGAACGAGCGTCGCCAACAATTTTATTTCCCCCCGACTTCTATTTCAGCCCCTCGGAATCGGCAAATTCTTTCGCGACCCCATTTCCACCCCCGCCTCTTTGCACGCTCCTAATCGTCTGCCCCCCCCCTCCCACTCCCAAAATATCTCCTCCTTTAAATGCTTTCTTTTTGTATTCCTTTCGTCGCCGCGCAGGATTCGTCGGGTCTCGCGATTCCGCGTAACACGACACCCCGCAATTACCACCAATATTTTGGTGCGCGCCATCACAACCCCTCAACTCCATAATTGGTGACAGGCAACGAGTTCGCACGTCTTCCCAGAACTTTTTATCGCCGGACCGGCTATTTCTGATGCCCCAACGCGTGCATCAGCGTCATCGTCCCGACGTCGATGCAACACACTCGCCGCACTCGATTTTTTCCATGCCTTTTCACCTCCCCCCCCACCCCTTACTCGAATAGTCCGTGCTGTTAGTCGGTTTAAAAATTGAACTAGGTCGTTCAGACCGACTGACTGACAATGAGTCATATTTTCGTGAGATTTCGAGAGAAGAACTGTTGTAGGTGTTGGCTTGGCTTTCGACCACGACAATAAGACCGTCTCTCGATGCAACTCGAATTTACATTTGGAAACGTGGGTCAAGCATTGCCGTTCAGGGAAATAAGCGGCAAGCTATTTTGAGGCAGATACGATCGGGAACGATACATTGGGACTATATGCAAGAATGTTTGAGCGGTAAAAAAGAGCCGTGCATCATATGCGATCGTTTGGGGGAACATCGTAAAAGAAAAGCAGCATCCCCAGCGAGGTCAATCGTTCGCGGCCACACGGTATAAACATTCATGACCGACATACACGGAACTCACGCGTAGTCGTTTGAACTTTGACCCGTGAACTTCGGTAATAACGCGTAATGCTCTGCTCCGTTGGTTCACGGCCAGCAACGCTGTCTATTTCCGTTGTTTTTCCTTCAATTAATTACACCTGGCATTGCGTAACGCTTAGAAACAATTAAGAGCGCGAGGACGGTGTTTTGTGCAATATTTTTTTTTTATCAAGAATACCGTCCGATGTGATTAATTTCTATTTACCTTCTATGCTTATCTCGCGTTATGTTAAACCGGAAGAAGTTGTCAAGCTTTCTGGTTTTTCCATTTACCTGGTTTTTATCAATGTTTGCAGTGATTTCTGTTTAGTATTATCTATATTTGCCGTAACATGACGAGTGAGAGTGAAGCAGATTCTATAAAAAAAGACAGAAAAGAACAAAAAAAACTATTGACGTTTCGTATGAAAAGATACAGTAATTATTATTTACCGATTTGTTTGATAAAAATCGATCAGCAAATTGTTCAATGCAAAACAAATGTCACTGCCCTCCTCTGACCACAGCCAATCGATTTCGCGCTTCCACGATCGCTATTGTCACTTTCCCATCTATTATTACAGGGAGCAGTGAAAGTGTTCCATGAATACGACAGCCATTAGATCGTTTGCAAGAAATGTTTCTCTTGATTGCTCCTATCAACCACGATTATGTCTCGTTCACAGTAGAGTAGATATCTGGAATAAATAGCTTGATTTATATTTATGTTCTTTTAAGGAAAGAGCGTCTCATGAATATTTACATCGCATATGATTTAAGACACATCAAAATTGATCAATTATACATGTATTACTTTGCGCCACTTGCAATTTTCAGTGAACTCGCAGGTTTCAGTATTTTTTGTTTCTTTTTAATGTTTCCAACGTTACACGCTTGGAAGACTTCAATTGTTCAAGAATTCAATATAATAACAATTTCGTAACATTCATCTCTCTTCCATGATTCGTTAAATAAAAAGGGGGGACATGCGCGGTGTCATATTCTAAGAATGCATTCCTATTACCACACATTAATGTTTCTTTTACGCCTGACTTGTCACACATCTCGACAACGCTGTTTCTTCCGTTCCAATAAAACAATAAAATTCCACCATCGTCTGTTTTGCAAACAGTATCGCCAGCATTCCTGTCCTTTCGAAATCATCCCAACAAAAACATCATCGAACCTTCTTTTCTCCACTTAGTAGGCAATCGAGCTAAGAAAAACCATTCCTTTCTGCTTTCAGATCGGGCAACGACGCGTGATTCGTGGCGGCGACCGAGCACAGCAAAACCACGCAGGGTAACATTGCTTTCACTTTATTTGCACCGCCCGTTTAAGTAATCGAACAATGGGAGCAAAAGGTTGTTGGAAGGAAACGATAGAAAAAAAAAACGATGAAACGCCTACGTAAAATACCCTGCGCTACGCCCCTTGTCGCGAGATATTAAAAGTCGGCTCCCTGAACGATGCACGGGGAACGATATTCAACAAAGCGGGATGAATTACAAAAAAAATGTGGAAAATGAATCGCGATGCACGGCTGGAAGGAACGTCCGAAATCGATTCGGGGCAAACAGCTGAAACGAGTTTTGGACTCGACCGGCTTTACATCATAATCCCGTAGCGTAATATGTATCGGGGAACGTTGACTCATTTCCGGCAGTATCAGTTTAATATTCCGGCTGTGACGCACACCTTTCGTCCATTCATCTGCGTCCCAGCCTGTGGATCAGTTCGATAAATATTCGATGGACCGTTAAACTATTGTAATTCATCAACGTTAATGGTTATTCATACGTGGCCAATATCGCCGGGATCCGCGAAACTTGTTCGTCTCGTCCCGAAAAGTTTCCTTAATTAAATAAACCTGACGTTTCCCTGCGGCGGGCGACCTTTATATCAACGACGTGAAGAAATCGAACAAACATATCGTGCAATAAATCAGGCAGCGATTGATCAAACACGAACGCGACACCGCTTACCTTGTCTTTTTCCTTTCCACTTGATTAAACGTTAATGAGTATTTTATGCTTTCACAAGTAATGTCGCGTGTCTCGTTTTCACGTGACAGAAGATTGAGTTCGATTTGTGTACAGTGCTGGCCGAAAGTTCGGGACCGTCAGACACATTTCGTGTTACACGAAAAAAGTATGACTGGTTAATGATAATAATAATAATAGTACCTTCGTGTTGAAAATTCACGTGCAACATTCAAGATGGAAAGAATCGAAACAAAGTCAATTACCATCAGTCAGTAGAATACTAATTTCGAATGAATGAATCGTGAACAAGATATTCAATACTAGCCATAACCAAGGAGGTGGTCCAAAACTTTTGGTCGACACTGTACACATTCTTGGTCAAATATAGATATAATATTATTCTGTGTTAAGTAATTTTTGTTCTCCACCATGTGTCCGGTCGATATGGGTAATTAATCAACGAAGAAAGTTTCCCCCCCACAAACTGTTGTCCAAGACGTATCGTCGTTTGTCGGTAGAGCCCCGTGTAGTTTAGTGCTATTCCTGAATTACATTTATGCTAATTCTGCGGTTTTGAAGTTTGCGCGTTTACCAAGGACAATGGCATCTACGATTATATCATTCGGCCAGTGTTTACGCAAGCCAGCGCTTTCTAAGCATGACTCGTTTGCGCATATTAACTCGTAACATACATTCAACGTAACAAATAATAGGTGTAAAAGTCTGTTGTTTAGATTTATTGAATGGACACCAGGTTAATGCATATCATTTACCCTTGCCTACCACCTCGAGCTGCGTTTGCACGATTCTTAAAAGCTGTCAGGGCAATCACTCGAAATATCCGTCCACCCTATCTCGCTAACGTTCCTGGAAAAGATGAAAAATTGTATCGCATTCAGTTCTGATTCCAGACAGCAACGAGAAAATACATCATTGGCCATCAGCGAATCAAACGCCCGAATTTCCCCTTCGCTCCGAAACGAACGTTCAACTATCGTTAACGAGAGGCGCGTCGATATCAAACTGAAACATTTATGTCTCGTCGCGACAACTTTCTACCGCGGTCGATTCCTAGCGCACAAAGAAATTGCTACGACAGCGAAGGTGGTGGCAAGGTAAAAGTGTGAACTGTTTCGCGCGTTAGCGCGCCAAAACGTTCGAGTTTCTTCCGCGTGTTCTCTCACCGGTTTCGCAACGATCTCCGTCGCGTGTTCCCCAGAATTTTCCAATTTCCTTGGTCGGCCCGCGGTAAAGGGTAACGCGTGCCAGCTCACACACTCGTGTTGGCAGGCCAAGGGGCTGATTTATCGTTGCATCGCGAGGACGTCAGACGATCGTCCGGCGTTCCTCGAGTTTCGCAGCAACTGAACGTGTCGTAACGAACGGGCATTCAGGGTACAAGCGGGTAGAACGGCCTTGCTACATTATTAGACAACGCGCGGCATTAGCCGTGCAACAAAGGCGTCGAATAAATGCTTCTTCGATCGCGGCAACAGCTGCTGCTTTTATTAGGCTGGCGCATACGAGGTGTCGCCTCTAAAAACGAGACTACTAAATTACGGCGGCGCGCCGCGCGATAGCCGAAACGTTGCACGCTTAATCGAAATAATTCCCGTCGCCGAACTCTGTACCGCCCCTGATTATTAATTGATCTCGTATGGTGCGAATCACTTTTCCCCACGGTAGAAAAACGCGCAGGTTTTCGATAGAAATTCCGACTCGACGTTCATTCGGATTACTTTTCAACTGCTTCGATGTTCTTGTTTGCGTGAATCGCTTGACAAAGCTCGGTCAGCTTCTGATACGTGTCGATTCTGTACGAAATGCCAAATTGAATAATTATCCGTGCACCGCCGCCAACGACCTTCCGACGATTATTATTAGTCGGTCAACGACGATCTATTAATTTTATCACGAAATTCGCGGACGGTAGAAACGCGTTAACTGCGATACATTTGTATCTCTTTAACGCGATACAGAGCAATGGACAGTACAACAGTTCGCAACGAACGTTCGTTTATTGGCTGTTATTGGACATTTCGAAGGGAACGATATGATCGATTGTTGCGCAACGGAAGACCTTGTGTCGAGGATGCTTCACTTCGATGCAGAGGCCTTGGAATGCGTCGCGAAACAGCGTTTGCAATTTCTCGAAGTAGTAATTAATAACGACGACGATGATACGAACGCGGTTCGTCGAAACATATTCGGCGGCAAAGAATTCAAAAGTCGCGCGCTTATCATTAGTCGTTGTATCATGAAAAGGGTTGCAATTCAGAACGGAGTAAAAAAAATAACGACGTCCACTTCCACTCCACGCGCAACTATTCGACACAGATAAACCTCGATCGTAAATGAAAGGACAATATTGCCACGTCAGAAATTGCTACTTTTAACCGACTCGAAGACGGTCGATCAATGAAACGTAACGAGCACAATGCCCGTCAGGCTGTTAATCAAAATTGGTAATCAATCGAACGATGCAGAAAATTAACAGCTCGTATTATTCTCCGTTGGACGTGTTACAATTTATAAAACTGTTCTACCATAAATATTTCTCGCTGATTAAATGCTTTCACATTTCAAGTCAACAAGCGCCACGTTTTGCACAATTTGCCGCGGCCTCCGAATGCACGGGGTGAACCGTGAAACGTGATCATTTCGGATTGTTCCGTCGTTCGCGAGTCAATCGGATATTCGTTTGTCAAATATAGAGCTATGGGTCGCTCGAGACCGCGTATTGAACCCTTACGTGACGAAATGTAACGAATATTTCGGTAACACCGGTGTTGCATGACTTATCGCGCCGAATCTGTGTTCCACGACGCACGCACATTTTTGTTCAAACGACCAGTAGATGGAAGGGAAAAATATCGTCTGGAAGCAGGCCAATCGGACTATTCGCGGACCACCTGGCATAAATAGCGTTGGTGTGCGCTGGACGTTCGTTGCCTTGTGTATCCCTGCCCGGTTTGCCCGTGCGCGGAAGAAACGGAATTCCTGGATCCGCGTGATTCTTTTTCGCGGAAGTTTAATGTGTATCCGATGCGAGCGTCATCGCCGTCGAAATCGGCCACCACGTCACACGATTGTGCGCGCGCGTTACGTCAATGGCAGGTAATAACATTCGACGTCGGAAGGCGAATATTTTTGCTGGCCCGGGGAGGGAAAAGAAACGGACACTTCGCGGGCGTGTAACTTTCTGGAAACAGCCGCAGACATTTGGCCAGCGGGGATACATTTTTGGAAATTCAGCTGCAACCTATTTATCGCTATTTACCAGCGGACGGATTTGAAGTTGCGTGCGCAAACCTTTCGTATTATATTGACGAGGTATTTTAATCATTTGGATGGCACCGGACGTAAATATCATAGAGTGTTCATTGAATCGTTAAATTCAAGTAGATCCAGACTATCGGCACAAATTCATTCGCACCTCGAAACCGTGCAATCAACCAAACATATAGAACCGCAGGAATTTAAGCAAAGCTACTGCCAATAAATTATGCCCATCGAAATGAATTACCGGCAAGGATTAATAATTCGCTAAAACGTAACAATTTGTATCGCGCAGCATCGTTGAACACTCCCCAAAATGCGTCAGACAACGCGTCATCTCTTTGCGCTCGTTCCATCGTTACCAATTTCCAGCAAAAAGAATTCCCACCGATAACCGCCGACAAAAGAACGACAACCGCTCGTCTCGTTTCCCCCCCAGGACCAGCACCGAAATCATTTCGGCGATCCCCGTTCCCTAGACGGACACGGCGAAACGCGCTACATCGGATCCGTGTTCGATGGTTCGATTGGTCACCCAAACGATCGACGTCGATCATCGTTGTCGCCGTCGTAAAATTCACCGTGCCGAAGGGCGTGGGGATTCCACGGGACCGTGTGGAATTCGCCTGCAAACGCTTTACGACCAGGTTCTGGCCGAAGGAACCGGCCGTTTGTCAAGCACGATCGAAGGCCCATTCACAGCGATGCGGTCGGTCACTCGGTCAAGCGTGGTATTCCTGGGGTGACACACCGCGTACACCGTCGCCCCGACGGAGACCGAGGCCTCCTCTATTTATAAATGTGGGTCGACGTGGCTGCGCGGCCGGCTCGTTTCGTCATTATTACGAGTCCGCTCGGAAACCGAGGACTGCGTACTGATCTGCCTGTGTCTATCGCGGACTTCGATGGATACCGGCGGGAGGGTGGCAGATTAATTGAGATCCCCTGCGGGTCGATAATTGGTCGGACGGGGCGTGCTGAATTGGACCCGCGACTGACCCGTCCTCTGCGTCGCCGGTTCTCGCGATTTTCTTTCGCCCCTATCGTAGAAATATTTCGTTGCCCGAGTCGGACGTTTGTTTTTCTTTAGATCTTTTAGGTCCCGTGCTTTTAGCCCATGCATTGCCATGGTCGGATCGTGTTCCCCAAAATGATATGAAAATGTTTCGTGGGATAGCGTTGATGTCGTTTCTGCGATTATTTGTATAGATCGTAGCTTGTGCAATTGAAAGGAATCTCGTGGACGTTAATCAAATCTGTAGGATCTACCGTTTTGTGTTGCTGAAACGAGTGGGTCAAAGATGGACGCAAGCGGCGTTTAATTGGGGAACAGGAGTTTTCGATCGTCGAATAGGTTTGGGAAGGAAAATTGGGGTGACAGAGTCAATGTAGAAGGGGCTTGTAATGGTTGAAGTAATTAATAAGGGACGTGCTTGATAATTCGAGTGATAATTAGTGTATTCCAATGCAGCGGATGTAGTTTAAGTGCGCGACGACTGCTAGATGACTGCATGCTTCGAAATTGAAATTACAGTTTTACGGGAAACGCGATGCAGTCGGTTTTAAAGTCCCGCGTTTACTGACACATTTACGAGACATATCGGTTTTCCCCAAATATTCGTGTACGATACATATTGGACGTATCTAGTATAAAACGCAACTCTTAGATTAAGTAAACGGAATCCAGTTTTTGCTAAATCGAGGAGAGAAAACGCTCTTTCTCGCGCGTAAAAATATACTCACGCTGTAGTCGTAGCGAGAGAAAAAACGCAAAAAGCGTGTATCGAAGGACAGGTACTTCTTGCGTCAGTGAACTTCGATCGATCGACTATTTTCTTCTCATACGTATCGTTTTACCTTCGTGCCCCTTAGACAAAGCCAACTTAGAACGTTCTTCTCGTTCCTCTGACATATTGCGTCAAGAACCATATTTACGATGTGTATAAACATTTTATGAAATCGCCTATCTATTCACTCTGAACACAATGAGGTAACAAAATTGAACTCCATAGACCGACAATTTTGGGAATCGGCTATCTCGCAGAAAGGTACGCGTACCGGGTTATCGATATAACGAAACGTCACTTTTGTTATTCATTCGTTGTCGATAATTTGCGAAACGTCAATTTCTTTGCACAACAGAGTGCTGTGAGAAGAATATCCAATCTTGATAATAATAATAGTAATAAAAATATGTAAGCAACGCTATCGCTCATCCTCGTCCTACTTATAAATATTGTTTTTATTAATCGTATGATCGTAACTCTCCTTTGCGCGGTAAATTCGCCACGAAAAGTAATCGAGTAGTTTCTGGAGTTTGAAACCCAATTAGGGGTTGCCGACGATATTCACGAATAGATTTGCAAGAGCCATTTCTTGGATGACGTTCCGTTAATCTCGTAAAGGAACACCGTTGATCCCTTTAGTTCGTTAAACTTGCAAAAGCTTATTTGGAGCAACGCGAATGTATATCAATCGGTCAGCTCAGCCTTGGAAGTGGAGTAGCATCTTATTTTTAGAGAATTATTGCTGCGCCTTGTAAACAAGAAACAGATACCGTGTTTACCGCCCCGAGCGAACGTGTTTCCTAAGCTCGTTTGAATCGTCGCGGTTCCCCGACGAGCCGTCCGAAGAATTCGCGTCTGATCTAACGTTAGATCAGCCCGGATCCGTCGTGATTTCAGATCGACCAGGGGCAAAGGAATCGGCGAAATCGTCTATCAACAATTGCCAATGAATAATTTCAACGTTTCTAGTTGAATCGAGGCCAAATAATGATGCTTCTTTATTCGCTGAAAACGTATTACCCCAGGCAACGATCGACAGAAAATTGACAAGAGCTTTCGACGGAATGCGTAATCGCCTTAAAACAAACAGCAATTGAACAGTCGTGGCAAAGAATCGGCGGTATAGTTCAAAAAGACGAGGCCTTTGCCTCAGCAGATTATGCGTTTGCGCACATCGAACATGTTTGCCGATCCTCGAGCAGTGTTCGGATCTTATTCTTCTCGCGGGACACGATTATGCCATCGAACGCGAATAACAAAGCGGTAAAACAGCAAAATTCCTCTCCGCATTCCTCGAGAGCTACTCCAATCCCGAGCGATTCCCCAAAAACTTCGGCGAAAAATAGAACCCACAACCTCGAAAATTGCTTCCCGAGAATTTTCTTCAACCTTGTCGGAATCGTGTGTACTTTGACGTGTTTTTCTTTTTTTTTTCTTTCCTTTCGCACTCCGAAACGTCACGTGGCTTACATAATACCGTAGCGAAATGCCCCGCAAGTGACTCACCGGTCGAGACCTCGTCGCGGGCGAGGAAAGCGCCGTAGTGTTTTCGAAGCGACGTCAAGACGGCCGCGGAACGGAACGGAATGGGTATTCGTGACATTTGAAGGGGTGTCTTAAATTAAAACGATGGCAGAACGGTCTGAGCTGGCAGCGCGGGCGAAAGAACGCGGCGATTGCCACATCGACTTTTTGGCAGTGGCCGTTCTCGAACGCTCGCCTCGCCACGCAGCCTCCTTTTCCTTTCTTCTTTCCCCTTGTTCGCCGGCCTGCCGCCACGATATGTACAATTAACCAATCGCTGATCGTCGGCCCACGCACGCAGATTTTTCTTCCTCCGCGTTGATATTTTTAGCGGGACCCGATTCCCTCGGTGAAACGAAATCGTTCGGTTGTATCGCACGAAATTCTACGATGCAGAGAGTGTCTGCGCGCGACGCATCGTTCGAGGGACAGACGACGTGAACGTGACAGGCAATTCGAAGAATCTTCGCGTACTCCACCGCGACTCGGATAAAAGGCAAATCACGAAAGTGTTCGGAAGTTCGGTCGTTCATGCAATATCTCGCTTTGTCGATCATTCCTGTCATTTCCTATCTTGTGCTGCCGTTTCTTTTACGCGAATGCTTGTAAATAAAGAAGTACCAGCGAGTCGTTTGAATCGTTTGTCGGTGATTGTATTAATAATTTATTAATACTTGTCGTCGCGCGTGCTTTGCTCCACGAATTTCCCACCTCTTCGGTTTTCGAATATTTGAAACTTCACTTTGCCCGAGTTTCGAGTATTTGCCCGATAGATTTCGTAGGTGCCGGAATTCTTTGCTCCTACCCTTCGTGACAATTTTAGTAATCTTATATGGACCGTATATTAATAATCCAATAACCTGTGCGAAATAGTAATGCTGTACAGGTTGTTTGTTCGACTCGCGAAATGCACCGGTCACGATCGATCGATCTGCTTCAAGACAGTACCGCGAGGACAGGGAAACAATAATTCATTGCAACAGATAAGTCTGCTCCAGTAATTCCGTTTCCGCTAGTCTGACTACGACCGGTACTATTCCACTGCGCCCTTCGCCCCACTACACATCGTCGGTCGATTTATTTGCATACCATTAAATCTACTCGGTAATATTCCAGCTGGACGTACTGCCTCTCGAATACTGTCACGCATGGTGTAATCAGGTGAGAAGCACGTGGGAACTATTGACGATTTTCATCACGGGGTATTAGAACCTGGATTCAAGATCTAATTGAAATTTATCGTTTCGCTCTAGTTACTTCAAATACTCGAGTCTATCGTTTTAAAGAGGAATATATTGAATAGTTGCAATACAATAGTTGCAATACGTAAGCAAAGAAGGGTGGTATTTAAAATGTCGCAGAAATGAAAGCCTTTGCGGCGTGTCCGAATAAGGTAAAAGGAGGATGTACACGAAAGGACACCTTGAAACTTAAAAAGACGAGTCGAAGGTTGTAGCGAGTCAGTTTGGAACATGGTTTTGTCTAATGTCACGGCCAATTTCCTTTAGGAGTGAAGGATGTGTTGCAGGGCTCGTTTAGAAAGATGGAATTCATAGTATTACAAAGGTGACCAAGTTGTACATGATTAATGGTATTACGAAATTGGTAGCCGATGTGTTTACGTACAATACAGTGTCTATAAACAGATACGAAATGTTAGTTAGTCACTTAGAAGTTCGCATTATTCTATTGCCGATAAAAGAAAACTTCCACGAACAAATGTCTCGTTGTAGTCTAATTAAAAGGTCGATTGACCGCGAAATAAATGGAACAATACTTTGTCTTTCTAACAATAATATCGCCGTTCGAAACTTCCTAATCAAATATAAATTTTAAACTGATCCATTATAATGCCGTTCGAATCTAATTAAAATTTCAAGCTTTCATGTATCGAAAAAACCCGCAGAGGCTCATTCTCGCTGTTCGTTGATGAAAATACTGGAAGCAGCGTCGCCCACCAGTCCAAGAATCTATCGGCGGATTAATCCAATGAAAACATCAAAGTGTATCTGCCGTGCAATCGAATTTATTAGACGCCGGGGAACAAAAATTCAAGGACGCGGTTAACAGGGTAAAGGGAACGGCTTATAACGTAACGTTGCAAATTACGTCGTTGTTACGTCGACGACGATTAAACCGTTGCGTTAAATAATCGTCGGCCTACCGCGGGCACGTTCTGTCCCAAGGACATGGTAGCACGGGTCCCAGGACCCTTCTATAATCCGGAATTAGAAAGCACGCTAATTACACTGTCGCAGGTGAGAATCGTGGTAATCATGATACCTCGTGGGCAACCATCGATCGTGACGCGACGATAGATTGTCATTGGACCTCGCGAATTATCGTCATTGACCTAACAGATGTGCAGTAATCCGAATTCTTCGATTTTCCAAGAATTCGCGAACCAGTAAAGCTGAAAATTAATATTCAAAAAATCCGAGAATCAAGGTTTCCCACGATCTCTCTATCGCTTCGGTGCGTCTTTGGTTAAGAACAAGAATTTCTGCCGAAGTGCGCTTGCTCGTATGCAAACGCGAGGGACAAGAGCAAGGTGGCCGCAAACGGGAGATCCCAAGTCAGCTGATGAAAAAACGAGCGAACGAAACGATTATACTCGGTTGGTCGGCCGAAACGGTTTCGCTGGTGTCGACTGACCCACTAATGCTAACAAGACCTTGGACTCGGCGCAAGTATATACACATGTCGCGAGCAATATTTCATCGCTCGAAGGCCGATCAATCGTCGATCGATTGTTGCCAGGGTTAGGCCAGCGCACGGCGGCCGGTCGAGAGGAAAATCGTGGAGGAGAATCGATCGGTGCAGCGAGAAACTCTCTGCGCCGCGTCGATTCGAAGCACGAGGCGCGCGAGGTTTTGCAATTCCTCTTTGTCGAACCGAGAGAAACAAACGAGATGCCTCGATTCTTTGTCCGTTGCGTTCACTCCGTACGTTAAGATCGATAATCATAGCGGAGACTTTTGCTTGTCTCGAACGGCCGGCCACTTTGTTCCTCTGCTATCGTGTAAAGCCTGCATTCCGCCGGAACAATTAAGCTTGTTGTTCGAAGAATCGCGTTAAGTCTAGGTGATTGAACGATCGATAATTATTGTGGATCGGAATATTTATGGGCGCTTGTTGGGTCATGGATCGCGATTATCGAGACGACTTATCTAGTCCCTATCCTTTAATTAACCCTTTGGCTGCGAAAGGTGTGCATATCCGTTCTCACGCGTCTATTAATACAACGCATACAGGGTGAACTGCGAAACGTGAGCAGTTCAGCTTGTTTTACCGAGAGACGGCCAATTAAGTATCTCTTTATTTGTTGCAACATCTTTCGATCGGTGCTTGAAGAATGATTATAACGAATATTTTGCATAAAAAGAACTGAAGGTAAAATCTGAGAACCGAAGATCATTTTTGATTCACACATTTTCGTATCAACACTACATTTCGTACTCGAGAGTGGCTACCGTTTGGCTGTGCCGGAGTTCGTTGAGCCACGATCGTTTTCGTCGAGTAATCTCGATGATAGAGCCCGCAGTTGGTCATGATCGAAGATACATGAATCCATTTATGGCTCACGGCTTACGGTCTCTATCTTGATAGTATAGGACTCAATCGATTTGTCATCATTCCGTTTGAAATTTCTTCATCTTTCGATACCGATATTAAGCAACAACCAAAATCTAAAGAGTGACCTTTACGAGTAATATAAAAATTCTTTCAAGCCGTACACTTTCTAATGGAGGAATAAAGGTTACTAATCTATTGACACAAACATACGCATACGTCGGTTTGCTCTGAAATTTGTTGTACCCGTTTATCTCGCTCTGTGATAAACCAATGGATGGTCTCGGTCGTTCGTACTAGCTGGTTTAGCGTCGCGCGTAACATTGAAGCAGATTGCGAGCACTTTTCCTTTTCATTATCTTCCGGGGTTGCGTAAATAATACGTACGAGTTTATTGTGCGTTTCGAAATTCTTCGAGTTTGCAAATACATCAAATATTTCCATTCTGTTGCTCGAATTGTTAAAGGATAAATAAAATTCGTTTTCCCCGCAGCAACCAACGTTTTACTTATGCTTTGCAGGCATTTTCACTATCTGATCTTGGACGATAGAACTAAATGGGTCATATACCGTTTCCAGATGAAAAATGATTGGAAGGTTTTGTATCGTTCAACTGATAACAGTTATCAACGTCGAATCAGGAATGTCCCAATTTCTTATTTCGATCCCTTTCTCTACCTGACAATAACTATTTGTGAAAAAGAAAGAGATGACATAATATTTACGTGATATACAAGTTGAGTTAAATATCAGGAGTACAGAATGTAATTTCATTGTGAAGTTTCAATCGACCCTCTTGATATCCCGTCGAATAGTTTCATAACAATTAATGAACGCTCAACTAAATTTTTCCGACATTTTTACCGGCCTTTTAGTTACACTGTTCGAGCAGATGGAGAACATTTCTGAATTTTCGAACAATCACATTGCACTCTTAACTGTACTGTCCATGGACAGCCCCTAGGGGGTGGTGTTCCAGCGAACAGATAATCGCTATTGAACCCTGACGAATATCGCTTTTATTACGTAATCATCGCGCAACCAGAAAACAAAGAAACTTATATAACGCAATTAAGGAAATGAAAACGAAATCGTGACTTAACAAGTAACCTTCCACCGATGATGCTTTATAAACAATTGCAACACGCGCCGCGCCGCGCCGCATTCGCGGTACACGGACGGTAAGAAGGCTTGTACGAATGCGAAATAAAAATTTACGATATCCCGGTGTACCGCACTTGGACGAATATTTCACCACGCCGTTCGATTATTTTTACAAGTCGGGAATTGAGCGAGCCTGTTGTCCTCTTGCCAAGGCAACGAGCCCCGAATGGGAAAGCAATTAAAGATGACCAACGAAGGGCGAAGAAAATACCAATCGGTGTATCTTCCGCGGAAAAAGAAAGGGCGGAAGAAATTCATCATTGATCAGATTGTCGCAAAAAATTCAGCAGCTCCTCGTCACTTCACTGTTCATGAATGGCAAGGTTGAATCTCGCTCGGGGCACAGCCCGTGCCGGTACGTACTGCTTGACACGCACGTGCGTAGCCGTGTGTATACGAGCTGCTATCAAAGTGACACGCGTGTCGACGGACGTTGAAACACCGGCATTGCATTTAGCACCGTGGCACTGCGATGGCCGGGCCCCCACGCAATAGCGGGCATTACGCAATCACCGGGGATGGGAAAAACAGTATCGTTGCACGGCATGGCTTATCCTTTCGCGGGGATCAATTAAATGGCGTTAAATTGGCGATACTTTGTGCGGATGAAGATATATAGAATTTGTGTCGGGAGAGTATGAGACATTCAGCCACTTTTTCCATTCGCTAACGAGCATCGAAAACTTGAACCATACTCGAATAAATAATGCTTCCGTTTGTTACATTATCCGGAGGTGGCTTCAATTTGA
The DNA here is from genome assembly GCA_963667235.1 of Nomada lathburiana. Classification (NCBI taxonomy): domain Eukaryota; kingdom Metazoa; phylum Arthropoda; class Insecta; order Hymenoptera; family Apidae; genus Nomada; species Nomada lathburiana. The sequence continues at coordinate 5,778,313 of OY763904.1, forward strand.
TACGCAGAACCGAGAGAGTTCGGGAGGTTCGATTGTTTTTTTGTTTTTTTTTTTGTTAATGCAGTGCATTCGAAATTTGTATACACTAGCACAGAGAGGAAGTTCGTGTATTTGGCTGAAAGTCTGGGAATTGTTTTTCATTTAATATCAAAGCGCTGGAATTGTTCGTCATATTCAATGATGTCGAATTATTTCTCGCATGAATATCAAACGCTCGGAAAATTCGGCTCCTTTGGAGAATCTTTCCTCGCGTTCTTCGAATGATATTGCGGTTTCGTTAAATCAGAATCGAAGCCGCTGTGCATGGTGTCGCTGCGACTCTATATTCTGCACGATCGTGACATGCAAGTGTGCTCGCATGAAAGATGACCCGAGTGACTAGAGACTTGAACCATTTGGCTCGTGTAAACCGTGCTTGTCTGAAGGTTGCCAGACAGGAATTAACTCACAATCAGCGGGGCTCGCTCTTTTCTTGTTTTACAAGCTACCTCTGTGTACGCTATGCGCGCAATTGTTAGATTATTTCAGGAATATTTGAATTGCCCAAGGGGAACAGCAGTGAACTTCGCAGCACTGAAATGCACACATAAATCAATCGCAACTGCGCCGTTCGACTATAATTATATTACGCGTGTTACGCGGTGCGACTCGAGAAATTCGATACTTGCATGCATACGTTAGAGTGCTCACGCGTACATATTGAAGTGCCACCGAATCTAATGAACATCACCGAATCATTGAAAACCGCGTGAGCTTTAATTTATCAACGAAATAAATGCATCGGGATAAAATTACAAACGGAGCTTTAACGCGCTGTTTATCTTATTTGCATATGGAATGCATTAAGAGTCGGTGTATTTGAACTTCGCCTCCAACGTATTCTACATATACCACGATTACGAAGCGGAATATTATAAAGATATAATCATTATCTCCGCCAAGTTCATCCCTGAATTTGATTGAAAATCACAAAACGTAACGGGCTCGATTCCATTGCTACGAAAATACACCTGAACACAATTTCGTTTTTACCTGCGGGGAAGAGGTAATCGCGCAAGGCCCCGGCAACACGAGCACTCGGTAAATACCGTTGATTGGCGGCGGTAAACACGACCGTGAAAATACCCGAGAGAATGATATGCATAATTTTCTGCAATGATTGCAGAGTCGTTATGAAAGCTTCGGTATCAGTGCGAGCACGCGTGTACGTATGTATGTATGTACGTATGCACTGTAGGCAATTCGAGAAGTTCAAGAGCATGGGAAATTGGAAAAAAATACCACCACCCTTCTGCATGGTATTCCAGTGGAATATCAAACGAAGGTGGACATAAATCTAATAATGTAAATGAAAATTCTCCAATCGAGCCAAGAGTGTTTGTGGAATTCACGTTCTGCAATATATTTGCACGCGTGGTTTAGAAATTTGCATCACACTTTCTTCACGTAATTCGAGTTGATCGAATTAATGGAAATTGTCATTATTCGTTTGGAGATTAATAATAAAATATGAGCAATATCACCCCTTTACCGCAATATGATACATGTTCGAGGGAGAACGAGTAACCAGCTCTGCAGAAATGAACAAACATATCGGAAAATCCGGCGTCAAACGAACGAACGAACGAACGAACGAACGAACGTCGATCGTTCAGCGAATTGAAAGCCGGAGAACTGCGAAGCCGGAGGAAATATTAATGAGGAAGAAATATCGTTTCCCGTGGTGTAATTAGCAACATAAAGGCACTGGCGACACGGCCAAGTGGAGGGGGGGAAACAGCGAAAATACAGAGAAGAACGAGCAGCCAATTCCTGTTCGATTCCACGTGCGTTCGACGATAGACTTATCGCGGCGTGTTCTAGAAAACTACGCGATTTACAATTTATACGGGCCTGTCGACTGCCGCGTTTCTATCGTCGTCACTGACGTTTTGAACGACGAACAGGTTTCCATAACCCCCCCTGGGTATTACGCTATCTGTAATGTAAATGCCTGCCGGCCAACTATGCCGATTCTGTTAGCTTGACGGAAAAATTCATGGCTGATCGACGTTAATACCTTCACATTTATATGTGCAATATCTTTCAATCATTTTCCTCGTCAAACAATCGCTGAATTTCTAACACGTGGGGCGCGTAAACTCTCGCTCAGTAGTTCTTATCATTTTTTAAACGGTCAAGAGCCGCTTTTACACGTATCGACTGTAGAAATGAATAATTTACAATTGACGACTTTATAATCGTATTAATATATATCGGGGGTGATAAATGCCTGTGTAATAGAATTACGGTAATACGACAAATATCATGATAGAACAGGGCATCAAATGTTTCACGGACTCCCCACCGAATTTCGTAACGTGAAGGATGCGATTTCTTATTGTCAGCGACTGAGGGGTTAAAATGCAGAACAACGACCGTGGGACAGTACAAGTGTACGTTATTCTTTCTGCACTGACCCGAGGAGAAGGTCTTACTGTGACCATGGCCTAGCGTAGTACACGACTTGCTTTATGCGTGCACGCACTCAATCGGCTTGTAAATATTACCGTCGGCCATGTTGCGTCGGAGAAGACGAGCGATACGTGCACGAGGAATACGGCAAACGCTGGCCTTCGTCTTCAGGGGAAACTCGTAGAAACTCGGACACCGTGTTGGCCTTTTTTCGCTCGAAAGGGAAATCGATTCATCGAGGTTTACGATCGACGGGCATCTATGGTGTCCGTTTTCCGCCAGATTCGACGAAGCGTTCGTCGCTATATTTCTTCTTCACCCGAAATCAGGACGACATTTAAATAACGAATTGGTCTTGAAAGTAAATTCTGGCGCCGCCTAATCGTTTCGGAAATTTGAATCACAATCGCCGCGTCGCATGCTCTTCGGTTAATGTTTTCGACGACTAAATACCGAAGAATTAACGATTCAGGGTCGTGCTAGAATACGAGCATACACGCGTACATGCATAGGGGAAGGCCCATGTGTTCACTCGCGAAACGAGACGTTGTTCGTCATGTTAAACGACAATGGCATGTTTCCCTGCGTCGAATAATTATTCCTCTGACGTATACCGGTGTTTACCATTCGAAATACCATTTGGTTCACGCTTGCGCGACTCGTTACGAAACAAACTCTTAAGGAAAACGGGTATACGCGGTGGCACGTCGATGCGACTTCTTGGTGATCGATTATGCATAATGTTTCGACGTTCACCGAAGAAAATCGAGCTGTCAGTTTATGTAAGCGGCCGAAAGGAAAAATGCAGATAGTCTAGGAGTTCTTTGCGAACTCCAGGAACTACAGTTTCGTAAAGAAAAAAAACCTGAAGCGATTGTAAGCTGCATTTTTCAAACGCATCGTCCCGCGTGATTAATAACACTTAATACGATATTGATTTACTGTACGGGTGAAGCTGTCTTCTTGGTCGGTTGAAATTAAATGAATCGAACGGGGATCAAAATTATTTCCGCGAATTCACCCCCCCAAGACGGGGGCAAATATTTATTCAAAGAAGCACTCGTTCACTCGCCCTTCGAAAATTCGCCGAGCTGAGAAAAATTACGTCGAACCGAAGTGTGCAGTCCAATGATTCACGAACCTCCGCAGGATCACGGTACATCGTCGCGTTTCTTGCCCCGTTTCCAAGTGCTCTGCATAAAGTGTCGCGCGTTCTCGACGGCATTCTTTCACGCGTTTTTCAGCCCGCGAGCCGTAGAAAGCGGAGAATAGGAAGTCTTCGCGCGAACACCACCGCCTTTCTCGATAGATTTATGCAATGCATGACAGCCGGGTAGCGAAAGAAAACCGTCGTGGAAATCGTTTTATGTAACGGTAAAAATGTCGAGTATGACAACGACGAAAACGAGCCGGCCGTGCCGCTGTGGACGGGCATCTATCGTACACGGATGCACGTCGAACGCAACGCGTCGCCGAGCGTCGTCGAACGGCGTGTTCATTGTTCCAACGTGTCGTCGCGGCCGTCAAACGAGGCATCCTTGGCGAAATTAACAGGTAACACGACATCGTGCCACGAGTTCGCCAAAATCCAGTTAACGGTCGAGGGTCGAGAACTCGAACCGGAGTATTTCCTATCCGCGCGAGTCGCGGCGACGTGCAGGTGTTCCGCGCGAATACTTGTCGGCGCGTAACGCAACGAAAGATATCGAGGATTCGGGGATACTTGTAATCAAACAGATGTAACAGAGGTACGCATTGCGAGGTGTGTCGATATCGGGAAGGCGCGATTATTTAATCGAATCTTTTTCCAAAGAGTACAACTGTGCTGATACGAACCCCCAATTTGATGTCGGGAAGCGGGACACGCGATCTGTGGGACGAAAGAATTTTCATTTCCAATTGGCTCGCAAATAAAACGACGTCGCTGTGAATAAGGTCACCGAAACGAGTTACACATTCAATTGCGGCTCGTTCCGTTTAATTAGACTCGGCGTGCATAGAATTTCGGTGCGAGATCGATCACAACGCGAGCAGCGATGCCAGTGATAAGCGTAACAATAATAGAACGAGAGAGGCAGCATGAATGGATGGTAGAGGCATCTCCAACCGAGACATTGCTGGGCAATAAAATTAGCCGATTCAACGATCCGCCGCGATTGCGCGAAAGGTGAACGGTGCCGCCGCGGGGTCCGCCAAAAGATATCCGGTAAACGCAACGTCCGGCCGAGCAAGTTGATCCACGTCGTTGTCAATCGAGAGCAATTACCCTCAATCGAATCAAGAGCGGGAGAACCGAAAAGGATCCACGACGCTTCGCGTCTCTCAATGGGCGTCCCCGCTCCCTCGCGTCTGTCTTTCACGGGCCACATACTACTTTCAACGTGGTCGAGCCGCGCGCCGGTAGAACCGTGGAAACGTGGAAACGGAAGCGAAGACTAGCAGCGCCGTGCAGGGACAGGGAGTACGGCGGAGCTTGCCGCCCGAGTGCGGAACACGGGACCTTGAGTGCGTGCACTCGCGCCGTTGGTACGTCCCTGGGCCGCAAACAGGAACACGACGATTATCCGGCAAATGAATGAAATCGAGTGAACCGGTTCATTCGCTGTACGCGCGCGTGGCTGCCTCTGCTCCGGTTCGCTGCGGATCTGCCTTAAACCAGATCCACTTCTTTGTGAATGACCGTGAACGGCATGCCAGGCTCGTGTTCACTGTCGAATTACGCGACGACGATGCTAACCGGCTGTCGTACGATCATTAATCTGGACGGTCACGTGGCGACGCGACGGCATCGTCTTATTAGCTGGACGCGACGCGTGGCGCGAGGTGGTCGAGTGAAAAGTTGCTGTTTCAGCGTTCGAAGTCGAACCGGTCGTAGGGTTGCAAGGTAGCGGAAGATTTTCTGACGACGTTCATCCAGCGCGTGGGAAAGTTTGATCTGGTCGGTTGTCACGGCCTTTCTCGTTTCCTCGGCTCGCACACGATTGAACGGGGACGACGGAGTTCGATCGAGAACAGGCGCGACAGTCTCGATCTTTCGGTGTCGATTCGATTTGACGGCGCCAGACATTTGGGTGGGAAAATTAATAATACAGAGGCTTGGAACCAGCGAGAGCATTGTGATTGACAACGAAAGCGCGCGTGTACCGCGATTAATCGTAGCGCGACACTACAATTGTTTCAACATTTTCGCCGAGATACAATAATAATCTGACGGGGGAGAAATTTCGCGTTGCCGATGGGAAAATTAACGCCGCCTTTCGATAATTCAGAGCTCCGCTTCCCAGTAGGAATTGAATTCGATATTGAACGACAATAATGCGCACAAGTCCGTGTTATTCTAACGAGGATCACGTGTAAACATTTCGATTAACCCGAATTCGGATTCACCCGAGGGGATTGAATAATTGTGTACCTACCGAATAATTGCTTGGTCTCGAAAGGATGAGATCACGATTCGCTCCGCGTCGAACTGTCGCGAAGCAAATCTATCGCGAGTATGGCAACCGAAACTTACGATAAGTCACGCTTCGATTCAGTCTCGGCTCGACACTGTCAATGAAACTTTTCGTAATGAATCGCGACGATGCGCAGTCGTTCGCATATGTAAAATGACAAACAGGCACACCAACATTCTTATTAAAACTCCCGTATTGTTCCATCGAGAACCCTCGGCTAATCCGTAGAAATTTCGCTGTGCCTTGCATTTCTGACAAAACGACTGCTGAAAAGTTGATATCTCAAGGAAAACGGGAAACCGCGTTGAATAAATGATCACTTCAAATAATAATAACACTTAACCGCGCTCGAGGGGAAACATTTCAAAAGCAGCTACACGTATAATAGTGTATTGAAACGTGCAACCTTGTTATATCACTTTCGTAATATCATTACGCACTCCTCCGTTCGTAATTAATCTCGGCATTCCCCTTCGTTCTCCATCAGTTCATATATTTGTTACGCAGCCTTTAACTCATGTTTAATTACACAATGGTCTTAATATATCGGCAACGCACACAGACCGCGAGCATTCATCAGCGTCCGTTTGTTGAATTAGCAATCGCTGCGACAACGTGATACAGTCGCACGCCTTATGCACATGCCCGTGCACGCCCGTTTGGAACTTCGAGCAGTTTTCCAACCGGTCTCGAAATCGTGGACCGCACGCAGGAACGAGGAAAAGTCGAAATTGTTTCCCCGTCCCCCCCTCCCGGCGTCAACCAGCAGGTTGACTTTTGATACGCCCGCGTGCACGTGTACGTTTGCTCGTGACGTGCAATTTCACGGTCGTGATCGGCGTGTGCGAGTTCGCTGATAAAGGCTAGCGCTATCGCGACCGGTCTCCGCGCTTATCGCGGCAAAAAGACCCGAACAGCCAACGAATGACTCGATTCTGCATATTTTTCTTTTTTTTTTCTGCATTCGCGAGTGTTCTTTCGATTTACGTGACGGCTCGATTTTTCGCCGCAGCAAAAATTCGTTCCGCGTCCGTGACGATGGTTTTATTTACTTCGGACAGTAATTTAATAACCGCGGGCCATGGCTGGCGAAGATAGGAATAAAAGAATGAAAGCGAAACGGGGCGAGTGAAACGTTCGAATGGACAATAGATCGTTCGGTATTCATTTCTTGCGCAACCAATTATTCCATCGACGATTGGCGCAGTTTCTGAACGGACGACGCTTAATTTAATTAGATCACCGAGAACGGTACAATGAGACGAGTCTCCCTTTGATAAGATACGCGTGTATCGATCAACGACGTTGAACCTCCAACTTCAATGACATTTTCCTGCAACCGACATGTGGAAATGTTTCCCCGTGGAAGTGTTTACTTTTACAGCACGCTATCGTTTTTTTATCGCGCAATCGCTAACAAATCGAAGATCGCACCTGAATACAGAATGGGGCGAGTTGTTCAGTTCAGGTTTAATAACGCGTACCTGGTGTAAAACCTTGATTCAAATTTAGATCGGTATCGAGTGGTATATTTGTTAAACGAAGAATTACTATTCATCATTACTTCGTCGCTACTGTCTGCCTCTAGTGGCACGTATTGAAATACACAGTGGACACACCGAAAGATGAAATTCGAATGCATGAATTCACATGGATCCCGTTCTTTCTGCTCCGTGCCGATTGTACGCAAACATTTGACGTCCTTCGATTCAAGTATGTATCCGCGGGCGTGTCTTAGTTTCAGTTTTTCAAACCGTATTTTTATGCCTGGGAATGTAACGTGGATTTTGCCACGATTGGTAGAGGGAAATAGAGGTATCGGAAAACTGACGGCCCTGCGTGAAAATATCTGACGGAACGGTGAAACTAACGAAAGAGCGACGAAGTTTGGAAATATTATTTGCAGAAGAGAGTAAATAATAACTCATCTAATGGTACTGTAAGAAAATGCTTTTTCAAAGTGGAACACAGTATTCTTTGCAGCGAATCGGAATAGACAAGATGACAAAAGTTGATAAAAACGTCTATTGGCGTGTCAATATCGCAGCGTTGAAAAAAATTATTCCGCAGTCTATTTCCAGTGTTTAGTGTGTCAGACTATTGGAACTGCAAAAAAACACTGCTCGCATCGACAAAAGATTATTCCATAAATAATCATAACCGCAGTTAGATAACAATATGTCCGGATCGATATAGGTACAGAATTATTAATACACATAACTATACATATGTAAAACTATACGTATGTCATTTTCCACGTATTATTTTCATCGTTCTCCAGGATAATATTTCTTACACCAGCAAACTGGTAAATCGCGCAGTGATTTGAAAGAAATATTCGATAAGATTATTTTTACAATTCTGACAGAATTGTGTTCCTCCCCTAGCTACCCGATTCGATACTCTTCAATGTTTCAATAAATGTTTCCAAATCTGCAAAGGTATTACTTGAATTTCTATAATTCCGTAAATAATTGTTTCGCAATTCGAATCGAAGTTCATCCCCTTGAAAACCACCCTGCAGCACAGGGTTTCCATTACCATTCGCACAGCCCGACGGATCATTCAAGCATTCGTATTATGCAAACCCCGGTATGTATATATTGTAGTATCCCCCACGGAACTGTTGCATAACGTTCCAAGTACCTTTAATGTGCATTAAATCGCGACAAAAGAAAGAAAAAAAAGGAAAATATAATGCACAATAAAAACGAGAATGACAGAGGAAAATGCACTTCACGCCGGGATGCAGGTAGTTTTACGATTCGATTGCAATGTCTCACTAGTTGAATACCGCGAGTACACGTGCCACCCGGTCGGTCGTAAAACGGCGTCGGAGGAACGTTAAGCTTGTTACGCAAAATAACGAGTGACAAGCGAGCGAGTACTAATGCAAGTGTTTTCAGCCGGTTGACCGTGACCACGAAGAGCTCACTTCTGGAAAATAGAAACTTACTAGCGTAGCGCCTTCGCTAAAGGACAAACACGATTATCAGCACGATTATCGTCGGCTGTTAATCAAGCCAGAATTTATCGACCTGTGCCAGGTCTCGGATAGATTTCAAGCGAACGGTTACGTACGCCTATGATCGATTTATTTCCCCCTGTCATTCTAATTGCACACACGTGAACACGGTTACAGGTCGTCGCGTTTATCGCTGTTATGGTTCTTTCGTTTTCCCCCGTCTTTTCTTTCGCTTTTTCCCGTATCGTTGTAACAATCTCCTGAATGCACAGTTAACGACGGTGATTCATTATTAATGCTCATCAGGCCGACCGTTATTGGCTAATTGTCAGATCGATTTTCACGTGTTCGTACGCCGAACGGAAGTAAGTTTGCAAATTAATTGGCAGCGTTGTTCAAGGTGAGAATAATCGTGGCAACGAGAACGAACTGTTTCCGTTTCTTTCATGCGCCACGTTGTTACATCAAGGAAACGAACTTTTCCGTTGCCAGACGTGCATCGGCTAATGCTTGCACAGATTCTATCACCCGGTATATGTATATTAACTTGAAACTGGCATCCGCAATTGTATCCGTAGGAAGACTTTACTTTGTCCGCAATCTTTAAATCAGCCGGCAATAGACTGCCTTTGTTACGAATCACGGCTGCCTTCTTCTAAACGAAACAAAAATTGTCTGCTGTAAATTAACGCGCGCCATAATTAATATATTGTGCAAATCGGACGTGGTCTGTACAAATTAGATCCACAGTACTCCGAGCACATTTATTATACCCAGCCGCGGGGAGTGATGGATGTTCTGGAATATTAGCGATACGAAATTATGTTGATAACCCGGTCGTTGTAAACATAGTAATCGCATTTATTGTTAGCTGGTGTGCTACCCTATTAGCAACCTGTGATTCACAAATTATGGCCGCGAATTTATTATCCCGCATTTTCGAAACGAAATCGGGTGGGAAAATATAATGAACCAAATATTTCTACCGTATAATATTGCCTGTCGAGAATACGAATGACAGAAGAAAAAAAAAATAATTCTAACGTGTCCCTACGTGTCTCCCAATAAATTCCACGCCGAACACGAATTTGCAAATCTCGTATTTAGTATTTGCATTCACGTATTTGCATTTAGTATTCTCCATTTAGCGCGATGCAACGATTCCAATGGTTTTTTAACTTTTCTATGCCTCTCAAATAATACGTCTTGTCCAATCATCCAAAGGTGGCATCAGTTTTCCATTTGACTTCCTCGCTCGACTCAAAACGCTTACCAGTCATCTTCTGACGTTTGGGAACAGGTAATAGTCGCTCGAGGCTAATTGTAAGCCTGGTGAATTACGGTGGTTGAGGAAGTAATTCGTATCGTAATTCGCGCAATTCGGCCCGTGCGATGATCGACGTGTGGGATGGTATCATTATCGCGATGAAAAAGCAAACGCGGCACCCATCTCGCGCACAGCTTTTTCATGTTCAAAGGTTTGCGAAAAATATTGCGCGCACGTTCAGACGAGATGCTTGCCATCTGAGAAGTCTCGCGCGCTCTCACTTTCGTGTCATCAAAAGCAATATCATGGATTTCATTGAACATCGTCTTCTCGACGACCTGGGCTTGGTATGGTTTTTGTACTCGTACGACCGCAACGAAATTCGGTAAACCAATTGTGAATCGTTCCGATTGATGGCGAAGAGTCCTCATACTTGTCAAGCTTAATTTTGGTGTCACTGATAGTTTTGTCCGCGCAACAACTAATGTTCAATCAAAACGCGAAGTTCATTCTTTTCCATTTAAAAAAAAGAAAATTCGATGGTTGGTTGCTTTTAAAACGCTGTAACTTGTGAACCATCCGATGGTTTTGGCTCAAATTTCGACACAGGTGGTTAGAATGTTGGCACTTGGCAACAGTTACAGTCGTTTGTTATTAGCAGCACCGTCTGATAGTTTTTTTCAGGTCATTATCAAACGCCCTAGTGCTTCCTGTCTAACAGGAAGCCAGCGGGTTCTTATCGGACGACTTTCGAACTGTGTATCCCCCTGCTAATCTGCGGCCAGTGTTGGGGCGTAACGCGACTTACGGTTTCACGCACGCGGCACGTATTATCGAATTATTGCGTCCGCGAGGTGTAACGTAAAAAGTTCATACCTGTGATCCTTGGCATACTTAGCGCAGAGTCGCGAGCTATACGTGCTCGCTCTTAATCCCGGTCGAAAAACCTGCTCGAACAATATGCGCGGCGCGTATACGCGTGTATTGTGCGCCGCTGCGCTCCACGCTCGCGTGTACGTACTGTAAAGCGTTGCACACCTGAACCCACCTCCGCTGTCCCGTGGCGCATTCTTATTCGAGTGCTTCTCTCACGTGCCGGCTTCCTGCGCCAGAAAAATTGGCTAACCCGTTTACTGATGCAACAAAGGAAAGGAGAACCAGGCGGGAACGGCCTCTGAGCGTGGAACAAGCATCGTAGAAACCGGAAGACCGGGAGACAGGGGCCGATTGGGAAAAGGTTCCGGCGCGAAGCTACATATATTGATTGGTCAAACAAGTTTCGTGCCGTTTATTGCGAGCGGGGAATACGATTATCGTCGGACGCGTCGTGCGATATATGGATCGATCGATCAGTTCGGTGGAATCATTTTTGGCTCATTGATTGGTCGAGATTCCGAACGGTGATTCTCGAAATCGGTGGCTCTGTTGGAGCGCGAGGCGCGGTCGTTCTTATAGACAGCAGAAATGTTACAGTCGGCCCGGACTCCGTAACCTATGACCGAAGTTCGTCGATCATGACACTGTGGCTGTTTGCGAGTAGCGCGTGGCGTGCAACCGGCAAAGAAATTACGGGGAGGGACAGCAAGTGATTTCGAAGATGCTTGTCGAGGCGGAGAGCGCAAACACGCGGAGAGTGGTTGCAAATAAAATTATATCGAGCAACGGGAGAAACAAATAGGAGATGGGATCCGTAAATACGGCTAAAAGGAAAGTAAACAGGGGCGTCGTTGGAATCGCACAAACGTGCAAACGAGGGCGTAACTGGATTCGAGCCGAGGCGGCGAAGGGAACAGGCCACGAGGGTTGGGGAGCGGCGGGGGAAACAAAATTGATAAGAGGAACGGGACGAAACGATAAGGAGAAGGAACAAACGCTCGGCGGGGATCGATATCGCCGGGACGAAACTGAATCGGGTTCAATGGAGCGCGGAATAGAAAAAGGGTCGCGCCGTTACGAAAAGAAGGAGGCGCGTGTCGTGTTCCGAAAGGGTTAGCCAGCTCCATGGGGGTGAGTGTGGAAGACGGTGGAAGTCACGGACAGCGCCACGGATACCAGGGCGTGCCAATGAAAGGGTTACGGTGCAAGAATTGGCATGCATGTATAAGAATTTTATCTTCGACACAAGTACGGGGGTATTAATTAATATTTGCGCAATGTAAATCGGCTTGATGCATTAATAACGCTTCTGCGAGAGATCAATACTGCCTGCAAAAAGTGCACGCGTGACTCTTCGCGTTGCACAAAGTTGTTGTAAATTCTCGAGACTGCGCGACTGTCCGATGCAGGAGTCAAATAATTAACACCGTCGTGCGTCGTAACGCGAAAAGTTTAATCAACTGACGGGAAAAATGTCTGCCGAACGAATAAATAAACGAATTAAATAAAATGGCAAGACCCTTTTATGCTTCGCCTTCTTCGACAGTGCAAGCTTCTAAATTATTAAACGAGATCCCCAAATGGATGTCGACCCCCTGCCCCCTCTAAACGGACAAACTATGATTAAACGATGCAGTACTGCCTGAACAGACAGAGCAATGCGCCTTGGCCTTTATTTAACGCGCCTACCACTTTTCCGTGGGACCTTTAAAAGGCACGCGTCAAAGGAAAAGTGACACGGAGGTCATGGGGTGTGCGTATGTGTGCGTTGCCATGCGTTCCTGATGTTTCCTTCCCGCTGAACCTTCCGCATGCCCGAGCCCTGCACCCCGAAGCATGATCTCGTTCGTGCGCCTTCTATCGCCCCATTTCTCTATGCGTGACACATTTCGTTCGATACCACGAACGGTAAATACGAGCGGGGAATTTCGAAAAGGCACACGTCAGCTTTTAATATGAATACACGCGCGCCGAGGTAGCATCCACTTATCATTCGAGGGTTGACACCAAGGGGGGTGGTTGAAGTTATCGTTGCTTCGATCTCGCGTGGTGCTGCGCTTTTCGATTTTCGTGTATCGTTTTAGCGATGGTAATTCGGTATGCGTGTACACGTATTGTTCGAGGGCAATTCATCGTTTACGTTTTATCGATGCGAAATAAACAGCGTGTACGTTGGTTCAGTGAGGCTAGTGTCTGTAGAGGGGTCTGAATTTTCGTAATTTATACCTGAGATCCACTTTGTAACGGAGCAACGGCGTTGCCGTGATATTTGTGGTTCTCGCAGTCACCGGAATCGGTGTCTCTTTATTATTATTATTATTATTATTATTATTATTGCTATTTGATAGGTGTACCTATGACGCTGTTAATGCGAATCAGGGGGCGCGTTTCTGGAAACTGAACCGCACGATATCCACATTCGTTTTACACTTCCTTGGAACTCAATTGCGATACTTTTATTGCGAGTTTATGCAACCCATCCAAACGACAACGTTCTTTGATTGATGTATTATGTAACCTGTTGTTTTTATGCTGAACAGTGGCGAACGTATCGGATGTGTCGCAAAACGGCACGACAATCTTGATAACACTGTAAATAAATTCTTCACTTTACAAGTACCAGATAAGAGCCTGAACGCTTCTTCAATCTAATATCGTTTACTTAGAAGAAGGCATTGCACAATGAAACGAACGGCAATCGGACGGAAACTAGCATGAAACATTGAAATAATTAATTAACCGGGGACGAATATGCGTGTAGATTTCCTTGAATCGTTCCAAGTGCAATTCGAAAATTAAGCGACAGGTGAACCCTCCTTTTCCTGCACGACGCGGACAATACCGAAAATGCGAAATTCCTTCCCGAGCCACGGTCGACACGGTTTTGAATCGCGATTGCGCCTGCGTGTGCCTGACCTCATCGCGGAAGTCGCGATACGAATCTACCTTGCAATTTTGCATGATCGTCTTTAGATAGCGGGTTTCCTGAGCGTTCGATTGCCGGTTCGCGCTTGCCTATAAGTGAATCAAGGTTGCCCTATCCAGACAGGATCAAACGACATTCAAAAATCAAGGTAGCCTTTCGTGGATAGCGTTCTACGGCCGGGTGATAGGATTCAGTTGCCCAATTCTGTCGAGAGATTTGGGCCATTAAATCCCTCGTCTAATGTACCCGTAGTTTCGTGAAAGTACAGTGAAATCACGGGATAATACGTCCCATATTAGCAAAGCGTAAAACGATTTGTTCCGCTTGCATCGTTAATAAATTATGCTGCGGTTATTGCCGCTGATTATATCGCGCAATAATGTCCATAAATAAAAGCGGGATTGCGAAAGGGTTAACTGACAAAGTCTGAGTCACGGCAGGTTATTTACATTTTAATTGATGACCATGATCGCGAGTAATTCTCTTCTACGTATGTTGGACATTCAACGGCAGCACAAATAGTAAACAAAAATTGCCGCGGAGGGAAAAGAAATTGGAAGGCTATTATAACCCACTTAAGCGGCGAAGAACGGAAGCACCGTCCGCCGCATCCGCAGTCAGCATTCTCCATCCGTATTACCCCAGAAGCTCTATTTCCTGTTACAAATCCCCACAACTCGACTGCAGAGAGAGCTTGTCTTAAATATAGTCAACTAACACCAAAAGGGACAAGCCATCACACGTCGCCCCAGCTTTAACGTCCGCAACGCTTTTCGTGTACGTGTGCGCCAGGTCATTTGAAAAGTCCCTACCGCGTGTTCTTCCACGATTCGTAGTTTCGTTCGCCACTAACATTCGACAATTACTCGATCGATCAATGTTTGCCTAGCCCGAGCAAACGCAGATAACTAGTTCAAATCGTTCATCAATGATTGTATTAATATACTTATCAATATATTTCGTATCTCGTGCAGCATATATGCATCTTCAATGCCTTCCGGAAGTATGTCACCGAGCGTCGCATGCATTTCATCAGTGCTGACCGTTAATCACCCTCTACGAACGTGTTTTAAAGGGGAAAATTGTTCGTGTCTAACGAAGCAGCCGTAGTTCGTAACGACATAAAGAGGAACGCCTAAACAAAACCAGTTACAACGTGACCCACAATCGACGTCGGGACAATCGGGACCACGCTCCAATCGAAACTACCCCCATTCCTGCTCGTCCGATATTCCAGACACCCCCAGAAGTGTGACGCCCCGCCAGCTTCCCTTATTAGCATTGCCATAGGAGAGGAAGCGCAAGTGTTGGGAAAAAAAACGTGTATTACGTCGGGGTCTCGCGTCCTTGCCAGTTACCCCTCACGCGGTTCCCAGAGTGGGATATTCCCCTACCATGCGCATCCCATAGCAGTGGCTTCCCCCACTTTCCTCACGGATTCGCCCACAGCGGTATGTAAGAGACCGCACATGTTTCCCCGCGTTTCAGTCTCGCAGCGGCACTCGCGGGTGACTGTTCGTGTGAATCTTGTTCGACGATTAACTGTTCAGCTGACGAACGTTCGCCCGCGGAACGAAGGCGCATTACAGTATCACGCGTGTTATTCATAATTACCTATGCACATCTGTCCCACCTATATAGGCGCGCACGTACCGGCTGTGCGGCAGTAACGCAAGCGCGCAAAGAACGAGCTCTTTCCTCGGTGCCCGAGGTTCGACAACTGACACGACACACCGCGAACGTCGTCGCAACGAGCAACACCGCGACACCGATAGTCCGAACGGATAAAAAGATAGAGGACGAAAGGCGGTGAAGGAGAACGATCCGTCGTCGCTGCTCCGATTTTTCGGTCGCCTCCCTTCCGGATCATCGAGTATTCCTTCTTTTTCACGCGTTTCTCTCTACTTTTTTGTTTTTTTTACTTTTATACACAATATACGCGTGCGTAACCCGCGACACGTCGATGGTAACGGGACTAACGGGAGACTCGATATTGTTACGTTGTACCCGGCGTAAACGACGGGTCGCAAGTGAAAATTGATTTGCGCGAGTGACAGCTTGTTTCGTTCGTGTTGGAGATAGTTTAGATTGAATGGAATAGTGTGACAGAAAGGAATATCTGTGGCTGACCTTATAGGAAGACGCTGAGGGGAGTGTGGATAACCGTTGACAAGGATACTCCGAAGGGTGGTGTTACGGAACTAGTGATCTCCCACTGACGTCACATCGTGCTTCATCGAGGAGACGAGAATAGTGCTCGCTGGCCCGACATAGACACGTGAGTATCGAATAGTATATACACTGTACTCCATTCCGGGGCACACTCCGGATACTTTGTGACCGTGACGGCGCCGCGGAATTAATTCCGGTCCAGTCTTATCGAGTAGCACGATTAAACGATTCAGGTGTCGACCGCGTCGCAATACGAATACTCCAAAGTGTTCGCCGCCAACGAGAGCGCAGTTCTGCGCCCGATCGACAGTTTCATTTTCCCGGCGCAATAATCGCACCCGCGACCCGCCGAATCGATGCATCGAATCGACACTTGAACGCGAATCGACTGGGAATTTCGAAACGTTCCATCGCGGGTTTCGTTCGCCATCGACAATTGCTCCGAACGCGTAGCTTCGAGCGAAAATTTGCGACGTCGGCGCGTGCAACGTAAGTGCGACGCGAAACAATTTTTCGACGAGTGTCGAATACGTCGCCGTCGGGGATACGTTGTCGGAGAAAAAAATCGAGTTCACGGGTGGGTATCGTTCGTACGCGAGATTATCGATCCAGCGATTGTCGCGTGGAAATTGAGTCGATGCCAAGGCGTTTAGTTTTTCTCCAAGGTCGTCGAGATCTGGAGCGATCGCGGTGATTCAGCGTCCCGTTGTTACATCAAATAAACATACCTATTACGACAAATTACGTTAAGGTCGCAGCGCCGACTGAAACGAGCTTTTTCCCCCACTGCGGAAATGGCGATATCCATTCGCGACGCGGCTCGAAGAGCGATGACGCGTCTTCGTTTGCTCTCGCGCGCGTTTAACGAATTGGCGGATCACTTTTACGTATTTATTTCTGCCGGATTGTTCACAGTGTCCGACGAAAATAGTCGGACGATGATGGGAAGGTCGCGGTGGACACGGTGTTATACGAAATGGCGTGACGGTGCGACGACTCGCGTTCGAGAAATTAAATTAATTGACATTGCCTGATAGCTCGCAACGGGACGAGAACTCGAGGCACAGATTTCGTTTTCGTTTGCCCGACACGTTTCTCGCGCACGTGATAGGCAGAAGTCGTGATACACGGTGACGGCGATGGGACGGTGATCATTCCGATTTCTTTTACTGTCAAATTGACGCCGAACGTTGATAACGCATTACTGACCGGCTCTGAATTAATCGGATGCATAGAATCGGCACCCGGTGAGTAACGTGTTCAGTTCAGACGTCTAGTCTGTAAATCGTCGTAGAGTACTCCACGTTTCATAAACATTAATGTATCGAGCGTACGTCAATATTCTGTCCGATGACAGGTATTACTTAATGGCAATAAAACCACGAGTAGCCGATTGGATACAGTATAAATATATCTGTCAAATATATTAACGATTCGATTAATTTTCCCGCAACATCTTCAGAATTTCATTGCGCTCTGACTTCTGACCGGAAGTGCACATCCTTGCGAGAGAAAGATTTGTCCAAACTCATTTCTCCCCGGTCACCATACGAGAACGATATACAAACTGTCCGTCCAGCGTGATCGTTAACGAAATCGCAACGATACAAATGGCCGTTCGGTCGAACAATTTTATCGCCGAACGTGAAATCGTTCCGAACGATCCCGAAGCTCTCTTTCCGGGCACGCAGTTCGTACTTTTTCGCGATTCCGGTCACGCGAGTCGAGAAAAACGGAATTCAATAGTCCCATCGATGACAGAGAAAGAGAGGAGGGAACAGAATGGCGGAGCAGGGAGAAAGATAGGACGAATTCATTCCTCTCCTCTCCTCTCCTCTCCTCTCTCTATCGCGAACGGCACGAGGCAAACGAATTATCCGACTCGTGCGCCGTCCATCGAAATCAGATTATCGTCGATTCCTCTGCACCCGTACTCATTCCCTGGACCTCACTGTGTGTATCGATTTTCGACGCTCTGTGTACCAGCAACTTATTCCCTAACCCCCCCCCCCCCCCCCCAAAACCCACCCTCCACCGTCGTAAACATTCGGTCCTAAGTATTCGTCGCGTGGATTAATCACGGTTTAATTGGAAAATCTCGCTCGGCAAATAAAGCTTTCGAGGCTCGTGCAAACATTACAGGCCAGAGCCCCGGCCGTCTCGTTTCTATACGCCTCGAGTTACAAACGGATCACGTTGAAACAAATCGTTCGGCCCGCGTGAAAGAATGCGAACGAATCCAGCAACGGAAGATTCGCGACACCGATGCTCAACGAAAATATTAAGAACAGTTAAGCTGTCTTCTCGTTGCTCGAAGAACATTTGCACTCGCCTAATGTAATCCTGTCTGGGGTAAAAAAATTGCACATACGTGCAACCGAATGAAGAGAGATATTTTCCATGTCGTCGTCCGTGACTGTCCAATACTTTATTCAGCCATGCGGACTAGAAGTTGGTCTAACGATGTCAAAACTCGCCCGGGAAGAAGGCACTACCTCGACCACTTCATTGAATTCTCCGCGATCCACCTATTTGTAATATCAAATCGATAACGTTCCTCTGTTCGACGAAAGGAAATCTTCTCGCCACGACGCGACGTTTTAAAATTGACAATAAATACCACAATTCCGTTTTACCAGTTAATCTAGTCCTTTACGAGCATGCCCCAAGGTATTAGTCCCGGGTAATATCGATTTTAACTTCCGCGGAACCAGCTCTCAGACAGCGAAAAATCGTTGGGTAATTAACTGCCGGGTCGAACGTGTCTCACGTGCCAGCCGAAAATTAATATGCCGTTATTGAAGGCCGAGAATCCGTTCCGGCAATAAATTCCGGCCACGACGTTTCTCTGTGGCGAGATTAAACGTAGTCACGGTGGGAAAAAAGGGTTGGGGGGTTGGCTGGGGTGGCTGGGGTGGCTGGGGTGGCTGGGGCGCACAGGGAACGTAGACGACGGGTTCAGTTGGGTATAAAATCAATCGTGCACTGCGAGCACCGCGCCTCCTCGTAATTAGTGTCCTCTGCTAATTATCG
This sequence comes from Nomada lathburiana, assembly GCA_963667235.1. Lineage (NCBI taxonomy): Eukaryota > Metazoa > Arthropoda > Insecta > Hymenoptera > Apidae > Nomada > Nomada lathburiana. The sequence continues at coordinate 5,797,461 of OY763904.1, forward strand.
CGACGATTCGCCCCGCTACTCCATTATCGCCGCGTCGGAAAAGCGTTTATTGGAGATTACGAGCAGGTCGAGTGCGTTTCACCGTGATTAACCGGAACAGGAACACTGTTTCGGGGCTTTTTAAGTTATTGCCGGCGAATTGAGCGCGCCGGGGCGGAATGGATTGATCGAAGTGAGACTGGAGAACGTTTGAGGTTCGTCTTGGAGTCCTGGCGAGATTCGGTTTTTGAACAATGCTGGATAAAAGATTCGACGGTGGAGCGGGGCGAGGCTTTGATTAAATATTCTTCGTTCACCTTTATACGCAATAATCTTTTGCACGGTACATCGTACCCGATCGCCTTTGCGCTTAACGGGAATAATGAAAAGCGGTGCAAATATTCGAAACGAGATTAGAATGTCTCTTTGCTGGATGTGCTGCGGTCGATCGTAAAAGTGATCGAAGTTTCAAGTACACTATCGCAATACCGGTCTTGCTTCGCCAGCACTGTCGCCATGAATTGCAACACGGATTAATTGCAATAAATCGCAACATTTATGCAGATCTTTTTTTCTTTTTGCGAAATCGCATTTCACACTCGCGAACAATCTCGGCGAGTTAATGCAAATTCAATCTCGACGGCTCTCTTTCTACGCGATGACGCGCGCTCATTCGAAGCGAGAGCCGCGGAGAGGCGAGCGCGGAAAATGCCGGAAAATGCGAAACACAAATTCTGCCGGCGGGGAAAAGAAAAAAGATACGGGGTTTCTCGCTGACGGTACAATTCATCCCGCAACCCGCGGTGAAAATAAATTTTGCCGGCACATTCGGCGTTCACTATGTCGTGTAGACGGGTTTTACAGGGGAACGGACCTTCGCGAAGGTCGAATTTTCATCGCTACCGCGGCTCCTTCATCCCCGTCGTGTTCGTTTATATCTGGCTCGGTTTCCCTTTCAATGAAACCGGCTCGTCTATCAAGCCTTAAAAGAGTTCCGATCCTTGGATCCGTTTTACAGGCCCCGCCTCGGCGATAAACGCTATTGTTCTTGCAAATCACCGTACGCTTTTACGGCTGGCAATACGAATCGACGTCTATTTATTGTACAAGGGCCAGCAGAATTTCTCACGGGTTTTATTTTCGAATCGTGCGACCGACGGGGAAAACGCGGCACAAGAAACGATATATTGGACAAAAGGTGGGGAGAACCAGTGAAATCGTTTCTCGCCATTTCATTTCTGAAGTCAATTGGGCGTGCATGTGTGCAGAAAATTTTAATTCCTTGGAACAACTTACGGGTAGAGTGCGAGGTAAGAAAAGCTTGTCACGATCGCGAGAGCTATTAACATTCGTCACTAAGCGTTGCCTATCTTGCATCTCCATTTTCGAGTAAGCGTCAAGCTTGGAAATGCACGCGACGCAAATTGTCGCGAAACCAACGAAACAAACGATATCGCGTTATCGCGGGTTATCCAAGAGGAAACGATACGCACAACTTCTACGCGTCCATACTCTCGTTCTGTATCCATTCTTTCACCTATAATGGCCACGTTCCGTCGCCTTCCTATTATTTTACTCTTCATTCCGATCCGCGAATTGTTCGCCACAATCATCAGACGCGGCGCGATTTTCATTCACCGCCCCATCGCGAACAATTCGACGCGGCGTCAAGCGCGAACCGCCGCGTAAATATCTTGTCAGCTTTTCCCGCGAGGCGTGTACCCGACGCGTTAATTAAAAGCGTACGCTCGGGGCTCGCGTTTGTCGATGTCGAACAAAAGGGCAACAAACGGTCTCGCGGTTGCAAGAAAGCGGACAAAACGATGCCATCGCCGTGGCGCGACGACGAAAATACGAGTCTTTTTTTCGCGTTAACCTGGCCTCCCAGGTGCCGTTTGCGAATTCATCAAGCGTTTCGCCAGCCGTTCTTCGCCAACAGCGATTCATCTTCCTCCGAACGGCGAGTCGCGAGTGCGAGCGTGGCTCGCGGAAACGCGTGCGATCAGTTCTCGCGCGTCAACTATTTGCTGGGTCGATCCATTAACTTCGCGATCGCCCGTAGACCGGCCGAGAATAACCCTCGAAAAGCTGAACGCGAATAGCCATTGTTCGTCGGGCAACCCCGTTTCGAGCGAACAGAGGTGTTCCATTGCCGAATCGTTTCGGGCCTGTCGATGCATATCGGAAAGGAATACCTGCGACCGGTTCGTCTATTAACGATCGCGATGATAGTTTGTTGAAATTGTTCACTCCGTTGGTGCCAATTATCGCGAAGGAAACATCGACCAATCCAATATTATTAGTAATACATTGTTCATCTTGAAGAAGAAAGTCAGACTCTCGAACGACATAAAATGGAACATTTGAGATCGAGCGCTGCAAAGTATTTTTACCAAAGACGCAAAACTGTGTATCTCTGTCTTCAACCAGCGGTTGAAGTTTGTCGATGTATTGTCCATTATAAATGTAATTACTGAAAATTCATTTTACGGGAAGCGGCGGTATGAAAATGTTATTCGCTGAATCGTCTCTCCTCGTCGCCCAGCTATTCGGCGAAGGCAATCACATTCAACAGCAGTGATGTTATTTTCGGCGTTTTGATTTTAGCGAACTCCGTTTAACATATCGTGTCTCTCGTACTTTTTTTTTTTCCACGGCGTACAAAGGTCGCAGTTCTTAAATATCGCTTGTCGTGACCTATGCCCGAGACTGGCATTTCCTGATGCCGTGCGGATAGTGATCGCGCGCAGCCTTAGTTACAATTTAACTCTTTACGACTGGCGAACGCGTTTAATCCTTTCGTGCCTGTCAGCCCTTTCGCGGGACCTTCAAAAGTTCTCTCGCGACAGCCAAAAATACTGCTCACCCGCGACAAGCACACCATCGTAACGACGGCTGCTTTAAAAACATAATATCTTCGTTCGCAAGTGCTCAGCGGGCTTTCATTATTCGAACAAAAAAATCTGCAATTAGTTCCGGGAATGAAGGAATCATTTCTGCAGACGCGCATTTTCCGAATTTTCAAATAGAAATAGCTCCCGTCGATGTCTCCGTGAATGCAGCGAAATCGTTGAAAGAATTCTCGATGTACAATGGAAACATCGAACGTACTCGCATGCGGTTTGTTCATACCATTCCTGCAATGAACAAGGAACTCGGGTATTCTAGCGTTTTGACACTGAAGGGTTAACAACGCGTTGGAACCGCGGTTGCATTAGGATCGGCACGGTTGTGACGCAAGCGAGGTTTATTGATTCGCAGAATCCAATATAACGAAGCCAAGCGCGGAAGGGGTATCTGTCGTGGTTTTATAGGCCGTTCGTATTGTTGGCAAAAAAATCGTCTGAGCTCGCTTTTAACGATCGATTTCGAGTGCCTCTCACCCCTACGATGCTCTGCCTGCCAGAGGCCTCGTCGACCCATTTCCACCCGACTTCTTTTCGTAGGAAATATCGTTACTGGGAAGATAACGTAACGACGCGAATTTGCTTTCCACGGATCGATTATGAAGCCAAAGCACGTGTTCCTTAATGCACAAACCTTCTAACAGTATCACGGTTTCATTGATTTCGGGCGAGCAGGGCGGCGTTGCAGCCTAGTTTGTTCCCCTGTGCTACTGTGTCTGACCAGTGACGGTAGCTTTCTACTCGAGACTTTGAATAGTTAATCGTCAGCGAAGAAATGGAGTTATAGACGGACAGCAACTTCTGCTTATCGGTTCTTGGCTGACTTTGGCACCGATTTTACTACTTATAGTTTCTTGGAAAACATGGGCCGTACGGTAGTGGAAAGGAAAAGAAAAATTGAGTATGGTTGTTCAGAATTTTGTATCCGGAGGAGACGATTCATTGTTCTACAAAGTGAAGAGTCTCATTGATACAACGCTTGTCAGCTACGTGGAAATACTGAAAATAATCATTCTTATTAAATATCGATCTTACTGCACCACTGTTTCTTAACAAGCATGTCTATTCAACTCTTCCGTGTGTATTATTTAATTCACTTTTCATATGCATACTTTGTTACTTCCATTGCCCTTTTCTTCTGTTGTTACAGTCAAACCGTTCACACAATTTGCCGGAATAAATCGATCTAACTTCCCGGCACAGTAGAAAACAAAATCGCCACGAAATTATTTCCTACGATATCCTCCTTTGTCGGCGCCTCAAGGACGAAGAGGAACGAGAAATAGGACAATTATTTTCAGTGCGCTTTACAAACGCCATACAGACGGGCGGCAACGATGCGTCACTGTTTACCGTAATAAATTTCCATGCGGCGTTATTGCTCGTCCCAAGCTCGTTACCCGAGTGTTACAGCTTTTATTTCACCTTGGCCCCCGGTTCTGCAGCCGGGTTGCATTTTTCGAGGGTGAGTCGGGTCTCGTTAAGGGTACTCGAGGAAAATGACAGGGTTGCCGAACGAATCTCGAGCCGGCCTGTAGTCAGAGCGTAATTTTAACCCACGTTCCCGTGTACACACGCGTATGCCCGACCATGCCTTGTGTTTGCTTTGGCAATTTTGGCCCCGCTTTATCGCCGTCGCCCTCGCCATCGAAATTACGAGAGCTCGCGACCTTTCGTGCGAACTTCACTTCGTACAGAAAGGTACCGTGCATGTACCTGTCCGTATGTACACGGTTCGAACATTTTCGTCGGTGCTTGCGCCTGACAGGCATTTTTATTTTCACCCTCGCGCAGCACGAAACGCCGTCGAGCGACGATATTGAGAAACGCGCGGTCTGATTAGATTTACGGATATTTATGCGGCGGCCCGAGCGATCCTCGCCTCCAGCGGGATCCTTTCGTAGATTAATCGGAAGTTGAACTCTTCGCGATAGAGCTGGGTAATGATTCCAGGGGCAGGGGACGAAAATGTTAACAGAATGTTAACGATCCTGACGATTGCGAAAATGCATACGAAAAATTAATATCCACTTTACCATTGCACGCGACACGAGCGAAATATTCACCCGGGTTCGGCGATCCGTTCCCGCGAAGTTTATCCTCGTCGAAGATGACAAGATATTGTTAAATTGTCGCGCACGAAAGTTCGAAGAGAAATTCCATTCTTTACGATTCGACGTTTGGATGTAACCGTGTCTACCGTTTTGCGAAGATACGACGGGTCATCGTTGACAAATTGCGAGTGGATGCGTGATGGAGAACGCCGTGGTCGAAGGGCAGCGGCGGTTTATTCGCCGTCGCGTAAAAGTAAAAGTAGAAAAGTTGAGGGAAATTTTGCGGCGCGTTCAACGTGTATCGTGGAATGTATCGTCGAGTGACCTAGTGGCCCGTTTTCCGAGCGATTTGCACGACCCTCCAAGTTCAAAGTGTTTGAAGCAAGTCGCGCATAAGCATTATCGGCTATAGCCGGCCAGGTGCTTCATGTCGAGTTCTAAGCGAAGCCTTTCGCTGCCCCGATGGCCTCGTCACGAACTCGGACGACTTGCAAAGAAGATCGTTAAAAAAAGTTTCGATAATTACGAACTACGTACAACGTATTCACTCAGCGAGCGCAGTGATACGTCTTCGTTGGCGTGAACGCATACGGAGTCTGAATATTATTTATCTACGTCTCTGAACTTGTTTCTGTCGTTCTTTGGTAATTGACAATTGTCGTTGCTGCAACGCGAAAAAATAAATTTTGCACACTTCCATCCGGTTCGAGAATTACTTAACATTGCCTTAACGATAGGATCAGTGGTAATTACAACGAAACGATTCGTCGCTGGGTTCCGTTAGAAGTAAACACAAAAAATACCCATTCTGTATCAACCATTTCCGAGCCAGAAGTAAATCCACCCCCAAACATCGACTTAAAACAATTGCACTTCGCACGAAGCCACGCGTGATACTTGATTCCCGTCTGGCGAAAACACCGAAGCAATAGGAACGCACCGCAATAAGGTGTTCCATCTTAAATCGACTCGGTTTGACCGAACCGTCGTCCCATTCCGAACCGCTAACCAAAACGTTTATCGACAATGGCCAGCTCGTATCGGTCGTATCTTTGCGAGAAAGAAAAACTTACGACTCGCGTCACGTCGCCTCGACGGGGGTCGTTTGTTTCGCGTTGCAGAGGCGAATTACGGCTGACGACGGGATTAAGGCGGTCGTAAAAAGCGAAGCGCACGGGATATTAGTGCGGGGACATTATCGGTGGTTCTCGGAAAACGCGGCGAATCGCGCCGTTGATAAATTTATTGATGGAATTTCATGGGTTCGTTATCGTCGTCGGTGCTACGTAAATCCTGCGGGCCGCGCGCTCGATTCCCTCCCAGATAAGAACAGGCGACGTTAACGACGCAAAACTTAATGGATCCGCGTGTACCCGTTGTTTTCTGACCTGCACGCTTTATGCCGTGGGTCCGAATACGCGATCAAAGGAACGGGCGTCGTAAAGGGATCGTAACGAAGCAGTAATGAAACGCGGAGAATTCGCACGGGATTACGGCGGGGATGAATGTTACGCTCGCGACGCAACGCGGGGATCGTTGCGTCGCGGATCTTACCGGTGATGTCTGTGTCCCTTGGGGTGATTGCTCGGCACAACGATTCGGAATATTTCGATTTTTTAATGTGGACAGCTTGTGTCCGCAATGATAGTTGACGCGGGAGAAACACTTTGTTGCGCGCGATAATCGGCAAAGTTGACAGGTCACAGGACGGAGGGAGAAGAGAGAACATGTACCGATCTGTTTTAGGGAGAATTTCAATCCATTTTGCCCACTTGATGTTTCGTTCCAAGGAGTTTCCGATAGATTCGGCGATATTTTTGTTCCCCTTTTCGAATCGAATTCATGTACGTACTCTACACGCCCGAAATATTTGCCGGTTACGTAGCAATATCGTATAATAGACAATTATGGATGGAAGCGTGCAGAGTTGAGAATTCACAGGCAGCTATTCATCGCTGTTATCGTATTGCGAGCTTAAGACAGATTAATCGTGCAGAGATATCATTAAGATTACACCGATCTCACGTGGAAGGTAATTAACTGTACGCTGATAACACGAGAACTATCGTAAATCGGGACGAGCAGAATAATATGATTTTAACGAAGCACATCATTATTTTTTTTAAGCATGTAATAATTATTGGCGATGCCTATGAAGCGTGCGAAATTAGAATTTCCCTTTTGTCATATTCACTTATCTAGGCGATACCCGCGTAATTTCGCTTATCAATTAATTCTAATGAATGAATCAAGTGGATAAATATATATACTATGTAAGTCACTTTGTCGACTATCACGGTGGCAGATAAATCGTAGAATGATAAATAATTCGAATAACGGTTGTAACTTTTCGTTCCCATTCCTGTTCCGTCACTTGCACAGTAATTGACGTATCGATTTTCACGTTACGTCATTTCTAATCGGCAGCAAAATGTCGGTGTTTTTTGTTCTTTTTTACATAATTTCTGTTTGCCATTAAATACAACAAGTAATTAAAACTAACATCTACTGCGATCAATTTCCAACGAGTTTTATCGTCAGCAATTATTAGCAAGATTGTAATACGAAATAATTGACGAATTTGTATGCGATACAGCGTACGGGTACTTTTAAATACTGTAGAAATGCAAACCGCATGACTGAAGAGAAGTAAGAAGTATTCGTCGCTCCAAACACCGTTCGATATTTCAGAGCACTCTTCGGAAGCTCTACATTCGTGAAGTTCCTCGCGGTGCTAAAACACTCTTTCGAATCTTCTGAAAATGACGATAAAAGAAACGCTGAACAGCAAAATCTATTTCCAATCCTCCATAAAACCGCACAAATGAAAATGCTCTGCATTCTACATCGAAGCTAATCCACGTCCCTCAAGCTCGTAACGAAAAACACCTTCGCATCGAAGTCGCTTCAATTCTTCTCCAAACGGAAACCAATCTAAGCTCTTTCAAACATTCTTTGCAGTAAAAGAAAACCCCATCGATGGGCATAATGCTTCTCAATTATTACTGATTTCTAATAGCAAAATCTGATTGTATTGAAAGTATACATGAATACACACGTATCACAGAGTATCTATTCTAAGATGATACCTACTCGGAACTATCGATCGTTTGCAGGTTTGTCTTGGATGTGCATTGGTATCGATTGCTTCGTAATTCGGTGCATAATAGCTGAACATTGATTCGGGGTTACCATTGCGATCCTTTCATTCGTTTCTATAGTATGGGAGCATAGTTTAGCTATGCGTTCAGTAGTATTGGTTCACTCATTGTACGCGGTCCAATACTACTTAATCCCACGCCATGCAAAGACACATGGGAGACGTCGCTTGTTTCGCGTCGATACTCAACAGGATATTAAGCTACTTACTAATTTGTCACACAATTATTGTTCTATTGTTCTAAATTATTGTTCTATAATTTGTAGCAATACAAATATTCTCATACACTTCACATATCTGTAAGTTGAGCTATGTCAGATTCCATATGCAGCACGCATCTTACAATTACATGGTGATTTGATTGTTTATTAATATACCAAACGTCCATACCAAGTTCCTCACCCCTCAATACGTTTCGAATCGTCCCAGCAATCGTTTCACTAGCAAATGACATAAAAATCACGAATAGAACATTTCAATCATTTCAATCACTGCAAATAGACCATTCAATCCTCCACAATCCATTCCAAACAAATAATAACAATGGACAATATGCCCAGATATCACGCCGAGGAGAAAGTCACTCGAAAAGTGTAGAAAAGCACCGAGCAAACGATGTATATATTTAACAGGTATACATATATTTCACCGAAAATCCGTCTTCGCCCGTAGAAGCATTCCGCTCGAGCGTGAGCTTATCGCGCCACTTTGCGCGCGTGCACGCACCGCACGGTTATCACGATGTAATGGCTCCATCGCGATGACTGTGGCCGTGCGATATTACGCAGTCGCGATTCGACACGGGGAGAAGGACAACCGGATACCGATATCGCGACGAGGAAGAGGGGCGACGCCTGTCCGCGATCCCAATTTTGTGATAGCATCGATCGGGAACCGCAAACCTTAACCCGCGGGGGTTATCTCCCACGGTTCGAACACGCTCGGTTCCTCTTGCGATTCCGTCGAAAGTTCACGTGCCACCGCAATCGGGAGATGTCTCGTTTTTCTCGATTGTTCCTTTGCCGGCTTCTCAGTCACGGTTTCCGACGGGATCGTGCCTGCGAATGAAATTTCTCTGGAACGAACGATCGTCCGATCGGTACGGGAATTTTATTATTTACAAATTTTGGCGAAGGACAGACGGTTGACTGGCTGTGACGGTGCGTTGCGAGCATTGCAGTCTAGGTAGTTGGTACATTTATGGGGGGGGGGGGGGGGGGCACCAATTTATGGGGCACATTCAATGACGTTTTATTTAATGCCAATCGAGACTGGAATGCCTAGCAACGCAGAGTGCTGCTTACGTTATTGTTGGAATTCTTTTAAATGTGAAATTTATATTTAGCCCTCTTTGTTCGATTTGTTCTCTTTTTCCGTTGTCCAGGTATTCTTCGAAATTTTTCGAAACTCGATGTTTATTTTTACTCGCCGAGTTCGTGTTTCTCTCCTTTTACTGGTCGGATATTGCGCGCGGGCATGAAACAAGTTATTTCAGCTTGACCGGAACGAATTGACGAGTGAAATTTAGCTTCCAGTTACGCTTATGCGGACCGTTTACGGGGGCATGGAACACCGGCCAACGGGACAATTAATTTTTTTTTCCCGGTACATTTTTCGGGAACGTCGCTCAGTTTTTCACGAGTACGCGCTCATTGTCGCGAAAGTAGATTGAAAATTTAGAAGCAATCACGAACCGCTGCGGAAGAGCTTCACAGCGTGCCAGAATGCGCTGCTTCTGTGCGGTATAAACCATGGGATCGTAAAACTTGCTTTTAGAGATTCAGTAGTAAATTTACGAAGTATGTATATATATATAGTTTATTGCAAACAGTTTTCGATTATCCCCTCTCTTGCCAGAATGATTTCCAATGTAAGAATTAAGTTCACTTTCTTATATGAGTTGCAATATTCATATGTGTTATACATTAATCGCAATCTGTCGCATCTGTAAATTTTTATTTACGAAGGAGTACAGAAAATTGTCTCTGTAGAATTTCTCTAAACGCATTGCCGTAATTGATTTCTATTTTCAAGGGAAGAAAAAACAAAAAGAAAGACACGTTCGCGTTTCATTGGATAAAATCAACATTGTTAGATGTTGCTTTTAATTGATACGCGTCTACGAATTAATTGGAACGGGGGAAACGAAAAAGTGGAACGGAGGGACGGAATAATTATTGTTCCTGTTAGCGTCGTTATCGACAGAACTCCAGCGCCATCGTGGAAATTGACGTCTGTCGCAACTTGTGTCCTCTCTGTTTGCCGTCACGTAGCACGGTTTCAATAATTAAACGAGCAAATTTTTTTGTTGTGCTTCGTGAAATATGTACAAACTTTTAAATTTTCAATCAATTTTAATCCCCGCGCCGGTGCTTAAATCGTTGTTTTCCTGTTTGCTTATTGTAATCGAATCAAATTTCAGAATTATGATATTCTTCTCAACTGGTACCCTTTCACAGCGATACAAAAAATGTTTGTCACTTTTTCGTAATCGTGAGAGTTTCCGTGGCACGCAATAAAAAACATTCGACAAATGCAAACACGTACCTTGGCAATGTCGAAGCCTAGAGATTTGATAGAATTTCCTATTCTTATCTGCTGGAAACGTTCACGAAATGTTTCTGCAGATATTTCTATACAGTTATCTGTCTCGCGTCAGACTGTTCAATTTGCCCACGACCATTGTTCCCCTTCGAAAAATCTCGATTTCCGCCGAATAATTGCCACAACTTGTTCCCCCATGAACACCTCTGATGTTGCTTATTCAACATCAACGAAGCAGATCAATTGTAAAACGGTTAACTCTGAGCGCAGGAAGTTTCACGCAATCAGCTAAGGACAAAGCCACGTGGCAAATTGTTTTCCACCGACACGTGTTGCGCGAGTGTTAATTTATTGGGAATAATTGCACAAGGGGGCCGCGGTTCTTACATCACTGTATTTGCATACGAAAAGACGCGTGTAGTGCGTCAAATGTCGTGACAATATTGGCCTACTGACGAACGTATACTGAACTAACAAAAGAAAACCCATCTTGACGGCACCACCTACGTTCATTGAGTAATACAGATCGATTTTTGTTTTCGACAGAGACGGTGAACCCTTTTATTATTGCGTCGTTATTTCTCAAGCGTAAAACACGAAAAAATGTTAAATACAAATTGAAATAATGCGGTGCACTACAATTTCGTTTTACTGAGCCTGGGGAATTGCCGCACAATAATTTAACAAACGATCTCAACGAAATCCGTGTATCGCAAAACAAATAATTAATGTTTCCATGGAGTTAAAAGGCTCAGCTTGAGAAAGAAATATTAATAACAGCTAGGCTCAGTAACTGGGTCTCGTTCAAGTCTGAATGATTCTTGTTATATAGTACTTCATCGAACAACCTATCGCTAGTCTACATCTTTGGCTGCACGAATATCCGAGGTGAAATCTAGAGTGCCCGATAATTTATATGATCAAATCGCGGGGACTGTGTTCCCAGATTAAGATATAAATCGAAGGTTTTTCCAACGCTCTATGTAGGTATTCTACGCACTGTGAAATAATTTCTACGAGCACGTACATTTCGTGACCGTAATAGCAATCCAATAAGCGTAAAAAGTGCTTTCACAAATTCTAACCGAAAGTAATAACAAACTCTCACATTATTATATTAATAATAAGGGATCGACAGAGTTTGTTCGAACAAATTTGATTTCAACAACAGCTATTTCACTTCCGCAGCACGCACATATGTATTATTACAATCGCCGTGAACGCGCGGATATGAAAACTGATAAAAAAAAGAAGCGAACCTACCATCGGCACAGGAACAATCAGTGGACACAAGTGCCACAAAGTATCGCGTGCTTGTATTTACATGCCCGCCGCGTTACGCTACCGTCATAAAGGTCCGAGGAAAGCATCGACCACGTTGTCTACACCCTCGAGACCCAAATTAGACCGCGGCGTCACCCCCGTGTTCCACCTATCGATTCTCGACCGGCTGACCCAGATCGCGGTTCTCCATATCAACGTCAGACGCGTGAAACGTCATCCCGGATGAACTCTATTCGAACTCTATCGGCCACAGTCATCGACGGGGCCAACACGAACGGCGGGCCCCTCCAACGCCACGGAATTCCGCGTTCTTTCTTATCCGGCGAACAACGGCGCCGAACGAAACGCGCGGGCATAGATCTCCGATCGATAAACGATTGTTGAACCATCGGCTATCGGCGACCAACTTCCGCCAGTCGAAGATCAAGCTGGTTTTGAAAGAGAAAAGGTCGATCCTCGTTTCAGCTCGTTCTCTATCGCGCCCGATTGTCGAGACCTCGTTCGTCTCGTCGTCGATAACGAATCGGTTCGATCGGTGCAACGTCGAGCCGAGGCCGATGTGTCGTCGGGCAGAGCCCGACGCTCGTCGCGGTTGCACGGTAATTAATTTCCGCTGAACTCGCTGATGTATGGCCAGGTGTAATTTCTACCTGGTCTTTTCGCGGCGCGTTGCAAAGGTCGCTCCGACGAGCAGGCTCGGGTCTCTTGTGTATACAGTCGGTGCCATAAGGAGAGGCGAAAAGTATCGGGCACAGTGATATGTTAAATACATTCAGGTGGAAGGATTTTTTCACGTGCGTTTGGAGTTCAATTTTTAATCGAGTGTAGAGTAACCTGTGATAAACCTCGATTGAGGTTTCATACGATTAATGGAAGAACAGTATACAGTAACAAATAACCATAAGCTACTTCAGTGAATTGTCATAGGAAGACATTGTGCGAGACTTTTATTGAAATTTCGTACTAAATTTCGACTCGTACATTTTTCTGACTAGTTACTTAATTTCGTCTATTCCAACTGTATACATATGCCTGTGCACTTATAGTGAATAATTTATTGGAAAATCACTAGCACGTCGTTCCATTTTTGTTATTCACAGCGAGGCTACGAATACTTATAGGACTGACTGTATGCGTAAGTCTGGTAACGCTTGATGATTATTAATTAACGTTGTCGCGCGATTTCGCGAACGGCTTTAAGAAATATCGTGGGTCGAGTAGTTTATGCCCGTTATCGCCAGGCGAAGAGATAAAAATTCGTTGCTCGATGATAACGCAGGAACACGTTTTCCAATGGGACATTCCGCGTTACTTGGAAACGTTAACTCACTTCGATAAATTCTTCTCTTTTTTTCTTTTTTTTTTCATGGAAACATTGCAGCATTGGCGTCACCGGGGGAAAGATTCTTATCCCGGCTTCTGTGTTTTGCGATCTTTTGCGTAATTTCTAGAAGTTCGCGGAGTTCTGTGTTGGAGGGGGAGGGATCGTACGACAAAGACGCGGACGCTTGCCTGTATAGAAATGTTAACTGGAAAGTACGTTGATGATTTTACAATTTTTTCGCAACGCTCACAGAATCGTCTAGTTATTGGGGAAAATTTATTGAGACGATCAACCGTGCGTAAAATTCTTACGAAAATTATCCGCGAAAATTGATATATATTTCTACTGCGATTCGGTAATACAATTCTGGGCGATCGAGTACTCGTTACCCCTCCGCGAACATTAAATCGAGACCCACTTCTTGCGGCAACAAAAAGTGATGCTCGAATGTCGGATTCCATAGCGGAGAGTGGCCGCCTTAAAGCTGAGCCGCGGCCAAGCGGTATCGACTGCCAAGTAAATCGCGCCGAAATTACCACAGAATAAAGAACTCGAGCTTGCAGAAAGTCCAGCCAAATTTCTTGCAATCGATAGCACGGCGAAGGCTTAGCTCTATATTAGGTAAAGGTTCACGAATCATCTAAACATAGTCGACCTCGACCGGAATAGATCCTCGTCGTCGCTCCTCTGTTAACATTAACCACCCCCGCTGCAAAGTCTTCCTCGACATGGCGTTGCCCGTTTGGTAAATCTTCCTGCACGCTTATCACATTCATGGTACGCTCGCGGTTCGCCGCGAAAAAATTCCGAGGGCCCACCATAAAGTTACTGATAAGATCGACGAATGTTACGGTACCATTCGTTCTCCTTATTCCTTCAATTTCGTCGTCTGGCTAATCAGTGTACTAATGTATTAGTCAATTCAATTTGTACGATATTACGAAATTCGCGAAGAAAATTGTTCCCCGCCATAGCATACGCAATATGTACGTGTATCGCAACAATGGGGGTGGAAAAAAAATATCAACTACCTGCTGTTGTAGCATACAATATTCGGATCCATTCTATTTCCTCGGATACTTGTAAACCTCGCCTGGCACCGAGGGGCGCTTCTTTATAATTAGACGCAATAAAATCAATAATATAATAATAATACCTTTAACGAGCATCGTGTAACATGTACATGTGTGATACGTAATAAAACATAACGATGCTATCAATAATAATGATATCGAAATTCACTTCGAAGTGCACTATTCCCCATTATTAATCTGCTAATACTTCAAATACCATTGTAGTTTCTGTCTGAGGTATTCGAATTCTTGCCGCCGCGTAATCCCTGAATTTTCTAATTTAACCAAGAAATATAGGTCGGGCAGGATGCTCGCTGCCTTGAAAGTGCGCGTCGCGGGCGAACAGTGAAGGGGCGATTTATTGCACCTGTTAATTGGTGCCCGAGAGACGCTATCGCGCTTAAGATCCAGCCTGATAAATTTTCCAGCGCGTCGCGTCGTGAAGATGCTTTGCAGTCCCGTGTAATCGACGTCCCGCGAAAGACGCGACTGGCGAATCCATGGGGTTTCGTGGCGTACGCCGCGTGTCCACCGATGTTTGCACGTCCGAGGGCTCGATTCACTTCCGCGTTGACAGACAACGCGAGGATGCAACATGCGAGAATCAGCCACACGGGTTTCAGCCGCTAAGCTTTCGTCCTGTTCGTCTCGATACGCGTATCGTGCGAATGGCTTTGATCTTGCATAGTCGACACGACACTTGCGAGGTCGTGTGTCGAAGACTTTACGCAAATTCCCCACCGATTGCCCGTGCAATTGCTGTTATTATTATTCGCTTGCATTGCTTCCGAAGCAGAAAATACAAGGTCGCGAAGAGAAGGATGCAACAGTGCGATAAAATGCGCGCGCAGTATATTTGCATATTATGAAAACATATAACACTTTCGATGCTGCGTCATGAATGAATGGTGTTACGTGAGAAACAGATTCGTCAAACGTCAACTCTTTGGCAACCGACGATTTTGCAATCGCCCTACGTCGTTTCGACGCGGCGGCTGCACTTGGCAGATGCATGCATGTGTGTACACTTGCGCCCTGACTGTCAACGAAAGGAATTGATTGAAATCGAGCGATGCGTTCGCGATTTTCCAATAAATTCTTTACTATAGAAACTAATAGGAGCTTTAGCTCACCTTTGAACGGTTCGTTTCGACAAATTTTATTATAAGCAGTGAGCGCACAAATACTTATGGCAGTAACGGTATCTCTACTAGCTAGTATGTATTCGAACGACGATTAAAAGACCAGTAGGCTCGTTCGTCATTATTAGTTGCTCCGTCGAATTCCTGTTTCTTGCTCGAATTTACCAGCGACGTGTATTATGTAATGAAGCGCGACCGCGAGTATTCTATTTTCATATACCGATTAATAATTATATTCGGATGCGTAACAGCCGACGCACGTACGTTGCCAAAGTGTCGTGGCGAGAACTGTCGATTAGAACTTGGCGCAAACCGATAGTGTTATCGGTAAACATCGATAAATCATGCTGGTTGTTAATTTGTCGATCGGAATAAAATCAGAGCAGTAGAATAAAGTGGGGAGGGAATAGAAATTTGTTTGGCACACATATTGATATTAATATCGGTGTATGTAATATAGTACATATTACACACAATAAATGTAGAAAAACGATATCGATCGGCGGTATAATAAGGAGGGCATAAAATGTACAACGTAGAAAAACAAAAGATGTTGCTTATATTATAATAAGCAATGCAAACGTAAATTTGTGTGATACACATAAATAATGAACGATATGTGTATATTACGTTGCGCAATCCGGTTTTGTAAGTACGTCGAAAAAACAGATTTAAATCACACACAGGGAGAATAATACAGAATGAAATTTGTTTACAATACGATAAGTAGTAACTGTGATTATTTAGGCTTAGCATCCAGTCGTTAATCATAGAAATAAATAGAATCACAATGGAATGGGACCATAAAAATAGGTGGATCCTATTTATATTCTCTCCTCCGGTATATTGAAATAAGTAGATCGAACCATCGTGCTGTATTTTGGGCACACCGCGACGTGTCACCATTCCTTCGAGCTCGTAGGAAAATTATGTGTTTTCAAAAGGTCCTCGTTTATAAATACAGCTACCGTACTTAATGAGCGTAAACTTCAATCCGGCCGACAGACAAATTAAGATGCGCGATAAATCTTTCTCAATACGGCTTAGCTTATGGCAACGTTACTTTTTATATTTCGAACAAATCCTTTTTCTAATGTATTAAACAAATCGAACAATTAAACACTTAAGGATATATCTCGTCTAGTGAGCCCCTTTCATAAAGAATAAGCGAACGATGAAAATATTAGTTTGCAAATCGGACGATACACCAAACGTAAAATTTGTTGCTAGAAAAATGTTTGCAACACTCAATGTATTGAATATATTCGACACCGAACAACGAATGAATGATATCCATGCTGTTCCTACGTGCACCCAAACCTTGTCGGCAGAAAAATTTTCATTTGCCTCGATTTTCCTTTCGTTTTCACTTTCGCGACGCAAATCCCCGGAAACTCGTCACGTCTCCGCGTTGCAGTCCGAGCTTCAAAAGCTCTCCTCACGGGCGAGCATTAATCCTATCTCGACCGTCAAACTTTTCCCCGGTTCTTTTGTTTCGCCGATCCAATTACAAAAGGAAGGGGGCGGGGGGGGGGGGGAGCTTAAAGCTGAAAGCGCGATCAGAAGCCGTACGAAACGACGATTCTGTTATTTCGCTGGTTTCCGACCAGCCCTGTCCAACGATTCTCGCGACTTCCGGCACGAAATTTCCCCCCCAAACTTCTGCCCGCTCAATTTCGCTTTGAATCCAGTCTGATTTAAAACTGAACGCTGGAGCTTCCGGCCAACATTTCACTTGCGCGCAGAAATTTGTCATTGAAACCACGGAGCCACGGATACGCATAAGTATGTTACAACGTGCCGGAACGGTCGCGGTGAAAATCGTGGTTAAAATCTTATCTCCCGGAGGAGGGTATAAAAATTGAGGTGTTCTCACGGGATGAGAAGAATTATTCGAGATTGCTCGTCTCGGGTGGTTCGGCTGGAAACGCTTCGACGTTTCTGTATCTGTTCAATTTCTAAGCCGATTCGATTAACTTTTCCGCGGTAAACAACATTAATAACTAGCTTTGTTCAACGAATAAAGGGACCAACGTGATTGTCTCCATACGCCGAATTCGATCAGAAAATTCTAGTCGCAGCATAGAAGCTGCGTATACAATGATCAATCAGTGTCCACGCCCGTGATTGTATTAAATCGAATTAAAACGTAAAATAATATTATCCAAAGTTTCGTTGAACGCGTATAAAGTGGTTCCCTTCCGACACGGTTCTATTAACCACGATGGCTGTGATCGACGGGCCATCCAGGTTGAATGAGGTGGCGTTAATACGCTCGAAGAGACCGAGAACAACCGTGGCGGCGATTGTTAGAGCTCCACTTGGCAATGGTGGCGCAGTTTTTGCTCCGAATATAAAATTAGGTCTGTTCGGGCCGCGGGCTAGGATCTCGAAGAGCAGGGGACGCAAATAGATCACCGCCATTATGCGGCACGTCTTATTCACACTTACGTAAACAGGCCTCGAGAATACGTCGCGTTCTAAGTGAGCCTCCTGGTGGTTGCGGTCGGAAAAGGTTGCGCGACCCAAAACGGACCGGTGCTTCTTTCTTGGAAGCGAACGAGTAACGAGTCCCCGACGCTTTCGGGGAGGGAACTTCGCCAGGGGGTGAATGGACGTCGACGAATCGCCTCTGGTCGCCGGCGTTGACGCTTTTCAAAATAGTGGGACGAATCTCCCTTCCTTATAGAACGCTGACCGTTTGACGAAGAACTCTATTTACGCGAATATATACGCGAAGTCGATAGCTTTCGGTCGCCATTAATTAAGATTTCTGATACAGTTTATTTTTATCAAAGGAAAGTAGGTTATGTTAATTTGCTTCAATGGGCATCGTTGGAAGACCAATCGATGCAGATCATTGTAGAAAGAAGTATCGAGCTACTGTGTTTATGCTTGGAAATTATTAGTTTCGGTTAGGATAGATATTGCAGTAGATATTGAAGGGGATGATTTATTTTTACAATTTTATCGTGTTCGAGGGCGGCGTTTGGTTATAAGATGGGTGGTGAAATTGTTCTTTCCCTTCCGTAGCTGCGGATGTTTGCGTGTTATTAATGATCGTACTGTGGAGCTTTATTTCGTGGCACTCTTACTATATTGACAAAGATACGTCTGTTCGATGCACAAGACTCGTATTATGGGATTACACAAAAATTGGGCACCCGAATTTCAGCCGCGAAGCTATCTAAAACTGTGAGCAACCTTGTCGCAAGATAATTCGTCACTGCGTACTATTTATAATATCTCGACAGTGGTCTTCGAACGTTCCAGTAGGTCATTTAATACACGTCTGCGAGGCAAAAAATACGGTGTACATCTAAAAGCTTTCGAACATGTTAGAGAAATCAACGCGAGAATCAACAGCCAAGCTGAGAAGAAAAGCTCATACGACAATCGTTGACCGTAAAAATTAACGACCGAACAAACATTCCGAACTTTCAAGAAAAGTCGCAGACAATTGAAGGCGTATGCATCATAATTTCAAAAGCTCGATCAATCGGTTTATCTTTGAGCAAGAAACGAACCTCGAGGAATCGCTATAGAGAAAGTATGTACTCCTCGACAATTGAATAAGTAAACGTAAGAAGCATAAGCGGGAAACGAATCCCCGATTGGGCGTGTTAACGCAACCGTGGAGATTCATCGAACGATCAGACACTTTTTACAACCGGAAGTCGCCTGTGCGGGCTATCAGCGGTGAAGCAGAGAATAGCTCGGTGGGTGTTGGAAGCTTTCAAGAAACCGAACGAGCCAGCTCTATTCTCGAGTACGCAATCTTAATACACCGAAATGTATCGCGAAGGAGCACGGAATAGGGAAAAAGTTGGCGTAACTCAAGGAACGTCTGCGTTCGTTGCACTGGAAGAAGCTATCGATCGTTCCGTGTCTTGGAATCGTTTTATTTTTCGTTCCCGTTTCCGTTCCCGCACTCGTTCGACTCGTGATGCAGTTCCCTAGTCTAGTCGGAGTGCCAGGATTAATTCCACGAAGAGACTCTCCTCTCTTTCTCCGCTTCGGCTTAAAAATCGAAAAACTGCGACTCGTTTCACTGGCGCACGATTCTCCAAACCGGTTAATTCTGGAGCTTTTTAATACGAGAAATATATTAGTCGACAACCAAGAGGACATTTGTTTTCATTCAAATTTTTCTAACGCAATTACAACTCTGTTGAATCGTTGGTACTTCGACGATTAATTACTAATTGTAATTGGAACTGGATCCTTCTGTAGAGTTAGAAAAGAATAGATAAATTTTGCAGCAAGCGAGAATCGTCTTTCTCGATTTCACGACCGGGACATGGTTCTCGTTATTTCTACGCTTCGGTTGAAATATTTTTTTTTTTATCTTTTTTTTTCTGCTCGCTCTATCGCTGAACTTTTGCCTGCAATATTTCTACGAGTGTAATCGGGGTTAGTGCGGCCTGGTGTCGAAGTTATTGCGTCGTGCTAGCCACAAATCTCGATTTACGAGTTCGGGATCTAGGTGTTGGTGAAATATCGACAGCGTCCGGATCTTTCTCCTTTTTCCGTTACTTTTCGTTTCCTTTTAATGATAGCCTACACGTAGTCGATAATTCCTCGCTATCTCTGGAGAGAAGAAGCGATGGACGAAGAAAAATGGACTGGTTAAATGATAGTTTCAGAAATTCCGAATAATAATTTCAAAGTAGACAAGGTGGACATTCAATTGACACAAGTCAGCGATATAATAACTATGATACATTCCTACTACTTTTCCTCCGATTATTATTGTTTCCCTCAAGTTCATGATGGAATCAATTGGGACAATTCATTAATGCAACCACTTCTGCGAGCTTTGAGGTAAAAAATAATACACTCGCAGCAGTAAAATTGCAGCCCCTGGCCGTCGAGAGTTTCAACATTTTTCATGTGTCTAGTGAACTTGGAAGCATTGAGCGAACTTCAATAACAAAGTTTACTAACTTTCGAAGTCTTACACACGGTGCATGTTAATATTTATTTAGCGCACCCCACTGCCTTGATTGCAGCTCGTATATTTTTCGGCACGCTCTGTATGTACCGCGCTACGATATCGATACTCGAAAGTAGTAATAATTTAGTAGCAACGAATGAACTGCCACCTCTACGTACTCGTCAATAATTTGCCCAGCTAAGGACGATACTCCGTTCACGTCACAACGCTGCACGCAAGCTGCATATTTCGATTTTTCTAAATTCGGCGGCCGCCATAAATGCTCAGATTATAATTATAACAGCGCGCCCCAAAAATAGGTATCTCGCCGAGCCGATCCCTTACGATATCCCTGCGCTTTTCTCCCCCCCGGAGAAAAAAAAACTCTCCTCTACCCGAACACCCCCCGGACAGTCCGCCCCGAAAAAATCGTCAATTTCGAGCCGGTGCATTCTGGCACGCAGCGCAGCTGCAGTTATCGATTCTCGAAGCGTAATGGAACCCCTTGGGTCGGCAGGGTCGAGCTCGGGCGAGTATCGCGGCCCGAAGGATCCTCGCCTCGAAGGCGTTCTAAAACTCGCGACAACCCCCGAGCGGTCTACGCGGAATAGCGTCGTCGCTTTTCCGTCCGCAAATTACTTTTCGCCCTCTATTCTCGCTTCCAGCCGAGGCTGAACCGGCCGAAGTTCCATCGCAGAGGGTTGGATTATCGCGAAGAAACCCTTTTCCCTTTTTCTCGATCGAGGCCATCCCCTATAGTCGACGGTGGAGTGCCGCGGGTGCGGCTTCCGATCGATCAACCCCGCCCCACATCCTTTTCCTTCCGCGATGGAAATCGCGGCCGGTACGAAACGGGGCTCCTTTTATTGGACACACCGTCAAGGGAGCCGATTTTCGTGGGGAACGCGTCGAGAATTGTCGGCCCTCCCTGCAACCCTTTCATCGCCAGGCTCGTTAGGGGTGGGTCTTCTTTTATGCAGTTCGCGTCAGCTACTTGAGTGCAACTCTGCAGCCCCCCTCCGCCGTTAAGGTGCTAATTGAATTTACACTGGCCACTTCTCTTTTTATGTGTTTATGTCTTTCCTCTTTTCTGCTTGGCTATTTTTCACGGTGTTTTCCTTTCATTCCTTTCCTTCTCGGCGCCTCCGATTGATCTGCTTTATTTGGCGGTTGGGACAGCAGAGGTTTTCTCTTTTACGGACACGAGTGGCAAATTTGCGCCGCGGGTTTTCGAAGTAGCTTTGGAAGACAGGGGTTTCTCTTCGATATGCGTGCAATATATTTTATTTATCCGCTGTTATTATATGTGACGTGGATAATTATAAAACGAGAAACCCGAAGATCATCATATCGACGGGCTCGGTAGTTTTAGCATTAAAAATGTGTACTCCAAGGCAGATTGAAAAATGCACCGCCATGCATGACAAGAATTACGTGTGTACTTTATATTTCGTATTTTTATACGACCCTGTCATCAATTGTTACGAACAAAACCGACGTCCTCGTCAAATGCGAATGTGATGTTCGTCCCGCTCATCACGGAGACGTTCCGGCGTTCGAGATGATTGTCGAAACGCAGCCTGTATCTGAAACCGCGATACGGAACAGCAAACACCGATAGGATTTCCGCGAGTTCGCGCTTTCCGCACGGATGAACGAAGAATTTCTCTGTTCCATCGCCGAGAGACGCCTTTCCTTTCGCATTCGACACGACGCTGTCGCGAAAACGCGAGCGTCTCGCCCGCGAAGACGACGCGGTTCGACGCGTTCGACGTTCATTCCGTGGAATATTTCCGTGAAACGATCGTGAACGAGATTTCACACGCGAATCGTGGAAAATAACGTTCCACGAGATCCCTGGGGAACTGCATCCTCCCGTGTAATTCGTTTCAGAATTTTGTGTATAGTTATTCCGTGGTTGAATAATACTAAATAATAATACGTTTCATTCAGTAACGTTTCTGAAATATCTTTAGCAATACTTCCTCTAAGAGTGTTTGGAGGAAATATATTTTTTCCTTGTATCGAAAATGATTCTATCCCTCGCGGCTACGAGATTTGGCAACGAAATTAATGTTGCCCGCACCCTGGTATTAATAATGTTTCAAACGTAAAGTCTGAGATCAAAAATGATTTGTTCCTTTATCCCTTTCGGAGTTTACACGATTTTGCTTCTGGTACATCAGTCAAGGAAGTGACATGCTCGCGTTTAATCGTGCGTCCATTGAATCTACTGCCGACTTATGAATACAAGTTCTACCAGATACCTGGTCGAATTGTCTCCCAAACTGAATCTACACGATGCACCCGTCGCACAAAATTCCCTCCGCCACATTCTCTGCGGGACACCGTATACAGAAGAAAATCCCACGTAAACTTGCAGAAATTGTGAAACGACGCCGTGTATCAACGACAACGCGAACCTTCAGATAGTTTTACTCGCGCAGACAGTCGCTCACAAGACCGGTTGGTGACTAATTGCGAATTAATAAAGATGAAACGCCGTTCAATAGAAACGTCGTTGACGCAAGTGAAAACCGTGTTAGAAAGGCGAATGTTTCCTTCGAATTATTAATTCTGTGCTGCCCAGTGGTTTCTGTAGTCCGAGCGTTCCCCGCGTTCCTTTTTCCTCGGTTTCTTTCCCGTTCCACGAAAATCAATTGTTTCGCCCCGACGTTATCTGGCAATTATCGAGCGTACAGCGCCATTTCTCAACTACTTCCTGCAATAACCAGGAACGATAAGGTGGAGTAATTCTCGTCGGGATTTCCCAAGTGTCCTGTCTTTGCTCTGTTCTCCCGATTGCAGCCACTCTGTTCCTCGTTTCGCGGGACAGTTTCAAAGGACGATAATGCCCGCTGGCTTAATTGATAGTACTTCATAGAAGCTCGGTTCAGGTCTGCGACAGAAGCACCGTTTCTCCTTACGTGGTCTACCAAAACTGGTTGGATGAAAGTAGAAAAAAATGTTGCCACAGTTGTAGCACATATTGGCTTCGTACGTTTTAATTTTCGTTTTGGTTTCGGAGTTTCGTTTTGGTTACCACGGATCTTGCTGCCACGAAGTTCGAGTTCCTGCATCGAATCATCTTACACGATTGGAATTGTTTTTCGTACGAACTATTATTGTATTATATCTAATTGTAAATCGTGTTCGCAGGGTATTTAATTATTGCATGGCTCGGGATATCGTAATATCTATTGGAGGCTGTTAAGTATTATTTGAATCGGTTAATTCAATCCTATCATACCCTCGCACAGAAAAAATGTAGTATTTATACGTCACCTACCTTTTCATACGGTCCGTATGATAATACACATACATATATCAAATATTGCTTGAAATATATTTATGAAAAATAGTGCTGAGAATGATAGCGTACCGAGTCTGAGCATCGCTTTTGAATGCACTCGACGAGCATTCGATTATTTAACAGAGCCTTTCTCTCCTCGGGCGATTCCTTTTCCAGTATGCTTAATTTACTAAGGTATTACGCCCCATTCTAGTCATAGCTATGTTTGGTGTCTTAATTTTGTTGATTATTTGTCAAACGAGGAACTTGACACCGTGCTTATATACGTTTTATAAGATACTATAGCATTCTGAATGAAAAACGGACAACAGCTGTGAAATAGCATTCGATCGTTGTACATGCAATTTCAATCGTACTTTTTTGCCCTTCGTACCGCGACGACCTGTACGATGACTGCGTGCATAAAGACGAATGACCAATACGATGGAAACTATACGTACCCGCCGTGTCAACTAATGGAATATGTGACGTATAATAAGAAACATTAATAACGAAGTGAGCTGATTACTGCGAGTACCGAGATTTTCTTTGAAAGCGACGACATTTCAAACAGTAGACCGATTGATTCCATTACAAAATACGAAAAGAAATTCGAGAGGTTGTTGGTATGCAGATTTGTATTAATTAAAAATGTAATTTGACTCTATCACATGAGTAAATACAAGCATCAGGCGGAAAAGCCTGATGTCGCTGCCAATTTCCTATTAATCTGAATCGAAATATTTGATGAGCTTTTCCCGAGGTCTTCGCTAAAACTGATATAGATAGTGGTTGTCTATGATTGTTACCAATTTACATATATTGTAATAAAATAATCTGTAGTTCTAAATTTCCGTCGTTCTAATGGGACTGTACATTAATTCCCATACTATAAAGTAGTTGCCAATAGGGGATGCAAACAAAAATTATTACGAACATAGTGCTTGTTTGCAAGCCGACTGTACATATGTATTGTGGTCAAGTATGCTTTATAACGTGTCATTTTTATTTCATTTGAACCAAAATACAAGTATTTGCAATTATTATCATTACCGCCTGCACTCGTCAATTTTCCTTGCGCAAACCTTTTTTCGCGTGCGAGCGTAATTTGTTGAAAAAAACTCTGCGCAATTACAATAGGTGTTGACAATTGCATGAGGTATATAACAATTGGTCCTCGTCTAAATACAAAGATTGGCATGCTATGGCTGGTATGAAGCGAACCTGGGCACAAAATGTATAGCTCGCTTTAAGAAGCAACTTAGAAGCAATTTAATGTAAAAGTTCTATTATCTAAATAATTTGATTCAAATCTATAGTCACAGACAACCAATATAAATATGTTTCCCTTGTACCAATAGCCGGTACTGTCTAATGAACTAACAATAAGTGACGTAAAATGAGAAGGAGTAGCAGCAAAATTTGCTGGTGACTGAAAATATGGAGATTTTCTTTTAAAGGGACCATATTTCAAACAGTAGAGCAGCCGGTTCTATCACAAAATAATAATAAAACGTCGTAAGAATATAAAAACGAGAAACTGAGCGACTCAAAAACAGAGTTTGACTCAATCACATGATGAAATAAAGCCGCTAGGAAGAAGAGACTCCTACTAATTTCTCCCTCCGTGTAATGAGTTTGTGCAGAGTGGCAAATACTGTCGTACTAAATTTACTGGCATACGTTTTAGGTGTCTATGCATATTGGTAATTTGCATAATATTTTTTAATAAAATAAGTTGCGGATCTAAACTTTCGTCGTACTAATGAACGGTTCATTAATTTCCATGTTAAAAAATAGTTGCCAATAGGGGACTGCAGGAAAAGATTGAAACATGCAGAAAAAGATTGAAACATGCAGAAAGAGATTGAAACATGCAGAAGCATGAGCATAGTGCTTGCTTTCCAGCGCGCTATACATATGTATTTTGTTCAAGTACGCGTTTTAGCATATCAATTTCTTTTTAATTCGCACTCAAATACCCGAACTTGCCATTATTATCATTACCATGTGCAATCGTCAGTTTCCTTTGCGCAAACCTTTCTTCACATGCGTGCGTAATGTATCAAAAGCTTTGCGCAATTACAATAGGATTGACTGTTGCAAATCGTATATAATAATTAGTAGTCCATGTGTAAATAAAAAAATTGTCGCGTTAGTATGAAGCGAACCTGGGCACAAAATGTATAGCTCGTTTTAAAAAGCATGCACTTTACTCGTTAAACAGCAGATCCCATTCGCAAATTTTTTTATCGTACAGGAATTAATGCATTTCTTTAATTTTTAGTAATTTCAGTAATTTAATGTAAACCGTCTACTAAGTAAATAAAGTAATTTAATTTAGACAAATAACTATAGGCACCCAATATAATGAACTTCAGTAGGATAGTATTTCACATCCGACGAAAACTCATTACCCAAAAGGAGTAAACAGTAGGAACATCTTGTAAATTCAGTACATAAGTTACGAAACGATCCTAACGGGCCGGGAAAAAGATCGACTGATTGAAAAATACATTGTAGAATAATAATGATGGATGGAAATTGTAGTATACAATTGAAAAATCTTTTCAACAATTATAGTGGTGTAAACGTCAATTTGAATAAATACAATATCTGTTTGCACAGACAAAATTACAATCTTTGCATGGCAACAACCGTTTCGATTTGGCGATCAAATGATTTCCTACAAAAGAAACTCCTTTGCAGGAAACAAAAATAATCTGACTCGAGTATATTGAAATCACGCTTAGCGTCTCGAAGGATTCGTTAGAGGAATGTCTGCATAGTACAGTAAAAATCACGTATTATTTTTTTCAGCAAAACTGCATAAATACTCGACGCGACGCGACGTAGTAAATCAATTATCGGTTGAGCAATCTATCTGCAAGCCCTGACAATGGCACGCGAAGAGAAAGGCTCTTTCCGTGGTTAGTTCGAACGAAGGAAGAAAACAACACAGCCATAAATATCTTGTAGGGTAACCCTTTCAGGATTTTTTGAAGCTTTGACGATTTTAATAATCTTAAAAGACAGCGGGTTCCATGATTAGTGCCACTGTTGGCGGATGCAATCGACAGTGCGCGTATATCCCGTTGATGCTCAGTTCGGTACGCGTGCACATCACAAGGTTCCCGGCATTTTACATTATAATGAGAGGCGGGGGTACGCACACCGAATAAAAAATTAAACGAGAACGCGAAGAATGTAATTTTCAACGAGACCGTGCGTTTTGTAATCCAGCAATCCCGATTGCGAAAAATAATTTTCGAAATACATAGATAACTCGACAATTTTACTAACTAAATATTCGTATTAATGATATTATTAAAACCGCGGTAAAAGAACGCGCTTGCAAATTGTTTGGAATGTTGATAGTCAATACTACTGATTTCGTATGTCGGTTAATTATCTCGCGTGTCGTACATGTACTTTCGGACGACATTCCCTCGTGTGTGCCATATTATTGTAAAAACATTTCGACGCTGGATGCGTGTACGAAATGAAAAAAGCTTGTTAATATATCGTAGGACTCACCGTTCGCTGACACCTCGCATTGAACACCAACAAGACGTCTGATCAAGATGGAGGTCCACTTGTAATCCATGTAGCTTCTGCGTCGAACAGTATCCGTTACATAGTAGCTATCCATTATTATATATCCATTGCTGGGTATCCATTGCACTTTGAACTATTGGCACAAATACTGTCACTCGCGATACGACTGAAACAATCAGCGATGTTAAGTTAAGTTTGTTCACTAGCCAATAACCCACCTGGATTATTTCAAAAAGTTAATTTCTCTGATAAAGTCAAAGGGCTAGTACGTACATCATGGCGTCCGGCCTGTACGTTCTAGAAAACGGAAAGCCCGTTCTTCTTTGAGTCGCACGATCGTTTTGCATCGTCCACATAACCTTGCAAACACAAGAAAACCGCCGCGACCGTATTGACTTCAAATCCGAAGTATTTAAAAACGTCCGGATCGCGATAAATAGTCATTAAAATCCATACTCTCGTTGTCTCGTTCGAAGAACATCGATCAACGTCACTTGTCACCACTCTACTACTTCTTCAACGTGGTCCTTCTTCCTCAATTTTAAGAAGTACTTTGAAAATCTGATTCGCTCATTGGTCCACCTACCAACAATGCCACCAATCAAATATTTTCTTCTGCTAAGAATACCAATCAAGGCAGCGTGATGAATCGTGTCGCGTCAGTGCATACTAATGACGCGCAACACTGTTCCTATATTCTGATTTTTGGTACATTGTTGCGTTGGCCGCCCTGCTCCCCAACTGCGTCGGCAAACGTCCGGTAGCAGAAGGAAAAGATAGATCGCAAATCATACTTCGACAGCGACTGTGTTTCATTGAACCTCCTTCATAATGTATATTCATGATTAAAAATTGTTTCCGACAGCATTATAAATCCGGTAGATAGAGATCGTACAACAGGACTCTGTTCACAAACAAAATTTCTCTCGTCTCTAGACGCCGACGTCTACCACGGCAAATACGGTTATGTTGTTAGTAATATGTATCTGGATACGCGGCTGTCAATGTATAGCACAGAAAGTCTTTTCATCAACATTTCAGAAACTAATAAATACGCGAAGCTAAAATTTGAGATCGGTATTGGTCGCTCGTAACCAAAAAAAAATTTCCGTCATCTGTAATGGTTATTCGTAACCAAAAAGATTTCTGCCGCCCAATAACAATTATTTATAATCGAAAACAATTTTGCTCATTAATAATGGTTATAAGCAACAAAATTGTTGTCATTTACAATCGTTATTCATACCCAGAAATGTTAACAATGAAAATTTTTTAGTCGAATCATTTTTTCAAAAATTTCTTGCTGACTGAATGATAAGTCCCTTCCATTAGAATAAAAATCAACTGCTCATCAATTACTTTTGCATAAAGATTTTTCAAAATAACTTACTTTTTTACCTCTGGTAAAATTTCAGTTAATAAGTAGTATTTGATTGAAATATCAATACGTTCATTCAGAATTGGAATTCAAATTCGAATATCCCGAACGCTGGACTCATTTATTCTTCGATAGAAAGTATTCGATAATTTCTCCCGAGAATAGATTGATTCGCGGATAAAATAAGCTGTCCCATCTTTAACTTGCATCGAGCACGCCAGACTCCAGTTTCTCCCGTTGGAAAATGCCTCCAACGGGAGAGAGTCGCTGATTTTTCCGAACTACCCTAAGAAAATCGAATTGAACGGATGCCCGATCAATCTCCCACGTGCGATTGCACCTTGAAATTCCTTCGAACGACACGGTCCGCTCGTAAATAACTTCGTCGGTTCATTCGTCGATGCGAAATCGCCACAATATTTACCCACTCCGGGGGAAACATTTTCTCGTCCCGAATTTCGCACACCAGAGCGAAGAAAACACATCAAGTCGCGAAGATTTGGACGCACGACGCGTCGAGGGATTAATACCCGGGGCAGGTTTGCGTCACAGACCGATCAAGTCGACAGGTCGATTGGGACATTTATAAAATCGCGGGATCGATGATCCCGCGAAAAGCCGCGAAATAGCTGGGGGATCCTGGATCGTCCAGAGGCGGGTCCTGAAAATGACAACCAGCCGTATTTTCCCAGATAATGGCCTAGCCTTTCTTCTCCTCCTTTCGTTGTCCTTGTCCGGGTTCCTCGACCGAGAGCCGATACTCCCTTTTTACCTATTAAGTTCGCAGCCGCCGATTCAAACGTTAGTCGCAGACGACGAAATTATCGAACGACCGCCGCCGCTGATTTCGCTTCCGCGTTCGTCAGCGGAGACTCCGTGATCATTGAAGAATTCGTTCTTTAATTCTTTTTTCCACCCCTTATTTTCTGGACAAGAGCTGCGGGACCGATTGCTCGTTAAATGCCAAGGGTGGTATTTATGGGTGGTGCATACTTCGTATACAGAAGTGTACCACTGAGACTGGTTGCATACCGTAATTTTGTCAGAAGTCGCCAAGAATTAATTCACGTTTTCCCATTCTTTTCCGACAGTCTAGACAGTCAGTACATTATATCCACGCGTATCTGTATATTATAGTAAACCGTTCCCATTGCAAAAATTAAATCCAAGAAAACATTATCCCTGGGTCGAGGCTGAACGACAATTCTCCGATCGAACTGACAGTAGCGGGCAAAATAATAAACAAATCTCTGGCAGCGTTACCCTCTCCAACCCTCCAAAAAGATTCAATCCGGCAATAAAAAAAAAAAAAAAAAGAAAGAAGTGTCTCTGCACCTCGTCGATATTCAATCCAGCGAACGGCACACCCCACATCGGTGGCACAGTAATTTCCGGGACGGCCCAAAGTCGAACGGATTGACCCAGGTCGCGTCCGTTCCTTCGTTTCGACGGCTTTTCTCCTCCTCTCTCTGTTCCCATCTCGCGAGAGAGCGCGGCACTCCCGTCGGATTTAGAGCGCTATTTAAATAGAGGCTTATAGGGCACCTCCTCTCTCCCTCTCTCTCTCTCTCTTCTCTTCTCTCTCGCTCTCCCTCTGTTCCCTCCATCTCCTTTTCTCCTTGTTATCTGGAGCAGCGACGGCCGTGTCTGCGGAGGCTGTGTGGTATTGATCTGTCGCCGGGCAAAGTAGAAAGAGAGGGGAAAAGCGGGGAAGCACGGTAATTTATCGCGAGCCACGGCAGCGAGATGATTCGAGCCCCCCCCCCGATCGAAGACGCGACGCGCCGCGACGCCTCTCACCCCTTTCGAACTGGTAATTCGGTCAAGCACGATCGATCCACCTGAATGCCTGCCTGCCTGGCGATTAATTGGAGGCGCGAGATGAAACGGTGCTTGAAAGTTGCAGATATCTTCTCTCGTTCCCGCCCGCTCTGTGTCTCGTCCTCCCTCTATCACCCTATTTCTCTAGCTCTCTCTATCTCTCTCTCTCTCTCTCTGGTTCTCGCTCCCTGTGCTGGTGACATTTTGGGCTCGTTTGTGTGTAATAGCATTAGGGACGAGGGTGAATTTCGACAGATGCGACTTGGATGTAGGAGTTGCGGCGCAGTTATGGAGGGAAGATTGAGCTCAATGAAGCGTTTGATTGGACGTGGCGGGAGTTTTAAATAGCTCTATGCGGTGGCTCTTCTTCTTTTTTCTTTTTAATTGTGCCGCGCAATTTGCTTGCGTTTAAACACGCAATGGGTGTTACGCGTATTGGGGTGAAGTGGATATCGTCGTGGGGTGGCTGCGGAACGGTGGTTACGGGGGTTCCAGTCAGGTCTGTTCGAGTGTTAAATTTCGTTGGGGGACAGCGCTTCTGCATTTGAATAAAGTGCCCCGCGATTTATTGGGTGATTTGATTTGCTTTCACTGTGCTCAGTATTGCGGGCAGATAGATGCCCATCGCCATGTATAATGGGAAGTGATCGATTGTTGTTCAATGTTAGAAATTTTATTGCAGCCTCTTTAGGTTTGCCGTTGGAAATATGCGCATGTATTATTCTTTCGCGCGTGTAATGTCGATTCGTCTCGTTTCAATGATAAGAGAAGTTTCTGTGAAGGTTGGTGCGGATGTTTGGTGCTCTTAGCCTAGCATTAGAATCGTGGGGGGGATCAATATCTTTAACTGTTCCGCTGATTTAAGATCACCCAGATTTATCGAGCTGGTCCGCTTCAAACGACTGTTCGAAAAACGGGATACACTGGCGGTTTTTTAAAGAAGATTATTCGATTTATTGGTGCACGATGATAGAAATTGATTGTCCGAATAAAGAGAAGGCTGATAAAATAAGGAGACTTTCACAAGACATATGGCATTAGAAATCGTACCGTTTGTATCCGCTGTGCAACAATAATCGTAACTTTACCTCGTCGCGTGTGAAACGATTTTTCGATTTGCATAAATCTACATCGTTACCTAACGCCGTTTCTTTCTGGGACGCAGTTCGTGTCGCTTAATTAAAAAATCTACTCTGTCAGCATTAGTCCAACCGTTCGTCCCTCATATTCCAAACGTATCGATGGAAACTGGTCTCCCCGTCACAAATTAAAAACTTTCTAATACGTATATACCAGCTTCCACGTTGAAAAAATTAGAAACTCTCTTAGTCCACGGTAATCGGACGAAACTTGCGAACCGCAATATCTCCACGGCATCGTGCTTGAAATACGAATTTTCTCCTGAGAAAAACAGAAGCAGAAATTCAACGCGAACGGAACAATTGCAAAACCGAAAATAAATTCGCCCCGTGACCAGCGCTGTTTCGCGATTTCGAAAACGTTTATCGACTCGCTTCCGCGCCGGTCACTGTCCCCCGATCTGTCGCATCAAAATTCAAGGGCGCCGCAATTGTAACGATTGCGCGATTCGATCGTCCGACGCCAGTTACGCAAGCTCGTCGATGAATTCGTAAAAGACGCCCGTACCTACGTGGACTCGCGGGGCTCTCGATGATTTATATTCCCGGCCATGACCGTACGGCGCCTTATGAAATCGAAAATCGCGGACCAAGGCTGGGACCTGTCGGTTCGGCCGGATTGAAATACTGTCTGGCTTGTAACGGCGTGCACAGCTATGCCGGCCCGGCGTTAACGAGCAAAAAACGGCGACGTCGTCGACCGGATTCCGTTTACGCGGCCGACGGTCACGCGCGTCGCGTCGTCGTGCACGCGTGCAAAAATTATTAATCACGCGGTGCGTGCCTGCCCCCGGCGAAGGTGCCGGAGGCTCGTTTCCAGAAAACGCGCGGAAAACGAGATCCAAGCGACACGTCGCGTTGCCCGTTCCGCGCGTGCCACTCCTGTTAATTGCGGGACTCGCGAGGAGTATTCCGATCGCGACGGATGCTCGAGCGTTCCGTCGATTCGTCGGATGCAAACTCGAGCAGGAAAATGTCGGAGGGTGAACCGGGAATTTATTTCGGTTGAAACTGTACGTCCGGGTAAATTGAAATAATCGACGATTCCCAATAAAATGTTCGCGCCCTGTTGGAATCTGGGTCGCAGTGATTATTCCGTATTTAATAACACGGTTCATTAGAACTGTGTAATAACAGTCTCGTCTGTCGAGCAAGCTCAAATTCGGAGGCGCCAAGAACTGGCTTGCACAACCGTTTCTATCTTTATTAATTACCTGAAGAAATATTTTGGGAAAAGAAAAATACGTTGCAGTAGCGAAATGTTCTAATAAATGATACCCAACGTTTCAAAAATGTGAAACAAACCTTTCCCTTAAAAAAAAAAAATGCATGAAAGTCAGCTCGTTCCCAGCCGCCTAAATGTATCCCTCCCACCCCCCCTTAAGGGTTGCATTTCAATCGATTCGTCCAAGGAAAATCGTGGTGACGCAGAGCAGCGAACGGCGAACGGTTTGTCCCAGTGGCAGTCAGAGCTCCTAAATCGATACGTTTTCGTGCACGCGTATACATGACAATTTGTTTATGCGACGTCGAGACGGCCTTTAAAACGTCGCCATGACGGCCGGCGGGCGCACGTGAGCACAACGATTCGTTGTGTAACCTGTCGTTACGTAATGGCGATTCCGCACGGTTTCCTCCCGTCCATCTATTCATTGTTAGGATAGAGTAATCGGAGAGTTGCCAGTCACAGGCACGAGAGGAACATGCTACGCAAGTCGTTGTCGGCCGATCGAGAGACCCCCTTGCGAGTGTGCCTCCGACGATGAATCGCCTTTCGACGGTCCGGCATCCGTCTCTTGTTAGCCTTGAATTTTCCGAAAGGGAGGACGACAGGTGTCGCGTGAACAACTCGCGAACTTGTACCAACAACTTAGCGACCCGATCGAGCCTGATTTCGGGGCCCGATTCGTGCTTGTTGTGTCTTGTTCGCGTCGTCGCAGATTTCGGTGGACAGTTTGGAGCGTTTAGGAGGATGTCGGGAATGTGTCGAGCGAAGGGATTATTGGCGGAAATAGTTGTAATGCTTCGAGGATGAAAGCTATTGCGATATCTGTTTGCTTTATTTGCCAGGGACAAGTGGCGATATTTCGGTGTTAGTCTGTTGGATTGATGAAAGATCCATGATCTGTCTAAAGCGCTAATTGTGGCAATCGTCTATTGATCACGAGATTTTCCATGAAATCGATTTTCCAAAGTCGAATTTCGTATAGAATTGCAGATTTTTATGTTGGAACTACAATGTTGTATCACCCCTTGATTACGCGCGTACGCTTGCTTTTCTAACAGTTTCTTCTAGTTGCAAGTATTATGGGGAGTTTCACGAGAACAGCCAGTTCCGTATTTGACGAGGAAGCAATTTAAACACCTTTCCTCTCGAGCGATACAGGACAGGGACGACTGGGTCGGGTCGAGCACCCGTGTCTTGACCCTATTTAGGTCGAGTTGTAATTAAATCCACTTTCCACCGCTCCCTGCCTGCATACTTTTGTCTTCATTCGACAAATACTTTTCCCCGGGAATCTGCAAGCTTGCCCTCAGCTCTGCTCTGAAAAAAAGAGCGCCGGAATGAATTGCTATCATTAGCGTTGTAATTACGGATCCAACACCTCGCTCTAATTGCAACTGAGAAATTCGTTAAATCTCTCGGAGCCGAATACTCATCCTCGCATTACTTCCCGAACTAGAAACTGCATCTCGCATATTATTTACCATTGCTCGGCTTCAAAGCGTGAACGTGTTCAGCTAATATCTCGTGCACCGGTGAGAAAACCAATATTTTCCTAATAAAACCAGCTTGCATCACAAAATACAAACGACGCTTCACAGGGACGAGGTAAGCTCGACCTGTTCAAATATTAAATCTTCCATTCCTGGAGAATCCAATATACTTTGGCAGAAATAGACGCCGCTATAAAGTGCAACGGACGCGTCTACCGCGGGGAAGTAAGGA
Organism: Nomada lathburiana; assembly: GCA_963667235.1. Lineage (NCBI taxonomy): Eukaryota > Metazoa > Arthropoda > Insecta > Hymenoptera > Apidae > Nomada > Nomada lathburiana. The sequence goes on from OY763904.1 coordinate 5,832,001, forward strand.
AGAACGAAAATGCATAAGTAAATAAATAAAATTCCGACTCCCCGAAATATTAGGGACGTCCGTCGGTTCCGTAACACGTGCCGCACATTTCGCCTCCCCCAGGAATGTAATAATCCCCAAGAATAAGTGAAAGAAAGGCCCGTAAAATGCGTTTCACGTAAATCCATCTGTCCCCCGGTGCACGTTGTACAGAAGTCACGAAATCCCCACGAAAAACGCAGCACACATATAACGCCGCCTCCCGAAATCGATTCTCTCGCGGACGAGCACCACGTGGAACACGCTGCTGCCCACTAGGTCCCCCCCTTTATTGCACGGATGCGCAATTACCCGCCGTCCATCGAAACGACGCCGTCGGGCACGATCGAAGGGTGCCACACGATATACACTACGTGCAGCGGCATATAATTATCTTCGAACTTTTCCTTCCCTTTCGTTCGATTCGCCCTGCCCGCCCTCCGTCTTCCCCGGAAAATTTCGTCCGGAACGAAACCGGAGACGCCATAAACCGTCACGGCGTCGAAAATACCCCGAAGAAACGATAAAACCCGGTAGAAATGTGCCCCATTGACTTGGTTCGCTGAAGAACACTTCTTTGACCCACATTCAGTGCCCCTTGAGCCACGTGGCCTCCATTCAGCCGCCGGCAAAGGGCGTACTCGGTGGGCCTTTACGCGCACCTGCAGCCAACCCTAAAGTTCTCACCCCCAAGGTTTTCCCGGAGGTCGGGGGAAAAAAAGGTTGTCCTTTAAATCACGCCAGCCTTCGCCGCGGCTTACGCGGCCAGGTTGACAGCTGGAGAAAAGCGTTGATGGGCTTCCGATAGCTGTCAAGGGTGGCTGGCATGAAATGCTCTTTTAGTTTTCTTTTTCCCTCTTGTTTCCCCCTTCACGCGATTGTTTGTACATCGAAGTGTCGGGGTTTCTGGGTAATGGTAAGGACCGTAGGTTTTTATTGGTGTTACGGCGAGTTCATTTTAAGGTACACGCGTCCGACAGGGATGAATTAATGACATTTTTATGCCGGCTCGTGCCCCGGGGGTGAATTACGAGGGGGCGATCGGGCGGTGGAATTATTTTTCTTCCGTGTCACGAAAATAGGGAAAGGTAGTAAAATAAGGGATTCGTGTCGTTGGATAGGAAATTTCATTGCACAAGGAGATACGAATCTGAGCCCATTTGTTTAAATGATGCATTGGAAACGATTTGTAATTGGTACCTTTCTGTGGGTAGGCGTTTGTGGATATGGTTTTTCCGACATATAGAAGGATTTATACATTCATGAGAAATGGTTCAATGAAAGTATGCGACTAGATTAGACTCACAAATTGCTGCAAGGGATACTTAACATATTTCTGTGATGAATATCGGACGATTATTAATTATTGATAAAAGTACTGACTACGTATGCATGTTCTCGACGCACGAAAACCCAATTAAAATGCTCGCGGTTAATTTGTAGGTACACTTTTAAAAATTATCATTAGAGTGAGGCCTACCTCGGTTCTACTTCGAATCATTTGGCCCACTTCGGCCGGCCCTCTCGATTCGCATCGACACGACCCACTTCTGGTCTTCTTTGGGCCCGCTTTTAGCCAACTTCAAGCCTACTTCGATCCTATTTTCAACTTGCACTCAGCCTGCGTGTCTGCATCAGGCCTAGTTCGAACCTACTTTGAATCTAGCCCACTTCCATTCCATCCCGCTCTCTATAACTAACCTCTAGCATCGACTCTTCTCGAAAGCTTATTTAGTATCATCTAAGCCGACCACTCAGAGGTTATCAACTTCGCCGTTACCTCCGTGCCGCGATCCCGTGCCGTACCGCCAAACTGTATATTCAAGTTACACCAAACTGTCGAGCTTAATTATTTCTTCCCCCAAGTATTCCCACAAAAGCGGCATATTATTCGAGAGTGCGGGCTAACCACGAAAATACTGTCTACCCGTGCCTGCCTCGCAATTTTCTCGTCCAATTCGAAACGAATTTAACGGTCCAACAAGAACGATATAAATAATAAATTTTGCCGCAATATTGCCTCTACTTCGGTAGTTCTGATATGAATGTTTCCGCCCCACCTCGTCGTCCCGATTAATTACTGGCCGAAGTGGAGCCAGAGCATCATCTTGCCCCCTTAATCAGTAGTTACTACGAGCCGCAGTTGTTTAACAGTTGTTCGAGCGGGGTCGTAAAATGCTCCTCAATCGTCCAACCCTCCCGCCTCTCCGTTACGAGAGGATGGGAAGAAAGAACGGGGCGAAAAATATCCAACCGCAACCGAAGGGTAGTCACGAATACGCCTGGCAGCCGTGCGACTCGCAAGGCCGTGTATTTTTAACTTGAGAACCTTCCGGCAACCCTGGCCGGGATCAATACCACCGGCAACCCCGTCGTCGTGTAGTACTACTGGAGGCAGAAAGGGTGCAGCGGGGTTAACCTACATATCCAGCCAGGAGCTGCCAGAGGAGCTGGCTGAAACGAAAACATTTTCCCTTTGGACGACGACACGGCGCGATGAGGGACAGGGGGAAGTGGTAGCGTTTCAGTTCTCCACTTCCGTTTCTTGGCGAGTATCGACGGCACTTGAGGAATGGGCTCCGCCGCGTTTCGCAGGTCTGTGATAATACGGGTAGGGATGGTGCACGCGGGACGAGGTCGGCGCTCCTCGAAGAAACGATTCTGGTCATTTTTATGGGCGGCCATCGGCGGAAGCTTGTTTGGGTGATGAAAGTTGGACGGCGAAGGAAGCGGTTGGAAAATTCTATTCCGTGGTTACTACCACGCAGACACTGTGAATGCGACGTAAATTAATTAAAAATAATGGACTTCTCCTGAGGGTGGGGGGGGGGGAGAGGTTTTATTAGGGGAATAATTATTTTCGCTCGCAGACTTTTATGGAATAATTCAGTTTTACGTGCAGTCGGTTTTGTGTTTCGAGTGAATCGTTTTTCTTCCCGTGCTGGTGTCCGACAGTTTGTATTTTCCGGTATAATTCAATCTTTCATAATAATTTCGCGAAAAACGGCACGCTCTTTGCGTCGTGGTTTCTAATCGATCAGAGAACGTTCTGTGACGTAGACGTGAAACTGGACGTTGAATGCCTTGCGCTCCTTGAAGGCTAAAAATTGTACAATGACAGGGACAATGAAACAAACAAAAAAAATGAAAGGATGCGTCGACGTGAACGGAAGTAAACATTGTTCGACGCATTGTGAACGTGTTACATAAATCGCCCCGGTTAATTTACGCAAGCAGTCGTGTGTAAAGGTTGCAACCGAACCTTAAATTACAACGTCAATGCCAACCGAGAATGAAGTGTATGTATTCAATTCATTCCACTTCCTATTCAATATTGCCACGTCCGCATACTGATCCGCACACTATTATCCCTTTGCACACCGGCAAATAGGTGCAAAGGCTGGACCATTTACTTTCTCCTGGTTGCTCGCGCACTGGGCTATCTCATAAATAACTTGGGCGATCGGCAAAATGGGTCAGCAGAGCGAACAATTGTATCAACGCGATAATTATAAAAGTGAACGGTCACTCTCGAGTTTACAAAACGATACGGACATATATGGTATATAAATGATTATTGTAAATAAATGATTGGATTAGATTACGAACGCACCGTTTAAAAGAACAGAAAAATGCTTAGGCTCCCTACAAGGTTGTTTTCACTCTGACAATCATACGAGATCCCAAACTTACGCAATAGAAACCAATTTAAACGCCAGCCTCCGTCGAGCATCTCCATTCCACTGGTCAACACACGGGCGTCCTCGATACCCGGCAAAGGGTCCAGGAACATCGCCCTCTATTTATTCCGCAATAAAACCGCCACGCCGGCGACATATCTTTTCGCGCTTAGACCGCAGACGGGGGGTGCGAACGAGCCGCAGGGCGGCCACAAAGACGATCCCGCAGTCGTGGTAATTGAAAAATACCCGTGGCCAAGCGTTGTCCTGCCGCGGTGTTTCGGCGAGAAGGAATGAGGCTCGCCCGTTACAAAGCAGACGGAACGAAGAGGGGGAAACACTGGAGAGAGAAAAAAAACAGAAAATAAGAAAGAGACGAGGGAAGTACAATGCCACGAAAACGTTCCACCGTATAACTTTACAAAATGGCCTCTGGACTTCTCAGAGGCTCGCCCCTTGCCATTCCACGGAAGATCGGGATGGGACAAGAATGAAAGAAGAGAGGACGCCACGACAGAATTGAGTTCCAAGAGACGAACTCGAAGGACATGGCCGGAGAGCCTTTGACGGTCGTCCGGGAATCCTTGAAGGAGAAATGGACCGCTGTACTGCAGTGTTCGGAACGAGGGGCGTGCAAGGGAAGGGATGCGAAGTGTGGGGGAAACAAAGAGGAAAGAATGGATGCAAGGGGGGAGAAAGTGGTGAAAGAAATGGAGGATGTAGTTAGAGATGAACGGGGAGGAAGGCTTTACCCTCTCGATGTCGGTCGGGTTCAGAGGGCAAGTCCCGCAATCGCGACGAGACCTCGGCGTGGAAGATGGCTACTCGGCCACGGCCGAAAGGGCAATCCCTTTTATTGACGGGCGCTTCACGATAATCGTCCGACCAGCTGAACGCTCCTCGCGATCTACACGCTCGAGCGTTCGCAGGGTGGACGCGTTTACGGAAAGAGGGATCGAGAACGGCAGGGCTGCATTCGTCGCGGCGAGATTCCCCGTGCGACGTTCAGCCGGTTGCTCCGGTCGAAATGAGGATCTTGAGACAGTTACGTCTGGGAACTGCTGTTCTGCCGTTCAGCATTTCTGGTGGAATGGGATGCACGAACAGTTCGAAACAAGGATGAGTCTTCCCGGTGTAGATGTACTTTTTAAGTGAATCGTTAAGCGGTGGCGCGATAAAATTTCAAGTAACGAGAAACGCCTTCATTGTTGCGAAATTGCAACGTCGCGCCTGTGCGTTCGTTTATCTCCGCGACAGGTTTAACGCGGTCGTTAATCGCGGACGAAATTATTGCGTACAGATGGAACGTATAAGTTATAGAAGACTAATAATCGTTGTCGCGTGCCATTAAAAGGAGCAATTTGTTATTCCAATTAAAACGGCACCGTTGTAAACGCATCTTCAATTCCATTCCCGATCGAACATCGAATCGGTGGTGATTTCGGGGCGTTCATAATAATTTAATCGGCCGTCGTAACAAGATAATCCTTTCCCGGCCGTGGCGCAAGAAGTTTCTGCCGTAAAATCGATCGGTCATTAAAATTCACGCGGCGCGTAATGGGGTACCAAATTACTGGCCAGATGGAACGTCGAGAGGCGGCGAAGGTCCAGATAAGGGGGCATTGTCGCGCAGAGCAGGATGCCCGTGAGGACATTATGCGAATACGTTTGGGATGGATTGGCTCTCGTTCGACCCTGTTCGAAGGGCGAGAGGATCCGAGCAACCGGAAGCGGCGTTCCGTTTCAGTACGCCGTCGTGAAAGGGAGGCGATAACACGGCGCTGATCGGGATAAAAGCTGCCACCTTTCGAGGATACTAAGCGTCGTCACTACTCTTAATGTGCTTTATGCGCTCGCTGAAAACCACTCGAACACTCAATAGGGAGCCCCTCCTTTGTGGGTGACTCGCGAATTTCTATCCGCGACACTTGATACCTGACTTCTTTTCTGGATTTGATTATTAATAATGCGACAGGCTGTTATGCGGTAGAAATCTATGCTCGAGAAATTCGCCCTCGGCGAACAATTAAAGTGCCATCTAACCATGAATCTCTCGTTTCACGTTACAGTTCCGCCAACCAAAGGAACCCCTGAAACACCCACCGACACCGGAACCAAATTTCCATCGGCAAGACGGCCATTCGTTCGAACGTTTTGCGTGCTATTCCGCGGCTGCGAGGACCAGCAACAGCCCGAAGATTCTCCCAGCAAAAGGCAAGATGCACATCGAGGTGCAGGTGGCGCTCAACTTCGTGATATCATATCTCTACAATAAGCTGCCGCGCAGGCGGGTCAACATCTTCGGCGAGGAGCTCGAGAAGGCGCTCAAGGACAAGTTCAAGGGCCACTGGTATCCAGAGAAGCCCTTCAAGGGATCCGCGTTCAGATGCCTGAAAACCGGCGACCCAGTTGATCCGGTCCTAGAACGCGCCGCCAAGGAGAGCGGCGTGCCGATCCAGGACATCCTGGAGAATCTCCCGGCTGAATTGGCTGTATGGGTCGATCCCGGCGAAGTGAGCTATCGCATTGGCGAGATGAACGCGGTGAAGATCCTGTACTCCGAAACCGGGGACCCGCACGACGAAAGCTCGGCCGACCGTGAGGTCACCAAGACCTTCAACCCGGAAGCGCAGTGCTTCAGGCCCATCGAGGCCGTGGGCACGTCCCTGGGCGGGCTGAGCCTCAGTCCCAAGTCCACGTCGCCGTTCCCGAGTTCGCTAGGCAGCAACGCGAGCAACGGATCGTCCAACAATCAGCAGAGCGGCCACGGGTCTGGTTCCTCGTCGGCCCCATCGCCTACACCTATCACCAGCTCGTTCAAGGGCTCGCCTAGTCCTGTACCGGCTTTCATCCCGCGCACCACTGCGCCGCTCACCTTCACCACCGCCACCTTCGCGCAGACTAAGTTTGGTAGCACCAAGCTTAAGACCAGCAGCAAACGGGCAAACAGGTTAGTACGGAATTGCAGATTTCTTGTAGCTAAATCACAGAGGACAATCTAGCATTGCCTAAGGCATACCCAAAGAAAGAACCAAGCGACTCTACACAGAAGCAAGCATAACACAATTGACCATACTTCTTGCAGAATGTCCCCCACCGAGTTCTCAAATTACATCAAGCAACGAGCCATGCAGCAACAGATCCACCATCACCACCATCATCAGCAACACCAGCAGCAGCAGCAGCAGCAACAGCAGCAGCAGCAGCAGCAGCAACAGCAGCAACAGCAACCGCAGCAGCAAGCCACCGCGGGTGGTCTGCCGGTGTCGCAAAGCTCTCCCCGCAGTCGCAGCCTGTCCCCGGGCAGCATAGTTCCCGGTGCAGGTCAGCAACACACGGATCCGAGCGCGTACTTCTTCCAGCACGGGCCGGCGGCGTATCATCCCCAGTTCCCACATCGCAACATCTTCGACTCGTCCAGCCACGGTGGCTACCTGTCCGCCGATCTGTACACAAGCGCCAACTTCCCGTCGTCCTACCTGGATCCAACGGCGATCGCGGGCCACCAGTTTTACGGCGGCAGCGTGAACGGCACCAGCAACGCGGCCGGCAGCAACGGCAACACCCAGACCGCCGGTAACCTCGGCCCGATCGGTTCGGCGGCGACGAACAGCAACGCGAACGGTTCCGGCCAGCAGCAGGACAAGACGGCGCTCGTCGAAGGGCTGAACAACTTCGGCCTGGGCTCTGTCGCGCCGTATCCGGCCAGCCAGTACCAGCATCTGCTCGTAGCCAACTAATACCCCGCGCGAGTGGAGACCGAGCGGCTCGAGTCGCGCCTGATCCTCTGCTGCTTCGCTGGACAGGATATAAATAAGGATCGCCAGAAGGATAGGGTCGTCTCTTCGGGACACTTCAGTCTCTCAGGTCCGAGCCGGGGACAAGACGGACCGGCCCGTTGATGTCTGCGCGAGCTCTGCGCGCCAGTTCCCGCTCTGTCTCTCTGCGACGAAACGAGCATTCGACCAGAGATCGTCACGGTACCTCTGCGTGTCCGATGATTCCGCGGATGGTCTCCTGTGGATGCTGCTCCCGCTTCTTTCCCGTTTGGACCTCGAGGTACTGGTGCATCGGCGCGTTGGCTCTGTACCCGATACACGCAGAAGCGTGCAAGTGACGGAGACGGAGACGCCTTCGACGCGGTGGATGTCGTCAGCACCGGAAGAACTGCCGTCGACCGGCGTAGATAAAGTGTATATGCGAGGAAGAGAGATATGGGGGGGGGGAGAGAGAGAGAATGAGAGAGAGAGAGAATGAGAGAAAGGGAGTGAGAGAGCAAGGATTATGTGTATATAGAGCGTATGCAGAGAGTCTATGGAGCGCGGGTTCGGTGCGCCTGGGTTGCTGAGGTGTTGCGTCTAAGACGTCTACAGTGAAGAGGTGGAGGAACGAAGAGACGGAGGGACACGCGAGTGTAAACTTTGCGACCGGCTAACGTGAGACAGCCGCGTGTACCTAACGATCCTATCCATCGAATGACTTATCCGATACATCATCACCGATCGCGTGTAAGGCGGCCGTTCGACTGGGCATCCGCTGCGGTTCATCTACCGGGGCCGAAAGGAAACAGGAACATTCACGAACGAATCACAAACACAAAAGTACCATATAGACGAAGACCAAACGCATGGTGAAGAAACAATAGTCGAACGAGACGCCACGCGCCCACACGTGGGACAGCGATAAAGAATAATGCACACGTCCACACACGTACGAGAAATTCCACACAGCCCAGTTTCACGTACACAACCGATTCCCAATATTTTACCTGGCGATCCATACACGATCACACACGTATACATATGTATGTCTACATTTGCCATTTGAAACACACGGACCGCCCCGCCTGCTCTTGGCGTGGACACATAGGATATCTGTACAACCTAACCAACAACCCACCCACACACACACACACACACACACAGAAACAGACACACGCATATATATACACACACACACAAACGGTCTGTCACTCATCAGTCCGAGTGAAAGAGAAGAGAAAAAAACACGAAGGGCGGGGCTGTGCGGACACTTAATCGCGCACGACTTCACCAACACGTACACACAGATATTACCAACGTGTAATAATTTATTTTTTCACTGGTATAGTCGGAGAATTGATAATGAATATATCTGTAGAGCCTATGTATTATATTCAAGATATGCACTCACTTCGCGGGTTCTCGCGAAACGGTGTAGGGACTACCTGTAGCCGCTGTCGATGCGTCGACGAACGAACGCCCGGGGACGCTCAACTTCTTCTTGTTCACCAGACACACATACACAGAACGACGATACAGGATCGTGCGAAATTAATAACGATGGGGAAAAAGTTGCAAAACGAAAAAAAAAGAAAAAAAAAATGGAAAGAAAAAAACAGAAGAAGAAGAAGAAACAGAAGAAGGAAGGGGATGAAGAGAACACGGCTGCCGGTGGAGCCCAGGGATTCTTTCTCGATCGAGTCGCAGATGGTGCTCGCGGTTCCATACCGTTCGGAAAACTCGTCCTCGGTACGATTTTACATTTTATTTTTATAATAAATGCAGTAGAGCGTAGGAGGGAAGAAAACGTGAAGAATGCGAGGCAAAGGAGAGGAGGGAGTAGAGGAGGGTTGGGAAGAGAGGAAAGAAAGAAAGATAGAGTGAAAGGGGGGCTAGGTGAGAAACTGGCGGTGTGTTCGCACGAACGAGAATATGGCCGGGTTGCATCGTTTTGTCCGCCATTGAAACCGTGCACTTCCGGTCCGGGATTAATCCGCCGCGGACGTTCCCTTTCGACGCTGATTCCTTCGCACGTGACATCCACCGGACGCGCCGGATTCTCCTTCGGGGGCACAACGTCCGCCCGGTGGTCAAAGTTCACGACAGTTGACAAACTTTCCTAATTCAGCGTTGCAGAGCTTCCTGCTCGATTTCGTTTCTTGCTCTGTCCTGATCGATCCGTCGGCGACGGCCCGCTCGAAGTTTCGTGTCGTCGCCCTCCCCCTCGCCCGCCCGCTTCGACGATGCTCGAAGCTAGGTAACAGAGGACGCCGTCGAAAGGGAAACGAGGCTGTCGATGGCGGGCCGGAACAACGTGCGACCGGCTGGTCGCGTTCGCGATATTAATTAGGTGATTACGTTATTAAAGGCCACTGTTACTGTCCTCGACGGTCGTGCTGCGGCCGTGCTCGTGACCTTTACACGCGCTTGCGAACGGGCATGTGCACGCGAGATCTCCCGAGAGCAGAACGAGCTGGATGGACCATGGTTTTGCAATTAATTTTACGATTCTACTCTCGGCGAAGCGTATATTCGAGATTTTCGTTCTCACGCTGGCAACTGCTCCGCCGGTACCTTGGTCATTGCGTTTCCGATCGTCCGAAGTTAAATCAGTCGGGAGAAGTTTGCCTTCGGTGAATTTATGTTTTTTTTTATTCGAAGCGAATGGTAAATTTTATTTACACTGTGCATTTGAGAGGTTTAGTTGATATCGTATATGAGATTTGTTTCATAGGGATGCGCGGGTGCTAGTCCCGTGCATTCGTTCCCGATGGTCTGAAATTTCGTTCCTCTGTTAGCTCGAAGTAAACGGTAGCTGGTTCCTATATCGCTGGCAAATTTTCATTCACGCTGATGTTTCCTTTTTCTTTTCTTCTTTTCTTGTTCACTCAACGTTAAACCCGAAAATGCCGAATTACCGTGGAATCGAGAAACGTTTTTTTCTTTTTTTTCAAATCAAATTTACCTAATACAAGAAAGTAAGAGCAAAACCACTGTCCTGCTGGTCGATGTTCCACGGGAGACGGGCGAATCGCAACAGCCGAACAATAAACCTCGAAATTGAATACCTTCTTTAGCATAATTCTTCCTTGTTTGACGATCGAAACGAGTCGCATTGAGCTCGTCCGTCGAGCGAAAATAATGAAAGAAAAAAAAAAGAAAAAAAAAAAATGAAACCGCGACAGCAACGATGGCATTAGTGCCGCGAGCCGCGGGCCGGGCACTGCAGGTGCTAAAAGTATTAAAAAAAAAAGTCGTGGGACAAACGTACGGAATACGCGGGGCCAGAGATTGTCGACGAGCTCGAAACGGTTGCTTTTATCATTAGCAACGATCGCAGAGGTGCGGGACACAGGAGGCGGGATCGTGTTTCTGTCGATCGGTCCGCTCGGTCCGGCGCGTCCTCTCTCCTTTTAGGAATAGTCTCTAAACTAATTAGCGTGACTTTGTATCGTGTACGTGTACATGTAGTATAATTTTAGGCGTGACGTTCGTTGTTTTTTCGTACGAATTTTTATATAGCCAATTTTGTATGATCGAGCAGCGGCAGCTTCCTGTAAGCTGCGATCGTTCCGGCTGGATCGTGACTCGAGATCGACCGACGCGTCCGCGTTTGCCCGACGTTTCGGGACACCTTTCGCGGGGGCGTACGCGTTTCATTGACATCGACCCTGGAATATCGTCTCGGTGTGATTCGACGCCACGAAACTCGTGGAATATCATCCGAGGGTTCCAGATTTTTCATGGCAACGCGTCGCCTCGGCGGGTATCATAGGAAAGATCGATGGATCGATGGTGAGGCTGGCATCGAAGCTTCGCGTTTAGCCAATTTCTTGAGAAAATTCGATGAATCGTGAGGTCGAGCGAGTCGGCAGCTCTCCGGTCACGCGAGGGTGAAGGGGAGGGGAGGGGAGGGGGGGTTGAGGGGGTGCTAAAACAAGTTTTTAACTGCGGAACTAATAAGGGTAGAGATGGGCGGGTGAGTGTCGCGGGGAATACAGGCGAGAGGGGACAAGGCGGGAGAACAGTACCCTTTAGTAATATCTAAACTTAATTGTAACTATTAACGATACGTACGACTGTGGTAGCTATGCTAGTACCTGCTATTGTTAAAGAAAGAGAGAAGGGGAGCGATAGAGAGAACGAGCGATAGAAGCGGATTGAGAGTTTGTTAAAGCGCCGGGGGAAAGGAGTCTGACGATTTTCGGGACTCGCTTGTCGATGGAAAACCGAAGGGTGAAGACCCACGCGGACTATTTTTAGTCTTGATCTTGGATCGTTGGTTTTTCACGACAAAGAAACATCTCGGCGAGGAGGGTTCGATCGATGAATCGCGATCCGATCGCGAGACGCCAAAACGACAAGAAAGGGAAACACCGCAGTGGAAAATCCACGACCCACGATCATTTCACCAATCCTTTGGTACCCGACGAAGAAACGAGTTTGCGAACGAAAGTACGCGGGTAGTTATCGCCATCTCAGAAGTGATTGCGTCTATTAAATCTCGACCATTATCGGCGTCTCGTTGTGTCGCGATCGTCGATGGTCGTGCAACGGTGAAAAGGGAGAAAAAAAGGAACGACGAGAGGGATAAGCGGGGAGGAAAAGTGGAGAAAGCGTTGCAATAAGTTGCGAATCAAATGTGGATCTCGACTTGAGACGAGAGGCTCAGCTCAGCGAAGAATCAAACACACGTACACGATGTATACTCTTGTAACGGAACCAAAAACGAAGGGAGGAAAGGGAAGATTGGATTCTGGATGGAATCGAAAATGACGAACGAGGACAGTGGAAGGAAGGGTGCGACGATGGACGTGGGAAATGGACAGAAACGCGGAGAAGGATGAGACGGGGAAGGGCAGAAAGAAGTACGGAACATTGATATAGAGCATACATTGAGATACACAAAGGATAAACATATAGTATTATACGATTACAATACGATTGTAATGAAACTCTTTGTAAGCAGGGAAACAAAGGAGAATTACCCATAGTTTTCCATAATCTGTCATTGGATGTATTCGTTAAAACAAGAAGGCGAGGATGACGAGAGGTAATGGTTAAACACAACACATACACACAGCGACACGCAAACACGCACACGCACACACGGCCGAGATATACATACAGAGAACCTGGAGAAACGTACACAGACACGCTGATATCCGTTCGATGTAACTCGAGTACACGACACACAGATGAAGTAAACGAAAAAGAACAAAAAAAGTAACTAATAATTAATAACACGAAATAAACGTGACAACGTTAACAAACGGTAAATCTGTCTCTTTAAAGTATCATGTGTCTATAAACTATAGCGATCGATATTGTCTCTTTAACCGTAAATGGAGAAACAAGTAATCGTGGTAACATAACTAATGTCATAGCGATAACCAAACACTGCAATATTAGATATAATATATATTCATACATTTATAGAGGGGCGAAGCGACGGAGAGTTGACGAGGGATGAAAATTGTGCGCGGCTTTGGCACGCGTTTCCCGAATGATAAGAGCAGAACAGAGGGCACCTGAACGAAAACAGAAAGTGTTAGCGAAAATAACAACAAAAATGCAAATAGAATAGAAACAAGGAAAGGTGAAGCTCTGCACGATTCGAAGCGGTACGAATGACGGAAAACAAGAAACAGTGGGAGAACACGGGTCGAGCACAGCGTTGGCTCGTGCGCGAGCGTGTCAAAGCGGATGTGAGCAAAAATGGTACGATCTCCAGCCGCAATTGAAAAGGGAAAAAGCCGTTTCCTGCTAAGGAAAAACCATCGGGATAAAAGCGAAACGAAGCTGAATGGAAGAGAACAATATTAATATGCGTTTTGTGTATCGGACACACTCGAAGCAACACACACAAACACATTTATACACGTACACACGCTTACACGACACACTGAGAAACACAAAGAAAGACCCACAAAAAAAAAAAAAGAAACCTATCGATTACTCTACCAAGTAATGAATTAACAAGAGGATGATCATTAGATTTGTAATTAATTACATATATATTTTTCAATACTTTAACTACTTGCTGAATGTAAACTATATACATATAATTATATATTATATATATTATATATATTATATATCTACACACACGTACCGCGTAGGGCTGTACCTCGGTTACAGCATGGCGAAAGGGGGTCGGCCCGTCGGCTTCCGGTTTTCGACGAGACCGCCAGGCATCAAACGGAAATGCATAGGAACCACGAAATCGATCATTGATATCCAGCGTACGAGCAAAAGGAAATGCAAGGAAAAACGAACAAATTCGAACACGAGACGAATCCATCTGGAATAATATAATTACTTGGACGTCGTCGAAGACCGGAATCGGATGGATCGGTCCTCGATTGCGGGACCGGAGGACGCGCCAATGTTGACTTCAAATGTCGCGTCCCCCGGACAGGCAGAGAGAAAGGGAGAGAGAGAGAGAGAGAGAGAGATATCTACTGAGAACGAGAGAAAGAAAGAAACCTTTTTGTACCCCACCCAAGTCATATTCTCGGTGTCCAAATGGTAAAGAAAAACCAAAAAAACAAGCAACTATGTTACTCGTGTAAGTGCATCCTAAATGTAACTGTTACGAAATACCCCTTCTCCGAAGCCCCACCCCAGGCCCCAAAAGTCTTCATCGTTTCGTACGTAGTGAAAGAAGAACGAAACAAAACGACGGGGAGAACAGAGGAGGGAAAGAGAACCAGAGCGAAAGAAGGGAATAATTATGTGCGTGCGAGTGCGTTCATTGTGTAGAATGTGTGTGTATGGGTGTGTGTGTGTGTGTGTGTGTGAGAGAGAGAGAGAGAGAGAGAGAAATGGAGAAGATAATGGATGGGAATCGCGTGAATTAGTTGATCGATCCGGTGAATCGATATGTTCATGGATCGAACGGGGAAACGAAATTTCCGGAAGCTCGGACCGCGCGAATTTCGAGTCAATTTCTTTTTGCTTATCTTTCGTCGCGAACAGGAGGCGCGCGGAGATCTCTACTTTCACAACCCCCGACCCACCCTTGTGCAACACGCGTTTCCCTTATCACACGATCATTGTTCTGTTCGCCGGCGATTCATTACACGCGGCCACGTTGCCCGCGTGTCGTCGTTTGCTAATTTTTCTGCACCCGTATACACTTGTCGGTTGCTCGGATCGTGTGCGAGAGAAACGAAACATTTCGGGAGGGATAGCACGAGAGAATGTTGCGAATGCGAGAGGGGTAAGTGTGCGACGTAAAGGGTGAGCGTAAAGATGAACGAGACAAACAGCGAGACACTGTGCGCCTATATATGTATATCTGTATATAGGTACCCCTTTCACCCGCTGACCGTTGTTTCCTTTATACTTCTTCTTCTCCTTTTTTTTATTATTATTATTATTACTATTATTACTAATATTATTAATATTATTACTATTATTGTAATCGAGATGTATTTTCTGTTGGCTTTAGATTTTGTTCCTTTATTTTTGTACGAGAATCGTTTTACCTTTAATACGTGTGCGTTACGTAAACTACATAAGAACACTTTTTCTTACCGACGATCCATCCATCGGGTGGATCTTTCGATCGTGCGAATCACGCTGATCGTTCGACGGTGATCGACTATCGAATAGTTGTTGCTAAATTGGCCGTCGAACGATCCGCGTGGTTCGTTATTTTTGTTTAGCTGTTAAGACGACCCTTTTCACGGAAACAATCTTTTATTTCCGCCCCCCCACCCCCACCCCTTTTTTTGTCCTTTTACCTTGTACTTTATTTTTCTTTCTCCTTTTTGATAGTTTGTTATTGTTGTTTTTGTCTTTTTTTTTGTATGATGTATTTGATTATTATACCTGCGTGAATCGCGGCTCCAGATAATATAATATATACTACTATATTATATATACAATATACATATACATATATATATATATTTTTGTTAATAATACAGTGGTTTGATATAACTACAGTGATTATCCTGTTGTAACGGATTTGTTTTCTATATCTCTTTATGGCCCGTGAATGCGTCATTAATATACATATATAAATATATAAAAGAAAATAGAGGACACACGTGCGTATATATAAAAGTATAAATATATATGTATAGAGCATTATACATACTTATATGAGAAAATGTCGATTATATATACATATATATATTATATACATATACATACACTGCTACATTATATTTTGTTTAACGAGGAGACAAACCAAAAGAGCAACAAAAGAAAAAAAGATTGCGAAAAGGTGTAACAAAAAACAAAGGGAACGAGTTGAGAGAAAGAGAGATAGGAGGAGAACGGTGTCGTGTTTTCGGGGTGTTTCATATGTATGCGAAAGCATCAAGATGAGAGAGAGAGAGAGAATCTGTTTGCGTGCGAGTGAGAGAAAGAGCGAAAGAGAGGGAGGGAATGAGTTTTGAAAGTGTTGTTTCTTGAAATTTTTCGAACGTCCGGGGCCGTCCCCTCGACCCGAAACAGATAGAACAGAGGAGAATTTGAAAAAGAAAACGGTAGCGTATCACGAAACGAAGAGGAAGGCGCGAAAAAGTTATACGAAGGGAAGAAAGAATATAACACGATCGACGAATAATACACTGACTTTATAACAGCAACAACAACAACAACAACAAAAACTGATAACGATATGCGAACGAAGGGATAAAGAGAAACCAAAAAACAAACAAGTGTGAAACAAAAATGAAACTTGCGTGTAATATACTTATAATATCATTTTGTAAATTATTTTTTGTATTTTTATATATATATCTATATATATATACATATATATAAATATCGAAGCGTACGAGACAAAAAGCGGAACAGTGTTTGTGCGTGCGTTGCCGGAAGCGAGGATAGCATGCGCGAAAGGACGAGCGAGAGTGAGAGGGATTTAGGGCAATGGATAACGGAATAAAGGGGAATAAAATCGTGGAGGGAAAGATATTCTGCGCGACTGTGGACGGATTGTGGAGCGGAGCGAAAAGGGGTTGAAAGTGTGAAGCAAGAGTGAAAGAGCGAGAAAGGGTTATGGAAGCAAGTGAGAGAACGTGAAATCAATCTCGTGACGCATTGATAACACTGACGATACTTAAACCGATCGCTGATCAAACAGAAGCAAAACAAAATCGTCCTTTCATTGATCGGGAGCGGCGCCAGAAAAGATACCTGTTCGTTTAAGGGGGAAAAAGATGAGTGAACAGACGAACGAACGAAATTAAAAAAAAAAAAAAAGAGAAAAGATAACCAAAAACAGTAAAAAAGCGAAAAAGACGCGTGCGTATAATTTGCGCCTCTGTATGCAACCTGTTCGTGAGGGAACAAAACGTGTACACAGACACAGACAGACACACAATCTCACATGCGTACACCACGTTGTGTTAATCCGTGACAAAATGGTCCCGAAAACGAAGTGGATTTTTGTTCGTTATTATTTGTACCTTTGTATTGTATTCTGCAGCTTGTCGAAATGCTTTGTTTATTACTACTATTACTACTATTATTACTATTCTTACAATCATTATTCTTATTAATATTATTACGATATGATTATTATGAATCTGAGATATATTCTACCGCATTGTAGACCCTGTTTTTTTGTACCACTCTTTTTAATCGCGACCCGCGTCCCAAAAACGGAACCGGGGGCGCGTTATATTAAAAGACGTTAGTAAGCGAGATCGCCTCCAAAGAGAACGACTGTGCGACAACAGTGGGAAACCTCGCAGCAACCAGTTTTAGTCGTATTTAGTAGAGCCAGAGAAGCGGCAAGCGTGTCGTTAGCTTGTTAATTAAGAGCAATCGCGCGCCGACCGTTTGGTGAACGGAAGCGACGCGCACTTCCGGGAGACATGCTCGCCAGTTGTACGATCGCCGATCGAGGGGTGGCGAACGTTTCGAATATCACAGCAACGAGGGACATTGAGCAAAAAGAAAAAGAGGAGAAGATGAAGAGAACGGGAGGCAGAAAGAAAGACAAAGGATCCAGATCTTTTATAATTTTATAGAAAATAAAAATGAGCACACAGACGATTCCGGGCGCGTTGAAAGTCAGAGGAATCTTAGGGAAACAAAAAAAAAGGAATGGTTAGATCGCAGATTCTTTTTTGAGAGCTCCGATCAGGAGCTTTCGACACACGCGTTGACATCGATTCGTTGGAAACGATCGCCCCCCTCGACGATCGATCGATCGATCGATCGAGCGTGCGTGCGTGCGTGCGTGCGTGCGTGCGTGCGTGCGTGGTTTTCTCATAGTGTTGTTTTTATGCTGTCTCCGTCGTTGTGTGGCTTACCTTAGCTGGCTGCGGTGATCCGTCGAGAAGTTTCAAGAAAAATTTCGTTTCACGCGTAACAAGGACGAGCGAATGGATAGAAAATTTCGGAGAGTAAGGGCATAAGCGGTTCCTGCTTGCTTGCTTGCGTGAACGTGCGTGCGAATAAGGGAGGAAACTTTTCGTTTCATCGCGAGGGTGTTCTTTCTTATATAGTTTCCCGTGCAAGTACGGTGGACGAGGGTGGTGCCGATCAATCTTGCTTCCTGGATCGAAACGCCCGCGCGATCAGAAGAACTTTCGATCGATCGAATCGGACGTTGCCCGTTCCGTTCGACCCTGCCTCGACACTTTTACCAGAAACGCCGATTATGTTGCGTACAGATTTAATGCAATAAATTAAGCATCCTTCTATATCTTGTAAAATATTCCAATTTCTATATCGACGAGACTCGAAAGGAAAGACTCGCTGCTCCAGCGTCAGCGAGCCCCGAGAATCCTGCGTATTTATCCGAAAATTATTTGCAATAGAAACCGAAGGGAGCTCTGCGCTAAAAGGATTTCGAATTCGAATATTTTAAAGATAGAGCCGGGAACTTAAGGACGAATATTAATTAATCGAGGGCGGGGAGCGACGCGTTTCGAGGGGTGGACGATCCAGGATGACATCGGTGAGGTCAAGGGGAGGGCGCCTGGTATTAGTACACAATTAGTTTCTTCGATAGAAGGCGCCCAATTAGTTGTTGGAATTTTGTAGTCTAGGCGATAATTCTCGATATAGTTCAATGTTGTCGAGTTTTTATTAGTTGAGCGAGCGAACGCGCGCGATCGTCGTCGGAAACCGGAATGGCCAAGCGAGTTCGCGCGGCGAATAAACACTTCCGGTTCAACGTTAAGATGTTACGCGGTCGATTTCGCTCGAGTAATCGTGCGTGCGTTTCTTACGACAAGTGAAGCTGGTGTTTGTTCCTAGATACGTGTATAAAAAGATCTTGAATAATAACGAACGATGGCTGTTTTTCGGTGTGAATTACCTCGAGGTCGATCGTTAGATTCGTGTTCAGTGGTTCGGTAACGATGGAACCGTGTTCCAGCCACGGAGGATGTTACTCTGTGTTCTCAACGGACATGCACTTGAGAACGATACATTTTAATTCGTAAGTCGGAGGATAATTATTAAGAGTGAAAACGTGTTTGTGCTTTCTAGATCTTAGAACAATTGCAAAAGCATCGCCCAAAGTCACGGAAACGTACAACGATCACTGGCCGATCGATCGAACCCGAAAAAGCTTTGCGCGTTCTGTAAGCTTACGTCCCTAGAACGCGCAAGTCTCTCTGAACCGTTCGATACCGCTCGAGACTCGATTCTAACCGGCAACCAAATATTCATATTTTTTTCGAGAAAAAAAAACAGAAAAACCGAAAGAAGAAAAAAGAGAAATATTTGATAGTCTTCCCGTCGAAGCTGACGGAAAACCCGCGGAGGGATGAAATCGGCCCGATCTTCGTATCGACTCGACGGGAAGATCGTGAAACGTGTGGGAGACTTCAAACGGATACCAGTTGGAAGGACCTTATTCGTTGACATTCGTTTTTGATACAACCGTGCAGAATAGATTTGCTAATCTAGACTAGTTTCTGAACTTTTATAGAAATTTTATACAGACCTCAATGCAGCATCGGTGTCCTCCAACGATCCACTCGGGCAAAAGAGCCTTCATCTGCTTAGAGAGGGCCGTTCGATAAAGGCGAGATGGAAGTTTCGATAGTGCTCTCGCACGGGCTCGTTGCAAATTTCGTCAGTATCCCTTTCACCATTTAACAGAACATTGATCGGCAATATCTAAATCGTCAGACAATGTTTATATATCAGTTGAATAATAACGAGTAGAATCGTACGAATTCTCGCAAACATTTGAAACGAGCGACGAAACGCGCGAGGAAAGTGTGAAATAGAAATAGAGGGAACAGAATCGAGTCTCGCGAGGGGCGGACCGTGAGTTGCCACCGTTCTCCGGCCCGACTTCCGGTTTCCATCGAGACCCGGCGACTCGTCTCCGCGAATCGATGTGTGGTTAGTCGCGACGATATCGAGTTATTTATAGGTCCGTTCGGAATGTCACGTCGAGTTAATACAAATTCTTAACTAGGACGGTCACTTCCGTGCAGCGCCTCGAATAATACACGCGACCTTCGTTCGTTGCCTCGCGGGTCTTGCGAACTTCCGGTTCACGCCTCATTGACCTGCGCTCCCTGGACGATGGTAGCCGTTTCTCCTTCTCTATTTATTTTCAGTCGGAAGAAAACAAAATAGCGAATATATGAAAAGAGGGCAAAGACGGGCGTGGCACGGTGTTTGTACGCGCGTTCGACGATCGATTAATCGATGGTCGAACGTCATGGAGGTTCAAAGAGCCGCGGGAACGACGAACGGAAACGGACGAGAGGTGAAAGGGTTGTTGCACGGTCGCTAAACCGCGACGCGACGTGTGAACGTTAGATGAAACCTTTATCTATATATTTGCCACGATATTCAATACGTGAATGAGTATATCTATTAAATAATATTGATATAAATACATAGAGACAGAGAGAAAGAGTGACAGAGTGAAAGGGGGAGAGATAGCTCGTAGAGAGAACGTGTTAAGGGAGAGTGTGAGTGCGCGAACGACGAAGAGAGAGAAAGTATGGTAATATCATGAAATTATTATTCTTTGTTACTTCTTTATAATTAAAACAATAAAAAAGCTGCTGAATAAAAAGATGTCGGATGTTTGTTACTCTTAACCTGCCCGCGACAATTACGATAGCGCCTGTATACCCAAGGAATACCGAAAAGTTATTTGGGAAAATTCGATACGCGTGTTATGCATTCCGGCAAAAATATTTTGTATCCGCTGGAATTATTTTCCGTTCCCCGGCGCCCATCCGCGAGAGGCGAAATTTCACGCGGAAAACGCGGCAAAGCCGGACGAAAAAATATTCATTTTATAGGGCAGCGCGATAGAATCTGCTCGGTTCGTTCCACGATCGATATTTCCGTTTTGCACCGCGCCGCGTCTTTTTGTTGCAGATTATTGGCAACGATTCGCCCGTTCCCGCTTTCCTTTTATTTATTTCGTAACTGCGTCAACTGATCGTCGTCCAAGGGCTGCAAAAAAAAAGCACAGTGTACGCCGTGGCAAAGTCGAAAGCAGCGTTTTGCGCTAATGGAACACGTTTCCCTGTCTACAATAACGATGACAAGCAATGTCATATGTCCAGTTCGTCGCGTAACGACAACCTCGCCTCGTTGGATCGTGTATCGTGATCCACGAGCAACGTTCTCCGGGATTCGCGTAAACTATTTTACATAACGCGTACACCTGCCCTTGAAATTGGAGAACCAGCGGCAGACGCGAGCGTTGCTCGTTGCCAACGATCGTGCCCTATGGTTTCGCGTGTTCACCAGGTTACATAAAATCGATCCCGTCGCAATTGGATTCCTGTGACCGGTTTTCTGACGCCCTCGATGCCTCGGTACGCTCACAAGTACGCTTTATCCGTACATTTCTTGCCTATTTTTTTCGCGTTCCTTTTAACACCGGAACGCTCCGGGAAGGTATCGTCGTTCATTCAAAGGAGACTTGGAGAATGTAAATGGAAATGGTATAGGTTAATCAGCAGTCGGCGGGCTCTAATAAGGAAGACAGCAATTCAATCTCTGGTCATGTCGTGTAAATGAAGAAGCTAAAAGCAAGTACGTACTATTTGCGCGTCCACGATGCCGTTTAATATACTTACCGATGTATCGCTTGCGAATTCGTTTCATAAACACGGTCTTGCGAAAGACGGCAGAAATCGGCGCGATAGATATCGTAAAACGATCTCGACTCCAGGGTCTCGGTTTACAGCGCTCTCGATCGTTTTCGACCAGTGGATCAACGATTTCGAAAAGTGATCAGAAGTCACGCAATCTGTGCTTGAACATTTTTCATCAATTACATTCTAAACTTTGCCCACTTGAATCCGATTCCAAACCCAAAATTATTAATCGTCGCTGGACATGCCTGCGTTACTTGCAAACGGTGATCGGCGCGTTGGAAATGCCGGCGATATTTTGAAAAGGAGATTGTGCAACGAATCATTGGCCTGAAGGCAAAAAATTGGGTCAATCATATCGAGGTAGCGTCGAGGTGGAGTAGTTATAATATATACATAGACGAAAACAAAAGGGAAGGTCGGTGATGGAAACGACCAAGGGGGATAATAGTTCGCCATAAATCGAGCACGCCACGACGGTCAATGGGAAATGATCATGCAATTGCGAGGAGAGTGAAGTGCATGTGGATCACGCGGTGATGCATTGAGAGCGAGGTCGTTCAAGTGTCGAACAGCAGACGCGAAACTGCATCTACGTGAGCCGTTTTAATAGAAAATTCGATATTTTTCCGAGGAAAAACGATTGGCCACGTCGTTCTTAAAGAATACCTTGGCACATCGTTGACAGTAACCTGCCAAATGTATGTCTGTAGATAGATAAAGCCTTAATGTCCACGCATGCTGATGGCATACTGTAAAATATTCCTTGCTATATATGTTCCTCGCTTTACACTTTACGTACATCGTGGGAAATTATTTGATCCAAAATTAATGAACAGATTTAATGATAATACTGGCAGCGCTCTCCGGTGCGATACGCTTGGAATTATTTTCCTTCAAAGGGGAGGTACATGCTAAACAAAATTTACAAACAAATCGCGTTTCGCCCCTCCTTTCGCCGGACCGGTTTGCTAAATAACAAATTTGCACCTGCACGATACTGTACGGAGTTTACGTGACAGCCGATTCACGTTTTCCTACATCGAAAATGAAAATTTCATTCGACCGCGATACAGTCGTGGGGAACAAATTCGCCAATCCGTGAAGGTTCTCGAGCAAGAAAATATCTCCCACGGGAATAGAACCGTGGTTTGAAAACGCGTCGAAGGAAATCGTGAACGCACGGATCGAAGACAGCTCGCGCCTCAATGCCGGCCGGCGTGCGACAAGAAGAGAAAAAGATACGGGACCGGCACATTGGATTTTCCAAGCCGGAACGAAGATAATTCGATTAGGAACTTGCGCCGGCCATGACCAAGTATTCAGGGCGTGTTATAATTTGCGATCGCATTATCGGGTGTCAGAAAATGTGCGTCCATTCGCGTGTCTCGGTCGCGTCGCTAACACGATTTACCCCGAAGCTGAATCGCACGTGGAAAAGCTGATTTGCAGTGGATTTGCAGCGGATATCTGTATTCACGTAAAATCAATACTATCAAAATTTCGTATCGGCTTTTCGAGTAAATATTTCTGCGGAACATATTCGCTTTGAAGTGCAAGAGACCCGTGACGCTATCCGGATATCGACATGAGTGTCCAGATTGTTAATTCGCAGATGAAACTTTATTTACAGCTCACCTGTTTTCGAATCCACGTGCCTCTGTTAATAAAAATTATGATAAATATTTCGTCAACAAATAAAGAGGAAAAGGATTGCAACGGTGGGGCTACGATCTTGAATTTCGTCCTTCGTTCAGGATCGAGGGCCTTTCACGCGGGATAAGTGAGCGAGCAAGTGTCGCAAGCGAAGTTTCGTGATCACCGCGCTTGATCGCCGCTCACCTTGTCACGGTATCGGATGGCAACGTCAGTGAAGAGAAAAGGGAAACGTAGAAAAAGCGAAAATAGGATCGTGTTCGATCGCCCGAGGCGGCTTTTCTTCGCTGAACCCGTGCGGTTACAGTCGAAGGGAGAACCTTCAGTAACTGTGACGTGTTCATCCGCTCGAACACCCTCTTTTCCGATGCTACGAAGCTCGGGGCTCGACGAAGAAATTCGGAAATCTATGGGGGTGTTAACCACGTTGCTGCACCGAACTGTTCTAAATACAATTGCGCGAAGAATAGAGCAACATCGTTTGCCTTTGCTTATTGTTACGCACTTTTTCACAGTGTTCCCGATTTACGAATTCGATTTATTACCCACTAAAATATTTTATAAATTGGCGCTTCTTCGAAATACTGTACCACGCTAATCACACGCCCGCTCGAAAATATTCTACAGCAACGGCCATAGTTCATGCACGCATACATTTTTCCTCCGCAGAACAGTTCGATTAATATCCGAAATTACGATTGCACTCGTATATTCGTCCCTCCCATCCGCGCCCAAAATTCTATTCGACCCCCCGAAATATTCGTCATCGTTCCCCGATCCTCCAAGGACCGTCGCCCCGATCCGACGAGGGTCCGGAACACCCGTGATCAATTAATTAAACGGACGGGCAGTGGCGTGTCAGTAGAGGGCGCCTAATTAATCGAGCCGTTTCGAACAGTGTAGCTACAGCATCTTAACGACCAAAGCATTGTAGCGCAGGCAATGGTTAAGGGTAAACAGCGAAACGAAGCCGGTGCTGGTCCAGCCGCGACACACAGATCCGTTAAGCGTTGATCGATGGGATCGCTGATCGAGCAACGCTTCGATTCCATTCAGTTCTCCCCGGGATACGATCGGCGGTGACGTGATCGTGGATAAACGAGGATGAGCATTCCCTAAATCGAGGAACTGGTGTTTGAAACGTTGTCCGCGGTAAATTTCGATCAAACGTGACGTTCGATACCCCGGATCGCGATTTTAAGGTCGTTCTGCTTTGATCTGGTGCCAGGTCGCTTAGCCGTTGAGTCGTTTAGGGGTACTCTTGTCTGCGTGGACGATTGGATCCTTCGATTGCTTCAAAGTATCGTGTCGTGTGAATCGCTGAGAATAGCAATTGAATTTTTAATGAGAACGAGCGCAACGATCTAAGAAGTATTATAATCGAGTTTCCCAAGGTTCGATTGGGTGCACTATTTATAAGATTAATGGGTCGTCCGATTCTCGATTTTGAAAGTTGGGCGAAATTGTTTTGCTCAAACTTTTAATTGGAACGAGTGCTTGAATGCCATCCACCGGCAAAGAGATCGTAACCATTACAATACGACAGAAGAGCCACGCTAGAGCAGCTGATGTTCGATTAGAAACTCCACGTGTGGATGACGGTAGAGCTTGGTAAAAGTGCGATCGATAAACAGCTTGTGACCCAACTATCGTGCGCTGAATAATTAACGGCGTTAGAGATATCGATGTCTTCAATTAAGGGAATCTAAGTCAGCCGGGCGTGGTGTCACTCCGGACGGTGCAGTTCAGATAACTAAATAGCTGACGACACGCCTTATCGTCAAACGGAAGAGTTTGAAGTCAATAACGCACAAAAATTCCATTCGATTACGAATCAATGTAAAATTCGTGTCGCACAGCACAGGCAAAACACCGAGATGCTGTATATATATTCGGCCAAGCACGGTTAATCGAAAAGACGTTTCATTTAGAGAACATTCGATAAATTGACATTGCTTGCGAGTCTTAAACATAACAATTGAACAAACCTTTGGAGGCCGAACTTCGTTATTTACCGCCCTCACATAACGATAAATGAAAAGGGAGCCAAAGGTCGACAGTTCGTACGGGAAAGTTCAGTTTGGACAATTGAAAATGATATTTAGCCTAATCTGTGCTTCGTCAGTGTTACGTGTTCAACATGCGTGTTACGTTATCGTGGAGCAATTAAACAGCTCGTGCATGCTTAGACTTGAAGCTTGCGCGCGATTATGTTGTAAGAATGAAATGGAGCAGCCCACGTGGCCTTCTAGCCCGCTTCGATGTCATTCGTTTCTATTTAACGACCTAATTTCACGACCGACTGCCACCTGGGATACTATCCGGCAAAATGTTCACCCGCGCTTAGTTACAAACACATGAAATTCAACGATTACGCAAATCGATGCAACGTTATGAATAAATCTATCGGCAGACCCTCCCCGCCCTTCCCCCCGGTCACGTAAAAACCCAAAAATTGTCCAGGGGTGATGAGTTTACGGCCATCTGGACTCATACGATAATCAATATGGAGTCGCATGTCGTAACACGTTTAATCCGATACGCGATATGCAGCAGTTCTCTTGGGTTTAATGTTTCCACGATGTTCAAATTGCATTTCCAGTAGTGAGATCACGTGCAAACGGCCGGAGCTAACATCGTTCATGAAGTATCTCGTTAAGCGGTTGCAAGTGAATTAAGTGTTCCCTTGTTCCACCGGAGACGTATAATGATTGAAAGGTTTGCCCAGCCTTCGGGCCGCATCTCTCTAGACGCGACGTACAGCAGGTGTTTCTGTTGCACCGCACGGACGGCACTGATTGCACGTGCTCGTCCGATGTGCATAGCTTTTTCTTGAACGAGGATGATTTCGCTCGAAGCCGCGAAAGGGGGACACTGATTGCACGTGGTGTGTAATTTAGCGGCTATTCATGGATCCCTGACACAGGGAGATCTCGCTGAACGTGAAAAACGCTAAACGTGAACTTGGATTCTATGGCGTTACGAACGTGCAGGGATCGCCGATCATTTATGTACGAATTCTTTTGGGCCTATAGATTGAACGAAAGGATGATTCAGTTCGAATTGTAAAGCGGCCCGCGAACGTGCGATATTTATAATTCATGTCTCAGTAATGTCAATATTATCGAACGTGTAAGAATATAACGAGAGTCAGACTGTCAATATTTTAAATATCGACAGGACAAACTGCCCGATTGTCTTCGAAATAATTTAAGAAGCTTTTCGTACTGATTGCTGTGCTTACCAATATCTATTGACGATTTAATAGGGTCTTGGAATATTGATAATTATATATGAACTGCGAAAAATTCCATAAGGCTTGGTGTGATTATGATACAATATTATAAATTTATTGTGCTACATTACGGCTATCGAGGAATACTTGTACGATCCCAAATAATGGGTCGAGTTTTTAAATTTACATTTGTAAAATTTATTTATTTGAAAAATCAGTATTATAAAAGTTTGTGAACGGAAAATATTAAATATAATCATTGCATTCATCGTAGACATTCCGCATAAAAGTTCAAGGTACAGCGGAGCCTCGATTAACCGGGTCTCGATTATCCGCGATGATCGAACATCTGGGGCCCCGATTATTCAGAGTCTTGGACCGATTAGCAACCTACAATTGCCTTCTACAATAAACCCTGTTCATGTTGATAAGGTGGAATTCGTGTAACACTTAAGTTTGTAAATTGAATTCCACAACATGTAAATGTATGTCGTGAACTGTATGTCGCTGCCTGTTTAAGCCGGTTAATCGAGATCCCGCGGTATATTATTTCATTAAATTAACAGGACAAAGAACATGTATACCAAAGAGATAGCTAAATCAACAGAGGTAACTATACTGATACAATATGCACACACATATATTGATAAACATCTGCGATAAATTCAACTCGCAGCATACGTATTTATGTACCCCGTACATATATATGTATGGCAGTTCATATTTTTATACAATGTAATTTTCAAAAATCATTCTATACACATGATGGACAAAAAGAAAAGCAAAGTGATAACGGGTATATTTCTACTGCGTTGCGTTATCTTCGAAACCTGTCGCGTCAGTCTTTCTTCAGGTTCCGCGTAAAAAGGTACTATACAAAAACGCTCTGTGTACAGAAATATAGCCCCAATGATCCAGCGTTACGGATACACAATCACGTCCGAAATGATCGTAACTGTCGTAATTATGTCGAACGATAACTATGACACTGTAAGTATCGTTTTGAACATATGTACGTTGTAAGAAACTTAGCGCTAGACGGAATCGTTGAATGTGCAAATTCCCTGAAAAGTACTCCATTCTAGCTAGTTCGTTTTCCCGTTTACAATGAAACACTCACTTTCTCGGCGTGCATAGTTAAAATTAACATTAGACAACTATCGAGGTTCGCTGCCCAGAACAATTGGGAGTTTCAATACTCAAAACATCTCTATTACCAATTAAAACCTAAAAACCTGCAACATAACTTATCTGATAATTAAAATTAAGGGGACAAGGAAAGTCAAGTGGATCTGTATGCCTAACAGTGGTCTCGTGAGTAGAAGCTACGTGATAAACAAGTGCGTCAAACGTATATGCCCTGTGTAGATTAGATGCAAGATCTTATAACTGGTCTAGCGTCGGTCCACAGAGTCGAAGCATTCTCGCATTTTTTCTCCATACACGAAAAGAGACCATCGAATTGATAAACTAAGGTACTAAACTGGAGATCTTCCATCCGAAACAGAGGACTGCTCTAACCGATTGAGTCGTCTACATCTGGTCTTTGTCTGATCAGACTCTTTCTCTCTAGGTCTGCTGTTCAACATGGCTGCCACCTATGCTGCCACGAGGAACAGACAGCCGATACCATAACCAGCAGCACAAAAGACATACCTATGATTCCTCGACAAAAAAATATTGTAACAGATTTCCGCCATTTAGTAATCTAAAATGATACTACTGATTCGTGATCATTATGAAAGAATGGAAGGTTAGAAAGACCGTTGAGGATCGATGGTGGCCCCCTAATGGCCAGCGTGAGAAGCGTCACGTAAGATTCCAAATAAATAATTGACGAACACGATCCCTAATTATTTCGGGCCGTTTAAAAATACGAGACAATGATTAAAAGTTGATGTGACTATTTCTCTCTTTCTGGCGTTATCCCGTGAACGAGGATAACGTTAAATGAATCTTGGAAAATCGAGGATCTACGCTTATTGGGTCTCCCTTTATTTGTTCACTATATGCAAAAACGCTACAGCTTATACAGTGCATATACAAGTATGCGTGTAATAATAAAATCTAGAATAACAGAGTACTCCATATTATTCCAGCGTCCAGAAAACAACAGCTTTGATAAACTGAAGTGCAAATCGATCTTCCCCCGTGTATTCGCATCGAAAGGCATTACCATTGTTGATTGATAAGGAAATTAAAAACAAAGAGAAAAAAGATGTTACACTAAACGTGTACCCTACTGGTCGAGATCTTCAAGCATCATCTTTCATTATTGATCAAATGTAACATGTAGATCGACGCGTTTCGACTGAACGACCGACACTATTCTTCGATGGCCCCAATATCGTGTGAAATGATCAATATTATATTCTCCAACGTCTTCCGTCCATCATTTTTAATTTCGCTGAGGAATGTTGTTTGTCAAACTGTAATAGAAACAAATAGGAATCTGGTGAATCGATTCGAAACGCGTCAATAACTGCTGACACTATTCCCACAATATTCTTGGAGTGATTAACGTTCGCCGAAAGAGCACTGGCAACGCAACAGACAATATCAGAAATCGTCCTCGAAAACCGTAGCAACTCTTGTAAAAACATCAAACGAAGAAATATATAGATTCTTTTCCATTCTACCGTTTTGGGTCTCAGTTACTCTATAATCGTAGTCCGTTATTTACAGAGTTTGCCGTTAATTAGACCGCCGTGGCCAATTCCCCTGCAAGGAACAGGTTCAGTCCCGGCGGCAGCCAAAGAGAAATAGAAAACGGCATAAGTATATCTGAAACGTCCACACTAAAAACGAAATAATGTCCGGAAACACTCAGTATTCCTCGAACTTCTGTGAACATCATCGTCGTCATCTTCGGACAGAGAAATAAGCATGTGTATCTTCGTGATCCAGTCAAACAAAATTTTGTTATGGCAGCGTTCATCCGTTTAGGAGAGACTTGACCGCCTTTTGGGCCAAGTATTGATCGTGCAATTCGTATTCAATTCAACTTGAATATCTAATTGTCTCGTCTGTATCCCAAAGTGTCTGTCGGATTACTTCCAGCATAAAATGATACACGATTCTCTAATCAGCTCTGCCTTCGTGGAACTTGAAGTAGTGAATCTTCATGGCTCTCTTATTGGGATACTTAATTTGACATCGGGGACAAGTGGCATCTATCGCGTCAGCCACTGTATACGTACTCAAATCCATTTCTCTATGATAATTTTTGCTGTTCGACGCATCGTAAACAGTGTTGTGCACTGTTAGCATATGATTCGTCATCGCCACTCTGCTGAACACATGTCTGCCGCACAGCGTACAAGTGAAGATCATGCTAGTATGCAACAGTTCATGGTTCTTCAGAGTCAACGGGGTTGGGAACATTAACTTGCAACCATCAATGGGACAGGCGTATTTAGGAGCAGCGTTCTTATGTTTCACGGTGAAATGTTGGCGCAGATTGGGCACAGCGGGGAATTTCTTGAAGCAAATGTTGCACGATACTTTGCCATCGTTACTATTTAATGGGATACATTCTGCTGTTACCTGCTTCCCCGCGTTCCTTATCACGTTCGATTTATTGTGTGCTAGCTGTTTGTGCTTGTAGAGAACGCTCATGTTCGCGAAGAACTTCCTGCAGACGTGGCACATCACCGATTTCCTTCCTGCGTTCATAGCGTCCATGGCGAACAGCGATTTCTTCTCTTCCTCCTCCGTTTTAATTTTCTTCGACTTAGACTCTTCTTGGGTGGAACTTCTAGTGCTGCCAAATATAGTTTGCGGTCTCGGGTTAAATATATCACTGTGCAGGTTCATCTTGTGACGCTTTAACGACTGTTTGCTGTTGAACGCCTTGTGGCAAATGTTGCACAGTGGCTGAGTGATAGCCGAGGTCTTAACCATGGATTGAAATTTCGCTGACGCCACATTGGTAGCCTTATGAAGTTTCTTATGTCTCGAGAGCACCTTCCTAGAGCTATACAGTTTCCCGCAGATATCGCAGGGGAAATTGACTTTGTGAACGTCGCTGAGAATGGGATTAGCCTTGTGCCATTGCATGTGGACGTCCAACGTTTCCTTGTCAGGGAAGATATTTGTACAAAGTTCACATTGGAACTCCTCGCCAGAGAAGGCCTTTTCGGTTTTGTTCCGTGCACAGTGCACGTCCCACAAGTGCTCCCTGAGCTCGGTAACATCATTGAATTTGTCACTGCAAACCTGGCATTGGAAATTTCCATTGGGCTTAACCGGGGGTGAATTGGGGAAGGATTTACGTGCTCTCGCTGGTCGACCAGCGTTGGAATTAAATGATGCCTCCTGCTTAGGCGTAATTAATGGTTTGGCTGGTTTTTGGACCTCGTTCTTCATGAACCGTATGCTAAGTCGAGAATTAGCTCGATTATGCCAACTTCTGTGTATCTTCAGCGATGCTTCTTCGCTGAATGTTTTGCCGCAGATATCGCATTTGTGGCCATCGTGCGATTTCTCGCCGTGAGCCGTCTGGAAGTGGAGGTTCATATTGGCTTGGAAGACAAATGTCTTTGGGCATTGAGGGCAACGTAGCATGCTTTTGGCGGGCTTCAAATGTGCAGCTGATATATGTCGATCACGCATGTCCTTACTCTTGAACATTCGCGAACAGTAGGCACAACTAATATGGGCCCTGCTGGTTTTGTGGATGTTCCTTATGTGTCTCTTGAGATTCGCAGTGTTGGAGAACACTTTAGAGCACATATCGCACTCGTTCTTCTTCACACCTGGGTCAGACGTGGCGCTGGCATTTGCACAATTTGAATCTTTGGAATCTTCCTCGACCGCGCCATATTCCATGCACGAGATATTCACGTTTCTTTCGTTAGCATCCTCTATGCCGTGGTCCTTCATGTGAATCTCTAGAGCACCAGCGCTGCTGAACATGCTACGGCAAATAACGCAAGAATAGATCTTCACTTTCAAATGAAGATTCCTGTGCTCCGTTAACTCAGATCTGGTACCGAATTCCAGGTTGCACAGGGCGCATTTATAACGATTACTGTCTGACAGCCTTCCGGCATTCATTTCAGCCTCGAACGTGTCCCAATCTTTGATGGGCGTCGATATGTTAGGCATAGCTTTCGAATCGTTTGTCATTGATTCACGGCGTGGCTTTTTATTACGACCGCCGCGATGCGACTCGTGGTGCGTCAAGTAATCACTGGGAGATTTGAACTTGGCGAAACACTCGGAACAGGCAAATTCTTTCTTCTTGTGGTCCAATGTTATGTGACCGTGGAACTTCTTAAACACGAGGTACGTCATGCCACAATGTATGCATCTGTAAGAGGTTCTGACCTCCGGTAGCAGACGTTGACACAGGTCCCTGTGCTTCAACATGTTAGGCTTGTATCTGTAGATCATGCCGCACAGATCGCACACATGATTGTGCGCAGGATCGCCGTTCTTGTACGGTTTGGGTATATTTGGAGTGTCCGCGAACAACTTTCTTGTTACTTCTTGTTTCGGTGTTGTCAAAGATGTCATTGGCTTTAGTCTAGGAGGAGATCGCGCCGGTGATACCAGTTCCTCGTACTGTTTATCCGAATGTTTCGACAAATGACTGAGCAGTTGCTTTCTGTCTTGCAAAGAACGTAGACACATGTTGCACGTGAAATACTTCTCCTCGCCTTGTTTTGGTACAACCAGAGCAATCTTCATTGCACATTCGAACGACGCCCCGCAGTGTAGCTTGTACATGGCTCGGTCCGGGAATTCAGTTAAGCACGCGATGCACGTGTATGGTCTAAGATCGGGCATGTGCTGACGAATATGTGAAAGAGTGCTCCTTCGATCGTTGAACGTTTGCTGGCAAGTGTAGCAGGAGTATGTTTTCAATTGGCTGATAATATTCTGCTGCACTTGCGTCAGTGGCGCATCCTTTTCCATGCTCATCAGCTCGTCCTCCAAATCTTCAACAAGCTCCTCGTCGTCTTGTAACTCCGATGTATCGTTGCCGCCGTTCGGTTTATCACTATGAAATCTTTCCATATGCTTCGTGTAACTGTACTTGGAGTGCAAGAAGATTTGACAATGCACACATTTTTGCTTAAAAACTCGCGCACCCCTGAAATGGGTGTGTGGACCTCGTCTCAACCTTTTCTTGCCAGTGGATACGGACGCATTCGATTTTTGAGTGGAATCAGCTTCCATTATTCTGTCCTCCGTGTTTGAGAGTGGGTTCAGCACAAGCTCGTTGCCAGTGACAGATTCTATTTCTATGGTACAGTCAGTGTCGTAATCTTCGTGTGGTTCAGGTTTTATACATACGACGATATCTTTCGTTAATGCTGAGTGACCTCCATCCAAGGCTATATCGTCGTCTGCCAACTCCTGCGCTTGAATATTGTTCGTTGAACTGTCCATTTCTTCTTCTATGTTAGTGGTTTCCTGGAAACAGAATGAACATTGAATATTGTATTTTAAATTTCCATGGTCCAGTTTGACGATCATATTAATTACCAAGTCTGAATTCTTGTCCACGTCTGAACTCTCGTCCGATTCCGAAATGACCTCGATGTTGTCTTCGTAAAAGTCCAGATCAACAGGTTCATCCTTAATAGTTACAACCTGCGGTGCCAAATGCAATAAGTTGACCAAAATTGTCTATATTTATCTAAACCATATGGCTAAATGAACATGTATATTCACCATCGGACTAGGCTGCAAATGTTTCTCCAACCATTGATGCAACTTGCCTTGGGAACGAAGGCATGCTTCCTTGTAATTGTGCCATTGGTTTACATCCTTCACACATTTCGCGCATATCTGCGTCGATAATCTATCTGTGGCTAAAATCTAAAAGGTGGATAGACCCGGTCACAATTTGCATACGTGTAAAACTTGCTTAAAATCAACAATGCTGTAAACAAAAGTTCGCTAAGAGCACGTCCCGTTCGATATTTTCCATTGGACGATACATATGGGCGATAATATTAAACAGAAACGATCCACGTCGGTTGTCATCCCGAACGGTGGTTCAATCTCAGACATGATGAAGTCTGAACATAACCTCAAAGTACCCGCACCGTGCATAGAACGAAAGTGTAACCGTTGCAAAAGTACGGGAGGAGACGGAAGCAATCGAAGGGTAAGAAGCTCCGAGATAAAACACTTTCCACGCACCTGTATAGACAGGCAGGCATATATCATACTGGCCAACGATACCGGAGAGTCCTGCGTTGCGAACACCGACGATTGCGGCTCGTCGGTGGAAAGGCACAGCCTGCACACACTTTCCATGTTCTGCAACTCCACCACCTCGTCCATCGTGGACGTACACGGTCGTAGCCGTACCTCACGATTTATCACCTAGGTCTCTTGCCTGCCAGCGAAGCGCTCTTCCTAGGAGCAGGTTAGGGACGCAGCGTTTTGTTTGTACGTCGACATTTGAAACTGAGACCGAGCGGTCCGTTCCGACACGTTCCCCGCGTTCATGGAACAAGTTACAAGAGGCGCGCGCGCGCTGCATAGAAAAGTTTGCTCCGCGCTCTCGCTTGACACATAATATTAACGTATTTATAGTTCGAATATTATCGCGATTCTTGAACATCCAAGTCTGTGGAGTGTGTGAACAACGAGAAATTGACGGATGTTTCGGCGGAGACAATAAACACCCGGCTCGGTTTTGTACGAAAGTATCTACGATGGGATAAGGATGCTAACAGAAGGGGGGAACAAGGACAATAATCGCGGTAAGTCAAAGCAAAACAACAGTATTTACATGGTTGGTCGAGTGTTCGTTTATTTAATATGTGTTTCTCAATGTACATTTGACAAGTAACTGTTAGTCGTTTTGTACACGTTCGTAGAATACATTGTGCATATGCTGCAGGTAACGTATACGGTTACGTCTCGTTGAATTCGTCTTTGTTGCTCGCAATGAATCGCTGGTAGTCGCGATTTAACCTAAATCAATGCACCGTGATTTTTTTTTTAATTTCGAAACATTTGTAGCAAATCATCACACCGTGTGGTTATAAATGTAATACGGTATACAAAGTCGAAAAGCTTGAAATGTAAACAGGATTGATCGAAAATATCGTGTTGTATAGGATCGCTACATAGAAAATGTTAGAAATCAGACATGGTCGCGCGACTAATGTAATTAGCCACGATAAGGTACACGATTTCAAGTTTCATCTAATTGTAAAAGGAAACTGAATGGTGTTCAATCTAAAAATAAAACAGAGTTTTATGAATCTATTGATTGATTTAGATACTTGTCACGTTTAAAGGATGTATACAGATGATTCTACATATACACTTAGCTTCTACTTAAATATTCCAATGAATAGTACTTAAGCTGCGAGAAAAAGCCTCTGAACTAAAATTATTGAGCGTTTCTCGTTCAACGTGTTGTATACATGGCAGCTATAGAATATTTTTGGGAAGCTCTACTACAAGGCGATCATTCTAACTAAAATCGCCAATCTACTTGGTACACGGCGAGCCTCCATGTGACATTTTACTAATTTCCCGATACCAAATCGAATATAACGTTTTTATTTTCTCTAACACCGCAACGATCGTATACCGTGTGCAAATTAGAACCATCGAGACATTTCCTAAATCTATATTTTATCCCGCAGATGTCTGTCCCGCTAGAGCTATTCACATTAATGTACAGTACAGAATTTATCATCGATAAATAGATTTCTATACACACATCGTTAACAAGTGCTTTTCCATTCTACAATACTTTCAAAAATATCAATTCCCCCCCTCGTATTATTTATGTCCCTTTACGAGGGATTATCAATGGTACCGATCCGATGGAACGAAAAAATTGTTTCATACGCTATGAAATTCCGCGAAACTAAAAATTATCATTTGAATTATTAATTTTCGATTTCATGCGTTTTCTTGTATTGTACATGAACGCGCCACCGCGTTGATTCGCGTAAATGAATACTCAAACATTCGCAACTCCCTCGCGCCATTTTAACGGGCCAACGAGTTCCGGTCCACGTTCCACCATTTCTCTAATCTATTGGAGGATGTGTGCGCGTGAGACTACTGCGCAATTCAGGTCGTCAGGCAATTGGAGTTGAAGCAGGAATTTCGTTGCGATTGCTGACGAACGTAGTCCTGGACGTTGAATTTCGTATCGTCTGGATCGTTGCTCTTCCTTGCCTTCAAGTCTCTGAAATTATAGAAAATATCACTCAGTTCTAATAATATCTACTGCCCCGCCAGGCATATTATTCCTATTGCGACTGCTCAGCTGATTAGCAATGTCTTTATACGTAGTTTCATCTAATGAAGGTTCTACGTGCTTCTTTCCCTGCTAGCTTTTTGCTTGGGGGTAGCGTGTAACAGATTAATGACGATTGATGGAAGGATTGAAGAATACCTGGCAACTGCCAAGAAAGCTAATTCAACGTTCAGCCCAGTCTTAGCTGAGGTCTCCATAAAGGGGACTTTGTACTCTTGTGCCAATCGTTCACCGTCTTCCCTCTTTACCACTCGGTCTGGTCCACAGTCGGACTTGTTACCTGAAACAGTTTGTCCCAATTTGTCAGTTGCAATTGAAAGACTCTTTAGTTTGATAGCCTTAGTTAGATAAAGTCTCTTTGCTGAAACATCAGGATGGAAAAAGGATTGCTCAATACGTTGGGCGCTGAATAGAGTTGACAAAACGTTAGCTTATCTTAACTGCCTCACTATTCCCTGCAATATTCTCGGGATCAAACTTCGTAAAGTGTACGCAAAAGAAAGAACTTACAATTGGAAGGGGAATGTATCGAGCGAAGAACGAGTGACTTTGGTAATACTCTACTCTTTTCAAGGCGTACTCTCGACTTTCTAGGAATGCGAGACATTCCTGGAAGCTATGCAAGAACCAGTCAACGTATCGATCATCGTAGCAACTTTCTCAGAAACGGCGCGACAAAGAAGGCATCGTGGTTCATCTTTTTTACTTTTCTTCGCCCGTTTGGTCGAATGCAAATGCAATCGAAAACTCACCCAACAGCATGATGACCACGTCCTCGTTCGCGTGTTCCCGTATTTCGCTCAGCCAGGCTCTGATGTTGTCGTAACTCGTCTTGTTCGTCACGTCGTACAGCAATAAAAGAGCTGAAACCAGCAATGATTGTTGTGCAACTGGCCGTGATCCTAGTAATTGGTAGACATGCGGAAACAAAAGCGTGTATATACGTGGCACTGTCTATATTATTACGCGTAGAATACCACTGTTCGTTTGTTTCCTCGTTTTTTTTCCATTGAACCAAGAAATGGAACGCGTTTGTCCCAGAGTTTCGTGACACGGTTCGTTCCAAATAAAGTTCACTATACTATTTTCCATTAATTAATTCCTTTATATAGACTTGAAATTCTATGAAGTCGCTTGTTTGGCTTTTCTGTACGAAACGTGTTAATTGATACTGGACGGTAGGATATTTACTGTGTATGGTACTCGGCGAGAGAGAAATTTAAGTCTCTCTTTTCTCCTTTCCTCTAATCAATGTTTGGTAATATCAATGGAGAAATTAGAATTGGTAAATAGTTTGCTGAATTTCCAATCTATTTTATCAAAAAATTGGATAACTTTTTGAATATTAGAATCTCGAGACAATTCATTGGACTGTGTTTATATCAGGCCCACTTTGAATTTCAATTTAATTACCAATATATAAGCGTTGGGTTTTCCCTCTCCGATTGAACGTAAGGTTTTCCCATAAGTTTGGTTATTTGTTTAACGTGTGCCTAGCCATGGAGATACCATTGTCGAAGTGTCTCCAGCCCGTAATTGTATCAAGCATTTCAAACGTCTATTATTGCGACAGTGTTTACTTTATAGAAGGGATTCTTCGCTCAAACAATAGCCGACCACCGAACGGTTGACGCCGCGTTTGGAAAGATAGATAAATCTACAATATCGTCAATTGCTTCTTAAAATAATAGCGTAATTACCGTGAGCGTCTCTGTAATAGGCATGTGTTACGCTACGAAATCTCTCTTGTCCAGCCGTGTCCCATATTTGCAGCTTAATAGACGTGTCATCAACGACAACAACTTTGTTCTGAAACAAAGAAATCAATCACATCTTATATTCAAGAAATGCTTCTCCCCTGCAGATCAGTCCCTTAACAGTCACTTGGTTTTTTTATTAAGTTTCTCATGTTAAAGACAATTGTTCTGTGCATTTTTAAATATACTCATATTTATGGTAGCAGACATTTCCCCTAAAAAAACAGGGATTTATAGTTTCTCACCCTAAAATCAATGCCAACGGTGGTTATGTAGTTGCCAGACAGGAATCTGCCGTCCCTGAATCGCGTCAGAAGACAGGTTTTTCCGACACCACTGTCACCCAGCAACATCACCTGTGTTGCGTGAATATTGTCTGTGAAAATCTCGATAAAATCCCGGAAGCAATTTCTATCTCGCAGGACATTTTATTTTCGTCCAAACAAATTATATATGTATAAAGCTAATCCCGCCTATACTGCTTGCGCTGTTAACACTGATATAATATCGTTATCAAAATTGTCTGATATGAATTTTTGAGGAGCTGAGTTTCTTTACGCGTGGGATAAATGAAAATTATAGCACAGACATGGTCAATCCGAATTCCCTCGTGGGCCACTAGCGAAAAAGTAAAATAGAAAAGCACAAAGATGGATCTACAATATTATAATGTCCAAGGAGTAACGATAATAATATACATGGTGAACCATTAAAACCTTTACACGCAATTGTCTCCCGGATCATTCGTTATTCGGAAAACTCTTTATATATAACTGTGTTCAGAAGGACACATCTTACGATATATTTTGATACCAATCATATTACAAACTATGCCCCCTTAGTTGCACACTTTACAGGCCACGCAAAGGAATGCGGTTAATCCATATCTTTCCCCCCCCCCCAAAAAAAACTTTTTCAATCGTTCATACTATCAACGTCCCTTCTTTACCGCCCCTATTAACACCGATGCCTCATCCACCACTATCTCCATTTGCACGCGTGAAAACGCGGTTCGACCCGATCCCATATATATTTATCGGGCCCAAAAATCTAATACCGCTACATCTCAAAGGCTATCCCCTATACCCCTTTTCGAAACGTTAGGCTGTAGTATCAGGAGAGAGGGCAGGACCTTGAAAAGGAGCTCGCCGTGTTCGGGTGGGGCCTGTTGGCTGCCCGTGTCGAAGCTGTCCCGCGAGGACTGCCGCCTGGACGGGCCCATCGTCTCTTGCGACCGATTGTACGCGGCGGCGCTGGCCTGCGTGGTGGAGGTGGCAACTGGGGTAGGGCCCCTCGTCCCACCAGCGGGCCCAGACCCCGCCGACCAATCAGAAGCGGCTGGCCCGGTTCCACGCGGCCCGCGCCTGCTTGCACGCTTCGTAACGCCGCGCAGCTTTTCCTCCACGCTACTCATGGGCCCCTGCTACCGGGAGCACCAATTTGCTCTTCTTCTTCTCGGCCACTCCTCGTCACGCTCGTCGTCGTCGTGATCGTCGGTGTCGACTCGTTCCTTCTGCTTCGCGAGATCCAGGCTATCTCTTGTCTTCGAGGTCAGTCAACTCGGGACCAGAGGCGGAGAGGGAACGGGGACGACGTTTCACTTTGCGCCTCTTCTGCCTTCCGCTTCGCCCGTTCCTTCGACGTTCGTTGATCGGCCGCTGAGTGAAAGTCTGTTGGGTTCGAACCAGGCGACTTTATTGGATCGAGAATAGAATTGGCGCCCGCGGTGGAGCGTGCCGCCTGCTCGTGTTGCGTACGGGATATTCAAGGAACACCTGGATTAGAGGAATTTGATGAGCACCGTGTTCGTGTGGGTGGCTTGTGGCCGTATCGGGGAGCAGTGCCCTGCGTAGATTAGGTTGCGGTGGGCTATTGCAGATTTGGAAATGATTTGCTGGTGCGGAGTTTAGTATATGTATGGCTCTCAAAATGTTCTCACTGCGTCCTCCAATTAAACAAGCATATCCACATTCATTGCAATCAGGTACACACGAAACGCTCTAGTACAATTATACCAAATACCAACGAAAGTAGCGAAACTGTTAAATTTCAGTCCCGACTAGCATATAATATGTACGATTCACCATTCACTTCCAAAGCCAGAACAAACTTCCAACGCAAACCTCAGCATTCAACATTGTTCATCGAACTTTCATGCTCTCTATACGTATACACGAAGCGTTACTCTGCTGTTTAGCAAATGCAATGACAAGACTCGTTCTTCTTCTTCTTCTTTTAATTATTAATACCGCGTGCCGGGGGATCGTGTTCTTTTTCGTACGAGTTCGAACAATCGATAAGTCCTGAAAGCAGGCCCCTTTCAACGCGTAAACGAAACGATGGCCGAAAGCTTCATTAATTGTTCAGCTTGTTACGCGGACGATTATATAACTGGCCGACACCTACGTCGATCTAACTCGCGCGTCACCTGTCCGCTTATATAAACATCGACATGTGTTTTAATTAGTCCGCGAAACACGTTTGTTTCAATGGCGATATCGCCCCAAATTTGGCGATCCTTAACGATCCGAATGTTTAATCGGGCAAATTCGTGGATCGAGATAATTTGTGGCAATCGTGAATGAAATTAGTTTTCAATCATTTTCGCGCGTACGTTTCACTTCAATAAAACAGTTGCAGGTGATTCGAAATGAGCAGTATTGAAGAGTCTCTTAAAAATCGTAAAAATTCGCGGATTTATTTCCATCAAGCTGATCTCATCGAGCTCCTTCTCACACGCGAACAGCGTGTTCATTTGTCGATCGAAAAAATTCACGCCGAAGCGTGAATTAAAGCCGAGCAATTACTGGCTTGTCATTACGCAATTGCCGTGTCAAGGTTGACGGCACGTGCTAAACGAGATGTCTCGCGCAGGACTCGAAAGCCACGGCATTGTTTCTAATATTTAACGAGCACGACACGAATCGCAAATTAACACTGTCATAAAGTTCGTTCCCCTGTTAACGCACGTAGCAATGCTGAATTTTCCCGGGATGAAAAGGGAAGTCGGACAGGGTAATTGTACTTTACGAAAAGCTGTTTGGGAAGTGGTTTGTCGGGAGCTTAAAACGACGGTAAACTCGTGATACGATCGTTGCGATGAAAATTAACGCGGAATCCCCGAAATGCGCTTGTATCGTAAATTTGATAATTTATAATAAAATACGAACTG
The DNA here is from genome assembly GCA_963667235.1 of Nomada lathburiana. Classification (NCBI taxonomy): domain Eukaryota; kingdom Metazoa; phylum Arthropoda; class Insecta; order Hymenoptera; family Apidae; genus Nomada; species Nomada lathburiana. The sequence continues at coordinate 5,872,593 of OY763904.1, forward strand.
GGTACCGGGGTAGATAACAAAAAAGGGAGTAGCCTACATTTCTGTTGACAAAGACATTTCTGTTTCAATTTTGAAGCGTTCGTTTTGAAGTGGAAAATATTGTCGGTGGTAGCTGCAGCTACAACGAAGAGAGAAGTTAAGAAATTTAGAGAGTAATATAAAGTTGGATTCTGTAACCCGTATGTTTTATTCGATGCTAAAAGTTGATTTGTGGAAAACAGTGTGTCATCCGAGTGAGCGAAATCCGCGGGATATTCGTGAAAAAAGCGAATCGAACGTCCAGTTCGGGCTACTTCCGTTTCGGATATCGACGATTTCGAGGGATTAGCAGGGACTGGTTCTCGGCCTTGCTCTTTTTTCCACGGCGAACGTTCATTGAAGCGAGGCGGCGTTTAAAAAGTGTTCGCACGCTCCGATTACTTCCCGTTTCATTGAATGCGGAATGTCAGGGGGAACTCGAAATTGTACCGCTTCGAGCGGCGAACTTCTCTGTTTGATGTCCAGGGCTGATTCGATCGCGCCAGTCTGCGATTGTTTATCGAAGGATCGAGGGAAAATTTGCCGTGCGCTCCAAAGCGTTCGTGGTGTCGGCTTGCGAAGACCGCGCGAACCTTCCGTTAAATCTAATACGTACGCGGATTGCATTCATTTCTGAACGCTCCCAAAAACGACCAATTGGATCCGATGAACACCCTCGGGTCGCGCGTGGGATGCAATTGAAAGATAGAAACAGGTAATGAAAACGACGAGCCGAAGCAAAGCTGGAACGAATCAGATTAGCGACTCGGAAGTTAAGCCCGCGGGAGATACCCGGGGCGATTTCGTTACAAAAATCGAATCGTGATGCAGATGCGAGGTTGGTTGGTCCAGCCTACCTCTCTGGGCCCACCCACGCCGTACCTGGCGTCAAAAAAGCCCCCGAGGATCGGTCGGAACCGGCCTTGTTGCCGGTGGCCCCTACCCGACTGGTGGCGCCCTTCACGATTCCTTGATCGACAGTCGGAACAGTCTGAAATACTCGAGAGCACCAGCACATTTCTATGTACGCGTATGCGTATCTATTGTTTTTATGTAACCAGATTGCATCAGTCTTGACTTTCATAAACTTCGATCACGTTCCGCAGAAAATACCCCTTATCATTTTCGGGTGATCGGCTGATTTGTCGTTTCTTTTGCCGAACACGTAGTGTCGATAATTTGTCCAATTCAATCGATACCACTCTTTCGAATTTTACGTTTAATCGGGTTACTTACAGTTCCGTCGATCGATTCCTGCCTCTGTTTGCAGTATTATTACTTGGTGATTTTATTCCGGTATCTTTACCATGTTATGCAGAGTTACACGGTACATTAACAAGTTTTTAATACCAGAATCACCAGACGTGTTTTTTTCTTTAATTATCTGCCTGCTTTTAGTTCGCTGTCGGCGCCCACACTTTTATTTACCAAGTCCCCGTTTCTTTGTCGCAATCCTTCGAGATCGGGATGCACGGAAATTCGCAATTCGGAATCTGCTACAATTGTAATCTCTGTAATGGAAACGCGGCCTGGATCGTTATCATCGGAAACGGATCGCTCATTAACGCCCAGGCTTGCGCGTTACATCGCCTCCAATTAGCACTCCATTATCAACAATTAATTAGCGTTTCAATAAGCCGCTCCGCCTACGATCTGCCAACTTCGAAAACTCCCGTCACTTCGGTGTTCGCGGGCGCAATCGGACCTATCTCCAGCGTGTTCGAGATTGCGACGAAAGCGTTCTGCCGCGGGATCCGGAAGCTCGTTGCAATTGAAATTTAATCCCTCTGTAACGGAAACGCGGAGAAAAAATGTGTCCCCTCGCGATAGCCCGGGCCGCGTTCGCTTTTGGCATTCACGGCATCTCGAACGAGAACTTCCGTTCTTCTAATGGAATATAAAGTTCACGAGTGGCGTGCTTCATCGGCGGAACGTTTTCATTTCGTCGACGATCCTCGCCATTGTGCGCAGTACGCCCTTGGCTTCTCGCTTGGACATTATCTTCTGCCGTGGCATGGATGACCTGTTCACGTTGCGTCATCGTGCTACACGCCAGCGATTTCCTTCTACCGTGTCGGTTACCTCCGAGGAGCCCTTTTTACGTGTCAACGGCTTCGTTTTCAGCCCCTCTCTCTTCGAGACAGCTTTATTTTCACCCTTCGTTCCGGCATCGTCGGTGGGTGTGCTGTATTGAAACGGCGTTCCATTCAGAATGCAATACACACCTCGATGAAAAGATGGTGGACAGTGGACGGTGTTGAAGTCTTCTTATTATTATTGTTATTATTACGGGCTCCATAGATTTTCCGGCGCGGAGAACTTCGACTATGTTTAAACTGTTGTGTAGTACACGCATCGAATACGCTGAGCGTTCCTTGACGGGTGAGCAAATCTTTGTTGCAAAGGTAAAATTAATTCCTGCGAAGTTAGGATCTCATGCTTGTTGCAGACAAATCGCACAGTTATTCCATGAAGTGTATCACATTTGCTTGGCCTTTGCCACACTATTCACATGCACGCCGGAATGTGTGACAATCCTACGTGCACCGTTTCGACTTCACTGTGGCATTAGACAACTTCAGCATCTAAATATCTCCTGAATATTCAACAGCAGGCTGTGCCGTTCTGAACGAAAAGTCCGACCGTCGAATTCGCGAAACGTTCAGCGTCAAACGCCGAAAACTCGGGGGTCCATTATTTTAATGGGATCAATTCATTTCGGATACTGAAGATCGCGTAAAGGAATGCGTGACTTCGAGCTGAATCGATAAGGGAGATAATGATAAAAAAAGGTAATGTCGAAAGATTAAAACGAATGATCGACCAACAAAACACTGTGCGCACGAATAACAATTCTGCAATGCTTATTTTTTCCAAACGAATTCTCGACCGCGCAGTAGATTCTCTATTATCGCCCCCGCGACGACGCGTCGTCAACAATGTTGCACGCAAATGCCATCGCGAATCCGACGAATTGATTAATTATATGCGATCCTCTTGGACCTGCGGGGATTCGTCGCAACCTTTTCATGGTATCGCCACCTTTTCGCGGTGTCGCCAACCGTGTTATCGCTGTTCACCGGATGTTGCAAGCGTCCGACGCATCCGACGCATCCGACGCGCGGCATTAATTAATCACGCATCTCCGAATTAACGATCGATCCAACGTACGGGCCGATCAATAATTAATCTCGCGTACCTACAGGCAGGCGTGTCGGCATTCGGCGTCTCTGTGCGCTGACAGACGAGCGTGTGTAATAAATTGATAATCGGGAACGAATGACAACGCGAGCCGACATTTCCCGACGATTTCGTCCGCGTGTCAGACGATCGGAGGAAACCCGAAATTATCGGCGCGTTCTTCTTGTTGCACGGTACGTAGCGAAACCGAATTCAGTGCGACGAGACACGTTGTTGACCGCAGTCCAATCGAATTCCTTCCCTCGGTGTAACGGTTGCTGGAGTAGAAAGGTATCGCGAAAAAAATGGTGACGTGGTTTTTCAATTCCAAGAACATTGGATCTTCGGCGATAAAGTTCATCTGGATCTGCTCTAAGCATTCCGATGAATCACGAGTCGGATGCGCACGGTGCATTGCGTTTGCTAGACCGAATCAGGTGTTTCAAAGCGATTCAGGTTACTCGTGACGCTGTGACCATTCTGATTTCGTGTCCTACGCGCGAGAGAAAGAAACGCGAACGGGTCGCCGGACGTCTTTATGTAATCGGGACAAAAACTTCTTGCGCAGCCGAAAGAAGGACGTTCAACTCGCAATCAGCCGTTTTCGGTTGAACCGCGCAGTCCTCTCGACCACGCGCTGTTTGCGTCGTCTTTTTGACACGCTTGCATTCATATGCATATGTACAAAGAACGCCGCCAACGAAAATAGATATTAATGCCGATCGCGCGTATTACGATCAACTACATATCGATCATTCCGAAGTATAGTTCACACTGTGGTTTATAGGAATGGAAATTTCGTATCGCGCAGCCTAATAGATATGTCATGCTCAAAGCTGCAGCTTACAGAGGACAGGCAGAGTGACAGCCTTTAAAAGAACAGAACACTTTATGAAACTATATTCCCCGAGAATACCTCTTGGCATTTCACTATTCTCATCTCGTTCCTCTGTCATGGAACTGCGTCCAAGCAATTCAATCCCCGCGGAACCAGCGGAAATAAGTAGTAACAAAGGAGTATCCGACGAAACGCGGAACAAAACGGGATGCTTCGAGAAACAAGCAATAAATCCGAGAGTACGAACGAAACGATTTCTTTTTCTACTTCCTTCTGGATCTCGTCCCGGGCTCTTGTTTATCCCCGTTCGTCTGAAGCGTAACTAGTTGGAGCACGCTCCAGAAAGGCCAGTTCCGGTGAAAGAATCGCGGAAAGTCGACGGAAGGTGTTCAGAGACGAAGGATTGAAGAGCCCGTCGGTGGAAGGTGAAGTGGTCATCTTGTTTGCCACAAAAGAATCCACGCCCTTCTCACTCCCTTTGATTTCGCGTCTCCAAGCTGACGAAACATTCGTCGGCCATCGTGCCGCGTACCTAACGAGGCTAATCAAGCCTGCTGGCACACTTTTCGAACGGCACCCAGCTGTTTGTCGAAACGTCAAAGGGATCCAACTGCGAGATGCTGTTCGGCTGCGAAGATTCACTGAAGCGAGATCTTCGATGATGAAAATGACGTAACGTTTCGGCGAACGTTTGCTTGAGGTTCACATTCGTAAGCATTTTCCTCGCGACCTGACAATTCTTCTCCGAGACTGCAGCTCAAATCGCAAGCTCTCCAAACGCAATTTGCATATATTGAATTCTATCGAAGCCAGCGAATACGTGCATCACAGTCGTCTCAAATGCTGCCCGCTTGAATCATTATGCACAATTGGTATGCACGTGTGCTTGGGTATTTCGTACAGTGGACAAGGAACTCCGGCGAAGTTTTTAGCAGCCATTGCGAAAATTAATTACCGCCTGTTCGTAGAGTGCTATTGGTTATAATGTTAGTCTACGACACGGTGAGAATGGTTGCCTAATGCGCTTTCCTGGTTACACGAAGGGCAGAAGGGAGAAGGGCGCTAAGGTCAGCTTGCAAAGAGGCGTCGACTGATAGAACAGTCCGGGACTGTTCATTAATTAACATAGTAATTAACGCGGTGATTGCTGGCTGACCACGGACCGACCTATTTCCGGGATTGTGTGTAACCGTACCCTTTCCTTTGCCACATAACGAGTTTTGAATTTTAGAGTCGTGCCGTGTATAGGATGGAATCGGCCCGAGCAACGTGTCGACTTGTGAACAAGTTGTGTATTTATGAAATATTATCGGTCTCGCGATAAACGTAACTGAAACGGGACGCACCGCATTCTATTACTTTTCACAATTATTAAATAGACTTGACTAGTGATTGAATACGCGTACGGACGACGCATATTGCTTTTCTTTTGTACGATTATTCTGCAATTGGACCGCTTTGCCGTGGCAACCTTAGAAAGCTCGGTTGTTTCTAAAAAAAAAGAAGTTCACACTCAGAGTAACTATGACTATACTTGTTTACTAGTCATTGTCTGGCGAGATCCCCAAATACTGAGGTTCGATCGACCAAGGCTCGGGTAAACCGTTTACTGTCATCACTGTGCGAACATTTTGTTACAACACATTTGTAAAGAGAAAAATTGCTATTTTGGCGCTTAGACATGAAAAACTGTACACCGAGATCAATGTTGCGATGAGAAAAAATCCTCGGGGCCTTCGATGGGATTCGAACCTACGACATGTTCAACCGGAAGTGAAGTTTTGTAGGCTGCGACCTTAGCCACTTTGCCAATACACTTCCACTCAGAGGAGAATTTTTTGTGACTGTAGTATGACAAACGTGGCATAGAATTATCTTATTAAATGTTTTTCGTTTAATTGGACGTCATTTACACGGCGTTTAAAACGTATTTGAATTACAAAATAGGTTGTATGGCATTTAGAACGAAGAGTAGGGCGTTTAGTTAATTTCAGTGCTATTAGATGGCACTGCAAGGCGCTTATCGTGGAAAATGCCTCTTCAATTCTAGGAACACTATTGCTGCACGGGAAATTGTGCTGTTGAACGCTAGAAATATTTTGAATAAAATTGAGCAATAGTAAATATTTATAAAACATGCATGACATCGATATCTTACAATTAGCTGATGTTTCTTTTAAATATTCGTTGTTATTGTCTGGACCAATGTCTCGACGAAAGTTGAGGTATTTTAAATTGTACATCGATTTATCATAACAAAGCAAGGAAAATATATTGAAATCAATGAACAGTAATATAATTAAATTGTAATAAATCATACGAAATAAGAAATTTAAACCACGAGAACGGTGACCTTTTATTACTAAAAAGGAAATCAATTACGAATGATTCGTGGCCGCTGCGCGTTCCAAAAGTAATTAATATTTCCCTGTGATTATTTTTCATTAATATTCATAGCGAAATGAACTTTTCGCTTAAAGCTGAAGCTGTACATGTTCCCTCGAACCGGGAGCCAGTTAAAATTGTTCAAAGGATACTCCGTCCCATTCATTTCTTTTTTCGATTTTCATTTCTGGCTTCTCTTTTTTTTCAGTGCGTGTCGCTATTGGGAATGGCGTTTGATTAAATTCCCGGTTGCAAAGTTTGCAATTTAATACCTGCCTGTGTTTGTATTAAAATTTGTACGGAGTTAGAATGAAACACAGCAACGGGCGCAATTGTAATTATAGAAATGCGTATCTGTACCTTCAGTTCATTATATCATTGCATATTATGTTCCCTTTTCTTCGGATACCATAGTATCTGTATATAAGTACGTTTTCGCAGTTTACGATACCGTAAACATTGAAGGTTTTTCAAGTTTTATTCATAACGTATCATTGAACGGACGGGTCTACATTTGAATGCAGCAAAATGTTTAAATTCGCAAAAGCTTTAATTATAATTAATATTTCGTCGGTCTACGCTTATTTCCGTGCGTTTCGGGCCACTTCGTATAATTGATAAAAATTAATCAATTTTTGTCGTTCAACCGCTCTTCTCTCGCATTACTTCGCAATCATTGTTCACAGTTTCTATACAGACATAAAGGAAATTGCATTCTGCATTTCGTTATTACACATATGCTTGCCACTGTTTATTGATCCACTGCAATCAATTTCCTTCAATCAAGTTACACGCGTGAATGAAATCAGGCATCGCGATTCGAACAATGCGGCTAGCATGAAACCAGTTTATGAAGCTTCAAAATCGAACCCCTAAAACAAATTGCGTTTGCTTTGTTATACAATTCCCTAGCACCGGAGGTCCGTTTTAAACAGTGAATCTCTTGTAACGATCGTCATCCAATCCCTTCGCCGAAATTCGGTCCGCCATAACATACTCTGTCTACGTTTTCAGGCATCCTCGACCAACTCGAAAACACACGAATCGTGCACGAACTTTTCACGAACAAAGGGACCTGCCGGTGGTATTCACTCGAAATACCTCAGTAATTATTTCGACGCTCACGCGGAAGGGTGAATTTCGTGACGTTCTTACACCGGCGAATCCACCAGCCCCAATCGGAAAACGGGGCGAGAGGGGGTTGATAGATTCGGAGCACAATGCCGCTCAGGGGGCTGCTGTCGAGGTGATTTCGGTGAGCGACAATAATACAAAATTATATAATGATTATTTGGCGAAATTTCATTTTCCAAAATGATTGGGAAAAAACAGATCGTAGATTATTTTGTCTGCTGTTTTGTTACACGATAATATACGGACGGTGTTAAGTTTCATGAATGTGCGGGCCGATCATTATTGTATACAAGTCGGGACGATAATTTATGCGTTCTACTCCAGAATTGCCTTTCGAATCGTTATTTCACCAATTTATCAAGAAGATCATCGGCTCTCCGATAAAACCGCATTTCGCGGTAAACACGCCAGCATATTTCAACGATGCAAATATTTCTGCATGTAAAATCGTCCAATCAAGAATATCGACATTCTTCTTATTTCATGAATGTCCGTTACATTATTTATTTTATATCGCGAGCATGGAATTACGTTCCGCCTGAATTTCAAAGATTAAACGATGATGATAGTAATAAATTCTTAACCTGCAACGTAATTATTTGCGGTTCGCGTAGAAACGTCTGCGAACTTTTACTCGCCCTATCTTCTTTCGCGGGATACATATTTCCTTTGTTACTGCTTGCACCCTGTCTAATCAAACGATTTCGACATGAATATTTCATACGAATCTAATTACTCGAAAGTGCCCGCTTGTTCGCGTGGAGCCGAATCGTTTATAATCTTTTGACACGGATGCGCGAGTGTTTCTTTTTTTCCTCGCTTTAACAGCCCTTTCGAATACATCTTGTCCCAGTAGCACAAATTTTCCTACGAATTTAACGTTAATCGATAAGCAAACGTTGACTTAAAGGCTTGTTGAATAATTTGGCAAACATTAAATAAAGCGGTCAACTGTGGTATGATATTTCTAAGGTAAAAAAAAAAGAAGACAGTTTCCCAAAATATCAGGTGGATTTTATGCGTGGGCGAAGTTACACGCTCCAGTGTCGTTAGTTTATCATGCGAAATTAATGTTCGTAATGGTAGGGATGGGTTTCACGCAGAACTATCTATTTCTGGGCTGATTCCCTTATCGCTTGAAATAGAATGTCCATGTGCCGGATATAAAATGATGGAAATTGTACGATCCAAAAGCTCTAAAATTCATAATTAAAATACCACGGTCAGTTCGCAGAATATCCCGTATTTCCTTCCTCGCTTTGGCCGTGATACGTGCGGCGCGAAGCGCGCCTGTTTCGAAAACGACAAGCTCTTCACGTTTCGTATTCGAATGGAAATCTAGATTGAAACAGTTCCATAGGTTGGCAAAGTCGGCTGTCAATTTACGCGCAACATTAAGGGTACAGCGAATGAAACACCAGCTGAGTGCATCATTTTCATTGTTCGTCGATTCCTTTTTATAAAATAAACGAACGAGAAGATGAATATTTTACATTCGGCCGGACCGTCAACCCTCTCGAAATAAATATCACACGTCGAAAATACTGACGCGCAAATAATTACACTTTATTCATTTTTTCCCTCCCCGTATTGTTGTCCACCGTTCACCCGCGGAATTCGCACAACAAACTGTTGCTTATGCTCGAACGATCAAAGACGGGGATGAAAAGATGTACGATACCACCGTGATAAACTCTCAATTATTATTACAATTCCAAAGAGCAAGCAAAGCCGTGCTCCTCGTCGATACGCAAACACTTCAGTCATACCAGAAACGTGTTTCTCGATTAAGACACCTGTGAAACTCCTCAGGGTATCCAATGAACGACATAATCGTCACGATAAATCATTATTAATACGTTCGTTAGTCTGATCTACCTGCACAGCCACGTTTGGAGTCGGTTCGCGAGGACTGGTTCGATACTTTTTTGCGATCCCTTCGATTTCTCCGTTCTCTCTTTTTCTCTCTCTCTCTCTCTCTCTCCCCTTTTCTCGTTCACTTCTACCCTGCCCGCGAGATTATCTCCGCTCGCGAAACAGTAGCGACCCGTGGCCGCATATTCTCGACGATAACGCGACCGTTTGCGGGTCGATATCGGTCGATTAAACTTCCTCACGGTTCTCGGTTTAATCGATCGCCGCGAACGCGAATCGAACTGTCTTATCTGTAACGGGCACCGGCGTTTCCAGCTTATAGTGCGGTGGGTTCGTTTGAACCGGGGGTACGCGTGCCATTTCGTGTCCGATTAAAGTTGCGCCTCGCTTATTGCAACAGTACATCTTGCTCTGTCGGGAGAATAGCTGTTAACGGTTGACACGAGTTCGGTATGACAACGTCGTTTCCGGCCTTTCATTTTTGCGGAAGGAGGCGCGTTGTTAGAGGTGTATCGCGCAGTACAGTTGCGCGGGTGGTTCTTGAGAAAATGATTGGAAATAATTGGGCAATTAACTTCAGCGCGGCAATCGAGTGCGTTGAGGGTGGAAACCAGTCGGACGGCTGAAGAATGGAATCTATTTTTGAGATCCTTTCTTTCGACTAATTAAAATGGTTTTTTTTTTAACGTCTTTATCGACGGAAGTATGTGCCTGTCGCGAGGTAAATTTTTCCGAAACACGATGAGGTCGTAATACGTAACGACGTGGGGGTTTTCGGGGATTAAAAGAAAATGGGCGACAGGCAAGCGCGCTAATGGAAGCTCTGAACAAAATAAAAGCGAACGCCATCTTAAACATCGATACAATTAGTTCCATCGAACTACGGCTCTTTAATATGGTAATCCAAGATTTTTCTACATTAAAAGGGACCGTGAATTATCGTTCGCGCGGGGAAAGCGACAAACGAAATGACACTTTAAAAGCACATTCGGTGTTCCGTGCAGTGTATCCCGTCCAGAAAACCGGCGGCCGGTTAGTTCGTCGATGAATATTCAAGAATTCCGTTACATTATGCTAATTCGACGCGAAACGGACAGTCCTCTGATCCGTAAGTAGCTTGTCGAACCGTTGTTTTACTGACGCGCGTTACACGTGGAACACGTGGCGCTACAGAGGCAATTTCTAATCGAAACTTTTGCTCCAACGCTAATTTATGGAATACATTACACGCACCGAACCGGAGAACGTTATTTCAGCGAATTGTTCTTTCCTCTTGACTCACGGCCGTCGTCTAATAGAATGTATAACGAATTGAACCGTGGCTGCCGGGTTTCGGTTTGCACGAGAGGCAGATCGAATTATCGACAGGTCGTTGACGGAATCGTTCTTCTCGTCGGGCTCGGTCGGTCTTGTAAATCTTGTTCGGCCAGGCGTGGAATACGGAATTGAACGTAACGCGATTATTCAGGCTGACTCTGGGCTAGGTGGGCGATTTTGCTTCGGAGAATCGAGGATGATTGGTCGACGATATTATTGCGAGGGGGTTACAATATGTATGGTAACAGTGTTTTAACGAGGGGGGAAATTAACGGGAACCAAAGGAAATCTTTTAGCTTTTAACCGGCACTTTTTCTTCAGTTCAGATTATTTCAATGAAGGTAACACACCTTCGCATACATGCACCTGCAAATAAGTGCAACTCGAATATTGGCACTGTCTCTTCTGCCACTTTTCCCACAGTACTCATTAAAGTGTAACTATATTTTATTATAATTGCGCGCGATTAATGGAAACATGCACAATGTTTTTGCGAACAACAATATCGAGCTTATACGATGAAATAAAACATCGCAGAGGAAAATCATCTCCATTCCATAAAGTCTAAAATAAACCCCGGCACATCTGCTGCTCGTGTTAATTGATCGGTAGACTTGGAGTAGAGCAATTTCAATTTCGCCGATCTGAAAGGCGGCGGACCGTGAGAATGGAAGCGAAGGCGTTGGCCGCGAGCTAACAGATTGGGAAAAACTCGTTTAAAGCCGAGTAAGCCTAAACGAGAGAAGCCAAGTGATCGACAACTGTCAATTAAACTACGGCTTCCGTTTCGCGAATCGGTTGCGATGTCGCGGACACACTCTCGTTGCATCGTTGTTACGTTTGCAATGTAATAACAGTTTCATTTCTATTCCTCGCTCTCAATGTTCAGTCTGACTCATAGCTCCCGGCAAATATGTACCACGCGATAAAGATAAGAATAATGTTCACCCACGCTGGACGCTCGTGGACCGCTTGCCAGTTTCAATTTTCTCTGCGATTTTCATCAAATTTTACTACGCGATCCCGTGACTTACGAGTGGCCGGATAAATTGATAGAAAAACATTCAATTACGCTCGGACTCAGATCGGACTTTAAACCGCCCAATTAATGTCCACTATTTGTATACGTTCCCACCCATTTTTGTTCGTTCAATCGATTTACGTTTCAGGGATACTAGTCGAATATTAATCGTGAATAAATGTCGAATAAATTTCCGCCGAATCGGCCGCTTTGGATTCCAAAGTAGGCGAGTACTTATCCGAAACGTGTTTACGTTTAATCGCGAACAGATTCGCGCGTGTACTCGGGAACCTGTGCCCCCCCCCCCCCCCCCGGATCCGCAACAAGTCGAGCATCGTACAGTGTAAACCTAATTGCGCAACGGAGTCGCCGATAAGGAAGCCACGACTTCGCGGCGCGAGTAATACGTTGCGTCGTAGAAAGAGAAAATCGCCCGTAATTCGCTTATTAGCGAGAGTTAAGCTTGCACGGGTAGCGTGGAAAGTAATTGGCTACCTGTTACCGGGGATCGTTATTTAAGAAATCGCGATCGAAAGCGATTGCGTCGGTCGGTAGCCCGGGAGCAATGGACCTTAAATTCTTCTCTGCGGGCCCGCGACAAATATCTCTATTTGATTGTTGCGATTTCTCACATTTTTTTTTTCTTCCTCCCCTCTCCTCGTCCGTCGTAAAATCCTGACCGCTCGAATGAAATGCCTTCGCCGTAACCGTGGGATCCTTTGACACACGCTTTACGACACCCCTCGGAAGCAAAAGATGCAGTAATTAAATTCGAATGCGACGACGAAAGCGAGAAACACGCTGGTACTCGGTTGCCGATCAAGAGTTTCGCTGTGCACGCCCGTTTGATATACACATCTGTAGCTCTGGTTCGGTAATGGGAACAGCGTGTAACCCGATTACGAACCCATGGGACCCCTCGTTGCTTCTTTTTACGACACTCGTGGATCCCCGGTGCTCGCCGCATATGTACGTACGTAAAATGGTCGCATCATCGGTGCGCAACACTTGTTCAAACGCGACGCACGTGTAAGGATAATAAAAGCTCGCGGCTGACCTTATTGTTGCGCAAGTCGGCTGCAACAATAATTTGTTTAACTGCTCCGCCGGCGTCCGGTCAGCGGGACCTCGAGATAACAAATTACGCGCCTGCGGTAACAACAACTTTCGCGTTTGCGTTTCCGCGCAATAACATAACGAAGTTAACGATCATTCAAGCTGCCGTTTATTAACGTCGAATCTCTATTTTCGTGTAACTCGCTGCCGCGCGTTGCTCGTTTTATTATAAATTTCTTTGGTCGTCCCACTACGGTTGTTCAAGCTACGGTCCAGTCGCTCGAAGTTTAGTTATTGTCCGGTGAGTTAAACAACTATCGAATGCTCGCCAAATTCGAGATACAGTTCGAAAAGGAAATGTAAAACGGACTATGGCCGCGTTAATTTGCGTAAATCGTATAAGCGTCAGTTTCGCGAATAGAAAATAAACTGAGCACTTTGGATTACCCTCCTCAGTTACAAATCTGTCGCTTCCGTGTTGAAACCGGCATTCAGAGGGCCGTTAACCAAAGCGTGGCGTTGGACTAATCAGAAGAACCGAACAGATTTGCCACGGAAACGAAATGGAGGTAGAAAGGCGAATAAAAGTTTCAACGATTCGTCCGTTAACGCGAAACACGCATTCGGGTGCAATGGAACCGGAAGTTGAACGATAAAATTTCTCTCCCCTACTCCCTTTCTCTCTCGTTAAATCAACGAAACAAGGCAGCCGAAACGAGGCAACCGCAGAGAACATTATAAAGTTGCTCGCTGCTTTTACGGCCAATTACGAAATGCACGCCGGTATCCCCGTCCACCCTGAATGTTCCCGTTCGAATATCGTTCGTGTCGTTTCTTTCTTCGCCTTTCACGGAACACGACAGGACACGTTTGGCGCGAACGCGGCAGCGGCTTCGTTTCTTTTTCTTTCCGACAGAGCGAAGGGTTGAATCAGGGGAGGAACGACAGAGTCAAGGGTTAATGAATTAGAGCGCAACGCTCCGCGACGTTAATCGCATTGGCGACATTCGGCGAGCGGGCTCGCGATACAACAACAACGCTTTCGTTTGGTTCGAAACGTGCTCAGTTTCATGCGATGCTGTTGAATTTTCCTCTTTAGACGAGAGTGACATACGAATGTCTGCGAATACCGCGATAGAAATTTAATGCCCGTCGACGCAACCTCTGCGAACAGGGCTGGCCGCCTCCCTCTAAAACTTGTATCGCGGTAATACATTTGAACAAGTTGTAATATGTTATCAGCAAGCTTGTTTTCGCGTTTCTCTTTTTACCATCGAACGATTTATTCCATATTTCGCCACCGTTCCGTTACCTTGCTTGAACTGTTCGTTAAAATGATTAAATAAGAACAAGGCGAGGTCGCGCGTGGCTGATCCTATTGTTCCTACCGGTTGGATATATTTGGCGGGCTGACCATGCAATCCCGAAATAAATCTTCACTTGCTAAAGCTTGGAATCGATCGATATTATTCAACGGTCTGTCCAGATCTAACCGTGGCGTCGAGTGATTAGCACCCTCGCGAGCACCACCCCTTTTTCCCTTCAACAGATAAACACGAAGCTTATCGGTACGCGGCTAGCCTCAATAAATACGAGTCGGGTTGGTTTTTATCTTTGGTCGATTATCGCGAACCCCGACAGTTACTTCCTTTCGCTATATTGCCCCGCAGTCTGCTTGTGTGTGTGTGCGGGGTGACGCGCGTGCAGTGAAATCTTGGCTGAAATTAACTACAAAAGCACCCTTCGTTCGCGTAGTGATAGATAGGCCGAGGATTTCGCGAGATCGATCTGGGGCGAAGTTTCAATAAATCTTCCGCGGCGAAGATGGAGGGAAGTGCATTTAGCGAAATCCTAGAACGTCGGTGGGCTAGTATTTTCACGATGGCACGGGGAATATATTGCCGGGATTAGGCGCGGTGATTACGATTGGGGTGGTAACGAGGGGTGTGATTTGATACGGTATTTTCGGCAAGCCTGGCACCTGCGCGTCGTCCAATTAATGTTACCCTTTCTTTACTTGTAATATTCTTCGTATTTTATATTATCCTTATTTCCACTTCATTTGACACTAGAATGATTGACCTTCCCCCGATTTCGTTGACGGTATTTTGTTGCAATATATTCAGCCAGCCGATCGTAGCTACAATCTCGCCACGTGCAATAAATTGAGAATGAATGCTTCTCGCGTTCGATTGATATTGTTCATTCGGGTTGTGCGTTCAACGTGTCGCGGTTAATATTTTATGCGGTATAGCGACGCGCGATAGAAATGTCAGAAACGTCGGAATATCCACATAGAATATAGGTACCCCAATTTCCGACGCGACACCCTTAAACAGTTGTACAAATTAACCGGCGAGTCGACAAAGGATCGCACGCCCTAAAAATTCGCGACGCTATTATACTTTTAGTACACTTGCCCGCGCAATGAGATGAACCGAGCATCAATATTATATAACAGGGGGTGGAGGGTGTCGATTAATTATAAATGATAAAATATCGAGCAACGCCTCTGCGCGGTGCGGTCGAGGCTTGACATTAATGACGCAAACACCCTCCGGTGTAGTTTGCTTAGGGGTGAGAACCATTTTGATTCCGTTTGCGCCGCATTATGATGCTCGCCTCGTTCCGTTCGTTGCAGAAACGCGAAGCGAGTGGAACAAGCCGATTTCTACGAATCTAGGATAGTCGAGAAAGGCGCGAATAATTACAAAACACCGCCACCGCATTGACAGTGAAGCTTTTCAATCGTAACGATCTGAAAATAATCATCGCTGCTCTCCGAATTCTTCGTCGGCGTGCGACACCGTCTCCGAATGCTCAAACGGCAATGGAAACGAAAGGATTTGGGCAACGCGTTTAAACACGCCGAATAAATGAAACTCCGCGTTAAAGGGTTAATCTCGCGAATGTAGCACCCCAAGAAATTCTCCCGCACGTGATACCCCTATGTATTTAGGTGACACACGCCGCGAGGCCAGTTACATCGTGAGACGAGAAGAAACGTGTTTCCCGTCGACGCATCGGTGATCAGCATTTGTTCAGTCAGATTAACCGTCGTGTGCATCGCGAAAAGCAGAAGAAACGGGCACGAATGGAAATCACGCTTGTACGGCGGGAATGGAGAGGAACGGGAAGAAGAGGCGAACGCGTTGCACCGTAGAACTTATGTTCGAATTTCGCATCGCGATTTCTTGTCAACCGCGCGATAAATCATGGGTACGCTGCTTATTAGAGTCGAACAAGTTTCGGTGCACAGGCTGGCCGACATGTGTAGTGCGAATTTGGAATTGCGCCCCGTGTATTGGCACGATCGAGGCGCGCGATGATTTACGCCGCGAGGCATGATCGAATGCGACATGGTAATTAAAAGGGCACGACACGAGCGACCGGGGTGGAATATTGCATCCGTGTCGATCGTCGAAGTTGGAACGAAGCTGTAAACGTGGGTGTAAAATTGGTGAACAACGCGTCAGGAATTTTAGTTACACCTTGTGTCGCGTTGTCTTCCTTACGTGTAACGCGCTTGCTGCTCGGCGCGGGTGAGAGAAAATCGAATCAATAAATTGAAAGGAACGTGATTGTATGATACGACGATGTCAATGTAAAAAGGAAAGAAGACTAGGGGAAGGTGATGAAGGAAGGCAATGTTTGGCATGCTTCGTAATTTCAATGCGAATCTCTGTTCACCGATAATTGATTGTAAGGGATGCCGCAATAGGATTCTGTGTATAATATAATCGAATATAGTAAACATTGGGTAACAGATAGGTAACGTTTGCGCGAGGATTCATTATTCGGTACTTATTGAATTGTTACATTTCGTTTTGGCCGTACAATTTGTAATGATACACGAGGGCATTCCTTCCGTATATAAATTCCACCATAAGTACCATTAATCATCGACGCGACCCCGTTCATTCGATCATTCCATGAAGTAAAACGGAAAATACGAAAGAATGTATGTCAGTAACAATTCATTTATCTTCGTGAATTCTTTTCGAATCGGCGAGGAACATTTTTCTCTCGCGTTGTCACGATCCACGACGGTTTTTCAGTAACAGCTGCGATCGTGTGATTTTATTCCTTTAATTCAATTGCAAATATTATTGCCTTTTCTTTGTGCAAACAGACTCGCTCAGCAATTTAATCCTGAATTATTTCTGTTTATTATTTATGGCCACTGTTATTTATATTACAAAAAACTAGCACCGCAAAATGAAACCGCAACGATATTTAAATAATGTTACGGTCTCCTCAGACACTTACCTAGGATTCTGCTTTAAACAAACTCCGATATTACCTTAACTTTCACGCGTCTCGCAAAGGTACTCCAATCAATTCAAATCCAAGCCCCAAAATTGCGTTCCCGTCAAACAACACGCGCGTCACTCTTCTACCGCGTCATTTTAATTACTCCACAGAAGCGGCTGCCAATTAATTCAACTGAAACACAGCTTAAACGCACTTCACTCTTTAAAAAAAAAAACAAACCTGTAAGTAACAACATACGATCGCCTCGCAATACCACAAATCCATTCCAAAAAAAATAACGTCACCCTCAAACACGACACAATTTCCCTCGCAACTCTCTCTCTCTCTCTCTCTCTCTCTCTCTCTCTCTCTCTACGCCCACTAAACCATCTTCAATTAATACATACAACCACGACGCGATCCACAAAAATGACCATTCCCTCGTGCAGCACAAACAACGCATTATCTCTCACTCTCTCTATTTTCCTTTTCCCTTCTCTCCACGCACACTACCTCGATCCGTACTTAGTTCCCGAAGAAAAACTCCAATTAGCCTCCGTACAAAAGCCGCCGCTCGCACTTCTTTCGCTGACAATGGAAACTGTCCGGCCGCGACCGGTTCGCCGGGCTTTTCCGTGAGCAGGCCGGAAGCCACGTGCCCCGATAACGCAAGCCAGAGGACGAAAGTAACGGGCTGCGGCCTGATAATCGCGCGGAACACGAGGAGCACGGGGAATCGCTTTGTGGCGACTATTTCCAGAGGCAGCGAGGAGGTTGGAGGCCGCTGGAGAAAGGGAAACCGGCGGCAAGCAGAGCGGAGCAGAGCGGAGGAAATCAAAGGGGGAGAGAAATAGAGGGATGGCGTGTACAGGGTGGCTCGCGCGTTTCAAAAAGGGCGAGGGAAAGTGTATCGGCCTGGAAAATACGTTGCTCGCATAACGATGCGTACAGGCGCGTTCACCTCGTTTTTTCTTCTTCCAACTCTCTTCTTCTCGCGCGGTTTTTACGATAATAATTTAAACGGATGCCTATGTTATCCGTCTTACGTTACGGTATTCTGCAGCAGGTATCAGTTGTATTGGAACGTTGACATGCATTTAAAGCCCCCATGAAGCTCGGGCGGTGACGGCGGAAAGATCGCTGCACGAAACGGGAAACGTTGTTAGCTGGTCTGCAATTATTATTGCGGCATGGGGCGCAAGTCGAATTTTTCTATCGCTTCCCGCGGTGCCAATTACATTAACACTAGTTCGATTGAGGTTTATTAAAACAGTTCCCTCCGTTTCCACTTTTCTTGTCGTTGGGCAATTTTCATTTTCCTACGCGTTCGTTCCTTAACGTACACACCGTATTGAGAAATTCGTTCCCGACTTACTGTCGCTCCGCGATTTTATTTTTCCTACGCGAACAATAAACGGCACAGCTTTTCTCGGCCGCGCCACCAATAACCACCCGGCGTGTTAAACGGAGAAAAATAATAGCGGTTGCAGAGGGACGAAACTTCAGTGAAAGGAACGTCGCGGTCCGTTACACCTATGCCCGATTAATAATACGAAGGAGGACGGCAGAGCTGGCGATGCTCGTTAGAATGATAAAGATGCTTTATCACTTGTCCCCTTGTCCCTCGCAAACATCTCATTCTTCGTGCGTTTGTCCGCAAATTTTTCCACCGTTCCGTCCCCCCTCGTTCCATTGCTTTCCCGTCGGCGCAATTGAATATTTGGCGAGGCACCCACCGCACTTCGATCGCAATTCGTGCGGGACAAACGATAGCGGGACCCTCGCCCCGGAAGCCACGTTCGGAAAGGCGACGGATGGCCAAAAGTGGCCGCCGCTTGGCACCACGTTCTGTTGCAGCCCCGTCAACGAGCGTAATTGAACCACTCGGCTCGACGGATGCACGGATTCGAAAGGTGTGAATCGGGGTACGCGGCGAGGGGTTGTTGAGCACCGACATTGGCATTCCTGCGTCGACGAAACGACGAAAATTCAAGGGAAACGCGACAATGAGATCCAGCGTAGAAAACGAACGCCCGCGCCAGGCTGCGGTTCGTGTGAACCGCGTATCATGATATTTGCCACGGTTTTTCGTCGCGATTTCGCGGATTACTCGAAGCCGGCTGGAACGCAAAGCGACAAAACGTGTACGATTTACGTTCCGTTGGACACGAATCGTTCGTAGGAAATTCACCGACCGACGCGCGGGGTGTACCCCGTGGAATATTTTTCCGCTTCCGCAAGATAAAATCGTATCGCCTCGTTCATATTTGCGAATATCAATGAAGCCCGTTCAATTGGAGAATTTCGAAATAAGCCTGGACCTTCCGTTCGTACGGCGGCAAAAAGGCTGCCCCTTTCGTATCCACCGCCCGGAAACGTTGATTAATCATCTTGTAATCGAATGTTTAAAACAACACAGCCGAACGGTCGATAAAATGAAGCAATCCAATCGCCTTCTCGTTCGGCCGCGTACTTATTGAACACATTATTTCATTGTCTGTTCCTCTGGTGGGGAAAGTACATGGAATTGGTTTAATTTGTTAGTCATTCCGGTGCATCGCAGCGATTCGAGAAATTCTTGACACGCGGCCACCGTTGCGGGAACGGGAATAATTTAATCTCGGCTTGGAATGGAATTGCTTCGCCCGCGAAGATTGTTCTTTAGCGGCTGAATGTAAGTTAGCGAGCACGATACAGTTGGGTGAGGGACGCGGGCTGTAATTAATTTATATTTAACGTCCAGGGTAATGCGAGATTCAAGATCGAAATACCGAGACACTTATTTAAATATTTTCGAAAGGAAAACTTGGACGCACTGATCGAGCTCGAATATCCGTATCTGTGAAAAATCTTCCACGTCTGCACGCGTTAGGAAATAATGCCGTGACGATGGATACTTTGGGGCAATATCTGGACCCGAGGAGTTATCGGTATGGCTATTTTAGCGATTCGCGCACGAAGGGATGGCCGTGCATCGGACTGTTTCATATTTAACAGCGATTATACGTGTATTGATAAAATCCGACGTTTATTATCGAACGTCGATCGTTAGATTTACGCGAAACGTCAAGCGCGATTTATGGAAAAATAGACGGGACCGGGATGCGCAACCACTGACAGATTAGTTGATAATGGATTTAGCAATTAACGCGTTTCGATTTTCAACAAACGTAACGGACAACGTTGGTTACATCGACTGTCGATTGGAGAACGGCGTTGCATTAACCGTGCTACACACGTGACATTTATGCAGAGTAATATATTTTGAAGCGACGTAGACGGATAAAATATCGTTTGACAGCGACTTCGTTGTGAATGACGTTGAAATACGTTGAAAAAAGGTTCACAATGACTCGGACATATTTTATACGCGAGGGGTAGATAAATTCCCGTTCACGTTTCGACCGATGAAGAAACTAAAGAAATAGGGAAAACGAGGAAGACGATATGATAGGTCCACATGCAAGAGGATACGAAGGGCAGTGGCACATGACGACTTTATGGCACATTTCCGCGCTAAAATAGCGGCCGCTGACTATTTCTGGCACAGAAAGTCAATATAAAACACGTGCATGATGCAGCGTAATATTGGTTGAACCGGGCGATGCAGGTGACAGCGAGAGAAATATTAATTACTACAGTGGGCGAAAATAGTATTCGTACAGTGCGTTAGTTTCACTTGCAGCTTCATTATTTCGGTGTCGTCCAAATGTTGGTGTTGAGACAATTATTCCCAAAGCTATATACATGAACGTGAAGCGCATCCATTGCACTTTAAAATAATGTATATTGTTTGAGGTATAATTGTCACAACGCCAACATTT
This sequence comes from Nomada lathburiana, assembly GCA_963667235.1. Classification (NCBI taxonomy): domain Eukaryota; kingdom Metazoa; phylum Arthropoda; class Insecta; order Hymenoptera; family Apidae; genus Nomada; species Nomada lathburiana. The sequence continues at coordinate 5,893,495 of OY763904.1, forward strand.
TGATGACACCGAAATAATGAAATTCTGCTGCTGATTATAATCGAAAAGAAGTTGACATTTTTCAAATATATATTCCCATGCCAAGCAACGAAGATACAAAGAAACTTCTATCACATTGTAATACAGAGCGCGACTATTAATAACTATTTAATTAATTTTTCTCCTGTTTGCAATAATAAAAGCAACGGATAGATTCATTGCAGCGTTTAAGGAAAATGCATCGCTGAATTCCCTCGCAATAAAATTCGAGCCGGTTGCCGCAGATATGTCAAATATATCGCGGTCTCTTCTTGCGTCCTCTATGCGTCGGGACGTCGAGTGTTTCGCAAAAAGCAAAAAAGGACGCGCGAACGTTCTTGCACATAGCTCGATCCGTATGCTGACGATGAAATTAAACCCGACGAGGCGTCGCTATCCGTCGGAGCAGAGGGATATGTCGAGTCGCTTTACGCTCGTTTCACTTGACTTTCCCTTTTTCGTCCCTGTTTCCCTTCAGGTTGTCGCAGGGCGAATTTTAAACCATCCGGACAAAAAGGAGCTCGCGATAACTGAAGGACAGAAGACATGCGGTACGCTTCTGTATCGGATTTACTTTGCGAGGACGAGATTCGATTAAACGCCTTGCCACGAGTCGAAACAATGTCAATTGTGTTAACTTCTAGGGAAATACGATGCAAAGTATCGAGGTACTTTGTTCGGTGAGATTGTTTAAATAAGATATATCTATCAGCGGTATTACTGTCGGCCAATTTTCCGTGCTGACAATGAGCGAAGACCGAGTTTCTCAAATTATTCTCTGTCGTAGACCACTCGTCCGATTATTATTTATCTCGCTGAACAAATGGAGTAGCACAGGAACTAAGCGAATGCTAATTACGTGCTCTATGATTATTACAAGAAGCGGAGCCCTGCTCAGCGTCTACGCCATCGAATTAAAGCCGTAACAAGCGAAGCTTCCGTGTACGACGTGCACGCGCGAGCAAGTACATAGTAATAAACGCGAACAAAAGGTAGCTCGGACGACGCGTATCATCGCAACGAGATTAACGCCGTCGGCGGTTACATTTTTCCAGGGAAATTTTTGCGTTCAACCCGTTTGTCCGAGTCGGACGGTTGGCCCGCGCAAGAGAAGGTTAATTAGCCGAAGGTGCCGCGGAGCATGGCGCGTCAGGCGGGCAGATAAAAGCGAATTAACGTCCACGTTCGGCGTCAGCTTCCTCCGCCGTGGAAAATTCATCGCGATACCCCGGTGGTAATTTTACGTTTCCAACTCAGAGTAATTAGAGCCTCGATTTCGAACGTCCGGCTTTGTTACACGCGACAGAGGGGCGGTAAATGCAGCGCGGAGGACGAATTGAAATATGACAGAGGTGGCTGAACGTTACGCATTCTACCCCAATTTGCAAACCAATTATGCACAGTGGTGGACAGAAGCATAACGATATAATCGTAGTAATTTTTTCAAGATCAATTCCTTTGATATTTGTTATATTAAGTAATCAACAATACGGCTGCCCTTTAAACGACACGTTTTCCTTTGCAAGACTGCATAACAGAGAGTTAGAAATAACTGCCAACGCGTCGATTAGAGAATTCAATTCGGTACATGCCTCGTTGATGTCATGGGACAATCGGCGGTCACGGCTCGAACTCAAAGTATTCACTTTCTCCTTCTACATTTATATATTTGTCATAATTTTCATGGAATAAAAGATTGTCCGATAACTTTGTCACAATAACTTCTTCGTTTCCAGTAGTCTCCAGATCATTTCAACATAATATACTTCTTCATTTAATACATCAAATAAAAGGGTTTAGAAGAAGTTATTACAATCTTGCCCGTTACTTTGCACACTTATATTTTCCTTGATGGCACCAAATTGACCCGCGAAAGAGCCCGATAAATTCCACCTGTACCGGAGGTCTTAAAACTGCAAACAAACTCCCACCATCGCCCTTCAAGTGCCCATAAAATCCCCCGTGACGTATTTCACATCCTTCAATAGCATTTCTAATACGCGCACCCCTTGCGCGTCCATTTTCATAAATCGATCTCTTGGATGCCCGTAAAAGTACATTAGTTGTGTCAACGAACGTCTACAATGCTTGGAGCGCAGGACGAACGAATCCCGGGGCTAAAGCCTCTTTCGTCTCGATCCGTTCGATCGTTCGATTCCGTCGGGGCATTCGAGACGTTTGAATTATCATCTAGCTGCCGTTTTGCGGACTCTGCGACCAGTCGTCGAGGGAACAACGTCACGTCCCGGCTGGACAATTTCGGGACTGACGGTTGCCCGACGATCCGTGCGACGAACCGTGCATAATTTCATAGGCGGCACGGGGATCTCGTTAATTAATCGCGCGCCGTGCAATCACGTCCGTTGGCGATCGTTTGATCGAACCGTCGTCGAAGGTACGCGTACGACGATGCCATCCTTGCTCGACACGTCTCGCTTCGGAATGAGAATGACCGTCTTGCGCAGAGTTTTTTTATCGAGGATAAATGAAAATATTTCGCACGGCTAATACGAGTACCAATGCAATACGAATTGGAGTACCTTCGATCTGAGAATTCGAATGTTTCAAAGTTTCGAGATTCGAGTCTATAGCTACGGATGGATTCTACGAACGACTTGTGTAGTTGTTGTGTAGGAAGGCAGACTGGTACAAGTGGTTGTTAACTTTTTTTTTGTCCGCGATTGGTATTGTTCTGATATATTTAACGATGTCGGATATTGCTTTATCCACGCATATTTCGGTATCGTGAATTTTTCTGAGGCGTTACTGAAGGCAGAATTATTTGCACGAATAAAAATATGTATGAAATGTATACGACACATTCTGCGTGGCTCTGAATTGTTCTATAGAATAATCGTGTTCCTCGATTCTGGACAGAACGCTCATGTCAGCTGAAAAAAAAATCGTATCCACGCGAGAAAGAAAGTCCTCCCTAGATACATGGCGTGCAAGTTAACGCGCTTACGGGCCGAAAATATTCTTGGGGGGTGAATCGAGCGAATCGTGCCAAATGGAAACACGGTGTCCCTCTTTCTGTCGAGGAGGGGGCTGTGTAATATTTCGTTCGATTATTATTTTTTCGCGTATTTTCGAAGCACCAGCGAATCTTTGAGAAGCCTTGTGTTCATCCTTCGTGCGCGTCAAAGTAATAGATAAACAAATTTCATTGATACTTCTCATTGATACTGTATACAAGCGCGGTCAGCCAACGATACTCTCGTTGAATTCTACCACCCCGATCCCGGTCGGGGCAATCAGAATATTTCAGCTGGCTTCCCCGCGAGGGCCCGTTTCTCTCGGACACGATTTTGCAGCGGAGGTCCCGCGTATAAAACGTCGACGATCTCTCGCGGACTTTGTCAGCTGCACGGTGCCGACGATCGACGTCTTGTTTTCGCGAAGAACGCGACGTCCCCGTTTCCACGGCGCCTGATGCGCCGAACCTCTTTCGAGGATGGCCGTTCGATCGCGTATGGAACACGTCGCCAGGGCGTCCGCGCCACGGGCACTCGTAAATTCAGTAGATCGGGTCGACGGCGGAAACGTTTGCAGACACGTTTCTCGATCGAGCCACGGTATTCGGCGTTTCGGGGAGAAATGGCCAGGCATTCAAATACGTGGCCATGTCGAGTACACGGAGCTGGTGGTCGTTGGAAATTTGTAACGTTGACGCACAAGTCGGAGGAGGGGCGCGAATTACTTTGGTGCTGGTGTTACGCAGAAGTCGTTGGAACGATTGCAATTATTCGCGAGGATAGTGCTGGGCGCATTGGATAAATCTGCGTTTACGTCTCGGGTTTGTTCCTAGCTTCTCCCGCGGAAATCGTTTCCCCTGGACAAACATGTTTTCGAACGTTTGCGTCAAGTTCGGAGTGCACCAGCGAAATTACTTTCGGGACGGCAAGGGCGCAATGATTTGAGTTTGGCGCGGGTGAAATATCGCGCCGCAAATGAATGCCAGAAATATACAATGTCAGGCACATGCCGTACAGAAACGATGAATTAATCTTCCGTGGAAAAGTGAGCAGGCTCGAGTTTCCGAATATTCGAAATTCGAGGTATTAAAAAATTGGGCAGATTAAAAGTTTAGAAGCTTGCGAGATCGGAGACGGTACTGAACTTGAACATTTGACAAGTTGTAAGGATGTTTAATTTGAAGTATCAATTTAAAAAATGAAAAAAATTGGAATGTTTTTAATTTGAAAAGAATTATCCTCAATGTACCGACTCGTAATATGCGTATATAACAAAAAATCAACGCAAACATATTGCACAGCGTTTTTCACCGTTTCCCCGCGCATTTTCCAGCCATTGAATAATATTTATTCGGCATTGCTGGCGTCGCGCCGAACGCCCGAAGCGCAAGCCAGTCGTATAAAATTAAAACGCGCATATTTAATGTTTCGCATAAATGCATCGATGAAAATAGTTCACGAGACAACGATTCACGGGGCACTGTGGCGAGACGGAATTTATTTTCATCGTTTAACACATACGTCCGATAAAAATTCGTTCTTTATCAAGCACTAAGATTCCCTGCATTATTATTATTATTATTATTATTATTATTATTAAACTTATTACATTGTCTACTTCAGAAGTTAAGGCACTTGCAATATTTATAGTACAAGAAATAAATTAAACTGAGTTGATTGAGTGCACAAATATTGACTGCACGGTACAATCTATCGTTCAACAATATTTGATATTAATTAAGACAGCTTTGTAATTAATTGGGAACGCCCAAAAGTACGTTCGTATTCATGAAAGTGGCGCACCCCGAAGCGAGTAATATTCGTACGAGTATTCGAGTTCACGGGTAACGTATAACGGAGTCTTGGTCTCGTGTTTCCCGTCCGCGAAAGTGGAAGACAAAACAGCAATTAAGGTCCGCCCCGTGTCAAGCGTTTCGAATTTGCGCGCACGTGACGGTATTCGGGAGATCGGAGTGTCGCAATGGATTCAATGCCGACGCGGACGTGACGGAGTTCGGGTTCGTTGTTTAAATAGATTCACAGGGCTCTTGTCGGAAATATGTAACGATAAGGAATTACAGTTAAAGTGGCTTTCACGCAATCAGTTCGTTTAAAGCGGCACAGAAAAGGAACGTTGGCCATTTAACTCACTTTCGTACTAAACAGAACAATATAAGCAGGGTACTTGAGAGAAATGTGTCAATTGAATTTTCCGACGACACATTCTTGTTTCCTTCATTGATATACGTGATTACGGGGGTAAAATGTTCGCTTGAAAAGAAATCGAAATACCGTGCCCTTCCAATTTCTACAAATAAATAATCCATCCAATAATTCAATAGTTCATCGAAATAAATAGATAAAAGATGAATCGCATAAAAATTCTGCCTGTTATCGTGATTCTTGGTTAAAGGGGTCGCATTGTCTTCCGTAATTTTCTGTAACGGACGATACAGATAAACTTCTCGACGGGCAAGTCGTAAGTTGTTCGATCGCGAAGGTAATTCACTCGCGTAAACGTCGGCAGCTGCTTCGCCCGGAGTTATTTCGTGCATCGCGGCCAGAAACTTACGCGAATCGAACTTCCGGAAATACCGACGAAGTTTCCCGTGGCACGTACGTGGTCACCGGCTGCATAGCGGTGCCATCGAAATTCGCGGGCACAAAATTATCCGCCCCCCTTGTAATTCGTCCACTGTGGACGAAAGCTGTGAACCTTGGACTCTCGAGTGGTGAGTAGCTATATAAAAGCGTTTTCCCGAGGGCATTCTCGACCCCGTGAGCGAAATAATACTCGTAACGCGCGTAAATTCCCTCTTGTATATCTGTCATTGCGGGTAAAAGACGGAGCGATGCTTAATACAATTAACATTTACTTCTATAATTGCCTCGAAGTTTCTTTTCTAATTCAGGTAGTAGCTATTGTTGGATATTTACTAGCGATAGTAAATATATTTTGTCTCAACGTTCTTAGAAATGTCTTACGAACAGAGACAGCAGGAGAACCAAACGGGTCTGTACTTTGGAGAGTCGAAAGGGCCTAGGTTGTAAAATGAGACAACACGCATTCGTTGGTATAACTGGAGCCCAGTTCTTTTAGATGTTTTCGTTCAGTTCGAGAGCGCATTTCATAGGGTGGAGGACATTCCTTCTGATTGTGGGTTATTTTAAATGCACTGATTGATAAAAATATAATAGTTATTTCATTTGACACACCATGTCCGATAGCTATCGTTGTCAGATTGTAATTCCCAATAGTTCAAAAAACTGTAATAAATTACCAGTAGATTGTGAATCTGCGAATGTTCTACAAAGCTTCTGTGCAAATGTCACGGAGAAATATCTTAATTCTCGTATAAAAAATGAGCGTCACCTTAATCCCTCCATGGTGGACAACTTCCTGGGAATAAGCTCGTTGTCAATGTCTCGCTAGCTCGACGTTCGTATTGCAGAAAACGTGTCCGACGAACGATTCACTGGCTCGTTGCGTGATACGCGGCGTTTTCTCTCTTTGAACGGGCACAAAAGTAGGATGAGAGTATATCTGCTCGTGCATGGAGCCGTGCCCGTAGGTTTTCTCGTCCGCGTGCAAGGGTAAAGCTTTGCGCACAGTGGAACCAAGATTGGAGGTGAAATTAGGATCAGACTTGAAAGGATTGGATTAAATGGAAATACGGAATTACCCGGTGCGCTGGACTTAACGACGAACAAAGAGACGGACGCGGGAATTAAACAGCTATAAATAAAAATGATTTCGCAAGAAATGGTTATGGTCCGAGCGCGTAACTTAATTTTCTATCGACGACAGGGTGGCGCTGTTGAAGTGGGAGCGAAGATTATTATTAGTGAAAAGAATCTCCCGTAGAGAAAGTCCCGTCGGAAAGTTGTGTATATCGATTTAATGTCATCCTCGATTCGTGTATCGGTTTCAAAGGGAATGTTACTATGTTTGCCGATTACCTGGAGCACAGTTAAGGATCCTAATGTTTGCGAATAATGCGGTACAACTTTCTGTCAGACAGCTATCGGTACAATTACCAGTTATACAGTTTCGCCAGCCATTGTGAACGACGCTTCAAATCGCGAGCAGCCGGGCAACGGGAAATCCTTGCGATGAGGGTCTCGAGGCGTTTCTTTTTCCGCATTCTGGTTCGATTTCGTTGGCCCGGACACGTCTAACGAAGGAGTGCGGATCGCCGTGTTGTACGCGACGCGTTTACTATCGGGACAGTTAATTGGGGACCGATTAAGTGCGACGCCTTGACGCGTCGGTGCAAAAGAACTCCGTCGTCGCGTAAAGACACGATCGACGTTGCATAAATTAAACTTCCAACGGGGCCACTTAATTGAACAATTCTCGCTGACTGTCCATAACTATTTCTCGTGAAACATAGAAACGGATACCCGGTTGTCCGCACAATGGTTAAAATTAAATTGATATTACATTTATACGAAAATTTTGCTTCGAAAGCCGTATCGCCGATGCGTTAATTTTCCTGCAAGACTAATATTGGTAAGAATCGCTCACGAAGATACCAATTCTTCCAGAAGCACATTGTTTTCCGATAAGTTTGTAATTGTGTAATGTTCACTGTGCTTACTGTCTTCCCATTTAATTACCGCATATCGTACATTTTATTTTCGTTCATTAATTCGAAGACTACGATCATTTCACTTTCTAGATTTCTCAATGCAACTACTATATACATATTAGAAATTGGACAAAGTGCAACATCTCGTTTGACACGATCCCACAAACAGTTGCACTCGAATCGAGTAATCCTGGCTCCTCGAACCGACACTCGATAAGAGGAAGATCCTCTTTCAAAGCCCACAAGGCTTTCGTCCGGCTGTGCGGATCGCATCCAATCCGTTCAACTAATTAAGTCGCTAATCAAATGGTAATTAGGCGAAAGTTGAATCTGTTCGCCTTCGATCGCCCCGTTTCGTCAACGGTCCGAGCCAATTAATTAACAAACTAATTCGAGAAACGATTTCATCCGCGTTCGATTCGCTAGAGCGACATTATGCAAGAAGGGATAGCTTTCGAAACGCAATTACTCACACGCAGAAAGGTTAATTAATTCGCCCGGTCTGCCTTAAAATTGGCTGTCGATCAGTAATCGTGGTTTATCGTAATAATCCACAACCTGCTTGGCTTCGAATCGGCCAAAAACAAATACGGGACCGTGTATCGAGCAAGGCTGAAACCAGTAAAACGGCTGGAATATCGATAAATCAACTGCCTCTAACGATTTCTATACGGCCATTCCTTCCTTCCATAAACTTCAATATTATTACAGCCACCCCCGTTGTTGGGTTCGGCTTAGACCCAGCGTAGAAGAAAAATTGTATTACTTTGGACTGGGGCGCAGAAATAAAAATTTAGATACATATCTGGATCAATGAAAATCTCTCATGCCTTGGGCGATAAACGAAGTTGAACTGGCAAACGAGGCTGCGCGAATTCTTTGACTTCATGCATCGAAATATGTATCTAAAGAAACGGTTCTTTACACTTTAAGCTATTTGAAATCGATCTATCATTCGGAAGGTGTATCAATCGACGATTCCAATCGCGGATGCGTAATTAATCATGTCCCGATGAACCAGACTGGCCCAAACGTCATACGCCAAACTTATATCGGGTAATCGATAAATCCTGCCTGTGAACTGGAAAGAATTGGTTGCAGGCTGGACCCGTTGGTCGAAAACAGAGGTGAGCGCGGGCGGGTGCACGACCGGGTTCGTTTCAACCCTTTGACGGTCTTGTTTTTCGCGGAAAATTCGTGGCCAATCTCGCGGTAAACCTGACGCGATATTCATGCGGAAGGGTTGCAACGTTCACGCGAACATGCATTAATACAACGCGCAGTGCATTAAAATCTACCGCAAAATAAGCCAAGCAACTCGATTCACCTTTAAAACGCGACAGTTAGCCATATCAGATTAAGCCACGACCGATTGGAGAGTCAAGCGAGTTCGATAATATTATTGTGCGGTAGTCGTCGAGAAACGCGATATTCTGTCGGCTCCATAGATAGCGGGAGGATCATTGTTCTGGAGTCTCGGGTTGCTGTTCCATTGATCGATGACGTTAATCGATAGACCGTTTGGATTCTGCGAGAAGGGACAGGCATTCTGCACCGTTGACGGTGAAAACGAATTTTTTTCATAGAGGAACGTGCGTTTCAGCTAATTGATCATAATACGCGCAACTCGGTCACGGAGTCGTTAACGCGATCTTAATCGAGGGCGAACGAATCGTTGCTCCGTTTACGTTCGCCCGTCGCGAGAATTATTTGCGAACGTGGCACGCATGAATCTTTCATAGCCGGAGGAACCCGGGAAAATATTTTCGGTCGTTCCCGTAACGAAAACACGGCTGGCTCACTGCTCGTGCCGATAAAGGGGGGAAAAACGCTCGAAGGGACAACGGATAAGTGTTTTATGGAGGTACGGTCCCGTTGTCAACCCTGGATAGAGGCTAAATTTCGCAATTCGATGGAACGATTCCGTCCTCGAACGGAGGATACTCGTGATACGAGATTACCAGGAAAATTTTATCCCCTTTAGAGAGGGAAAAGAAATTCTTGTACATCCTGGGTAAGGAGAGGCATTCACGATTATTGTTCGTACTGATCTCGTTTTTTTTAGCGAAATTTATTTAGAAATAGGCACGTGAAAATTGTTGGCTTAAAGCCGAAGGTGGTATTTTTAATTGCGCGTAATTTTTGAGAAAAATGTTACTCGGTTATTCGTACACGGTGATAAAAAATAGCAAGGTTATAAATTAAATAGTACATTTTCGTTGGCGTTCGTTCTTCATAATACATATCAACATTCGTCTGAAAAGTTTGTCAACTTCGATTAAGAGTTTTGTGAGTAAAATTAGGGAAAATTAATGATCGGCTAACTAACATTCCTTTCCTAATCTTTCTTCCCGCGTTTAACATTTAACATGCGAGGCAAACTATTGTAAAGCACACGTACAAGCGTTTCTATAGAGCGCCTACCGTAATATTGATACTACACTATCTACATTGATCACTGAGACTTCCCGATGCAACAGCTTCGAGGCTAACCCTCGTTCCCCAGACGAGTAACGACGATTAACGTCAAAACGATGCAACATTGAAAGCGCACGTTTGCGAAATAAACTGCACAGCCCTGCCTCGATAAACTTGAAGAGTTAGATCGGAACCGCGGGCAGCTGTGCGTGAAACGCGCAAAAGGAACACGCGAAGAGCGCCTTATAACCCGGGATACTTTTACGACTTGCCACCGTTTTAACGAGAAAATCGCAGGCCGAGCCACACTCGCCGGTATTCAAATCAAAAAGTCGAGCGTGAAACGAAGATGTTGCCTCTCGCTTTTCGCAACGATAATCGAGGCAATCTTCCGAAAACGTTCAACGCTCAGAGTATTAAGATTCAGGGAAGATATACTTCCAAGAAATAGTAACACAGCACGAGAGAATATACACAGAAAAGCGTACGTTTCTCGCGAAGCGCGAAATTCAAGCTTCGAACCATCCGAGGATTCACCACGTCCAGCGAATTTATTTAAGTCACAGTCCACAATACAAACAACAGTCGTTCTTTCATTCATTCGTGGAAAACCACCCCTAGAGAAGAGGCAGCGTCCCCTCGCGATCGGTATCACTCAAATCTCAAATTCTCCCTCGTCAAACCGGTCCCCGGAGCACTGGCCGAAAGCTGTCGCAAAGAATACCCCCGGTCTACCTTTCGACTGCCGATCTGCCAAAAATCTGCCAAAAATCAGCGCGTGACCCGAGGTCCGCGAGAAACGATTACATACACAACATCGTCACAACGATACCGCCCGCCAATTAACAAACGACCATCGATTGCCAAACTCCCGAGTGGTCGAATGGGAAAAGAAGTCGCGAGAAACCCGGACAAGCTTGGAGAACAAACCCGCGCGGCTTCGATTTGCGAGCGTAACGCGCGAGGATCGGGAGCGACTTGGACAGCACGGAGAGACTGTCGGCACTGTGACGCTTGTCGAGGGGTTCTCTACCCCCTAGTGCCGCCACCTGAAGCCGCAGGGGGTCCTTCGGGGCGCGGGTTGGCAGTGTGGGTGGCCGCATAAAACGACGCACACGTTCGCAGGAGCCCGCCAGGTGCCTTAGCCGTTTCCATGACGATCGACGCGCGCGTGCCGCTCCTAAGCGCGCGCTGCGCGCTGGTGCGTGCGCGGGTATATTCAAGGGAACGGTGGCAACAGGTTCTGCCCTGGAACCAACGGGCAGAGGGCTGGCGTTCCGGGAATTCCCGGATCCGGACGATCGAGATCGATCACGATGCGCGGGGGAGGCTCGAAATGGGTACTGCGAGCTGGTGGATTCTGGGTGGCGCGGATGGCTCGAGCGTGCTGCCGGATTTTAGAGAGGGAAAGCCGGTGGTTGGAGGGTATTTGGATCGAGGGGATGGAAGGGTTGATTTGGCGCCGTTCGGGGAAGATTCGTTTCTGGATGACTCGGTGGTGGGACGCTGGGTGGATGAATAGGTAAATCGTCAATCGTCGAGGTTGCTTGATAATTGGCGGCGGTGGTTAGAGCTGTGGGAAACGAGAGATGGAAGGGTTGAGTTTCTTCGGCTGGGTTCGCGGCAGATTTCGTTTCCGACGGATTTATGGGTGGGACGTTGAGTGGATGAACGAGGCCCATGGTCAGCGTTCTTGAAGAAACGTCTGACAAACACAGAACGCGAGCCGATTTCAGCTTTACAGAAACGATCGGAAGCGACACGCGGCGAAACGAGTCGCAATAATCCACAGCAGCGTTTGCAACACGGAACGAAAGATGTCCCCTTTCATTGTCAGCGCACAAACGGCGAGACAATGCCTCGGGCCGTCTTCGTGGCCGTGCCCGTGAACAATGAACGAGGTCGAGATGCTCGACGAAATCGACCTCTGCATCAGACGGAGGCAGGTTGCGGCCTTCCGATAGGCGACAGAGGTCGTACGAACCGATTCCCGGCTGGCCTGACGGCTTATCGCGGCCCGATCGAGTCTTCGACCTCGTTTATCGGCCATTTTCACGGGTTCATCTTCGTGTACGCGCGTCGAATCATTGATCGAGAAGAATAGCCGTGTTAGGTAAGGACGTTGCGAACGGAGGGGCCATTGATCGATTATCTGCGAATCATTCCCGTTCGTCCTTGCAGGTTCTGACACCATCGACGGAAGCACGTGTGAACACGTTGGCAGTAATAGCCGAAGAAATTAGTTGCACTGTATTCATTGTTAGTTGCATTATATATCTTTCTTTCTTCTGTTAAACCGAATGACGATAAATATATAAGGGATGATAGGCTGTTCGTTAATTTTGGGAATAATGAATGGAATTATATTTATTGAACGCGATATAATTATTTTGTTCCTTCAATATCTGCGGCGTAAGAAGATTGCATACGGGTTGCGAAAATGTGGAAAATTGAGACGAGAATGATTTTGGTGAAAGACTTTGCTCTTCTCGAATTTGGAGGAAAACCGTAAGCAGTTCATTAAGAGGCGTAGATATTTAAAAAAATGTTGCTCGAAATAAAATTCTATGAAGACGTTTATAAGGAACAGTCGATATGTATTAGTAAATTGAAATATACAATTTAAACTTCGGTCAACCTCCGAGCTGAACACTCTGAAGGATGACGCGAAATGGAGCGTAAAGCATTCGACTGCTCGTTAACTTTAAACGATACAAGGTTGGTTGTTTACAGGTTTTTTACCTATCGTAAAAATAAATCGGTTTTCTACCCGACACGACGCGTTTATCCTCGAAAATTCGTATGCGTAGCGTTATCGACAAATTTGCAAGCAGAACGGAGAAAGGTTCAATCGAACCTAAAGTTAAAAATAGCGTGAGCAGAACTCGATTTTGTGCCCATCGATTTGCAAGGTTGCACCATTTTTAATATCTAATAGCACTTTAAACTCTTTCAATATCGTATCAATAATTCGTCCATATTTAATTTGTGCCTTTTACCAAGGGAAAGAAAAATGTAAATGATTGGAATACCTTTAGCATTATCGCATCATCCGAATTTGATCAATCACAGGATTCCAATGTTCCATAATGATAACAACTACATACGAAACCAATCCTTTATAGTCGTTGAGTATACGTGCACCTTTAGTATTCCTCGACCACCTGAATAATCAGTCGACAACTGCATACCGAGTGGCAAATACTTTAGTCCTCTCGAGAGAAATAGGGGGCAGAAGTTCAAAATTGAATTTTTACCGAACAGATACGCTCGGCAGCAGTTTTTTTTATTTTTTATCACAAAGGTTGCACTCAAACACTGCTGTTGCAGCAATTCGCTGTGCAATTATTCACGCTGCGCTCCATGCACGGTACCAGAAGAAAGAAGTACGTAGCTCGCGAACTTTTCCTTTGCGCAAGCCACAAAGGATGCCGCGAGAAAAGCTTCGAATTTCCATAAAATTGAACGAGGCCTGCGCATTGCATTTTCAACCCCTTGCGCATAAATCGTCGACCGACGAACTATTTTCTACCGATAGAAAGCAACCGAACCGAGGTCTCGCTATCAAACAAATCGATACAAATGAAACAGATATTGATTTATCTTCGCTGCATATTCAATCTCCAGCCGTTTTTCAAGGCAATAAAAACTTGGTAATCCGAATATCCCGTTTCCCAAGCATTCAGTTGTTTGCAGTTTGCTTTGCACTACATGGCGCGGAATATCGAGGGCTTGTTATTCCCGATGCGTTGTTACACAATGCGATATCCCGCAGAAATATCCCGAAAGTATATTCGCGGCTCAACAAAGTACGGCACACAGATCGATAAACTAAACAAGGCGGGGCACGCGAATAAAATATCCATGCTCGTCTACCGCTGTATCGAATTATGTTACGGGATTTCGAGGGATTCCGTTTAAATTCTACAAATTGTCTTCAGAACGACGACGAAACTAGATTGATAAAAGACAGAAAGGACTCGCGAGGCCCGCCGTTTCTTGCAATTGTAGTCCATGTACAGGCGCGGCGTAGGGAAATCGTAAGATAAAGTGTTAAAGCCGAGTCTGCGAGCAAGAAAATCGATAATGCCGCGAGAACCGGCGGAAAACGAATCCGATACTTCCATCCGACGGGCAAATTGACGAATCGCCTTGAGCCCTTCATGGAAATCGTTCTATCGAGTTTCCCCGCCGCGCAAAGGAGAGGCTGGCTTTGCGCTTTTTCATCGCGACACATCTCCACGATTTATATGTATGGTCCTCGAGTTTCGAAATTTATCTCGGCGCGGGAGAGAAAAAAGATCATGAATCTCCATGGAAACGGTCGGCTTTTCTTTGGGGAATTTGCGACCGTCGGTGTTTCCAACCGAGCGATCAACTTTTCTGCAAGACGAACGAGGAGGAGGATGTTCTTCGTCGCGGGCAACCGGAAGTCCTGGGAAAACGACGCGCCATTTAGCTTGTCGAAGTTTCCCGGTGATCAGGCCGATCTGTGCTTTAGATCGTGGTTGGTGCGTAATGGACTTTTTTTTATTTCGTGACTAATTGAAGATTTTAAAGTCTATCGAATTGTAAGTTGACTGGGGCATGCTATTAGGGTGGAATTTTTTGATTGAATTACTTTAAGCGAATAGTCAATTGAACGTTTATATTGGTAAATGTTAGTTGGTTACCATTTAGCAACGGGCAAGAAGGCTAGATAATCGTTCGAAATAAATTTTGCACGCGGAAACGGCGAGGAAAATTCTCGCGAATTAATTCGAGTCGATCGGTCTTGGAAAAGTTAATTTTGCCCGGAGACAAATGAACGGTATGCCGCAATGCTTTTAAGTGAAAATATTGACACGAAAGTAGTTAACCACGCAGCTCGGGAGAGAGGGGAAGAAGGTGCCATTTAATCAGAAACTTCCGGCTGAAGATTAAGCCACGTAATAGGAGACGTGGATGATTCGCGGCAGAAACTTTTAGTAATAAAACTTCTCTTCCCTCTGCGGCTGATTAAGTCATAATAAAATAGGCAATGAAGAAACGGGATCGATATAGTTGAAATTTTTATCTCGAAAATACTGGCCGGCCAATAATTACGGTTACGATTATGGTGAGAATGAAACAGACGAGTCCTAATGTAGAAACAGGGTGAATAATTTGGCAAGGTGATTATTATGAGATCATAGGAATTATGATCGACGTAGATAATTTTATCGCCGAGAATAAATATTTATATGAAATCCGTTCACTTTTCGGTAGAAACCGAATAGAAATTCTGTGATTCTTTCTATTCTCCGAATAGAAAGCCGAAAGCGCGTATGACATGAAAATCTACTCATGAATATCTCAAATATCTAATGAATATTGAACGTCTAGGAGCGCCAACGAAAAGTATTTAAAATATTTCATAAAACACGCCGAATTAAAATATGATCTTAAAGGCGGTCGTGTCGAAATCCTCGAATCTTACAAATCTTCTCCATATTCGTGTTCATTTCTGGATTAAAGTAGCCCTTAAATCGCGGATGGCTGATTGGCTTCTGTTTAGAGATAATGCTTAAGGTAAACGGAGAGAAGGGCGACGTTTCGCGACCTATGAATATTCCATGGTATAATCGATATCTCGATTTGTATCAATATCTGCCCGCGTCCATTATTCAGTAACGCCCTCAGGAAACGAGTCTCGAATAATGCAAGGCCTGTGCGAAACTGACCACATGGTTGTACGAGCTTTTCATCGAAGCGAGACGTAGATTAGGGAGGTGGGGATACAACAATCGTGTATCCCTTGTTCCATCTTGATTCTCGCAGTAGCAGTATTTAAATAGCTCGCAAGTCCGAGAAAGTGCAGACCGAAATAGTGCATTCCCTCGGATCAAGAAACGATAATAGTGCATTGCACGAATGGTATTGATAGGACAGACGAAAGGAAACGGGAGTTATACTTGACCGCGGGGAACCAATATTATTCGGTGAGTTGCATTGAAATTGAGCTTTCCCTTTGCCGTTGTTTGCTCGCCAACGCGTCTGCCCGCCGTTCGGCGCAATCGTAACGTCAAAGGACCAACAATTTCAGCGCGACATTAATTACCACCCGCGCGACGAAATTCCAAATTCGTCGCCCGTTTCCTTTGTCCATATTTTCCGAACGCAGGCTGCCCCCCGTTCGTATGGCTATATTGATTGAGGAATGCTCAGCGAAATTGAAATCGCCTCGAATTGCCACTCGCCATTCGATATCAATGCGAAACGCAAATTCGCCGTTCAACTGCTACAAGTTGAAAATCGGAATTAAAAAAATGAATTTAGATTCGAAGTTCGAGATTACGTAGTAATCCCACTCAGGATATTATTGCATTCCATTGCTCGAGTCGGGCGTAATTAAATTATCGATTTGAGAATCGGGCTGAAATCATAGTTAGAATTACACGAACGAATCAAGAATTTCTCTCGAACGTTACTTGTAAATCGTGTACCGATCTCGCTACACAGAGGATCGTTGCCTTTCATCGATTCGTCGGGAATTGATCGAAGAATATGTATCGGGACTCAGCGATTCGCGCTCGCTTTCCGATCATCGCGTCGCGACTCTCGTCCGTTTCGTCGCTTCGACGAAGGCTGCAGATTCACATCGTCTCCCCATCGTTTCCACCCGCAATAAATCCCATATGTCTATCTTATTTCTTCTATGCTATCCCTGCAGATCCCTCTTCCCAGCTTTGACTCCTTGCTTCATCTGTTTCGCCCTCTCCGTCGCGCTACGAACGTATATATCCCCGTCTCTGTTAGCGAATATTGCTTTCCCGCCCCATTCCTCACGATAGATTCCCATCGTGGCTCGCGTGTACGAATTATAACCACGCGGAGGGTGGACAGAGTGGCTAAAGACTACTATCAGGCGTCCCACTGCGAGCTGGCCCCCGGGGGTCGGAGTTTATTAGCTCAACCCCCTTCTAGCGTGAGACTCGAGTGCTTAGCGAGCGTGAATCAGTGTAACGATACCGTTAATGATCAAATAATGACGTTTCACTTGTGTCGCGACGCGCCTCGTTCGTCACTTGCGTTCTTTTTAATTCCTTTTTTATTATCCCGTGGAAGGAAAGTGGTTCAGTATTTTGGCTGATCGGTGTAGATTGTTCGGCTGGGAATCAAGGTGCGGCCTCCCGGCCAGACAAACGTTCGCGCTGTTATTGTTATGCAGAATATACACTTCACCGTCAATTACAATACGATACGGCGCTGAAATTCGAAAAACGTCCGACGAGAAAAGCTGTTTCAACTCGTTAACGTCGCGGATCGCTTAAGTCGCGAAAACCACCGCAAAATATATAAAAACTTGTCGGTGGGCTTCGAACTATAGGTGGCGAAAGGACCTAACAGCAAAACTCCAAGCGTTACGCAAATTTCCTCCCCCCCCTGAAAAAGAGCGGAGAAAACTACCAACGCTTGTTCCATCCCCGCGCGTTTCTAAACCTCCGCTATTCCGCTTCGAAACATCCGCCCCGAGGCTCCGCGGCTTCCCGAGAGAAAACACGCAGGGACGGGTTCTGTTAGGCAGCGGGTCGCGAAGCGTGTACAATATACACGGTGCTCTGCCATTAGAAGCGGAGGGAAAGAGAGAGAGAGAGAGAGAGAGAGAGACCCGGGTGAGGTAAAAACAAACGAACGCAAGGAGAAAAGAGGAAGAGCTTATTTGCAGTGGTCGAACGGTCATGATGACCCGGTTCGAGCTACCCTCGATCCCGTCGACAGATGTTGGATGTTTCTATGACACGGGTCCGTCCACGGGCCTCCCACTTGTTCCCGGCGTGCCTTTTTCAAAATGGCAGAAGTGGCAAACGTTCAAGGACAGTGGTTCACGCCGCGACGATGTCTCATTTCGATTCAGAGACGAGATTCAGAGACACGCTCTCGTCACTGGAGAACGGAAGTCGCGCCGAACTTTCTCATTTGTACGCGTGACAATAACGGAGGAGGATCAATGGAGGATCCAGAAGAATCTGGGATTTCTTATTGCGAACGATGTCGAAATTAATTTATTAAGGACGAAGCTGCGAGATGACAGTAATATCATTTCATCAGCGACGGTAATGACGCTTTGGAAGCTCACTGTTATGCACGGATGGAGGTGCAAAAAGGGTGTGTCGTGAGTTAATAAAGAATAGGGGGTACAACCGAAATTCTTTAGTCCAGAAGACGGAACCACTTCGCCAGTTTCTAACGAAACTTTTCACCGAAATCAGGTCCAGCGATTGGCCTGCCCGAAGAAAGCGACTCGCGCGAAAGTTTTCGAGGCCGGTGCTCGGCAAGATGGAACGCTCGTTGAATAAAAAGCGTCGCGAATCGCGGTCGGTCGCGGGGTCCGACAGGCTGTCGCCTCGCGAAAGAATTAACGTGTCGCGGTTAATGCACTCGCGCCGCACAGGCGACCGCACTTCCTCAAATTTCCAATGTAAATCCCGTGTGGCGGGGGCTTACGTAAATTCCCGTTGCAAATCCTGCGGGGTCTGTTACATAAATCCTAGCGGAGGCTCGTCGAGACGCCTCGGTCACGAGGAAAAAATTATGTAACGCTGAATCTCGCGCGCGCGTCTCCGTGAAGCGTCGATAATTATTTTTGAACGATTTCTGCGGTTTCTTGTCGTCGGCGGGCCTGGTCGATCTAACAGCGAAACGCTTTTCCGGTGTATCGTTCCAATGATTTTCGATTTTTCTTACAAACCGACAATCATCCGAGCGGCGTGCCGTCGTTGAATTTCGAACAGTTTTCCGCAAAATCTGTGCCCTTTTGATAAGTTCCGGTGCCTATTTGTAACTAAACGTGGAATTCAATTATCACGACACTGTTTATTCCGTTTAGCATTCCGCTTGATCTTAGGGATGACCAACGAGAACGTTAATTCATGTTTCGGATTGTTCGTTCAATATCACGGACGCTGCATGTACACGAGTTTGCACAGGCGATTATATAAATTCGTCGTTCGCCATACTTTCCAATGCAGTCCCATTGGGCAATGCGTTATCCAGAAATTACATAAGGCAAGTCGTATGTTTCAATATATGTATAAAAGGGAACAATTTTAAATCGAAACGGATCTTTCACGCTGTTCAATCATATTTATTACAATGCTCGAACTTTTGTGTTTCATTTAATAAGCACCAATTGCCGTTCAAATTGATACGTGAAAAGGGAAAATAATTTCTATACCGAATAGGAATAAGGTTTATTGAGATTCGTCTTGGACGTATCTTCGACTGTAGATAAATTTTTCAATGCGAGAATAGGGACAAGATGTACGTACCCATTATAAATATCCCATAGTCGTTCGCAACTGTTTAATTACTTGCTTGCAATACCTTTCAAGTGTTCAGTAATCTCTCGTCGTTGCTAATTGCATTGGCCTGCGATACAACGTGAGAATCATTCTCAAAGTTGCGCGCAAACTTCGTTCTACGTAAACGTATTTTAATCGAGCCGCGATCATTGCAACCGTTGCGCAGTTTGGCGCTGATCAATTCAGAGGAATGAATTATCGTTCGGACTAAAACGAAGCCTGCATTCGACAAATCGCAGCTTAAAATTCCGCCGAAAAGTCGGTGAAAGCGGAGTGAAAGCGAAGCGCTAACGTTTCAAATAACTGAGATTCCCAACAAATTCCTTTCACAATAGCAGAGACTCGAGACACTTTCGCTCATACAACACACGTGTCCCGCTGTTTTGTTAGAAAATTTGGAAACGAAGCGTGTTCACGGTGGCGTTCAGGGGGCGGAGAACGCAAACCTGCAGGCCACGTGCTGTTGCATTGCAACCCACAACCAGAGACATTCAAAGATGAACATGCTTCCTATCCAAATTCTCCATTGAAACAACATGTGAGCCCCTTGGGCGTATGACAATCGACACCGCTTCCGTCGTTAAATCGAAATTGAAACAAGTAATCAAAGAGATGCTAATTTGCAGCGAGTTGCTCTTCTTTTAATGCAAATTTCATTCATCCTGGTGCTTAACGTGGAATCAGTGGCATTAATTTAATTACTACAAAAATATCCCTCGAGGAAGTACGTTTAGAGCTGACAAAGAATAAGGGTGGAACCATTATTTGTAAAGCTCGCAGGCACGCAACGAATCATTCGAGTCACTGTACATCTACCCGAACTTTCGACGCATGTGCACCATTATTTTCCAGCAAAGATTGACAATTCCAACGCGCCGCCACCGGCGACGCAGAAGCTTCGAATCTGCATTTCATTTACGCGACAAAGTGAACGAGCACGGGCAAAAACGCCATTCCGATTTCTTTGCCGTCGAGTTCATCGGGCGATATTTTTGCGCAAATTTGCACGATATCGTTCGGTCCAAATCGGGGCGGGCTCTCGTTACGATACAGCCGATGAAATATTCATGAGACCGTTCGCAACGCGTAACGTTAGGTGCGTTACACGCAATTAGGGGCGATCCGTGGAGTGGAACCGGAAACGCCTGGTTTCTGGTAGCGAGCCTGTTTGTTACATTGCAGCACAGACGACCGAATTCGCTGTTTTCCGGCCTCACGCCTGTCGTGAACGATTTCGAAACGTTTTCGAAACAGCACCGACGCGTCACGGCATTCCAGGATCCACGATTGCTAAAGTTGCAGCAGATATTTATCGTTAATTGATTCCATCTTTCCTAGAAGAAGTGCGGATATGAATTTGTTAACTCGCGAATTTAAACGGTCCTCGCCGGTACGGCGCTGCTGGATAACAATTTTTATCCCCTCGAGACGAACCTCAGCATAAATTGTCGAGTGTATATCGATAATTTCGCGACTCTCGACTACCATCTCTGGTCCCCAAGCGACATTCGGGGATCGTGGCCGAGGTTGCGGTTTCTACAGCCGTTTCGAAGCGGCCTCGAGTGTCGCTCGAAACGCTTTCGAACTTTTTTATTCGTACATACGCGGAGAACGAGGCGCGGTCGTTATTCTGGTCACGAACTTGTACTCCCTTTCTCTTTCTTCTTCCTTCCTTCCTCTGTTGTCCCGTTTCTTTTCCCCGTTTCGGACGGTTAACAACATTTATCACGATTTGCTTGCCACGGAACACCGTCCCGCGAAACGACGGCAAAAAAGAAAAAAAAAGTGTAATATTTCTTTGCACTCGTGATATTCATTTGAAATGCTTTACATAAGAACAGAGATGCTCGAGATGCAACTTGAGGGCAGGTAGAACGAAATCTTCAGCTCACGGGGTCCGAAATAATAGCCTGCTAGTAGCGTTTATTTGCGTATTGTAAACGCGGCGCTTGGACAACTTGGCTGGAACGAACACGGGTGAAAAGCGTTTCAGACACGGTCTGGCCGTGTCGCCATTTGTGTACGAGAGTTCCCGATTCGAACCACCCTTTGTGAATTTTCTACGGGACAAATATTTGCCAAGGGGGCACGTGCGCGTTGCATCCCCTAACGCGACTACGAAGATCCACCCGGATTTCGGCTAAGAAATCCTCTTTGACTGCGTCAATTTCGCGATGAAATATTATTATCGCATGCACATTTATTTTATTATATACTCTCCGACATCGGTCATCGTTTATTATATTCCGCTAAAACGTCGTTGTCTAGACGCGATTGAACGACGGGTGAATAAACGTCTCACGTAATAAATGTCGAACAATCAAACATGAGCCGGATACTCGCCGTGAATCGAACGGTGGCTACGATCAAACTGATCGAATGATCGAATTGGCCAGGTTCCAATGGCTCCTCGCTCGTTCCTCTTGTTACATTCGTCCTGGAGGATCCTTTAGAAACCACGAACCTCCGCGACAACCTGCTTCTGTTTCGCCGATAGACCATCGCGGCGGAAAGATCGACCCGGGGCCCCTTGTCGAATTTAAAGTAGCCGGAGAAATAGCGTCGCGACCCACTTTGCAATTGGAAAAGTGATTTGTTGTTTGTGGTATTCGATTGGGGGAAAAGTACGTCGACCGGACGGCTCTGACTGATCGAACGAAATTGAATTCTGTTCATGGTATTCGCATAACGAAAAATTAACCGCCATTGCCATTGGCCGTTTATCAGAAATAATGCATCGCCAAGCATCGAGTTACAATATCCGACGATTTTCTGCGCGAAAGTTAACAGAAATTTTGCGCTCCAGTTACCGCGAGATCTTCCTATAAGGGATCGAAGTTGAGAAAACATTGCAAGAGAACCAAAATTTTAAACATTTGTAACAATTCCGGCGCGACAATGATTCCCCTCGCCTGTCTCGCAGTCTAAATCGTTGGTTCACTCGTGATTTCTCTCGAGAATCACACCTTTCCCCGATAGGAGTCCAGTTGATTGAAATCCGCGTTGATACATCGACGCTCGAGCCGAAGGAAAAAGCGACCAGAGGGAAGGAATATAAAACGGAAAAAGGAGGAGAAGCATCGTATCCGCGTTACCATGCGGTTCAGCTCCACTTGGTGCTGTCAGTTCGGCTGATTTATTGCTCTGCGCCCCTTTCGTCATCAACCCCTCGACGGGCTGGTCACACCACGTTAGAGCACTCTGCCCCCCCCCCCCTGTCTCCTTTCGTTAACGAAAACCGCGACGGGCTCTCCTTGTTCTCCGTATCGATCGTGAACCTCTGCAAGCGATTTCCGATGGCGTGGTTGGTCTGGTGCATTGGACGAAACATCCCTCGGATCTATTTTTTTTTTCCCCCATTACACCAGACCGACGATAAAAGAGATACGCTTTCGAGAATTGATCATTCTCTTTGGCAGCATATTGCGAATCAATTCGATCGTTTTATTCGTACGCGCTTGTCAAGAAAATGACGAAGCAACGAACAGGAAGCAATTTACCGCTGTCAAATCGAACCATCTCGGTTCGCACAAATCTTCGTAATATCAATACAAACACTCGTTCAATCGTTCTAATCCGATGTGTTAATTAACGGCGGGACAATTTTCTACGCTTTCGTAACGTTTACTTCTGGATCGGTAAACGTTTACCCCCCCCCCCTTCCTCCTCCTCCTCCTCCTCCTCCCCCTTTTGTCCATTTGTCCACAATTATGGCCGTTCCTCCTCAAAATTCACTTGACCCTTCGGCCCACCGTGGCGATTGATCGAGAGTCTGGTTAATAGCTCGGCACAGGTGCTACCCGGAATTACCTAATAATAGCCGGTCTGCCAATCAAGTTTTGCAAGTTTGTAATTTGCGGTTCGCTCGTGCCACCGCTTCTGTAACGCGTAACTATGGCAGACCGGCACGAACGCGACAGAAACGTTCGCGAGTCGCTTATACATCTTATTAGCCCTGATCCATTTAATCCCTACGGAATCGGAGACGCGGCGTTAGCTCGATTTCAGCGAAGAAAGTTTCTTGCGCAGTCGAACGCGCGACATTTACCTCAACATTGTGTACGGTACACTGTGGAAATCGATCGTTTCGGTACTGACAAAGGCGTTGTCGTGACATTTTTTTTTTTTTCTGTGGAAAATCAAAGTTTCATTCGAACAGAGCAGAGTGCGATGCGCGACGGCCGAACGTTCGTCGCTCATCTCGATTTCGTTACTCAATCAACGTCACCCCCGTTAAGAATCTCCAGCAGTTCAATTTCCGTCCTCGCTTTCACGATCCCAGACTCGAGGCTGTGACGTAAATATTCGACGCGTCCTGTACGCACGGGCCGGAAGTTACGATGCACCATTACATAATTGCCAGACCGAACCACCACCGCGCCGGTGCTTATCCACCGTCCGCGGTTGATCCGAATCTCTTTGACTCGATAATTATATAATTCGCCGTGAAGCCGCGTCTGGCTGGCTGGGAATCGCGGCGAAGGCAGCGCAACTGGTCGGTGAATCGAAAGACGCGACCGATGGTTATGCTCGGGTCTCTGAATCGGGAATTTTTCAGCGATCTGTATCACCGTTTCGTCCGTGAAATCGCGAAACGGTCTCACCTGTTACGCGGAAGCAAGTTCGGTAGGTTCTTTCCGTTCGACGGACGTTAACGGACCCAACGACCGTTGCTCCCCCTCCGCCCTAATTAGACGCAGGCAACGGCGTCGGCGTTAGTTCGCGAATGGACACGTGGACGCGGGGTGAAATTAATTAACTCGGGGCAACGTGAAGTCCGCGTAAGGATTTAATTAGCGCTAAACTCTTCGGTCCGGGGGGGGGGGACGACGGCGATTAACCGCAACGGATTCGAACCGTCCGTTTATGCCAATTAATTAGATCTTATTAACGTTTCCGTGCCGCCTCTCTCTCTCTCTCTGCTGTTCTACATTTGCGTGCGCTCCTCGTGAATTTCTTCGCGTCGCTGTCTTCGCCGGTTACCGTTCAATGGTTCGAGCGAAGTTTTACAGAGATTCGACCATTTGATCGTGAGGGAAATGAGGGACAAAGGGGAGCTAAATTGTGGTGCATTGTTAAAAATAACACGCGCAAGAGAGAAAGATGGTGTGAATAGTTTCTGGCAATAATTTCAGGCTATTTCGAACTCGTTGCCAATTTATTGTCCATCGAACAGAACTATCGTTGACAAATAAACGAATATCGTTGCTCATCTGCACGTTCGGTCGAATATTCTATCGAGTACGATCGATTTCCTGTACAGCCACGGGACGCTCGTAACGAGACGAAAGTTTCGCGGGAAAGCCGCGAGACGAGACACGGCCATCACGAGATAGACACGTGTTACAGGAGAAATCTGCGAGCGAAGCGGCTGTTTGATAGAGCAATTTCAACTTTCTCGACGATACGGTGCACCGTGCCTGGATGGCTGTCCGTTCGCAGCGACTGGAAAGTGTGCGAACCGAAGGAATATCGATTTCCGTCTGAAAGTTTGCACGATTTCTATTCAATTTCGACCAACATCCAGGGACGTTTCCCCGGCTTGGATTCCGGGCATGTTTTCCTGAAGGAAAACGATGCAGCCGTTATCGCGGAGGTTCGACTAATTCGCGCCCATTCCCTCGTGAATTGCTTGGAACATCTGGAGAATTCGAATGTGGCAGCTACATCTGTTTCGTAGAATAGGAAAAATCGGCGTGCATACGTGGACATGAAATTTAAACCCCTGACGAATTCTCGTAGATCGTGGTTAAATTGTTCCATGTCGTAAAAATCTCGCGATTAGAAACGTTTAGGAAACAACGAAGCATCAGAAACTATAATATTCGCCAGAAAATTCGAAGCTGCATTACGTCCAAGAATGTCCTCATTATTTTCTCGAAAGTATTTCATTGTTTTTGTTCGGAATAGAGTCATTAACACGAAACTATTCGACTGCGACGAATTATTAACGTCATTATCTTATCGGAAACACACCCGAGCTGGGAAACAAATGAAGTAAAAAGGAAGAAGGAGAGGAAGGCAAATAACTGGATGAAATATGGAGCGGAATAAAATTAATTGGAGAAATGAAATTCAGGGGGGGGGATCTCGTTTCAGACAGCGATGAGATATTTCTTCCTTACTATCAAGAATAATATCCATGAAATGCTTTCACGATGCGCCAGTGAAATTCGAGTTGCAATATCCCATTACCAATCAGCACAGTGCAACTCTACAACTGTCGCGGGCGCAAGGATTTTCCATTAACGGAAAATCAAAAAACCAAGTCACTGTTGCTTCGATGGAATTAGGGAACAAAAGTCCCGATACATGTTTACTTCGCGCGTTGGTTCGAAATTCAACCACTTGCAACTGTTTAATTGTAATCGAATAGGACGAAAAACAGTGTCCGCGGCGGCGCGCGTCAAATATTTTTCCACCATAGAAAATCGCTCACTGTCCAATATTTCGAAGCGACAATCATCAGCCAATAATGCACGTTTCAGCCTCGAAATTTCCATGCGGACGATAGATACCAGATTAACCATAGGGTGCTTCGTCGGGCTCCAATCAAATTTTCCCCCGCTATACCCGTTTACAAAATTGCATACATCGCGACCCACTCGTCCGGCGATATCTGCATTCTAAGTGTAAATCGAGCGTTTCCGCGAGCACTGGGTTTCGTCTAAACAAACAAATAAATATTGAACGTTGGCCTGGCACGTACCGTGAAGCCGATGCCAACAGTGGCTGCGAAGTTTCCCAGTTGAAATTTCCCGGTGTCGAACTGAACCAACAGAGACGTCTTTCCCACACCGCTGTCGCCCAGAAGGATTGTCTGCAAACAAGAATAGAACAATCGATCCGCGGCCTCTATCGACTTTTCATCGACTGCGGGGCAATCGAGCCCCAGGCATCCTTTGTCGGATACCATTTATCCGGCACGCAATGGCCAGATCTCTTGAAACAGATATTTTTAGATGAAATTATCGGGACGTCCCGTAAGTAACGCAATTCCTCCGAAGGCTCAGTTCATCTCGGTGCCAAATGAAGAAGAGATTCCCTTCCCATCGTTTGATTCATGAATTGAACTGCCTCAAATGTTTGCTCAAAGTATAGGTAAACGAATTAAAGGTGATACGCGGGGAAATGTGAAGGCGAAAGAAACGCAATCGAATTGAATCGAACATGTATCACGAACATGTATGTATCTTAAGATCTCTTGCAGAGGTAAGGGCAGTGCTACCATTATCAGAAGGAACTTGAAGACAATATTGTCGAGAAAACGTTTCGATCGGGAATGTGAATGATAGCTATCCCAAAGATACAAATAAATTGTGTCTGAATTTCCGGTCAGCCATATGTTCCAAGAATCTCAAGGCATTCCCGTTCAACCTGAACCCGAAAATTACAACCGAGAACCAAGAAGAATTCCCTCTTCTGCTTTTCGGTGTCTTCGGTCGCAGCATCTGGCACTACGCGTAACTCGCAGCCGGATTTCTCTCGCAGTGAACCGTGTCGCACTGTGTGGTCCCATAAAAGCTGCGGTCGGCAGTCAACTTTTGTTGCCCTATGCCCGCACAGTTCCCCGATACCGACACCTGTAGCAGGTAATAATCGCTTGACCTGGCCACGCGGCGGATTACTACATTACGGGCCAGGATGGCACCTGCTTCGCCGCAAGGTCTCGACGAGAGCGTATCGGTGTTTCCATGGGTATCGGTTTAAGGCTGATTTGTACCATCCTCTCGGTCACAGAAGGCTGCCTATTTCATCGTTTCGTCCCGTCCGTTTATTTTCATTTTACTAAGATTAATTCGATTAATCTCCCTGTTCTGCATTCTGAATTAAAACGCCTGCGAATTAACCGGGAATATCGACAGCTGAACAGATTGCCGCTTGTAATTCTGCTGCGACGCGAGTTATTCGCAGGCTGAATTGAGTAACTCCACATTTTGAACATATTCAAGCGTTATTACCGAAGCGCTCGATTGTTGCTCAACTTTTTAACGTGTAAAGTAAATTTCTTTGCCAATGACGCACCGCTGAATGGTAAAACTTTGAATGGCAGGCGATTAACGACTAATTTACCCCGAAAGCCAATGCGATTAAGTCGATACGCCAAGTTAAATTAGAAAAGTATAGTCGTAATGTAAAAGATACATTTCTCTCATGCATATTTCAATACATATTTTATAAGAGATATTAAAAGGCAATGCAGGTATACGAGTTTATCAATTTTCGCCACTTTTTGTTTCGCGGGTTTAATCACGTTGCAAAATAAGCGACTCGCAATGTGTCACCTGACGTAATACGTAGGTAGCACAGGTAATTGGAATAATTGACGTACAGTGGCGTGAATATGAAATATCGTGACGCGTGTCAATGTTGCATGCAAGCCGGCGAAGTCATTGGAGGAACACCTGGATAATTCAAGGCAACACAGGGATCAATGATTAGACGTGAACTAGCCGCGTCGAATTGGAAAGGTGGTCGTTTCGATCTCTCGATGCGAGGATAAGCAACGGATCAAACTCTGGCACACCTAGTGACACTCTGCGATGGACGCTATTTAATCGCCAGAGAAAGTACCAATTCCTTCCGAAACGTGGACGCTCGCACCTATGGGCGCAATCGAGATAATAACCCTCTCGAGCGGGCACGATTTCATCGACGAATATTTTCACCAACGAGCGAAGGAAAATCGTTAAAATGTTTCCTCCAAAAAAAAAAAGAAAAAAAGGAAAACAGAAGCGAAGAAAAAAGCAGGAACCAACCGCGGAACAGAAGATCGTCGGGCATGGAAATTACACGTTCAGGAAGAAGTCCCAGCTGCGAGTCGCGTATCGCCGGGGGTAACACGCAGGTGGGAGCAGTCGATCGTAATATAATAATTTGCCTCTCGGCCCGGGTCAAACGGTGAGTTTCCGTTCGCCGTGACTCGCTTCACAGGTGTGCTGCGAGGGAAACGAAGAAGGATAGCAGAAAGGTAGCATCGCCGATAATTTGAAACCGTCCCCGGATGGATGGAAATTTATGACGCCGCAGTAAAAGTCTCGCCGGCTAACTCTGTTACCTTTACGAGCTTCGTGGATAAAATCTGTCGACGGTGATCATCCTGCGCTTGACCGCTATTATTGCGGACTCCGGTGTGTCCCCTTCCTTCTGTTTTCTTTATTGCTGTACTTCGTTCAGTTTTTTGCCGGATCTTATTTGGCTCGGAGAGGGGGAGAAAATGGGCGGAGTTTTAGGGAATTAGGATGGTAGAGTATTTTATTGATGATTATGTATGGCACCGTTTGCGTAGTTTTTGTATGTATTTCTTAGACGCGCAGGTAGAAACAAGGGGGTCACTAAATTGTTTTATACGGCACGCGTGTACGAGATCGCGTTTATGGTTTTCCGAGCAGCAATTCTGTGCTCATAATTAGATTTGCGATTGTGGTATTTTTTGATGATATTAATTAGCATATTATTGCTATATTTGTGAACATAAATGTTACATTACAGTGCAGTATTTGCGCTGCTAAAATTATTAATCATTCGTCCGATAGATCACCTGCGACGTTCAAATAAAAATGAACTGCTAAATACCTGCTGCTAAAATTGATCGAACAGTAAAATCATTCGCCAATAAAGAATAGAACAAGCAGCAATAAAAATTATGTTCTTCGTAGAAAGCAGCATCTCTGGAGCATAGGCAATCCAGAATTGACGCGCCCGCTCTCTTATCTCTTCGACTTGAACAAACTTCATACTCCTCCCCTCGAAGAACGTTTCCGCTGTACCTGGATCCCGAAAGCGATCGTTCCTCGGCCGTTTAACGAATGGGCGGTCGTTTCATCGACGACGGGGAAAAAGCTCGCGATTAGGCGAACGTAAAGCGAGCCGAGAGGCTTTGTCGCAAAAAGGTGCGACCACTCTTTTACGCGAAACAGGTCATCGAAAGTTCGTTTCGACGGTGTTCTTTTTGTTCGTACAGGCTGTATGTATCGATTCTCTCGCATGATCGACCCCGCGTCGCGGAGTTTAGCAAATAAGCTGGTCGACGAACGAATTTCCCGCGTCGTCGACGAAGTCTTAACGTTGCGCCGCGAGGATTTTGTTGCAGAGTCGAGATGCGAAGAACCGTTTCTTCTGCAATTTCTGGAAATAGGGGCGAAACGAAATCGTCAAATCAATCGCAACGACGACTGTTATCGAATGCACGTCTCCGTTATCAATGGTACGAGGTGGAAGTTTTGTCCGCCACCCTTTTGGAATTTCGTCACGCCGCAGGAGTGAGCCTCGAGTGTGCGTTACAAAGATACAGATTGGAAGGGGGATAGAACACGGGAGAACGACGAAGGACAGTGGGCTGAAAAGGAAGGCGAGGAAGAGAGGGGAGGGCAGTGAATTAAGTTTCTCCGCCCCTGGAGCCGACACATTCGCCGACACTCGTCACGACCACCCCCCGGGGGTTCAGCGAATCTTTCAATGGAAATTGTGCGTGAAAGGGATGCCGCCTCGAGGCTCCGCGATACTAATTCCGAGGGGAGTGTTCAGAGACTCTGATTTTGGTAACCGGTTCGATCGATCGATCGACGGGACACGTTTCACCCCTTCGGCGATTTCAGATGTGTCCCTTCCTTTTTATTTTCGTCCGTCTTGTCTTTCCCTCGCATTCTTCCATACTCTTTTATTGGAATTTATGGTCAGTCTATATGCGTTCGTATTTACATAATTATGGGCAGAATGGTTTTTAATTCTGTGACGTTCCGTATGTCTGTTCCGCTGAACGAGATTTACAATTTGGCGCTTGCTGTGTAGCGTTCGTTTATTACAAAAAAAAAAAATCCCAGATTACAGGCCAAGAGTATCCTAATCTCAGCGCGAAATTCTCAGGATCGCTGGAATAAATGGTATTCGTCAGATGCTAAAGGATTGTGACGCCACTCGAAGCTCGCGATAAAACCTAGGAGCGAAGGAAGAAGTAAAAAGAAATCCACAGTATACCGGGGCTCCACGCGATAACAGCGTCCGTGTGAAACTCCGCGAAATTCCCAAATAACGTGCTCAGAAATCGCAACGAAAGGCGCCGCAGCGTTGTACAAAAGCGTCCGCGAAGAATCGAGGTTCAGCCGACTGTGGCAGGGTCTGGCAGCGTGGAAAGTTTCCCGCGTCCGTAAGAGGAGTCGGGAGTGTCGTAAAATTTGCGGTCGATGGAGGAGGCAGCGCAAAAAGGGAAGGTGAGCACGATGTACCGACGTGACAATGCCGGATGTGCGCTTACACGAGGCACATTGTATGTAATTTGCATTGTTCGTTCGCGCTCGAAAACGCACGGGATATCGCGTTACGACAGTGCACGGGCATGCACGCGCGTGTCGAGTTTAACAGTAATGTTATGCGAG
Organism: Nomada lathburiana; assembly: GCA_963667235.1. NCBI lineage: Eukaryota > Metazoa > Arthropoda > Insecta > Hymenoptera > Apidae > Nomada > Nomada lathburiana. The sequence continues at coordinate 5,924,196 of OY763904.1, forward strand.
CATAGAACGAGGAGAGCGTCTGCTTCGGTGAATGGTCGATTTGTTCGACGACTTTCAACAAGGAGAGAGAAGAAAGTTCCTCGAACGATAACGATTCAATAAGGAAACGTGTGCAATTTCGAATTGCCGTGCCGTTCGCCGAATAGCGTACCTAGCGTACCCTGTCTGTATCTTTCGAAATGACTATTTTTCATGCCCCACGTCCCTCGCAAATCGAACACTTTCGATACTCGTCGATACTTTGGCCACGCTTCAATGTGCAGCAACACATGCATGTGCGTTACATGCATGCCGACGTACGATACGGCTCGTCTTGATGTCGGTGTCCAATGGCGCAGCAAGGCCGCGTACATTCGTATGCTAATCACCGTGGCACAGTACAGAGGGAGAGTGGAACGCAGACAAAGAGGCAGAGAGGAAGACACGGAACGATACCGGAGACCGCCGACCGATAAACTCGAACGAGGATAACGAGATTCTGTAAAAATGTCCGTGCCACGCTAAATATAGCTGGTTAATTGGCACTAATTGCGAGGGATCGCTGCACGCGGCCGCGCGCCACGACTCCGAGCGGTCTGCGAACGAATTTGGATGCAGGGAACGCTGCTTTCGACGTTCAATTGTCGAAGGGCGCAGCTGATGCATTAAATAAAAAACAGTTTCAACATTTTGGATCACAACTTTTCTGCTCGTCCGTTTTAACAGCAGCTAGAGCGGAGCTGAGCGTGTCCGAATGCAAGTGCACCGATACCAGTGAATCGCATTTCGATTAAAGAGCGTTAGTTCCGCAAACCCGCGGACGTGTTCGACGTTATTCAAAAATCATGAACATCTCCTCTGCAGGAACCCGAACATTTTATTCGAACGTTTCAACGATAAAGCCCAAGTGTCGCGAGTGCAAAAAGCTCGAAAGGGGGCCAATGGGGTCCAATGGATGGAACGTTCCCGGAATACATTTGCGAAAAACTCAATTACGATCGAACAATAAGGACACCGCGGAACGGCTCCCTTTTTGTCAGCCGCGATAGTCGAGCGAAATTATTAGTCGACCGCCGTGTTTCTTCGCCCATTACCGGGGCAAACTAACTTCGTGTCCGTTTGGAATTGCAAATCCCCCCCCCTCGACGCTCTCTTTATGTATTATGGATTCGAGGGCTCTGGATGGCCAGCGCCAGATTCGTGAATGAAATTTAATTGACCCACCCACCCCCTGTAGAGAAAAAAATCAGCTGAACGGGCTGTAACGCTCGCCAATATATGGAGAATAATGTAAGGGAATAGGGACGATAGGTTTTGTCCAAGGGGCGATCGAGCCGGGACATTTTTAATTGGCGAACGAACACGGTCGAATTAATTTTTATCGATCAACGAGTGCTGAAAATCTGTGCTTCTTTTAATGGTCGTTTTCTCTGTTGGACAATCATTATTTCTAATGGTACAGGTTCTTGCTCCGTTTGGAACTGTACGCGAAACAGTTCGACGACGAAAGGGGCGAATTAATTCGTATTAGCAAGGTGAAAGTTACGCGAGTACACTTCCAAGTTGTAACGTATCGGAGCAACAGTTTACAACTATTAGCCTCCACGATATTAACCCCGAGTCGATGGAACATCGACGAGCCATTCAATATTGGCACGACCAAGAAAGCGGTCTCAAATAGTAGATTATTAATATCTTCTGTGCAAAGAGACCAGCCGAATTCCCATGATGCGTTCCTTTCGATTCTCCGGGATTATAAAGAATCTTCCGATGGGGAATGTCGAAGGGAAAAAATTCGTGCACCTCCCGACGGATAAGTTCGACATCGACGTCCCCCCCCCCCCCTGGTTCTTTATCGCGGAGCGTTTATCAATTTACAATTCCCAGTTCGGGGAGGCGGCTCGCGGAATACCAATCGGTCAAGCTCGCGAAAAACGCGGCTCGAGTCCTCGGTCGGCTCGACCAGTCGGCTATACGAATTCACGATAAAAGGAGAGGCAACCTTTTCATTCGGGCAACGCCAGGTGAAACGCGATTGCAAGAAGGATTAACGTAGCAGCCAGGGACGTATGCCATTTTTAGGGGCATTACTAACGATACGAATAATCGGCCTCTGTGCCTGCCAAGGACTCCGTCTGATCACGGTTGTCGTTGATTTGTACAGCTCGACGAGTTACATTTTTTGCCGGCGTCGAGTGATTTATCTTCGATTCGCCGACTGTAACCACATTTCTTTTCGTTCTACCCCTTTTTCGAGAATGTAAATGGTACGTTTAGGAAGCATCGAATCGGTGCAGACTGGGACGACGAATTATTTCGCGAACGTGTTCGTTGGTTGTATAATATGCGTTGCGAAATTACGATAACGGGAAATATTACGGGTAACATCGATTACAGATGCCTAATTGAACACATTGCCAAATAAAATGAATGCGAACAAAATCGTTGAATCGGGACTGTACAAAAAAAAATCGTGATACCAATAAGGGAAATTGCGAAGAAATTATTAAAAAAGACCGCGGTGTTCTGTGGCGATTGCAATTGAATGCGAAATCATAAAAATCGTAAAGAAAATGTGCTAAACGAAATCGACGAGACGCGGCTACTCGAAAATCCTATAAGAAATAGAATATCCCAACGAGCCGTCGAACAGGATCACTCGAGGATCCCTGAAAACGCAAGTGCAGGTGATCCTCCAGATTCTGTCCGGGCTGTTCTCTCCTCTCCTCTGGCACCATCGTCCGCTTATTCTCGTCTTCCTCCATTACCACGAGGCCGCTAACTCAATTTGTATGCGACTGGGCGAGACCCGCCGAATGCACGGCCGCATAAGGTCAGCGCAGTTTCTAGCCAAGTTCCAGACTGACGCGGGCGGGGAAACTGTACAAAACGATAGCCCGAATTGATTTCTCCGTATCGTAGTTGACCGAACCGAATTGAACGCGAACACCGATCCAAGATTTACCAAAGTGCAGCAGAATTCTAATAATCCGGCGTGCTCGAGGCTCCGACGGTGCCGGATCATTGGACTACAGGCACCTGTAACGAGACAGCAACGAGGGGAATCATTTAATACTTATTATGATCGATAACAGTAACACCATTTGTTATTTTGTATACAAGCATATAAGTTCGCCGTACGCGCGTGCAAATTCTACGATCATTGAATTAACAATCTTGCATCGAGGGATCGTTAAGACGCGGCCGATATTCATGCCCCGAACGATGGGTAATTCGTGATCGAATATTACGCGGATATTATTCCAGGCGTTCACGGTACGCTGGGTTCAATCAGCGAGCCGATTCACAACACTCGAACAGTTCACCGCGGTGGAATCGAGGCTGCGTAGGCGGATCGGGAGGACAATTGGCCGCGGCAGAATGTGTAAGCCGTACAGTGCTACCATTGGGGTATGATTAAGCTGTAACCCTCGGTACGTTGTAACATTAACGTCGAATCGGGCTGATCCTCGGCGTTCGTGGAGGAACAGTTCATTTCCGAGTGCGCGATTCCGTGTACGTATACACGTCCGTTAGATCTCCGTATCGCAGCTTCCAACCTTCTTCGAATCGTACCAAATCAATGAAGCTTGAAGTGAAAAGATAAAGAGAGCATAGGTGAAATCATTTTGAAACAAAAGTAGAGTCGTGTGATTTGTTCGATTTTTGCGCGATTTTCTTTTGCTATACCGGTAATGAGTTTGATACGTTCGCCTCGTCGGGTCATCGCGAACTCAAAGTAATCAACTAACAGCGTAGCCGCAACATTTATCGGCGACCGAATTTCCTAAGAATGATACGTCGGAGATTCACAGATTCTCCGGCAGCAGGTCTTCGCCAATAAAATTGCTAATAAACGAGCAAGCGATAAATTTGGGGGCATGAAAAAAGAAACGTATCGAACGGTCGTGCGCGCGTAGTTTCACGAATCGGTAGGTGCGCAAACGCCTCCCTACTCGTCGAAAGATTTGCAACAGTGCGGCCGGTCACAGCGCACCGAGCTCTTCAATTATCCCTTATAGGAATGAGTACGCGATGGAAGAAAACGCGAGGCAAGAACCGGCTCGGAACCGTGGACCCCCTACCGGTTTTACTTCGACCTACCGATCGCAGGAGCAGTCCCCCGGCTGCTTCCCCCGTGTCGGTCCCGTGGTTCCCCTCGTTAATTGCCGTGACATCCTGAAAACGCTTCGCGAATCATGCACCTCCAACGATGCCGCTCCCTACACTACTGCCCGTAGAGAAAAAGTACCTTCCATTGTACGTACACTTCATGCCCGAGCCATCGACAATTGTCCAGAATTTTTTTACGCGTACAACCGTGGCGTCAACGAATCTCGGTCTGAATCAGGCGGTTCCCCCGATTTTCTAAACGCGACTGCCGAAGGCGATTTATTCGCCCTAATTGCCCCTCCAGTTCAAATTCGATTTGCCAAACGGGAAACGATACCCAATCTACCCTCGCGCGAGTCAGCCTAACATGCCCGGCGCATCTCGCTATTCGCTGCGCGCACGAGCGTCCATCGGTGGCGGATTCGGAAATAAATTCTGAAATTCAATCGACGTCGAAGCGTGGAGAACCGCGGCGTCGTAGTCGATGGAGGTCTGATAAACGCGGGTTTCGTTCGAAACGCGAAACCAGTTCGACGCGAAAGCGTGCAAGAATCGGCGTGCACGCGCGCCAGCCCCGACTAACGATCTCCTCGGGAGGAACGATATCTCGCATTCGAACGAGATCTCGCCCGAGATGCACGGGGCAGTAACCGTTTCGCCTCGTTCGAACGTGAAACGACGGGCACATTGTAATCGAAGGCGAATCGGAATATTGCTTCCCGGTTGGTCGCGAGGTATCTCCGCCCGGTTGATTCGATTTTTTCGCTTCGCTTCTTACGGCGTCGACCCTTTTGGACGGGGCCGAAGGGGACGCAGAAGTGTAACTAACACTGGGGGCATCATTTACAGGGCGCAGCTCTTGCGCAGCCTGTCCCACCGTTCATCGCGTAGCTGCATCAGCGTTGAAATTGTTTGGACGATATTCGATGCGAGACACGTCTGGATAAAAATCCAGTGCGTGGATGGAAGTTCGGGGCTCGATTATTAAAACTCGACGGAAACGTAACGGCGACTATATGAATGCTCGATCACCGTCCCCCAATAAAAGCAGAACGGTGAAACGAAAGCAAGACTGACCGAGGGACAAAGGCAGGGCAAACCGAATCTGCATCGATTAAAATGGCACGCGCTTGAAGGCCGCGAAGCAGTATCCCGGCGCAAGCTACCCGTTTACAGTTCGCAATTCCCGGCAGAAATGCCCGAACGAAAAACCGACCAACCGTGCGCCGGTAAAAACGTGAACGCAGAGAGGCAAAACGAAGGACAGCGGCTACGGGTCCCGCGAAGCGGACAGCGAAACGTGGAAAGAAAACTCGCCGAGGGAAGGAACGGAGGACGTACGGCGAGCCGCGGCTCGACGAGGAGGAACGAGACGTATCGTGGACGGAAAAGGGAGAGATTCAGCCGTGGCGAAAGAGCCACGGAGAAAAGGAAGAAGCCGAAGGAAGGACGCGGGGAATCGTGTTGGGGGCCGTACCGGCGGTCCTCGGGCATTCCCGATCATTATTCCGTCGGCTTGCCGCGGGAAGGAGGGCAGGTTGACCTTGGTACGAAGGCATGACTGACCTTGTTGCTGCTACATCCGAGAAACACTGTGTCCCATCCATCATGCAAATGAGCCGGTAATGAATATCGAACGACGTTCTTGCGGTGAACATTTCTCCCCGTGCCGGATACATGCCGGGAATACTCGGTGTGTCCCGCGTGATACCCACGACCGGAGTTCGGCGGAAGGTTGGAAAGATGAATTTCAAGAGGCACGGAGAGGCGGAGGAAAAATAAAAGCGGTATCGGGGCGAGAGAAAAAATTTACGGGGGCGGTGCTTGAACATCGGAGAATATGTTCGGGTTAATGGGGTTTGAGGAATGAAGTGACATCGCGCTGATGAAAATGATTAGACATTGGAGACAACGATGACCCGATGAACGCGACACTTTTAATATCATTTGCAACGGAAAGCAAGAGAATTATGGAGGAACGTTAAGTTATCGAAGCGCGGTTTTTAATATTGCTCGTAGGATGCAAATGTTTGAAGAAAAATGTTCTTGTCGCTGCACAAAAGCTACGTTATTATTCAGTCTTGGGAGTCATGTTCGAGAGAGAATCGGACGGCAGAGATATTCTGTCAACTCTATCTAAAATCTGCGTCAGGAATTCTTTGCGAACATCATTCGATTCGGCAACATCGTCTGTACAGCGTGTTCATCCTAAATCATACAGAACCACGCGTACACGAAATCCCCAGCGCATTTCTGAGACGTCCAAATAGAATCTGCAAATCCTATATATCTTTCTGAAATCTATTTTCCTGCGTGCGTCAAGCAGGAATCATATTCCGACGCAAGTAGATTTAGCTTAGACTCCACCGTGCCCTTACAGTGGCGTACACGTCGAACGGATAAATAAAATGTCACGACAATTTCTGTATGTCTGGAACTCAGATCTTGGAAAAATTGCATTACTTTATTACAGTATTAACCAATGTTACATCTCGTAACCGAAACATACCTTGCGCGCCAAGGCGGAATCATCTTCTTTGGTCCTCTTCAGGCTAGTTCTCATGCTATCGTAGTCTCTGGACGGGTAGCCGTAGTTTTCGGCGAATATTTCCGCTGGCGGTTTGTAATCTCGGTACCCGGTTGGAGAGGGTGTCGTGGTTAAGGGTTGACTCATGGTGCCCGGTGTTAAACCGCTGGAAACCACAGAGGATGCATTGTCCTCAATCTCGAACACGTCGTCGCTCATGCTGTCGTCGCCCGTCATGATCTACGGACGAAAAATGGATCGGAAACGTGAGAGCAACGCGAGTATGGATCTCCTTTTGGTATCTCATAAAAGGAAAATTGAGTATCTATGATGAATGAAAATATAAGGAAAGCTTGCTCGAACATGAATAAAATAATAACGATTAAGAGCTCCTGTGAAATTAATAACAGATACCGAGATGAACAGGAAAATGATTCAATTAAAAAATATATCCAGGAGCCACCGTGGGTAACAAACGAGGGAATGTTCGAATGTCGCATAAAAATGTCTAACGAATCAGCGGAAGGCAAGAAAAGTGCAAGATGATCCGTTGTAAAAAATAAAAATAAAAAATACATTCGCAAACTGCCAATGGAGAAACGAAGTCCCTTCTACATTGCCCTTTATCTATATCATTTCAATCATTTTTATATCATTATATCATTTCCGCCTGTCTATCGATTAGACAGTCATCCAACAGTTCCCTTGCGGAATACAAATTCTTCCTAACAATCGCCACCGGAGAACGTACATTCGCAAAATTCATTCGTCCACCGTCTCCTCGACTTAACTTGAACCTGACGACCGATCAATCACACCGTACCAATCACCCGTCCACGATACTATTGCACGTACATCGACCGCCCGCATAGCTCGCAGCCCCGATTCGGTCCGTGGCCACCCTAAATTCGCGAGACGTCCGACCAGAGAATCGTTTCTCCAACGAAAGATGGACTCCCCTCGCCGCCGATCCGAGCCTGTTAATATTTTATTATAATCCGAAGGACACGGCCGGCCAGGGCGGCGTATACGGCGAGGAAACACTCGGTGCACAGAGGCTGCCGCGATAATTCTCAACAAAACGAGGCACGGCTGTCGCATTATCAAAGCTACCGAGAAAACCAGTTCGAAGAAGCACGCACGAACATGGACAACACGTTACGCACATACACACGCGCGGTATACGAACGCTGAAATAACTGTCCTTCGATCGGTCGACATCTCCATCGCAACGTTTCAGCCTTGCGACCATTTGAGATGCCAATTAGCGAGGCGTCTTGCTATCGTCGCTGACGATTTCGATTAGTTAAGTCGCCTGTTAATTGACCGTGAACGTAACCGAGATAAATCGCATTGTATAAAATTAAGACGGTATTGTATCGTCGGTAACGTTCCTCCGCGATTAACCCTCTATTGGCTGACGGCACTCGGCAGTGGATCTATATATCGTTTCTATTGAAACGCTCCGGTGAATTTAAAGGGCGGGGGTGAGGCTCACCCATGCTTACTACGTTCTCGAGGTCTGCAGTATAGGCGAAGTGTAGGTTTTCATTTATTTATTGATAGTCACTTTGTTGGATACGCGGCCACAGAGACCGAAACGGCCTAATTAAAATTGCAGACTGTTCGGCAAGAAGGCGAACGTACGCTTTTCATCGGAATGCAAATTTAACGCGCAAAATTCGACTTACTCTGTCGCCGAGAAAGCTCCCGCAAGTCAACTTTATTCGAGCCTCTTTTCGATACAAACGCCGGGGCCTCTGCCCAAAACAAAAGCACTTCGAAGGGATGCGAGCTTCGCCACCGAAACATTCGTAATGCGCGACTTTCAAATTCCGCTCAGCGCGGAAGGAAGATTACGTCGGATTTCTTCGACACCTCTCCGTGGTATACAGCCAGGAACACCGTCGTATATCATTTACAGTATTTTACGGCTCTCGTCCTTTCCTATGCAAGCGTATCGATTCTACTTTCGTAGCTGCGCTCTGACACGATGATGCACCGCGAACGAATTAATCAACTCGTGCGTGGTATAATTAATATCGAAAGGAACGTAATAAACATTCGCATTGTTTCCATAACGAACGGGCAAGCCGTTGTTGAAAGTTCCAAATACATTATACCGGCACGGTTCCGTTGTTGCCTGACAATGGCAGGGAATTTCGCAAAATCGTAATTAAATCCGCGGAAATAAATGCGGGGATGGGTTCGCTTGTTTTCAAACGGTGGAAGAACGAAATTCGTTCTTGAATAATCTCGCAGCAGGTACACATGGAGCGCGCACTTGTTTTACCAATTAAAAGGACAATACAAACAAAAATAACAAACCGAATAAACATTGCACGGAGTGAGGAGTATAATAATATACTAAATATTAAATTGTTGTAGAAATTGTTTAAAAGGACCGTGGTATTTTTCTTTTATACCCTAAAACAATTAATCTACCAAAAAATCAACAATTTTTAATATAATTTTAAGGACACGTGTAACAGCATCCAAGTAATGGTTACCCGAAGAGTTAAATAGCACCCTTTCCGCGTCTTTTCTATCAAACGTTTTCTGAATAAAGTGTCTTTCGATTATTATTGTATCGATCTTCGGGAACGCGAGACATCCACTTTAATAGTAAGTCGCCCCAAAAGGGATGTCACAAAACATAGAAGACAGGGGAATTGATTGTGCTTCGAAACGAAGCAAGCCACGTATTGGGCATGAAACACAGATTAGTCGCGGTCAGTCGGCCTTTTCGGTAACATCACCCGTTGGAAAATTATTTTCCCGTCGATAATTGGCAGCTCGTTCGATTACGATCGGTCAGCGTTGAAGGCGTGCTTCGTTGACATTAGTACTACGTGCTCGTGCAATTAGAACACGCGCTACTGTCTCGTTCAGGTTTAACACATCGGGATATTATATGTATTAATTGGTACGTAGAATTCATTTTTATGCGAAAGCTATTTTTGATTGGCACATTTAACGTTTGGCGTTTAAATGTTACTTGGATATATAGATGCGAATTTCATATTAGTTAATGTTATATCTGATAGATATTACTAGATTCTTCATTAATGTAGACGGAGTGTCTATTATACAGCATTGTTATCTTTAATCTCAGTTGCTGTCTATCGGCCATAGTCGATTTCAATTCGAAATCTTATTCTGTCCACTCACAAGTTGTGCATATTGTCATTTCATAATTCAGATTTGATTAACGTTCATTCCTGTACGTTCTCGTATTCTTCAACGTTTATCGAGTACAGTTATAGTTATCGTTAAATTCTAGTATCTATACAAATGATCCAAAACTGGCATTTATTTTTCAGTATGGTAACGGTAACAGATTTTTACTATTTCCGTTGTCCCATACTTTTATTTTTTCCTTTCACTCGAACCAAAAGCGTCACTATAGTGCCTTCCGCCATTATTACGCGGTTAGAATAACACTTCGCCCCGGTGAAGACTTCTCGGTTTGTTTCCCAAGAAGTTGTGTGCCGGCTATTTTTGGAACAAACGTCTCGTAGAGAGGGTTTCGCTCAAAGTATGCATGTGTGTGTACGGCTCGATCGTCGTGCAGCTACGGGGAAATTCAATTTCCGTGACGCAATCGTAAATGAAGCTTCAAAAGATACACGATACACCTGTTTATCAAGCAGCATAGGTAATTAATTGTATGGAACGAACTTCAACCAGAAATAGCGCGACACCTTTACAATTTTGTTACGAGTGAAAGAAAGGAAATACCTACAGCAGAGAACGTTAGATAAATCATAAAGTGAGGAGAATCCACTGAAACAGTGGCGCGATTAAAATCGAATAACAGAGAAGGCGAGGAATCTGAGAGAAAATTCTGAAAGATTGGAAGACAAAATTTCACGAGTCTTTGCCCTCCATTTCTTTTCGACCAGCAGACCGCCCCGTATCGGCCCGTGTCGGTACCAGAGGGTAGTCCCACCCCTAGCCACAACGAACGACACTAGTGCCCCATGAATTTATCAGGCAGCTCCCGACAGAGGTGCGCGAACGATTAGATAGGCCGTGTAAAGCGGGAAATTAGTATTCTCGAGGGAGTGCGAAACAGGATCGTGACGGGTGAGGCGTTCAAAATCAGAAGTGGCGCGATTGGATTAAATTATTACAGCTTCTGACGTGGTGCGGTCGCTACCGGATCGGTCCAGTTCGAAACGAGGAACAAATCAATTAAGTATTCGACCGACGATCGGTGCAAAGATTTGCCACTGTCGTTTAACTATAAATGAACAATTCATTCTGCCTGCATACATAAGATAATGCTGATAGTAATAACAGTAATCCGATTTTACTGGATCAACACCACAGGGGATGAGAGAACAACGACATCCCTATATAACAATAATAATAATAAATTCGATTCACATTAATGTCAGTGCTCGTTAAATTACAATGGACCAATCGCCATTTCTATTAGGCTTTCCTTGAAATATCATTAATTATTCAATTAAGCAACGCCATCCCTTTTCGACACGCGCAACAATATTGTATATTTCATTCCCGGCCAAGCGAATTCCCGAAAGGAGATCTCGGCTGCGAATCGCCTCAACGCAAATAAACAAAGTAGCAGATTCCTTCGGATCGGATAAATTCCTGGTTATCGCGCGGGCGATCCACGGTCGGTCGTCGCGTCTGTCGTTTCGATCGCGCAGAGGATCGATGGCGAAACGAAGAGACCTAACGTTGCGTACGATTGTCGAGTGGAATACCTGCGGCACCGGTTTTCACGTTGCTCAACGACGGTTACTGTACGATAAACTCGCCCGCGGTAATTGGCTTGCAGAATCATCCCTGGAAAACGGGGCCGCGACACTTGGAAAGAATCACACGGGTTTTCGAATACGCATATGCATGCGTGTACCTTTCGACGTCCACGTATACGCGTGGAACTAGTTCATTAAGTATCGGGGATTGTCACGATGACGGGGAAACTGTCGTCAGAGAAATCGTTTCTTTCTTGCACGTTCCGTTTCGTCGAGAGTCTCGATGCTCAAGGGGGCTGAGCGTTCGTGGCGCAGTTTGGACCGTTTCTGTTTCACCGATTTTTCTGCTCATCCCCCCATCGTTCTGTTCGTTTGCCCTTTGGCATAATTACTGCAATTAATTGTTCCCGCGCGGCGTTCAACGTTCGCGCAGCGGAAATTTTCTAGCCGGCTGTACGCAACTGATTTAATTAATTAATTAACCGCAGTCGCGATCGAGCGTTTATTATTTCGCGCATAATCAGGGGGTTACGCGCGTTCGATTGTTCGATATACTTACGTTAAGAGACGCGGAGACAGGGATGGTGACCATGGCGGGGACGTCACCACTGCCACCCCTCATTTTGCCCCTTTACACAGCCAACAACCCCGTTCAGTGGCGTCACATCAGATCTCTGTTAGCATGGAAAGCGCTGTGAACAGGAGTAAGCTTGTAAGCTCGTAATTCGATTCGGGGGAGCTTGCGTTGGGGTTCGGGGCGGCACACCGCGCTCTGAATATTTCGTAAACGAACGCGAAACAACCCTCGTGAATGACAATATACCCGCTGATTCGCCCCGTTTGCACGGCCAAATTACGGCAATATGGATCGCGCAGAGCGGAGGCGACGAAAAATTGTTTAGCTGCCTCGAACAAGATTTTTAGGGGAGGATTCGTTTAGGTTTAAGGAGGCTAAAAGGATTAACTCCTCTCTCGTTGGTTTGCTCAACGGGAGATTCAGTTCCATTGTAATGAAAGCTTGAATAATTAAGGATGGATAGTTTCAAATGTGACAAGCAATTCTCGACTCTCAGGTTCAATTAAACTTCACCGAAGTTGGCTCGGTTTCTTCGATCGACTGCCAGCGTCGCCATTATCTCGGGGCAATTGGGTCAGTTATAATACCCACGTCATTATTCATTAATAAGTCGTATGAAAATGGTGGTACCCAATTTCCCAAATGTCACCTCCGGCCTTCCTTTCGCTACGTAATAGGATTACGATTGCAATTAAGAAATGAACTCCCGAAACCAGTAATGCTTGCAGTCATATATTTTTAAAAATTCAATTACAGGGAACAGAGCCTCCGCACCATTAGACGTCCACAAAATACGAATATCTCCGTAAGAAAAGCTTTTCCCCGAGACCACTGTAATCCCAGTGCTTTCTTCAAAATTGCTTTGAGAACGAGAAGAAGAGAACGGCCCATTCTACTATCGTTGCGATGTTTTACTAAATTTCAAATATCAGGAGGAGATACATTTGTAACACATCTTTGCACTCGTCGGCAAACTTAACAAGTGCTACAGGACAATGCCGAAAATACTTTCGCTCAACTTTCGTTCCACAGTGGGACTACATTGGTATCCCTTTCCCACCGCGTCTTCATTGTTCCGTTCCATTCGAGTGCGCAGTGTATACACGCACGTACGTACTTGCTTATTCGATACCATTTCTCCGTTCAACGTGCCACTCGTAGAACACGTCCTCCTCTCATTTTCTTCCACACTCTACGAATCCCTCTTTCCCTCCCATCCTCGTTCCCACTCGGCCGTCCTTTCGTAGCACATATGCATCGTTCCTTTCCACATCCATTCTTGCCACCTTCATCCCCCTTCGGTTCCATCGAACAACTCCGTTCTCCCCGTTCCCTTTTCTTTTTCGCATCTCCGGCCCGCTCTGTATCACCCCTTTCCACCTACATGTGTCCTTCTCTCGTCCGTTCCACTCGTACGGCCTTTGCCACCTTCGTTAGCTTCGTCCTCGTCCGACCGTCCCGTTCGAAGCGGTCTCTCCTCTCTTTACGAGCGGCGGTTCTTACTCCGCCGGTCTCCCACGCCGGTGAACGCACGAGCAGAGGAGAAACAGGTTCTGTCGGCGTTCTCTGTTCCACGCTCGCTGCGTGGCCCACCCACCGCAATAAGTTCCACCCGCCCACGTTACCTCTCACGCACTTCTGCCGCGCGATCATCCGTTGCGAATTGGAAAGCAGGCGCGTCGCTTATCTCGCCGCGGGATCTTCCTCCGCTCGCCTCCGACATGCGTGAGAGAATGGGAGAGAATGGGAGAGAACGAGAGAAAATGCGAGAGAATGGGAGAGAATAAGAGAGAGAGAGAAGTGTTGCCCAGCTTGTTTGTTCTCACCCCTTTCTCGCCCCCTTCTCTTCTCATTCGTTTCCTCTTATCAGCTTTTGCGCTGCAGCTTCTCTCCCCTTTTCGCTTCTCTTTCTCTTACCGTTCCGTTTCCTTCATTTCCCTTTCTGTGTCCTTTCCGCCTTCATTCGTTGCTCGTTCCACTTTCATCGTTGCGCCCTATCGTTTCATCGTTTCGGTTACCTATTTGCTGGAGTATCGGGCAACTGCAGAACTACCGTCTCGCACTTTGATGACCAACGAAATTGTATCGCATCGAGGATTCATCATTGTACCATCGTCGGGGCGGAATTTCAGGATTCATGCGAACGATTGCTTGTTTCCCCCGCGTGATCATCGTGCTTTATTCGTTGCATACGCGACGCGTATCGATTCGTTTGCGTTCATTAATTATTTGAGGCTTAATCGATGGATCAGTTTGTGTCGCGCGTTGCTGCGCGAATAACGTTACTCGTTCCGGCAATGCAAACCGGCGGCGGGATAACATTTTCAAATTAATTGCGGCTGATTGAATCTCGCGTGTATCCTTATCTTCCATGATGCCGGGTCAGAGTATTTATTAACTTCCGCGAACACCGTTACGCGAAACGAAACTCAATTACTGATCCATTAATATCGTATTAATATATTGATGCATTTTATTCTGCAATAACTGCAATTACCGCCATCGCTCTGTCGAAAGTTGAGCGACAGCTGCAATTTGTACGCCGTAACCCTCCGCGAATGAACGTTCGAACCTCTAAACGTTTCCCGAAAAATTCTCGATCTTCCCCGTCGCGCAAATATCGTCAGAACTTGGGAAGAAAGTCGCGGTCAATTATTATCCACCGATTCGGAGAGTCCCTAAAAAAATGATCAATCAATCGCGAATGACAAGAGAATCGGTGCCGCATAAATTGCTGCCACACCGACGCTGGAAGTCGCTGTGACTTAAAATTAAAGATTCGGCAATGAAAATACTAACGATAATGCCGATGATAATAATAGCGATCGAAATGCTCAGAAAGCGAAAATTGGAAGTTCTAATTGCAAGGAAAAACCTTCGACCGTCAAAGGTGCAACGAGCTTCGCCTTTTTCGCGATCTCCGCCATCGGGATCGGAAGGGTTTCGTAGTGGCAATTGCCCGGGTCTCTTTTCACTGGGGGACGAGGGTCGATTTGCAAGAGAGATTCCTTTGTTGCCCTTGAACCCGCCGCCCAGTGTACTTCCTCGGTCGTTGTTTCCTCCACTTCCACGACCAGTCAAGCGAATAGTGCTCATGGTCGGTAGCATTATTGCGATCTGTCGACGAACAAAGCCGCCACTCATCGGCTGCCCCCTGAACCTTGACGGAAGATGACGTTGACGTTCGTCTGGTCGGCGTTCCAATTAAATTAAGACGGACACTCCCGTTCCTGGGCTGTCTTGCGATACGATACTTCACTTTATCTCTGTCCACGATGCTCCCTGCGTGGGCGAGGAGTTAAACAAGAAACGACGCTCGCTTGGATGGTTGAAACGCGAACAGTTTTGCTCCCGTTTTGAAGGTTCGATCGCTATTTATACTGTTGCTATTTTTCGGCTACGACGTTGTTAGATACTGTACGGCCTATACGGCGCAGTGGCGAGCGGCTATATTTCGAGTACTGTAGTCATAGCTGATCAAAAATTTTATTGCATCCGCGGCATTATCGCGGAAAATTTGAACAGTTGACGAATGTTCGAGGGCGTGCGCATTATCTCCATACAACGAAATGATTAAACGCAACGATGCTTAATGTTCATTCGTCAGGTGACGCTGAAAATAGCTTCGCGGTCGACGGTAAAGGTGGCCAAATAAATTTCAAAGCCTGCAGAGCCCCGCGAACTTTCCTTCGAGCAGGAGCTTTCCCCCGACAAAGGTTTCCGAGGAATTTCTCTGAAGTTAGCTTCTCGAAATCATGGCGATGCACTCGATAACGCGACACTGCCCTAATGAGAAGCACGGTCGGATCGGATAAAGGGCATCGGGGTTCGTGGATCGTCCGTGGATCGTTCGTTGATCGTCCGTGGATCCCAGTGGCACGACCGCACGCCATAAAAGCGCTCTCTATATTTAGCCACGGTTCCCCATAATGTTCGTCCCCACCTACGTGGCCCAAACCGAGAACCATGATCACGCGTGTTTTACGATTGTGTCCGCGCGGCGATACCGTGGCAAACACCCCATCACGATTCCTCACCCTGCGCCAACCCTCTGCGACCCTCTGGCCGCACTTCTGTCGCTCCGCTTGCGCTCGAAGCGGGGGCTGTCGCCGAATGTTAATTCGTTGTTCAGCCAGTTTGTACTCCGTGCTCGACTTGCAGATTACTTTACGGGAAAATAAAGGGTCTACAATTCTGTGTACGAAATGTTGCCACTAATAGGAACAATTTCATTGCAGCGCATAAATATATATCCTAGCGTAAATCAATGTTATATTCCTTTCATTGCTGTTCCTACGCGCAGTTTATAATAGAGATGCTATTTATTTGCTTTGCTTTGCTTCCCCGGCTTCTGGTATTGAATCCAGGTTTTCTCTTTTCCAAAGAGAAAAATAATCGATGGTGTTTAATGTTGAGACCACGATCTACATCGGCGAACTTTATTCATTGTTCCACGATAGGAACGCAATTTTCTTACGCGCAAAGGAACAAGTTAACGCGCATAACAGCGCCTCGCATAAAAGGCGCCACTTATTGAAATATGAACTGGCGTCGTTTAATAGAATCCAACAACTTATCGGTCAGTCCAATATTTATTTCTTCGCGGATTATTCAACGCAAAGCTATCTAGGTTTCCCCCGATTCCTCTGGTTGGTCGTTGCATCGCGTGCGATCGAGCCCAGCTGAAAGCATAAATTGCCATGCCAAATGGCACGCCATAAAGTAAGCAGAAGAGGCCCGACGAAGCTACCTCCGCCATTAATTGCCCTCGATCGAAGGCTGATGAAGCAGCGCGCGGAGCGGCATGAATAATTGCGTTGACTTCGCGACACGTTGACTGACACGCGTGCCATTAAACTGCGGCCGCGCAAACATTATACCCAGCAACGATTTATTAATTCAACGGGCGATCGATTGATCGTTGCGATTTTCGTTCGCCCTTGTCGTACACAGACAACTCTGTGCAGCCACTTTCGTTATGATCGCGTTGATCGCCTTTGTTTAAACGCAGACCGTTTGCGCGTAATAATTCACTTTTCAACAAATCCACTGTGTACGCGCGACAACGCGGGCAAACTGTGCCCGGTTTTCATTTTATTGCATTCTTTTTCTGTGCCCAAAATTTTATTTCCAAATTCACGGGTATGTAATGAAGGCTTTCGACCCGTTGATATTAAGCAAAATTATTATTACTAGAGAGGAGATGGGGGAATATGAAATATCTATTTTATTACGCGACCTGGGAAGTCTTGAAAGAGCTGTGCATAAAAATGGTTGAACAAGTATGCATTACAGAACTGCTCGGCGATTGTTTTTACTTTTACCAAATTAAGGGGAGATCGAGCAAGTAGAAGATAGTTATAGAAACTGCGTTTAAACTTAAAAGAAACAGATTCCATTGCCGCATCGAAACGTACGCGATGGTCGTTTACTGAAGATCGATCAAATCGCCACGAATTCGCGATGCGGTTCGAGATTTTTCAATTTATCACTCCCCCGGCACGTGTACATTTTATTTCCTCGCTTTGTCATCGTCCGGTTCGTCTCACTTGCTTTGACAAGGTGACTTCTTTATCGTCAGCTTCGTTCGATCGATAATCTCGCGATCGAGATCGAGATTTGCGATCGGTTTCGCGCGACAGGAACTGCGATTACGAAGGACGGACGGCCGGGAATCGATCGAATCGGTTGGAAGCTTTTGCTGTCGAATACTCGACGGTCCCTGGCGATCGATCGATAAAATTAACGACATCGAGAGCTCGTGCACACTTTCGCTATTGTTGCCGGTGGTGACGGTGACGTCGCGTACACGATTCTGGTGCTCCGGCTTTCCAATCTGCCGATTCAGTCGAACGAACCGAGTTTCGTTAAACGATGATATTTTCCGGTCGCCGAATAATGTAGGTGGCGATATGAAATAGCAATATCTCGTTGCTGTCGATGGTTCTTGTTTCAAGCGTGGAGAATACAGGTTCCATTCCCCTGCCATCTGCTTTCAATTTAATCGGTAGAGGCGTTGAATGTTAAATAAGCGGTGTAGCTCGATTAAATTTTTATGGAGCTTATCAATTACTTTATATTACAGTCGAAGGTACTTTTCAAATTGACACTTTGATTGCCGTTATTGATAGTGCTTAAAATAAATTTGCGACCGATTATTAATACTGTATATACATATTAATTATACAATTATCGCGTACCTGGTAGTATTTCTTAACCGTATTCGTAGTCGGTGCATTATTAACCTGTCGACTTTTTTTTACAATTAAGCGCGGCATATATTAACGTTCATTTGAACGGAATAAAGTGTTAGCAGGTGGAACAAACAAGTGCAGCATTGAAAGCGCAAGAATTATTGCGGAACGATGAAAGTTATGTACGAGAGATAAAATGGCACGCGTGCCGCGTTTGTCCAGCTTTACGATTAGAAATAACATACGGATGTGTCGTTTACCGGGAATAATGGAGAAAGTGGTAATATTGTCGACGATAATAACACAGGAGCACGCGAAGGAAACGAGCATCGAGTCCAATTCTGGCTTCGCCGCGATTGAAACACACTTTTCAGGTACAACCGAATCGCCTGCCTGGAGAAACAGGCAATCGTTTGACAAGTAAAAATGGCACACGACCACTGTGCACCGCGTTTCACCATTTACATAAATCATATCGTACAAAAGACGATGCTTCCCATCGAATGGGGCATCGAATAAAAAGTCGTATTGTCTGTACATCGCAGGCCTATCGACTATAAACTTTCACAACCGAGGGATTACGAGTTTATTATTGAATAATCGATCCATCTTAAAAATCGATTGGACCGAAGAAACAAACGAGGCGGGCCAATTAAAGCTGATAAGAAAGCGAAGTTGAGGAGAACGTTTACTAATCAAGCACGGTAATTTATTTCCCGCGATGAAAAACCACGCATTGCGCAAGACACCGTTATCAACCGTATCGCTATTATTACACTCGGTATACAGTTACGATGTTTTACGATTCGCAGACGTAATGGAAAATAAACACGAGGAAGCGCTAACGAATTATACGTTAAAAATACTGAACGACGCGTAATTGCACGCAGGGACCGGTACCCGGCGCTGTTATTATCTCCACGTGTTTCTGCAATTATTGTCCCTGACAGACGTTTCTCCGCAAACCGGAGAACTGGGTCAAACGGGTAATTCATGAATTCCCGTGGAAAGGTGAACGATATTTCAGTGTAGCCGCATTTATTATTGCACGCGAAACCTTCTTTGTCGTAATGGCGTTCGCTCAAATAACTTGGCAACCCGCCAGGTGAATCGACTGACAACTCATTGTCTATTTGCAGATGGTAAATAATAGATGGATCAGCCGTGGATATATCGTTTTGATTCTTTGTGCCGTTGTTTGTGAATTTTAGAGACGATTGACGCTTGAACTCATTTTTCGGTGCAACGCCGCTGTGTTCAGGAATGCACGATGTACGACTTTGAAACCGCGGTTCGATATCGATTAGATGCCACGCCGAAAGGTTAGACCGACCTCCATCTTGAAGCTAATGATACTTAGCTTCTTACATCAAGGTCACGATTTAATCGTAATTTGTTTAAAAAATTCACCACCAAATATGAAGGGACGGTATTTCGGTCGACAACGTGTAGGCATATTTGCGTTTTGACATTCTTGCCAGCGGATGGTTCAGTTATTCCATTTCTTTCGTAGCAGCTGCTTTTTAAACAACAGCAGAAAGTTGCATCGGCGGTAGCGAGATAATTTTTTACATAATTATTCTTGTCGCGATTGCTTTCACATTTTCCAGCCTTGCATATTTTTCGCTTTATTGATAAAACAGCGGTCGCCTATTTTTAGCGCAGATAAGTAAATGTCAAATCGTTATGGGAACAGTATGGTTCTAGGAAATTTTAAAGAATTATCAGAACCTCGATTTAAACTAGCATTGCAATTACATTCGAATAACAACCTGGCCATACAATTAGCCAAACGGAAAGTATTTAAACATGAACGTCCAGTCTAATCGCTACCTCTCAGCGTCACTTTAACCTACTATTAAATACCGAATCGATAGTAATACTTAAGCTTCGAAGCTCGAGCACTCGCGTATCCGTAATTCGGACTAACACGCGAACGAGGCCCGTGTGAATCTTTCTTCCTCTAAACATATAAAGGCACGACCAATACTAATGCATCAGATGCGCGACCCTAAATCCAGGACAATGCTAAAACGTTCGCCACCATTTTGCAAAAAATAAAATCCATACTGCGATTCGCCGGCAAACAAAATGATCGATCGTATCCAACCCTCAAAGCCACCCTTCCCAAAAATCACCATCACGCACGGCGAACCACGACTCCCTCCCAACAGAAGGGTTGAAACATCGACGACGTCGAACGACCACTGACCCACATACCCGAACCACCCGCAAACCCAACCCCCGCCGCACTTTACCATTTTAATTTCACCACCGTTCACTTTCAACCACCGGGAATCACCCGAAAACTATACCCCCGTCCCCCCTCCGTTACACTTCACAACGTCACCTACGTGTCCACCCCAGAAACCCAACCTCCAAAAATCGGGAGAAATAACCCACCGAATCACACCCCACCATCTACCTGTCCACGTTGCACCGCCGGACTCGTACATCAACGCGCATCCCCCCGTCCGTCGAACCCCATGCGCTCACCCGTTGCGCGGCCGCGGTTATTCCATACGACAAGTACAGGTGGTTCATCCGGCGTCCATGGAGGATCGTCTCACCTTGGCTACGATGCTTCGGCGGAGCACCACCGCGGTTATCGATCACGCGCTCCACCCACACGAGGATCCCTGGGAACGTCGCGGTGAGCGTCGTCGCCGTGACGCGTGCAGCCTCCGTCCCGACGCGTCTCCGCTCCTCTCCTTGCGATAGGTCGCGGTACCTGTCCGTCACGTGACACGACGATGCACCGACTGACACGGTTCCCGACCCTCTGTTACCGCGACGCCACCCCCTTTCGCAAACCGGACACACGGCAGCGTCGGCACGCTCCTCGATACGTCCGGACGTAGGATCGCGAACGTGCGGCGAATCTCGTCTGGCTCGCAAGCAAGAAAAGAGTGCCCGGTGGTGCCGTGGCGCGTCGCCGTTCCGTGTACTCGCACGACGCGGTGGAAATCGAGCTGGAAACGCGTGCCGGACGGAAAAGGAGGACGCACGCAAGCGCAACCGGCCGTCGTCATAACCTCCACTCGATAAAACGTCCTCGACTTGCTTTCGCGTTACGTCAGCGTACGTGTTGCGTCAGCGGGACGCTTGCGCGCACATGGTCGCGGTCCCGCCGTGGGAAGCGTCGCGGCGCTATCGCGTGCACCGGCACGCAGGACCACGCTGTTCCGGGCTGTCGTTTCACCCTTGGGAAGGATTCCACGGGGAATCGAGGACGCGTGGAGGGTGGATGGTTGACGAGAGCAGTGGTGTATCGGAGGGTCGCGGATATTGGGGATGTTAAAGGGCCGCCGACTTGGTTCTTGCGTGCCAAGGGGTGCGCGGGGGTTGCTGATTCGCGCGAAGCATTTTGTTTTCATTGTCGGCCACGTGGAACTGTCCGCAGTTCGGATTTGTCGGGCCGGTTCGAATTTCGGAGTACGGCGGACGCGATTGAATTGATCGCACGGCGATTTATGGCGGATATTCGATCGACACTTTCATAACCGTACCGCGCTTTCGCCAAATCGGTTAACACCGCGAAACAAGGGACGGAGTAAATCCAGGCGCTTCGACGACGAAATTTCGAAAGGCGGAGTTAACCGATTCGGCTAATGCGCGGCTCGATTGTTGGTGGAGAAGGAATTGATTGGCGTCGCGTTGGGGATGGGGGAAAAGTGGGGTTGAATGGAGTGAACGGACGAGCGACAAAGTTGGCGGTGATTTTATCGAACGATACTTCTCGATGTACTCAATGAAATAGTGCTTCTTCGTGAAGTTTTTCCCCGACTGTATGGTTGGCCTTGGACGTTTGTCATGCTGATGAATAGCGCGAAGAAACGTTCGGTTAATAACGCAAGAATGGCCGTTGAATAACAGCGACGTCACTTTGCGTACGCGTCGTTGCTCAACGTGCATACGTTGCGCAATTGTTTATTACGACCGCCACGTCGGCGAAACGTGTCGTCGGCGCGATCGATTGCTCGTTCGTTCCAACGCCGGAATTCTCGACAGCCGACGTGAACGAAAAGGCATCGAAGATTGCCAACAAAGTACCGCAATGGAATAATTGAACAACGATGCTTCTAATTTGCTCGAGATGTGTCGTGCAACTGGTTTAAGAAAAACATTTAACGCTCGTCATAAACGGCAGCAACATAAGATGTGGTAACGTGAGATTAAACGGATAGGTTTTAGATGTTCAAAATTTCTATTCGCGCGTTGGAATAATTTCAAGTCGAACTCTGACAGGAATGCTTCTTTTTTTCCCATTGCTCTCGATTGTTCCATGATAAAATAGGTGCGGATAATTCCTCCGCGGAACGATTGCGTGCATTATTCAAGGCGAGTTGGTTTTGTAAAGCACGGGGAACGATCGGGTGAAAGGGAAAGAGCCTAAATATGCAACGCGGGCAATCCACCCTCGGTCGAAAGAGAATCCACTGTATGTCGGTCGAACTTGCGCAGATTGTTCGAGAGTTTTATGAATGAAAGCTCGCGCTAACGATCGGCCAGACTCGGCATTTCGTTTCGGAGAGTTGCTTCTATTTAAATCAGGAAACATCGGCCGTAGATTTTTCTTTTACAATGAACCTTTTATGAGCGACCTCAATTTCGCATGTCTGTTTAGTTGGCTTAGATGTCCCACTTTCGATAATTTAACCGCAAAATGGTGATCGTTTAAGAATTGATTCATCGTCCGAGCATGGCCGTGCTAAGGAGCAGAAATAGTGTATCCATGAGACCGAAAAGATTATGATTGTCCAGTGATAATCGTTGAGATCGTGGATATTTGCGCCAAGTCTAACCCACGATACCGGGTGGCTGAAGTGTCGCGCAAACTGTATTGAAGCAGTATCTAGGATACGGATTGTGTGACTTTTCGACCACCCTGTGCGTGAAACACACCCCGGAGTCCAATAGGGTGGTCCACGTGTTTGCGATCAGTGAGCGTAGGCGTAGGCAGGAATCATAGTAAAATTAACGCAGCGGAAGTTTCGTCGAATGGATACCGGAAGTGCGAACGGAACAGTGGTAGTGTGTCCGACGTGTCAGGAATTACTTTCAACGATCGCGCGTTCTAGACTTTTGCAAGGTGACTGTTTAAAGACTGTCAGGCTGTCAGGCAACATGAAAATGTTACCAGATTTTCTCCTGGAACATTTTTGTGAGTTTGCAAACATCGTTGCAAGTACTTGCTTGCTGTTTAAAATGAATTTCTATTGCATATTATCGTGGATTAATACTTACAAGAATCGTAAGGATTATTCGGCAACGCTTCAAGGACAGAAATTACGAATAAGAAAGTTGTTCGATGGTACCAGAGCGTGATTGTTTTATAATTATTAACGAAGGCAAACTTTGTAATTGATTCTTGTGCGCGGTTTGAAGTTCAGTAGGTCTATTGTACATGAATTTATAATAGACATGCACGTACAGGTGTACCCGTGTAAATGCAAAAGCTTATGCCCTATTCTCACGAAACGCCATTTTAAATTTTGATAACATAATACAGTAGATGCAGTAGGTCTTCTTTGTAACATTCACAGTGACTCATAGATTCGTTCTCACAACTTTGGAGAACAATAGTTCTTGCGCATTTTGAAGTTACATAGGCCTGTATTAAAGTCATCGTTAAATCTCCAGTAGACCCGTTTAAATAACCAATAATGCCGGTCAATAATTAAAAGATCTACACTACTTGTACCCA
The DNA here is from genome assembly GCA_963667235.1 of Nomada lathburiana. Taxonomy (NCBI): domain Eukaryota; kingdom Metazoa; phylum Arthropoda; class Insecta; order Hymenoptera; family Apidae; genus Nomada; species Nomada lathburiana. The sequence continues at coordinate 5,948,023 of OY763904.1, forward strand.
ACTCCTCCTAATCGATGATTTACCTTCTCCTTCGGATAACGGTCGGTTCAAGTTCAATCTTAGTGCTAAGCTCGCCAACATCCCCAACCATGGGCAATAATAATAATAATAACAATATTCATTGCAAGGATAAGAATCTGTGGCAAAGCAATAAAAATACATGTTCAACGAAACAAGCTTCCCACAAACGCTTCAAACAGTCCCATCCATTTTCCCCGATGCCAGTGCCGTTCAAATCAACCCCTCTTCCCAAACCACCCCTCGGCAGAAGCGAAGACAGAGCCCTCGCAGCCCTCCGCGAGACACTTCGCAAACCCCTGGGTCCACGCGTTCGCCGCCGATAAAATCGCTGCCCCTCGATCAGAATTACCAACCCCCTGGCCAGATAATCGACGAAACCGTCCGCGCGCCGCTGGGATGAACCGCGTTCGAAGGGGTGGCGAATCGTGTTCAGCGAATTGGTTCGCGCGTAACGCGTGCGTGAAAGCACCCTCGCAAGCTTCGAAAGCTCGCCACAGGATGGCGACGCTTCCCGAAGGAACGAGAGGCCACTGTTCGGCTCCTACGAGGGCCAAGGGCGAATCGTCCAATCGGGTAGTCCCGTAGTTTCTGCAATTCGACGCGTGTCGACCGCCATTTTTCGGCCGGCCCTCCTGGCCTCTTGCTCCGCGTCGAACGATTATTAATCAGCCGCCGGTCGCTACCGTTCCTTCCTCTTCGCGGGCACGGCTGCGCGTTGAATATCGCGGAGAGTCGATGAAAAGAACAGGGAACAATGTTTGGATCCGGGTAGGCTGTACACGGGGGCGTAACGCGTCGTTTAATTAATTAATTAACGCCCCGATGTCGGACGACGAGGTCGTGCGTCTTTCTTGAAAAAAAAATATATACAAACACCGCTGATTCTGGGCGATCCGGCGAATTGATTGCACGGCGATGAAATCCGCTCTGCTCCCACTGATTCCAAACTCCGGTTCTATCGGTTCGTTCCAAGGTCTCTAGTCTCCTCCGGCACTCCGGCGTCCTAAACCATCCCGCCGGCGGTGTGTCAATTAAACAGAACCTTGGACGCGACCAATGCCGACTGAATCGTCCGAATTTGATGTCGATTGAACGTGGCACAATTGGGACTCGTGCAAAATCGTCCGGTGTTCGCTGGCGTCGTTCCGGAACCCGTTGGTTTGTCACGAGACACGTACAAGTTGCACGGCCAACCTGTTTCCTGCGTGGATGTCACCGTTGGTGGACATCTGCCGGCCATCGGCCACTCTCCTTGACGAGGATCGACGGAAAGGTCACGATTTACGCCGTCGTTCCAATTATGCAAATCGGCCGCGAACAAAGACGCAACGGGAGACGCTCGTTTCCATACCGCGACGCATGTGCGTGCCGGAGAAGCGGAAATGACCGGGCAGAATTGGCGTGAAAAATGAATAAAAAGGAAAGGAACTAGTAAGAATCGTGCGTGGAAACTCGAGCTCGATTAACGCGTTTGACTGCGGGATAACGAGAGCCACGAAGTTCCGATCGATGTACATACATGCCCGTCGATCACGCGGTCGATCTGCTAACCTTTAAACGACGATGGAACTGGTTTTCCCTCATCCGTGCTGGTTTGCGGAGGTTTAAGAAAGCACGGAAGATTTTTTTTTACACGATTCTTAATTATCACGAAGTAAATGAAACCCGGGCGGGAGATGAAAGGTTCTTTCGTTGCGAGACATTTCTGTAACTTAATAAATTGGTTCATTGAGAAAATACATATAATTTCAGGATGTTGCACCTGTTTGGGGTCGTAACAATGACTTCATTTGAACTGCTGTCTTATGAATTTTTATGTATTTTTATGTATTTTTAATCGAACAGGGTGAAGTAGATATTAACTGCAACAAGGGTCAACGAAAACGAAATGATTGTATGATTGTACAGAATATAACGTTAAGTGTATTGTGTATTTTTAAAATCTTTCAGGACAATTTTTCAATCAACTTTCGTTCGACAGTTTTAAACATTTTCGATCCGTGTAATCGTTACGCCGCAACGTATCGAAAAGCCCGACAGACGTTACTCTTGATAACGAACGGACAACAGTTTCACACGTGTCCTTGAACAAAAATCATTCTTATCGCGACGGAAACGAACGGGATCCGAATTCGCGTGTGACGAGGCATGAATCGCTTCGAAATCAGCTTGTGCAGTTGCGTTAATCCGTTCACGTAATCACGGGGCGATTCAGCCGCAACGAAACAATCAGCGATATCAGCGCTGCGTCGTCATTATCATCAGCGGTTGTCATTCAGAGCGCGCTGTTACATGTCCACCGGATATTTTTAGCCGACGTTCGACATTCAGCCGGATAACTCATGCGTGCTGTAGCGAATTCCATTGACTTAATTCCAGAAAGAAATCCGGGAAAGAGAGTTGAATTGCAAAATCCGACCCCGCCTTTCGGATTAGCATAAAAATCCTTTCGACTTCCGCGATACTGTCAAGACGACAATAACTTGCTACCGGTTGGAACGAAATTTCCTTTTGCCTTCGACGCGTCGACTGCCGCGGCCGAAATCGCATGCTTAGCTCAGGACGCCACAAAGGTATTGGCAGATAGAAGATTTGATCGAAATCAATGCTTCACTTTCGGTCCTCCAATAAAAATGTTTAATCGTTGAATGGCGCGCGTTTCATTTCGAAGTTCAACATTCATTTCTGTCATTCAACTTTTCCGTTTATAAACGTTTCAAGCAGTCCGATCACCGACGACCACCGTGGCGGTCAACGTGTTAATTGTGCTACAACTTATGAGAGGGACTCGAGGATTCGACTATCCGGTCCGAAGTATCCCGAATCTCCCATGGGTCAATTTATTTTCACGCTTTGAACAGATTTCGAATAGTTCGTTGAGAGAAGTTGCAATGGAATAATGGGTAATAATTGAGTACGCGTGCGACTTCAAAGTTACAAGACTGTGCACCGAAACGTTCGATTGAAATCGCTGCTGTATTCGTTAAACATGAATCGCACCGAAATCTACCTTGCGATTCACACGATTTGAATTATCCAGTCTTATCGAAGATGCGTTATTGCACAGACATTGGCCATCGAATTAGGACCAGTCAAAGGTGTCGACGTGTTTCAACTGTCCACTTCTAAAATTTCAACCCATTCATATTAATATTTTATCGCCACCTCCCCCCCCCCCCGGTCACAGCTCGCTCGTCCTCGCAATACTCTTGATCTTGCCCGACCATGAGTATAGACTTTCGCAGTGGATACACGCTAAAACGAATCGCCGCGTATACACGGGGCGTTTACGTATCTAATAACGATTTCCGTCCTTCCAGGGTTGGTTCGCCGTTTACGTCGCAGCGTCGCGAAAGTTGGTAAAGTCAAATGTTTCGCGCGTGGTCCAAATTCGACGGCCAGGGGTTGCAGCGAACATCCACGGGGGGGTCGTTCTCCGTAATGGTCCCCGAACCGCACGAACTCCTCGCGCTCATCAATTTATCGAATCCCGGATCCGGTTACCGAAACCGCAAACGCGAATCTCCCCGTACGCACATTCCATCGTGCATGCGATCCTGTTTCTACGGCGGCAGCCAACGACGACGGCGACTGCGTGACGACAGTTGGGCGTGCCATCTTGCACGTCTGCGTTCGTCTACCCGCGGTATCAAGACACCATGCAAAGGAAGAAGTCTCGATAATTCTCAGCGTGACGAATGGTCGGGACGACGAACGAACGGGGAACAGGAGCCGCGTGGTACACGGGACGAGTCGCGGCTGGAAATTGGAATATTCGCGGAGGCGAGCGTGAAACGTGAGAAGAGGAAGGAGGTACTTTGATATATCAAACGAAAGAGGTGTTCTGTTATTAGGAAGAGCCGAATTACCGTGCGTGTCTTCTAACGGCGAGGCCTTGAGTATGTATCACGTATAACGAACGAGGGCTGAGCGTTGCAGAAGGAGTACGAGTCGGCGACGAGCAGCCGGATGACGGTACTTAGACTACATGTTTATAAAGAGTAGGAGTGTACACGTATCTGTCCTTCGACGGTAAATGCTTGATACATTCGAACGACTGTGAACGAAGATGCGGACGAAAAGAGGAAGCGTGCATGTACGCTGCACGAATAAAGCAGAAAGCGATGACGTATTTAAGTAACGAAGGAAATGGGTAACTCCGAGGTCATAAACCGCGGGAATATTCGGTGATTATTCGAGGACACAAGAGAGAAGGGAATGATTCGCGAAGCCAGGTGCTTTGCATCGACGCTAATAAAGGAGGTATCCTAGAACATTCGGTGAAGGAGGTGTTCGTTACAGGAACGGCCATGAAATACCCTCATCCCCTAATAACGAACACCAGGGGCCACGAATGAAGAGGTATCCAAATACAAATAGCGAGCAGATGGTTGAGACATTTCTGAACCCCCGGCAAGCAAGGAGATACTACCGAATATCAGGCTACAAAGGAGGTATCTCTCATAGTGAAAGAGCAACGAATTTCCTTCATCCCCTAATCTCGGATATAGCTCACTATCGGACAGGTTCATATACAAACTGTAGCCAATGATTCACAGAAAGGGGGTACTTTACACTTCCAACCACGAAATTGCCTCCCCCAAAATGCAGCACAAAACAAAGTATCATTGCTCAGAAAGAACTAAATCCCAATTACCGATATCGCTCACTAAAACAAGAAGGTGCCTCGGATATCGAAGCAGGCAAAGGAGTTATTCCAGCGCATCAGACAAAGGAGGAGGTTACGTCTCCTACGCTGAGACCAACGCGTCCCCCGTAATCCTTAACAGCGAATATTCACCCCTGCGAACGAACAGGCGGCCGAGAGAGAAAAGGGAAAGGAAGAAGACCATTCGAAGGAGGTGTCCCGCGGTTAAGCGCGGAGCAAGAGGTATTCTAGAACATCAGAAGATAGAAGAGGTATTTCGATGAACGGTGTAGAACAACCTCCTCGATCCTCTAATTACGGGTACATACTCGGCCGAGAAACGAGGGGGTAGGTATAGAGAGGACGGGAGACAGCGGGCGAGACCACGTCGAGGGGAGGTCGATCTGGTGGAACCAAACCGGTGCTGCCGCGGCGAAAAGAGAGTCACACTCTCTCTCTGCCGTGCACGGAAGAAACGAGGAGAGGGTCGCGGTTCTAGCAAGGCGACAGGAACGGCAGGAAGTCGGCCGCCCGACAACGAGCAATGAGTCTCGTTCCGGTTGCTCTTTTTGCCACGGTGCTGTTGCTACTGGGAGAAGCGACATTCTCTCCGTTCGGAGGGGAACGAGGAGGTGGCGTTCGACGGCCTGGATCGAAGCCCCGATATCGCTGACCGAGGACGAGCGAGAGCCTGAATTTGGAAAGTTCGCGTCGGTCGCGACATTTTCTTTTCGAAGCTCCTCGTTTCTTTTTCGTTCGCTCCGTTTCTCGGGCGATCCTTATTGTTGACCCCTTTGCGAGATGGTTTGTTTGAACGGGGAATACTTTTCTGCCCGCACCCCGACCGTTATCACTTTCGGTGTTCATGGAAATGTTTCGCGGAGGCAGAACAAAATTTGTCGCTGCTACTTTCCGAGCGGACGTACGAAAGGAACGGCAGGAGTGGTCGACGGCGGACGTATGACCGCAAGGGGATAAATTATTTATGCTCGTTTGATATTCCTTGGCCGAAATTGAGACGCGTTTGAGTGGGTACACTCCGGTTCTACGGTAATACGTTTCACAGGGATGATTATTTATAGTTTCGGAGCGGCTGGACGGTGCAGCGCGGAGATAATTCGAAAAACAGCCGCGGATAAATTAATCGTTCGCACGGCAAGGCGTCCAGCTCTGCTTTCGGAATTTATTTAAATTCGACTACCGTAGCACTCGATTGGTGCTTGACCTTTTATAATTGTAATAAATTTCCTTGATAATTGCGTTCAGCGCTGCTGAACAGCGAAACTTTGCACGGCAGTCGATTAACGTGTAATTTACTTCCGAAACCAATGCGACTAACTGTGTACGCTGAATCAGATTGTTGCCGTAACGCAATGAAAATGAGCTACAATCAATGTTCTCTTCCTTTTGTTTCGCGGAGTTACTTAAATGTCAGTGAAATGTGCGGCTGAATAATTAGCTCGGTCGTTTGAGGGCGTTCCATCAGGTTCGACGAACGATTACATTTTTTGGAGAATTCTTTCTTTAATGGTGTACTTCAATTGGAATGGAAGATCTTGTTCGATGGACAGGACTCTGCGCGATTACTTCTCTCGTCCAAAACTGCATCAAACAGGCTGGCTGAATGTGGGTCGATGCAACGTTATAAAAGCGACTGCATAGCGTTGTTTGCTGTTGCAGGAAGAGGTTTTATGAAATTGCGCTGACCCAGTTTCCCTCACCTTCCTCGTACACGATTGGATTGTACTGCGTCTTGCGGATTGATCCTAGCTTAATGTGGGGAACGTGTATACTGTCGTTGCGACAAGCGACGGACTAATTGTTTTGACTCGTCGAGCCATCGCCAATTTTACAACTCTTCGCTCAATCCGATTTCCTTCGTTTCACGTTCGTCGAAAACGTCGAAACCTCAAATTTTGTTCCCCGCAATCATCCACGGTTCTACGCGTATTCGTTGTACGTTCCAAAATACCATCTTTTTTCATTCCGGGTTGGTGGTCGTTGGAAGAATTCCTCGCAGCAAATACATATATCGAAAAGTTCACTCCGGCTAAATTGAAAATACAGCCGGTCCCATTGGAGACAACGATTACGTTGTGTCAGTGACCCTGCGGTCGTGGCTGGCGCAGCAGGAAAACGCGAAACCGCCGCGCGGGTAGATATCGATTTGTCTGTGTTCGCTGGGGAAAAAAAAGTTGGCCGGCCTTCTGACGTTCGCCGCCCGCGCCGATATTGCCCGTAGTCCACGCTGACGTGCCATTTACTCACCCGAATGACCTCCTCAGGGTCGCCTGTTCTACCTCCTGCAGTTCCAACCTCCTCGTACGGGTTTCTTCCAGCGTGGTGCTCGAAGAGGAAAGATGGTATCGCGGTTATGATACCATACAGATGGGCGGTGAAAGGCTATTAACCCTTTGATCGCCGTATTGTACACGCACGAATGACACTTGGGTCTCCTTCGACGTCCGGTTATTTTGGGCGAAATGAAATGAGTAAGACAACGGCGGATTCGGTAACGGTAGATGTAAGTGAGTTAAATTCGATTGCACGAGGGTGGGCCAATAACTATACGCACGTGTGATGTAATATTTGCAACAGAAGGGAATGGGTTTCCTTAGATGAGAGATACGAACGAGGTGTCGTACGATTCATTGAAATACCAATATATATACCTTCCACCCTATGGACGTATATTTGTAGTCCATCAAAATCTGCGCCAAGTCACCCTAGAACTGTCTGGGGAATAACCACCAGTAGAGACACCTTACTCCATTCACCTGATCGCGGCACGTGGCACCCGGCACACTCTGCCCGACAAAAACAATTCAACCCTCTGCTAAACCCTTTTCCGCTGGAAACCGTCTCCCCCCCCCGTTGTATTTTCATCGGCTCCCATAAATCACCGAGGATCGTGCTATAGCCAGTTGTGGGTGGCCAGGTTCGGAGGAAGGGTTTTCTGTTCGGAAAGGGTTCCGCGGTTTGGAGTGGGGCTGCCGGGTGGGACGGTACCGTGGTACCTGCGAAGGTGGTACGGGGGCCAACAGTTAGCGCCAGACAGTCAAAAACTAGCTGGACCGGCTGCCACCGAGAAAGACTACCCGCTTATTCTTTTTTTCTTCCACTCGTCCTTTTACCCCGTGCCGCCCGTTTACGTTCACCGCTCGTTCATCTTGAAACAATTCCACTAGCGCCGGGACTACAGTGCTCGATCCAGCGAGAATTTTGTAGCTTCGACACGTTACACGAGATGACTAGTTCGACGAAAAAGATCATTCACTAACCCGAAGCTTTCGTTCGCCACGAGAATGCAGATTTTCACATTGTTCTCCATTGACGGAGGAGGATAATGCTTCACACGATACGACCTGCGCAATTTTCGCTGGGACCGACCGCGACTAAACGGGCCCCGCGTTGGCGCAACGGTCGTTCGATAAGGACAAAAAGAGAGAAAGGGGTCCTAATGAAGATCCGTGGGAAGCAGTTCCTCCTCGCTTCCATCATTCCCGTCTATGGCGGCATCGAGTCGGCACGATTGAGATTTCTGCCGAGCAGGTGGTCCCCCGTAATAAATCGTATTGTAACCGATCCCCTCGGTTAGCCACCTGCGAATCGATATCTCGACCGTCCGGTCCAAGGCGGCTCGCATGCAAATTCGCGGGAATCATGGGAGGATAGCCTCTCCTTCCTGTCGTTTCGACATCCCGCCACCCTTCTTGTCCTTTCGCGACCTACTTCCCCCCGCTCCTTTTTCGCCCGCTGTCTTCCTCCGCGCAGCTGGGACGAGAGATCGATCCTAGGTCGATTAACGACTCGCGAAAGAGATCACGGGTACTCGACGACCGTTTCGTACAGCGGGTGAAAGATAGAATTGATCGAACAAAAATTTGACCGGTTGCACGGATTAGTGTAATGTTATAGAAAGGTTGTGCGCTGCCAAAGAAAAGTTTGGGACACTGAGCGATCCTTATTCTCTCATTCTCTTAAACAGTTGTACAGAAAATTTAGCCGAAGTGCGCGCTGCAAAAAAAGAAAAATAGGATACATAGAATATCATCGTTTTAATTTAAACGTTTTGTTCGTTCCAAATGGTTACTCCGAATCGGGTAAACGTTTCCACGTGCTATACATACATGATTACTCCGCGACGAGGTTGATAGATGTATGTATGAGCGAACAGGGCAAGAAAAAAGGAATTCACGCGAAGGTAAATGCAATAGCTGACAATGGACGAGGGAAAATTAAAGGGACGTTGAATAATAATCGACCGGCTGGTCCCATCTCGGTTCAATCCTGTCTGACGTCGTTCCACTTGTTGATATTAGGCTCCGTGCACACTTGGACAACAGCCACGGAGATTGAAGGTGACGTTAACGATGAAATCCGTCGATCTGGTGACGTCGACGTTCTGTCACGGCTGATTTTCGACGTCGCCGCTAATCCTCGTTAATTTCGAGCAATGCTCCGAATATACGGCGAGAACGCGTTGACTCTAAATTACTCGGTGGACAGTTAATTTTGGACGCCGACATTCAATGCCTGACGTTATTAAATGGCGGTGCAACGAAACAAAACTCTCGCCCTGTATTATTATAATTATATTAATTGTCCGTTCGCCTTTTAATATCGAAGCGCGACAGATTCCCGATTTCCCGTACATTATTAAACGAATACAGATTCACACAATTTCGCATCTTATTTGCTTTAATCTTTATTACTGCAATTTGCATTCTTCGTGTATGCCTGCGTATCCGCGTATCGGGAATAAAAACGTCCCCGATACACGAACCATTACGAATTTTATTACCATCGAGGAGTCGCGCGCATAAACGCGTAGATAAGCCATTCCATTATCTAAGGTATAATTCAGGCATCGGAATGATTGCGATCGCGATAAATTGTCGTAGTGAACGATTACATGAATTTTCAACGATCGGCCGCTGAATGTCCGCGAGCGTACGGAGTGCATTACAAGGCATCCGGTAGCGAAAGGGTTAATAACTGGTCTACGCATCGCGGTCGTCAATTAACGTCCGCCTAATGGCAAAGACGAAACGATGTCTTAACGCGGGCAACGCAACGTTTACGTGAATAATTAATAGTCGACGTCAATTGGACCGGCTCGCTTCCAGTCGGTCGGATCGATTAATTAGCGATAAACGCGTCGGTGTTGCAGCACGATCGGTCGATTACACCTGCCAACGGAAATTGATTTCCAAGCGTTCCGGCCGATAAGTCGTTTTATAACGACAAATTGATCGTCGCTTAGTGGCGGGTAGAAGTTTCACGTGCCCGTTGACGGAATCGCGTAACGATCCACGCCTCGTTCGCCGTTTTCGCGCGGCGTTAAAAGTCCAAGTACCTGGGACCGAGATATCGTTATTATCCCCGCGGCAGATATTACTGTTGCCCGGCTATTGATAGTCGGGTCGCGGAAAGAACGCGCCCGCCGTGCTCAAAAATAACTCGTGACACGCGTTATCCGCGACCGGCTATTTTAATGTCCCTGCTGCTTCCTCGCTCGTTGTTCAAGCGAACTCGTTGATGGCGGGCCCGCGGATGGTCCGTTTCGACTGGCCGCCCAGTGGAAAGGAGGCGGCGATAGATTTAGATGGTTCTAGGGCAACCGGGTTCACGTTGACGGTTGGGCATCACGATTCCCGCGGCGAGCATGTTTCGCAAGATTTTATTTCGCTTCCTGTCGGAAAGCGTCAATGCTGATTTGAATGCGTGCCAGTTCTGATCCGCCGGCAACGACGGTTACGAAACATTCTTTCGCGTATCGTCAGTTCTGTTATCGGGGCTGCGACGCGTACTTTCTCGACGTTCGTTGCACGTCGCGCGATTCTTTGTTCGATAACCGGCCCGGATGGCTGGACAGCGAGTCGATGAATCGATTTTCACCGAAGGGCCATCGACGTGGCATGCGATGCGGCTCAATAATTCATTATTTGAGCATCCACCGTAGACGGAGCACCGAAACGACAGGGACGACCACTGCGACGACGACGACGACGACGACGTTGAATTATTTCCCTCGCCAACTGAAAGACATCCTGCGGGTTCACGATCCCTGCTTCCGTTTGCATTTTTTCCACATAGATTCACCGATCCGTTTCTTCATCCTCGCGACAGGTTTCTAAGCGAGCATCGATCAAGCATTCGGTTCGATAAATCATTGCCGCGACGAGCGCGTTGTATGAGTACGTTTTTATCGGGGTTCGAGTCTGTTATCGTTGCGGGGATCTGTTTGTAAAATCGTTTAAAATCGTCGGACGATACCCAGTGGCTCGCTTGTCTCGGTAAAATGTGCGTCGACATCCATCGTGGTTTCTTGCCGACGCGACGAGCGTAGAACGCGTTAAATGGTCACGGTGGTATTGCCGTAATTTACACGCGGTGTAGCGAAATTGCGTGCTCGATCACAGAATTATGTGATTGGATCGAAGCGATAAATCTGTCCCATAAGCGGAACACGCGTGGGTGCATAACAGAGAACAAAAATCGATTTGTTCGCTCGATTTCCGTCAATTCGATTAATTTGCACGCGCTGAGAAAATCGCATCTTTACTATTCGTTCAATCGCTTGCCATTTACAATCAATGTCTGTAAATGCAAACGCATGTTCCCGTACAGCACGAAGGGGTTCGAGTAATTTATTTCGTTTGCCTGATGGAACGTTGGAAACTGTGCTTTCCGGCGACTCGAGTACCAACTTCAGTTTCGTAGGTTTCGTGTTCACGCGGAAAGAGGAGAATCGTTCGGTCGAACCGGACAGGGAATAGATTTTCCGCGAAAGTGCGAACTTTCTAACGTAGCCCTCTTCAGGAAAGCTGGACCGTCCTGGCGTTGGCACGGCTGGGAGAAATGAAACTTTCTAGTACTGAATTTTTTAAGAAAGCCGGAGTTCTGCGGTTGTCCGGATAAGATGGTCCGGGAAAACGAGTACCGTGTAATTTGTATATACTCCACGAGGATTCCCTTTCTCGAATTCCGGTTTATCCAGACCAATTAGGACTTTCTAGTTTTGGACGTTTTCCGAATTTCCATTAAATGACAGCAACGAACTTCCGGCTCGTCAGGTTCAATAAAATATCACTTGGATCCGGCAGAAGTCTGAAATATTTCGAGCTTGCGAAATTCGAGTTTCAATATTTATTACAAATCGGCCCCTCGATCGAACGGCTGAAAGTTGAACATTGATCGTACGAAGATGTTTCGCGAGAGTATCATTATTCGACGTCGCGCGCCGCAATCAAATACATCTTTTCCATTCTTTTCAGATCGTAACCGAGTCGCAGAACGTCCGGGGCGCCAACAGGATCCGTAAGTACCCGATAAATATATCTCCCCGTGCCGTTTAACAGGGCTCTGTATTTATTGTGTTCGCGTGAAGCGATCATGAATTTCGCGGAATATACGATTCAATCCGCGTCGCTTTACTTTCTTCATGCATTCGAACAGGCATGGAAATTACAGGCTCGATCGCGAAACCGTGGCACTCGAAGCCTCTCGACCGATCGATAAATCAGTTCCGTACGTGGAAGGCGTGCAAGTAAAGCCGCGTTCGCGCCATACGCGCGTTCTCTTAGGCGAATGGATTTGCCATATTCGCGGACGAAATGGGACAACAGTGCGTAAACACGCGTCCTGCGATAATTCCAATCTTTATCCGGACAGGTTTCGAGTACTTTCGAGAATGTTCGAAGCTGCGCGAAGAATGTGTGCGCGGAGAGAAGCGTTCAGGCCTTTGAAAGATCTCGTCCGCGTTTCACAATTTTGAAGATCACGCGGTACGGTGAAGATTGCGGAAGCTTAATAGAGAAACCCACCAAGAACGAGAATAAAAACCGAACCCGGTGTCACGACGTTAGATCTCTCTATCCTCGTTTCCTCGTTCCTTCCTTGTTATTATTAAACGAGCGCGAATCTCGCGGGATCCTTTTCATAGCCGGTCCCCTTTTCGTCTCGGATCGGACGGGCCTAACGGGATCGCAAATAGGACGATCTAATGTACTCGGGTGGTGGAACCGGCGGTGCACTTTAATTGGACTCGTTGGTCTCGATAATCGACGAGGCTGCTTCGGGGCTGCGAGCCGTGAATGTTAACGCGCGAACGCCGTTAAGTCGTAGGCGCGTTTACGCTCGCCGTTCAACAGGATTTGGCGCGGACCCTCGTGAAATAAATCTCGGTTATTTCGGTCGTGGATCGCCGTTGCCCTCCCGATCCCGTCGGTCACCGCTTAGAGGAACTCGCATAAATTCTCGGGCTAATTGCATCTTCGCTATTCCATCCGGTGGTTCCGCTGGTATCTCCTCTCCGTTTCACTGGCTACTTGCGGTCATTATTAATTCTACGACACAACGGAGTCGTGGCAGGTGTCGAATCGCGTCGCACGCGTGCAGCAACGGGTGGAGCGTTGCGCCGTTCATCTCTTGCGGAGGGATTCGGTAGAAATGGCCTGCGTAAATAAAAACAATTAGACGACTGAGTCAGGATGGTGTGGTGATGTGGAAACGGTCGAGGCACACCTTGAGCGGCAGAACGAACGATTCAGGTGGAAAAGGCTAAGGTAATTGTGCACGTATGCAGGCCGACCAAATTGCTCGGTTTGCCGGCGAGGAAGCTTTGAATCCTGAATGAGAAGCCCCGAGCTTTGAAACGTAGAGCAACGGAAAACGAGATTTCGCCCGCTCGTTAGCGAACGATATCGTTCTTACCGATAACGCCAAGCATTCGCAATCAATTCGATCGTTTCAACTTTATTCTGTACACCATTGCGTTTCGATTGCATATTGTTCAACGGGATCCAGCAACTTCTTTCCTCTACGTCGCGCACGATTGTTCCGCATTGTTCTGCGACACGCTCGCCGGAAACGCCGATAAAATTGCCCAATTGGTGTCGCCGAAAAAGAAATCACCCTCGGCCGTCTTGATACGTCTTAAAAACTGGGTCGCCGCGACGCGTCGAACGGCGAGAAGAATCAGCCTTGGCCGTTTCGATCGCAGTAATTAAGGATTTTCCGAGGGGTGGCGAGGCTAACGAGCTGCTAACGAGCAGCCACGCTCATCGTAATCGATGCGTCCGCAAACGAGTCCGAGACCATGGCCAAGTGTCCCGAAGTAAACGGAAACCGTCAACCGGCCGATAAAACGAGCAGAAGCGTGCTAAGTCGAGGAGAGTGTCGCGAGGATCGTGGATTCCGATCCAGGATTGGCAGTGTTCCGTTCTTTCGTCGCAGTTACTGGCCCTCCATCTTTCTCCACTCTTACTCGACCATCCGTTTTCTTCGTCGCGCTGCAGTTGACCCGTTGCTGATGATATTTCGTGGTTCGCCAACTACCGCAACACCCTTACAGGCACCCCCTTTTTCGCCCATCTCTTTTTCTCGGGCAAAATCTCTCGGCAGTCCGTGCACGGTTTTAACGAGACTCCTTGCGGTTGCTCTTCTATCAATGGCGTAACATTTCCGCTGAATTTCGCGTATCTCGATATCGTTGGGCAAATTTTTGGTTACGAATTTTCACGGATTAATGCGAGCACCGTGAAATCGCGAGCCTGCGGCGCGAAATTGATTCGACGATTAATAAAGTTAATTCGATGTATCGACGGACCTGGTCGCGAGAGATGCGTACGCGTAATATTCTCGCGCCCGTTGACAATTAATAAGTGTGCGGCAACGATCGAACAACGGAATTGCCGGGCTCGGCTTAACGCGTCACGTTCGATAAATTAGAAAGGGTTGCTCGGTGCTCTTTTCCGATATTTACGTGGCTGTTCGCCGGATGCCCTGGTGCCGCGAAGAAAGGCCACGTCGCGCGAGAACAAAGTGGCTTCGTTAGATGCAAATCACTCCTGGAACCGTTCCAAGCAACGAACAGGGAGAAAGAGTGCGCGGGTGGGGTAGAATAGAAGGCGGCATTTCCGCTCGACAAACTGGAGCGACGACTCGCGAGCGTAATCGTAGGATGCCACGGACGCCTTCGATCCGCCGGGTCCGAGGGCCGGATCCCCGGCGTCCATTTGGAAATTGATTTCGAGGCCGGGTTTGCGCTGTCAGCCAGCTTGGAATACCGTCGTTTCGCCGTCGACGGAATCCGGTCGCTCTGGGACGTCTGAATTCGAGATGCGTCGGGCGCGATAGGTGTAGCTCGTCGCGATAATTGCCGAACGTTGGATTGATTGACTCGTTCGTTGCTGCGACGATAATGAACGATCCTGGAATGGGTTCTCTTCTCTTTTTCGGGAAATGATTTGTGTGGCGAATCTGTGGTCCACTGCGGTTCAAGGGCTGAGTGGAAAGTCGATTCTTCGACGCTAGAACCGCCGATAGATTTTGTTATGTATGTTTAGGAAGCGCACGTTGGACCGATTATGAGGACGAACGTGGTTGATTGGATATTAAATGATGAACAATGCACATTATCCGTATCGAACAACATTCGACCAGGTTCGCAGTATTTGAAATATTGTATGATATTCCTGCAATCTCCTTTCTCCTTGTAGATAAGACGTAGTTACAACGCTGAGTGTAATTTCGAAAGAAGGTATTTATAAGTGACGTGATTTTGAAAGCACGAGAAGAAAAACTGGAGAGCGGCTAAAGGGTAACCGATGCTGGTTAATATTTGGACGCCTCGTATATTAACGTCGTGGGTACGCGTGAAGTGGATCTTACTTATTAGCGCTAGTACTGGTTTGGTTTCTTTGCTGAGGTTGTTTGACGAAAGAGAGTACCACAAAATTCTTTCGATTTTCCAGTCATTTTCGACCGCCTTTCGACGAAAATTCGGTTCGAGGGCAAGTTAGAAAATCGTGACACGTCTAACACACACATATATATATATTTATACAATTTCTATACCTTCGTAATCATTCATTAGTACCTATTCGTTTGAAAAATTAACACCCAATGAATGCCTACTACCTAAATAATAGATCTACATAATCGTTCAATTCTCGAACAAGTACTAAGAGAATTGTAATTACTGATTACACTCCTTTATGCAGCTTTGTTTCAGTCACTTCATATCGAACGAAAATGCTAAACGGGTAAACGAATAGGCAAATTATAGCAAACATGTACCTAAATACATATAGTATCATACCTACGTAACATCATACATGCATAATTTCTCTAATTCTCTTCGAACATTTATATTTATATTTATTTCCTGCACGTAGTCGTGAGAACATACGTACAAATTGTACCCGGCTTGCCGCTATTACAGCGCCAGGTATGAATTTATCTATTCGTCAAACCCATACAGCGCAAAACCAATTTATCGCCACTAATTGCTAATTAGCACCGCCCGAACGCATCGATAGTAGTACAATGCGAACGAGAGTAAGGCTCGCCGTGGTTGGTTAATAACACAGTCTCCTTTGTACCATGAATTCCTCTTGATCCAACCCCAAAGGCGGCCTGGTCCGTCGGCCCTGTTCCGTTTTATGTCATTGGGCTTTACGGGGCTTTCACGTTGGCCGAGAGGGTGGTCCGACAGAAGCTACTCTGTTTATCGACTGATGCGAGCCGTTTGGCGCCGGCGCCTATTCCAACCCCGCGCCGGCTTTTATCCCCCTCTGCGACAACCCCCTTTCACTCGCACGTACCAAACTGCCCGTTGTTTCCCGGGGAATTTAAGCGCCCTTTGATGTTTCGAATGATCGCGATCATGGCCCGATCGAGGCGCGACTCTTTTGCGACGCGACGTATATTTTATGGTAGACAGGCTTCTCCAGGGATAGTGTAAGCGGGTACACAGCTAATGTAAACGAAATACGAAATACGATTTCACCGTTGAATAATTTTAAGCGGGCACCTGACGAGGGCCGGGGAGAATCGCGGCTCGACAGAACTTGTTAAATTAAAAGTGAGTGACGCAGGTATATGAGTATTGGTAGCCACGAGTATGTGCAAAGTTGCGGCGAAGATCCGTGCAAGTAGAGGCGAAGCCATCTTTCGAAATACACAAGACGCATGCACACCTGTGCAACATTCTCTGACAGACATTCAGTACCGTTCAACCGTGCCGCACGAATTTTCGCATACCGAGTATCGTATGCGCGTGAACGTGATATATTCTGCTTTTCGTTTTACCCGCAACCCGCAAACGATATTATCGTACTAAAACGTCTGCGCTTCTCCTCGACACATACGTATATCCATGCGCGCGTATGGGACACGCTCCTTCATACACCGGGGAAGAACCGCCACGCTCCTCCAGCGGACTCAAGTCGGCCGAGCACGAGCCAATATTTACCAGGAGATCAGAGCCGCCGGAGATTTTCGTCCTTTCGCCAGCAGGATCCCTCTTCGGTGGCCAAGGACCGCGATGGCTCCCATGGATTGGCAACGAAGAGAGGTGGGGACAGGATCCGCCAGGTTTTCGGGACGAGAGCAAGGCGTACGCGTGGGAGTGGAGGCTCGCCAAGGACAATAGAAGGCTCGTGAAAGGATCAGAGGAACAGGACGCGGTGCTGGTCCGCCAACGTTTGCAGGTGATTTGGTGGGCAACGCTGATTGGTCGAGCAGCGGGTGGATCTTCGATTTACGATGCTGCCGTGCGTCGAATGACACGCCACTTCCTTTCGGCGAGGATTTTAATTAACCTGTTAAACGGGGTGGACGAGCTGACACGTCCCGCAGCGTCGGCGATCGATGGAGAGATATCCCGTCAAGGTAGATACGTGCACTCGTACGACGGTTTTGGACCTTGTTGAAATTCCACGGGGGCGCCCGCGACAAGCGTGCGTTCAGGAAGGGTTTCGTAGGCTCAGGTGTGTCGCGTTTCGTTTTCGCGAATATCCACGGAACGTCGGACGAATTTCGCGATAAACAGATCTTCCGGGTTTCTAATACTTTTCTGTTGCAGCAGTTTCTTTTCTGCCGCAAACTGCTCGCGTCCCGTTTTACGACACGAGCATAAAGGTCTTTAAGGTTCCACGGCTTGTATACGACACTTTTACGTCGGGTCATTGAAGGACCACTTAGGAGAACTTTGTAAACGACGTTTCTAATTTAAGCGTCGTTCGGAAATTAGTGTTCAGATATCTGCAAGGGAATCAAGCTAGGTTCACGATAACTTGCGAAACAGCGGAAGCGAATCGGAGGGCTCTGATTAATTCTACGTTTCGTAAATAAATTCCAGTATTTGGATGTTCGGGACTCAGGTTCGACTTTTGCCGAAAATTCTGCTGTTCGATCGCACTGCGAATCCAATGATGCTGCATTCTGTCTGCAATCGAGCGATTTATTTTACGTAAAATAAGGGACTTGTTCATTATTAATTGCAATCGTTATCGTATTTCGCACAAAGGGGTCCATCGAATTTGGCGAGAGAGGAAGAGGAATTTAATGAGACAAATAATAAGAACCAAATTATATTTTCGAACGTAGAGTCTGCGCAATGAAACGCTTCTACCATTGCTTGGAAAGTGATAGACACCGAGTTTCCGTGGTGTAGTGGTTATCACATCCGCCTAACACGCGGAAGGTCCCCGGTTCGATCCCGGGCGGAAACATTTTTTTCGTCAAATTTTTGTTACCAAAGTAATCGATTTAAAAAGGAATATAAACCAAAGGCAATAGGGTCGAACGCGCAATGCATTGAATATCGATATATCAAGTGCAATATCATATTGCAGTTTTAATCTCATTGGGAACTTAATACTCCTGACTAAAATTTTTACGATCGACGAAACAGAGGCTTGAATTGATTTATTGTTGATCTATTGAATTTTCCGTCTATTTTCCATTTGAAAATAGTAATTCGTTGCATGATATCTAATAGATTCGACGATTGAATTAAATTGATGGCGTGCGCGACGTTGCAGTACGGAAAATTAGATTGACAATTTCGTTCTGCGTTAAAATAATTTTGGTTTACGTTCAACATGGACTGCAAAATTTGTGAGAACTTTTGTAACAATGTTTCCGTGGTGTAGTGGTTATCACATCCGCCTAACACGCGGAAGGTCCCCGGTTCGATCCCGGGCGGAAACATTTCTCTTTTGCTCTCTTCTTCTGTCCCGGTTACTTTTTTAATGAAAATTAAACAACCCATCGCGCAAACATGTACGCGAAAATATTTTCGACACAGAAGTTAGATATACATACGGTTTCAAGTAATGTAATACATCTCTGAGATTTTCCAGTGCACCGAGCTGTTTAAATCATCGCTACACCGTCCAGACATGCCGCAGAAAATTCAAGTTCACGAATTATCCGAAATGGAAGCATTGTTCCAGCAAACGTGCCACTGCATCCAGCGGCAGCATAAGGGGGTTGTTTTAGGGGTTGCAGGGGAAAATTATCGGAAGGAAAATCGGGCTGCGAGCCAAACGGCGAATCAGCGGTCGTGTCTACCATATCGGGGTCACGGCACGTTATTTCGAGGCTCCCTTCGTATCGTGTATTAGCCTAAATAATAATAACAATAGTAAGGCTAAAACAAGCCTCTGCAAAACTTCGCGACCCCGAGCCAATCTCGCGCGAAACTGATGATAATAATGACAATCAAATTCTTCATTATTCGTTTCATCGTTACCAATAATTGAGCAACTTCTCCTCCGAAGAAAATCGAACCACAAAAATATGTAAGGAAGCAGTACGGATGTCCTTAAATACAGGAAACCTTGTCAAACGACGTACGGATTATTTTCTGGTCTACAAACGTTCGTCGACGAATAGACAGCCGAGCCGTTCAGCTCTCGACAATTGCGTTCGTTAGAAAAGAAATAAAGGAATCATGCAAATATTATAGAAACCACGGCATCCGTTTCCAGCCAATCAGATATATCTTATATTTTCTCGAGGCGTCGCTATATTTAGTTCTTATTACCATTATCATCGCCGCTCTGTAGGGAACGTAGTGTATCAATCCGTTATCGATAATCGCAGATCCACCTCTCGAGGCGTCCCGCCAGCTTATCAAAGAATAATGCGTTCCTCTTCGACGTGGCCCGTTTTTACGCCTCCTCGGTCGTCTCCGCTCGCCCCGTAAATATCGCGGCGCGATCTTAATAAACCAGCCGGCAACGTTCCTGTTTTTATCAACGGAACGACGCTCGCAACGATTTGTGGAAGCCGATAGGACAAAATACGCGAGACCGCGACGATTCCTCGAGCCCGTTTCTCCACCTCGGTACGATATAACGCGAATTTACGGGCCGCTGTTGCCGTATGAAGCAACGCTCGAATTTCTTGCAGCTGATACACGTCGAAGGTACCGTTTCCCCGTGGAAATTATGCGGAGGAAGGCGGTCGTGCAGGTAGGAAGAACTCGGCGAAATGAAGTCGAGAAGTTTTGCAATCAATATCGATAAACCATTAGAGATTTTTTTCAAATCTCTAGTATGTTAGATCTGTAATATACTCGGGTGGTGTATACTCATTATTGGGTACTGTTCTACGGATATTTGCTTCATTGATTGTCAATAGTTATTTAATTATACGCGATCGAAGTAGGTATACACATAGAGTGTTGGATATTTACTAGCGATAGTAAATATAATATGTACATCATGCTAGAGCGAAATTGTCTCAACGTTCTTAGAAATGTCTTACTAACAGAGATAGCAAGAGAACCAGATGGGTCTGCACTTGGAGAATCGAAGGTGCCTATGCTGTAAAATGAGACAATACGCGTTCGTTGGTATAAGTGGGGCCCAGTTCTTTCGGGTGCTTTCGTTCAGTTCGAGAGAGCATTTCACGGAGCGAAGGCCACATTCGTTCTGAGCTATTTTAAATGCACCGATTGATAAGAATATAATGGTTAGTTTATTTGACACACCATATCCAATGTAGAGTGATTCGGCAGCATCTTGTGCACTATTAGCAGAGTTTCAACAATTCCGATTTTTAAATACACCGTTCATTCTTCCTCGAAGTGATCGTTCAATGTTCCATTAAGTTAATAGAGTTGTAAGAGCACGTTGCGCGGGTAGGCGTATCGGTTCCTTTTTCACTAATTCAGAAACAATTAGCCGACGAAGCGGCGTAACCCGATATCGAATTCGTTCAACGTTCACTCCTCGAACGGGAACAGCATTATTTCATACCTGCCTCCGTAACGCGGTGCGAATTCAACGGACGCGTCATGAATATTTCGCGCCGCGAAAGCAAACGGTGCTCGGCGTTGGCAATGAATATCCCGTCGCGCAAAATGCGACCGCCGACAAGAGCATCGAATTCGCGAGATCCGTCGTGGAATCGCAGCTTGACTTGATGAAAAATAGAACTCGCGTGAGTTCACGCGAACAGTATAAAGTACAGGCTGCGGATGAAACGGTCGATTCTACGAAAATCTGCGTCCACCGCTCAGGTAAAGAGGAATGTACGGTAGCGACAGCGAAACCGAGAAACGACGAGCGGTCTCGTTTGCCGAAGGGATCGAAACGCGAGCGAAGGAAGGCGAAAAACGTTGCAGGGCTCGCGATCGATATCTCGACGACCTGGCCCACGCGTGAAATCAATGCCTGTTGGCGCCGCTTGTGTGCCCGGTCACCATATTGCGGCCGGTCGTGCCACGAAGAAGGTCGAGCAATAAAAGAGTCAGGAGGCGCGGCTGCACCGGATGCGATTAGCCTCTCTTCTTGACGTTTCCGTCGTCGTCAACGTTTCGTCAATTAGAGGGGGACAGTTCAAGCCGGGCGTTGCACCGTTGCCGGCGTTTCCAAATACTTGGACCGGCGAGCTCGTCGAAATGACGATCTTCGGATGTCCTTCCGCGAATTATTAGCGTTGCACGGGTATTGTTTCTTGCTTCGATATAATCGGCGTTACGCAGGTATTGATTCTTCCTTTAGAATGATGCTTTTTTATAGGGATCGTTGTAGAGGAATCTCTGACGATATTTAGAAAGACGGAACAGAAGTTGTGTTCTATATGTATCGTGGATCGAGATGGCCGATACGTGGTTCAATCGAGTTTCCTGCGTTTCGAACGAATGACGGCTGTTTGTTAATGAATAAACTGAAAGTAGTTTCCGGCCAACCGTACACGTACGGTCCTATTTAATGTCCATTTAACCGCTCTCAGTTTCATGATCCGTCTAACATAAGTGTACGAAAATACCTGCGCGCCTAAAATGCACCCAGAGCCCGTCTGTAATTCTAGCCCGAAATTTTTCGAAGCTGCTCTTAAATATGAAACATCGCTAAGCAGCTTATCGCGACAAAATTTCCTTTCACCTATTGCTCTTTCTTTAATACTCTGCGCGAACAGCTTACACGTACTCGTGAGCACCGACAATAAGCTTTACGATTTGAACGTATGCACAAAGGCAGGTACACGGAGGGTATTTTGAACTTGAATTCTTGTTTAAAAAAGATCGCCCGCTGTCCTGTTCCAATTTTTAATTACTGCCACGATATCACGGACGTATACCGTCCCAGGAAAACGTCAGGCAACCGTGCACCGATTTTCTTGGCCGCCCGCCAAAGCATAATGTATTCCTCCTTTTGAAGTCGCTAAAGTCCTTTTCGTTCGCCACGTATCGGGTGAACGACGAACAATGCCCATGCATACGTGGAGAATTCACGATTTCTAACTAACCGAGAAGTATCGTTGAAACGAACGATTTGAATTCCCCTTAATCCGCTCGTTCCCCCGTTCGAACCGGTGGGCATTGCAACAGTTCATTCGAATATTCCTACAAGCATAAAGAATTCAATCTGTTCGGGGGCAATAATTTATTCAGCAAATAAACTTGGCTTAAAAAAAGGAAAAAAAAAAAAGGGAAAAGGAGAATATTTAGTCGCGTTTGATATCGAACGGAGAGCTCGAACGAATCGTGCAACGACCGGCCTGCGTTCCACGGTCGCCATGTTGACGGAATGCGGCCGAGATTCCTGCATAAATTTCCGAACACCCTTTACGAACGATGATGAAACGAGTACACGTCGACGTCTCTTTGATATTTCACGAGCAATATTAAATTGGAGAGCAAAGAGGAAACAGATTTCCCGATAATAATCTTCTGACCGAGGGAACGGCTGGAGCTGTAATCTACGGCCAGACATAACGTTCCGATCCGTTCACTTCCGATGATATCGAAAGTATAGACCAACGTTCGCGATAAATACTTGCTGCTCGATCATTATCGTATTATCGAGTCGCTTTTTCAACAATTATTCCCTGTGCATACTACGAAGAGATGCGTCCACGAAATCCTTCGTTCTATAATTCCAAATCGTCGCTCCTTTTCTATACAGGATGCTCCAATTGCATGCTGCTTCGCCACGCGGCCAATCGATGTTAATAAACAATTTAACGCAACAAATCGTTTCCAACGTATCGCGTATCGGTCGGTTGACAAACGCAACGGGACACGTTTCGTAGGTAATATCGTACGCCCCGTTGCCCAATTTGACTAGCAGTTGCGTTGCTCGTGAAAGGTTTCAACAAAAATTCGGAAACGCTCGAAAATCCTCGCGCACGAATGCCCTTTCTCCATGCCGGAACGCGTCGATCGAAAAGCCGCAAAGGCGGACGTCGAGAATTCCCATGAACATCGGCACGATCCAGCGTCCTGCGTCCTTCTTAGCGGACGTGGCCGCAGGTTTCGTCCAGCTTCCACTGACCAAGCGAAATGTTCAAAGGAGGATCGGAGGCGGATGGAAGAAGCGCGAAATACGCGCAAGCGGATACAGAAGGCAGCATTAATATCCGTTGGCGCGGGAAGGACGGAATCTCGAATCGGCGATATATTTCACGTCGTGGCTTCGACTTTCGAGCCGAGCCGCTGGAACCGGTTTTTTTTAACGCCGGCACACCGCTGCGCCGCGCTGAAAATTCTCAAAGCAATGGCGCGTGTCGCGTGACGAGACGGACAGGTACGTCCGCAAGGACGCGAGTAATCACGATTACGTAAAACGACGGCTCGGCCGAGCACGGATCGTGGCTCGACGAGAGTACCAGCGGCAACGGATCGCGCTTTATCGGTAACGGGAACGATCCGAAGTCAGAGGGAGACGGAGAATTGTTGGAATTTCTTTTTTTCTTTCTCAAGGGAGATGGCAAGTTTATTGTTGCATCTTTGTGTTGAGGTATTCTCCGGTTCTTGTACCCTTGTACCCTTAAGTTCCTATTGGAGGAATTGAATGACGAGGTCCGCGAAGGATTTCGAATAATTCGTTCCTGGCGTCTACGTATAGTTAAAGGGTTGAGGAATGACGTATTGTATACGCGATGACGGTAGTAGATTAGAGAATTTGATATATTGTCAATACCTACAGGATATACGGTGACCGAATAAAGTATTCATACACCACTACACGCTCTAGTTCGAACAGTGGTAACTTGATTTGTAGGATATCATTTTAACCAGTAGATACATGAAAATGTAGGAAATTAACACAGCTTTCAAATGATGCATATTTTATTAAGAGTTAAACATCTCATTGCACAATACGAAACGAAATTCTTAATGAGTACAAATATCGGTGGGGAAAAAAGTATTCGTACAGCAGCTTCTTTTTTAAATAAACAAACGAAATATACGCGTATGAACAAATTAATATTTTTGTAGGATACCCTTTATTGTTTATAATGGCTTGCAATCGCCTGGGCGTCGATGAAACCAAATTATTTGTTATATTTTCATCGATTTTCACCCATTCTTGTATTAACGCATTATTTAAATCATTTTTGTTCGAAATTGGGTATTATCGTACACGGTGTTTTAATTCTTCCCATATATTTTCTATGGGATTAATATCGGCTGATTGTGGTGGTGTTTCTGAAACATGCGGCGTGTTATACAATAACCATTCTCTAACTAAATCAGATTTGTGTTTTGGATCGTTATCTTCTTGAAAATAATAACAATATATGAAATTTTTCAGCACTTTCCTTTAAACTTGATTTCGAAATATTCAGATAAACATGTTTGATCATTATTCCATCAATAAATTATAAATTGCCCAAACCACCAGGCATTCTACAAAATATTTTGTATCCTACAAAATATTAATTTGTTCATACGTGTATATTTCGTTTGTATATATAAAAAAGAAGCTGCTGTACGAATACTTTTTTCCCACCGATATTTGTACTCATTAAGAATTTCGTTTCGTATTTTGTAATGAGATGTTTAACTCTTAATAAAATGTACATCATTTGAAAGCTGTGTTAATTTCCTACATTTTGATGTATCTACTGGTTAAAATAATATCCTACAAATCAAGTTACCACTGTTCAAACTAGAGCGTATAGTGGTGTATGAATACTTTTTTCGATCACTGTATATATCAGGGATAAAAAGTAACAGTAATTGATAAACAGCTGATTTTGATTCTAATTCAATCGTAGAGAAATATTTAAAAAAATGATGTGACTAAAAAATTTTTATTTTTAACTTTCTTGGTTATGAATAACGATTACACGAGACTAGGATTTTGTTGGTTATAACCATTATTAATGACCAAAATTGTTTTCGATTATAAATAATTGTTATCGGGCGGCAAAAATTATTTTGGTTACGAATGATCATTACCGAAGACAAGCATTTTTTTGGTTGCGAATAACCATGACAGATGACGGAAATTTTTGTTGGTTATGAGTGATCGATATCGATGCCCGGAGTTTCGTTTTGCAAAATTTTAGCTTCGCGTATTTATTAGCTTCTGAGATATTGTTAAAAAGGCTTTCGGTGCTATACATTGAAAGCTCCGTAGCCAGATATTACTAACACAACCGTTTTCCCTGTGGTAGGCCTCGGCGTCGAGTGTCGAGCGAAATTTTGTTTATAAACACCGATTACGAGTATGACCGACACAGAGCCCTGTTGTGCGATTCCTATCTACCCGATTTATAATGCTGTCACACTTCGTAAACATTTTTTAGTCATGAATGTGCATTATGAAGAAAGCTCAGTGAAACGCAGTCGTTGTCGAAGCATGCTTTACGATCCATCTTTTCCTTCTGCTACCGGACGCTTGAAGACGCGCTTTAAGAGCAGGGCAACCAACGCAACAATGCATCAAAAGTCAGAATATAGGAACAGTGTTGCACGTCATTAGTATGCACTGATTGAATACGATTGATCACTTTGCCTCGATTGATTCTCATCGTCTAATCCCGCGCATAAAAGGATCTAGGAATAAAAAATTTTTTCGTCATAAACGAATAAAATGTGCATAGCAAAATGAATACATGTTCAAGTAGACGTTTCAATAACGCTGATGACAATAGGAATGTCTTCGAAGACGAAATATCGGGTTAATAGAAGAAAACGTTTGATTGGTGACATTGTTGGTCCGGTGGACCAATGAGCGAATCACTTTTTAAAATTAAGGTGGAGGGGCGCCGTGGAAGAGGCAGAAGTGTGGTGACAAGTGTCGTTGATCGAAGCTCTTCTAACGAGACAACGAAGGTAATGATTTTAATGAATATTCATCGCGATCTGGACATTTCTCAATACTTCGGATATCAATTGAGTATTGTCGCGACGGTTTTCTTGTGTTCGCAGGCTTGAATGGTAGATGCAAAACGATACGCGGCTGAAAATAGTACGGGCTTCCCGTTTTCCAGAAAGTGCAGGCCGGACGCCATGATGGATGTAGTAGCCCTTTGACTATATGTGCGATTACCGAGAGAAATTAGCTTTTTCAAATAATCCGGGTGTGTTATTGCCTACCGAGTGTCGTTTCATGTACACGGTTCATTGTTTCAGTCGTATCGCGAGTGACTGTGTTTGTGCTAATAGTTCATAGTGCAATGGATACCTGGCACTGGATACATGACAATGGATACGTAACAATGGATACTGTTCAACGCAAAAGCTACACGGATGACAATCGGACCTCCATCTGGATCAGACGTCTTCTTGGTGATCATTGCAATGTGCCTTCGTCAGCGAACGGTGAGTCCTTACATGTATGAATAATTTTTTTTTCATTTCGTACACGCATCAGCGTCGTAATATTTTGACAATGTTATCGCACACACGAGGGAATTTCGTCCGAAAGATCAAGTTCGATGCGCGATATAATGAACCGACATATACGAAATCAGTAGTATTGACTGTTAACGTTCGAAACAATCTGCGAGCGCGTTTTCTATTCATTTTTCTTAGTAAATATCATTAACACGTTCCAGGCCGCGTGTACCACCGGTGGTACACTCAGACATATTTATTTAATGCGCTGAAAGTATATGTCTATGACAAATTTAATTCTGTCAAAAATATTTCTACTAAAAAATTGAGGCATTATACAAAATTCAGTATAGAACAAAGCACATAAGTTTGTTTAATTGTGTGATAATATATCAATCTTTAGTCGAAATATCAAATGGCCTGAACGACAAGTCAGGCAAAAAGTGCTTGCCACGGAACGTGTTAACATGAATTGTATAGTTAGTAAAATTTTCGAATTATTTCTATATTTCGCAATTTATTTCTCGCTGTCGGGATTGTTAGATTAAAAAACGCACGGTCTCGTTAAAAATTACATTCTTCGCGTTCTCCTTTAACTTTTATTCGGTCTGTGTGCCCCTGCCTCTCGTTATAATGTAAATTGCCGGGAACCTTGTGATGTGCACGCGTACCGAACTGAGCATCAACGGGATATACGCGCACTGTCGATTGCATCCGCCAACAGGTACAATAATCACGGTGCCCTCTGTCTTTTAAGATTATTAAAATCGTCGAAGCTTCAAAATGTCCAGAAAGGGTTAATTGCCCTGCGGGATATTTATGGCTGGGTTATTCATTTCCCTCTCTCGAACTAACCGCGGAAAGAGCCTTTCTCTTCGTGTGCCACTGTCAGGGCCAGTAGATACATACATATCTCAAATAATAATTGATTTCCTGCGTCGTCTCTTGTCGAATAATTATGCAGTTTTACGAAAAGTATTAATAATACGTGATTTACATATGTAGGTATTTCTCTAACGAATTCTCCGAGACGCTGAGCGTGTTTTCAATTTACGCGAGTCAGACGCGAGTCAAAGCTTGGCGAAAATTAGACAAATTTTTCTAATAATTTAGGTCCCCAGTTTTAATAGCATTGTTTAACAACGATGCAAGCCATATTAGTATTTTGGATTACTAGGAAACGGATTTTGCCAATTCGAAACGGTTGTTGTCATGCAAAGATTGTAATTTTTTCTCAAAATACCTATTGGAATCTGTGTAAACAGATATTGTATTTATTCAATTTGTTGTTTTACTCCACTATAGTTGTTGAAAAGAGTATTCAATTGTATACTACAATTTCCATCCACCATCAGATTCTACAATGTATTTTTCAATAAGTCGATCTTTTTCCTGGCCCGTTAGGATCGTTTCGTAACTTATGTGCTGAATTTACAAGGAGAGGTTCCTACTATTTAGTCCTTCTGGGTAATGAGTTTTCGTCCGATGTGAAATACTATCCTACTGTAGTTCATTATATTGGGTGCCTATAGCTATTTGTTTAAATTAAATTATTCCTTCAGTAGATGGTTTACATTAAATTAGATTGCACTAAAAATTGGAGCCATTGATTCCTGTGCGATAAAGAAATTTGCGAATAGGATCTGCTGCTTAACGAGTAAAGTGCTTGTTTTTTAAAGCGGGCTATACATTTTGTGCCCAGGTTCGTTTCATACTAAAGCGACAATTATTTTATTTATACATGGACTGCTAATTATTATATACGATTTGCAACAGTCAATCCTATTGTAATTGCGCAAAGCTTTTGAAGCATTACGGTCGCATGTGAAGAAAGGTTTGCGCAAAGGAAACTGACGATTGCACATGGTAATGATAATAATGGCAAGTTCGGGTATTTGAGTGCGAATTAAAAAGAAATTGATATGCTAAAACGCGTACTTGAACAAAATACATATGTATAGCGCGCTGGAAAGCAAGCACTATGCTCATGCTTCTGCATGTTTCAATCTCTTTCTGCATGTTTCAATCTTTTTCTGCATGTTTCAATCTTTTCCTGCAGTCCCCTGTTGGCAACTATTTTTTAATATGGAAATTAATGAACAGTTCATTAGTACGACGGAAGTTTAGATCCGCAACTTATTTTATTAAAAAATATTATGCAAATTACCAATAAGCATAGACACCTAAAACATATGCCAGTAAATTTAGTTCGACAGTATTTGTCACTCTACACAAACTCATTACACTGAGGGAGGAATTAGTAGGAGTCTCTTCTTCCTAGTGGTTTTATTTCATCATGTGATTGAGTCAAACTCTGTTTTTGAGTCGCTCAGTTTCTCGTTTTTATATTCTTACGACGTTTTATTATTATTTTGTGATAGAACCGGTTGCTCTACTGTTTGAAATATTGTCCCTTTAAAAGAAAATCTCCATATTTTCAGTCACCAGCAAATTTTGCTGCTACTCTTTCTCATTGTACGTCACTTATTGTTAGTTCATTAGACAGTACCGGCTTTTGGTACAAGGGAAACATATTTATATTGGTTGCCTATGGCTATAGATTTGAATTAAATTATTTAGATAATAGAACTTTTACATTAAATTAGTTTGCATTAAAAATTAGAGATAACATTAATTCTTGTGCGATAAAAAAATTTGCGAATAGGAACTGTTGTTTAGCGAGTAAAGAGGTTGCTTCTTAAAGCGAGCTATACATTTTGTGCCCAGGTTCGCTTCATACCAGCCATAGCACGCCAATCTTTGTATTTAGACGAGGACCAATTGTTATATACCTCATGCAATTGTCAACACCTATTGTAATTGCGCAGAGTTTTTTTCAATAAATTACGCTCGCACGCGAAAAAAGGTTTGCGCAAGGAAAATTGACGAGTGCAGGCGGTGATGATAGTAGTTCTTTTATTTTGGTGTGAATGAAAACAAATTGACACGTTATAAAGCATACTTGACCACAATACATATGTACAGTCCGCTTGCAAACAAGCACTATGTTCGTAATAATTTTTGTTTGCATCCCCTATTGGCAACTACTTTATAGTATGGCAATTAATGTACTGTCCATTAGAACGACGGAAATTTAGAACTACAGATTATTTTATTACAATATATGTAAATTGGTAACAATCATAGACAACCACTATCTATATCAGTTTTAGTGAAGACCTTGGGAAAAGGTCATCAAATCTTTCGATTCAGATTAATAGGAAATTGGCAGCGACCTTTTCCGCCTAATGCTTGTATTTACTCATGTGATAGAGTCAAATTACATTTTTGATTAATACAAATCTGCATGACCACAACCCCTCGAATTATTTTTCGTATTTTATAATAGAATCAATCGATCTACTGTTTGAAATGTCGTCGCTTTCATAGAAAATCTCGGTACTCGTAGTAATCAGCTGACTTCGTTATTAATGTTTCTTATTATACGTTACTTATTCCATTAATCATTACCGGCTATTGATAGTTACAGGGAAAACATATTTATAATGGCTGTTCATTAGAACGACAAATGTTCAGAACTATACATTATTTTAGTACAAAATGTGTAAATTAGTAACAATCATGGACACCCAAAATCTATATCAGTTCAGTGAGGCCCTCTGCAAACGCTCATCAGACCTTTTAATTGAGGACAAAAAGAGAAATCAGTTAATTAATTTTCGCGACTACAGCCTTTAAGACACCAAAAATAGCTATGACAAGAATGAGGCGCAAGAGAATGGCTCTGTTGAATATTCGAATGCTCGTCGAGTGCATTCAAAAGTAGTGCTCAGACTCGGTACGCTATCATTGTCGGCGATATTTTGTACTTTTATACATATGCATGCATGTCTTTTATCACGTGTATATTTCAAGAAATACCTCATATATGTACATGTATTATCATACGGACCGTATGAAAAGGTAGGTGACGTACAGATACTATATTTTTTTCTGCGGGTGTATCGTAGGATTCGATTAACGGACTTAATTAATACTTAACAGCGTCCGATAGATAGTACGATCTCGCGAGCAATGCACCTATTACCTACCCCGCGAACACTGTTTACAATTATTTATAATACGATCGTGGTTCTTACGAAAGGAAATTCCAAACGTGTAAGACGATTCGATGCAAGAACTCGGTTACTGCTTGCCAGCAGCAATAATTATCATGGGTGGGCTCAAGCCGAAGTATCATCGTGAAACTGTTACACGCAGCTTTCAATGTATACCACTGAAGGTCTTGAAAGTATTTCGCCGATTAAGTAAAGTTGGGCCTATTCGCGGGGCATGGGAAAGGAGTTTCGGGCAATTGTTTCAAAGCATTAATTGAAATATATCCGCATGGTCGCATAAAAGTGTGAACGCTGCGACGTCTAGATATTTATCGAAGGATGTCGTTCCAAGCGCAATTCGGTCGTTTAAGATTGAATTCCATCGTTATTGAGGGCAGCTGAATAAATTTCACGACGATGCAGCCGGTCGCACGCCCACTCGAGTCGACGCATCGGCTCGGCTGATTATCATTTAGTGGCCGATAACAGTATCGACATGAGAACGAATATCTACCGGGTGACCCACGGCTTCTATACGTATAGCTATGCGCGCGACGCGCCGCGACGTGAGCAGAACGAAACGAGCCACCGACACGAGCGAAATAATGGCTCACACGTCGTTCGTACATTACTCGTCCAACTTTCACGATCGTTCGAATTTCGGGTAAATTCACTCGGAAAAGGGGTGACTGTAAAGGTGATTAATTTACGGCGATTCCATGCGTACATATCTCGGTGAATCTGATTGGAATTTTCACGATTTCATTGACCATATTATACATATTATTCTGCGTGCCTGAACGAACATTCTGGTAATTCTTAAATAAACGCCAAAGTGGCTGAATAAAGTAATAATAACTTACGTCCAATGTAAGGAACGACAAAAAAAAAGTACATACGTTTCACGTTCGAAATTGTTTCGTTTCAATGAAAGTGCTTGGACGAACGAGAATATGTAGATAGGTGATTTACAGTAAGATAGCGCGAGAAAGTGTACGATGGCTCGAAAGTAGATAATTCCCTTGCCTGGAAATTCGATGGTAATGATGGTTTCCGTTTTTCACTTGACGAATCGAGTTCGCAAGGGGCCCTTTATGTTTGTCTAACAACTTGAGGGGACTGGTTTGCCCGTTTTACGAGTGTTTATTTGTCGCCTTCGAGGGTTTCGCGAGGGCTGCTACGATTTATAACCCCACTTGTAGAAATGCTCCTCAGTAACGGCGCCAGTAACACCCTACTAGTTGCGATATTTCTTTCGAGAAATTAGCCTGCGTTATGGGGGCAAAGTATCTATCATTTAAAGTGGGATGCACAGCGATACAATATGATTACGATCGTATCTCTATTGCACGGAGTTGTTCGGTAATTAGCTTTGAAAAGAACAGACGTAATTATTTGTTTGCCCGTCGACAAGATCCAGATAAACCGGTTCGAATTGCGTACTCTTAGAACAACGGAACAAATAGAGGGACGCTGGGGTCGGGCCCGATAAATTCACGAATCATGGGAAACGGTCAATTCTCAGCATCCGGTGACTTCCAATTACGTCTCATTGTGTCGGGGGAATCCTCTTCGTTCCCGTTTCCGTACGTCAAAGAAGTGGAAGAGAGGGAAAAAAGGGAAGGAGGAAATAAACAAAAAAAATTTGATCGTACACGCGGTCCGCATTAGAAGACTACAATGAAGGGGGGGGGGGGGGGGCTACAACCACCATTGACCGCGGTGCGTGTATGCGTGCGTGCGTGTGACTGGAAGTGGGCTAACTTTTGATGCGCCTCTAAATAAGGGTTCGACACACCTTGTGACACATGTCACTCACGGGGGAATCTGCGAATCATTCGGGGACGGGTTTAAAGACAATCGACTACGCCCCGTTTCTCACGAGGAAACAACTGTTGCCGGCTATTATCCTATGCGTTTCAATATTTCTCGATCCGTCGATTTTGGGGAAGCATCGTTTAATAGAACCAACATAGAACGCGGAAACGATATGAAAGTGAATTTCTTCAATTTCTTTTCGTTCGTTTGTGCATCAGACGTTTAATGAGCCGATCCGCCGATGTACACAAACGAACACCGACCGTTTCGCGACGCCCTTCGTGTGCGGCGAGGGCCGTTCGTCTTTTCTTTCTTCTCCGTTTCCTTTTCTTCGTTTTCTCGCTGCGTCGTCGTTCCCTTCTTTCCCTCTTTTGCTCCCTGCTTCCCGGCCGAGATCTCACGAGATTTATTAACACGCGGCGCGCCTCGCGGGGATACCCGCGTCGCGAATTACGAAGACCGTACGCGCGAGCGGAACGCGCATCAAAAAACGCTCGTGCGCGCGAGCGCGCGCGCGCTCTCTCGCCTACCATTTGCACACAATGCGACTTATGAAAAATATCTGTATTAAATAACCGAGCATTCGACGGGGCCGTCTCATTGTTCCAAGTAGCGTTGGGTTAAGGCTTGGTTCTCGGGGTGTGGGGGACGTTTGAGACCCACCCCGTAGATCGTCAGGGAAGTGGGTGAAAAACTTATGTGGACTGTTTTGGAAGGAGCTTTTATTTTTATCACACTGGCGAGGGCCGTTTTGGACGAGTTGCGACTATTTAACGAAACTTGCGTTCAATTAATTGATCCGTCTCGAATTTTAGATAATTCTTGGAACACAATTTTCCCCGGTTTTCAATTAAACTCGATTGCACCGCGTGAAGAATACAGATCTGCACACCAAGGTACGAGTATCAATTTTCAAACTGTCTTTTCCCCCGCCGCCGTAGATATATTCTTGAAACGCGAGGAAAAATTCTGCCACGGACAATCAAGAAGTAAAATAATCTTCCACCCTTCCAATAGACAATCGCTTCCACTGCCCCCCCCCCCCCCCAACAAGAGATCCCCTCGCTGCATTCACGACATTGGCGTGCAATTAGAAATTCCCACAGTGAACAGGGGAGGTCTCTCCCCTGTACTCTAGTTCTTTCCATCTCCCGCTTCTATTCATTCAACCTTGTCGATCCTCTTTCGATTTTCCCTGACAAGAGGCGAGTACACTCTTTTCACCGCGATGGTTGCTTCTTTTCACGTCGGCCAGAGTCCCGTCGAGGCGAGAAAGGGACCCTGGTCGCGGTGTTGAATCGACGTTAACGCGACGAGTGAGAGGGAAACGTATCAGGTGCGTATTTAGCGCAGTGAAACGGCAGACACCGTTAACGTGCTCGTCTTTGGTCGGCGAACGTGGTTCCGTTATGGCTCCTTTTGTCACGGGTCTGCTTGTTTTTCTGACCGATAAACGATAGTTCGTGAGGACGGTATAAAGAGAGGTACGCGGGTCTCCTGTTTGTTAGGCCGTGGAACAGCAAAAGGGCACAACTCCAGCGTTCTGCTGCACAGTACTCCTAGCGATTTATCTTCAAAGTTGTGGAACCTCGAGCCTCTCGACTGCAGAGTCGTGAAACTCTGAGCAATTCGACTTCCGGGTCGTACAGCTGCGAACGATTGGACTCCGGGTTTATGAAACTCCTAGCGATTTATCTCCAGGGTTGTGAAGCCTCTGTCCCGTCAAATCCGGAGTCGTGGAACCCTTACGGGTTCGTGGAACCTAGTGACACAACCCCGGGTTCGTGAAACCTCGAACGACGAGTCTACTTCCGCAACCCCAAAATCGTTTCTACGGTGACGTCCCAGCTCCCGAACGAGGTCGACCCTTAAAAGAACGAAAAGGAGAAAAATCGCAGATTATTTGCGAGGAAGTCAAAAAGAAGAGGGGATCTTTTAATGTAATAATGAAAGGGTACACGCAACACCGACAAAGGCAAAGTCGGTTACCATCAATAAAACTCCTTTAGTTGGGCGGCGAAGGCCGCTTTAATTAAGCGCATTCGTTTTAATTCGACTTAAAAGCGGCTATTTAATTTGATTTTTCTGCGCCACGACAGAATCTCACCCGATGCATGTCCGGTGCTCGACATTCTCCGTCCCGTTTCGTCTGTCTGACCTTGTTTTGTTCAATAAATTTTTGCCGGTCGTCATATCCCCGGGGGCAAAAGGAATAATGGGATAGAAAAAGGTTGCCGGGGGTCTTGTATTGAATTTCACGATCGGAATTTTATCGCGCGATAAAATCTGCCGCGAAATCGAACGCTTTATTGACGGATGCGTCGCGTAAACCAATTACGCAGCACCGGCAACCGATTAATTCAATTACGAATCGTCGGGCATAATTAATCTATGACGATCGCAATGTTTCCGGCAGTGTCGCCGTAATCGAACGAAATTTAGAGCAACTTTATGTTTTCAGATGTTCTCTGATTCTTCGAGAACAATTTGCGTTACCAATCTGCAATTTGTCCCGTGGATATTTTTCGTTCAGCCGCCTCGTTTTTTTGAAATGAAAGTTTCGTGCTCGAATAATATTTAACACCTACCTGGTGGAAACTGACAAATTGAAAGTTGCAACAGAATTTGGAAATCGGGCCGTAAATATGCGGGTCAATTTTTTAAAATGTTTAATATTAACAAGCTTTTATATTAATCTACATTTAAGAGCGCCGTATCCTTCATCGTTCCCCTAATAAAACTCTTATCTCCGATAACTGCTATAAGCTGCTAATATACCATGCAACAAGAAACATGTTAATTATCAATTACAGGCGTCGTATATCAGTTTCAAACGTGTTATTGCGAATGCGATATAAAAAAAAACGAGAGACGGCTGTCTACAATCGTTCTGCCGTAAATTTCTTGTTAGCGTAATTTGACGAAATAAAGAAACCAAGGGATATTCATAAATGTTTGCAACACGCGGACAGACGGTCGTAAATCCAGAATTAACGCGAGAAAGTAGAACGCGGCGAGAAGAAGAAGAGGAAGGAAAAAAAAAAGTGGAGTGGAGCGAAGTAGAACGTTGTAGGATAAAAAAAAATTCGCTTCTCGAGGAAGTAAATGCAAAACGGTCGGTCGGTCGAGCGGGATATTGCAACGCGGGAGCAAAAAGATTCGTGAAATGGACGGTTGGAAAAATTGCTGGCTGAAAGTTGGAAATGTGCGTGAAAATTCGTGTTCGTTACGAAAGCTGAATTTCCGTGGAACATAAGAAAAAGTGCTGCAAGGGTGATAGAAACTGTTCCCTCGCTTGTTGCATTAGTGTGCAACAAGTCTCGACCACATTCATCGACTTCTTATCTATTTGTTGTAAACTTTCAATTGACCGCTAGTGTGCTCATAGTGGTGCAAACTTTCCATGGTATTCGTGGCCTCACGTTTTCATTAACAAGCTATCACCTACATTTCAAAGAATAGAAACTGTACAGAAATAGATATAATCAAACAATATCGATCGCACAATTGGCTTTTAACGACTTTCGATTTCTTTTCACGCGAGATATAAACAACGTGGCTAAATACTTGCACAGAAACTTGTAATACAGCACAGTAACACTGAGGGACAATTTGTTGATAAAATTGGTTCGGAAACAATGCGATAAAAGGAATTGTTAACGCGAGGAAGGCTGGTAAATTAAAGAAATAAAATACGAAGAAATCCAGGAATGTGGCGGGGACAAGCAAGGCGAAAAAGATGTGAAAAAATCGGTGGAAAAATTAGAAATTGAAGAGGGAACAAGGGATGGGAGAGTCTCGGGAGAAAGCAAGAGAAAGAGGGGAAATGAGAGATGACAGAGTAGGGGAAAGAAAGGCAAAGCGAAGAAGAGAGAGGTACGAGAGAAATCACTATCTTTCCCACTTTAACTCGTGGTTCTTATAAATCGAGGGGAGGACGTAACCCAGATTACTGTTCACCGGACTATAATATTACGCGAACAGATCGACCTGCGTATATAACGGGTGATCCTTGGAGAATCGTCCTCGAGGCTCGTCCTTTGCCATTGATCTCCGGGATTCTCATACCTGACGCAACTGTTTGTCTGGTTCGTTCGAAAAGAAGTTTAGAAGGAACGTTTCCCGAAACTTCTACGTAGACAATCACGTTTTTCTTCATTCTCCTTTGGTGTTCCCATGTTTGCAGTACATGTATTCAGAGTGTTTACAAAAACTTAGTTTAGAAAATTATCGCTTTTCTGTTTAAAAATAACTTTCTCTAAAAATATTTATTTCGCGCCAAAGAAAAAAGGGTTGCTTCGTCCACAATTATCGGAGAACCCACCCTCTGCTATGAAAGATCAGAGGTCGGTCACTCTGCCCGAACCTCCCTTTAATTATTGCGGCAACTAGTTTCATCCACCCGGGGAAAACATTTCAACCCTTTCTCGACGACCTCATCGAGACAATATTTACTCCGTGGCGACAGAGAGAGGAGAAATTCATTGGCAAGAATGCAATAATTAACCACTTAACGATCAAAGTATAATCGCTTGTAATTACAATCCTCACTCTCCTATCGACATAAATTATCGATATAAGTTTCTCGCGAAACGATATAAATCTTCCATTCACTGCCAATCTATATTGAATATAAAAGCAGACACAGCATGAGAAATAAAGTACATACCCACGTTACTACATATAATTCATTCGCGCCGTATAAATTATTCTAATTAAAAGCACGTAAATACACACCGACTACATTAACCCTTTCGCTGGAAGGATTTCGCTGCGCAGAATACATGTTTCATTGCAACATCGTCGAGTTTGCAATATCCAAAGTACAAACTTTTAGCAAGTGCAGAGGGTTAAACCGCACTCATTAATAAGACTTCACCCTGCACAACTACCACCGAAAATTCCCACTACAACGTCCCCGTATGAGCACAGCGTATCCCAAACTCCTCCCTCCTATCAAACAGGTTTCACAGCGCAGCCCGTCCACGGAATCCTGCAGTCTCACACAGGTACCTTCTGCACTATCCCGATTATCTAGATCACTCGAATAATCTAGACGCTGGACTAATCAGATAATTCAATTTGTTCGATTAAACTATCTCGGTAACCTACCTGAATTACCTGAACCTTCTTGCCCGTTTACAGGACAAAATTGTCTATCGCTGCGGATTATCTGAAGTATCCTGATACGTTCACAATATCGAATTATTTAAAGTGCATGGGTTACTTCAACAAATCGAGCTACGCATATCAATTTGTCAGATTGCATCAAGCATCATAGACATTCTGGATTATTCGGAGTAGACTGAAATGAAATCAAACATATCGAGGTTTTCACATTGAATAGGCGCTTCCTTATCAACGATTGTCCATTGAAAATACACCAAAAGTTAAATTAAGCCTACGCAATTTAAAAAAAATGAATCGTTGCTTTGATGTGAAATCGTGAATTTACGCAGGTGCCTCCAATAATTTCATCTTCCACCGTAGACTATCCGAATTCACTCGCCACCCTGACTAGTTGCCCTGCTTGAATTATCTGGAACACGTGTACACGTGTACGCAGTATGGTGTACCATATAGGCTACCTGGATTATTCGTGTTATCTAGGAGAGGTCCTAGAGTACATGCACTATTGACATAGGCCCTATGTTGTAGGGTATCCATGAATTACCTGGACCATTTGGATCATATTGGACTGCTTGAAGTACGTGCACTGTATCGTAAAATATCATAGAGACCGCCCCAATTGTTTCGTCTCTTCTGTACTATCTTGGACCTGGATTATCCAAATTAACTGGATCGTCTACGATATAAATAATGCCGTTGCTCAGTGTACACGTCCGCGCATTAGCCGAATATAAAACCCTTAACTATCGACAATTGAGATAAAATTGGCTGCATCGGACGACCTAATTATAGTTCGATTTACAGAATTCGTGTACAGTCTGTCCTATCTAGTTCGTTCACGATATCTGAACGCCATCCGATCCATCTATCCGGACTGTCTAATAGTCCAAACTGTCTACGATATCTGATCCGTGTACACCATTTCAGAGCCACCTACATAGCCCGTATGATCTAAACAATGCGAATCGGCCGAGTTATCTAAACGATCTATACCACCTCTCTATTATCCGCATTCCGAAATTCTTCGAATTAGCAGGATGATCTCTGGCATAGTAAAAATCGACTGGATCAGGTAGTGGTGGCAGAATTCTGGTGCAATACGAAGGGGTGGGAACCCTTGGCAGTCCGAATTCCCAAGCCCGATTCGACCTTGCGCTTGCACATGCCTGCACAACCAGCGGATCACGCTTCTGTCTGTTCACTCTCTCTCTCTCTCTCCCTCTCTCTATTTCTCTCCCCTCTCCATATCTCTTTCTCTCGCCCCCTGTTCTTTTTCTCTCCGTCGCGTTAATGCACGCATACACGCTGTTCCGTAAATACGTGCGTGTGGTCGCGCGTGCATCCGTGTACGGCACGTATGCACCGCTAAGTATGCACCGCCATCCGCGTCGAGCATTCCGTCGTGCACTTATCCGCACGATCGTGCTGGATAGATGCAGCTTATGCCTGTCGTCTGGTCGACAACTGGAGTCACAGCCCTGGGACTGTAGGGCAACGGGTACTGGACGACAAGCAGATCCTCCATAGACTGCCGCGTCACGTGCGTTCGAAGCGACTAGGGGCCGCGGTTTTTGGATAATTGATCTCCGCGTCATTTTGGAATTTAGCTCGCATTGTCGGCGTCGCGTGCAGATGCACAATTGGAATCGCCGATTGGTACATGACGCGCATCAGAGGCGATTAGGCGTCGCGGTTTTCGAGCGACCGATCTCCGGACGCGTTCGACCGTCTTCGATTTAATCGAAGCGTATATCGGATGCGAAGTCAATTGTGTCTGTCGTCTGGTCGACGAATAGAACCGTGGACCGTTTTATCGCGCGACATTAGAGACGATTACGGAGTCCGCGATTTTTCAGCAATTAATCTTTCGACTTATTTCGGAACACGGTGCCCCTCGTTTCTCCTCTCAGTTTATCCATATTAGCGTGGCGGATAAATCAAGCTTATTACGCTTATAGCTATAGAGCTATAGCTAGTGGACGGCAAGCAGATCTATAGACTGCTATATCGCGTGCGTTCGAATTGATTAGGAGTCGAGATTTTTCGCGTCGTTACATTCTTCATTTAGGAAATGTATTCCCACGATGGATTCAAACAGATGCACATCGTGCTTATCGTTCGGTCGACAACTACGTAGAACTATAGCCCGCTGTATGAAGTGCGTTACAGTCGATTAGAAGTCGCAATTTCTGCAAAATTTATGTCCGTACTTATATAAGAGCCTTCGATTTTTTTCCATTGCCATTTAACCCTGGAACACTGCAGTGGTATACCTCCTACGTTCAACACTCGTTTTGTGCGTTAACAATTCCTGAGCGACGGTGGCATTTCATTCTTCGTGCTCTCTGTTAATTTTGATGAAACGGAGCCGTGGAGAATGTTTCCAGAGAGTCTCATAAGTATTCATGAAAGAAATCGATCTGAAGTGACCGATGCATTTCAGGTTTTCCAATCAATCTTTCACGACAAAGTGCATTTCGATCAAGTTTCTCTATAATACTTGCAGGACAACTATAAATATGAACACATAAATTTCAACAGCTTCCGAACATCTTAACACGCGCATACCCCACGTTTCCCCGTAACGAAAGGGTTAACCGACAAGGAATCTACCTCTTGGGCATCTCGCGTCACCAGTCCGTATACATATACCCGTGACAGATTAATTCGTCCGGCAAGATCAAGACCAAGCCCGGGAGCATTTCAATCGCCGCGGCATTCCATCGGGCATAGATCGAATCAATCTCGACCGATCGATTCGCGGATCACCGGGGCGCACCTGATCGGCATTGCATGGCGCCGATAGAAACGCGGGCATGCACGCGCCGTTCTCGTATAATATTCGTCGCGTTACAAGTGGAAACATGAACATGCATACGCGGGCAGAGAAGTTGGGTCGCACGGCTGACCCAGATAGACGCCGAGCGTCGTGACGCGCGGAGCGAAACGCGGCTGAAAGAGCCGCTCTAGATTTCGCCGCGTTTATCATTCGCCCGTTGTGTCATAGACGGACTACGACGACGGGGTATCGCGCGAAAAATCGTCACGCGACGCTTCTGATTCGATTGAACCGGGCCCGTTTCGCGCGGCCAATTATCTGGCGCCCGTTTCGCGACGCTGTCTCCGCTTTACGGAAACGTAGCTGAAGCCCGCGGCGTGCTCGTGAGATTCATTGAAACGGTAATGCCTAATAATGTTTTGACGGCGGGCTTTGTCATTCGCGCGATTACCCACGCCGGACGGGAACCAACGTTCCCAGACACGGAGACGATCCTGCGAACAATCTTCCGATACACCTGGCGAAGTTCTCGAAGGGACCTCGCGTTACCTTCATTCAAACTGGAAATTCGTGAACGAGAATACCAAATCTGTATCTACCCATTCCAGAAGAAACGCCGTTAGTAAAAAGGCAACAGTGCGACCATAGCGCAGGAATCAACCTGCGCTCATAAACAGCAAATAAAACTTGCATGTACAGCTTAACAAGGATAAACGATCGACTTCGATCGCAAAGATTTAATTGCGCATTAGCATCGTTGTCTGAAGAAAAAAAAGGGAGAACGATATCATCCCTTTACACCGTGGTACGTGACAGGATTCAACCGAAATTCGCCTCCGAATTCACAATACGTTCCGTCGACTGACGTTCCCTGTGACAGCTTACCAGCGTTTTCCGCGAAAATTTCGCTCTGTCATCATATCGGAGGCGCGTTTTGTCCACGGACAAGCGTCGGTCAGGGATGGTCGATTAAAAAAAATATCGAGAGACAGAGAGAACCGTGGAACGAGGTCGAAGTCGAACGGAAGACAAGATTGATTACCAGCCGGAACGTATGGAGGGTCGGGGACAAAGCAGAGACAAAACAGATCGAAACACCATCCACGCTTGGGGCGGGTTTCTATTTGAGCACCCTCCGGCATGCTCGAGTGCCTTACTAATTCGATTAAACGTCGCCCCCGACCTTCCGTACCTTCGACACGTGACAGACTAATTAGCGCGCGATTATTTCTGTAATACAGAAATTGTTCCGCGATGCAGAATGCTCGGTCCTTTTGGATCTCTGCACGCGCATGGGTGTGCGATTGGATGAATTGTGGCCCGGGGGATCATTTCACTTGTCCGTCTGATTTTCGGCGAGTTAATCTCGCGTATGAAAATATCCGAAAAGCGTGCGTTTTTGTCACGGCGACAAAATCGACGAAAATATGATCAATCGAAACGACATCGAACTAGGGCGAACTATGCGGATTCCAGGTGGGGGAATTCGCGACAATTAAGCGCGGAAAAAGTTTTCGCGCACGTCGCATCTACAATGCGTCATGTACGGTAACCCCAAGGCCGGTGCATGACGCACTCGCGCATTATAACCACTTTACCACTGAACCCTACATGACCCGATGTAACTTTCAGGTAACGCTTCGCGCGTGCGCGTTTCGTCCGCGTTCGAGTTAAAATTCCCCAAATCATTTTCTGCGCTGACGCGTAAATAAATTCCAGCACCGTCGTTTCAACGGTAACTCCCTGTTGCTTCTTCTCGATGTTCTACTTTTTCACGAGTCAAATTTATTTACCCGCGCATATAACAACGAATCATTGTTAATGATTGCCATTTCTATCCGTAAATTTTATTTCCACAGCGGCGACCAAAGGGAAGCTTCGAAATTGAGCTTATATCTATATTATAGGTATATCAATCCCTACTGTACTACATACATATTTGATATCGTCGTCTCGGACAAAACTGAATATACTACAGATATTCGACAATTCCTGTTTCAGCGATTACGCTGTTCCTTGTATCGTTTCCTTGTACCCGATATTGCACGTACGAATAGGCACAGCTGTTAAAAGGTCTGTCCAGGTATCTCATATTTTTCCGCCAGTAATTTTTCAAACCGTCGCGAAACAACCGAACTCCAAAAGCCAATAAATTGCACAGCACGAGGCAATTAAAAGGCACGTTTATTGCCCGCTATCGCGCACAGTGGATGCGCAGCGGCTGTTAACTTGGTCGTAACGAAACGGGTTAACAAATTATTAACCAACTCGACGTCGAGTTTCTCCCGCACGATTATGTACTTGTTATTTTTCCCTCGCGTTTACGTTTCCCTCCGTCGGCTATCGTCGAAGTCGCGCAGTATCTTAAATAATCGGCGACGCACCGCGCATAATTAGCGACGCGTGTACCATGCCGCATGCAAATGTGATGTAACGTGGTCAATCGTGTGGACGCTCGTTTCGAGTCGATAGATCTACTACGTTGTTCGAGTTGTCGAGCAGCAGCCACACGTGCCTACGGAACAGACGAACGTTCTCATCTCTGTTCTCTTTCCTACGTTTCTCCTCAATCCCACACGAATCGCGCTCGTTTAGGCTACTTGAACGCCGGTTGCCCTTCGTCCGGCACGATCATTCTACCTTCTTTTGTTCCGAAAGAAAAATCGGCAATCTGTGTTCCAGGCAGACACAGCTGAAACTCACCATTTCTCGATTCGGATCGGATTCGATTGGATCTTCGCAATTCCGATCGGTTTCACTCGACGTCTTGAATGTAGTAATTCTTTGTCGTAACAGTTGTTGCCCAATAAATTCGTGGCAAATGAAAACGCAAATAAAATGACGGGCGTGATTGAAAACGTATCGAAAGCAATGAACCAGTCCACACTGGTATCAAATTATTCTCGGCAAGTATCGATCTGAATCTAAATAAATGCCGACTACGTACCCCAAGCTTTTCTATGCTGGAGCTACATTTCTGTATGCTTCGGGGCTTCTGTACGACCAAAATCGTTTCAGGGTTCCATGTTTGGGGCCACTCGAAGATTCGAGCAGCTGTCATAGAATCATACAGCACGGTTGAGCCGCGTTTATGAGTTTGCCCACGCACAAATGGCCGCCACGCTTGCACGCCGTTGGCCACGCCATTTTGCCCAGCAATAATTATTTACCCGGCTGTGGCGTTCATTTGTTTCTTGCACACGACCACGTTGAATTCGTAGGGTCGTGAATTCAGCGTCGACCAGCTCGTAGAACGGACGGTTCTGCCGGGATGAAACAAACCGTGGTTGGAATTTATTGGAAGGGCGAAAAGAGTTGAGTGGAACGCGGAATATAGCTTCGCCGAGCGAATGAACGGAATTAGTCTTCTAAATTGTCATTACTTTAGAGGAGATAATTCATTCGTGCAGGTGTAAAGATACATTTTATACATATTTCTAATGCCGCTTTACATTTATTGTAAAAATGCAATCCAGAATTGGAATGTGCGAGAACCGAGGTATGGTGATTCAGGTTTATCATTCTTCGAAATATCTCTTAAAAGAAACGCACGATTGAGGGTCGACGTGATTAACCGGGTTATGGAAAATCGATTGGATAATCTGCATCGGATTTTAACTGAAATTCAAACTAAATGAACTAAAACTAAACTATATAATTTTATTAATATTCTTCGATTTTATAATCGAAACTCTTCA
Organism: Nomada lathburiana; assembly: GCA_963667235.1. NCBI lineage: Eukaryota > Metazoa > Arthropoda > Insecta > Hymenoptera > Apidae > Nomada > Nomada lathburiana. The sequence continues at coordinate 5,992,055 of OY763904.1, forward strand.
CCACCAACCAGTATTAACGAATCGTCGTTCTTCGTTGCAACACTTTTATCTCGGTTAATTAAGCTCGTCTTCGCTACAGGCAGAGTGTTTCATGTGACTCCGTCAACCGAAATATCTCTACTATGATTACAGTATCAGAAAAATGATGGTTATGTATATTAGAAATGGTTATTCGAATAAAAGAGCCAACTTCGTTTTCTTAAATGGAACAATATATTTTTTAATAGTATGGCATAGATGCTTCGGGCGAGACAGTTACATGAAACACCTTGCTACAATAGTGTCGGATGCCGTTTCACTTCACCAACAAGACGGTGCAAACCGAAACGTAATATTAATGTCGCGTGATACCTAATCGTCAGTTCAACAGTCGATTTATACAGGGTCGATATCGTACAGAAAACGTTTCCAGTTAGAGATCGACACGTTAGAAACGAGCCGGGATGCCCGATAGAAGCCGATCTCCCGTTAGCATCGGTAATTGACGCGTCGCGCCTTAATTGGCCATCGACGGCGTAACAGCATCGATCCGCGAGGGATCGATTGTTCGCCAACACCCTGGGAATTCGCTTTCTTGTCGATGGCGTAACCCGTCGATAAATCAGCGGATACCTCACGGCGAGCCTGAGGATTAAGAAATTCTCGCAAAAAAACGATCGAGAGGGTCAATTAATTGCCACCTGTGATCGTGAAGTCAATTAACGCATAGTCGATCAGCTATCGACTATATTATCGATTATACCAGAATAATCGTCGCACACCTTTGGCGTCGATGAATATTCTTTGAACGGGAACGATTGCAGTATTACTTTTTGTGATTGTGGCCCGTGTAAGAATTTCGTACAAGTACAGTTTATGATTGGGACATTAATTGCCGGAGATTTGTTTCATGAGTGTTGACAATTTTGTCTGGGGAACGTTTACATTTAACATACCCCTGCGAGCCGAACCAAAATTGCACGAAACAGGGCCGAATGTTTCGAATCGAACGATACAAAGCAATCGCCCCGAACGATCCGCTAAAAAAAAATCCCGTCGAAACCCCGTAAGCCTGACTCCGCTTTTAATCCCGTTTCGTCAACAATCAGTGCGAAATGCACTAGGTCGACGCGAAGAAACCCGTCACGACCCTCGTATCGTCCCTCTATCTGTTTAACATCGGCCCCTTATCCGAACCAGATAATCCAGATCGCGATCAGAGCAACGAAACAGGAGAGAAAACGACCGAACGATGGCTGGAATTTAATGACAGCCCGAACGCCGGCAATTCAAGGGGCTACTATTGCGCAACAAATGATAGCGATTATGGAAATCACTATAATTAACATTTTCGACCGTGGCGCCTGGTCTGCAGTCACGCGAATTTCTAATTTCCCATTCGACGTAATCGAGATTTTCATTTTACACGCGGTAACCGATCGTGATCTCTGATGCAACAACAATTTTATTAAACATCACGAACAGTTCCGGTTCTGGTTTATATATTTGCGCTGCGATTTGTTTGGCTGCGTGTTGAGAATTTTCGGTCGATCCGAAAATATTCCAAGGTAACTAATCTGTTGGATAGTCCGCTTTCCGTAGTTATTAAAGGAAAAAATCATCCAGCGGCGGTAGTTTTCCATTTCCCTGCGAGATTCTTGAACTATCCGTTTTACTAATCGAATCACTCGAGAAATAAGAAATTCGCTATAAACTTCCGTATATATTATGCGGGACCAGCGATCGTTTCCCGTCAGGAGCTCGACAAGCTTTGGTTCTCGCTACAAAGAGGATAAATGCGACTGACAGGCAAAACGAAGCTCGGTGGTAGAAGGAACGGAGTGGGGAAAAAAGATGAAGAAGAGGCGAACGTATTCAGGAGCACGGTGGTAAATAGGTTAAACGGCAGGTCGAGAGGGCAGCCAATTTAAATCACCGCCAATTCCGCTCGGTTCGATTCGATTCAGCTTGGGGATCGCTTTTGAATTCTACGGTGTTCACGCCACTTCCGTTTTCCTTGATTCCTTCGTAGAGCAATAATGTGTGTACAATACCGATCATAGTTATTCATAATTATTCATATAATTACGTATTCTTTTCAATTATGCGCAATGCTTTAATTGCAATTGTACCATCGGTTTGAACCTGCTATTCTTTGAATTTGCAAAGCAACCCGAATATTTATTTATTCCAACAATTAAATATTGCCTAAATTTGCTAGAAAAATTTCGCCTACGAACTGTAAAAGCAGCAAAAATTTACTTATATTCGAATGAAGAAAACAGTCGAATATTCACGCCGGCAAGGAACGTATTTATTAACAAACGTCACGTTAACCACAATTTTCCGAATGACCAAAACTCTCCGAACCATCTTTTCCGGCGGAAAGTTGCACGTTTCAAATTCGTAATAAACCATTGAGCAAAAAAACGTGCCAGTTCGCGTAAGGTAGCTTCTCGATATCGACTACGAACTAACGTGAAAGAATGGGGCCGCGGAGAAAGGGTTGAAGGGGATGGTTGGTGAATACGGACAACGAGAAAGAGGATGAAGAGGCTGAGCCCTGCAAGATCTCTAGTTGGCACGGAGCCAGCCATCGTCCGCATCGCCATCGTGTACTTTTCTCGTGCACGCGTAATAAAGATCGTCTTGTCGCTTGAAATCGCTGCCTCGACAGGGGATTTCTGGATTCGAACCGTCGAGTCGCGAACTAAATAATAGAGGCTGGGTTCGTGCTGATATCGGGTACAATTTTAGGCGGGGATTAAAATGCGCGTAATGATATCGACGCGGTGGAAGTTTTTTTTTTGTGGCGATTACAGCGGGGAAAAGAATCTGTAGAATTGTCGGCAATTTCGTTCCAGGTTTGTCGCGATACAGTGACTCGTCCAAAATTCCGATCGCAACTTTGTTGACGCAGAAAATCTGCTCGAATTTTCGAAAATTCTTTTGCAACTTTATTGTGATATCGTGATTACAATAAACAGCGTTGCAAGAATTGAAATTCCTTTTCACCGGACATTTATTGAAGTTCTTTGATAATGTACAAGTCATAGAAATGTTCAAATACACGCGCAATACAAACTAATGTCTACTTATAAACCTATTTGCAATATAATTGCTATTGAACCAGGTAGTTCTCGGTGATCCTTTTTCTTCTCCTTATACGAACTGATAAATACTGTCCGGGGCTTAATTCCTCTTCTGAAAACCTGCACACACGAAGCAATATAGTTAAATAACCATCACTTATATATACGCAAATTGTTTTTGTTCTTGAGAACAAAAGATTGCGCGAGCAACGACACAAATAAAACTGTGAAAAGAAATGTATTTAATCTGCGTGTCGATAATATGCAAACTAGAATACCAATGTTGCAATGACGATCGATTGTAAAAGTTGCACACGCATCACCCCTTGAAAGAGAACTCTCTGTCGAGGGTGGAATTTTCAATTCCAATGGTGGAATTTCAATCACGACTATGGCGACGTATTTTTAACATCCCTGTAAACATGTCGAACGAACCGCATAGTCGGTCATCGAACTGCGGAATGATCGCCAGGTTAACATCGCCCCTGCTATGAAAAGGGTTGAACCGCGCAGGGGTAGGGTTAAACAACAGGATAGCCGTGCAACTTTTTCTTCGGGGTTTGATTATCAGTTAAATTTCTGTCCAATGCGAGTGATTGAATCCTGCAAAATATTTGCTAACAATAGAGTCTTATTATTGATGAGAAATTGATTAAAAATTATATTTTCTAGAATATTCGCAATATTTACTTGCTATAGGATGTTTCGTTTGTACTATTGTTGAAAATAAAGATCCATGGTTTAATCAAATGTACAAGGTGAAAAGGTTCGAAAAAATTCATTTAGATTCGAATGAAAAGTGGTAGGTGCATATTGTCCAGAATCTTTTCGCGTGCAAGTTTTGTCTGCACTGCAGTTAGCTTCATCGGGGATCCGATGACGCACTGACACCAGATGTGCTAAACCCAACCTACTTCCCTGATGAAGCTGCAATGCTGACGATGTTTCGAACAATCTACTGACAACGAACCGCCCTATGGAACCTCAAAAGTCTCGAAATTGCAGGTCAACAAATAGAGCAATAAATTCGCAAGTAAATTAAATAAAATGTATAAAAACATTTTATTAAGATGCTCCAGAGTCCTTTTTCTAATTAACCGAATTATTCGTCTAATTAATCATACTACAGCTGCACGAATCTGTTTCGAAGTCGAGAATTTTGTTCGCGGCACAGGCAGGTATTTCCAACAATCAGTCTGCCTGCATTAACATAAATTACAAGTTAGAGGTTTGTTTAGTCAGTTCAGTAGCCGCTCATGACGATGAGAAATCACAATCCCTTTGAACCTGAAGGAATTGCATTCGTGCATAACACAGTTGGCCATTTCGCAAAAACAACATTTTGCAGGAGGGATTGACATTTACCTCAGTTAACTAATTAGATGAAGCAAAATCAATGACAATCCATCACACAGTATTAAGAAGTCGCAATGAAAGGCTTCATGAATTATGCCTGTATCATACGAATTTAAAAAGCACCCTGCTCTATGTACCCAGATAAAAACATATTTTCCACACGCTTCGTTGAACGTGCGTAAACAAATCAAACCCAGGAATCGAATTGCAAATACAAAAGTGCCTGCAGATCTTAAAACAGCATCGCGATTGTATCACGTCAACGCCAATCAGCTACACTTTACGAAATCGACCGCTACTTGCTACTTCACCAGCTGTGAACGTGTTAGCAAAAGACCGTCAAACGCTATAGCTGCACGAAAGCCGTTCAACAAACTCCGATGTTCCACGCTGAACGTTTTCTCGTTAACGTTCAACACACCGTAGGCAGTGGATAGAGTCCCGTGGGTATGCCGCTTATCTCTGGACTCCAGGTCCAGTTAAACGTGCGGATACGTGTGCATACGTGTGCATTAAATAGGTCGAACTGCAACGACGGACCGCGTCGCATGCGCAGATTCGCGTGCCACAGCGCAGCGTGAACCCGCGTCGGCCAACAATCTGCTTCACGGACATCCGCATAACCGCCTCGTTATCGCGATAAAAGTGCTGGTAAATGCCTCTGTTTAGCCTCCTGACTGCTGTTGGCTACCGTCTCGTGCTATCGAAATCGAGCAAAGCTTAAGCCCGTTTCAGACAAGACACTTTGCGTCGACACCCTTTTGCCACGGCGCCGTGCCTGTAAAATAATGTTGCGGCTGATATTCACGTGTGCGTGTCCACTCCGGAGGCTATTATGCCTGTTTCGATGAGCAATGGGACAAAATGTGACGCTACGATATTTCCAAGTATATGTATTGTGGTTCAGGATAGTCAGAGCTGTGCATTAGTTGAACCCTCTCGGCACGATTCGTCTTCTATTTGGATTTTCTATTTGGATCGTGGAAATCGATCGTACCAAAAACGATCAATATTGGGTGTACAATGAAATCTGAATTCCACAATAATCCCCGCACCCTGTTACCATCGCCGTCGGATAGAACCAAATACATATGCATATTGACGCGACGCTAAGCACTCATATAAAAAAGATTCATAAGCCGATGCAAGAAACGCGGATAGGAACTTCAATAAAATCACAGACACCTGAAGGAGCAAAACTCGATTAACGATAGCGAATTCTGGGGACACGGGACCAGCAGGAATACAAATACGAACGATATCTAACGAGAAACGCATTTCCCCAGCGAGTTTTCCGCTGTTTTCGTGTGCACGTCACGACGATTCTGGTTCGTGGCGCGTGTACGTAGGGTCGTGTGTAAGACCGTTCGAGCAATAAAGAGTGCGATAGAGAGGCGAGGAGAATTATACTTGCATGAGCCAGTGGTCCCACCGGCCCTCTGGCCTGAATGGTAATTAAAGCGTGCGAGACTTTCTTACGACGTTCTTAATCCTCGGCAGCGGCGGTGAATCGCGACGATTCGTCGACGAATTCTGCGACCCGCGGCCACGGAGAAGGGTTTACACGTTCAAAGGCGAAGGAAGACGCGGTACCTGGCGCAGCGTCCAGGAATTCGAGGGTGAATAATTGAACGGGTTCGATCGACTTGATTCGCGTAATATCTCGTTGAATGTTCTTTTATGCTCGAGCGCGGGGTCTGTACTTTTTTTTAGTAAAGTCTCGCCGGAAATTCGGAATTGTATGAAACTTTGCATACGAGTGAAATATCTCATCCGTAATGCAACCATGTCTCTCGTTCGTGCCACAATTCGATTTTAAGGGGTGAAATCGGCTCTCGTGAAACGAAAAATTCAGTATTTTCTTGGACACCTCTTGATCGGCAATCGAGCGTGATTCGTTTGAATGGACCCGCATTCTTTTCTCAATATTTTTCCCTGGCCCTTCGGTCATTTCCGCGCGGTGAGTAACACGATATACGCAACGGGCCGGCATTTGCATAATAAAGGCCAAATTAGCGCGACGAATCGCACGTCGCGAAGGAAGAAGAACGGCGCGAGAGTGGACGGCGGGACCGGTCCTGCAGCCGGAAACGTCGGATTTGTTTTTATTTCCGGCATCCTGTGCAAAGTCGTACGGTCGTGATCAACAGGTGACCAGTTGAATATCGGCCGAAACGACGTTTCGACGAGCCAGGGGGAAACAATAACGAGAATATGAAATATGAATCGCGGACACGTCGGCCACGAATTCGATGAATCTTCATCGTCTGTGGACGATTGATCGTTTCTTCGTTAAATTGTCGACACCTCCGTTGGATATTTTCGAGGCCCGACTGGTCGAAAGAGATCCTGCTACGAGGATTAATGAAAACATTCCAATGAAAGCGGTACAGCGGTAGATAGATTATTATCGTTCTTATTACCCGATTCCGTGCTAGGGATCACAGTCGTGTTTCACACGACGCCTGTCACTAATTACTGTAAAGCACAGGGTTAACGATGGCCCAGCATTAGAATTAAACGAGGACAGCCCATCAAAAATTAGCACTGCCCCAGAAAAATCGATCGAACGACGCCCCGAAGGAAATCGCCTGACGATTAAATCATTAGCCCCGGTGAAACGCGAGCAATGCCTAAATTGCGGCACAATAGGTATCGTATCAATGGGCGGCTCGTGCAAATCCCTCACGATTTTCACCGTGAACATCTGTCTGCTCGGTGAATTGTCGTGCGAGCCAAGAAAGCATCGAGAATCGGTTCGTTACGTCGACGTATTCCGGTCGATCGACTTCCCTCCGTCGGGATCGCGGTCCCGGCGGCCTCTCGACAGCAGAAATTCCAAGGGGCCCCGAGCCGTCGACGAGATAAATCACGAGGCGGCTGACTCCCTTTTTAGCTCTCTTTCAGCCCGTTTCTGTCCACGTGTCCACGCGTGCACACGCGTTCCGCGCGGGACCGGCAGACTGCGAACAGCTTACGCGTATACTTGTTGATTTATTGGCAGACACACCCGCGCCGCAAGCTTACACCGAGTCATGGAAATAACGGGGAGACGAAGTGTTTGTTGTCTTGTCGTGTCTACGTTCTGCCTTTTAAGGGAGGTTCAGGGAGGAAAGGTGGGTGGATACGTTGGAAGAAGCAGAGTTTATGGATCGTTCGTGATTCTGTATTGATCATTTCGATGCGAGATGAAAGATACTGTAATATATATTATAGTATCGATGATTGAAGGTGTATTACGCTGGATGTATGCGGGCAGACAAGGTGAACCGGGGAACGCGATAGGCTCGGGTTATTTTCTTTGTTAGCGGGATGACAGAATGTTTATTTAGTTGATGCAGCACGATTTCATGGGAATTTCAGAATGATTACAGTAAATTGTCAACCCAGTTTCTCAAAATCGTAGATTTCTATCCTGAAAGTTTTTAGGCAGCGAGATCTTAATTTACCGGCTCCGTAGAGAGACAGGCAGATCGAGCAAGTCGAAAATTCGAGGAGGCGCCGATTGAAAATAATTTTCATTCAAATACGTGCACAGTCATTTACAAATACACAATTGCATTCGAGAGATAAGATCACCAACGAAAATCCTCTGTCTACAACCACGCATTCTCGCCGATTTAGAAAATTCCTCAAAACAATCCTCGCCGTTCAATAACCGTCCGAGCGACATGAGAAATTCTCGGTAATCCTTTCGAGCGGATGCAAAAATCACCTCTCAATTCCCCGCTAATTACAGTGCCGTGAAAAAAAAGAACGCGGCTCGCAAACTGCCGCGTTGCACGACACTGCCCAGTGCGCCTCCTTTTTCGTAGCAAAAAGGAAGTCTGAAACCTGCCTTTAAAATCACCTATCCAATCGTGACCCATAAAAAGCCGGGCCAAAAATCCTGTCCGCACGATTCTCCGCCAAATACATGCAACCTTTCCCTAGCCGACCGGCTACCATCCACGTATATGTACCGCGATTGCACAACCGCGGCGGGAATCGAACATTCCGCAGTCCGCCGCGCGTTCTAATTAATCCAAACGCGGTGCACCCCTAATTAAACGCCAAACCTGACGCGCTTCTAAGCCCCGTTCAAATTCGCAAACGCATCTCCCCGAGAATTCCAAAGTAGCGGCGGGGGAAAGCGTCGTTGGTCGGACGATTAAGAAGAAAAAAAAAAAAAAATTGGAAAGAGTTAAGTAGCAAGGTTGCAATCTTCGGTCACGTTTCGCGCTCGAAAATTCCGCTTCGTTCTTCTCGTTTTTAACCCGATGGTTGGCGGTTGCTATACGCTCGTACCTATACGAGCGTCGCGATCCTAGAACCCGATAAGGATCCTGGGTTCCCTCTGGCGTGCCCCCTCTAGAACGAAACGATCCCTCTCGCGAACGTTGCGCCTCCGCCACGACTCACCGCCGCTGCAGATTCTGTGAAACGATTTCGTAAAATGCACTGACTTTTGGATATAATTATATAGGTGTGCATGCAGGGTCATCCTTATTCGATATTTCTCTCTTCTCGCCGGGTCTCTTCGACGTTCGCGGTTGACCAGAGATCCTGATTGCACGCGCATTAAACGTATCCGTGCTCTGCTTTGTGTGATTTCCAATAACTTGCATTTTCATTCGTTCAATACTTAGAACAGGAACCGCTATTTATATGCGCGTGCTTATCTCTCCAAATATGTAGAATGAAAATATGGTTTCACACATCTCCAGATTGCGGACAAGGAAATAAATTTCACGAATTATTACACGCGACATCATATCCATGCATTGTTATATGCCCGCCTATACGTGAATTAAGAATCACACGTGTTGGAGTACGAATATCTTTGGGTGCACGTTTAAACAACGATTTTTTAGTGTTAACACCCGCTCGCCACTTCTGCTTAGATTCTACGTACGCTTCTCTACGCTTTCTTTCGCTCTATCTTCCCGCCCCTGTCTATCTTGCGTGCAATACGGGTCTATCCTTTGCCAACTATAGGACGTTTCACCCTAATTCCTTCAACGGCACCCTCGTGAGCAGCTATCCTCGTTTCAGCTTGCTCGTCCCGTTCAAGATCCGATATGGTATCTCTGTCCTGCTTACGCTATAGGTGGCCAATGGTGGTGTTCTTGTTCCACTGTGAAACACAGTATCGTTGTCCTTGCTCGACCACAGAACTCAATAGCGTCGTCGTTGTTCTGTTACCGAGTTGAGTGACGTTGTCCTCGTTCTACCATCGGGGACGGTAGCTTTGTCCTTGCTCCACGACGCAGTCCTGAGTGGAGCTGTCTTGCTAGCAAAAGGGTTGATCCGTAGGTCTATCCTTGTCTGTTCTGTGAACACGTAACAGCATCCCGAGGATTGCTCGTTCCTTTGCCGTTCGCTTCTTCTCTTTGTTTTTTTTTTTATCCTTGCGCCGCGGTTCCTCGCGACTTTATGAATGTGTTCCTGGGTGTTTCTTTTTGTCGCTGCTTTTCTTTTTTTCACCACCTTGCCTCGGAAGTGCGGAAGATTCGACTGGGTTCTTGTCGATCCGTGACTCTTTTTGTTGCTTCTTTCTCCTGTCTTTTTTCGGTGGAAGTTTTTTTTAGGGATCGAGAGGCCTGTCTTCTTGAACCGAGATGCTCGCGGATGATGCTTCGAAGGGTTTCTTTTTTTACGTATCGAGGGGAGGGATAGTATTGGAGGTATCAGCTGCGTATACGAGTGGGATGAATGGAATTGTTTGGCGTGAAGGAAGTTGTGCTTGTGGATAATAAAGGGTTGCCGAGAGTAATGCAACAATCTTCCAAGTACCTTGTATTTTTTTTTCTTTTCCTCTTCGTTTTAAACCCGCGCAGACGCGCTTTTCGTTCTGCAAGCCTTTCATTAATCATTAATTAGTGCGGCCAAATTGATTATTTTTAATAAATGCGCAACCTTTTTCATTTTCGACGACCAGAACCCCCGAGTCATCTTTCGCTCGATAACTCGGTTACATTTGTATTCCGAGCAACGCGCAAGAATGCAGCAATTAGCATTATCTTCGAGTTCCTTCTGAAAAGTTCGACTGCCAATCGACCGTTCCAATGGTCATCAATTAACATAAGCATACACCGTCCTGCAGCTGTCATTTTCACGTTTTCACTGCGCAGGAAGTACACGCACCGCGCTTGTCCCGTTTCAACACGCTTGTCTCTCGAAGCGACACTCACCTGTGCTCGCACGCGAGCATATTCACGCGTGCATACCTGACAAACGTCCGTGGCAATACAGTACACTGGCTCGAAAATGCTCTCTCCACGCCCGATCCATCGGGTTTTGTGAATAATACAAAGCGCGACCGACCTGTATTTTCCAAGCATTGCGCTTTCACCCGTATATCAAACCGCGTGTTTTTTTTTTTTTTTTTTTTTTTCTTAACAACGCCTGCTTGTCGAAACGCTACGAAAGCCGGGAGAAAAGAAACCACCGCAAGGAGGTTCAAACGCGGTTCGGCCTGCGTAAAACGATTCGCGCGAAACATGCTTGGTAGACGAGGGCTGTAGGAATTTTTCATCCAAAGAGCCGCGACGCGGCCGATATAGGAACGTTGAGAAATAAGGGTGGAACCAGGGCGAGAAATTTATTTTGCATCTTTTGCAGAGATACGAAACTCCAAATAGAATAATAGTCCAGATCACAATTAAGCAAATAGAACATACCTATAATGACGTTCCTCGCGTGGCAAATCGGCGAAGCGATTGCCATAGAGAGGTGACTCTATAAAGTCACCTGGCTGGAACGTACGATTTCGCAGGGGCGAGTCGATGACACTGGATTCGAGACGCACGTATCGATCGAAGTACCGTTTCTAGAACCGATAGTTGCCTCGACACGCTCGGGGATTGTGATTTATCGTCGGCAAACTGTTGCTTGCCGCACTGTCTTGCTCTCGCACTTGCTCTCGCGGGGGCTACGTTCCGCGAACGAACGTGATCATTCTGCTTGTTTAATCGTGATGCGGGAACACACGAGACAGTTCTCTAACGAGAATCGAGCACCGAAGTGACTTTCAGTTAGTCGAACCAAAATCGATTCGCGCCCGGCGAACCGCCGACGATCCGCGTATTCTGTATTTTCACGCGTTGCACGCCTCCCAGAGCAGGCCGTTTTATTCGCGATAGATGCGAGATAGAGGAACGAACATCGTGCAGCGTGTTCGAGCACGCGAAGCATCTCCACGCGCGCGTACTCGTGCGAGTAAGCTAGATAGTGTCATCTGGTCACTCGAACAAGGGACAGGCAAGCATCCGCGAGGAGATTTTCCGGAATTTTTCTGGCCCCGGCCTGGGCACGGGGAGAGGGGCACAGAGAAATAGCACGGGACGTTGTTGAATCGTTTGTCAGAGTGATGTATGGATGAGTTTGTTGGAAACATTTCATGCCTTTCTATAATAGCGACGAAGATTGTGGTAACGCGTTGCGAAGTTAAACAGGAACGATTTCAAAGAGACCCTATTTATTTTAATGGGGGAGATACGGTTTGGAAATTGCCAATGAGGCGAGATGATCTATGGGTTGGGATTAATTATTAGGAACGCCCAGCGAAAATAAATAAACGTCTCGTAAAAGTACAAATGGCCAAAGAGACACACGAACAAAACCCATACTAGTTGCATTATTATATATTCTAGTACGAAGTCTCGTGTAATTCCTCAAACAATGATCTCCTTTTTAAAACTCAGGGCTCCTTAGTTGCATACCGACCATACCGACCCCGATATCACCGACACGTGTTACAAACTACAAACCGTGAGTAATCGAAAGAATTCGGAACAGCGAGAAAATCAATTTATCATCCCGCGCTAGAAGGGCGCAACACTCCGGGGTTGGGTTAAAGACTCGCAAAGTCGAGCCGGGAAAGGGTCAACATTGCGGGGGACATAAATCTCCTCTCGTCGTTCACGGTGGTGGTCGCCACGACCGCGTCGAAGGGCAGCACAGAGACTGACAAGGAGGAAAACGAAAGGTCAGAGGCGGAAAAGAGATAAAAAAAATGAAAAAGCGGCAAGGTGGTGACGGCAGCGAACGGAAGGTAGAAAGGCAGCGAACAACCTTGCGACTACGCGGGACCCTTTTTGCTCTCATAATCGAAGAAAAATTCGTGTTTCGTGGCCGCACATTCTCCAGCATCGCGCTCCCCATTTTCTTCCGGCAATGTTAAGAAAAATGTTTAAGACTCGTACACAAACCGAGACGTGCAGTATTAAATGAGAACAGATGCACCGAAACACCCGATCTCGATTGAAACAACAGCAAAGACGAACGAAAAATCAACGTGACATATTGGAATGTAAAATATTGCGTACGAACGGAAGCTCGAAAACGGCTAAACCCGCGTTAAAAAAAGACTCTATGCGCGAAGCGTACGCGGCAACAGGGGAAACGAAAAATCCCGGGCAATTCGCAAAGTGTCCCCGGAGCGAAGTCGATGTACCGTAAGGAACGTCTGAGAAATTCTCGCGGGCGGACTTGCGAGTCGCAAACGGTCACAAACGGGCGAGCATTTCGAAGGTGAGATTAGGTGAAATGGACGCGAAAGGACAGGAGTGGAAACCGTGGCATCCCGGCGAGAGGAGGCACGAACAATTCATCTCGGCTAAGAGGAAAGGGGATGGCGAGAAGGACAGAAAGAGGATAGGCAGGCGCCTGGTTGTTTCGCTTCATAACGACCTTCGACGTTGTCGGTGTTGCTTTTCCCGACCCTTCGAGGCAAAAGAGAGTCGTCGACTACTTGTCCCACAATGAGGACCGCCGCCACGCCAGGAGGTGGTCCCTGACCGGAATAACGAGCCGAGAAAGACGGAACACGGGGCCCGCGGTGTCCTTCGGGCCGCTTCGCCTTCGCCGCGGACTTGAAGGGGACGGTAACGACCCTTGAAATCATTTACACCCCGGTAAAATAGAGGGGACGAAGAGGCGAGAGTTCCTTTTAAATCTACGGCGATGCGAGTTAGCTGCATTTCCTCTTCTGTCTTTTTTTTCGCGTCCCTTCTTTTTTTTTTTTGTTTTTTCTTTGCGGGAGAAAATGGAGGATGAGGCGATCGTCTTGCGCATGTATGCACGCGTATATGTATACAGTGCCGTTCGGGAGTATTCGAAGAATAGGTTGTTTGAGCAGATCAATGAGATACTTGTTGAACCAGATTGCTTTAACCAGCGTCACTGCAGTGCAGACTGAACGGGCAGTGTCATATATATGAATTTAGTAAATTAATTATTAACCTTTGGTCAAATGAAGCAGCCGCTGTTCGCTTTAATCGGCCTGTCTTCATATTTATACGGACTCGGGTGATGGATTTAAGTGTACATGCTTCTTAATGGTATTAGTGCAACTGTGAAAATGTGGAGGAAAGGGGGAACAAAATGTCGGGCAATACCCAAGCAGCGAAACCACTTTTGATCGTTCATACCGTACAAATTCTATCTGCTAGTCAAGTCGGAGAAAATTGTGGCGCGCTTTTTGCAACTCCACGATTCATTCTGGTTTACGTTCGGTTACGTATCGATCCGAGGGACAAACGATGCGGTAACGATGATTTCGACCAACCTGACCACGGCAAATACGAACAGTTCCAGCGGTCTGATTGACGGAGTAATTACAGTACCCATCATCGTGATAATGATCGTGAAGAACCATCGCGAATCTCGAATCGATGAAATCGTGATTGAGAAAAGAGAAACACTCGTGGAATAGATAGTACCACGGTTCGTAGGAAACTCGCGAGTTCCAATTACCTAGGGGCTTCCTTGTATTATTGATCATTGATCTTTATTTGTATTATCATTTCGTATTAGCAAGTCCCTCGAACTATGGAAATGCGTGTTGTCAATGATACGGGAAAATAGAACTGATCCTCTATGGGCCATCCAGAAAACAGAACACTGGACACACGTGCATCCCTGCCCCCGTTAAGGTGACTAACGATAATTCATCGTCGACGTAACGACGACGATTAACGTCTCTGCGAAATTGTGACACGGGACAGCACGAATTTACGGGCAGAGGCCGGTGTAATGTCGGTTCCTAGCTGGCCGTTATCCCAGGAAACGAGCTGCTCGACCACGCGTAATTTCGTACACCGCCATGGCTTGTTTGCGATTCTGCAGCGGCCGTATGGGCAAATGGGCGTTCAGATGTTTAGGAACAGGAACAGTCGTTGCACGATATAACAGAATTGCGAGTTAAACAGGATAGAGTGATTAGCGCCTGCAAAATAAAAGGAATCGGAATAATAATGAACGCCATTCCATAGATAACGTGGAAATCCTTTCTATATATCAGTCTACTCTTCAATTTTTCCTATCGGACGTGCGAATAAGTATCCGTCAGTTCTGCCCTCCGTTGTCAATTTATTATGCATATTATATAAAGAAATCAGTCGAAAATGAATTTCCTTTTCGAGGACACATCCTGCCTCCTCCTCTTTCCACGCGAGGAAAGATTGTTCCCGAGGAATCTCTCTTTTCTCATCGTTGTTTCATACGGGGATCACGATGGAACGCGGGAGAGTGGAAACGGTAGCCATCGCGGGGAAGAAGCTGACGGCTTCGGCTTCTTTCTAAAAGGACGAGGACCAAGGACAAGGAGCAACGGGAGAGCATTTAGCTAAGCATGCGACTAGTTTTTGTCGCGTAACTGCGAAAGGAAGGAGCGGCAGGTACGTGGAGGGAAGGGGAGGAAGGCGAAGATACCTCGCCGCCAGGTGGCAAGTATGCTCTTGAAACCTGCCGTACGTGCTGAAGATCTTCCCGAGATACGGCTTTAACAAGGTCAGGAGGACCACGGATTTTATAGCATGAGAGGTCTTTTCGCCTGTATTTACGTGTACGCTTTCTTCCTGCCGCCGCATAGTTCGTTTCGAACACGGCATCCAATTTCGATAGGTATTAATTACGGTGGAAATTGGATCGGGGAACATCTTCGATTGTTTTATTGAAACTCATTCGCGTCGTTCGTGGTGTCCGATGGAGCTATTAACCGTCGTGCACTGGGCGGGTCAATTTGACCCGAGGCGGAACTGGGAAATTAAGTAACTTTTCGACAAAGTGCATGGCTGATCTAGTTGTATGAATTTCGCTGACGTTGACTAGTCATTAGTAGTTGGAGAACGAAACCTGATCTATATAATTGTTTGTGGGAGAATCTGTTATAATTTATTTGGAAGTCAGTACCTCGATTCAGATTGGTAACGTTTACAATTTCCAGCATAGCAGCGATGCTACAAAAATTATATGTCTTTCGTGTAAGCAATGCAATGAAATACGCGTCCTACAATTATAATAAATCATTTATCATGAATGACAACTCCGCTTATATGGGGATAATTATCTATAATAAGTATCTATATAACATACTTCAAAGAAAACACGACGCCGCCCTAATTCGGCTTCCAAATATAATTTGCAAGCATTAACTCGAAGCAACGTTGAGACACCTACAAATTGCTACATAAAAGCGTTGTTCCGAATTTTCCCGGGCCGTATGCACGCGGGAACGTTTTCAACTTCCTGAAAGCAACATTTCCCGAAGGAAGTCGAATCGTGCACAATATTGCACACGTTCTCCCACTCGTGGCGCCATTAACCTCGACAATTGCAGCCAGTAGCCCGATATAAGTGTCCTTCGGGTTCTCTCGCACGCTGCGTCTCTTGCACAATTACACAAGGACCACGATAAATTCTGAGCCACTGATTTTATGTTTGCGAACATCATGTTTCTTCGCGAACGATCGCACCGTACACGGTTTCATTGCACGCCCGATGCCGATACTCTTGCGGAATTATTACACAATTATAATCACGTAATTGGAACTCAATTAGGATACAGTAGGATAAACGCTTCCATATATTCGTTCAATAAATTCATTTTCATTCATTCGCTGCGATAAATCTTCCGCAATGTACAATAACGAGCAGGTATTTTACAGTTTTGAACGCATCGAATTAAAGTAAATACCTGTTAAACCGCACGGTGTTATATTATTTCGTTACATTTGAACGAACAGATTAATTAGCTTGCTAGAGTGGTAACAGTGTCTAGAATTAGCGGTTCCTAAATTGTTAAAGTGCCAGGAATGGTAGATTATTTATAGCGCACGCGCGTACGTAGGAAACGGCGAGCAATATTCAAACGCACCGAGTGACAAAGTATCAGAAAACTAATTTTCTCCAGTACCATGGAGGAAGATCCCGTTGCGTTTCCCTGTGCATACCTCTCGCCTCGTTCACCAACTACAGTTACTCAAACAAATCGCTTTTCCACGGGCTCGAGCACCCCAATGCGTCAGCGGCGGGAGAAAACGCCGCTAAAACAGGCACAAGCAGGCAACGCGCTACGTTACGCTCCCCGTCTGTGAAAAAAAAAGGATTCCCGATCGAACGACAAATCGTGTTCTCCACGGTTCGACTCCTTGTTCCCCCCGTCGACCATTTGCAATCTATCCGTGCACGAGTACAGCGCGTCGAATTTCTATGAAAGATTCATACGTGACGAGGCTGTTTCCCCGGATTGTACAGATGGTCCGTGCGATTTTTCGCGAATGGGGAAAATTCGGTTTCGTTGAAGCTACGCGATTCGAGTATGCAAACAACTGTGTACATCTGTGTGCGCGCAGACATGTCCCCGCGTATAAGTGTACAGAAATAAATATCGAAAAACGCGCGACACGGACAATGGCCGAAGGAGAAAATTCCGAGAGGACGAAAGGAGGAAACGGGAACGGTGAACCGTTACACCCATTCGCGAAGCGAACCGCATGGAACATGGGATCGCAGTCGGACTGTTGCAGTCGCAACTAGGATTATGACATCATTTCGTCACGCGCAATCGAGCATCACTATCGTCGATTACGCTTCCTTCTTCGTCGTTGCGCGTCCATCGGGTCGAACGCGTTCCACGTGTCGGCCATTTGTGGGCGAAAACGATCGTCCTTGCACGTAGATGAAACAGTATCTATGAGAATCGTTAAATTTTGAGAGGAAAGGATCCCTGTCCCCCGTACGATCACCGTCAACTCGGCCCAACTAAAGTACCTGAAACATATACCTAGACGAAATCCACGATACCACGAAAAATTTCATGAAAATCATCGTGAATTGCTGCAACAATATCTACACGATATTAACGTTAACAGAACGGAGTGCATGTATAGGTATAGATATAGGTATCCATTGTTCGCCACGAAAATGTTTCGGTACATTTAAACATAGCCAGATCATGAGAATGAAAGTGGTCGAACTAAAATAAAATAGAAACATATAATCGTTTTTATTGAACGTCGCCGTAAATTGCCGCAGCAATGCCTATACGTTAATCATTTCGCAACCGGGAAATCTGAAACCCGTGATTTTGACGGGCCTGGTAGTTCCAGTATTAGTCCTCGCAACGACTGGCCCACAACGTCCACCTATTTTCCACATAAAAGTATCGTCGTCGTGGCGCGAATTAAAACACGATGATCTGACAAGAATCATCGGGGGACCAACCAGCCCGTCTATGTACGATCTGTGTCCGTGTGCACGGGCTCGTATAATGGGGCCGGTGTACTCGAGATTCTCTCTATAATTTGGCCATTTCGGGCCATTATACGCGATATATCCGGGCGAGGCTGCCGCCACCCTCCCAAGAGACCGTTTTCCCTCCTTTTCCCTTTCACAAGGGGCGAACAGCTGCCTCCTGCGACACGCGCCGATGCCACAGCTTGTTTAGCCGCGTCCCTTTCGCACAACAGTCTCTCCAGTGCACGAGAGGCTTGGCTCCTTGTTGGGTTTCTACTAGTATACCGGGTATGCGGGAATAACAGCCGCGAGCACGTGCTTATTTTGACACGGGCGTTGGGACGGCATTATAAGTAGTAAGGATTTTCTTCGGGGTACGCGGCGGCGTTAAAGGTTTGACGGGGAGTAGCGGTTGTTACGACGATGCACCTCGATGGTAGACAGCGTTCGATGTATGGGTACGCGTGCACGTATGCGCTGAACAAGTTTGAATGGTGTAGGTAGAGAAATTTTCGGAAGCAACAGTTACGAATCGATGGTGGTGCCCTGTAAATTGTATACAGGGTGTCCCGGACGAAGCTCGGGTGGATATCTCTTTTGTTTCTCGTTGAGTGAGAAATGTTTTTGATGAGCAATTCGAATGGTTTCGAGGGTGGGGGTACATAACAGGACGAGAATATATGTTCTTTCTGAGGTCTTACGGGGAAGCCTGTAGGTACGATTTTCTGTTGCATCTAGCAGTGGATGAACGCATGCACTGCGTCACACTTGTAAGGGAAACAAAAGGGCGTGATCGAACGAATGGAATCGAGCCGAACCTGCATACCGTACAAATTTAGACCGGAGGAAGAGTCCGATTTCTAAGTACCCTCCTAAAAATGGCTGCCGTTTAAGAGCCAATAATAGATGGTCAGATTAAAAATAACGCGAGCTTTGCGCCTCGGCCGAGCAACTGCAAATCTTTAAAAAGGCGTGAAAGGACCGGGGACATTTTCAGATTCCCCTTCGCGATAAAGCTAGGCCGATTTAAAGCGATCGCCAATTGCCATTTCGAGTGTCCGAGCAATCCATTTACGTGGCCATCTTCTCTGACGGGACAGCTGCGTTTACTTATTAAATACTACAGAAAATATTCTAACGCCGAGACGCAGCACGATAATTGCAACGCGACACATAACAGTTGCTTCTTTTTTTATTCTAAATACAACTGAAACAAAAGTCCATCGCGAAAGCAAACGCGAAAAGGAATCGTCACCTTCTCGTTTCGAAACGGGTACTACACCTGTCGTAACATTATTAGAATCTCTGCAATTCAAGGCGGGGCCTCTCGTTCGGAAACCCAATTTACTCAAATAAATTGCCAAACATTATCCCGCTGCAAGTAACAAGTTTTACCACTCATAGCTATCCGCGAAATAAAAGGCAAAGAGGCAAAATCGCGCCAAAGAAACCAATCGG
Source organism: Nomada lathburiana (assembly GCA_963667235.1). Classification (NCBI taxonomy): domain Eukaryota; kingdom Metazoa; phylum Arthropoda; class Insecta; order Hymenoptera; family Apidae; genus Nomada; species Nomada lathburiana. The sequence continues at coordinate 6,011,440 of OY763904.1, forward strand.
TCATAAAAGGAGCGGACGCAAAACGCAATGGCAACCCAATCATCGCTCGGCCCGCGCCCATGGTAGAGGTCCAAGTGCACTCAAAAACCGCCATACCTGCCACCAGAGGCCCTCCAACATTTCCACGAGCACACAATCATTCTGAAGTCGTCCGACAAATTCTGACATTCCCCGAGCCGAACTCTGATCGTCCGCGTAAATAAAACAACTAACGAAACGTCGCGACGCATTACGCGCATACACGAGCACAATTAACGCGTTTTTCTCCGGTGGTTGGGCAGGAGGGTGCTCGACAAACGAGAATTATCGGGAAGCGACGGGAAAAGTGTAGCGGGAAGAACGAAAAGGGAAGAAAAAGGATGAAGAACGGGAGACACCAACGCGCAGACGAGAAGGAGACAGAGTGAGGCATTTCAATGAAGACTCAAAGGATGCTTCGCACGAGAGGATCCGATCTCGAGATCTACGTCGAATCAATGACCGGCTGAGAGGCTTGTCTCAGGAAGAGAGCCTGAAGAAAGAGAAGAAGAGGGTTACTGAAGCGACGAGTTGCGCAAAAACCGACCGAATGAATCCACGGCCCGCTCTCGGCCGAGAGGCGTCTCTCCCTCTTCGTGATCCCGCGTCGGAGAAAAATAAGGAAAGCAGACGAGAGATATTCTACTGCTGCTGGGTGCCGTAAATAATTGTTCCATCCAGCCGTTTTGTTTCGTTTCGTTTCGTTTCGTTTGCTTTCTTGGAAGTTGGAATTCCACGGGAAACGATCGCGATAGAACGTTTCGTGCCTGTGATTGGGCCCATCGAATGTCCCCGTGTGTGTGATATAATAATAGATCGTTCCATAAACGACACGGAGCTTTAGGTGTTCGCATTGTAGTAGGTGGAAGTAAAGAAATTATCTGTTGGTAATCAACCTGTCAGCTGGGCGCGATTAACAATAAATGAAGAATTTCTTTCGGGCTTTCTCGACGCGAGGGTTTATCTTTGATACGCATTTGGACTATGCATCGACACTTACGGCTAATAGTTTGTTCGTACACCTGGGAAATGAATTCGAGGCCCAGGGACGTTTCGTCGACTGTCCCGGAAAACGACAGGGCAAATGGGAACCTTATGCGCGAAGGTGGAACTAAAGAAAAAGGGAAATAGAACGGGCGGGGAAGCGTTAAACAAGAATACAAGCGAAGCTGTCGATGCTCAGATGAAAAGACGGTCTATTAGGTGGGGCAAATTGTAAAAAGAAGCAACACAAGCGATAATCGTGACGGGCTCCATTCCGTCGTTGACTCGCCATTGAGATAAGTTCGAATGAAGAAACTCAGCGACCAGGGCATACTTTTTGTTCCTCCGTTCGATACGAATTGGCCGCGTTCATCCGCAATTCAGTTGTTTCGCATCTTACCGTCTATCATTGGTATTAAAATATCATCGCGAGGAACGGCGGCCACTCCTTGCGCTACCGGTCGAGCGACATTATGCTGGCTAGATGTGCCCGGGGATAGGATTACTCAGCGACACCGGAGACTCGTGAAAACCGAGCATAAGGTCTTTAAATCCGGTATCATGAAGAACCGTGACGATTGCGTGTCTCTCTGGCCACGCAGAATTGCGCCGCAGTCCGCGGCCAGAGTAAACACTCGTCGAGGTCGGAGGCGTTTTCAACTGGCGAACGACCGGCTGACTTTTTATTACGAGTTTCGTTACGTGTCGCGAATCCGGGGACCTCGTGAAAATTCATTGACTGCGACACGTACAGCCTGTGCAGGCCTATGCAAGTTCGTTGAATACAATTGCTCGGGTGTTTTCGTTAGTCGATTACTTAATCTGGTTAATGTTTCGCAAGAAACTCTGCATTCCGTTTTATGGAGTTAATCACTTTGGCAGATGAACGGCTCGCGGCAGTAAATGGATTTAGGATGGCAGTTTCGAATAGCGTGCATGTCGCGAGGGAAAGGGCGACGCACGAATTACACAATGCTTTCGAAACGAGGAAGGCTGTGCAGACAGTGAAAGGATTCTTCGTAATGGGCGTCGATTCTAGTTTTCGGTTAAGAGATCGACCGATAAGAACTGATCTCTAAGCCCGAGGAATATTAATCATTACCGTTTTAAAAATTGAAAAAATCGCCATTTCTTCGTGACGAGTATACTCGTCATTCACGGCTAAGAGGTCGTTGAACACCGCAAGTTTCGAGCTTCAATTTGCGTATCGTTCAAACGAATTTCAAATTCGACAAAATTACGTCACGCTTAAGATCCACGATCTCTCATTACCGCACAAGTGACGCGACGAATTTCACCAGGTGCGTAGATTCTGCATGTCATTCTTCCCCCATTTAGATGCTCGTCACTGTGAACACATGCGTCATATCTGTAACGCGCGCACCGAGATCAAGGGCCGGTGGCGCATCTCTATGCATATGTACGTATCAGGGTCGCAAATTCGACGAGCCTCTGCCAGAAACGTTCATCTCGCGTTAGGATCCCGTGGCTCTTTGAACGTATTCGAAACGCGCGTGACCTCGCTTACGTATCCGTGGAGGCCACTTAACCAATCGCTCGATAGTCCTCTCCTTCTCTGGTTCCCTCTGGTCCTTGCCCCTTGTATCTGCCCTCGGGATAGGGCTCGTGGCACGCGTCCTTATTTCTCTCGCGGCGGCTTTCTCCTCTCGTCCTCCCACATACAGTTATCAAGCAGAGGAAGTATCGGGCACGGTGAGAGCTGCCCAATTGATAAAGTGTAAATCGGCACGAGCTGTGTCTTTGGCTAACTCTTTGGCCGCGGTAGCTATATATATACATGTACGCGCACAGCTATGCTCATAAAAGTCCGCGTACAGTAGTAAAAATGCAGATTTCCAAATGGGCAAGCAATAAAATTGCCGCGATGAAAAGGAGGATTAAAGAAATTGTGTGATACCTGTGCAATTAACAATTGCAATGCGCAATTACGGTTCCTTACTTTCGTCGTGGCAATTTCGCTGCTTGTATGTTAAGAAATATGTATATATGTATACATTTCTTATTATCGTGTGCTGAATTTTTGCGAGTAGCCGTATCTACCCGTGGCTTTCCAATCTTTCCATCTCTTTCACTCGGTCCTTCCACCGTCCTTCTCCCGCTTCTGTCCCGCCAGAGCTACTATCCGCGTGTCCCTTCTCTCTCGGTCGAGAAGCGTTGCGGATAGCCCGGAGGAATCCGACCGATTCGACGCTCCGCGTAGGATCCACGAGGATTTTCGCTGTGGATACGCTATAGACGCGATAGTTCGTGCTCGATGGAATGGAAAGTAAATCGGCGAAAAAGTGTGACACATCTTTTTGCAACTAATTTCTTCGCGCCACGAAACAGAAGAGCAGGCTGAAAACCGCCGTTCTATGTGAACAACTGAAATTAAACGTTCGGGCGTCGTTTTGTTCTCCGCCTCAAATTAATCTTCGATGTTCCTTTCCCGAATCGTCCCCAAACATTCCGCTCAATTCGAAGGACGATAACCAAAAAAGAGAGAAAAAAAAGAAGAAAAATACGCCGCCTTTTCGCGCAGCGCGAACCCGATCTATCCGGCGCTGGAAAGTAGATTCGGTACCCGGCAACGAGAGCCAGCACGAAGAGTAAGGGGGACAGATGGAAAGTAGAGAAAAACCGGTGCTCGACGATCTCGACAAAGTTGAGGCCCGATTCGATCTGGTAATTGCGTAAACGCGTTATCCAAGCCGGCTCGAGGTTGGACGCTCGAGCAGGATCACGTAATTAGGATACGCGCAGAAAGTCGAGCACGCGGCGAACAGGCACGTGCCACCTAACTGGCTAACAACCCCTTCGCCCCTGTTCTCTCCTGTATTCGATCGGTGGATGGGACGTGTGCGTTTCTCGTCCCTGGACAGTCAGCAACGGCGAACGCATTAAAGTATGCATTAAATCACGTGGATCGAGTGCCCTTAATATGTACTTGCAGGAAATTCGTAAATGCGCCGCGATTTGGTCAGTTTGAAAGGTGATTGAAGTATGACGCGGGTGTTTGCGAGAAAGGATGACACTGTTTAGTTTGAAATTGTTCTATGAAACTCTCTCGGCGGAGTTTATTTTCCACGGCCTGTGGCGATAATTAAAGTGGTGCATTAGGTACTAAATGGGGAGGGGGGGAGATATGATTGATGCAATTCCAGTGGAAGGGTTGAACATGTTGACTCTGTTACATTTTCCCGTTGTAATTAAGCCACAGAATATTGCAGATTTAATCGATACAATAGACACACTGTTTCCAATCATTATTCACGTTCCGTGTCACAAATAAATCGCTTCATTCCCAGTTTCTCCCCCGCAGTGTAACATGTACAGAATATTCGACGCAAAATTATCCACGACTTTGACAATTGAAACAGGCAACGGAGTTTCAACTTCCAGCCTACGGGGCTCCTTAAAAATCATTTTTCCAAAGTTCAACCCTTTCGCTGTCCACTGAACTGACGAAAAGCGGTACGATACATTGGGCTTATTTTTTCATAAAATGTTCCCAATTCTAATAAATTAACCAAAAAAAAAAAAGATAACCTACTTCTCCCGTCTGTCAGTTCTAAACATATCTCAATAATTCTGAAACGTCTCGACCGGTGCACACTAAAAGTACAGACTAATCAACCAAAGGGCTAACGACTCCTCCTCCGTTAATAAGCCGCAGAAAAGTGCAAGTGTGCCGACATGAACGCCCAGCGAAATCTCCGGAAAAGCGTGCAGCGTGCGAAAATGCATCGCGGCGTAAAAAAGAAAAATAAAATAAAAGTGGAACGTCATGTCGCGTATGCATCGTGGACGAACGCAAGTACGGTCGAGATGCCAGAGCAGTGTGCCGAAGCAGGGCCTTGAGGCGCGTTACAGATACGATCGATCGGCCGGAGGAGCCAGGAACACCGGCAATTTACGCGAACCCTGGCCGCCACAGTATCGTAATGGTTTCCTGGAAAACTACGTCTACGACGTTGGCGGCCCGAGGCCCGTGATTATTGGCCGCGGTTAAAGCGGCGAATAATACCCTCCTCGCGGACGACGATTATGCGCGGTGACGCAACGCTACACGATTGCGACAGCCGTGGCAAACAGTGAGTTGACTGGGTGGCGTCGGTGAGTCCTCGTTGCTATTGGGAGTACGATAACGAGAGAGTAAGTTCGATTTCGGAGTGGAACAACTTCCATTCGAATTCCGGTGCGCGTTCCTCAATCTGCGTCGGTGTAATGTCGCATTTGATCGCGAGTACATGTGGACGGTTCAGAAGCCGAACGGTGTACGTCCGTTAGCATTCAGACCGAGATGAATAAGGTTTTTACGAATCACTCGGAGAAGATTGAATATGTTACTGCCGGTCATCTGTTGCTGACGCTGCGTCGCAGACGTGGTATTCGAATAAAGATATCGATACGGCGTGTCACGGCTATAAGCTTCTCATTACCATTCGTCTGCTGATTGGATTTTCGTGACGGCCCATAAGAGGTAACGGAACAAATGCCTCGGTTGTCCGAAACGAATCTATCGAATGATTTCAATTCGATAATGTAGCATCGCTTAATCGTGACGCGATACACTGACAGCAGGAGCAGCGACAATGAATAGATCGAGCCATTCAGATCATCAACTGTCTCCATTTAATCAAACGATCCACTCGAATGGATTTCTGTCCACCGGTTTACATAAAGGGATCGTTAAAAAACCTGGCAACGAAACGTACCGCTGCACGGTGTTCGTGTTCGTCGCCGGCCATGGCGCAAATGCAAACGCTGAAATTATTCAGGACGCCTCCGCGACAAGCTTTCACAATTACAAAAGGAGCAGCAGCAGGAAAAAGGAACAGGGGGACTTCGGAATGCCCGGCGTGGAACGTAACCGGGGCCAAAGGTCGTGTCCACCACCTGTTGCGCAATCGACCAAAGGTCACGCACGAAAGGAGATTAAGGGTGGGCCTCACCTTTTTCCACGACGGCCGCGGATTCGCGACTTAATTGTTTCGTCCGCCGTTTGAACCGGCGAACTCGTCGGCCCGTGACTATCTGGCGATTGTCCCGCATGGTTAATGGATTCGGTGTCGCAAAACCGTGCTTCGTTCGCTTAATTGGTCGCCAGGTTTGTCCCCCGCCCCGGCGCAACACGACACGACGTGCTCGTAGGAAAGATATCTGACTAGAGATACAGCCGTGGCGGTTCCTCCATTTTGCAATTAGAAGTTTTGCGAGAGAGGCTCGGCGGATTTGGTTTGTACGAATGCAGAACGGACTCTACGCGGGTAGATCGATTAAGCGAACCGAACCCAGGTACTGTTTAGTCGGTTAATTGGTGGGGATGCACGTTTGTGTATGCACCGTTTGGATGGTATTACATTGACGCACGAAATTTTATTGAATAGAACTTTGCTCGATGATAATTGGCCGATTGCTTGGAATTTGGATTCTCGGATAGTAACAGGTGGAAGGAAGTACGCGAATTTTTATTAAGTTGCATGAGGCACGGGGGGTGGGAGGTTTGGTGTGAATGGTCTGTAGTTCTTGCACTGGGACATTGGATCGTTGTGTTACTTATTGCCACGGGTAAGTCGGCGTTGAAAATTGATCGCAAAATAAAGTTGACGAAGCGTTGCCGAATCGATCACCCCTTTCGTAGTTAAGAACGTGATATGGCTATCTACAAATGGCGATAGCGCAAAGAAAAAGTGTCGTTCGAGAATACGAATATCGGAATCCAGTTAGGTAAAATTGACGTCCAAGGGCAAAGAACCATAGTACTTATTTAGGAATTAGGGATAGAATCATCTTTCTCGTTCCCACGAGGGGCGGGGGGGGGGGGGGGGGGGGGGCGAAATCGATCTCCGGAATTAAAAGAAGCCGACCACCCCAACTTCAACCCCTACACTCTGATAATCGTTTCCACGTTGTATCCTAAAGCTGACGCTGCAATTGCGTGTCCATCGGAAATAAGGCAGCCCTCGAGGACTCTCGAGACGAAGTTCCAGGAACGGTAATTAACAGACGAAGTTCACGAAGCTGAGGGAAAAGAGGAAGCTAGATTATCCTTGCGTTATTTGTCAGCTAATCGACTGCATACATCGATGAACTAGATACTTGATATTCACTGTACCATAGTCGGCGAAATTTACATAGTTCCGTGACTTTTTCGAAATAATATTCTATCAATAGAAGTCGTTGATACTCGGCGCTGTTATGCGATCAACTTTTACTCGGGCTTACTTCGACGGAGGCTTAAATCCATCATTGTTTATTGCAACGATATTCCATGATTTATTACCACGATTCCCGGAGATATCGTCGTCGTGTCGAATCCCCGTGCATTCGTAGAATCGGCGAGGACGCGGCTCCATTATCAGCCAACAAGGTCCAAAGGTAACGTCTCCGTTATCGCAGAATTCAACGAGCGATAAAAATCGATCCACTGAATAAGATATCTTGCAGCGAACATCGGAATTAATGAATTTGCGCACACCAGTTCTATGCAATAGCCGCAGCATCATTCGGATAGTAATTCATGAAATATTTAAAGGTTCGAAAATATCAAACTGCCGTGTCAGGAATCGATGAATTAATGTTAAAAATACAGAAAACGGCCCGAGGACGAAAACTAAAAATACTAAATACATATTTCCATTGTCCGTCGGCGCAAGGAGTTCTCGTGCAAACATCTATCTTCCCGTCATCAGACATCGCCTCATTTCTCCGAGCTCTTTCCCATTCAACGTTTTCGTTGAATTTGTATACGCCTCTTTCCCCCGTCTCGTCTTTCCCTTTCACTTTCTACCTGTGCCCCCTTGCTTTTTCCCGTTTCATGCCGCGATAAGGCTGAACGGCCGGCGGATAAGAGAAAATTGTTCGTAACTTATGGCGACCTTCCAAGCCGGCGCGGTTGGATAACACGGGGCTATGCTCGCCGCGAAGTTGACTGCGAGAGGAAATTGTCAGTAACTTATGACGTCCTTTCGAGACGCCACTTCTACACCGTGGTGCATCGTTGCAGTCGCGAGTCGCGGTGAATTATGAACGATAGACGGTTCCCTTCTGCCGTTGCCCTGCCTCCTCCTTCCGTCCTGACGCCTTCATTTATTGTCCCGTCTACCTTTTCTCCACTCACACCTGCGACGCCTTCCTCCGACCTGCCCGACGCGTATCTTGCATACTCGTCGCCCCGACTTCGATTTACTCAAATATCTTGCACACGCGAATCAAGTTGTGCCGAAACGCTGGTACTCTGTTACCTTCTGCTCGGGGACATAATCGCGTGGCATCCGCACGGGTAATAATGTAAAATGTAGCACGTGATTTGACTGAATGCGGCATAGTCTTGAAAATTGGCAAGCCGATCCGGGAACACCATATTTGCGCGAGGCTGTAAGCAGCAACGGGCTTATCTGCGACAAAATACAGGCCGACGGTGACACGAGTCCACAGATAAGGAGCATGCCTTTCAAAATGGACGGCCACGCCGGGTCATGCCCTCGGGAACGGATCTTCGAAACGGTCGGTCGATACGTATCGCTGTGCCATTGCTGTACCATTGCTTTCCACGGCTCGCTTTTACGTCCAGGCAGCTGCTTTTCGCAGCGCGACCAATGTTTTTTCATTATGCAACTGCTCGCGAGACAATATTGGACCGGGCGGATGGGAAACAGGCGATCGGAAAATAGGTCAACGCGATTTGGCAAATACATAGACGGTTTTGCAATATTGTAGAACGCAATGGCGACTTTTTTTTCGTTTTTTTGTTTAAATTGGAACAATTTCGGCGGCTCGAAATTTGCATGGCTGGCGGTATTTCTCGATGGACTTGTGAAATAATTTCAAAAGCGTTCGGAGGATCAATGGTAGTAATTCATTGGCCGTAAGTGTCACGCTGGGTCGATGGGACTCGGATCTCGATTTTGGAGAAGAGCATCGTCGAATCCGTCCGTCGATAATTGAAAAGGGACAATTTCTATAGCCATTTTCCCCGATTGATCTCTTTCGCGTAGCTGCACAGTGTTCTTTATAGCGAGCCGGGTACAATTATTGCCACGTGTCAATTTTATTTTGTAACGCTATCCAGACGGAAATATGACAACCACTAATTTTAGCAATGTCTATGAAGGATCGCAGTGGAGAAGCATACTATCCATAAATAGCTGGCCGCAGGAGTTCAATAATATTAAAAATATAGAAAGCGCTGCCAATAAATGTTATCCAATCCATGATGCGATGCACGGATTACTTATTTCTAGTGGCGCTCATGCATTTTCATCCCCGGCAGTGATTCTTTATAAATAGTTTCAAATCGAAACAATAGCTAGGAAATATTTTTAAAACGCTTCCATAATATCTCTCATATATTAACGTCAACGTCTTCGAAGAACGTAACGCGTTCTCCTCGTTGATTAAACTTTGGAAATACCCGCGATCTACGAACGCGATTAAACGTTATTGAACGCGGAAGGATCTCGAGTACGATTAAAAAAAATTATATAAAAGTGAAAAGGCGAGACACGAAAGATAAAAAAGAAACATTTCATTACCTTGAATTCGTAATTATGAACTCACCCTAAACCGACCACTTCAACGAGCCGTCTGCCCCGAAAACTGGGAATGCCAAAAAATTGCCCCGAATCCACCGTCCGAAGATAAGTTCGACGCGCGTCGGCTTACCAAGCGTTATCAGTCACGACCATTATAAAACATTCGCTAAGAATTTTATTTCCACGACTCCGGCGGCCGGATATCAAGGCCGTGTATCAAGAAATTCGCGGTTCCCGGAGCAGGAAATTTATGCACATTATCAATTTTCGCGACGCAGCTGCCGCGATCGCATCTAAAGTTCTATTTCCAAGACGGCCACGAAGCGACAGAATTTCTTTTATCAAGTCGAGCAAGCCTTTAAAAAACCACGAGATATTATCGCCCTCGTCGCCTTTTTCACTTGTTCGAAGGTTCCTCTCCGCGTTGCTCTTTTTTTCCTCTCTTCTTCGCCCCCTCCCCATTTAACCCCCTTCTTGCCCGCTTAATGAAATTCGACGGCGACAGAGCGTGTAATTGCCAGCTTTCGCGGGCCGCCGCTTGTTTAACACTCAATTCATTAACCGACGAATTCGTAATTATCCGAAAAAGTGGCTCGCGAGGTCTGCGCGTCGATCCAATTTATTCGTCACCGTTTCGCTGACCTTTTGTTCGGGCCCACTTCCTACTTACCTTTTCACTTCAATTTGAACTGGCGGGACAAGTGTTGGGAAGAAGAGTTCCTTTTCGGGGGGGTTTTCTTTTTTTAAGGTTGTGGGGAAAATTGCAGGAGCAATTTTGTGAGCAGTTAGAACAGTTTTTACAACTGTTTTGTTCGTACGATAATTCAATACACGCATACCGTGGCAATGAGAGGTAGAATGTTGCAAGATGACAGATCCCAGTGATATCGTTTATTATTAACTTCATTGAAATGCACAGTTGTCGAATTTCATCGACAATTAAATGATTAGGTACCTGGTCTTGACTGCATTATCTGTCTACAAAAGTTCAACAGTCGTTGGACTAATTTCTTCGACATGCCGGTGGGTACCACATTTCTCGTTTCATATCATTTCTGCCATATAAAGTCGCCTCAAGGCTAACTGCAGCTTAAACCATAGACGCTACCTTGACTGCTAACGTTCGGCACGCGCACGATTGCCATCGGCGTAGAACAAGCACGGGGCGAACTATATTAATGCAAAAACCGCCAAAGATGATCGAAACATTGTTTTTGAAAAACCTCGAGAACCCTTCCCCCAATTCCAACCGGAATTGATTCATTCCCAAGCCGAATTCTTTCACGGACAGTGAGGTTACGAATACTCGCTCAACGGGCCGTCGTTCTCTCCTCCTCGACTAGCCACGATCGGTGGCGCGCGAGGATCTTCGATCAAGGATCTATCCCGGTCGCGATCCTTTTCTCCCCCCCCCCCCCCCCCCCTCCGTTCGTAATCCGGCCACGGCTTGGCGAGGCGGTTCGTGCGTCTTCGAGAGACGTCGACGGGATGATCGCAGCTGCCGCAAAGGATATATAGGAGCATCTGGCCGTTCCACGGTCGCACCATTGCCAACCTTGCGGGCTCCTTGCGGAGCGCAGGCAGCCCTGCTGGTGTAACAAAGACGGCTCGACCGCGGGCAGAACGGGCAGAACGAAAGATGAAGAGGAAGACGAAGGAAGAAGGGAGCCGACTGTGAACCGTGAACGCGAGGGAGAGACGGTCGGCCGAAGAAAGAGAGGAGAACGGTGGCCTCTCGAGTGGGCCGTTCTCCAAATAGCTCCACCTGCCCTCACGATGCCAACGCTCCGCTGCTCATCCCCGAACTACCGATTAAGCGGCCGCTTTTTGACCCGCGGTTCACGAGTAATGATCGCGACGTGATCGCCGCGGCAAGGTGAGACCGCGCTCGATTCCGCCGGCCTCGCACCTGGCCCCGGAAGCGGATTCTTCCTCTCGAGCTGATGCGCCGGGTGAAAAGGAGGACGGGTAAGGGGCGAAGAAGCTGACGGAAAGGAAGGTGGATCGGGGTGTTCGCGACAGGGGTTGTTGCTTATGCTAGTCTGGTTAACTCTCTTTCGTCGTGGTTGGAAATTGAATTGTGGATACGTGTGCGCTGCGAGTACTGGCTTGACAATTATGATATCGGGTGTACAGTGATAAGTAGTCCGGCGATTTCTTGAGTTTATTTATTATTAACAACTGGGACCATTGATAGATTTTTGGTACCGTTTAGACAGCGCACGCTGGACAGATTTAGAACACGAAAGTCGTTGGATGGACATTTCGTAGAGATATAGAATTGTTATTCTGTATTATTAAAAGTCATCGTAAGTTGCTACAACGATACATATGTATTAATAATTTTATAGCAAAAACTGTGAAACAGGACAGTTTGACTTGCTGGGCAGTCCTAGTGTTAATAACGGCACGTGTGCTTGAAGAATTCTATTTTGACTAATCATTTGAGCTTTATGTAGAGAAATTTACTTATGCCTGTGGGAAAGCGATTTTGTTGCAAGACGAATAGGGGACACATGAAACTCAGCATCGGAGAAAGTCGAAAAATAATTCATTACAGTAGACAGTGATTATGTTCATCGCTTACTGCAACGATAAATAAGCTGTCTCCGCGAAATCGAACTACTATCATACAATTGCTTTACGCTTTACATGATATACCGTAACATGAAAATCATATACGTAAAAAGACTGCGATCACCGAACATTTTCTTGTCGAGCACCGTTCAGCAATCACTGGTCGATCGATGACCAGCCAGCTACGTCCGTGACAAGTTGAATTCACGCCAATCATCGCTGCCCAAAAGAAAAATCGCAAGGCAGCCTCGTTAATGCAATTCGGACAAGCAAATCCACCGGGACCACTTTTCATCCCGAGTATCCCATCGGTTTAAAGTTGCATCCGTTCAACGCGACGCAGCCTCGCGTTCCAACAAAATCCAAACCCCGACCCCCGTCGCCCGTTTCAATAACTTTCCCCACAAACGTAACATTTTTCAACGAGTTTGTTTCGGAGTTTATCGTTCCCCGGATCGGGATATCCTCGACGCGAGATCGTCCTCCCGGTTGGATGCGCGGGAGTGCACGGCAGCGTGGCGTGATTTATTAATTCATCGCGAAACTCGACGTCGGATTGAACGTATAATGAAAAAACGCGGCACAATGAGACGGGTAATTCTGGATGTCCCAGAAAAGCCGGGGGAGCGCGATGAACTCGACGATACGTACGTGTCGACCGACGAGAAATTTCCAACCTTTAGTTCTCTAGCGTGAAAAGACCCTGTTCCAGATACGCTGATACCGAACATCGAGCCCGGAAGAGCGAAATTCTTCGAGCGGTATAAACTGCGCGCGATCGTCTCATATAAAAGAAGAGTCCCAAACAATTCTCGTCCTTTGCATTATTATCGAATAAACTCGTCGGGTTTCTCGGCAGTGTCCCGATTGTACGGGCGGAACGAGATTTGCGCACGAGCTTACTGCTAAGCTGAATAAATCGCGATTCCTCTTGAAAAGTAACGCCTCATCTCGCGTTATTATGGCCCAGGCGAACTTCCGAGCTCAACGATTGTTGCCTGAACGCGGGATAACAGAAATAACGAACGCTCCGCAAAGCTTTGAAATATTTATATTTGTATTATGTATAGTTCGTTCGATTTTAGTATCCACAGCCAACGCCGGGGCTCGCCAGATGAAAACGTGAAATGGGGTATCCCGTGTGTCGTGCGATCTGTTACGACGTACCAATTTCAATTTTTATTTCCAACAATACAGTAATCAATCTCCTAGGTAATTTCGGATCGTTCGCGCATCGACGATAAATACGAGCGCGCGATATAAATATCAGTTCAATAGTTTCCGCAAGATTATCGATCCCCTTTCTGAAAACAATCTCCAACCACCCCTCCCGTCGAAAAGATGAAGAAAAAAAAAAAACTACGCTCCGTCACCGAGCAGTCCCAATTATCCTACCGTTGCACCCCCGTCCCTTAGCGTGCCTGTTCACCCCCCTCGACCCCTTCCATCCACGACCTCTATTAAGCGTTACACATATTCCGCTATCCAGCAGCGATGGAGGATAGTTCCAGTGTATTGGCATGCTGAAATACGGGGCGCGTTCGAAGCGCCGGCAGCCGTCAGGGTATTGATTTACAATGCTTACTCCACTCCACAGCAACTCCCATAACTACAGACCCCTTCTTCATCTCTGTCTATCCCCCTGTGACTGTTCCAAGCGCCGCTTTGTACCCTTTCTCCCTCCCTGTCACTCTCTCTCTCTCTCTCTCTCTCTCTCTCTCTCTCTCTCTCTCTCTCTCTCTCTCTCTCTCTCTCTCTCTCTCTCTCTCTCTCACCCTCTCTGTCTCCCTTTCTCTGTGCACTGCCGCTGATATCCACCGCCGGTGGATCGCCGCTGATATCCATTCTCCGACGAGGATCCCTGCCGATATCAGCGTTTCGCGAAGAGAACCGATGAAACCAGGCGTGGATCGATATAATCGAATGGTTCCGCGGATGTGGTTACCGGTTGAAATTTTCAGGACTCCGCTGGCTTGGATTGCACGGATTTCTTTTTGCACGATCGTTACAGTGAAAGGGAGACGAGCGTTTAGCGAGATCGATGACCCGGTTGCTCGTCGAGCAAGGGGCTCGAGATATTTTGGTGGCGAGTTTAGCGGGGAGGTTGGTTTGGAGATTTTTTTCTTCTTTTTGTTCTTTTTTTTATTGTGTAAGGCAAGGATTAACGTTCGCGAGGATTCGGAGTGGAAGATCGTGCAGAGTTGTGGACGCGAGGACATGCGTGGGTGAATGTGTCTTCGCAGATTTTCCATTTGGAAACGGCATTCGTTGACGGAGTAAAATTTTGGCTCGCCAGTACGAGCGGCGAGAGATTATTTTTCGAAAAGTCTCGTTCTCTCATTATTCGATTATTTTATGCGACGTACATATGGACATTTTCGTCCAGCGCAGTCGTGCTTGACATACTCACAGAGATGCCCAAAGAACCCGCCATTTATAAGCGCAAAGTATCCGAAAGAAATTGCAATTTCCGCGCACCTTAAAATACAAACACCTGCGAAAGTATCTATCGATGCACGTCACTCGTCGGGCAGCTGGACCCTCCTCCGTATCTAAAAAAACAATCCGAAGAAAAGCACACATTTTCACTCGATACTGGTGCAAGGTGGAACACAAGCAACGCTGGCGCGTCCATTAACATGAATGAATAAAGAAAGATATAAAAATTCTAATGGCTGGCACAGTTTCGCCTTGGGAATTTTATTTTCAAAGGTACATCGACCCGCGATCGTGCATCGTATCGCGCTCTCATCGAACGACCGTCTACCACGAATATTGCGCGGATTTGCGTAATCGTGGCCGATGGACTGGCGACACCAGGGTAACACCGGGGTAACACCTAAACACCGGCAAAACGATCAGACAGCAAGTTCCTGTGGACGAACCCGAAATGAATATTTAAGGGGCGTCCCGTGTCTTTTTCTTTCATCTTTCTTTAGTTCTCGCTTGTATCCGCCTCGCGACGAGTTCGTTTGTTTAGGAAATTGCGCGCGACGGCGGCCTGAACCGATGTCCCAGTTTTACCATTTCGCTTCCATCCAGGGTCGAACGACACGGAACTCGATGTATCGATACGCGTAAGATAGATGTTCAGTTCGGCAAGGGATTTATTCGGAGGACGTAACAAATTCATTAATGCCTCCGCGGGCGAGCGAAATGTTCGGGTAAGTTTGAAGCTTAGTTGTTTTTTCAATATTTTGTGAAATATTTCGCGCACGATTCTTTTCCACGGAACGCGATTGACGTAAAAGTGTCCAGAGATTAGAGAGAAATCCGGAGGGATTTGACGATGCTTTGTCGGGGATGTAAAAAATTATTAAAGGAAATCGATAACGTTCTTTCTAATATTTCAGTTACGGTAGAATATTTCAGTCCGGCTTTACATTCGATGTAGAGTGGCGGTGAGACAACTGGAAATTAGTGGGGCAACGGATAATTTCGCAAATGTTACACGCAAATAAATCCGTGGACGTGCAAGAATTCTACGAACTGCAGAAAATCGAAACGAATCATCCAGCCTGGTACCTTTAAATACTTTTCCGCGACCAGTCTTCGTGCACTCGTAATCAAAATCTCGTTAAAAGTAACGATCTCGCGATACCGAAACGAAGGTATTCAAACATAGAAACGTGTCTGCCCTGTTGTAAAAAGAGGGTTGCGAAAATGGTTCGCTTCGATCCATCGAAATCGCGCAAAATCGCTTCTCCTCGCCGCGGCTCTTCTATCGTCGATTCGTCTTGGCGTCCACCCCGTGCACCCCGGAGAAGCAACGAACTAATAACTCCGCTTCGGCGGGGCGATTCGAGAGCCCCATTGTCCTCCGTTCTACGTGTACGACGGCCAGCCGAATCGCGTCGCAAGGAAAACGGGACCGAGCAGCCTTTTAGAAAGCGCTGCACCCCATTCCCGGACAATGCGGACCAACCTCCGCGTCATTGGAGCAGGTACTGTGCACATACGTGGTACATGTGCACGTGGACGATAACAGGCGCGCGAATAATAAGCTCGTTTCAGACGGTGACTGTAAGAAAGTCGTCGGGAATATATTTATTACGCCCCACCCGAAGGTATCCTAAACCGTTCGCGCTACCGTCCGCCACCGAACTGGCCACCGGCCAATAAAAATATCACTGTCCACGGTGCGCCTCGTAGCGCGGTGAAAAAGTGCGCCCCCGATTATATCCAATTACGATGGGAAACGTCGGCGGTGAGAATGTAGTGGTCGAATAATTGCAACAAAAAAAAAGACATAAAGGTAAAGGTAGAAAAGCAGATTTTCCCCGAAACGTTCACGGTTCGGAAGCGTCCGGGAGAAGCCAGCACCTCCGTTGTAAATTATTCTAGCGTATCCTACGGTCGTAACTGTTACCCGACCCGTTACGGCAAACACCGCTGGTCGAATGGAAAAGAGCAGACGACCGGGTCGTGCGAGAGGATTTTCTGGCGAGCCGTGTCCCTCGTACCTGCCGAAACCAGGACAGCAGGGGTGGTCATAATAAATATATTTACACCGACGTCGTCGCCGTAATACCGCAACTCGGATCGACCCACGTGGCCGCCTACACAGAGAGAACCCGGCCGGAAGTTTATTACCCGATTATCCGGCCAGTAACTCATTTTATGCGGCGTCGTAAACACTCGACCGCGGATGAACACCTAAATCCAAGTTCACGACGACCACTTGAACGGTGTCCCGCGTTATTATTCGTTTTTTTTTTTTTTAAACCCTCAACTACTGTAGACGTTGAAACTTTCGCAGTTACCACAGGAAGTCCCATGGAACGCTAATGTTTATTGCGTTATTATCGCGCGGGAGACCGGAGAGGCCTGACGCGTAGGGGGGCGCCATACAGTGTTATATATTCCAGTTAATAAATAAAAGGGAATCGTCGTCGCAGCACAGAGTTCTGTCTAGGGGGGGTTGGAATAGATTGGGATCGTCTCTTTATGCCGCCCCCAGTTCTCTTGCGCTTTAAAGTTGATATTTTCTCGCAAGAATCTTCATCCGGAAAACCGATACGAGTGTAATAATATCCAAGGAATAGGGATCTGGAACGTTTTTCGCACATTTCGAACAGTAATGAACCTTGAGGAGAATTGTCGGCCCCTGTATTGACGAAAGGGTTGGACAAATGAATGCACAGAGGATTCTCGGACAGGTGGATGAATATTCAGCAATGAATTCTAGGCGCGATTCTGATTGCATGCAAACTTATGCAGGCGCACGGGCATTTTGCAATTTAACCGAGTCATGTTTCGCGCCACGCGAAACAACGCTCGAAGGATATTGTTGAAGAAACGAGGTACATAGGTACATCGATAAAAGCAATCATCCGACTTGGAGCATACGAGTCGATCTTAACAGCTGTTCAAATGCTCAACTGGATACTGCAATTTGAATACAATGCTACCGCGAGTTGTGTTCTAACGCTCGTGTCCTAGATTATTAGGCCAGGTGAACGCTTTGATCGCCGTGTCGTTGACATTAATCGTTTAATTATTAATCATCTTATTAATCATTTAATAAGAGACACGTGATAATTCTATTTGGCGCATTGGAATACTGTTGACTGGTTTTAATAGGAGAGCAGAGTAATATCTGCTGTTTCGCTTTGTAACACTCGGAAGGACAACAGTGGCAGGTAACGATTATTTGAAAATGCAACAGTTAACAAAATTTAAATTAACATGCACGAATTTAGAATGCATCCACATTCCGTTTAAGCGCACGTGCACAGGTAGAGTCCACCAGTACACCCGAATTCAATTCCTTCTTACCGTTCTGCTTTGGGCGTATCAATCCGCAAGCAACCATTGCAACTTTCAAACAATTTGATATGTATCGTAAGTACCAAGTCGTACTATAAATAACGATGCTTTTATTTAGCTAACTTTAGCACGCTAACAAGTGGCATCTGTTATACTTAATCGATAATTTTATCGCCCATTGTGCTCTGCAAATATACATATTCCGGTAACATCCGAATTGCTTTCTTCACAAATTCACGGGGCCTCGACACAAAATATTCAATTACTGCGCCCCCGGTTACGTTGCTCCAATGTTACGCATTACGAATCATTGCTGACCGCAAAATCTCGGCGATCGCAAGTTGAATTTTGTCCTAGAAATTCAACGTGGTTCATTTCTAAACAAAATGTATTTGTTTAGCTGAGCAGGATAAGAGGCGACATTGCTTATCGAATAACCTGATATCGTTTCAATTCGAAGAAGTGGCAACCGTAAAGCAGTATGATTCACGTCGTATAATTTAGCACCTACTCCACACTTTGTTAATCATTATCGCGGTCGTTACGTAGCAGCATGCATCTGTATTAATGCCAGTACACAACTGTACACCGTCGTAGGATCTGTGCTGTGCAATGGAACCTGTATAGGTGAATTCTAGTTCAGTGTCGATGGTTCCCCCGGGAGCTGGCATGTGCGCACGGGCAACGAGCACGAAATTGCCAGCATCGCACCGAGCATTGCTGGAAACCGTCCAGTATAAATTCTTATGCCTCGTTTATTAAGGGACACGCTATTTTATGGTCAGCGCGTCGCGTAAATATTGGACAATGCATATTCTCGAAAAGCCGAATCGGGCTTCATTGTTCATCGTGAGCACATTGCAGATATCATTTCTACGTTTTTGATAAACATCTATTACTGTCTAGTTCTTATTGAAGAATCGTCGATAGTTCTCACGTTTGACATTTACGTCTGGCGTCAACGATTTACGATTTCACCACCATACTATTCACGATATTGTTAATCCTTATTGGCTTAACATTTGCGAATGATCAACGTGAATGACCGTGGTCGCAATTGCCGGGTGCATTGTTGCACGCCTAGTTTGTCCTTTCGACAGAAAGGTTCTCTTTTTATTAGGGAAAACCGAGATTAAACAGTGGGGCAATTGGAATGTTTACGACGAAATTGTGGGCGAATTATTGACCGACAGGCGATAAATATTCCGGCCCGACACAATTATAGGGTCGAGGGTCTGTGCGGTTCAAAAGATCGAACGAACCATCATCGACGAAAAGAGCTATAAAATGATTCACGCTGCAGTGTGAAATAGAAACGGTGGGCCGATTACTGAAAGCAACGTGGGATTAGTATTTACAAAATTTCTATTTAGCAAGTCAGGGCACTTTCGTGTCGTAGATACACTTTACCACCCTCGATGATTAATTGTACAAACCAATCGTACCCGTTTCTTGATTCTCGCGCGAACAGATACTTCCGGGACGCTACGTTACTTTCGACGTTTGTCGCTGCTTCATAAATATCAAGTTGTGGATACAATTATATTCCCGGCAACACGATACAAAGGAACAAACGTATGCGCGCAGCGTTGCAGCGCGTACCGTAAACCTCGCCTGAAAACGTAGGGTCTCCGGCGGTGTCGCGTGGAGAAAAGATGATTCGGGAGTAGCATAAATCACCGGTAGCGGCTACCTGCGCCACTCGACGGGACGGAAGCAATCAATAAGGCGGGTTAAATTACGGGTGAATCGTCGTCGACGTCGAGGAACAGAATGGAGCAAACGCTAATAACCCAGATGCAAATTGATAGCGCTCATTATCATAGCAACAACGAGCGTACGCGGGCCCGTAAAAGCTGAGCCGCGAAAGGGGCCGCGAGATTTATTTCGCTCGTTTAAATTCCCCCATAGCCACCTACGCCGCGTGACGAGGAACACGTCGAGCGGAAAGCGTCAACGTTCACGACGGAAGTACGAAGCGTACTTGCTGGCCGTCATCGACATCTCGACGTTCTTATTTCGCGACGAGCCTTTGCGCGCTGGTGATACTTTTAGCAGAAGCATCGAGTCATTCGAGAGGTCTTTTGAACGCGTTCCGTGCCAGAACGATCGTCGGTAGCTTCCATCGACTCAAACTGTACAGCATTTATGACGATAGTTGTCGTGACGTAATATTTGTCATCGGCCAATTGAACGGATAGAATTTTCGCTGGGCGATTAATTTTATTTAATGCTCTTGATAAGGCTCGAACTACTGAGGCGCGCGAGATATCGTTATGCTATTGTCAACATTTATACACGTAGGAAAGTTTGTTGAATGTTCTTAATGGTTATTAGTAATCGGGAATTACCTATGGCTGTCGTGTAGCTGTATTTTAAACGTATCTTCGATATTCAACTGGAGTTCATTGCAGATATTGTCTGCACTGCTGTGAACGACGGCATTCTAAAAAGATTTACCATACGCAATTGATTTGGAAACAAATACCGTTCACCACCCAACACTTAACTGTTCTAATGTAAGTCTCATTTTCCTGGAAACCGCTAATATCGACACTTCAATCACAGCGAGGTAACAAATCGGAACGATTAAAGCTATAAAATAACTACCTCAAAAGTTCAAGCTGCCGTTCGTGATTACAATGAACTAGTAACAGTGTACATTTCGTGACAAATATTTCGCAATAAAGCATTAGGCATATCTCGTACGCCATCCACAAATACCAAGTAACTTCGACGGGGGACGTTCGAATTGAGCGCACGGGTAATTAATTGAACGATAATAAGAATACCGCCGACAAAAATGAGCATTACCGGTGAATTTAATGCAACCTCCCGACAAGTACTTAGCTTTCCCTGCCAATCGTAATCCTCGCGATCAGGGAAATTCTACGTCTATGGGCACATCGACGTCCCGACGAGGTGTCACCTGTTGAATCCGATCGCCTTGCGAAACACGGCCGGCGTGTTTCATTGGAAAATTGCACGCTGTCACAACAAAAGGAGCGGCGAGAGTCGAAAGGTAGTCATCGCGTTGTCAACGATGCCCGCGACTCTCCGCCGATTCCCCCCAAATGGCAGAGCCATTCGAACGAAATAATTAGTCCCGCGGTCCAGAGCATGGAACAACAGTGTTATCGTCGTTGCGCGTTCTATGCGTATGGACTGCACAACAGACGGAAAAATCCATAGGCGGTGATTAAATATAGATGGGCGATCAGCAACAAGTGTAGAAAGATCGATCGGCGAACGAAAATAGAACGGGCCATAAACGGGCCGGTGCGGTGAACGATGCGTTCAACAATTTTAGTGGCCGTTCATTGAATTTGCCAAGCATGTAACGGATTGTTGGCCGGTCGTTTGGCGAGGTTGGTCGGATGCGACGAAAGTTGCGGGGGATGTTCGTTTAACGTGCGCCGATTTGACGATACTGACCCGTACACCCGTGCACTCGTACCCCTTATTCGAGCGAAAGAAGGTTGATTACCTGTGATTTAACTGGTGCGAGGGGCACGAGTGCGCAGTGTATCGTTCTACGTCGGAAAACTATCCAATGCTTCAACCGTGAAAGTCGAATGCCTGCGCAAAGAGAACCAAAAACAGTAAAATATAGACCCGTTCCAAAGTCGCGACCATGAAGCGCAGGATATCAAACGCGGGCCGATCAAGCGAAAAACGAGCCGGATGGTACGCGGAAAGCTTTTTCCCCGTTCGAGACCATCCTATTCACGCCTCCTTCTATGTTGAAAAACCGTGCAGTCGAAACCCGTTCCAATGGAAGCACAAACGAAAGTACAGACGTAAATCCTCAAAGAGTGACAGAAACAGAGGAAGAGCGATGGATGGATGGATAGAAAAATAGATAAATAAGTAGATAGACAGCTGAAGAGGGGGGAGAGGGAGAGAGAGAACGAAGGATAGTTAGATAGATAGATAGGGAGAGAGAGAACGAAGGATAGTTAGATAGATAGATAGGGAGAGAGGAAGACGAGAGAGAGAGAGAGAGAGAGAGAGAGAGAGAAGGAAAAGTCACGCGAGAGGATAAGCGTGCACGCGCGTGTCCCGACATGTATACGCACCGTGAAGCACGCACGCCACGTATCCTCACTCTCGCTACGTTCACGCTAGGCTTGCTCCCCACCCCTGTGCCCACAGCGCTACCCAGCTCTTCCCCTCCCTCGCTACTGCACACTCACTTTCCCTCCCTCCCCCGCTGGCGGCCGACTCTATCGTCCCCACCACCGTGCCGACGGTTGCCCCCTCTTGTCTCCGCCTCCTCAGTGTTCGTCTGACTCGACGGTCCCGAAGGCAGCGGACAATTTATGCCCAATTACACCCTAATTACCGTAATGGCACGGCTCTGGTACAGATGGTGCACAGAGTTAAGTAACTGTCACGGGCGGCAGATACGCGGGCTCGATTCGGTCGGTCGCCGTTGCGATACCACGACGGCTCTATGCCTGGCGTTGGGCCCGCCGTTATCAAATTGTTCGCGGATACGATTACGATTTTGTTCGGCTGAAGGGAATTTACAGTTTTGCAATTTGAACGGGGATCGAAAATGGTTCGGCAGCAGCGTTTCGGGGAGATGAGAGGAGGGTATCTATGGTCGGATTCGTTTGCCCCGGTTTCTGAAATGTAGATGACAGGGGTTAGTGAACGCTGGGCTAGTTGGGGTGATGAGTTTGGTCATTGCGGAGTAATGCTGGATAAGAATAAGAGAAGCTAAGTTCGATTTTCCTCTGCATAGAGTTAGCCCTTTCTTTGGCTCTCTGCGTTATCCCGCAGTTAACGCTTCAGTGGGGGCGTACGTTGCACGTCAAAGTTGAGAACTTTAATCTAGCCGGTTTTAGCGTGGGAACCGTTTGTGGTTACGAGAACAGAAACTAATCCAGCGCAAATCTAACGATCCCAGCAGTCCCTAAAGAACAGAACCCTTGAATCACCGCACATCACTTTTTCCCGATTCAAACGTAATCAACGCCGACGCTGCAGCTAAAAGGGGGCACAGAGGGCGCGTATCAGAAATTTATAGAACGTCCATTTCCCGGGAAAGCATAACGAAAAGGAAAGAAATGAACAATTATAGCGGTTCAACGGCGAAACGCGAAGGATGCCGATCAACTAGTCGCCGCGTCACGCTTCCACGAACCGAGCGAAATTAGTGGACTTCGTGTCTGGAGCAAATTGCCGGACAACTTTCCACCTTATCACCTTCCAAGCCGTCGATAAGGGCCGCGTCGTTCGCGCGATCCCCATTATCGGATTCCTGTTCATCGTTCGGAGGCATGGTGCACGCGTTCCGCGCGGTCAGACGCGTTAATAAATGGTTCTATTTCCGGGAAAGAGCCGCCTAATCGACGTGTGCCCTTCGTCGGAAAAACAGGCGGACGGGAACGTCGGCGTGGCATGTGGGAAGCACGTGCTACGAGCCTCACCTTGGGATTCGAGGCTTTATACCTCGTCCAGTTTCTTGGGCATCGTTAAAGCCGACTAGACCTACGGTTAAATAATGGGAGCTGACGAAAACATCTTTTGTACCTGGTGAACTGCCTTCGACGTTCGCCCGTGAATACGGCTAATTTTGCGTGGAAACCGTGGAAGGAATCGGGCATGTTCTCTTGTTGGCAAATGTCGTTCGGAGTGTTTCAGCTTTTTGAACCGTTTCGTTTCTGTTTGCTGTCGATTAGCCTGCGCCGACGCTTTATCTGTTCTGTAATGGTTCATTTTGTGACGAGGCGTTTCTTGGTCGTGTGTGCGCCTCGTAAAAAGTATCAGGTCGCTTGAATATGTTTGCAGGAAAGAGAAGCGGGACGCCGGTTTCCATACGGGGAGTACATTTTGCCTGGCGAACGTTGTCCATATTTTTGGTGGAACAATGTCGATTTACACGGAAATCTTTCGCATTTTATTTGTCGGATTTGAGTTAACCAAAGATCGGAACGCAGCAATCCTGTTTCATTCAATTCACTTCTTTCTGGAAAGAACCAGATTGGACAGCAAACGGGTTAACAGGTTAAAATAGCGAGTGAATTCCTGTTAAACTGGAACCGTTTTCATATCCAAGAAACGAACGTCAATATTGAACAGAAGTAAGGCGGAAGAAATACAAAAGGCTGCTGCAAATCCAAAACGAATGTTCATGGCACAATCGTCATCAACCCTCAATTTATCAACATCAAAGTTGTTAAACACGGAGAGCCACTTTTTACTATTGCCAGGCGTTCAATTTATCCTCCGAGTAATTCGATTCTTGAACTCTCGAAACATTATCAAATTCAACGAAAATCAGTGCCGAAACGAACGAGGGGTTGAAGCGGCAAGAAACCGCCGGCGACCCCAAGATATTCGCCCTTCAACACTCGTCGATATTTAATGAGACAATCAAGATAAGGGGAAACGGTGGCGAACCGATGGAAAATTCAGTTTGCTCCAATATGCCTCGCGGAGATTTCCTATCGTCGTAAAATTAATAGGTACCTTATTACCTTTAAGATATTGACAAAATAAGAACATTTCTGTTGTCCGAATGCCTACGGGCTACTGCTGTACGATTTTCTTTAAACAGATGCCTGCATTTAGTTTCCCAACGAAGGCCAATAACTAAGTTTCCCAACGAAGGCTAATAACTAATTAGATAATGAACATTCCGAAGCCCAGGTGACATGTTTTCGTTCTTTTCCCTTCCAAGATCGATCACATCGGATCACCGTCACGGGGCACCACGAAGTTCGGCGAGGAAATTCGAATTCGTAGCGTTGCAACGCGTAGTCCGTGGAAGGAAACGCGGCACCGTAAAAACAAGTCCCATGGGGGAGTAATGGTAGTAGTTATCGAGCTGTCGTTATACGTCGAATTAAAGGGGTATGGTAAAATACCATGGGGTCGCGGTTGAAGCCACGCCTCGTTCTCCGCTGCCTCTCTCCCTCTCTCTATTTCTCCTGGCTGGAACAAACAAAAAATAAAAATGCACATCGGAACCCCGAGCGATATGTCTTTAGCGGAGTCTGTGCGAAATTTCTCGGGACGGGATTTAACCCGTTTGGACACCCCGCGGAACAATGTATGACGGGGAACACCGGTTTATCGCGTCCGTTCTGAATCACGAATCGTGGAACAATGGAAATTAAGGGGACTCATTTTTTTTCGCGTTGTTGATACAAAATTTGGAGACTTTATTTGTTGGTTCTATATTGTACCCTTTGTATTTTTGGTGTAATTAAGCAGTGGGAATATATTGTTGTTTCGGAATCGATTGTTTAGTAAGATATTGTGAAATATCTGAGATATGGTTTTAATTTAAACAACTCGCGGTAACTTGCAATTCGAATCTTTTTCGAATGGCTTGCTCGAGATGGAAATGCCCTCATCGCACGACCACATCAGAGACACAGATATCTGATATTTTTCTTGATAATTCCCCTGAGATGATATATATTTTCGTTAATATATATTAATATATATATGATGTACCTATGATACCTGTAGGTTGCTATTTAAGCTCCCGCCAGTTTTATTATCAATCTATGTGCTGCATATATTCGAAGTCGGGCGAATTTGCAGTTTTAAATTAACCTTCTCTACCTATTGGAACCGTGGCAACCATAGTATTGATTCACAGATTTAAGCTTCTATTTCGTAACTAATTTTACACAACGTCCTCACTATCTGGATTTAAACGAATTTTCACTAAAACAATAGTTGACGATACCTGCAATTTATAATACTTAAATTCGCAGAGCGACGCACTATTCTAAATATTTCTCTCGGGGTACCTTGAAGGATTATCAAAAATCAAATCAAACTGATCGCTATTCTGACATCCCCATCCCGCAAACTACTTGCCTCCCAATTATCAGGATTTCCCTGGAAGTAGGTACTATGCTGCGTCTCTAAATTAATCCTCGCCACCGAAAATAATCTTCCGATCGCTGCAGTCAAGTATTTTCTATTCCTCTGAGATCAAATACAGATCGATATAGATCAATATAATCTCTATTTCACAAACGGAAAGCTTCAGAAACTTCGGTCCAGCCAACGATCGAATCACACGAAACCGCCATCGACCGAATACCAATCTACCAATACCATCCTCTATATCCACCTGCATCCACGATCCTCGAGCATCGATCCTTTCCAACAAACATAACGTTCATCTGCAACCGCGATACGATCGATAGCCACCTCGTGGCCGGCGATTAAACACGATGGAGTCGGCATTAAGATGATTGAGATATAACTGCTCTCATTCGGGGCCCTTCATTAAGCGCGCGGGGCGAACTATAAAGGGAAGAACGAAAAAGGAGAACTAAAGAGAAAGAACGCTGCCGTTAAACTCGGGTTTCGTTTTCTTATTAATCAAACTCCATCGGTGAGGTCAAAGATTGTAATTACATAATTACGCGCCGCGATGCGAGATAATGGTACACCGTGGAACACGCTCTGCCTCCTCGTTATTCGTCCTATATTCATGATCCGCTTGGCCGAGTGCACGCGCAGAAAGCGCGCACACACACACAGACACACAGACAGACAGACAGACAGACATACCGAGAACGAAAAAGGCAAGAAAAAGGCTTGAAAAAGGCAAGAGATTATTAGCTTCGCGGCGTGACGTATATCAGCGTGTACACGTTGTTCGGTTCTGATAAAAAGGTGCACACTTTTGTAGTTTTCCCGGCGCATCGCCAAGAATACTCCGCGCAGGCTGGTGTAGGAGGCACTTCTTTAAATCCGCAGAAGAGCTTGCCGGTGTGTGCACATTTGTCTCGAAAGTTTATGCGCGCCGCGTATTTTTCAAGTAATTAAAGGTGAACAAGGACCGGGATTTATGTGGAACTTATTTTCGTAAATGAACGAAAGAAATGCATTGCGATAAATATTGGTAAGCCAGGCTCTATCGTAGCTTAACGATAGAAACAGGGAGGACAGATTTAGATTATGAGGAACGATCGAACGAAGCTCGAATTGGCGAAAGCATTTCGGTGTTGGTTGTATTGTACGTACAATCGAAAGATGATGTATCCGAATGAAATGTTTATTGGAAAGCGCATCTACCGGCCAGGAATAAAATATGCGTTTCTTTCGATGCATCAATTACACTGAGACGCGGATAAATATTTCAAAGACATTTTCGTCGTTGTACAAAACCGAGGAGCTTCAACTCGAATTACGTAAAAAATGGTCTGAAAGATTTTCAGTGTATTGGGAATTATCTTTGCAAGAATAATAAAAATGAGTATCGAGGCATTTATTTATTTATTTACGTAGCAGTTAACTGGCAGCAACCCGATATCGCAAGATCGGTTACATTGAAAAGGAGAAGAGAAACGAAGGGTAAGAAAATAGATGTATCGGACATTAGCGCGACTGAGCGGGGAATAAAGAACAAAGATACGAAAATATTGCGAGATAACGCCTGAAACTGGTAATCGAACCGCGGCAGAGGAATATCACGCAAGGAACTCGACTGTTCCGTTCGCATTTCCATCCGCTTGCAAATCGCCGAACAATTATACAAATTGCTAGAAAATCGAAGCCGCCGCCAACTACGTATGCAGAACGGCCCCAGATATTCTACATTTTCTTCGTCGTCAATTTGCCCGCCGCGCGTCGCTTAACCGTGAAAACTCAATTAAGAGTGCCGCGCACAATTTCCAGGCCGTTTCCCGAACGCGCTCGCAAAACGAAGCGCCTCGAGTGCTTACCACGATTACGAGCCGATTAGTTCGCCTTTTATCCAGCAACGTAACGACGCGAACGGTATCATTCTTGCTCCGCGGCCTTTTACGAGCCCGGGATTCGACACGATAAACCCGGCGACCTTCTTTTTTGTTCTCCCTACCCCTTCCGTCCCCGCGGTTAATATTAATTGGACAGCACGTTTAACCAAGCGAGTAGCAGCACGCTTGCTCGCGGTGCCTGGCCCAATGGCTAATGGATAAAGCAGACGAGTTATGCTAATAAGCGTGCAAAGGCTCGCCGGAACGCATGCGCTCCTCTCATGAATATTCATCGCGCTATCTGATTACGTCACTGATTGCCGGTATTCGAAAGTGTTTGCTCGCCAAAGTCCAGCCTGGTATCGTGACGGCTGATCATCCGCGACCGATCGTCCTTTGTCCCGCGAGATCGTGGAAAATTTTTGCCCCCGAGAACCGTGCAATACGCCTCGCGTATCGAAGGACGATTTATTTGTTCCGAGTCGCGGTGGGAAAATTGTGGGCGTTGATTTTCGTGTACGGGTGGGAGGGGGGTGGGGGTTGGGGGGGGGGGAAGTAAAATTGGAACGTCAAGGTTTTTATATTGGGTAGTTTCTAATCCTTTCGCGACGGGGGAGGTATGTGCAGTGGGCCAAAATTGCGTCCACGCGGTGCACAGCTTCACCTGCGGATTCATTACTTTGGGCGTTGAGACAATTGTTCCTGAAACGATGCGCACGGATACGAAGAACATCTATTACAGTTTTGCATATGTGCTTCGTATCCGTGCACAGCAGAGCCTCGTTTATCCGAAGATGTCGGGGGACAGGGCAGTTCGGATAATAGAGGTTCACTACCTATCCCCACCAGCTGTTCTTATTAGTCCGAATAATGTAAGCTAGCACGCGAAAAACTGAAGTCGATTATGTCGTTTCTAGGCAACCGCGTCCTCCTTGATCTTCCACGTGTTCGTATAACAGACGCTGGGCATCAATTTGTTCATATAAACGAGGCCCGGATGAACGAGGTTCCACTGTGCATCGTTTTAGAAATGATTGCCTCAACGCCGAAATAACGATGGTGCAAGTGAAAAACTGTGCACCGCGTGAACACCTTTCTGGCCCACTGCGTATGTACGGTCACGTGCTATGTTCAGAATTGTTCGCTAAAATTCATACGAACGTTCTGCGCAACGGTGTACCATTGTTTCAACGATTTATACAATATCAATCGTAGCTCGAGCAATTAAACAGAATATCTTTTACGACCTGCGGTGGTATCCAAAGGAAGATTATCCAAAATAAACTATCGAAACACCGAAGTCTTGCACGTAGAACGTAAAAAGACGAGAAAGGCGATTCCACGGGGAACGTTGCTCCGAAACAGAGACAAAATCGCGGATCGCCGTGCCTCCTCGACCGGCCGAATACCAACCAAAAAAATCCAGCCCTCAGCCCTTCGTCCCTCCCACGACGGTGCGGGCAACAAAAGAAGCAAAGCTCGCGAAGTTACTCCACCGGGATCGAATCGATTCCACGGGAAGGAATCGTCGGACGCGACGGGGGGGGATCCAAGGACGGCGAAAAAGCCCGGTCCCGGCTCGATGGATAAATGATATCGCCTCTCCGTTGGCGGAGTGCGAAAATAGAAAAGCCGATTGGCCAGTGCGAAAGAGAGCGGAACAAAAGCTTCATGCAGAATTCAGTGTCGGCCGCTCCTCTATAATCGGAGCGGAGTATCGATCGGTTACCAGCAGATACACCTGCTCGTGTGGCAAGGCTTTCCTTTCCCTCTGCTCGACGTTGCCTCCTATCTCTGTCGCTGTCCCTCTTCCTATTCACTTCCCCTCTTCTCGTCCCCTTGCTGTGCCTCTCTCTCTCTCTCTCCCTCTCTCTCTCTCTCTCCCTCTCTCTCTCCCTCCCTCTGTCTGTCCCTCGCCTGGGTTGCCCACGGTGTCCGTCCGTCCCTGTCTCTCGCTCCCTTTCAGGAATTTCACCCAGGGCTACCTTGTTAATCTCGGCAGCCGACATCGCCATCTTTACGGCGCCAAGCGGCGAGATCGTGGTCGATAGCGGGAAACCAACGATAACGCGGCATTATCGGCAAGAACTGGCGTGCACGGTTCGAAAGTATGCGTTGCTCGAGCATCGACGGACGCTCGTGTGATAAATTCGGGGAGAACGGGAGGGGAATTTCGTTGATATTCGTTCGACAACGATGGCTACCTATGGGTTTAACCTGGTTGAACGGTCGTGGCGAAATTGGCGATGGACAGCGCGGAACGGCGATAATTGTTACGTTGTCGTTCGTTGTTGCTCGACGGTGTTCGTTTCTTCCTTTTGGACAGGGGGAACGATTTACGGGACACATTAAGGAGGCCGGTGGCGAGTTTGAAATTGGGAATGACGGATGCCGCGGTTCGTCGCGAGTAAGGCGCTGTTCGTTTCGTTCGAGTCTACGGGAGACGATCCTGTCTCCCGAAATCGTTGCCTCGCGAGCATTCGTTCGAAAGCCTCGAATAACGGAGCCGTTCCACTCATTTCGAACCGGGATCGGATACAATGGAAACAGTGAAATGGGGACCCTCTTGACCGCGCGAGTATTAAGATTAAACGAGCGCAGTTCACTTCGACTGCTAACGGATTTATTATTACATCCTTTACAATGAACCACTCCGAACGATACCCCGTAACAATCTTTCACCCGGCGCTCCAGTTTTACAAGCAACTCAACGCTTCGTCGACCAACCAGAGAAGATCCCGTTTCATAATATCGTCGATACTCGTCCAATTGAAGCCATCTCTTCATACCATCGTTATCTAATTTTACGAAAACCGATGCATGCCCTGCGGCCTCTCGAATCTGGCAATGTCGCCCCACGTTTCTTAGGAAAGAATTGGCAACGACCAGCGTACAACGGCCAGCACGACACCCGTAAATCGGCAAGGGTGCTAAAGAAGCACGCGCCGGGACAACCTGCATTCCTGGATCCACGGTGCGACAGGTGTAGCCCGACGATCGATCGATCCGCGAGGTGTGCACCTACTAGTCCCGAATGTCGAATCCGCGTCGACCCGTCACGGTAGCAAGCCTCCGCGATATCGAAACGATCGCTCTAAATCGGTATCCCAGAGGGAAAACGGGCCGCCGATCAACATTACGCTCCCGTACGAGAATACTTTATTATTCTCGGAGGCGGTGCGTGGCGCGCGGTACGTAGCGTTCCCGAATTAGAGTCGCTTTTTTATCCGCCTCGCCTCGGCTCCGGTTTGAGCGTCGGGGAACCCGGGTGCCGGCACCGCACCTGGAGACGTTCCAAAACGCATTCGTTTGCGCGCCGAAATCGCCCCGACGCTGTCAGCGCCAAGGTGAAATGGAGAAAAAAATGGGCAGCCAGCAGAAGCCGAAGCGTCGCGAGCGACCATCTTTTATTTGCCACTCGGCCCTGCGAACGCTCGAAACGCGGCCAACGCCGGTGAAACCGAGACGGGGAATCTCGACGCTCGATTTGCTCCGATTTCGCGTACCCTAGAACGCGCGATTTTCGATTTCGAAGAATTCGTTCCATCGTTGGTTCGGAGTACGTACATCCTATGCAACGCTTCGAGGCAACGGAGAGAACCGAATCTCTGTCGGTTTCTTCGTGTCACCCTTGTCTCCCTTTGGTCGATTAAAGAAACGCTATTGTTTCGGGACAGTTTTGCATTTTATTTTGCGACAGGCGCGCCGGATCGGTTATTCGTTATTAACGTGGGTGTTAATTGAATGTTTCGGGCAGGATAGTTTAGCTCGGCAACGAAAGGGAAGTGACATCTTGAAATAGTTAAGCAGTTTTCTGTTTGCTGTGTACCAATGTTATGCGAATGATGCTCGCGCTTCGTAATCTTTCTTAAAGAAAACTGTATCGCGAACAGTACGTCCCTAGGCAACGAGTCGCTATTCTGTTCGGCAGCGCGGCACCGATGGTATATTACACAGGTAAACTGCAATAAAATGACTTACCCGCGTTTCAGATAGAAGCCCGGGGGGGCAATGGAAGTTCGTAGACGATGCATGAAGCATCGTGAACTAATAAAACTGTCTGAAAAGGAATCGGGATAAATAAATTAGACCGTCTCTCGGATCCATGAAGCACGCAGGTCTTTCTAATTTTATTCCGAAGCGAGCCGTCCAGCTAACCAACATTAGTTGGCTCGACACAATTTCCCGCACAGAAAAATGCATTTATCCCGAAAGTGGAGAAATTCCATTTAAATCCAACCACGCTTTCCCTTTACAATTTCCTGCAGATTATCAATGATTTATCACGGCCGATCGTGCTACAACGATCGCTGCCCCGCGGAAGTTACTCGAAATCGGATCGATTTGTTGCAATTAGCGCAATTACGCACGAGCTCGGCAAAGTTTTCAGATCTAATCTCGCGACACGAACGCTTCGTCTAGCTTCTACGAAGGCCGGAATCGCAATGGTGGTTTCGTGTCGGGATCGAACGGCGCGTTCGTAAATTGCGGACGTTTCCCATGGAACGGTATCCGGATCGCGACGATCTCGATCGGTATGCACACGCTTCAGAAGTGAAGGATGATTCCACTGATTCTGATCCAATCGAAGTAGAATTAACGTAGGTGTGCCAGAAAGGGGCCGAGTCGCGACGTCCATTCGTGGAACTCGACAGATTCGATTGTTCTTTCCTCGTGGAAATATAGTTCATCGCGATTTGGCATCGGGCAACGATAATAATTGCTAGATTGCACGGCGTGTTCGCGTATTTATGATTTCGTCTTGGAGAGCGACTTTGAACCTGCTTGTTTCGCGACACGTTCAACAGACATTATATATTATTTAGAAGAATCGAATTCTCGGCAATCAGAATCGCAAATTATCTTATCAGAATCTAATAACGAACATTTTGCGCGCAAATAAGTATACCGGAAAGTTCTGTCCGTTTTCGAAGCCGAAGAAAACAATACGCTTTCGATGCATTTATTAATTTTTACTGAACAATATAAGTTCCATCGTTACCGATGTAATTTAGAAGAGCACATCTTTAGAGGTATACAAGTGGTAAAAAGCAGCCATATAATGGTGAAACTTGAGGTGGTATTATCGGACAGAACTTTCCGGTAGACCGTATAAATTGCCCATCAAATTCTGCGGCACACGAGCAACTGTACAGAATTTCGCGCTGATTTACAGAAAACGAAGCAACAAGCTTTCCCGTTTCTGCTACAAAGCGGCGATAACATTAACTGTTTATTCGACGGGAAATGAGGTGCCAGGGGAATACCGCTAATTGGCAATATTGTACCGCACTTATTTTGAACCGTCACTGTCACGCCGCAGTAACTTCTGATTAAAAAAGATCTTGGACCCGGTGGACCTCTCGCGGCACACCAGTCGAAAATCGCTAGATTAAACGAACTTCTTGCCTCGTTAAAAAGGAACGCATCCGAACGGCCGTCAATGCTTCGAAACGTCGCGTTCAGAATCGTAAAAGACCTTCGACGAAAATCCTGTTGTAGCGCGAACGTATTAAACCGCCGAGTGTACCCCCGCGAGTAATGTCCTCCGTCGTGAACAAATAAACTCGCGCCGACATAAAATATTTCAAGATCCTCCTTTGATACCGTTCCTGCCCCCGATTTCGCCAACGCTTTTGTCCCGGTTCGCCGGGCGACACTCGTGGCCGTGGATCAAAGCATCGGTAACCGCAATTACCGGAATACGAACGAACGCAGCCGATGCGGGGTTAATTAAAGGGGGCGAAAAAAAAAGTGCTTTGCGACGAAACAGCGGGGACGAATAGCTTGTACGCGAACGCCGTCGCGTTCGTTTAATAATTAACGCGATCGGGCCTTCTTCGTCGAGCACGACGACACTGTTACCCCCCTCCGGGCAGGATCGAAATGGAAACCGATCAAACGTTCGCGAATCGTCCCGCGCGTTTTATCATCGTACACAGGGCGCCAACGGGACGACTCGATTATTTCTCTACCGTTCGTCCATTTCCGAGCGAACGGCTCGATTGTGCGAAATGAAAATGCGGCGCGGTCTTGCGCGACGCCGCGGACGTTTCGTCGAGAGAAATCGATGGAATATTATTGAAGTCTCTTCGACGTGGTACGCGGCAGACGAGGCGTTTTAATTGTTCCACGCGCATTATCTCGACGGTGTATGGAACGAGCATCCGTTGCCTATCGCGCACTTCCCATGACGTCGATAAACGCACGCAGTCGGCCCGTGTTGCAGGGGGAACCGCATTCCACTCTTGCCTCCTAGGTTTGCGCGAGCTTCGTTTGCCTTCTCCTCCGGATGGATAGCGGAAACGAGCGTTCCCCGCGTTTCTTGCACGCCGCTCGTGTTTCCTTTCTATTTTTGATGCAAAGTCGCCAGGGATATCTGGAAATCGCTCAGATGTTGGACGATACAGTTTTGAACGCCTTTGCTGCGAAAGCAGTGGGAGAATCGTAATTCGAGGTGAACTACTCTATGAAGTTCACCATTTTCTCGCTGCTTCAACCTCTGTGGAAACGATCGGGTCGTTCGATGAAAGATAGAAGAATTGGCCACATCTGGTCGAACGTTCTGCAGTCGTTTCAACTTGGTTGACAGTCTGGTCGAAGCAGAACTGCATCGAGCCATTTCCGGTAGATCGACTTCAGCCGTGCGACCATGAGTTGCCTAACGTTAAAACGGGGTTAAACCGATGTTCATCGAAACACTAGCGTTCCGCGAACTTTTGCTTTATTAAAAGGAGCATTCGTGCACATTCTTGCTCTGATTGTCAGCTTTACGACCGCAATGGTTTCGTCGTTGCACAAATTTGCCGCGTCTTCGAAAAAGATCAAGGATCGCCGTGTTATCGCATTCAGCCTCGCTCCACACGGCGAACCTACAAAATGACCGGTTGAAATGACCAGGAAGAAATCGCACCTGCAACTACGGTCTGCGCAACAATGTTCCCAAAACGTATATCATTTCTGGTTTCGAATCGGCTAATCAACCCGACTTCCATAACCCTACCGCCCCCTTGCCGTTTACAAAGATCGTTACCGAACGCAGAACGCGACAACCCCCCCCCCCCCTCCCCCAACCCTCACTTCCACCGTCATTACACGTATACACACCGTGCAAGCAACACGTGTGCATATCGCACAGTAAGTAGATACAACAATCGACGAGGACCGGTAATTCCGTGTACGCGGGTTCGTTCGCTTTTGTTCGCGAAAATTGTCATCCGGTGTCGGGGCCCGTGTAATTTCCATTCACGTGTCACGGGCCTGTTTCTTTTTTTTTTCCTTTTTTTTTTACGGTTTTGTCTCATTCGCCTCCTTTTTCGGCCGCGACGGAACACCAGCGACACAGGGGTGGTTGCAAGTCGAAACGTACGGAATCCTGCGGGAGAACACGACGAGAACTTCCACGAGCGGTGCAAGAGCGCGAGAGCGGAAGTCGGGAATGTGGGGCGGTGATGGGCCACTTCCGGTGGTCCCCGTGCACGCCTCGTAAGCCAAGTCAGTCGGACTGTGACCACGAGCGTCTCTGTCTGTCGGCGAAACCGCAGACAGACCGTCTGTCTCATCATTTCATTAAACGGTCACCGTGCGAGCCATGGTGTCACGGTAACATCCCCCTGGATGCACCACGGGGATAGCCCTTTAGCGGGATAAAATTGGTCAACGACGGGATTTCTAGGCACGGTCGGGACCGCGGTGACCCGAGGCTCGAGGGGAGAGATCGTTTTTGAATTACGGAGGTCTCGTATTATCGAAGTTATCGGGGTGGAGAGATTCGGTGAACGAGAACTCGATTTTCAGAGGCTGTTTACGTGAAATAGTGCAGTCGAATGGCTGCATACATAATACTGCTTTTGGTATTGAAGAGTTTTCTTTACGGACGAGACACAGATGGACGTCAGGATGGTGTTTTTATCGTGCGCGGTAGAATACGATTATCCACGAAACTCGTGTAGATAACTCTGGGAAGCCGTGTGTAACAAAGTGTTCGAAAGTTTAAGGAACGACAAGGAACGAGCCGTGTGCCGCCAGTACAGATTAGTTGCATCTACGTGTCTCCCGGTCTAAACGTTCTCCGTCCGAAAATCGATATGCATTCCAACATTCACGATCGATACACTCGTAGAAACTATAGCCCCTGACGTGACCGATAATTACGGAACCAAGATTTGCGAAACGCGCGTCGGTTCGCGAGACAAGACAATCGAATAAAAGTAACCGCGTTCTCCGCTATCTTATTACAGTACCCAACAGATTTTCCATTAAATAATCGATATCTGCTCCGTATAACGATTTACAAACACCGTTGCGCTAATTGTCCATCGAGTCGCTAGACGAATCGCAAGAAAAAAAGGAGATCAGACGATGGAGGAACATAGCGAAACAGAGCAAGCTGTTTCGAACAAGAAAATCGAAGCGGAAAAGGAAATGAGCACGACGGAATCGACGTACGTATCGCAGCGAAGAAACGAAAGTTATATTCCTTGTCGCGAGACGACTCGAAGAGAAGCGTCCAAGACCAGGCACAGGAACAGAACGGGCCAGGACGGCCCGAAGGTTTCCGAGTTACGAGGTTGGAACGAGCCCACCTCATTGCACGAGGAGGTCACGTGAGCCTCGGGTCACTTAACTCTCGTTCTCTCGCGTGCACCTCGTTTCGGCTTTTCGGTATGCGGCCGAACGTTCCTGCTCTCCGACTACACGGCCGATTCGAGGAGCAACAGAGAACACCGGCGACAGCCACGAGCTCCCTTTGAGGAACAAGACGGTCGTCCGAACGAAAGGGTTGTCGATGGATAGGAATCCGTGGAGCTGATCAGTTTACGATTCTCGAGATCAGCGCCGCAGACTCTCCTGGGCGGACTGTTTTTTCGAAAAACGTAGGAACCGCAGGAAATCGAGACCCGTTCCCGCGATCCTTGTATTTTTCGCCCACTTCCGATGGCGGAGATCGATTTCGTTCCGAGTTGCCCAATTTTTCATATTAATTGAGTTTTGACGAAATTCGGCCCCAACGGGTAGGAGACCTGTCCTCCATTCACGCGAGGTTTACAGAATATAATCTCTACAATGTGCTCGGACACCGCTCCGGGGACAAAATTCGTTTCGACGCGATAACAATTCTTCTGCTGATTTCGGTTTTATTTTGAGAAAAAGCAGCCGTAAAATGGTATAAAAGGTAGCTTAACACGATCCAGGTTTTAACGTTCGAACACGAAAGAAGCTCCAATTATTTGTTTGAAAGGAGATCGATTTCCGTTCGATGGTCGATTTCCATTGTGAAACAACGATTTAAGGGCATTCACATGTCAAAAGGGTTAACACAATACGCACTTACATACAAGAAATGTCGTTCACCTGTTGGACAGCAAAATATAATTTCCACGCCAACGTACGCATCCGCCTCATAATCGCGAACGATTTAAGGGTTAACAAACGATTAAAGGGTTAACGTGTTACGTGCACATGCCTGCAGGAAAACTCTTCCTCCCGTCGCAGAGCGCAATCAAACGACGAGTCAAAGATAGCGTACCGGCGAAAGAAGTTCGTTCCTCGTATTATCATAAAGGAAACGACTTAAACCTGGATAGCAGTTTCGGCCAATCTTCATCCGTCGTAGTTCGCGGACTCGTTTCGTGGCCGTGCGAAGCGGAGCAAAAGTGGAAGGAGGACGGCAAAGATGCGGCAAAGGCTACCGAATTAGCCAGGGCAAGAAAGGAGGCCCGTTAAACACGGGAGGAAGTCAAAGAGAGTTTATTAAGGGCGACGAACAAAAAGGTACGGAATCAATGAGCCCAGGGGGAAAGGTGAGAAGGAAACACGGCAGAAAGAAACGCGGCCTCTGGCCGCCAAACACGAAAGGGTAATTATAATCGTCCCTCTTTCGCTTCCTTGTTCCGTTCGCCCTATCTCCCTTGCCCTCTCCTTGTCGCTCCTGCGTCTAACTGCGGAGGGCGCCACGCGCGGAAGAGAGAGAGAGAGAGCGAGAGAGGGACGCAGAGTGCCAGTCATAGGAGCGTAACAATGGCTTTCCATGCCGGCTCAACCAACCAGACGACCGACTGACGATCATGACGAATCGTTCCCCGTGGGATCACCGGGACCGTGCCGCCACCCTGGTCGCTGCTCTCGATTTTTATCGATGAATCGCTTCGATCGACTGGCCGGGGTTCGACTTTTCAACCGGTGTTTCGAACGGTGTTCCTAAACCTATAGCTTTAGAGTTTAGAGCGATGACGCACGCGGCTACAGAACAGCGCGTGATGAATTTTCAAGGTACTTATGCGATCCGAGATCGACTATGTGTTCGCGCGAATCTGGGTGTGAATCTCGGGTCCCTTAGGGACCGTGAATGTGCAGCAGCGGAATACCGATGAGACGCCCGAGTTCTGAGGGTATAACGCAAACAATGTCACGTGTGTTCCGAAGTGGGATTACTTTTGCCGCAGAATGCTTCGTATAAATTTGTTAAACCCTGTTTGTATCAGGCAACTTATGGTAGATCTGTCTGAAATGGTTGAACCAGAGTAACCAGAGCGTCGATCGAGTTGAAACGACCTCGGATCGTTCAACCAGAAGTAGCCAAGAATCGTCGACGAGGATTAACTCGTTGGCGTTCAATATCCATCGCGAATCGCGACGGGTTAGCGGCGTGAAAAAACGACGCGCCGGGAAAACGAAAACGCGACCGGAGTTACGGGCCCTCGCCCGGCTAACCAACGTTGGGGATCGACGGCGAAAAAACGATGTTCGTATACGCAATCGTTAATGGACGCCATAAGGCCGTTATTATCCGCGGTATAACATCGTTAAGCAGCTATAACATTCGATGTTTATCGCGCGAACACGGCGACTGCGTTTTAATCGCGCGTCAAGCAGCACGGATACCGGTTGAAAGGAACGATAGACATTAAAAAGCCGGCAGAAAGAGAAATATCAAGAGGACGAAGAAGGGGAAACGGAAAAGAAGCGGGGAAAAATCGTGGCCGTGGAAGCCTCGCGGAGAGATACTTATCAGCGCGAAAGAAGCCACCGCGAACGAAAGAGGAAGCCGTATTTTACGACGACGATAGCGACCGGTAATGCACGAATGTAATAAAGCAGGAACGTGATTCATTTTTTGCCGCGAATTCGAGCGCAATCTGTGCAAAATTATGCACGCGTGTATCGGACCGGCGATATGGAAACGAACGCGAGAACGCAAGATACGCCAACCGATATTTTTGCCACCGATATTGTCGCGAGTCGCGGGAAGAAAAAAGGAGGAAACGAGTGGCGAACCGGGCCCGGCCGCAGCGACAAGCTGTGCTTTAATTAACGCGAAATCTCTGCGCGAAACGGATTAAACGAATTTCGCGAAACACATATAGGCACGTATGTACGTACCTTGTGTCTGCCTCACGGCTTTGAAAGTGTGATCGGAACCGAGCGTACATTCTGCGAAGGGTAACAATGCGCGCGTTGCTTTTGACTCCCGATTGTTTCATTCGGTTATTACCGATGAAATGTTGCGTACAGTGTACAGTATCGTACAATTGACGTCCATAATGGCCGCGCAGGTAGATCGCGTTAATTTCGAAAGCTGCCCCGCCTAAATCGACTCGGAGATCCTTCGTTTTACACGCTCGTGCGATAGTCCCGATTCCGTACTCTTCGTGGACAAACGTTCGCGAAGAATCTGCAGCCCTGTGGAATTTGTGTGTTAAATCGGATTAAATCGGAGGGAGTTGAACGCGTTCCTTGAATTTCCATCGAATCATTCTTCGTTTGAAAAAGTTCTACGATCGCTGTGTCGCTGCTCCGATTGCAGGAATACATTACCGTCGAACCATGCTATCGTAGCACAAGCGTCCGGGACTCAATCGAACGATGCGTCGTTGATTAAAACACAGTGTATTTACATGCACCGCCGTCGTTCCGACGATTACCATTTTATTAGCATTCGCTGTTCAAAGGCTTTTCACTCGAACGGATCGGACCGTTCGGGTAGCGGGTATTATTAAAATTCGATGCAAAGCGAATACGGATTGTTAATTGTCCCTACGACGACACATTGTTCCAGTAATCCGAAAAGGCGGGTAAAATGCGACCGGTTGAAAGCGCCGAAAAGTATGTATTGGGATCGTTCTGGCGAAGAATACCGAAATGCGACCGAAATGCCTGGAAATCGCGAACGGCCGATCGTCGGAAAACAAAAGGGTTCAGAATTGTTCGCGTGAAAAACGTGTTACTTTCTCCTTCGCATTTCGATGCCGAAAAAAAACTTCGGCGTTGGGACGTTTCTTACTTGATATATGCTCATTCTGGAATGCGTTCCACGCGATTAATGACGTTCATTTCAGCATTCGCGCACGGCCATTCCCGTGAACAAATTCGCTTCCTGTTTAACGATGTTAGAGACTCAGGTCGGGGTCGTTAATTCTGTAAATTACACGTACGCGTTGCGTGAATAATGTCTGATGCTGTTCTCGAAGTCGTCCGCGCAGTAAGGGGATATCTAATAACGCTTGGGACAGATTAGAATTATGCGTTGATACGTTAACGGTGCACGCTATCAAAGACCAGGTTTCAAGGTATAGAAGGCACTCGTGAACGACGGAAATCGTCCGGTCCAATCTGGTATTCTTTATCTAATGCGGTGCACGAAATTGCAGCATTCAAATTGCAAAGCCATTTATAGATTCTTTTTCAAACGGGCGGTCCTTGCCAAAGGCGGTGCACAATTC
This sequence comes from Nomada lathburiana, assembly GCA_963667235.1. Taxonomy (NCBI): domain Eukaryota; kingdom Metazoa; phylum Arthropoda; class Insecta; order Hymenoptera; family Apidae; genus Nomada; species Nomada lathburiana. Next base: position 6,051,769 of record OY763904.1, read on the forward strand.
TGGCGATTCCACAGCTGCGATTAAACTTGGTCACCGTGAACTGGACACTCCGTCATTTTTAGATTACAATTATTTTCGTTACTAACAAAATGCAAACCAAATAGGTGCAATATTAATCGTCCGAGGTACCCTTTGCGCGTGCAAATAATATCGGGGACCCCGAGAATATCGACAACGTCGTCGCGTAAGGAAATTGTGGTCCAATAAATCCGTTGCGAAATAACGATCGCGGTAATCTAATAAACAATCCGCATACGTTTCCCTGCCCACCGGGTCCCTCTAAAACAGGAAGCCCTGATCGCCTCTAATAAACGAACCCGCAGGTGGAAGCAGCTCGTTCCTCTTGCGCCAAGCCAAAAAGAAAGAAGCAAAAAACAAAAAGAAAAAACAGCCTATCGATCCCTTCGATCAACCGAAAACCCCGCGCCGTCGTTTCCCGACTCCCTTTCCGAAAAACGAAAAAAAAAAAAAGAAGGATTCCCTCCGTCGTTCGCGCAAGAACTCAACCCGTTCGTACGTGCAAATAAGCACTCCCGGTGCCCATCGACGCCGCCGATCTCGCGGCGAAGCGGTGAAAGCGAGCGAGACGAGGCACTCCGCCGCGACGGAGGATAAACGGGGACAGAGGATTCTTTATCGCGGTCGTAGTGGCCGCGCGAAGGAGACAGAAAAAAAGCGAGAGACGGTCGGAGTCGGTATCAATCTGGCTCTCTCGGCGCCGCGCAACAGACAGAGACGAGTGGACGGGATCGTCCAGGGGGCGAAGCGAGACGGAGACACTAACCAGACGCATACCTGCACGCACGTACACTTGAGGTGTATGCACGGGTGCACGTGCTTGGAACGGAACGGGCGAAAAAGAGAAAGATAAGAGAAGCGGCGCGCGATGCTCGCGGTGAGCGGGCGGAGGGACAAAGAGCGGGAGAGGATTAACGCGAGGGAGACGAGGGAAGGTGAACGCGTGAGAGAGCCGAGAGGGCTGTGCAAAGGAAGCCGAAGGTCTCGCGCTCTCTCGCCGTATAGTACAGAGATAATATGTACTACACGAGCGTGCACGTGCACGGGCGTTGGAGCGAGCGTACCCACGTGTCCGCGGGTAGGTTGCACGGTTCGGAGAGTAACGAAGAACGAGAGTGGTATATCCTCCCCCCACACACCCCCGGTCGTCTTCCTCGTCGCCTTTTTGCGAGCAGCGCGATGCACCGCGGCCGTGCCGCATACATACCCCGTTTCCTAAACTTTCTAGCGGCCTCCGCGTGTGGTTAGGTATACGGCCGCGACCGGCTGGGAAAACCGTGCGACGCGTCGACGGCGCACAGTGGTACAAAATGCGAAATTTAGCGACATTCAGGCGAAAAGTCAACTTTCTCGCGTCGATGTCCGATCAGGGAACTTTGCTTCCTTAGCACTAGGTTTGCGGAACGCGTCAGTTTGACGCATTTCAAAATTTGAAATACAAAGATTAGTGAAGATCCGTGAGTATTATATAATTAAAGTAATTACATTTTCATTTCGAAATTAAGTGAATTAACTTTTTAAAGAAAACGCGCATTTTCATTGGCTATTGTTAATCGTAGGGAAGTCAGTAAAAATAAGTGTTCAAACTTGTCCGTAAACCTAGTGTTAACGTCGCATAGCGACCGCAACCGTAACGGACAGTTGAGGTTGGAAGTTTTTGAAGAGAGCATTTTTCGTGGGTAAAAAATTGCTGGTTTCCATTAGGATGACCCTGCGATTCATTTTAATGATCTCACTTCAAAAGTGGTATGTCCGAGTTACGAATCACCGCTGTCAATTAAACATTAACGTTCGTAATGTATTAGAAATGTTACAGTGAATGCGGTAAAGTAAAATTCTCAATATTCCTAACAATTTCCATGGAGTATCTTTCGAGTCCCAGAAAAAGTTCCACGTTCCAACATACTGGAACATTTTCAATATTCTCTCTCCTATTTAATTCTGCAAGTATTAGTGATACTTCGTCCTACCTCACGAAGTATTATTGTTTAAAACCGTCCGCGTCACTGTGCGTATACGTGCGTAGATGCTTTGAACGTAAAGTATATTACATTATGCACCATTCAAATTGTAAAGTAATAGGATAGACCGGGTCGAATCGGATCACGGGGCGAATCGGATCGAAATAAGTATTTAGTTGAAATTTGTTATCTTACCATGGGAAAAATCGTTTAGATCGTGCATACACTCATCACGCCCTTTCTATGCACCTCTTTCGATTGTCTTTTTATTGTTCTACAATACCGTTTAGTGTTGACACGCATTTCAAGTTTGCCTTACGCGGCCGAACGTAATAATTTTGGTGCAGATCTAAAATAAATAGCTCAGAATTTCTTATTTAAATATAAAAGGTGAGCTTCAACATCACATTTAACAATGTGTTTAATATTACTAGTTTGTATAGTGCCCAGAAATAATATTTGATATATTTTTCTGTATTATATCATAATTTGTTTACGTATTTTATTCACTTTAAAATTATTATTATATGGGGTGAATCGGATCACTCTTTTTCTTGTTTATTCCATTAGTTGCATGACTTTATATGCGATAATAATTTATACATGTAGGTAAAGATGGTCCGCACATACATAAAAGAGGGTGACATTGCATTTATTGTAACGAGAAATTCATCCTCCACCTGTGGAGGATTGGACACAGTGCAATACCTGTGAAGAGTGGTGCCACGAAAAGTGTGCGAATATAAGTGGTGTTCAAGGACAATATACTTGGCACCCAAGTTATATTTCATAAAGTTATAACCAAAGATTATTTTACGACAATTTGGTTGTTTTCTTAGAGATTTCTGAGAGGCCCCAGGCTCGGGGCGAATCGGATACTTTCCACTTTTTCGTTTTTTTGTCCATAAAAGAGGAATTTTTTAATACGTTCATATTTTTTATTATGAATGTTAGTGTTAAATGGGTACTTATTGCGAATTTATAATCAAATATTGCGTTTCTCAAATCGTAACTATTTTCTTTTTTTACCATCAAATAAAAAGTGATCCGATTCGCCCCGGTCTACCCTACTTGGTGGGCAGAATGGTTGGTACCGCGAAGCCGACGGTTCGTTTTTTATACTGTGCGACTTTGTGAGTTCCAGCATCCCATTGCGAACTGCACGACTGAGATCATGTTTTCGTAGTATATTTAATTATAACAGGTTGCCGCGGAAGTTCATTTTGGTTCGGGCAATATTTCGTCCCTCCGGAAGCATCGTGATACCATTTTCTGACATTTCCTTCATTCTCATTTCCGTTGAATTTTCGGCTAAACGTTGCCCAATAAAACCGAGCGGTTAAACAGCGACAGGAGGTTCTGGGATAGACGTGATAGTTTGAAGGTGTTGCTACACAAATGTATGGCAAGATACGGGTCCGAAGAGACCCGCGACTGGAGTTCGCGTAAACATGGCCGTACGAGTGTTCCAGAGCCAGAGTGCGTGATTGAAAATTCCAACGTTGAACCGATCTTCCGAGCACACTTGCAATAAAATGGCCTGCCCGAAAAGTTGTTCGCAACAATTCGGATTAAACTGTTCAGGCAGAACTCTGACTTCACTGTACCCAAATGATCCCCCCACCATTTTGCGATGCTACGCACTCTACCCTTCGCAGTTATTAACCCTTAACACATCGGCGGACGCGAGTGCTATAGCATTCATTGCAATTCTGATGCAACCCATTCAAATTTGTAACTCACTTTATCGTGCGTTCAATTCTATTCGAAACGAGCTAGCATCGCCGCGTGCGCGACGATTACCCAGGTGCATACCTGCGCTCCCCGGAGTACCGGTAGCGCCAAAGAATCCCGCTGCTCGGGGGCAAAGACAGAAGGAGGAACGAAAAGAGAGTGCACAATCGGAAAGGGGGCACCGGCCTGGCGACTTGCAGCGGGGCAGGAACTCGAGGCAGGGGTTGGATCTCGTTACGCGGCGGGCCGCTATCCGGAGAGTCGAATCGAGACGCGGCCGCGCGTAGACCCGGGGACGCGCAATTCCTCGTGGTCTCAGCCGAGGCATCGATGCACAGATTCCCGTGTACCTATGCTGCACCGCGGCGGGCATCGTAACCGAGGGGACAGCCGAAGAAGGGAGAGCCTCGCTCGTAACGTCGGGACGAACTGCTACGCAGCTACAATCGGGTCGCACGATTGATGCGATTCCTGCGTGGACGACGACGGGGAATCTTCCGCGCGGCGCGGAAGCGTGGCGAGATCGTGGATTCGCGAGAGGGTCGCCGGGATGGAAACGCGGCGTAAAACGTGGACGAGAAACGCGGCGAGTGATCCAATAACGCGCGATTCCTGATAGCGACGAGCGAGGGGGTCGCCGGAAGGGAGAGCACGGGAGCCTGGTTTCATAAGAGAAGGGGATGAAGGAAAGTTGAGGCTGAGACAGCGGGTCAGAGAGAAAGAGAGAGAGAGAGAGAGAGAGAGAGAAAGATAGAGAGACGATCCCGTTGTCAGTAACACTCCCCGTAGAATACGTAGGACCTCGAACTCGTCTGCGGATCGATACCGAGTTCCTGGTGGACTCGCGAAAGGGGGGCTTCAGGAGGGGTCTGGGGTGGTAGAAGAGGCAGCGGACGAGGGGAGGGATAGCCGGTGGTGTTTGTAGGGTGCGGGGGTGGACTGACGCAGGGACGCCTCGGGGGTGTTTCCATGGTGACGAGAATTATCGTCCCGGGGTGGGTGTGGGGTCTCTGTCCCCCTCGCTCTCGCCCCCTTCTCGTCGCTTCTCTCTCTCTCTCTCGCCCTTGGACTATCCTAGTAGTAGTACCAACGCCGGTGCGTGCCCTTTTTTTCTCCTTCTTCCAGCGACACTTCTGCGTTTCCAACGCCGTTGCCGGGGAAAGAGTTGCGTTCCTCTTTCAGGTGGGAGGGGTATAGTCTGGTGGGGTTACGGGGAAGGAAAAAAGTAAAGGGAACAAGGGAGCAGAGTGATTAGCTGGTGTATCGGGGCTGCCTCGCTGAAAGGGAAATTAGAAAATTGAACGGGGACGTCGTGTCCCTCGCGGCGGGACGAGACGGTTTTCTGTTGGCGCGAATTCGGTGCAGGTAATTCGCTCGGAAACAGGTTCTCCTGTGCACCGGCAAAGAGGCGAACAAGACGGAATCATCGGCGGTCTCGTAAACGGGCCCGCAAAACGGAAGGAGAGAGGGGCAACGAGCTCGCGGGACCCGATGCGGCCGTTTTATCTGGAAGCGTTGCTCCAAAGCGAGCCGCGGCCGAAGATCGCAGCGGAATCGTGATCTCTGCGTGGCAGCTAGACTCGCGGTTAACCCGACGACTAGCTGGGACCCCTTCCGTCCGTTTGGTCTTCCTCGTCGTTGAAACGATGCTGTCGAACACGCGGCGTTAAACAACTCGCCGAACGGGACTGGGAACCCGTCGTCTCGTTATCTCTGATCGTGGCTGCAACGAACCGTAACAAATCGAACGATAATCTGGCGAATAACTTCGAAACGGGACGAGAAATCTTGCTGTATCTCGGTGAAACGGATCGAGAGAGCGAAGTAGAAGCATCGCGGGCAGAAGCGTAACAAAATCAACGACAACGGCGACACCGCGTCACCGTTTAATAATTCCCGGTGACATTAACGGATTCGAATTCAGCGGATGGCGGGCGATCCGGAGGCACGGTCGAAACCGATGATCTCACCTCGAGATATCGATACTAACGTCGAGGTCGTTGGGTCTCGCGCCGTGGAAAGTTCCACTTGGCTCGAGAGAGGCAGGGAACCTGCGCAGACGTGGTACGCGATACGGTAGGCTCGCGCGCAGACCAAACACCACCGATCTGTATCTTCGCTTCTGGGAGAGATATCGGCATGATTCTTTTTCCGTTCGATTCTACACCGTTTCGCAGCCTTATCTTTCAAATTTCACGCGAATCCGTCGAGAATCATAGGAGTTACGACGACTTTCCGGGGAACCGTCGCGACGATCGTTCCCGCGATAAATATCGACTTCCCTTGGCAAATATCGATCGGGGCGTGTTGCGTGCAGTTTGCACAGGATCGGTAACGGTGCGCGCGAATGATACGCGCATCGGTGTGGGTTCGGCGATGAAAAAATTCGACGCCGGAGAGGAGACGCGCTTTCGCGAACGTCGATTCTGTAACTTCACTTTCGCATCTCTCGTCTCGTCCGATGGACAGTGAAGTTCGGCGTGTTTGGATAGCCGGTCGAGCGATTGGCCGCGCTTAACGGGTGCCCGTTTACATTTAAGGAGGATGTAAATCAACGTGCAAACGCGGATTCCGTCCGCGAACAAAAGGAGGGTGTGGCAGATTCGCGCCAGTTTACGGCGGGAAATCAAAAATAGAATGACCCATAAAGACCGGCACGCTTCGCGGATACTAGAGCACGTGAAATTTCGAGGCACAGAATGTTCAGGGTATATCGGTCGCCCCGTGGCTACCGGTTTGTCGTAATTCCGTCGCCGTTTGCTCGCAGCCATTCGCTTCGAACTGGAAAGGTTCATCGTCGCTTAGGCTGGTCGTCGAGAGGTTTGATAGGTGTGTTTCGTTTCTGTTGGATCAAAGTTCGGGCAAGACATTTGTCGTTTCGTGGCGCACGTTTCGGGATAGCAGAGGCTGCGGTATTGGGTAAGCAGTTTGTCGAATGCCAGAGTGAAAGTTGAAAAGAATTGGGATAACTGCGGGCGACAAGGATTATCGTAGTTGCCGAGAACAATGCGCAACTATTGCTCTCAACAATCTCCGCGACTTGCCGGCACGATTATGCTCGCGAGGTAATGCACGCTTCGCGTATCGCCGCGGAAAAAAAGAAGGGGAGCATCTGTTACGGGAGGAAAGGAGGAACGTAGAAAATGGGGGTGGAGGATAGAGCAAGTCGAGAGGCGATAGAGAAAGCAGCCTCGGCCGGTCTGCCGCATTCGTGCTTGGGACGAGTTTCGAGGGAAGGACCCAGAACCTGCCAAGCTAACAAAATGGTAGGACCCACCACGCCGGGCTCAAAATCGAGCAACAAGTTCCAGGCCGCCTCTGGCTCCTGCATCGCGTGTGCCGAAAATAAACCGGAGATTCCTCGGTTTCCTCGAAACAGTCGAGGAAATCTCGTACCTTCTGCGTCCATTTTTGCGCGGCACACTCTGCATTCTCGGCCGTTCTTTCCGCGGAACGTCTTTCGTCCCGCGGACGACGAAACGACTCTGTATAGCTTCTTCGAGGAAATTTCGCGGCGAACGGCCCAAGTGCTTTCCACGAGCAGTTGAACCTCCGTAGCTCGATAACTACTGCAAGAGTGGAAATTTGGTTCGCCGTTTCGTCGAAAGGGTTTACTGTTTCATTGATCGAACGGAATGATTTTATCGGATGAATGGCCGTCTATGAGCGACGCACTGGAGGCGAAGTGGGTCATGCATTTCGACTATCGCCGCAAGTCGGAACGTTTCGTCGCCTATCTAATTACCAGCATCATCTGTCGACCGTGCACGAATAGAATTAATGGACGACTCGATGGAAAACGCGCTGAACAAACAACGGCCGGCTGCACGCTGTCCCGCGCGAATTACGCGAAAATCAATTTCGTAATAACGTAACGACCGTGTCAATTAGCGCGACGCGGGCGCAAAAATCCGATACCCTTTCAATCGATGGACTTTCGTCGAGCTTTTTTGCGTTTCATAAAAGATTGCCGGCTGACGAGGCATTCTTTCGTATTGAATCATCGAGACTGTAATTACGGAATTATAACTATATCCAGCTATGAGTAGTCACTGTAATGAAGGATAGGTATATTATACTTAGTCGAATTAAACGCAACGCACTGCAGTTATCAATGAAATCAATGAAAAAGTCAAGTAGACAGACGTCGTATGTATATTCTTCGCAACTACACACGCCAATCCACCTATCCAGCTACCTTTCCGATTTCGTTTATCAGAGATTCATTTTCTTTCGACTGTCGCGACATCGAGGGCTCCCGATATCGTATCGAGACCGAGTCGATCAATTCCTCCGTATCCCCTATCTCCATCCGCGAGCACTGTGCGCAATCCTAACAAATCAGTAGCTGCGTATCTTTATTTCCTCTCTTTCTCCCCATCCCCCGGTCACTCGGACCGATCCAAGCAATACCTGTCGCGGGTTTATCTAGTACCAGCCGAGAATACTTTCCCCCACCTGGCCATCGGGAGAAAGCGTGCTTCAAAATCGAACGAGTGCCGACACTTCGATCCCGATACGGTATCTATCGCGTGTCTGGCACATTGTCTCTATTTTATCGTCGACCAGCGCACGGCCAAACTGTGCACGAAACATAAAGGAACGTCCTCGGCTTCTTCCCACGCGTTATCACGAGACGCCGAGAACCGTTTTTTTTTTTTCTGTTACCGCAGCTGAATTTTGATTCGGGAGCCCCGTTTATCGAGCGGCGCCGAAACACAAATGTTGCGTTTCGCACAAACAGTTCGTTCTCGGGTGGTGGTACTTCGTTCGCAATTATTAACGGACGATCGTAACTTACGGCCCACCGATAACCACCGTCCATTCGTCCGAATTTGCGATACATGGATCAGAAGCAACGAGTTTTGCGCCCGTTTAACGCCCGATCCCCCGCGACGATTTACAAAGTACCACGCTGGATTGTGCAGTTTGCGCGCCGTTGTAGCCCGTATCACGTAATTTCTGAGGGGCCAGCGCACCTTTATTGCATGCTCGCGTTACCAGATCGAACGATATACCAGCGAGCAGGAAAAATAGTTTGGCGTTTAAGGTTTCGACCGCTCGATTTGGAATATGTCGCGCGGGTTACATCAGTTTATATCTTGCATAATTGAAGGGGCCCGTTGGGACCGTTGGGACCGTTGCTTGATGGCAATTCGGATAAGTCAAGAATCGCTTACGGTAAAACAATTTGCGTTCGTTAGACGATTGTGCCAAATATAAAACGACATCTATTATACAAATCGTGGGCAGGTACTATTTCTATCTGATTCGTTTAAGAAACGAACGCCTTCGCTGGCAGACAATATTTATCAACTTAAATTCAGAGCTGCCAGTCTGAATATACTCGCCAAATATATACCGAAGCCGAGGAGCACGGCTTTGCATCGCCGTTCTCAGGTTTTAAAATACGGCTGCGTGCATTAGGCGCCAAGCGCCAAATACAAAATTCGAGTTCAATCGGTTCCTTCCATCATTCGACCAACGTCCTCCGCAGGAAGGAGAGCGCAATGCTGAGGTACTACTTTAAAATACGGACAGAGGGTAAAGAAATTCATGCTTGTGCTAAAACCACCTTTAATAAGAACCACTTCCACCTGTACAGTAACGAACATTTACAATTCCTTCGTTTACATTCGAAAACAAATATCGCATAACCCGCAAACACGCCGCAGTTACGTCGTAATACATCCAACGAAGAACTGTACAACATTCCCAGGTTCCACCCCGAAAATCGCGCACAGAAACGCACACGTCGTTACGGGCGTCGCACGATTGCTCGACATCGTACCGTTTCCAGGCAAAACGACCAAGGCAAAAAAGATACTCGTTCGCCGTTACCTAATCAGCGGAGGCTCTCGAGCGTCGAGAGGTTTTTCAATGTTGCTCGCGCGCCTGCACGTATACGTGGGAGTCGCGGCGTTCCGCTCGAACCAGCGGAGCGCATTTAAGCGCCGTGAGACGAGTCCACGCGATAACACGCGTCCGATAACGCGACAACGTACGCTCGCTTTCCTCGTTACGTTGCTTCGCGGCGACTCGGTGTACGTATGTGTACATACATTTATTTATATATACGTATATATACACAGAGAGATGTATGTACTTGGATACGTGTTGCACGCACACAACGAATCTGGAACGGTCTACACAAGGCGCTGTGCGTCGTTCCGTATAAACAGCGGCGCATTGCGCCAAGCCTGTGCGCCGCGGCGTGCTCCCGTCGTTGAATTAATAATCGAACTTACGTGGGTAGCTGCTCGTCTACCGGGTGTCTGCTGGTGTATATACTTGACGAATCGTTCGGTAAGCGCCACTTGGCCGAGGGGACTCGAGCATACACCTAAAGACAAGGGAACGGGTATTAGATAAAAACGTCTTCACTTGCAAATTGTATAATGCCTAAGTTTAGATTTTATAGGTAGGTAGAAGTTATAGGAAGCGTCGAGCGGGGAAATCATATTTGGTCTTAATATTGTTAACGTGTTAGGTAGTTGCGTACATATGTATGGGTGCCGTGCATGTACGGTCGTACGTGTGACAGGGTTAATAATAGATACCAATTTGCTCAATACGGACGAGCTTCCCCGTGATAATTACTCGACTGGGTATGCAACCAATTGAAGCTTTCAAACATTTATATTTGTCGGACTAATTAGATATACGACCAGTCAAATGTAGGTGTACTTAAGTATTCTACATTTAGGATGCGCCGAAGAGTTTCCAGTTGCTCGGTAGTTACCTGTTAAACAAGGATCGTTTGCTTGACGCGCGAATAGTTACAAATTCGAACGTACAAGAACCACCTCCACGAGATATATACCCACTGTATTCCGCGACGCGGATGGATGTTAAGCAACTTGAAGTGCGCGAAGTTTATTCAGCTACCACCGGCGTTACATATTCATCGGTTAATCCGGTAAAACTCCGAAAGCGTATGAACTGGCTCGGAATACCGAGAGACTATCAAGAATTTACAAAGCTGCAGTGTGCCGGTTACTCTAGCCGAGCTTCGAATAATATATTGAAAACGATATCGAATGAAACATTCATCGAGTTACCGTTTTCGAGCGAGACAATTGAAAATGGGATAGAAGCAATGGGAGATGAAATAAAGGGAGGGGTCGCGTCTTAAAAAGGTCGAAAACGGGCGCGTATCGATAGGTGATCATTTTGTACCGTATACAATTGGCAGATACTCGAAGAAGGGAAGATACTCGAGTAAAATGATATTTTCGCCAGAAGTTTCTCGAGTAACACCGATCGACTGCGATCTGTATCCGTATCCAATACCGTGATCGATAGAATTCGAATGATGCTTTCAAAATCCACCAGTGACGCTTCAAAAACAAAAAAGTAACCGTAGCAATGGCAGTTGTCGTTAAAAAATGGAGAAATTTCGAGTCGAACCATTGAATCGCGTGAAGAAATGCGGCCGCGTGCCCTAACTTAAAACATTGATTATCCAGGAAACTATTAATCGTACACAGGTCGGACTTGCACAAGGAAACATGACAAATGGTACAGATCGATGCATGGAAAGTTTCACGCAGATATCGTTAACCGATTCCGAGATATTAAATGCCCGCTTTTTCCAACCAAGCCGCTGGCTTCAACTCGACTCTCCCGGTCTCCCTCGAAGGAACGCGCGCGCGCGCGCGCGGGCGCGCATCTCGAAACTGCTCGAATGCCTCGACCACAGTTTCTTGCACTATTAATTTCCCCCAAGATACGGACTGCGGTTTTTCGTCGCAGACAACCGCTAATTAATTACGTAATCATAGGCCACGATCCACGAATTGCGCAACGCGAGTGATTTCATTAGAAACAAAATGCCCGCCGAGCGACGCGACGAATCAATATATCGATGATCGATTTCCGCCCATTGCGCAACTATTAATCGATGGGTGGGATCGCGTAATGCGCCAGCGACGAATTAAAAATCGATGCGCGAGATATATCGATCGCAGCATACGCTGCTGCAATACCAAACGGCTCCCAGCGTTGATCGCTTTTTACGGATAACTCGTACGATTTTGGAATGACATTTCTTGTCATGATTGTCATGAATATTGAATATTTTTCGGTCTTACGCGTACAACAGTTCGAGTGATTCCGTGCAGCGTTGCCATTCCTGTTGTTCCGCGGTTCGCACAGAATCTGCTCTTGATCGATCGATCTCGCTGCATTAGCAATCGATAATCATCGTTACGAGTGCACGCCATGTTGAAAATCGAACGGCCTCGCACATTTCTCTGCGATTCTTCCGCGTCTACTTCATTCGGTAATCGCGAAGAACCGCGTCGATGGACTACGATCTCTTAACCTGTAAGCGATTTCTTTTTAACCTCAAACGCGATCCACAGGCTAGGAGGGCGGAATGGATCGTAGATCTGATACAATGGTCCTGTAGATACGAGACGTTCCGCTAACCCGCGAGGGAATGTCGTGCATCGTGTAAACGGATTTAAACGTTTCGCAACAGATTTTTAAGGGCAACGAGCGTACCATTCGATTGAGATCCGCGAAGAACGCGCCACGCCCTGCTTTCGGCGTTGCCGTGTCCGCGATGGACGGCCCGCATAATGAGAAACACGAATCAGTGGCCTCATCGTTCTCCCGTATCTTTGGTCGCGTGCGTTGCGCCTCCGTGCGCATTTGCCTTTGCTTATCACGTTCTTGCGCAGCTTTAATTAGCTTGCCGCCATCAATCGGACATTGCGTACCCGCTTTCTTTTTTCATTTATTACGCGGACTTATCTTTCCGGCAGTAGCCATAAAAGCGGTATCGTGCATGAATTCGTGTAATATGGATTTTCGTCATCCATGATGCGTATCCAAAGACAAATTAGTACGGGATATAGACATTGGCTCGTTTCAGTAGTAGCTGGATTGTCTCTTTCGTGGCTGTTCTGTAGAATCATTAGCACCTGCCTGTGTAACTAATCCTCCCCGTACGTAATCGATATCATATTTGAAAATTAAAACAGCTTCTGTCTGGGGTTCGCCACCGTTTGCGGTACAAATCGTGTCTGTGCTGAACCGCTTCGAAGAAGCAAGCAGCTCGAGGTTGCTCGAAACAGAATTCAAAGAGCGGTATCAAGAAGATTAAGAAGGTTGCCTTAAAGGTGCGAACTGTAGGGACCGCGATGACGGCAAGGAACAAAGGAGAGCATTGCCTGTGCGGGGGAAAGAAAGAAAAGGAGGGGAAATGCCATAACGCTGCGTACCCGCGGTACGCCATCTACATCGGCTTTGTGTATTCCATGGTTGCGCAATAGCGCGCGCCTCGAGAAAGCCGAACGCACGCTGGCATTTTTGCTTTTGTGCGTCGATCGCAGGATTGCGCGCAGTATTTCGTATGTACGACAATTGATTGCGCTGCAAAGGGAAGCGAACCACGAATCTGACGGGGGTAAAAGGGAGAAGGGGAAAACGAAGTCGTAAAAGAGGGTACGCAACTCCCATCCCGCGAAAAACCATACGAGTAAGGGTACCCAAGGCAAGAGAGACGGATTACGGACCCAACAAGTTAGAGGGGGTGAAGGGAGAAAAGGGAACGCAGAGAGAACGGAAGACGTGGACAAAGAGACGAAGAAAGGGGAAGGTGCATGCGACGAATGAAAGGGTGGGGAAGAGAGCAAAGGAGAGAAAGATCGGTCTCTCGGTGCAGAGCGTAGTGGTTATAAAGAGAAGCGGCATCGCTGCACGGCTACTTGGCTCTCCAGGGCCAGGATATTTCAATACCGACGGTGGTCGGCCACCGCCGACGTGGTTATGGAGAGGGGAAATGCTTGTGACGATGTGCGCTCGTATATATGTACTTCCCCTCTGGTCCCTCACCCACGTTCCCGCCCTACGCGGTTGTACATACCCGATATGTACGACTTTACACACCCGTGGGCGTTCAAGAGAAAGGAAGAGAGAGAACGAGATATGACCGATGGCACGGTAGCGCTCCGCTATTCGGGTTTCCTACACGAGGGGAAGAATGATGGGGAAGGGAAAGAGAGTCTCTGTCTCTGTTTTAACGTACACAGAGGGGGAAAGTTGCGGCAAAACGGAAAGGCTGCCGTCGAGGGGAATACAGAGACGCGCGCGGCACGGCGATGGGAACCTCGACTGCACCGTCGACCGACGATTGTCATGAGCCCGCCCTCCCGACGAGTCGAGGGGAACGGACGTGGGCTGTGCCACTCGTTGATTGGTCGTTGCGTAGTGTGGGATACGAAGCGTTGGTGGCGCCTCGAGAAATCCGCCAATCGAGCGCCACCGTCGTTGCTTTTTTATCCTGCTATTTACACCGAAGGACGGAGAAGAGCAGGCTCCCCCATCTGACTTTCTCACTCCTTTTCTATCCCTCTCCTTTTCCAACGCTCGACCGCTCTCCCTGTGTGTTCGTCAGCACGGGAGAGGACACTCTCGTTTCGGGATCCGTTGAGGTTGCACACGTTTTTACCAAGAGCGCCGCCCGATTACTGCGACGCGCTCTCTTCGACTTCGAAACATTCGATACAGAGCGTAGTACTGTAATAAAGAGTTCGCGATTTTGTCGATTAATCCGTTTCAAAAGTCTGTTTACCGTAAAAGCATCGTATACGACGGCCGATGCTGTGCGGTAGTGTTATGTAGTGTGTGACAGTACGTCGCAAGAGGACACAGTGTTGCCAGATCGTAGGCGCGAATACACGGCAAAAGCGGCATCTCGATCTGCGATACATCGTGATCAAACCGCGCGTACGTTTACGAAAAGACACGGTGATTGATTCGTCTAGAGTGTACCAGTGTATCGCAAACATTACGAAGGCATAGTGGATTCTCGAGTTTCACTGGTAATACGCCAGTGACATTTGGAGCGGTGCTATCGACGAAATAGAGTTGGCAACGTCGCATCGACTACTCTTGCACACAAACACACGCATACACGTACCTAGAAGGGAACTTGGGGTGGCTGGCTAGCAGGCAGGCAAACAGGCAGGCAGCTTTCTTGTTCCGAGGACGGCGCTCCTGGTCGCGCTGTCTCTCTTTTCTACCTCCATTGCGCTTGCTCTTCATTCCCTCTTCTCCCTTCCCTTCTCGTCCATGGTCACTCATCACACTCTCCTTCTTCTGTTTTCTCTCTCATTCTAGCCCTCTTGTGCGGCGCACGTACCGTTGAGAGCTTCTCCCTTCCCCTTCGATACTCTTTCTCTGCCGTTACCCCCTCCCATCCTAACCTCGAGCGGGTCGGGCGAGTCCACTAAGCTTGCGAGGGGAGTTCGGCAGACCTCGGCTCTAGTCGGCCTCGATCCGCAGAATGTGCTAGACGTTGTGAGTCGGTTGCTTCAATTTTTGAATATTCGTATGCAAAGAGGCTGTACAGTGTTCACGGGGCTTGGAAACGCTTTTCCGCACTTGATTTGCGGATCCGCAAGTTGCTAGTGCCTGTATCGACGTTAGTTTTCACCATCAGTTTGGGACGCACTCGACCAGCGTATATCCGTACGACGGCCATGTTTGGTGTTTACGAGGTGAGGGGGAATTGCTGACGTCACGAACCCCGATCTTGCACGAAGGGAGCAGCAGCACCAGCAGAAACAGAAAACGTGTTGCCGGCCAACACACACCAAGTCCGTACACGGTTCCGAAAGATACGAAACACTATCGAGTGTATCAAGTGCTCGACGAATATCGTACACAGGATTATTGTGCGGTGAACAGACGAAGAAGAAACTCGCGGCGCGCAAACTGTGCCGCTTGAAATTCCCTTCCCGATGGGACGTGCGTGTACGCCGACTTCGCTCGTGTTCGCCGGTCTTGCCGCGACTACTGGCCTTTCAAAAAACATCGGTCGCATTGCCGCCTCGCCGCTGAAATAGCAGCCACTCTAATCACCATCGGTCGACACCGATCAGTGCGGAAAACATCGAGCGATGCCTAGTGTTCTCGTATACTAGTTAGCACGTGCTGCTTCTTACTTCGCACGATTTGTACTGAAAATGTTTGAAACAACAAGGATGCGGTCGAATTGATCGCCCTTCGAGAAACACGTGGTCAAACGTTATATTTCATATTAATGTGTAACATCATTTATACTGACAACAAAAACAGTGTTGCACGAATTCATTAAAATTGCCGCTATATTTTAGTTGGTGAAACAACCCTTGTTACGATTCTTTTATTGTGTTTACGGTGTGTCATCCCGATTAAATTAAAGCACCGTGGTTCCGATCCACCGTCGGTACATATGGTGTTGCATTACTCAGTGTGGTTTCTCAGTGACACACATCACTCCTTTATTGGATATATTACCAGCTTTCGAACGCGTTTAACGAACAAGGATTAAAACATCATGGATCTGGGTGACAGAGTTTACGCTGCGGAACGGATTACGAAGAAGAGGGAAAAGCGGGTAAGTAAGAGAACTGCGAACCGTCACCGCCAGGTAGCGCCACCACATGGAATCTGTTTATCTATGCGCCGTTGCCGCTTCCTCCCCCCCTTCGCGATCTTTCCGTGTGCCACTATCCCACCAACAATTCTGCCCCTCCCGTAGCGATTTCTATCATGAACGACGATGCTCTCGATACCTCTCGTCGAAGTCGAACAGACACATTTTACTCGTACATAATAGTTTCATCTCGAAGCCAACAACCCTTCTTTATTTCATTTACCACAAACATGCATCGAATAACCTTGCAAATCTACACGTGCATAACCAAACGTACAAATTTCCAACGACTATAAGCGAAATTCGCCAGTGAATAATTCTAAACGATACCGTGCAAGATACGCACATGGAGATCTCGCAAATCTTCCGTTTCAAAACGGTCGCAACGATTTACGAAGGAATTTCTGTTCTTTTTTTTATCGCTTCGAACATCCACGGTGTGCGGCAAAGGACGCTGTTCTAGGTTGGCAACGCTGTAAATCGACATAAAACACGCGAGACTTCTCAGCTGCGACCGGCTCATGCGCGATAAACCGACGTGTCTGATACCTGCACAGTTATGTCATTGTTTTCCAACTGTCATACTGGCTGCGCACCTCGACCGGTCGGCATGCTTTCGTTCGTTGGCCGACGGCCAATAGGTGAGCCGTATCGGCGGCTCTCGTGGAAGTCAACGCCGCCCGTTTTATCGACCGTACGCACCTTGGAGATGGATTCGAAAATCCGTCGTTTGACGCAGACGCGCGGAACGGATCTTTGCGATCCGGACGCATTTTCATGTCGCGATCGACGACGCGACGTCTGGTGCCAAGGATCTTCTTAACGTTCGCTCGTTAAATTAAAATTGTACATTTTCTCTGTTACTGCGATTGCTCGATAGTTGCGCCGTGCAATGCATCTTTTCAATAGAGTGAATTGTATTGCGCAAAATTGGCAAGGCGGTCAGATACTCCGCCGGATTTTGATTTCTACGAGCAGGTGTTAAAACAGTCCATGCTTTTCTTGGTGGGGAGGGAATACATCGTACCGGAAACGGGGATGAATTGAGAGGAAATGTTTCGTTGGGTTATTTGTAAACGCGGGAGTTATACAATTTCTGTATTTTGATAACAGATTGTTTTTGGAAAATTGATCCGTACATAGGAAGCTCCCTTTTCTATATTGTTTTGCTCGTTGTATGAATTTTATTTTTTATATTTTCAAGCGTAATGGTTGATAAAATGTTCGGGAAATATAATATGTAATAAAGAGAGAGAATCGCCAAGTTTTTCAATTAAGATGAAAAATAAACTTCAAAATAAGTTAATGTCAATCGAATCTTATGGTGGCGCGCAATTCTTTGATTAAACTTCAAACGTCACTACTACATATTTCAGTGCACATTCAAAATAAATACTTTGTTTCTTGCAGGGCAAAGTAGAGTACTTCGTAAAATGGAAAGGATGGAGCAAGAAGTAAGTTGAACACGCCATGAACGTACACAAAACTAGAACGCAAAATATATTTAATAATATTAAAAAGTGCTTCATCGAAATAGATTGAGAACGTAATTTTTTCGGCTCAATAGGTACAACACGTGGGAACCGGAAGAGAACATTTTAGATGTCAGGTTAATCGAATTATACGAGGAAAGTCAAAAAGGCGGGGATGTAATCACGAGAAGACCCAGGCGGAGGGACACCAGATACAATGTAAATATATTTTCCAAACTCCATAGCCAAATACTGCTACCCCTTCGTTTCCATCTCCTAATTATACGAATGAACCTTTCCTCGAACATCAGGAACAAGTTTTGGCTAACTTGGATGTCCAGGAAGAACCTGGTGGAGATGAGAGGGTCGGTGAGGATAGCCAAGACGAGTCGACTACCGGTAGTACGTCCGCTGCCCGTTTGAATCCCGTTGCACCTGACGAGGACACGCTTCCGAGTTCCCTTGATGGGCACGAATCACCGACCGCCCCAGAATTATCTGCGTCCGCGTTCAGCGTCGATTCGGACAGTTCTAATAGCAGCGTAGATAGTCCTCTGTTACCGAGGAGAGAACCAACGGGAACGAAAAGGAAAGTCGAGGTTCTGAGCAAAGAATCAGGGAAAATTGGTGTTACCATTACCACCAGCAGTCCAAGTAGCGGCAGCGGAAGCCCGCCACCAAATAAGATTCCTCGACTATTACCCCTGAAGAGTAATCCAACGTCTCCTTCCTATCACGTTAGTATCTATCTATGCAATGTAGAAACGCAGCGATCTTTATTTGCTTGGAAAGTTAAATCATTTTTTATTGGTAACGAACAAGCTACAGATAAAGTATAGTATATCCTTTCTATGAAATGTTATATAAATGAAATCGAACTGAAATCGAGAGAGGTTTATTCATAATTAGCTCAGCAATTGTACAGCGTACGAAATCGTATTAGGGTTAAAAAAAAAAGATGTTCAAACGTGAGCGATAGGGATCTATAAGTTTTTTTCTGTCTCCCGTATACTTTACAATATACTGTACATGCAAAAGACAGCACGTAGACGGTATCTCCGCCGAGACCGACGTCTCGATTGAAAAATAACCACGACACTAACACTTTGCAGGGCCACAAGGTTAACGGCAGGAGGCCGTCGTCGTCCAGCGTGAAGTCGACACCCGAGGAACCGCTTCCAGCGGTGCCGACGACGCCAGCCCCAGCGGTACAAGAGAAAAAGCGTGCCGAAGCCGATGTACCCCACGGTCCGCCACCCTCGCTACCTCGTGCACCACCTGCGCCTATATCGCCGCAGATAGACACACCTCTGGAGCAGCCTACCAAAAAGAGGCATTTGCCTGAACAAAAACCAGAGAAGACGAACGGAACTGTGACTGTGGACACGAACGGGCACAAGTCTCCAAGCCCCACGGACTCGTACACGAACAACAACAGGTTACCAACCGTTGTAAATGGGCATCACAGTCACAACAATAACAACAGTCATACCAATAATAATAATAGTAATAACAACAACAGTACGAATACCAACAACAATAACAACAACACGACAAGTGTGAAGCAAACCGAAATCACGAAGGCAGACGTGTATGTCCCTCTCTCGAGTCCTGGTACGGACTACTGGCACGCAAGGAATCCAGTCGCCGATCAGGTGTTCATTACAGACGTGACGGTGAACCTGAAGACCGTTACCATCAGGGAATGCAAGACTGAAAAGGGATTCTTCCGGGAGAGGGATCCTAAGAGCGATATCTATTAACGATCTACGAATGGCGGACGCTTTACCGCGAGTTTATTAATACCGAACCACGCTTGTATATATAAATTATTTTCACACGTTGCTGCGTAATGTCGAGAATGATGGGTATATATATATAAATATATATACATATATATACATTGATGGTACTCAGCTGTATGTATATATATATATATATATGTACATATAAATTGAAACTCTTTTTGTTTTTGTTTTCAACAAAAGGAAAAACGGACACTTTTCGATGGTAATTCAGAGAATCAGAGTGGCGAGTAATTTAGTAGAAGGGTTTTGGGATATTGCGCGTCTTTTTTTGTTTTTTTTTTTTAATAAAGTTCCAAGTACCCGAAGGAGAGAAAGAACCGTGAAGATGAAATCGAGGGTTCGTTGATACACGGTTAAAGCTGTGGATTTCATCGGGAACGAAA
Source organism: Nomada lathburiana (assembly GCA_963667235.1). Classification (NCBI taxonomy): domain Eukaryota; kingdom Metazoa; phylum Arthropoda; class Insecta; order Hymenoptera; family Apidae; genus Nomada; species Nomada lathburiana. The sequence goes on from OY763904.1 coordinate 6,071,575, forward strand.
GGAAGCGAGTAACGATTCGGTTTCAAAGTATTGCGTTGAATCAACGGTTTATAAGATGAGAACTCTCGACCCGCGACTTATGCACGTTCATGATGCGCGATGAACAAAGTAAGGATACGTCGTGGATCGCTAACGCGTCGTGATATACACTTGTACATTTTGCAAACGCTTGATAGAATTTAACGCTCTGCACTAAGACGGGAAAGAAAAGGGTTATTCGAAAAGATCTGACGGGGACGTTTTAGAAAGATAAACACACATTTCTCTCATCGATTGCATTTCCGCTTCTATTAGAATTTCGCGCAGACAAAACAAAAAGGGCAACAAAAAATATGGATACGTACCGTGTAAATTAGTTCATTTCGAATTTTACTATGATAAAATAGTACAGATCTGGAAAGAGATATTTTTCTAATTCGTTTTTAGAGTAATCGATTCGCAGCTTCGTAGAAGCGTTTTAATATAATGCGGGATGGAGGAATAATTTGTCGAGTATAGGAGATACACGGGCGACGGAAACTAATATTAACTTGACAACGTATTTCCCAGCATTACGATATTGTATTGTATTTACAGATAAATATTACTCTCTTTTTTCCTCCTTTTCTTAGCGAGTAATAGTTGTGTCACATAACAGAAGAAAAGGGATAAAGAGAGAGAATCGTATCGTTCGTTCGTAGATTTTAGAGATTCATTTAGAAAACACGAGCGCATCATCTATTTTGTTTCAGGTTGTTGTTTCTAGCATTGCGCCTAATGCGCAGACGCAACTGGAAATTTGAAAAAAAGCAAAGAAAAGAATTCGAAAGGAAACGTTGTACGTACGTTATCGATGGCATAGTATGCAACGATTTTTGTGATCGAAGTTCTAACGTGTTCTATATCGGTTGACGGTGTTTTTGTTACGAATCGAATTCGTGTTATTTAAACGTGTTATGCTGTTGTATCTTTTTTATACTGTCGAATACGTTTGCCTTTTACTTCTTTTTTTTTATAGCATTCGAATGTAACGACTGACTGCGCATTACGCGTTTTTTGCGCGCGCGCGACATTCAATTCCAACGGTATACATATATACGTGTACGTATAATATATATCGAGAAATATTTATGCATATCCCCCGAGAGAGCGCCATTTTATTTTCTAAGATGGGTTGTCGAGTGTATTCACCAAATAGAGATGTTCCTACCTCGAAGACGGTCATCTTGAACGAGTACAACAACCAAATTCTAACGACCTTTATAGAAAACGCTAATTGACGTCGCTGATTTTTATCCAAGAATCGTTGTTGAACTGTTTTATCATTTTTTTCTTCTTTTCCTTTTTTTTTTTTATCTTCGCCCTATCAACTTCCGCCACACACCGTAACAGTTGACGCGCGTGTGCACCAGTTTCAGAACCAGTAAATCCGTGATATAGTTAAATAATCGTGTAAGCGTAAAACTTAAAAGGTGAAAATCATATACGTTGCTTATTTATTGTAACTAATATAATGATGAAAAGTTTTTAGGTTTTTACATTCTTAGTATATAGTATTATTAGACTGTGTGCACGCAATGTGTCCCACGTTTGCGAAAGACGAGCTACTGTTTCTTCTCTGTCGTACGTTGCAATTAAGAAACCATTTTCTACGATTTTAATGTAAAGTTGAACGAAACGGTGAGATGTTGCCCGTTCAATATTTTCTCGTTTCCATTTTTCTTTGTCCTCCCCGACGATAGGCCGTGGCACGATCGAATTTCCAAAAGGAAAAACAGCCGAACGATAAAAACGAATCCTCCTTCGAGCGCGACGCAAAAGTGGGGCTATTTGCGTGCAATTAGGTCGCGAGATTCCTTGCATTTTACACGGCAAGGGATTCGAATATGTTTATTAAAAAATTGTTGTGTAACGTAAAACAACACACTCTGTATATTGAGAGAGAAATATTCTGTAAAAATTGTAAATAGTCTCAGACACTTAAAACTGTATGATAAAATGATGAGAATGAGAGGGGTGGGAGAGAACGCGAATGTGAGCGAATGCATAGCTTTAGACCTTTCGGTTTATCGTAATTGTAAATAGAGAACGAAAGCAAAAACCCCTTTAAGTTGTAAATGTATTAAAAAAAATGCAAAACTGCAGGTCTAGAGGAGATCCTTTTTAGCTTTAGAGACTTTGAGATAGACTGTGCGCGTACCTTCGACATTGTTTCTGTACTTATAGAACATTCAGACTCTACTTATAATGGTAAAAATACAGAGAGCGAGAGAGAGAGAGAGAGAGAGTGAGAGAGAGAGGAGGAGAAAAGTACGCGAAAGAAAACCCAGCGATTGCGCAGGCATATACGATACGTGAACCCCGGTAGAACCAAATTGAAACGGTAATTTTTGTTCTGTCTGGTACAGATTCTCCTTATATTTCAATAAAATCTTTATTTGAATTTTTGCTCGCGTGCACTACTTGTTTTCCATCCACTCAAACACCGTATATACATATACATATATGCGCTTTATTTAACAACGCAGCAGCCTCCGAAACCGTACCCTTTTTTTTCTTTTTTTTTTATGTTCCCATTTATGTTACTATCCATAATGTGTAAAGTTAAGGGAGAATAAAGTAACAATTATTCGTAAAAATTTCCTTCGAAATAAATATCTATATTATGCTATTCTGCTCAGTTTCTTAACCATTTTTTTTTAAATTTTTACTGGTACAGACGAAATTAAGGCTTCAAAGCCCGTTTCCTCTTGTTATTATTACTTTACGTTGAAAGTGTTACCTCAAAATGAAAAAAGAAAAGAAGATATCGCAGATAGTAATACGTGCAATTTATTACACATTTCTAATCAGTAAAGTTAGAAAGAGGAAATGTTACAGGTGAGTAACTTATTGTCTTACCTTTCATTTGAGACCTGGCAGATTAAAAAATAAGCACCGTGAGTCGGACGATGATTGCGTGCTTAAATGAAAGGTAAAGGATATTGCTGCACAAACGTACAATAATATACTTCGATATATGCATTGAATGATAAATATCGAGCAAAAATAACTTCTATTGAGAATCATTTTTTCTCATTTTAAATGTCCCGGAAATGTAGAGAAAAACAAACCCTTACTGCTGGTTTTTGTGCCGTCGCGATATCTCAAGCCGTTCCCGAGATACAGGGTTTCAAAGTTCGCATACGATTTATAAGACGCATAGAGTTTATGAATGAAGAACCCCCGCGACCCACTAACCTACATTCTTTCGCAGAAATGCGTACTCCCAAATAGTAATAGTAAAAAACCGCTGATTCAGCGGTCTGTCACTGACCACTACACGCGTCGCGAATTGTGATAGATCAGTGACGAGGTCCCTGTGAGAGCGACCGTGCGTGCGGCACGGACAGCGATAGTAAATTATTAAAAACTACCCTTCCCTTTGCACTGACGTATCTCCGAAACCGGAAGTCGTGTCGAGATCAAACATAAACCATTTTAAAGCAGATGCTTCTGCGCGTCTAACCAACACCGGTTTATTGAAAACAGATATTACTCTTGGAGTGACAACGATTTAAAGTTTGGCTAACTTCAGTATGGATTATTGAGGACATTGGACTAATTTCCTCTTGGTATGTCAATTATTGGACATGTATGTCGTATAATTACGCCAGAATATGTTACACTAGAGATGTCAAGTTGATTTTAATGGTTTACTGTAAAAAATATACCATGTAAGGTATATAATCACTTAATTATTTGTCTTCTGGTTTAGTTGCATCAATCGATCTAAGAGGTTTCACGCGCCCTCTTTATTTACTACTTCACAAACAGACCGGTAGTAACATTGTACGGGTAATTTAGAAAGTAAATTTTTACGGTACACGGTTATCGCCAAACAGGAGCTGGCGACAAGGATAATTCTTTAACTTTACCTGGCCTCCTGCTGGACACTTTTTAATCAACGAGATCCCATAACATGGAACTGATGCATGATCAATAGATGCTGCTACACGACTGTAAACGATTTACAAATGCAACATGCGCTGTTTACTTTTTATAAACAATTTAAATATATGCCTGAGAATGATATAGTAATTATAAACGGGGACTGTTCTAAACTGCACGTGTTATTGCACGTGCGGTTCAATTGTTATAAACAATTAACCAATTAAAATTGTTATTAGAGTCAACAGCATATAGTTAGAGACAGGGGGTATTTTTTATCGTGTAGCCTATTCGTTTCCCTTTCTTTTGAGACGTCGTTGATTAAAATGGGCTCGGTAGAAGCCGAGATAATAACTTTTTCATATTTTGTAGGTAACGATATGTCGGTAATCGTGTATGTGGTGCCATCTCGCGTTTGCGGCCTTTTTCTCATTTTTCGGCGGCTTCAAAACCGAATTCCTGGATTACATCGTTAATTTAAACAATTGCGTTTTTCTCGGCTTCTACTGCGTATTTCTTAACCGGACTTGTCTTAAATTAAAGCTACGAACAATAGCTACCTCCTCTAAAAGGTGCAACAAAATGGAATTAGTGGTTCGAAAGTTATTAACAATTGAAAAATCGGCAAAAATGCACTCCGGGTCACTGCAATTATCTCGGCTTCTGGAGGCGCTAGATTAATGATCGAGTGCTCAAAATGAAGGTAAAGGATGCTGCTACACGACAATAAACGATTTACATATGCTGAATGTGCTGTTAATATTTTATAATCAAATAAATAATTCGTTGGAGTATTGGACCGAAACTATACACGAGGGCCGATCTAAGCGTGCATCAGGTTGTTCCTTGAACCAAGAGCTTCAATTTGAGAGGTCGTTGATTAAAATCGGCCCAGTAGAAGCCGAGATAATCGAATTTGTTTAAAGAAATTATGAACAAATGGGATTACTGCCACTTCCTGACGAGATGCATCAATGACCAGAGGACATAAAGTAAAGCTACGAGTGCCGGCTATCATCTGCAACAGGTGTCAACATTATTGCATGTGCGGTTCAGTTGTTATAAACAATTTACCAATTAAAATTGTTATTACAGTCAACAGCATATAGTTCGAGCCAGGGGGTATTTTTGATCGTGTAGCCTATTCGTTTCCCTTCCTTTTGAGACGTCGTGGATTAAAATCGGCCCAGTAGAAGCCGAGATAATCGAATTTGTTTAAAGAAAGTATGAACAAATGGGATTACTGCCACTTCCCGACGAGATGCATCAATGACCAGAGGACATAAAGTAAAGCTACGAGTGTCGGCTATCATCTCCAACAGGTGTCAACATTATTGCACGTGCGGTTCAATTGTTATAAACATTTAACCAATTAAAATTGTTATTACAGTCAACAGCATATAGTTAGAGACACGGCGTATTTTTTATCGTGTAGCGTATTCGTTTCCCTTTCTTTTGAGACGTCGTTGATTAAAATCGGCCCAGTAGAAGCCGAGATAATAATTTTTTAATATTTTGTAGGTAACGATATGTCGGTAATCGTGTATGTGGTGCCATCTCGCGTTTGCGGCCTTTTTCGCATTTTTCGGCGGCTTCAAAACCGAATTCCTGGATTACATCGTTAATTTAAACAATTGCGTTTTTCTCGGCTTCTACTGCGTATTTCTTAACCGGACTTGTCTTAAATTAAAGCTACGAACAATAGCTACCTCCTCCAAAAGGTGCAACAAAATGGCATTAGTGGTTCGAAAGTTATTAACAATTGAAAAATCGGCAAAAATGCACTCCGGGTCACTGCAATTATCTCGGCTTCTGGAGGCGCTAGATTAATGATCGAGTGCTCAAAATGAAGGTAAAGGATGCTGCTACACGACAATAAACGATTTACATATGCTGAATGTGCTGTTAATATTTTATAATCAAATAAATAATTCGTTGGAGTATTGCACCGAAACTATACACGAGGGCCGATCTAAGCGTGCATCAGGTTGTTCCTTGAACCAAGAGCTTCAATTTGAGAGGTCGTTGATTAAAATCGGCCCAGTAGAAGCCGAGATAATCGAATTTGTTTAAAGAAAGTATGAACAAATGGGATTACTGCCACTTCCCGACGAGATGCATCAATGACCAGAGGACATAAAGTAAAGCTACGAGTGTCGGCTATCATCTCCAACAGGTGTCAACATTATTGCACGTGCGGTTCAATTGTTATAAACAATTAACCAATTAAAATTGTTATTACAGTCAACAGCATATAGTTAGAGCCAGGGGGTATTTTTTATCGTGTAGCGTATTCGTTTCCCTTTCTTTTGAGACGTCGTTGATTAAAATCGGCCCAGTAGAAGCCGAGATAATAATTTTTTAATATTTTGTAGGTAACGATATGTCGGTAATCGTGTATGTGGTGCCATCTCGCGTTTGCGGCCTTTTTCGCATTTTTCGGCGGCTTCAAAACCGAATTCCTGGATTACATCGTTAATTTAAACAATTGCGTTTTTCTCGGCTTCTACTGCGTATTTCTTAACCGGACTTGTCTTAAATTAAAGCTACGAACAATAGCTACCTCCTCTAAAAGGTGCAACAAAATGGCATTAGTGGTTCGAAAGTTATTAACAATTGAAAAATCGGCAAAAATGCACTCCGGGTCACTGCAATTATCTCGGCTTCTGGAGGCGCTAGATTAATGATCGAGTTCTCAAAATGAAGGTAAAGGATGCTGCTACACGACAATAAACGATTTACATATGCTGAATGTGCTGTTAATATTTTATAATCAAATAAATAATTCGTTGGAGTATTGCACCGAAACTATACACGAGGGCCGATCTAAGCGTGCATCAGGTTGTTCCTTGAACCAAGAGCTTCAATTTGAGAGGTCGTTGATTAAAATCGGCCCAGTAGAAGCCGAGATAATCGAATTTGTTTAAAGAAATTATGAACAAATGGGATTACTGCCACTTCCTGACGAGATGCATCAATGACCAGAGGACATAAAGTAAAGCTACGAGTGTCGGATATCATCTCCAACAGGTTTCAACATTATTGCACGTGCGGTTCAATTGTTATAAACAATTAACCAATTAAAATTGTTATTGCAGTCAACAGCATATAGTTAGAGCCAGGGGGTATTTTTGATCGTGTAGCCTATTCGTTTCCCTTCCTTTTGAGACGTCGTTGATTAAAATCGGCCCAGTAGAAGCCGAGATAATCGAGTTTGTTTAAAGAAATTATGAACAAATGGGATTACTGCCACTTCCTGACGAGATGCATCAATGACCAGAGGACATAAAGTAAAGCTACGAGTGTCGGATATCATCTCCAACAGGTGTCAACATTATTGCACGTGCGGTTCAATTGTTATAAACAATTTACCAATTAAAATTGTTATTACAGTCAACAGCATATAGTTAGAGCCAGGGGGTATTTTTGATCGTGTAGCCTATTCGATTCCCTTCCTTTTGAGACGTCGTTGATTAAAATCGGCCCAGTAGAAGCCGAGATAATCGAATTTGTTTAAAGAAATTATGAACAAATGGGATTACTGCCACTTCCCGACGAGATGCATCAATGACCAGAGGACATAAAGTAAAGCTACGAGTGTCGGCTATCATCTCCAACAGGTGTCAACATTATTGCACGTGCGGTTCAATTGTTATAAACAATTAACCAATTAAAATTGTTATTACAGTCAACAGCATATAATTAGAGACAGGGCGTATTTTTTATCGTGTAGCGTATTCGTTTCCCTTTCTTTTGAGACGTCGTTGATTAAAATCGGCCCAGTAGAAGCCGAGATAATAATTTTTTAATATTTTGTAGGTAACGATATGTCGGTAATCGTGTATGTGGTGCCATCTCGCGTTTGCGGCCTTTTTCGCATTTTTCGGCGGCTTCAAAACCGAATTCCTGGATTACATCGTTAATTTAAACAATTGCGTTTTTCTCGGCTTCTACTGCGTATTTCTTAACCGGACTTGTCTTAAATTAAAGCTACGAACAATAGCTACCTCCTCCAAAAGGTGCAACAAAATGGCGTTAGTGGTTCGAAAGTTATTAACAATTGAAAAATCGGCAAAAATGCACTCCGGGTCACTGCAATTATCTCGGCTTCTGGAGGCGCTAGATTAATGATCGAGTACTCAAAATGAAGGTAAAGGATGCTGCTACACGACAATAAACGATTTACATATGCTGAATGTGCTGTTAATATTTCATAATCAAATAAATAATTCGTTGGAGTATTGCACCGAAACTATACACGAGGGCCGATCTAAGCGTGCATCAGGTTGTTCCTTGAACCAAGAGCTTCAATTTGAGAGGTCGTTGATTAAAATCGGCCCAGTAGAAGCCGAGATAATCGAATTTGTTTAAAGAAATTATGAACAAATGGGATTACTGCCACTTCCTGACGAGATGCATCAATGACCAGAGGACATAAAGTAAAGCTACGAGTGCCGGCTATCATCTGCAACAGGTGTCAACATTATTGCATGTGCGGTTCAGTTGTTATAAACAATTTACCAATTAAAATTGTTATTACAGTCAACAGCATATAGTTCGAGCCAGGGGGTATTTTTGATCGTGTAGCCTATTCGTTTCCCTTCCTTTTGAGACGTCGTGGATTAAAATCGGCCCAGTAGAAGCCGAGATAATCGAATTTGTTTAAAGAAAGTATGAACAAATGGGATTACTGCCACTTCCCGACGAGATGCATCAATGACCAGAGGACATAAAGTAAAGCTACGAGTGTCGGCTATCATCTCCAACAGGTGTCAACATTATTGCACGTGCGGTTCAATTGTTATAAACATTTAACCAATTAAAATTGTTATTACAGTCAACAGCATATAGTTAGAGACACGGCGTATTTTTTATCGTGTAGCGTATTCGTTTCCCTTTCTTTTGAGACGTCGTTGATTAAAATCGGCCCAGTAGAAGCCGAGATAATAATTTTTTAATATTTTGTAGGTAACGATATGTCGGTAATCGTGTATGTGGTGCCATCTCGCGTTTGCGGCCTTTTTCGCATTTTTCGGCGGCTTCAAAACCGAATTCCTGGATTACATCGTTAATTTAAACAATTGCGTTTTTCTCGGCTTCTACTGCGTATTTCTTAACCGGACTTGTCTTAAATTAAAGCTACGAACAATAGCTACCTCCTCCAAAAGGTGCAACAAAATGGCATTAGTGGTTCGAAAGTTATTAACAATTGAAAAATCGGCAAAAATGCACTCCGGGTCACTGCAATTATCTCGGCTTCTGGAGGCGCTAGATTAATGATCGAGTGCTCAAAATGAAGGTAAAGGATGCTGCTACACGACAATAAACGATTTACATATGCTGAATGTGCTGTTAATATTTTATAATCAAATAAATAATTCGTTGGAGTATTGCACCGAAACTATACACGAGGGCCGATCTAAGCGTGCATCAGGTTGTTCCTTGAACCAAGAGCTTCAATTTGAGAGGTCGTTGATTAAAATCGGCCCAGTAGAAGCCGAGATAATCGAATTTGTTTAAAGAAAGTATGAACAAATGGGATTACTGCCACTTCCCGACGAGATGCATCAATGACCAGAGGACATAAAGTAAAGCTACGAGTGTCGGCTATCATCTCCAACAGGTGTCAACATTATTGCACGTGCGGTTCAATTGTTATAAACAATTAACCAATTAAAATTGTTATTACAGTCAACAGCATATAGTTAGAGCCAGGGGGTATTTTTTATCGTGTAGCGTATTCGTTTCCCTTTCTTTTGAGACGTCGTTGATTAAAATCGGCCCAGTAGAAGCCGAGATAATAATTTTTTAATATTTTGTAGGTAACGATATGTCGGTAATCGTGTATGTGGTGCCATCTCGCGTTTGCGGCCTTTTTCGCATTTTTCGGCGGCTTCAAAACCGAATTCCTGGATTACATCGTTAATTTAAACAATTGCGTTTTTCTCGGCTTCTACTGCGTATTTCTTAACCGGACTTGTCTTAAATTAAAGCTACGAACAATAGCTACCTCCTCTAAAAGGTGCAACAAAATGGCATTAGTGGTTCGAAAGTTATTAACAATTGAAAAATCGGCAAAAATGCACTCCGGGTCACTGCAATTATCTCGGCTTCTGGAGGCGCTAGATTAATGATCGAGTTCTCAAAATGAAGGTAAAGGATGCTGCTACACGACAATAAACGATTTACATATGCTGAATGTGCTGTTAATATTTTATAATCAAATAAATAATTCGTTGGAGTATTGCACCGAAACTATACACGAGGGCCGATCTAAGCGTGCATCAGGTTGTTCCTTGAACCAAGAGCTTCAATTTGAGAGGTCGTTGATTAAAATCGGCCCAGTAGAAGCCGAGATAATCGAATTTGTTTAAAGAAATTATGAACAAATGGGATTACTGCCACTTCCTGACGAGATGCATCAATGACCAGAGGACATAAAGTAAAGCTACGAGTGTCGGATATCATCTCCAACAGGTTTCAACATTATTGCACGTGCGGTTCAATTGTTATAAACAATTAACCAATTAAAATTGTTATTGCAGTCAACAGCATATAGTTAGAGCCAGGGGGTATTTTTGATCGTGTAGCCTATTCGTTTCCCTTCCTTTTGAGACGTCGTTGATTAAAATCGGCCCAGTAGAAGCCGAGATAATCGAGTTTGTTTAAAGAAATTATGAACAAATGGGATTACTGCCACTTCCTGACGAGATGCATCAATGACCAGAGGACATAAAGTAAAGCTACGAGTGTCGGATATCATCTCCAACAGGTGTCAACATTATTGCACGTGCGGTTCAATTGTTATAAACAATTTACCAATTAAAATTGTTATTACAGTCAACAGCATATAGTTAGAGCCAGGGGGTATTTTTGATCGTGTAGCCTATTCGATTCCCTTCCTTTTGAGACGTCGTTGATTAAAATCGGCCCAGTAGAAGCCGAGATAATCGAATTTGTTTAAAGAAATTATGAACAAATGGGATTACTGCCACTTCCCGACGAGATGCATCAATGACCAGAGGACATAAAGTAAAGCTACGAGTGTCGGCTATCATCTCCAACAGGTGTCAACATTATTGCACGTGCGGTTCAATTGTTATAAACAATTAACCAATTAAAATTGTTATTACAGTCAACAGCATATAATTAGAGACAGGGCGTATTTTTTATCGTGTAGCGTATTCGTTTCCCTTTCTTTTGAGACGTCGTTGATTAAAATCGGCCCAGTAGAAGCCGAGATAATAATTTTTTAATATTTTGTAGGTAACGATATGTCGGTAATCGTGTATGTGGTGCCATCTCGCGTTTGCGGCCTTTTTCGCATTTTTCGGCGGCTTCAAAACCGAATTCCTGGATTACATCGTTAATTTAAACAATTGCGTTTTTCTCGGCTTCTACTGCGTATTTCTTAACCGGACTTGTCTTAAATTAAAGCTACGAACAATAGCTACCTCCTCCAAAAGGTGCAACAAAATGGCGTTAGTGGTTCGAAAGTTATTAACAATTGAAAAATCGGCAAAAATGCACTCCGGGTCACTGCAATTATCTCGGCTTCTGGAGGCGCTAGATTAATGATCGAGTACTCAAAATGAAGGTAAAGGATGCTGCTACACGACAATAAACGATTTACATATGCTGAATGTGCTGTTAATATTTCATAATCAAATAAATAATTCGTTGGAGTATTGCACCGAAACTATACACGAGGGCCGATCTAAGCGTGCATCAGGTTGTTCCTTGAACCAAGAGCTTCAATTTGAGAGGTCGTTGATTAAAATCGGCCCAGTAGAAGCCGAGATAATCGAATTTGTTTAAAGAAATTATGAACAAATGGGATTACTGCCACTTCCTGACGAGATGCATCAATGACCAGAGGACATAAAGTAAAGCTACGAGTGTCGGATATCATCTCCAACAGGTTTCAACATTATTGCACGTGCGGTTCAATTGTTATAAACAATTAACCAATTAAAATTGTTATTGCAGTCAACAGCATATAGTTAGAGCCAGGGGGTATTTTTGATCGTGTAGCCTATTCGTTTCCCTTCCTTTTGAGACGTCGTTGATTAAAATCGGCCCAGTAGAAGCCGAGATAATCGAGTTTGTTTAAAGAAATTATGAACAAATGGGATTACTGCCACTTCCTGACGAGATGCATCAATGACCAGAGGACATAAAGTAAAGCTACGAGTGTCGGATATCATCTCCAACAGGTTTCAACATTATTGCACGTGCGGTTCAATTGTTATAAACAATTAACCAATTAAAATTGTTATTACAGTCAACAGCATATAGTTAGAGCCAGGGGGTATTTTTGATCGTGTAGCCTATTCGTTTCCCTTCCTTTTGAGACGTCGTTGAGTAAAATCGGCCCAGTAGAAGCCGAGATAATCGAGTTTGTTTAAAGAAATTATGAACAAATGGGATTACTGCCACTTCCCGACGAGATGCATCAATGACCAGAGGACATAAAGTAAAGCTACGAGTGTCGGCTATCATCTCCAACAGGTGTCAACATTATTGCACGTGCGGTTCAATTGTTATAAACATTTAACCAAGTAAAATTGTTATTACAGTCAACAGCATATAGTTAGAGACACGGCGTATTTTTTATCGTGTAGCGTATTCGTTTCCCTTTCTTTTGAGACGTCGTTGATTAAAATCGGCCCAGTAGAAGCCGAGATAATAATTTTTTAATATTTTGTAGGTAACGATATGTCGGTAATCGTGTATGTGGTGCCATCTCGCGTTTGCGGCCTTTTTCGCATTTTTCGGCGGCTTCAAAACCGAATTCCTGGATTACATCGTTAATTTAAACAATTGCGTTTTTCTCGGCTTCTACTGCGTATTTCTTAACCGGACTTGTCTTAAATTAAAGCTACGAACAATAGCTACCTCCTCCAAAAGGTGCAACAAAATGGCATTAGTGGTTCGAAAGTTATTAACAATTGAAAAATCGGCAAAAATGCACTCCGGGTCACTGCAATTATCTCGGCTTCTGGAGGCGCTAGATTAATGATCGAGTGCTCAAAATGAAGGTAAAGGATGCTGCTACACGACAATAAACGATTTACATATGCTGAATGTGCTGTTAATATTTTATAATCAAATAAATAATTCGTTGGAGTATTGCACCGAAACTATACACGAGGGCCGATCTAAGCGTGCATCAGGTTGTTCCTTGAACCAAGAGCTTCAATTTGAGAGGTCGTTGATTAAAATCGGCCCAGTAGAAGCCGAGATAATCGAATTTGTTTAAAGAAATTATGAACAAATGGGATTACTGCCACTTCCTGACGAGATGCATCAATGACCAGAGGACATAAAGTAAAGCTACGAGTGTCGGATATCATCTCCAACAGGTTTCAACATTATTGCACGTGCGGTTCAATTGTTATAAACAATTAACCAATTAAAATTGTTATTACAGTCAACAGCATATAGTTAGAGCCAGGGGGTATTTTTGATCGTGTAGCCTATTCGTTTCCCTTCCTTTTGAGACGTCGTTGATTAAAATCGGCCCAGTAGAAGCCGAGATAATCGAATTTGTTTAAAGAAATTATGAACAAATGGGATTACTGCCACTTCCCGACGAGATGCATCAATGACCAGAGGACATAAAGTAAAGCTACGAGTGTCGGCTATCATCTCCAACAGGTGTCAACATTATTGCACGTGCGGTTCAATTGTTATAAACAATTAACCAATTAAAATTGTTATTACAGTCAACAGCATATAATTAGAGACAGGGCGTATTTTTTATCGTGTAGCGTATTCGTTTCCCTTTTTTTGAGACGTCGTTGATTAAAATCGGCCCAGTAGAAGCCGAGATAATAATTTTTTAATATTTTGTAGGTAACGATATGTCGGTAATCGTGTATGTGGTGCCATCTCGCGTTTGCGGCCTTTTTCGCATTTTTCGGCGGCTTCAAAACCGAATTCCTGGATTACATCGTTAATTTAAACAATTGCGTTTTTCTCGGCTTCTACTGCGTATTTCTTAACCGGACTTGTCTTAAATTAAAGCTACGAACAATAGCTACCTCCTCTAAAAGGTGCAACAAAATGGCATTAGTGGTTCGAAAGTTATTAACAATTGAAAAATCGGCAAAAATGCACTCCGGGTCACTGCAATTATCTCGGCTTCTGGAGGCGCTAGATTAATGATCGAGTTCTCAAAATGAAGGTAAAGGATGCTGCTACACGACAATAAACGATTTACATATGCTGAATGTGCTGTTAATATTTTATAATCAAATAAATAATTCGTTGGCGTATTGCACCGAAACTATACACGAGGGCCGATCTAAGCGTGCATCAGGTTGTTCCTTGAACCAAGAGCTTCAATTTGAGAGGTCGTTGATTAAAATCGGCCCAGTAGAAGCCGAGATAATCGAATTTGTTTAAAGAAATTATGAACAAATGGGATTACTGCCACTTCCTGACGAGATGCATCAATGACCAGAGGACATAAAGTAAAGCTACGAGTGTCGGATATCATCTCCAACAGGTGTCAACATTATTGCACGTGCGGTTCAATTGTTATAAACAATTTACCAATTAAAATTGTTATTACAGTCAACAGCATATAGTTAGAGCCAGGGGGTATTTTTGATCGTGTAGCCTATTCGATTCCCTTCCTTTTGAGACGTCGGTGATTAAAATCGGCCCAGTAGAAGCCGAGATAATCGAATTTGTTTAAAGAAATTATGAACAAATGGGATTACTGCCACTTCCCGACGAGATGCATCAATGACCAGAGGACATAAAGTAAAGCTACGAGTGCCGGATATCATCTCCAACAGGTTTCAACATTATTGCACGTGCGGTTCAATTGTTATAAACAATTAACCAATTAAAATTGTTATTACAGTCAACAGCATATAGTTAGAGACAGGGCGTATTTTTTATCGTGTAGCGTATTCGTTTCCCTTTCTTTTGAGACGTCGTTGATTAAAATCGGCCCAGTAGAAGCCGAGATAATAATTTTTTAATATTTTGTAGGTAACGATATGTCGGTAATCGTGTATGTGGTGCCATCTCGCGTTTGCGGCCTTTTTCGCATTTTTCGGCGGCTTCAAAACCGAATTCCTGGATTACATCGTTAATTTAAACAATTGCGTTTTTCTCGGCTTCTACTGCGTATTTCTTAACCGGACTTGTCTTAAATTAAAGCTACGAACAATAGCTACCTCCTCCAAAAGGTGCAACAAAATGGCGTTAGTGGTTCGAAAGTTATTAACAATTGAAAAATCGGCAAAAATGCACTCCGGGTCACTGCAATTATCTCGGCTTCTGGAGGCGCTAGATTAATGATCGAGTACTCAAAATGAAGGTAAAGGATGCTGCTACACGACAATAAACGATTTACATATGCTGAATGTGCTGTTAATATTTCATAATCAAATAAATAATTCGTTGGAGTATTGCACCGAAACTATACACGAGGGCCGATCTAAGCGTGCATCAGGTTGTTCCTTGAACCAAGAGCTTCAATTTGAGAGGTCGTTGATTAAAATCGGCCCAGTAGAAGCCGAGATAATCGAATTTGTTTAAAGAAATTATGAACAAATGGGATTACTGCCACTTCCTGACGAGATGCATCAATGACCAGAGGACATAAAGTAAAGCTACGAGTGTCGGATATCATCTCCAACAGGTTTCAACATTATTGCACGTGCGGTTCAATTGTTATAAACAATTAACCAATTAAAATTGTTATTACAGTCAACAGCATATAGTTAGAGCCAGGGGGTATTTTTGATCGTGTAGCCTATTCGTTTCCCTTCCTTTTGAGACGTCGTTGATTAAAATCGGCCCAGTAGAAGCCGAGATAATCGAGTTTGTTTAAAGAAATTATGAACAAATGGGATTACTGCCACTTCCCGACGAGATGCATCAATGACCAGAGGACATAAAGTAAAGCTACGAGTGTCGGCTATCATCTCCAACAGGTGTCAACATTATTGCACGTGCGGTTCAATTGTTATAAACATTTAACCAAGTAAAATTGTTATTACAGTCAACAGCATATAGTTAGAGACACGGCGTATTTTTTATCGTGTAGCGTATTCGTTTCCCTTTCTTTTGAGACGTCGTTGATTAAAATCGGCCCAGTAGAAGCCGAGATAATAATTTTTTAATATTTTGTAGGTAACGATATGTCGGTAATCGTGTATGTGGTGCCATCTCGCGTTTGCGGCCTTTTTCGCATTTTTCGGCGGCTTCAAAACCGAATTCCTGGATTACATCGTTAATTTAAACAATTGCGTTTTTCTCGGCTTCTACTGCGTATTTCTTAACCGGACTTGTCTTAAATTAAAGCTACGAACAATAGCTACCTCCTCTAAAAGGTGCAACAAAATGGCATTAGTGGTTCGAAAGTTATTAACAATTGAAAAATCGGCAAAAATGCACTCCGGGTCACTGCAATTATCTCGGCTTCTGGAGGCGCTAGATTAATGATCGAGTACTCAAAATGAAGGTAAAGGATGCTGCTACACGACAATAAACGATTTACATATGCTGAATGTGCTGTTAATATTTTATAATCAAATAAATAATTCGTTGGCGTATTGCACCGAAACTATACACGAGGGCCGATCTAAGCGTGCATCAGGTTGTTCCTTGAACCAAGAGCTTCAATTTGAGAGGTCGTTGATTAAAATCGGCCCAGTAGAAGCCGAGATAATCGAATTTGTTTAAAGAAATTATGAACAAATGGGATTACTGCCACTTCCTGACGAGATGCATCAATGACCAGAGGACATAAAGTAAAGCTACGAGTGTCGGATATCATCTCCAACAGGTTTCAACATTATTGCACGTGCGGTTCAATTGTTATAAACAATTAACCAATTAAAATTGTTATTACAGTCAACAGCATATAGTTAGAGCCAGGGGGTATTTTTGATCGTGTAGCCTATTCGTTTCCCTTCCTTTTGAGACGTCGTTGATTAAAATCGGCCCAGTAGAAGCCGAGATAATCGAGTTTGTTTAAAGAAATTATGAACAAATGGGATTACTGCCACTTCCCGACGAGATGCATCAATGACCAGAGGACATAAAGTAAAGCTACGAGTGTCGGCTATCATCTCCAACAGGTGTCAACATTATTGCACGTGCGGTTCAATTGTTATAAACATTTAACCAAGTAAAATTGTTATTACAGTCAACAGCATATAGTTAGAGACACGGCGTATTTTTTATCGTGTAGCGTATTCGTTTCCCTTTCTTTTGAGACGTCGTTGATTAAAATCGGCCCAGTAGAAGCCGAGATAATAATTTTTTAATATTTTGTAGGTAACGATATGTCGGTAATCGTGTATGTGGTGCCATCTCGCGTTTGCGGCCTTTTTCGCATTTTTCGGCGGCTTCAAAACCGAATTCCTGGATTACATCGTTAATTTAAACAATTGCGTTTTTCTCGGCTTCTACTGCGTATTTCTTAACCGGACTTGTCTTAAATTAAAGCTACGAACAATAGCTACCTCCTCTAAAAGGTGCAACAAAATGGCATTAGTGGTTCGAAAGTTATTAACAATTGAAAAATCGGCAAAAATGCACTCCGGGTCACTGCAATTATCTCGGCTTCTGGAGGCGCTAGATTAATGATCGAGTACTCAAAATGAAGGTAAAGGATGCTGCTACACGACAATAAACGATTTACATATGCTGAATGTGCTGTTAATATTTCATAATCAAATAAATAATTCGTTGGAGTATTGCACCGAAACTATACACGAGGGCCGATCTAAGCGTGCATCAGGTTGTTCCTTGAACCAAGAGCTTCAATTTGAGAGGTCGTTGATTAAAATCGGCCCAGTAGAAGCCGAGATAATCGAATTTGTTTAAAGAAATTATGAACAAATGGGATTACTGCCACTTCCTGACGAGATGCATCAATGACCAGAGGACATAAAGTAAAGCTACGAGTGTCGGATATCATCTCCAGCAGGTTTCAACATTATTGCACGTGCGGTTCAATTGTTATAAACAATTAACCAATTAAAATTGTTATTACAGTCAACAGCATATAGTTAGAGCCAGGGGGTATTTTTGATCGTGTAGCCTATTCGTTTCCCTTCCTTTTGAGACGTCGTTGATTAAAATCGGCCCAGTAGAAGCCGAGATAATCGAGTTTGTTTAAAGAAATTATGAACAAATGGGATTACTGCCACTTCCCGACGAGATGCATCAATGACCAGAGGACATAAAGTAAAGCTACGAGTGTCGGCTATCATCTCCAACAGGTGTCAACATTATTGCACGTGCGGTTCAATTGTTATAAACATTTAACCAAGTAAAATTGTTATTACAGTCAACAGCATATAGTTAGAGACACGGCGTATTTTTTATCGTGTAGCGTATTCGTTTCCCTTTCTTTTGAGACGTCGTTGATTAAAATCGGCCCAGTAGAAGCCGAGATAATAATTTTTTAATATTTTGTAGGTAACGATATGTCGGTAATCGTGTATGTGGTGCCATCTCGCGTTTGCGGCCTTTTTCGCATTTTTCGGCGGCTTCAAAACCGAATTCCTGGATTACATCGTTGATTTAAACAATTGCGTTTTTCTCGGCTTCTACTGCGTATTTCTTAACCGGACTTGTCTTAAATTAAAGCTACGAACAATAGCTACCTCCTCCAAAAGGTGCAACAAAATGGCATTAGTGGTTCGAAAGTTATTAACAATTGAAAAATCGGCAAAAATGCACTCCGGGTCACTGCAATTATCTCGGCTTCTGGAGGCGCTAGATTAATGATCGAGTGCTCAAAATGAAGGTAAAGGATGCTGCTACACGACAATAAACGATTTACATATGCTGAATGTGCTGTTAATACTTTATAATCAAATAAATAATTCGTTGGAGTATTGCACCGAAACTATACACGAGGGCCGATCTAAGCGTGCATCAGGTTGTTCCTTGAACCAAGAGCTTCAATTTGAGAGGTCGTTGATTAAAATCGGCCCAGTAGAAGCCGAGATAATCGAATTTGTTTAAAGAAATTATGAACAAATGGGATTACTGCCACTTCCTGACGAGATGCATCAATGACCAGAGGACATAAAGTAAAGCTACGAGTGTCGGATATCATCTCCAACAGGTTTCAACATTATTGCACGTGCGGTTCAATTGTTATAAACAATTAACCAATTAAAATTGTTATTACAGTCAACAGCATATAGTTAGAGCCAGGGGGTATTTTTGATCGTGTAGCCTATTCGTTTCCCTTCCTTTTGAGACGTCGTTGATTAAAATCGGCCCAGTAGAAGCCGAGATAATCGAGTTTGTTTAAAGAAATTATGAACAAATGGGATTACTGCCACTTCCCGACGAGATGCATCAATGACCAGAGGACATAAAGTAAAGCTACGAGTGTCGGCTATCATCTCCAACAGGTGTCAACATTATTGCACGTGCGGTTCAATTGTTATAAACATTTAACCAAGTAAAATTGTTATTACAGTCAACAGCATATAGTTAGAGACACGGCGTATTTTTTATCGTGTAGCGTATTCGTTTCCCTTTCTTTTGAGACGTCGTTGATTAAAATCGGCCCAGTAGAAGCCGAGATAATAATTTTTTAATATTTTGTAGGTAACGATATGTCGGTAATCGTGTATGTGGGGCCATCTCGCGTTTGCGGCCTTTTTCGCATTTTTCGGCGGCTTCAAAACCGAATTCCTGGATTACATCGTTAATTTAAACAATTGCGTTTTTCTCGGCTTCTACTGCGTATTTCTTAACCGGACTTGTCTTAAATTAAAGCTACGAACAATAGCTACCTCCTCCAAAAGGTGCAACAAAATGGCATTAGTGGTTCGAAAGTTATTAACAATTGAAAAATCGGCAAAAATGCACTCCGGGTCACTGCAATTATCTCGGCTTCTGGAGGCGCTAGATTAATGATCGAGTGCTCAAAATGAAGGTAAAGGATGCTGCTACACGACAATAAACGATTTACATATGCTGAATGTGCTGTTAATATTTTATAATCAAATAAATAATTCGTTGGAGTATTGCACCGAAACTATACACGAGGGCCGATCTAAGCGTGCATCAGGTTGTTCCTTGAACCAAGAGCTTCAATTTGAGAGGTCGTTGATTAAAATCGGCCCAGTAGAAGCCGAGATAATCGAATTTGTTTAAAGAAATTATGAACAAATGGGATTACTGCCACTTCCTGACGAGATGCATCAATGACCAGAGGACATAAAGTAAAGCTACGAGTGTCGGATATCATCTCCAACAGGTTTCAACATTATTGCACGTGCGGTTCAATTGTTATAAACAATTAACCAATTAAAATTGTTATTACAGTCAACAGCATATAGTTAGAGCCAGGAGGTATTTTTGATCGTGTAGCCTATTCGTTTCCCTTCCTTTTGAGACGTCGTTGATTAAAATCGGCCCAGTAGAAGCCGAGATAATCGAGTTTGTTTAAAGAAATTATGAACAAATGGGATTACTGCCACTTCCCGACGAGATGCATCAATGACCAGAGGACATAAAGTAAAGCTACGAGTGTCGGCTATCATCTCCAACAGGTGTCAACATTATTGCACGTGCGGTTCAATTGTTATAAACATTTAACCAAGTAAAATTGTTATTACAGTCAACAGCATATAGTTAGAGACACGGCGTATTTTTTATCGTGTAGCGTATTCGTTTCCCTTTCTTTTGAGACGTCGTTGATTAAAATCGGCCCAGTAGAAGCCGAGATAATAATTTTTTAATATTTTGTAGGTAACGATATGTCGGTAATCGTGTATGTGGTGCCATCTCGCGTTTGCGGCCTTTTTCGCATTTTTCAGCGGCTTCAAAACCGAATTCCTGGATTACATCGTTAATTTAAACAATTGCGTTTTTCTCGGCTTCTACTGCGTATTTCTTAACCGGACTTGTCTTAAATTAAAGCTACGAACAATAGCTACCTCCTCTAAAAGGTGCAACAAAATGGAATTAGTGGTTCGAAAGTTATTAACAATTGAAAAATCGGCAAAAATGCACTCCGGGTCACTGCAATTATCTCGGCTTCTGGAGGCGCTAGATTAATGATCGAGTTCTCAAAATGAAGGTAAAGGATGCTGCTACACGACAATAAACGATTTACATATGCTGAATGTGCTGTTAATATTTTATAATCAAATAAATAATTCGTTGGAGTATTGCACCGAAACTATACACGAGGGCCGATCTAAGCGTGCATCAGGTTGTTCCTTGAACCAAGAGCTTCAATTTGAGAGGTCGTTGATTAAAATCGGCCCAGTAGAAGCCGAGATAATCGAATTTGTTTAAAGAAATTATGAACAAATGGGATTACTGCCACTTCCTGACGAGGTGCATCAATGACCAGAGGACATAAAGTAAAGCTACGAGTGTCGGATATCATCTCCAACAGGTTTCAACATTATTGCACGTGCGGTTCAATTGTTATAAACAATTAACCAATTAAAATTGTTATTACAGTCAACAGCATATAGTTAGAGCCAGGGGGTATTTTTGATCGTGTAGCCTATTCGTTTCCCTTCCTTTTGAGACGTCGTTGATTAAAATCGGCCCAGTAGAAGCCGAGATAATCGAATTTGTTTAAAGAAATTATGAACAAATGGGATTACTGCCACTTCCTGACGAGATGCATCAATGACCAGAGGACATAAAGTAAAGCTACGAGTGTCGGATATCATCTCCAACAGGTTTCAACATTATTGCACGTGCGGTTCAATTGTTATAAACAATTAACCAATTAAAATTGTTATTACAGTCAACAGCATATAGTTAGAGCCAGGGGGTATTTTTGATCGTGTAGCCTATTCGTTTCCCTTCCTTTTGAGACGTCGTTGATTAAAATCGGCCCAGTAGAAGCCGAGATAATCGAGTTTGTTTAAAGAAATTATGAACAAATGGGATTACTGCCACTTCCCGACGAGATGCATCAATGTCCAGAGGACATAAAGTAAAGCTACGAGTGTCGGCTATCATCTCCAACAGGTGTCAACATTATTGCACGTGCGGTTCAATTGTTATAAACATTTAACCAATTAAAATTGTTATTACAGTCAACAGCATATAGTTAGAGACACGGCGTATTTTTTATCGTGTAGCGTATTCGTTTCCCTTTCTTTTGAGACGTCGTTGATTAAAATCGGCCCAGTAGAAGCCGCGATAATAATTTTTTAATATTTTGTAGGTAACGATATGTCGGTAATCGTGTATTGTGGTGCCATCTCGCGTTTGCGGCCTTTTTCGCATTTTTCGGCGGCTTCAAAACCGAATTCCTGGATTACATCGTTAATTTAAACAATTGCGTTTTTCTCGGCTTCTACTGCGTATTTCTTAACCGGACTTGTCTTAAATTAAAGCTACGAACAATAGCTACCTCCTCTAAAAGGTGCAACAAAATGGCATTAGTGGTTCGAAAGTTATTAACAATTGAAAAATCGGCAAAAATGCACTCCGGGTCACTGCAATTATCTCGGCTTCTGGAGGCGCTAGATTAATGATCGAGTTCTCAAAATGAAGGTAAAGGATGCTGCTACACGACAATAAACGATTTACATATGCTGAATGTGCTGTTAATATTTTATAATCAAATAAATAATTCGTTGGAGTATTGCACCGAAACTATACACGAGGGCCGATCTAAGCGTGCATCAGGTTGTTCCTTGAACCAAGAGCTTCAATTTGAGAGGTCGTTGATTAAAATCGGCCCAGTAGAAGCCGAGATAATCGAATTTGTTTAAAGAAATTATGAACAAATGGGATTACTGCCACTTCCTGACGAGGTGCATCAATGACCAGAGGACATAAAGTAAAGCTACGAGTGTCGGATATCATCTCCAACAGGTTTCAACATTATTGCACGTGCGGTTCAATTGTTATAAACAATTAACCAATTAAAATTGTTATTACAGTCAACAGCATATAGTTAGAGACAGGGGGTATTTTTGATCGTGTAGCCTATTCGTTTCCCTTCCTTTTGAGACGTCGTTGATTAAAATCGGCCCAGTAGAAGCCGAGATAATCGAATTTGTTTAAAGAAATTATGAACAAATGGGATTACTGCCACTTCCCGACGAGATGCATCAATGACCAGAGGACATAAAGTAAAGCTACGAGTGTCGGCTATCATCTCCAACAGGTGTCAACATTATTGCACGTGCGGTTCAATTGTTATAAACAATTTACCAATTAAAATTGTTATTACAGTCAACAGCATATAGTTAGAGCCAGGGGGTATTTTTGATCGTGTAGCCTATTCGATTCCCTTCCTTTTGAGACGTCGTTGATTAAAATCGGCCCAGTAGAAGCCGAGATAATCGAATTTGTTTAAAGAAATTATGAACAAATGGGATTACTGCCACTTCCCGACGAGATGCATCAATGACCAGAGGACATAAAGTAAAGCTACGAGTGTCGGCTATCATCTCCAACAGGTGTCAACATTATTGCACGTGCGGTTCAATTGTTATAAACAATTAACCAATTAAAATTGTTATTACAGTCAACAGCATATAATTAGAGACAGGGCGTATTTTTTATCGTGTAGCGTATTCGTTTCCCTTTCTTTTGAGACGTCGTTGATTAAAATCGGCCCAGTAGAAGCCGAGATAATAATTTTTTAATATTTTGTAGGTAACGATATGTCGGTAATCGTGTATGTGGGGCCATCTCGCGTTTGCGGCCTTTTTCGCATTTTTCGGCGGCTTCAAAACCGAATTCCTGGATTACATCGTTAATTTAAACAATTGCGTTTTTCTCGGCTTCTACTGCGTATTTCTTAACCGGACTTGTCTTAAATTAAAGCTACGAACAATAGCTACCTCCTCCAAAAGGTGCAACAAAATGGCATTAGTGGTTCGAAAGTTATTAACAATTGAAAAATCGGCAAAAATGCACTCCGGGTCACTGCAATTATCTCGGCTTCTGGAGGCGCTAGATTAATGATCGAGTGCTCAAAATGAAGGTAAAGGATGCTGCTACACGACAATAAACGATTTACATATGCTGAATGTGCTGTTAATATTTTATAATCAAATAAATAATTCGTTGGAGTATTGCACCGAAACTATACACGAGGGCCGATCTAAGCGTGCATCAGGTTGTTCCTTGAACCAAGAGCTTCAATTTGAGAGGTCGTTGATTAAAATCGGCCCAGTAGAAGCCGAGATAATCGAATTTGTTTAAAGAAATTATGAACAAATGGGATTACTGCCACTTCCTGACGAGATGCATCAATGACCAGAGGACATAAAGTAAAGCTACGAGTGTCGGATATCATCTCCAACAGGTTTCAACATTATTGCACGTGCGGTTCAATTGTTATAAACAATTAACCAATTAAAATTGTTATTACAGTCAACAGCATATAGTTAGAGCCAGGAGGTATTTTTGATCGTGTAGCCTATTCGTTTCCCTTCCTTTTGAGACGTCGTTGATTAAAATCGGCCCAGTAGAAGCCGAGATAATCGAGTTTGTTTAAAGAAATTATGAACAAATGGGATTACTGCCACTTCCCGACGAGATGCATCAATGACCAGAGGACATAAAGTAAAGCTACGAGTGTCGGCTATCATCTCCAACAGGTGTCAACATTATTGCACGTGCGGTTCAATTGTTATAAACATTTAACCAAGTAAAATTGTTATTACAGTCAACAGCATATAGTTAGAGACACGGCGTATTTTTTATCGTGTAGCGTATTCGTTTCCCTTTCTTTTGAGACGTCGTTGATTAAAATCGGCCCAGTAGAAGCCGAGATAATAATTTTTTAATATTTTGTAGGTAACGATATGTCGGTAATCGTGTATGTGGTGCCATCTCGCGTTTGCGGCCTTTTTCGCATTTTTCAGCGGCTTCAAAACCGAATTCCTGGATTACATCGTTAATTTAAACAATTGCGTTTTTCTCGGCTTCTACTGCGTATTTCTTAACCGGACTTGTCTTAAATTAAAGCTACGAACAATAGCTACCTCCTCTAAAAGGTGCAACAAAATGGAATTAGTGGTTCGAAAGTTATTAACAATTGAAAAATCGGCAAAAATGCACTCCGGGTCACTGCAATTATCTCGGCTTCTGGAGGCGCTAGATTAATGATCGAGTTCTCAAAATGAAGGTAAAGGATGCTGCTACACGACAATAAACGATTTACATATGCTGAATGTGCTGTTAATATTTTATAATCAAATAAATAATTCGTTGGAGTATTGCACCGAAACTATACACGAGGGCCGATCTAAGCGTGCATCAGGTTGTTCCTTGAACCAAGAGCTTCAATTTGAGAGGTCGTTGATTAAAATCGGCCCAGTAGAAGCCGAGATAATCGAATTTGTTTAAAGAAATTATGAACAAATGGGATTACTGCCACTTCCTGACGAGGTGCATCAATGACCAGAGGACATAAAGTAAAGCTACGAGTGTCGGATATCATCTCCAACAGGTTTCAACATTATTGCACGTGCGGTTCAATTGTTATAAACAATTAACCAATTAAAATTGTTATTACAGTCAACAGCATATAGTTAGAGCCAGGGGGTATTTTTGATCGTGTAGCCTATTCGTTTCCCTTCCTTTTGAGACGTCGTTGATTAAAATCGGCCCAGTAGAAGCCGAGATAATCGAATTTGTTTAAAGAAATTATGAACAAATGGGATTACTGCCACTTCCTGACGAGATGCATCAATGACCAGAGGACATAAAGTAAAGCTACGAGTGTCGGATATCATCTCCAACAGGTTTCAACATTATTGCACGTGCGGTTCAATTGTTATAAACAATTAACCAATTAAAATTGTTATTACAGTCAACAGCATATAGTTAGAGCCAGGGGGTATTTTTGATCGTGTAGCCTATTCGTTTCCCTTCCTTTTGAGACGTCGTTGATTAAAATCGGCCCAGTAGAAGCCGAGATAATCGAGTTTGTTTAAAGAAATTATGAACAAATGGGATTACTGCCACTTCCCGACGAGATGCATCAATGTCCAGAGGACATAAAGTAAAGCTACGAGTGTCGGCTATCATCTCCAACAGGTGTCAACATTATTGCACGTGCGGTTCAATTGTTATAAACATTTAACCAATTAAAATTGTTATTACAGTCAACAGCATATAGTTAGAGACACGGCGTATTTTTTATCGTGTAGCGTATTCGTTTCCCTTTCTTTTGAGACGTCGTTGATTAAAATCGGCCCAGTAGAAGCCGCGATAATAATTTTTTAATATTTTGTAGGTAACGATATGTCGGTAATCGTGTATTGTGGTGCCATCTCGCGTTTGCGGCCTTTTTCGCATTTTTCGGCGGCTTCAAAACCGAATTCCTGGATTACATCGTTAATTTAAACAATTGCGTTTTTCTCGGCTTCTACTGCGTATTTCTTAACCGGACTTGTCTTAAATTAAAGCTACGAACAATAGCTACCTCCTCTAAAAGGTGCAACAAAATGGCATTAGTGGTTCGAAAGTTATTAACAATTGAAAAATCGGCAAAAATGCACTCCGGGTCACTGCAATTATCTCGGCTTCTGGAGGCGCTAGATTAATGATCGAGTTCTCAAAATGAAGGTAAAGGATGCTGCTACACGACAATAAACGATTTACATATGCTGAATGTGCTGTTAATATTTTATAATCAAATAAATAATTCGTTGGAGTATTGCACCGAAACTATACACGAGGGCCGATCTAAGCGTGCATCAGGTTGTTCCTTGAACCAAGAGCTTCAATTTGAGAGGTCGTTGATTAAAATCGGCCCAGTAGAAGCCGAGATAATCGAATTTGTTTAAAGAAATTATGAACAAATGGGATTACTGCCACTTCCTGACGAGGTGCATCAATGACCAGAGGACATAAAGTAAAGCTACGAGTGTCGGATATCATCTCCAACAGGTTTCAACATTATTGCACGTGCGGTTCAATTGTTATAAACAATTAACCAATTAAAATTGTTATTACAGTCAACAGCATATAGTTAGAGACAGGGGGTATTTTTGATCGTGTAGCCTATTCGTTTCCCTTCCTTTTGAGACGTCGTTGATTAAAATCGGCCCAGTAGAAGCCGAGATAATCGAATTTGTTTAAAGAAATTATGAACAAATGGGATTACTGCCACTTCCCGACGAGATGCATCAATGACCAGAGGACATAAAGTAAAGCTACGAGTGTCGGCTATCATCTCCAACAGGTGTCAACATTATTGCACGTGCGGTTCAATTGTTATAAACAATTTACCAATTAAAATTGTTATTACAGTCAACAGCATATAGTTAGAGCCAGGGGGTATTTTTGATCGTGTAGCCTATTCGATTCCCTTCCTTTTGAGACGTCGTTGATTAAAATCGGCCCAGTAGAAGCCGAGATAATCGAATTTGTTTAAAGAAATTATGAACAAATGGGATTACTGCCACTTCCCGACGAGATGCATCAATGACCAGAGGACATAAAGTAAAGCTACGAGTGTCGGCTATCATCTCCAACAGGTGTCAACATTATTGCACGTGCGGTTCAATTGTTATAAACAATTAACCAATTAAAATTGTTATTACAGTCAACAGCATATAATTAGAGACAGGGCGTATTTTTTATCGTGTAGCGTATTCGTTTCCCTTTCTTTTGAGACGTCGTTGATTAAAATCGGCCCAGTAGAAGCCGAGATAATAATTTTTTAATATTTTGTAGGTAACGATATGTCGGTAATCGTGTATGTGGTGCCATCTCGCGTTTGGGGCCTTTTTCGCATTTTTCGGCGGCTTCAAAACCGAATTCCTGGATTACATCGTTAATTTAAACAATTGCGTTTTTCTCGGCTTCTACTGCGTATTTCTTAACCGGACTTGTCTTAAATTAAAGCTACGAACAATAGCTACCTCCTCCAAAAGGTGCAACAAAATGGCGTTAGTGGTTCGAAAGTTATTAACAATTGAAAAATCGGCAAAAATGCACTCCGGGTCACTGCAATTATCTCGGCTTCTGGAGGCGCTAGATTAATGATCGAGTACTCAAAATGAAGGTAAAGGATGCTGCTACACGACAATAAACGATTTACATATGCTGAATGTGCTGTTAATATTTCATAATCAAATAAATAATTCGTTGGAGTATTGCACCGAAACTATACACGAGGGCCGATCTAAGCGTGCATCAGGTTGTTCCTTGAACCAAGAGCTTCAATTTGAGAGGTCGTTGATTAAAATCGGCCCAGTAGAAGCCGAGATAATCGAATTTGTTTAAAGAAATTATAAACAAATGGGATTACTGCCACTTCCTGACTATATACATCAATGATCAAAGGACACAAATGTAAGCTAGAAGACCAAGCTATAACGTCCAATAGGTGTGAAGTTTATTCCATGTGTGTTCTTTTGTTATAAACAATTAAACACTTGAAATTGTTATTACCGTCTTCCATTTCAATTAATCCTCCCTTTCTCTTATGCTTCTGGTTTAGCCCTCGCCCACCGTTTACCACAAAATATTCTTTAACAATCCTTTTCTCTTATGTTACATACTTACCAACATATTCTTTGTGTGCGCAGGATTCCTGGGAAAGAGTGAGGATCATTGACCGTCACTTCTCTTCTTGGATAAAAGCAAGAAAGAAGAAACTACTTCTACTAAAGAAGAAGATACTTTAATTATAGTACGGTGGTTTTTAAAAATAGTTTTTAACTATTAACCCGTAAATATAATTTAAAACAATTGTGTAATTAACTGGCGTATGTATATCTACTATATGTATATTTTATTTTGTATTCAGTTTATTCGGTAGATCTAATATAAACTTGTATAGTACTTTTACTACAAGTTCTACTGAATGTGCTAAATATAATATGAAAGATATAATAAATAATTTACATCTGCTCACGGTACACAGTTGCTGTAATTTAAATTTATAAACTTCTGTAAGATGTATTGTAAATTAACTTCAAATAATAGTTTATAAGTATGTATTAGATTATTTATGTTTATAGTAGTTTTTATATTACATAAATGTTAGTTTAGAATTGATATAAGATTTAGTTGTACGATGTATTGTAAATAGATATAAAAGAAATAGTTCGTGAATATTAGCTTGTAAGTTTAAATTGTAACATTTTTGTAACTTGTATCTTCATTGATTAGTTTAAATAAATTTTTAATAAAAAGAGTTCCACTGCTCATTTTATTTTCATACCCTACCAATCCTTGAAAGAACCTAATTCCAATTCCTTATACAACAAATACCCTGGACGAACTTTAATGCAAAGTCCTATAGCGAGAAACTTCTAAAAATTGCCTTACTCGTTATTAAACTTGGCTGCAAGAAATTCGTGGAAATAAGATCATTTTCAAAGTCTTCATTGCAAAATTTGCTGGTAGAAGTCTAGAATATTAAGCGCTCTGAAATTCCTGGAACATGTCGTCATTTCCAAGAACTACCGGGGTCGGATACCTCCTCGCATATCATATTCTCCTAATCCAAATCCACGATTTTCAGCGTGATATTTTTGCCAGAAACTCAGAAAATTAGCGCTCGGAAATTCCTGGAACGTGACGTCATTTCCAAGAACTGCCGGGGTCGGATACCTCCTCGCATATCATATTCTCCTAATACAAATCCACGATTTTCAGCGAGATATTTTTGCCAGAAACTCAGAAAATTAGCGCTCGGAAATTCCTGGAACGTGACGTCATTTCCAAGAACTGCCGGGGTCGGATACCTCCTCGCATATCATATTCTCCTAATACAAATCCACGATTTTCAGCGTGATATTTTTGCCAGAAACTCAGAAATTTTGCGCTCGAAAATTCCTGGAACGTGACGTCATTTCTCAGAATTGCTGAGTTCGGATACCTCCTCGAATATCATATTCTCCTAATACAAATCCACGATTTTCAGCGAGATATTTTTGCCAGAAACTCGGAAATTTTGCGCTCGAAAATTCCTGGAACGTGACGTCATTTCTCAGAATTGCTGAGATCGGATACCTCCTCGCATATCATATTCTCCTAATACAAATCCACGATTTTCAGCGAGATATTTTTGCCAGAAACTCAGAAAATTAGCGCTCGGAAATTCCTGGAACGTGACGTCATTTCCAAGAACTGCCGGGGTCGGATACCTCCTCGCATATCATATTCTCCTGATACAAATCCTGAATTTCTGAGAACTTAAATTTGTGGACTTCTGCCAAACAAATTTTGCAAGAAACGAAGACTGAAAATGATGTTATAAATTTAGTAACGTATAGGGCCATTTTGACAAGTTTCTCGCTTTAGGACTTTGCATTTAAAGCTCATCCACGGTACTTCTTGTATAAGGAATTGGAATTAGGTTCTTTCAAGGATTGCTAAGGTGTGAAAATAAAAAGAGGAGTAGAATTCTTTTCATTGAAAATTTATTTAACTTATTTAATGAAGATACAAGTTGTAAACATGTTACAATATAAATTTACAAGCTAATACTTATGAACTATTGTTTTAAATCTATTAAGAATACAACTTACAACTAAATCTTGTATCAATTCTAAACTAACATTTACGTAATATAAAAATACTATAAACATAAATAATCAAATACTTATAAACTATGAAGTTAATTTACAATACATCTTACAGATAAAACTTATACTAAACTTTACATAGTTTATATGTAGAAGCTTATAATTTTAAATTTACAACATGTGTGCAACTTATGCATTTGTAAATTATTTATATAAGGTCTACCACATAAACTGAATATAAAGTAAAATAAATAATAGGTATACATAACAATTAATTACACAATTGTTCTAAATTAAACTTGGAGGCTAATGGTTACAAATTATTTTTATAAATTCTGGGAGTGTGTAGCGTGTTCCGTCAAACATAGGGTATTTATGAGAAAGGCCACCTGGGGCACGAGTGGTTTGCAAGGCGAGCAGCAATGGCGAGCATGAATGACTGGAATTTCACAGCGCAGATGGAGAAGCAGAAGAGGGTGGATCGAGCAGCAGGGTAGTGTGGATTTGTGAGTGAAGCAGTGTGGCTCTGAGAGCGAACAATGTAGTGCAGAACAGCATGGAAGAGCATGGAACCGCGTGGAACAGCTTGGAACAAAGTAAGATATGTACCTGTAGTTCAGGGTAGTACCTTTTGTTATATCAAATACAAATATTTTATATTACACTTACATCAGCCTTGATTGCATAAACCTTCCAATCCCACAAAACCCTATTACTATAACTGAAGCATGTGGCAAGAGTCTTTCTTCTTTCTTGTTTCTTTGCCTACAAAACCTGTGCACACAAAAAATATATTAGTAAGTATGTGGCAGAAGATAGAAAAATTGTTATGGAATGATTAAAGAAAAAAGAAATAGGGAAAGCCCATAATAGAAGTATATGAAAAAGAGAGGATTATTTAAAAAGGAATGAAATGGGTCTCGTAAGAGGGAATTTGATGAGAGCAGAAGTAAAGGAATTGATCGAGACCAATAACACAAGAGACTATGAAATGCAGCAGCAGGAGCAAAACATAAAAATAAAAAAAGCAAGATATATATAATGAAAGGTTTAAATCTATTAAAATAGGAACAGTACCAAAGTAAAGAGGGAATAGAAAAGACTTCTCAATTAACACTTTGCCTATGGCGGTCTACTGGCTCAACGTGCTTCCATGTTCCTCACATTTTTGTGCACACCAAACAAACTTTGTACAATGCATATATGCACTTCTTTTTGCACTAATCATTTGTCATAAGAATATGGAAGGCTTCGTTGCCTTGGCAACGTAACAAGTAACATAACATTCCTTGAGTTGTCGACACGCACGTATAATTCGTTTTGCTCTATACGAGATATCTCGTGACTGGTATGCAAAGTGTTAACAGTACAAAGATGACACAACAATTTGGAATGAAACAGGCAGGAAATGGAAAGATGTATAGTGGATGTGCGATAAACAGATTCTTATCACACTATTTCTCCAGTGCAATTTTCCTACGCGTTGTTCTACACGTAAGTTAGAGAAGGTATGAAAAGGAAGAGTGAAACAGAAAATGAGTGTGCAGGAGTAAAGATAGTATTGTAAAGATAGGTTATATGTACCCTAACTCGAACTTTCATTGCTGCGAGGCCGAAATAAAGAATAATACTATTATTAGTATGTATTTGTTACATGCTGGAGAATTTATTTATTGAAAAAAATGTATTTACCTTTGCTAAAGAGCTTGATGTGAATAATTTTAATGCAAATTGTAATACTACGTTTACCAACACTTTATTGATATGTAAATGAGACAATGACACGATTTTCGAGCATTATTAACTTAATTTGATAAATGAAGACATAAATAAATAGATTTCATTATGTTTACCATACCGCTAATTATAAAGAATTGTTTGAAATTACATACCACTCGTATCCCTGTATTATCTACACCCAAAGTATCTCTAGTTTCGCCATCTATGAAGAAGTGCTCGAAACTACCCGTATGTCTGCTTTATCTAGAGTCATTCGTATCGCCATCTATACAGATGTGACAAACTACTCGGGCCTCTCCATAGCTACATGTAAGGTAAGTAAGAGGCACGAGTAGTTACAAGGAATTCTATATAGATAGCGATACCATAGCAAGCACTGTAGATATGGCAGAGACCCGCGTAGTTTTAAGCACACCTTTACATACATTAATCAATTTATGAATTATAATGGGCATTTCATTTATAAAAAAGACGGCTTCTTGAGGATTATGAAAATGTCATTCTCAAGGCGAAACATACATGAATTATCTCTAGAGCGTCAGAAAACAGAAAAATCTACATAAGAAGCAGGATAATAAATAATACATAGTATGTATAACTACAAACAGATGCAAAAATAGAAACAAGAATTCAGAAGTAATTGCAATAAGAACTAAATACTTCGTCCACTTAAAAAACTACAGTAGGCAGTAATGCCCACATAATGTTCGCTGGTTTGGGGCTGCCTAGCGAACCCTATCCGGGGATGTGACTTATGTAATTACCAGCTCATGCTTATACCTTTTCGGCGCGCTCGGTTTAGACTGTATTGGTCACACTTTTTCCCTGAGAACGAGAGTGAGATATAATGAGGGCCATTGATGATCACAAGTTGAGATAACTCGGACGCCCGCTCCATCCGCTGCGATCCATCGCAGCAAGTCCAAGAATTGGTGGGGATGCCTCTGCGAAAATTAATTGGGGAAAAGAACGAATATTAAGCGGACACTACTGTACTTTGTATCCTAAGGTCCTAAGTAGGTCCAGGGTCGTGCCGACTGGACTTCTACTGTTTCTGACCAACTTTTAGCCGAACCTATGACTCTTGACTACGACGACTACGACGTGTTCTGACTAAGTTTTAGCTGAACCTACGATCCCAGTTCAATTTTTCTACCGAAACGTAGCTCGAGAAATAGCTTTCCTGCCCCCCCCCCCCGCCCCTGCATTTACATATATCCACACAATCGCATGAATCCTGTCACCACTACTTCAGTAAATAATAGTTCTTCAAGTGATCACTGTTCATGTGCAGAGGACGCTCGAATCAGCGTGGTTTTTCTGAGTCGGTATGGCAGTCCCGTTGGTCCACGGAAGTCCATTAGGTGAATTGTCTACACATTCGTATTGCAATTTGTGCAACTTTGTTGTGTCTTCTCGGCACGTCATTTGAAACTTTGTTGCATTTTCGTGTGAACTATTCTTAAAAAATTGGTGTATAGTATATCTTATAATTTAACCTTCAATTAATTTTAACCAACATTTTTTAAATATAAACAATGCAATGAAAGTAACTTTAAATATTACGACATATTAAAATAGTAATACATGGGGAGAGGAATGCGACTCAAGGAATCCATCTAGAATATATGTCATTTGTGTGGAACACTTCGCGATACAATATGAACCATAATTATCGTAGCAATACAACAACAATGTTATCAAAATTTCAATAGCATCTTTATTGGAGTTTAAAATTTTTTGCGTATAAACGGATATGTATGTGTCGTACATAATTTGTGAGGAACTTGCAATAATAAAGAATGACCGTTATTGTTTCCATTGTTTTACAGAACTGTTGAAAAAGATCGTTGAAAAAGTTGCAAAGCAGATCATAGTCCTAACTGTCTGAGTGGTAAGCAATTTTGAAATGAGTTATATTTATGTTATACATCCAATGATGAGGTTACATTCTTTTCTTCGTGCATCGAAAGTTATAATTAAAAAATACCCAAAATTATACGAAATTAATACTTGATATAATTAATTTCAGGCTCCTTAATTTTCGTTATCAATATTGACTTGTGTTTTATATACAAATTTTCACAATGGAAGGATTTCCGTTGAAGAAAGTGGAATTACAAACCGATGTATATATGGTTTGCTTGCAACAAGCTTTATCGACAGAAAAATTTGAAGTAATGGGCCTATTAGTAGGAGAGGTACATTCATTAATATGTATTTGTTACTTAATAGGATGTTATATGTGTTTCTTGGGTGGAAAATGAAAAAAGTACAGCTACTACTTCATTAGTAATTTGTGTTAGATAACATGTGGAGTTGCACACATCATGGCAGTTAATATTTTGAGGCGTTTGGATAAACAGAAGGACAGAGTAGAAATATCAACAGAACAAATGTTACAAGCTCTTTCCGAAACGGACAGTTTGGCGAAAGAATTAGACCGTGATGTTCGTATTCTTGGATGGTATCATTCTCATCCTCACATCACAGTATATCCATCACATGTTGGTTGGTATAATATCTTTTTCTGAATTTCTCTGCAAGAATATTGGAACTGAAAGCAACACTTGGACATAAATATTTTTTCAGATGTTAATACTCAAGCTACGTACCAAACAATGGACAAGTGTTTTGTGGGTCTAATTTTTTCAGTATTTTCTGAAAGTAAAGAAACTAAGGTAAACAGCATCTAAATGATTGTAATTTTATCATTGTTGCATATATTTTTTAAAGACAGAATAATTTGTTCTAGGAGCAAGAGATCTCTGTAATGTGTTTCCAATCTCACAATAGAGAAGCAACACAAATTCCATTAGAAATTGTACATACACCAATCATATCGAATATATGTTTGAAAGTAAAATCTCTTTAAATACTGTATAAAATTGATTGAATATACAGTTGGGTTGCAATTTCATTCTTATTTGTATGATTTTTAGATAATAACAAACTTGATGGAAATTTTGGTGCAGGAGGAAGACGAGATGGCAGAAACGTATAAGAATAATAAGGATATTCTTGCCAGCATACATAATAACGCTGGTTGGTTTTATTAATTTATTATATTTAATCATTTTATTTATTATAAACGAAAATTTCATTTCATCGCTTAATATTAATTTACAGTGAGAACACGAACATTGGTTCACATAACGGATATAATTACTAAGCCTTTGATACTAACATTTGAAGCAAGGATAGCCTTAAATGAATTACGAGCCTCGTTCCTTCGGAAACAGCTCGAAGAGTTACAAAGAATGGATGAATGTGTATGCCCTTTTTGATTAAAACCAATATTTCCAGTTTTTCGTGTGTTAATATAATGTCATAGATATATAAGTACATTAAGTTCAGTATTTTTTTTACTCATTAACAAGGAGATCTCGCTTACTTTTCATACTATTTATTTGTTACGGAAGGTGAAACCAAATTCTGTATACAAAATGTAAAGAGTTACTTAAGTAATAAAACATTTAATTTTCCCCCCTGCACATTTTTAACGACAAACCTGTTCAACTAAATGAAAGACAAATGTATGAACCTTTCGGTGATTATTTTTATTTTACCTTTCACGAATAAAGATCTGGCAATATTTTTGCACAGTTCTATATTTACACTACGAGAACAACAGTATATTTAAATAGACTTAAAATTTATTCAAAACACGGATTCTGCAGAACGAGAAAGATGTATAGGATGAGAAGGACTACGCGCTAACCTTTTGCGAGGCAGCTTTTCCAGAGTAGTTAACAATTTTGCGAAATCGGGCCGATTTTCCGCATGGTATGACCAGCAAAGCATGAGGATGTCCTACATAATGTATATATACAAAGAAATTGATTATAAACAATCATATAAATCTTTATGAACCAGTAGAAAAATTTAACAAGTCGTACTTATAAAAGGAGAATTTTAAATAATCATATTCGCTATGCTTTTTACCTTTACATCACGGGAGGCTTGCAAATTAGCTAAAGTTTGCTTCATTCCTTTGCCAACTTGCCAAATGATTGCCTCAGGCGGTTGTCCTTTGAATGGCCATTCACCGCATAAAAGTTCATACCACACGGTCCTATAGTAGTTATTAAATGAATTTGAGTATATATTGAATTTCACACACCACACTGTGAAGAAAAATTTAATTTTATATTTATTTTTATATACTAACCCAAATGCATAAACATCAGAAGCTTCTGTAAAAGGTAATTCTTCCTGATCACGATTCTGTTGTGGTCTCAATCGTCGAACAATTTCAGGAGCTAAATAGCATAACCAGCCAGGTGGTATACTCAGTGCATCTCCTTTTCTGCTTACAAAATAAAAAAATTCATAATTAAATTTTAATGTTCAAATTAACGTTTTTGTCACGTATAAATGTAAAATACGAGATATACCTGTTTCCGTAACAAAGTTTCGTAACACTGAACAGGCCGAAATCAGTGATCACCACTTTTCCATTTTCTAGAAATATGTTTTTACTTTTGAGATCTTTGTGAATTATACCACGAGCATGAAGATATCCCATTCCCTGAATAACAGGCATAAAACGGTTTAGTATATTTATAAATAGATAACAAGACTTGTAAGCTAAAATATGTGGTTAGTAGTCCTCATATTTGTATACCTGAGAAATCTGTTGAGCGATAATAGTAGTTTTATTCATATTAAATTTATCTTTGCGCAAATGAATATGAGTGTAAAGAGTCATGCCTTTGCTCATACTAGTCACGATCGCCAAATGAGGTGGCTTCATGCAAGCTCCCATAAATAAAACTAGATTTTCGTGTCTAGTTTTCCGGAATGTAGCCACCTATTAAAATTCAATGTAACACAATTTTCATAACGAACGTAATACAATTTAATCTTTAGTAAAATATTATAAAAAAAACAAAATCAAAAGAACAACAGTTATCATTATGTACCTCTAATTTGAATGCTTCCAATGTCTTATTATCGTCTAAATAATAGTCCATATTGAGGACTTTAATCGCAACATTACCATGCCAATAGCCTCTATAAACTGTTCCAAATCTTCCAGTACCTATAGGTTCTCCAATTTTTAGTTCATCGTAAGGAATGTCCCATTCTCGCATAGACAACTGTAATAATTCATTAAAATATAATTATATTTCAAAAGATGTTGCAATAAAGTATATTAAATATCACGTACGCTATTCTGTCGCGGCCAACGGCTATCCCCTGGTTCTCCATCAGAAACTTGAGAATCCTGCGAATCAACTCTGACAGGTGTTCGTTCTGAATCTGTGCTAACACTACCAGATCCCGAAACGCTGACTGTTCTTTCGCTATCGCTCGACATAGTTGTACCATCAAGCCGATGAGTCTCCAATGCAATACCTTTATCATTGAGCACAACATCTGAAGAAAGTATATTATGATAAATTGAGCCATTTAGCGGAATAAAATATACAATGAAATATATACCTGGAAAATGGAACTGCTGTTTGGCAGGTGCCTGTGGGGTTTGGCTAGTATTGGCAGGTAGCAAAGCTGGACTAGAAGGCGTTGAGCTGTTACAGCTCGAGGTATTTGAACTAGAATCTGCGCCCTATGAAATATAATCTTGCAAAGTAATGTAATTAACGTGGTGGAGACCTATTACGAGTATAAAAAATAACTTACCTGAAAAGGTATATTAATAGAGGAATGTGGATGGGATCGTTTTCGATCCCTTCGATTTAAAGAGCTCAGTAAATTTGAATTGTGATGATTAGGAGATGTTATACCGGGTTTGTTCAATATCGGAGAAACATTTACCATACCTGAAAATTGTCATTTTATAGAAACTTTATGAAAGGAACCTAAACAAGTTTTTGGCAGAGTTTAATACACGATATATGTTGTAATACGTACCGTCACCTTGTACAGTTCTTTTAAACTCGTCGAAGAGTTCCTGAGGTAGGCCACAAGACGGTGGTACTTTGGATTCGCATTCGCGGTGACATGTATATTTACATTCTTTGCATTTCAAACCGGTGCCTATGAACATCTGTTTTTCGCAGTAGTCGCACGTTGTCATCATTTTAAATGTTTTGGTAAAGCGGTGAGCAATTATATGGCCCATTCCACGGGTTACAGTCGGCGTACGTGGTGACTTTGGCACTTGGAGACTTGTTACTATGAAAAAGAAACAAAAAAAAAGTAGCGATTTCTCTAACTATTTTAAAACATAAGAAATTTCTAGGAGAACGAAATTGTATTTACCTGTTCCCTTAAAACTGTTATCATCGCTGTCTGCGCCAGAGTAAGGTGGTGATTTAATAGGACTATTACTATTCAGCAACAGGTTTTCCCCCGCAATGTCTGCATTACTACTGCAAGATCCTGATTCCGTAGGTAGACGTTTTCTTCTCCCGACAGTGCCAACAGGATGATCATTTCCGCAACTATAGAAATATTAAAGAAATCGGTAATATTAATTACCGAATGAAAAACGAGATAAATACTAGGAAAAATTAAATTATTACCTCGAAGCTGTATCCCCATTCTCAAGACGGTTTGCTAATTGTGATTCATGAGACTTTGACTTAGTTAAAGGAAACACTTCTGGTTGTGATATTGTATTTTGTAAACCTATTTGATGCTTTTTACAAGGAGGAGGAGTTGTTGGAAATTTAATTCCTGTTTTTAAAAAATAATATTTCACAGAATCGTTTTTGTAGCATGGAACTAATTAAAGGGATGGATAAGAGACCTGTACTTACCACGTCCTGACCTTTGTAAAAGTGGGGTGGAAGGAGGACTAGTTGACGATAAAGACGTAACAGAAGAAGCTTGTGCTAAGATGTCGCTGTTAAAATTGTTGTTGTTATTATGATACAGAATGCCATCCTCCGAAGGGACCGAGCATCTTGTGGTACGGGATCTTGCCGGCCTAGGTGAAGCTCCGGTACGTAAATGGTGTCTATCCCAAGAATCCCAATACAAATTCATATCACTGTTATCCATGTCTCCTCTTAGGAGAACATCTAAAGAAAATATAATATTATATAAAATATATAGTTCAATGTATATATTAGAGCAAGGATTGCAAGCAAAGGACAGAAAATTAAATATATTACCCATATATCGACGAAGATTGTGTAATGCCCTGCAAAGTCTACGTAATTCTTCCTCGTGTCTGACATTCGTTTCTCCCAGCATACTACCCAACTCGTGCTCAGATTTTTCTTTTAGAACTTCGATTGAGCCTGCTTTGGAACAGATCATCTGAAAATTTCATATTAACATATACATTAATTTACATACTGAATGTTTTCCTTAATAAAAAAGAACAAGATATAGTGTTTAATAAAGTTATTTATACTTGTATAGACTCTTGTGTAAGTCCCACAACTCTTAGCCATTGTTGCAAAGACGGATATTGTTTCATCTCCGCAGGCAACGATTCGTCTAAAGCCAATTTGGCTTTGGTTACAAGTTGCTTTGAATACAATTTGATTAGCTTCCCCTGAAATACGTTTAAATTCCTTAAATAACAAGCATAACCGTGTAGTAGTGCTATTTATTTTTTAAATAATTCCAACTAAATTCTTATATACTTAGACGAGTATAAGAGTATAACTTAAAAGTTATGACTAATAAAGACAACAGATATAAAATAATCGTCATTAATTTTATAATAAAATCGAACTGTGTATCACCCGTAGTCTGATGAATATTCTATCAGAATAGATCTTGACCAAAATCGCTATCATAAATATACAACACAACAACGATAAAATATAATAGCTAATTTAATCTCAAATAAATATCGAAATATTCGCGTACGTAAATTATTAATGCAGCCCTCTAAGACCGCGAAGAAATACTTATTTACAACTTGTTGACAATAGGCGAAGCAAGCCCTTCGCGAGGTCAAGGCGAATGTATTGAATGCAATAAAAAGAAGAATAGCAAGAATGGGATAAAGAAAATAAAAAGGAATGTAAAATAATGCATCCTTCGAGTATACCTCGAGCGTTCGAATTTCTTGTTGAGTGAGTTCCGCACTGGTGGAACATTGGGTCCTCAAGCCTTCCAGTCGATCAGCAGAGATGTCAATCATGGATTGAACGACGTCCAAGGCTCGACGGATTTCTTGTTCCGCATCTTCGCTGTCCGCCATCCCGCGACACGATGACGGCCCCTTGATTCGTTCTACGCGACTCTCTTCCCTATTTCACAGGCATAATTCTGCACGCACCGGGGGCTCCTATCGGTCGCGGCTTTATCACTGACTCTCCGTGTAACCAAACCACTTATCAACATTGACAACCATCTTGGCCGCCTATCGGTGACGTCAATCGGTGCCCCGACAATCTGGGATCTCGGCACGTTCATTCGAGCGACACTGTCGCGTTCGCAAAACCGCCACTTTCTCATCTCGATCTTCTTCCAATATGCATTTTTCAATGAAATATTTTACATAAAAAAGAATACTGTAAAATCACATAAAGCTGGCCTTAAAATCTTGAACAATGATTTACTGTTTTCCTGCGCGAAGTGCGGAGCTATTGATTAGAAAGAATTACTTTGTCGCGGTACGCGCAATGAGTGGGGGCGGTTTTAACCCTGGAACACTATGCATTTCTTTTCAGATCTATTCCCACTCATTTATTATTTAAATATATTGGTACTATTTCATTTGTTGTATTACACATTTTCCTATCCTAATGTTCAAATGATCTTCGCGAAGTTTGTAGTACGCAATGTTGTTAAGTAAATTATTCCTGTATGAATTATAAATGTGAAATAATTAAGGTTTAACGAATGAAAGAAATCTGAGTTTTCTTCTTTTATATTTTGTAAGCTTAAAGTGCATGGGTTTGCGAACGTACGGCAAATAGTGTGTATATAAGCGCCACTTGAAAAGTCTCCTTCCGTCACTTTATGCATTCTATATGATATTGGAGGTTTCTTATCTAGCTATCTTTTCCGGTCGATGAATGATCAGATTCATTCGTTGGGTTGTCCGTTTCGGTGTCATGTATTCGTTAAGCGAAATTTCATGTTGTGCGTCTGAGTTGTTGTGGAATTTATTATAATAAAGCGCTGGTGTTGTATGTTCAGCGTTAAACAAGACATTATAGAAATGGTGAATATAGACACGATACAAAAAAATTATCCGCTCCATTGGCTTGTGTGGAATAACAATTATGTAGAACTCGAGGAGGAATTATCTACGAAGCTGGTTAGTAAAGGAATTGAGAAGTGTCATTTAAACAGATAATCGCGTTCAACGTTATCGAAAGGAGTACTTGTGATTAAACAGATGGTGGCACTACAGACATATAAGAATCGTCTGTACATCATTTGTTTTCTTCTTATAAAAGGATCACATGATACATGACAATTTGATTGTAATTCATGGCATAGGCAATGAAGTATACTTGTCTTCTAAACTGCGATCAAATAAACAAAAAATATATATATGTATATATTTACTAATATTGTCGAAATAATTTTTGTATTGTTTGATTACAAAGTACGATATAAATTTTCTTCTTTTTTTGTTTTTAATTATATTTTAACATTTTATCACATTTTCAGATACTTGTCGTAAATACGATTGATTTATGTGTATTTTAGAGAATCGAAATTAGTTACTTCGTCATGATTTATTGATCTAAAGAAATCATTTGATACACTGTCAGAGAATATGTTGAGTGAAGCCTTGCATGAGTTTGAAACCATAAATGTTCACTGACTTTTAGCTTTTGATATTGTGAATTGAATGCATTATTTATTGATCTCCTATAAAGCTTTTAAAAGGATTACAATAGTAGTTCATCAAGCTTGGGTGGATGTTAATGTCATTTACAAATAACTTAAACTTGTAGGGTATTTTTCTGCTGTGTTAATATAAAAATATAAAGGTATATATATTTTATGATATATTAGTAAACTAATAATATGTTCGTTGCTTGCAGCACGATATTGAAAAACATGATAACAGAGGAAGAACGCCATTAATGTTGGCTGTGACTTTGGGTCATTCAGAATCTGTTGGTGCATTGTTGCAGCACGAAGCTAACGTTAATACAGAAAATACACAAGGATGGACTGGTAATAATAATATAATTTTATCGAGTGAGCTCTTCTTGCTATTAGAATTAGTGTTTTAATCTGGTTATTTTTGCAGTCGTTCAAGAGGCAGTTGGCACAGGCAATCCAGAACTCATACAGATGGTGTTAGCGCATAGGGATTATCAGAGGTATTGTAATCGGGTGGCCGGTATCCCAGAATTGCTTCATAAACTTGAACAAGTATGTTGGTTAACATAAAATGAAAAGGAGTATAATAGTATTATTGCTGGAAATTAATATTAAATAATATTTTCAGGCCCCCGACTTTTATGTAGAAATGAAATGGGATTTCACCAGTTGGGGTAAGTGTGAAATCTTTATAATTCTACTTATTTTCAATTAGACACGTTTAACTAACGTTTTATCTATTATTAGTTCCTCTTCCCTCTAGAATATGTCCTAGCGATACTTATAAGGTATACAAACAGGGCAGCAATGTGAGAATCGATACAACTTTATTAGGATTTGATCATGCTAAATGGCAACGAGGGAATCGTAGTTATGTGTTCAAGGGGCAAAGTGAGTATACATACAAGTGCAATTTATTGCATGAGCATTAATGTCTTCATTCAGGGTTTTTTTCATTTGGTGCATTTTACTTTCACATTAATGGTAGAGTCTTTTATTTGTTTTTTAATTGTATATATTAAATGCAAGCTGCATCACATGTACCTGTGGCAATTAGATGTGAACGGAGTTATGTGTTCAGTATGGTGGAACGAGCGCCAGGTGACAAAAGTAATTTTAAAAATAATATGGACCGCTGAGTTGTAGAATTTGGCCAACTTGTACAAAGTAGAGAACATTTCTTCTTTTTTTTAAATCTATTTGTATATACATATTTATTTTTATTTCCCCTTTTATTATTATTTTCCTACGATTGTTTTACTATGAAAAGCGATTATACGATTTTGCAAAATTTCTAATGGTAAGTGACTCCTAAGTGTATCCTTGAGATAAAAATAGTGATATACCTCTATTATATACGTAATATACATTTTCTTAATTAGTTTAACATTACTGAAATATGAAGTATTTAAAGATTAGCCAATAGAATTGTAATTATTAGTAGAAAATTATAAAATGGAATTTTACTTTGTAGAACAATCAAAACAATTTTATTCCGCTAAGTACCATCTTAAAATACAATTTCGATGATATAAAAAAATATATGTATATAGATGACGGAGCTACCATGATGGAAATAGATCATGAAACAAGGAAGGTGTTGGTAGAGCATATTAAACTCATAGACATCGATGATATGCAATTAATGGAGCCTTCCGAGGAAGGTGTAATATCACGACTTACGAATCCAATAGTTACTACATATATAGATACGGATAAAATTAGTTTCGAACGGTAATTATTATAGTTTATCTTAATTTATTATTACTATGATTCTAGACACTCATCAAATTATTACTGTTCATTTAGCAATAAAGCCGGTTTGTGGGGTTGGCGTTCTGACAAAAGTGAGATAGTCAATGGACACGATTGTAAGGTGTTTAGCGCATGTAATGTAGAATTAATAACTAAAACTCGATTAGAACATTTATCTGAGCCCGACAAAGCAAGAGCTCGAGCCCCACGTACACCTATACAATCGTTTCTTGGTATAGCCGAACAGCAACAGGAGAACAGCAATAACGCAACTACTAGTGTAATTTTCCTGTCCTAAACGTTTTATTGGCCGCAATGTGTAATTGCTTCTGTACTTACGTAATGCTCGTTTGTAGGAAGAATATAGTAATATTGGGAATCCGTCAAATATAACACCAGAAGAATATTTCGATCCAGATGTTGACTTAAATGAAAGAGATATAGGTAGACCAAAAGAAGTTACCACGAAAATTCAAAAATTCAAGGTATTATAATGATATGTTGTGCTAATTCTTTAGTTCGTACGAATAGAAAAAATATATATAAAGTATGTAATTGCAGGCAACTTTATGGCTTAGCGAACAGTATCCATTAAGTCTTCAAGAACAAATAATGCCTATTGTCGATCTTATGGCAATATCTAGTTCACATTTTGCAAAGCTAAAGGATTTTATTCAAATGCAACTACCATCTGGATTTCCTGTTAAAATTGGTACGTTCTTACATTTCAAAATAAAGGTTTTGACTGGAATAATATTAATACTGTTTAATATTCTTTCTTTCGTAGAAATTCCTCTCTTTCATATATTAAATGCAAGAATTACATTTGGAAATATTTTCGGTATGGATCAAGAAGTACCTCACGTAGGGCATTTACTAGAAACTAATAGAATGACCTGTTTAGTTGACGATATTTGTTTCGAAGCTCCAACGGGATACGTGAAACTTGGTAAGCTTCATATACACACATATATATATACATATATTACAAAATATTATATACAAATTTATTATTATTTTCATTATACTACATAATATTTTATTCAATAAGGTGCTGAAGTTAGGACACAATTTAGTACGGAAGAAGAAGACGATCTATTACAATTTGCTATTCAACAAAGTTTGTTGGAAGTTGGAAGTGAACGTGACGAGGTAAATACATACATCTATATCTGAAGCTTCGTATATTGAACAAATTCTCAATACATAAATTCTAATTTCTACAATTTTAACTATCCAGGTTGA
Source organism: Nomada lathburiana (assembly GCA_963667235.1). NCBI lineage: Eukaryota > Metazoa > Arthropoda > Insecta > Hymenoptera > Apidae > Nomada > Nomada lathburiana. The sequence goes on from OY763904.1 coordinate 6,116,427, forward strand.
TATATGGGAAGCTTTAAGAGCGCAAAAGCCATCACGGCCCACAACACCGAATATGACAACGGAGGAGGAAAGGCAGCTTCAGAGGTACATGTAAAGATAACTTCCAATAAGGAATGCCGTTTCAAACATTTTTCCTTTATTTCAAAAGCTCTAAACTATTTATTTTGCATGTATTCTTGCACGACAATTCAGGAAGGTGGGTGAAGGATTGCTACAAATATCAATTGCCTGATATATATAATTTAATCAAATAACATATACACTCTATACGTGTATATATTTTTACAGCAGATGCAAAGGAATTGCAGCAAGCGTTAGAAAGAGAAATATATTTTTTTAGTTTAGATACCACACTTTTCGTAATATGCATTCAATAATATTAATGTACATAGAATAACATCTTTGGGCAATTATTTTTTTGGGATGACTATATAAAGTTTTACTTTCCTGTTTAAACGCAGAGCTATTCAAGCAAGTCTGGCACTATGTCAAGACAGTACTGCTGGATGTGCGAGCGGTCGGAGTAATTCGAGTAAACCGAACGATGTGGTGGAAGAAGTTGATCCGCTCGAAGACACAGCGGCCGAATTAAGACTAGCATTAAAACTTTCGGAATTACAACAGTTCGAGGAGGAACAGCGCCGATTATTAGAGGAAGAAACGTTTCGGCAAGTGTTGGAATTATCTCTTACAGACAAGTGAACATTGAAGCGTGCAATAGTCATTAAAAAAATTTGATCAAATTACACTTCCACGATTACGCGAGATCTTCCAGCCACGCGAGAATCGCAAGGCTGTTAATACGCGAAATTATTTCCTACAATTCATAAAATATGATTAAGAAATAAATCTGTTGCATACAACAGAAATTTGTTATATATAGTATATATATATGTATGTATATAGGGGAAACCGGGGTTAAAGCGAAATGTCGAGCCAAAATGAAATGATATTTTGTATATGGCATTAGTAGTACTACGTAATGGCTGTATGTCACGAAAGAAGGCCATTATCGTTTCTGAGACTGCTTATTGCTGGTGTAAACTATTTCAAGTTTTTTATCCAATATTTCCACATTTTATATATAATGTTGTAATTTTCAGAGTCAGATAAATAATGGATTATTTGTATGGGTATTATTCTTTCCACTTAGCCTTCGTAATATACAAACCACTGTAAACAACATAAATTTTATGTGGGATTTATACATTCTTCTTCTACTGAACCCAAGGGTAAAGTGAAAAGTGCAGTATAAAATCAATTAGAACACATATAATGTAATTAATAAAATGCTTGTGTGTTCTTCTCCAATAATTTTATTCAGTTTTTAGCGTATTAGTTATTTCTATGTATATTAAGTGTATTTAAATTCTTTTCTATTCCGAATATTCTGAATTTGAAGTTTTTTTATATTTTTTCACGAACAAATTGTACTTTATTTTTTATACATTCGTATGTAATAAAAATATTTCATTTGCTTTGGCTTATTTATTATGTGGCTGATTTTTCGCGTTATCTCTGCTCACATTTTACTTTACCCCGCTAGCGAGATATTCTAAGAAATTGTAGATTTTTTCGATGTTCAAAGTAACAGAGAAAACGAAAGTATGTATTAGAATATGATAAAACAAATATGCTTATTTAACTTATTTGTATAATTTTGTATGTGTTATCGAAGCTTAAGCGGTTCACTTTGCTCCAGGTTTCCCTATATACATATGTAGGTACAAAATACAGGTCAAATGGTGGAAATAATATAGCATTAACTATGAAAGTAAATGATTTAAATTATGTTATTTATTTGTTAGCTACATTTTATATGAACGAAAAATCAAGTAGCACGGAGGAACATGGTATATTACGTAATACTCAGAAGTCTTGAAAATTACAATTGCTCTGTAAGAAGAGGGACAGAATATTTTTCCGGGGTTTTTAAATCGCCTTCAAGTCGAAAACGATATCAATCAAATTGGGGACGGAGCCTTGTTGAAAGTACGTGCTGTAATTTATGACTGTCAATATTTAAAATAAAAAGCTTGTAATTCTCAAGCCTTCAGCGGTTATTCGTTTTGTCCTTTCTCCTATTATTATTAAATACATATTTCCAAAAGTTTTTTTAGCGTGTCAAAATTTAGGAATATATGTATCGGATGACATACTTTAATTCGTGTTCTATGTAATCGTCGACTACAAAGAAACTGCCTCTCTTAATATTCGGGCAATTAATACTATTCCAAGTTCCTTTTTATATCCGTGATAAAATAATTATAAGTAGCGTTTCGATTTATTACGAATATCGACAATGTAACGAAAAGTGTGTTATTTATTTCTTATAGTTTATTCATTGTAGACGAATAATTTCGTTGGAATATTGAGTACAAATTAAGCGTACGAAATAAATGAGGTAGGAAATTTTTCATTGATCTGTCATCAACATCAATTCGTCAGAAGTCAAAGATAATTGTACTACATATCATCGTTATGTAAAAAAATCTTTATTCCAAAGATATATTTAATGCTTGTCACAGGATTCCTTTAGTTCTCAAAATTCGAATGCCCCTCATTGAAATGTAACTGCAGCATTTTAATGGTATTGTAACAAAAAAAAGGAAAACGGTATATTTCTACAAATAGTATACAGCAGGTATAATTATATCTAACAAAATAAAGCGTGTGTAGAAAAACATGAAAAAAAAATATTTATATGACACTCGTGCAAAATTATATTTAATTTATTACCAATAGCGTGACAATGATTAATTTGCCGGTAAATGGCAGATTAGGTAAGCAGGCAACTACTCAAATTCCGACTGTGCCCTGAAACAAAATATAATGTTTTTATAATAAAGTTATGTTTCACAGCATAAAATAGAGTCTGACAAATGTTTTTACATAATTCCATTCGTTTGTCCATATAATATCAAAATCTCTCGTTAACAAACCTTTTAAATATAGTATTTAATATATTTGCACTTTGTGCGAAACGTTGTTCGTTTTTATGCGCTTGTTGATGCCACTTTTTCCGTACGACGTTCCAATGCATTCTGTGTTCCCTTAACAATGTTTCCCGAGATTTCAAAGTTTGTCCGTCCTACGATATATTACACATGACATACATATACACATATATTACATATTCAACGACTGAAACATTATATTAGATACATAAAATTATTCAGAACTATCCAAGTAAATATCTTACATAATCTAAATTCAACTCTTCCTTTTCCCTAGGTATTGGGGACGGTATACGATTTCTAGGTATAGCTTCTTCGCAAGGTAACGGAGGTGGTAAATAGTAAACATCTTGAACTTCACCATTATTATCCAATATACTCTTACTTATGCTTATTTCATTTACTATTTCGGGACTTGGACTGCGTATTCTGTGGATAAAATACCATACACAAAAATCATAATTTGTTCAATCTACATTTCCATTATACGATACATGTAATTGGAAACAGAAGGAATTCCTTCACGCAGTATTATATAAATAATGTTATTTATTATTACGTTAATGCTAGTACCGATATGTGTGAAAATGTAATAGAATTAATTGAATAATATAAGACAGTCATGTATGGAAATCGAAATTGACAAATAATATCAAAGCATTTTCAAACTTTACTTTCTCTTTTTATTACTTACTTGGGAACAAGATTTGGATTCCTTGGTTGATTAGCCATCCATGCTCTGCATATTGGATAAAGCGGCGTATCTTCTTGAAATTGAGCTAAATCTACACTTCTATCGAACAATTTCATTACATAAGTATGATGAAACGCGGTATCCATTTGTACTTGTCTACGGCGGCGTACTTTGCGTGGCTGTTGAAAGCCCATCGATTTCATCCTGTACATACTATCGCTGTGAACGAGCATACAATGTATTCAACTGCGAAATGGTGAGAAACCATTTCATATTTTTAACGGATATATATTACAGTTTCTTCATTTGATGCTTATAATCGTGAGCAGAACTTTCTTCACTTGATTCTGCCGATGATCCTGTGTCGCTGTGTTGCAATAATTCTCTGAGAGCTCCCTTTAAACGATCTCGTGCAACAAGTACATCACTGTCTCCTATAATAGAATATATTTTAATGCGAGTAAAGTATCAAACACTTTGTAGGACAGAGTATCGAAAGCAAATGAAATATATACCTAATTCATCTTTTATCTCTACCTTTACCCGGCCAGATACAGGCGCAGGCGGTGGTTGAACATTTCTTTTCTTTCCCATCTAAATCATAAAGTAATTTAATTATAGAGCTAATTATATCGTATATATACATAAATGTAACTATCATTTTTTTTATTAATATATCAACGCAACAATTATACGTAAACATACCTCCTTTGTTTTTCAAGCCAAGAAATTCAAGAAATACAATTCACTTGTAATCAAATTGCACAGAGAACAAACTTTTCCGTAGACATAACAATAATATCGAATAATATTGTTGAAAGGTGCAAGTATAAGAACTTAACGTATATTTATTCGACCTATAGCAATGGACATTTCAAATCAATTAGGTTAGCACACATGTAAGTCACAACACAATTGTACAATATTTTGTTAAGAATTATATATGATATTTTTCTAGACTATTTATATATTATGTTTCGTTCTTCGACGCAACTGTTATATCATATTATATAAATAATGAGTGATTACTGCGTAAGCCCAAATCAAATAAGGTAGAGTAGTTTCGTGCGTTCAATAAGACGCGCTGATTTTTTTTAACAAGCATCCTCAATTTACGATTGGATCGTTTCATTTTTCATATTCTTTCGCTGGTATGTTTTTAACTTTTAACTTTTCAAATACAACCCTCTATTAAATTGCTTTGTTAATTACGAATACAGTTATAACAAACATTGTTTACAAATATGATTCGAAACATGCATATAATATTTCGTATGTTGCAGATATTTAAAACTTGTTTTTAAAGAGATGGAGTGGATTTTAAATGTTCAAGTAGTTTTACTCATTTGTATAATACCCGAAGTATTTTCCAGCACGCATAATTGTTTTTTACATAGCCATGATTACAGATGTAAATTGGGAACGAAAACACCATACAGGTTTATACAAAACTATAACGATTCTCCTTTAGAATATTCAGGTAATATTTTTGTTACAGCTAATGAATAAACACTGTTTCCTTTCGTTTATAATATTGATAAAGAATGTTTTTGTTAATATTGTATTAGGGTGCGAACCACGAAAAATATGGCTAACATTAAGACACGGAACAAGATATCCAGGAAAAAAATATATATCACCTATGATTGAGAAGCTGCCAAAGTTGCAGCATATTATTTTGGATAATTATGAAACTGGCAAAACAGACTTAACAGCAGAAGATGCTGATTTGTTTAAAAATTGGACAATCATTTTCTTTGAAGATGATATCATGAAATTGGCAATAGAAGGTGAAAACGAAATGATTGATCTCGGAGAGAGATATCAATCTAGATTTCCCACACTTATGCCAGAAATTTATGACAATAAGACATACAAAGTAAGGAATTTATACACTTTATTTTTTTAGTACATTTTCTTGATATATCTCTTAATTAAAAATATTAATTTTCAGTTTAAATACACTGCCACTCAGCGCACAGAGGAAAGTGCAAGGAACTTTGCTACTGGTTTATTTGGTAGATATCATAGTCACAAAGTTCAATATCCAGAGGCAGAGCATGGAGATCCTGTGTTGAGAGTAATTTAGAATCATATTATGCACAAAGGATTTTTAATTTTCCATTATTTGATCATCTCTTCTTTTAAGTTTTTAGTTTTACAAACGTTGCCAACGTTGGCATTCTGAAGTAAAAACAAATCGAGACGCAATAATAGAGAAAGATAAATTTTTGAATAGCAAAATTTATAAGAAACTGTTGCACGACGTTTCAAAGCGAATTGGTTATCAGATTGATCATGGTTGGTAAACCGCAATTATAGCTGTTCGAGACAAGAATTTAACGAAGCTATTGGTATTTTAGAAATTGTGCATCTGATGTATCTCATGTGTGGATTTGAAACATCGTGGTACAGAAACATAGAGTCACCGTGGTGCAAAATATTTTCAATGCACGACTTTAAAGTAAGTCCTTAAATTGTTCGCTCTCTACGAACAAAAGTTTTCTTAGTTATTTTATTTAATCCACGAGTATAATCATCTTTTTAGGTACTCGAATTTGCAGACGATTTGGAATATTATTGGATGGATGGATATGGCTATAAATTGACCTACGAACAAGCCTGTCCAGCTTTGAGAGATCTGTTTCAATTTTTCGCGTAGATATATACCTTTTTTTTTCTCAAAATTCCTCGATAGCAATTATTGCACAATTAAAATTATATCTCTGATTCATAGGTTGTCCGAAGGGCCATTGGTAACAGCATATTTTACGCATTCGGGCACAATTTTGAAATTATTAGCTTTACTGGGTGTCGCTAAGGATGATCGACCTCTAACGCACGACTTATTTTCCTTATATGCTGATAATAGAGCATGGAGAACTGGATTTATCGATGCTTTCGCGTCTAATATCGCATTCGTGTTATACAAGTAATTATATATTCGTCTATTTTACGAATATTATCATGCTGCAATAGGTCACATATATATTTAATTTTTTAAAATTTTAGTTGCTCTGGCGTCCCCAGTGTGCTCTTCATGCATCAAGAAAGACCATTGTATCTATCAGGTTGCCCTATAGGCGTACCATGTCGATTATCTATCATGAAAGCTCTCTATCCTGATCAAAAAGAGGAGTGTCCTTTCGAAGAAATGTGTTCGCTAAGAGCATCGTCGTCCAACGATTCTGAATCGTGACACGTTGATAAAATGAATAACTTATTAATCTGTAAATTACATCTCTCCTGTCGGAGACATCTCGAGATGCGGTCTAATGAATATTAATCGAAACAGATGATTAGTCTGCTAAACATCATAGCTATTAACACAATATAAAATTATATTATAAGTATTATCGAGGGACCGGGTCGATCATTGAATTGTATACCTTCCTACCAGGCTATTGTTAACTTGGTGAACGAGATTTGACTCTGCCAAATAAGTCCAGAAGGAAGTTGTTAGCAACCGCGTAAAGGCAGATAGACTGATTCGCTTCTCAAAGCTGAAAGGAATATATATGAAAGACCATTGTACAATATATGTGAAATAATTATCCATTACAATTCTGCGTGTTTCACCCTTTGAACGATATGAATAAATGCAAAATAAAATGTAATTTAATATTGAAATGTTCGAATATGTATAATTTTTCAAGTCTACAGTATCGCCATCTATAACGAAGTACTTGAAACTACTCGTGTCCCTGCCATATCTACACTCAAGATGGTAATAAAATAGAAAATTAATTTTTTCCTTTAAATACGGTACTGGCGGGGATATAATGCTTAAAATATTGACCTAACTAACTTTCAAACATATAATTTGCACTACAACATTAGTTTATTAAGAAAAAAAGAATTTTATTTTTACACCACTTTTGAGTGTAGATATGGCAGAGACATTAGTAGTTTCCAGCATTTGTGTGAAGATGGCAGTACCGTTTGTCAAGAACTTCGTATAATTGATTGTTTTCAAATAGAATAAAGCGGCTTAATTGAATCCGTTCAGATAATAATATTCATTATTTGATTATATTTATTATCAATTGCTTTAGTTTAAAAAAAAGACAAACTTTTGTCCGACTTCGATAACGTTGAATACTACATGAAATGATAAGGAAGATCGCGAGCCCCTGCGTGTATGTTACAAAACAGCATTTTTTAATAGGTGTTCCCTCATCTATAATTGCGAATTGTATAATTATTTTACGATCATGAATAATGTTAAGGTTAATTAAATAAACAAACACCAACTCTGGTAAATAGAAGACGGAATAAAAATGTAAGGACAACGATTTTAGAATAAAACGTATGAAATACAACCGAATTGTAGTTTTTATTTTGTCCATAAAATTTCACCATAGGTGGCTGACATATGAGCCAGCTATAAAAAAGATTTAAATATTTTTAAAAATTCTGTCTAAAAAGATTAAAAATCCCACTGCAAGGAATTGACGTGAAATCGTTATTTTCCTGTAAGTTATAATAAGTCTTATAAATATTACATTGCATTAAAACATTAAATGGATATACAATTAAGCCCAAACCCATCGGGGATTAACGCTTTCGAAGTCGAAAGTGTCTGGATGTCCTATATGCGAAATATTTGGGAAAATTTTCGACCAAGTAAAAGGTGGCCGCGATTGCGATGTAGCTGGTCCGGAAGTAGCTTCGAAACTTTCGAAACCGTCTACATCGATCGCTAATATCTTTGTATCTATAATTCCATATGGTATAGGAACGTCCTCCAGATCTCCACGATACGTCAATTCCTGTAGTAGATTTGCTTTTGAATTTTGTTCATCGACAGTGCAATCTTCCTGGCTGCATCCACGCATCATTTCACGAAACTGCTCGTACGTGGTGATGTTCTCTTGTAAACGCGTTAAACTATCGTTCCAAACGTTTATATCCGTTTTGGCAGGTTGTACGATGTCGTTTATATTCTGAAAGTTCGATATACCAACGTAGGATATGAATCCGGTTTTCTTGAATTCCTCGGTGTAATTCATGGCAACGCTAACACTCGGTAATTGTTCTACCAATAATATCGTTGTTGAACGTGGTTCGAAGCTGATCCATTGCCGTGCGTTAGCACCACCATTCTGATGGGACATGGTGTTAAACCAAGATTGACCGTTTGTTGCTAATCGATTCGCAGCCATTAATCTTACAGTTAGCATCACCTATGACAACGTTGTTTATTAAATAGTTTATCGTATATCGAATGATTTATATCCCATATTAATATCACAATTAAATCGTACATGATCTTTCGGATATAAAAAGCTCCAGTTATTCGGACTCGTTGTTAATAAAGGTGTCCCGGTGATAATTAACTCACGATTTTCTCCTTTCATCAAATAGAGTTCGTCACTGGACGATAATGCTCCAGGATAGGACGACATTATGATAGATCTACTGGGAGTCAGTGCGGCAGTTTTTGTCATTGGTAGTACATGATAGTTGAATGTGTATTTTTTTAATAGTCTCAACATTTGAGCGTATCTGTAACATTAAATAAAAAGGAATATATTTATTCTTTGTTTCCACCATATATTATCGATCAATGTAGTGCATGCTTCAAGTGCATAGATTATCGTTGGAATAATTATACCCACGTTTATTGTAATTATCCTTGCTGCTTAGAAATATAGTATAACGCTTTGGTCAGTTTACATTTGAAACTCTTAAGAAAAATGAAACAATATAATAATATATGAATGTTCACTTACGGTGCTGCAGTGTTATGGCCAATGGTAATTAAAGGTTCTGAATTTTCTTTCGGAACTGATTTAAAATAGATCATGGAACTCATTTTCGGTGCCGAAATATTGAAAGCTTGTTGGAAACCACGTAAATCGGAAGCCAGGGCGAGCCAAAGGAAATCGTCTGATTCCAGTGTCACAGACACTCGGCTTCGACGTACTGCAAATTTCCAACCAGCTTCTAAGCCATCCAGTTGGGTGTAAAATAGTCGTACCTAACGAAAAATCAACCATAATTATTTATTTCATTTGTTTAATTAAATGTACAGTTGATTAGAAAATATCGAGAATTAATTGGCTACCACAGCCATAATTTAGGCTTTCTATTTTGGTTTAATTATTAAAATGTAATAGTTATATGCATACCATATGCCAAAACGGATCGGTAGATTCCATTAGTTCAGCGCGTTCACGAATTACGGCGGTGTTGTCTCGAAGATACCGCGTTAACTTTCGACACTTGACGGGTTTCGCCTCGCATTCTGGCCTTATAGTGTTGTACCAATGATGATGAATCAATTGCCAAGTGAGGCTGCCTTCCAACAGTCCGGCAGCATAAGCTTGTACGGTGTCAGGATATTTTGAAGATGTTTCTATCTCGATATTGGACCATCTGAAAATATTAATTACATACAAACTGCAAAATATAAATGCAGTCTAAGGATACAATCAAATAATGTTAAAGTTAACGCAATATGTGCGATAATATTGACTGACCCGTGCTCGAAAATTCCAGTTTTGTAATACGCTCGAGCCGCATGCAATGGTATGGCTGTTAGATCATTGCCTTGGCCCCAAAAGTCAATGCGGTATCCTCCTTTGTGGTTCCATGATACGGTGGCTGAATAGGTACCATCTTGTTCGACACTGTAAAAACAGAGTAACATATACGATTAGACAAATATGTATTCTCATACTCGTAAAATTCATTGAAACCATTCCAAACGAACCACCCGCCCTTCAAAATCGATATCTGAAGAGCCCAGAACACAGTGAATCATTTCTATTTGAAATTACTTAAATTGTACAATATTCAGAATACCGTATAATTAATCAAGTATAATCACAAATATTATATCTCATCAGCCTAACGATTTTCCGAATCGTAAAATAATCAACGAATAATTAATCCCAATGGACAAAGAAGGAAAAAGAGTAGATAGAATCAATTTGTGAAGATATGACACGGTTCTCTGTCGTGTGTGATTTAATCTATACTTGAAATGTTTGCACGGGCCACACGCAAACGATAATGATAAACGTAAGCGGAGATGACGGCTGCGTTTCAAAGTGAAAACAAGTTTCATTATCTGTTCAATGAAACTGTGTCCCGCCGTCTGTACACGTGGTTAACAAGATAATCTCCTTATCGTGTACGCGGACGCATTTGCACCTCTTAAACGCAATGTGTGTCGGTACCAGTCGAGCTGTGATAGCGGGGAGCATGAATTTAAGAAGCCAGACCCAGACATCTCGTTACTTGATCCTTCGTCACGACCGGTCCCATCGAGCTCGTTACCGCTGAAACGCTGATGCTTCTGATCTCTACAACTAGTTTCACGCGTTGGAGACGAGTCGAATGCAGTCAAAGCAATCGCACGTACACATATGTATACAAGTACTATATGCACGTCAGCCGTGAGGTGGAAAACACTTGCTACTGGATAGAGTATTCGAAGAGCAAGCTCGCCGACCGAAATCGTATTTGAAACGTGGATAAAATGTTGGTATACGTGTAATATGAAATTAACATCTTGTTGGATAAGCATAGATTTTCGATAGATTGCATTGTACACTTTGAGTGTTTGTATCTGGAGTTAGATCGCACGTGAGATATAATTAAATAATAATGTTGAACGCTGAACTGAAAATTATTGGGAATATGAAATGGTCATTCTAATTCGTATTGATTTGTAATTATATAATGAGAATTAAATGAATGGTCCATAGTTTTGGAGGAACTTCGAATATGTTGAATAGCCTGAGTTCAAAACATTTCTTCTGAACATATTTCATTTTATTCTTTGCATACGTATGTATGGTTTTCGTATATTTCTTATATTTAATATGGGCTTTTCAAACATTTTTTACTTCTTACTTTTCCATCATATATTTTTCCCAGTGTATTAATATTTCTAAATAATGTATCGGTAGTTAAACTCACTGTCCGAATTCACCGAGAATTATTGCTCCAATTCCCAGCAAAGCTACGGCCACGAGGATGTAAGTCGAGATGCGTGTCTGCAGCCAGGAAGCTCCTACTACCTTCAGCATGGTTCATCGGTAAGCTATACACCTTGGTTACAAAAAGAGAAGGAAGCTGAAAAGCACGAATTTCGCGTTCTCAACCCATCGATTACAGAAGCCTGGTCTTCGGCCTCGTCAGGCGCTTTAATAGCTGCCGATACGCGCTTGTCCACTTTTCACTGAAACAAACAACAAACCAATGTCTATATTAACACAATAGCAATTCAATTAAATCCATCCTCTAAATCGCATTAGTATACATATAAATGATGCTACATATAGTACGATATATTTACTCCAAGTTTCTTAACAACTTTGTCCCCTTTGAAATATGAAAAAATGGCCCTTGACTTTGCCACTAAATGTGCCATACATCGTTTATAGATAGTTTCTAGTTCTGTTACTTTAGAACCTTCTCTGTTCCGATGTTATTACAGAACGATTGCAATTGATGTGTGGTAAATTCTTAAAGAAATCAAGATCAGAATCAATTGTGTTTGTATCAATGACAAAATCAAGTTCGATCGCGTAAGAACCGGATAGTGTTTGCCTTGTACTGTGCTATGCACATGTGTTTCGTTGTTCCCTTGCTGTCTAACGTAACTAGTTTTTAATAGACGTTGTCTATCGTCTAGTGGTATAAAACAGGAACGAAACGAGGGTTAAGGCCAAGTTCTTTTCAAGTACGGCATTTGGCGAGCGAATTGGTAAGTAAACTTATAAAGCACAGCTTCTCTATTAATATCAGAAGTAGATAAAGCACGAATGTCTAGATCACATTTGCCAATTGTTCTGTTCATTCTTAATTTCTTCATTCCTTCATAATTTCGACATTCTTTAATACACTAGAACAAGTCTAATAAAATTGTTCATATCTATAGAATGTTCATTGACAATGCTTTATAAAATAATAAAAAAAAGTGCGTATAGAAACTGCATATGCATAAAGTTAAATATAGTTATATCGAAAGAAGTTTCTTTCAATTCAATTGAACTATCTTCGATCAAGATAGTTTCGTTACTTTAATGTAAAAGAAGAAGTATTTTCAAGTGTTAATTAACTGATCATGGATATCTATACGCGAGTTTCATTATCTCCGCGATTACTTTAACTTTTATTTTAGGCCTTTGCGTTATTATTTTTTATAACAAGAAATGATATAGGTATGTGTATAAATCGTAGATGAAGGCTGAAGTCAAAGCTTGTTCACAAGTTTTGCGGCGATATTTGTAATTAGATGCATTTAGTCTCTTTAATTATCATCTATCCTGCGAATAGCATTTATCGTTACCACGTTGCGCAACCGTAATACACTTATTTATTAGTGTTAATGAGTATATTTGCCGTTAAGAATAATTTCACATTCTTAAATGTTGCATCATAATGTTTTAACATAATGCAAATACCTTTCGTACTGAAAAATTAAATGCGATATTACGAATATTTCAATATCTACGTGTTATCGTCTAAGAAAGAAGAACAATTCTAAATATGTAACACGAATAAGAACTTATTATCTGCACCCAATTTAAAAGTGCAAGGTTGCACAAGAAATTAGCAGCAAATAAAAAAATCTTTTGCTTAAGCCCAACTGTTTCTTCCTTCTAGAAAAATTATTAATAATTTCACTGTTATCTTCTTTTTTGTTTCTTTCTGCCTAATTCATTATAAATACACGTGTTCTTTCACTGTGATTATTGATGTACATAGGTACATATTTCACTCATCAAACGTGACTTCGTTGTTTGACGACGAATGAAGAGAACTGAGCAAACGATCGCGTTTTCAATACTAGCTATATGTAGTTCACCTGCATTCGAGAGATATATGTTAAAAATTTTCCCTTCTTTCACGAGTGTCAGTATATTTGCCATTGACGTATACATGTAACGTGTTACATCAAAATGTAAATAGTTCAATCAGCGATATCTGAGATCTTTCGAGAAGCGAAATAAATTGATTTAACGCGTTTACATTGTAGCTTGTTCTTTAGAAGGTAATCGATAAAAAAAATGTTGTATTAAATATTATTCAATATCAAAGATATGTTACAATTTACATTCAATTAAGTTGATTATGTAACATTTTTCTTTCAATTAACTAGTGTAACTGGATTATTTTTAATTTTCACGTTTTATTTAGATATTTGTTCATGTGTATTACATTAAAATATTAATTAAGGGCAGACAGCTATTATATAAAAACTGAATACTTCTTAACATTTTAATCTACGGTAGGGGAAATCTAAAATAAACCGAATATAATCTGTCTGGCGGAAATCTAAAAATAATGTCTCTTGTACATGAAGTATCAGAAAACACCTCGATGTGAGTACAAAAATTTGGTTCATTTATTCTTCTGGTCGAAATTTATGTTTGAAAATAACTCTAAATTATAAATCACAAGAAACAGAATAGGGAAATGTAATAGTAATATAAAATAACAATAAATGCTTTGTGCACACATTGTTTCGTGGCAAATATCTGCAACCTGAGTGACAAGTGGAATATCGTGAAGAAATATTAAATATATGTGTACCATAAAACCGGAAACGAATGATTTTTCCAAGGAATTGAATCTGTCTATCGACGATGTAAGCAATCTTTAGAACAATCTGTACTAGATTCTGTGAAGGAAGAAATAAAGGAAAAGAAAAAGAAGAAAAGGGGAAAAAATCTACAATCCCATTCACAAAAGGATACACTTGATAATATCGATTATAACAATTCTAATTGGCGATTACAAATATCACTGCGTTTATACATTTAAATTGAGTGGTTCTAGTGACACATGCACAAACGCTATTATCAAATGAAGGCTAGGAAATGTGAGTGTCATGCCTCTTTATCTTGTATTGTTATAATTGCGCGAAGTTATGAAGTTCTTCTGAAAGGTGGACAAATTCTATGAAATGTTATTGTGAAGGAACGAGTTTCACGTCAAACAAAGAGTGAAGATAATAATAATTGCCATTCAATACTCTTGTGTTCCTAATAATAGTTTCATAATATGTAATGAAAATTTCTTCGTTACTTCTTTTAATATTTTAAAAATGTTTGGAAATTGAGGAAAATTTTTTGCGGGTTATTTTGTTCTACAATTTAGATATATCAAAGTTATGTAGATCGAATACGGTTCAATATCATGAAGCGAAAAATGATACAGGCACTAATTCATACGTTAAACGATTTGCAAAGGGCGAAACCGATAACGCGCGAATTATAGTGGCAATGATAGTGTTTGAACATTAAAACGGTGAACGAAACAATCAACATTAAACTACTCCGTTTGCGAAATAAAAACACGGCTTATCTGTACTCTTACAAATTCCGCGTACCAATATTCACAATTAATCAATTTATAAATTATTTTCCAAGATATTATCTCAGCTCTATCGTGCCAATAAATGCCTATCGGTCACGGATAAACCAGCCGCCAAAAATGAATGAAAAGTAAATAAATAAATCAGACATGCGTCCAACCAGCTAAACTAAAATTGAATATAAAACGAAGTAAATTCCCACATCGCAAAGAAGTTACGATCCAAAGTACCGATAACCGTACGGGCATGACACGGAGAGCACGGTGAACGAGTTACAAGCACGTGAACAGCGTCGGGCCAGGATCTGTACAACTTGCTCCAAAACGATCAAGACCTGTCGATTAAATGAGACCGAGTAGATAGACTCACGAAATGAATAAAAAGAAACGAGACTAGTATCTCATAAATAAATCATTCATACACAAAGGTGTATAATAATCCGGAGCATAAATAACTTATATACCAATCGCGAACGATCCACCGTCCGGGAATATGTCTATGGATTCCTATACAGCGTGGGTCGTACACGCGCCCAACATGTCTTAATTTCTCCTCGTGAAATGTTTGCTTATGTTGTTGGTCACTTACCGTGGGCAATTGAGAGTCTGTATTGAAGCGCGTCGTACACGGGTAGAAAATCAGTCATTCGTACGGAGATTACATTCCTTTGGCGTGCTTTTTTGCCGCAACTTTACGACGTGGACCAGTTGCTCCGACACTGAAGTCCAAGCGTGAACACTCGCTGCTACTCGACTGCCGCGGCAACCCGTCGCGTCGGCAGAACTTCCAGTAGAGTTGCACGTTTCCCCTTCCACCGTGAGCCACACGCGCGCCTACCGACGACGTCGACGTGCTTTGGAGTGCCGTCACCACTGCTGGGTCACGTCGTTCTGGCGCCCTGTATACGTTGCTGATACCGCTCGTTATCAGTCCGCCTTGCTTTCCGCGACGTTTGACGAATCTTTTGGGGAACGTCTTGGCTCATTGGCATCTTTGGCGCCAGCTCCTAAAAACAAGCGATCGTTCGAGTGGACTTTTGTCGTGGACGTTTATCGACCTTCTTTCCTTTTTTTATTCAATTACTATTCGAAAGAATCAATTATCTTGCGGGAAAGTATTGAAGTACATATATTTTACTTTCTTCGGTATGATTTACTGGGTTTTTCCTTTTTGATTTTCATTTTCATTATGGCATGGTATGGTGTTATTATTTGCGATGGAATTTAGGGGTAATTGAAATTATTAATTGATGCCTGCGATGTTAATACGAGTAGATAGGGGAAAGTACATACTCTGAGTCATGCGTGAGTATGCTGTTTCATTGCTGACTTCGTTTTGTCGGCGTTTCTGTAATATTAAAGATAAAAGGATAACATGTATGTATGTAGTACATTGTATGGAAAGAATTCTGCCTATAGACGATTTTGGGAGATCGTATACTTTAATGATAAGAGGAATTGTATATTATAAGAATCGTGGAAATTTTTAAATTTAATACTTGGCGAGAATGTAACTTACGTAAGGAAACTTCGTTTTACTTTGAATAGAGTTCACGGGCATTTCCGATTTGATTTATTAAGTAGTTGTAATAGCGATCTGGAAAAATAAAAGAAATGAGCGTTCAGATGATAGAGTATTTTAAAAATCAAATTTAATTATAAACCGATATAGGATGCACTATTATCTGTACAGTACTGCGAACAATCGGTTGACTAATGCACGCGCAATTCTTTAGAAAGACAGTCGTCGCGGTAGAAATTTAACGAGTTTTAATTGAGCGTCGAATGAAAACATACCCGCTCAGTAAATGCAACTGTCCGAATAAAAGCATAGATGCATTCCGTTTAATTAAATTTCGAAGTAGGTAAATGATCAATCCTTCGTTGGCACCCAGAAATTCAGAACAGTACGTTCCAGCATAGTTATCAGACGAAGTACAATAATTATTCAAGCGCCGTTTAATAAGAGAAGATTGACATTCCTATGAAGAGTAACTACCAGTTACGAGTGACAGATATTCTTGCAATGAGTTCTGCATACGAATATCAAGATCGACGTTTTCCGGTGACGTAAGACTGGCTACACCGTAATTATTAGGCATTTATTATTTTCGAGCCAAGCTTGCCATTCTTTTCCTCGAAATCTGAATAATATAGTAATTGTCACATTCGTTACTCATCTTTCAATTATAACACCTTTTCCCGCTTATTGTGCGTGACAATGAAGAGTTTGATAAACTATCTTAATAAACTGTTATCAGGCGTGAGAATATTCGTGTATCAAATGGATACTCGAGTATACTTTGGCGATGCTTGAGTGTACTCGAGATGTTTAATCCGTGGTGGTTTAATGACGTCTACAACTACACGTGCAAGAAGTCGTGAACCTTTCGTTGAATTGAACACTATTATGCGAGTTTCGATTCGAGAAACTCTGCACAACTATATACATATGTATGTAAGTACGTTTGTGCTCTTATCACGTGCGTAAATTTACTTATAATTGGAACTTTATCTGTTACTCTGCGGATGATTAATGTGCTGTGCAACCCACTCTCTTTTTTTTTTTTTATATGACTTTTCAGCGTTCGAAAGTTTCCCGTTTGCAATCTGGAAAAGGAAACGTTTTGTACAGTACGATAAGTAGAAAAGAAACGTGATCTACAATGACCGCTAGATTGTATAATGTGATACGGTGGCGCTTGTGAAAATTGTTCGCTATCAATTTAACGAGACAATTGTGTAATGCTAGAACCAAGACGCCTCTGGTCTGCTCGAGTGATTAAAATTTTCAATTAAGTTCAATTCCAGCCTCGCAAGCTCCCAGTAGTTATCGGCCCTCTTATTATTTCAATATCACTTCCGTGAACAAAATCTAAAAGTAAAACGTAAAAAGAAAAATTAATACGTAACATTATGCTGCAAAAGATAAACTTTTCCAAGTGTATCGGGGAAAGTTGCATCCCTTCCTACAATTCACCGATCGTGCATTTATTTTCAGCGTGGACGTCGCGTCGGCGTCTGTAACTATCCGGAAGTCAAGGACTCCGAGATCTTCTACCTGTGATTGTCGGTCCGCTTGTAAATCCGTCACAGCAAGCGGACCGTCGCCGTCGCGTCGTGCTTCACACAACCGGTCGCTGACCAAGAAAGGGATTAATGCATTCATTGATCCAAAGGGACGAAGGTTGCCCAACTCTTCTCTATTTTCAGAGGACCATTGTATACAATGACTTGATGTCCCGCCTGCGGATTCCTTGAGTTCCGAGAAGCTCAAGAACGAAATCGGTATATACATAGGTATACATGTAGTACCGCTTGGAAACAATAATTTAGTAGTAATAATTTCAATAAAATAATTTAGATAATCCTGATTATTACGGTAGAAATTATTCAATTTAATAGATGCCATAAATTCTAGTCAAAAGCCTCCAGTAATTATTTTATTTAATGGCTAGAGATGTTGAATGGTTGCCTTGTTGATCCATTCCATTTTTCGCTTTTATAATTTATTGGTTATTTCCTTTTTTCAAAGACTGAAATTAATCAAATATTATTTTAGTCTTCTAGTGTTATACGACTTGAATGAATTGTTCTTTATTTAAAACCTTTTCGCCGAGTATTAATACCTGGAGTGACGTGGACTGTATTCATCCTTGTCTATATCAGTAATAATGCTTGTCAGGTGTTTCGATTCTTGCGCTTATTTGTATTCGAAACATCCAAGTTGAATATGTATATATATATATATATGGATGCGTGTAACTTCCAAACAGCGTCTGTAATATGTATTACAAAAAGAATAATAAAAGATATATACAATAATAATTGTACTAACACCTCTATGTGCCATTTTTATATTCTGTAACAATAATTATACGTACGAAAGTTGCAGGAGTTTATTTGATAATAATTATATTAATAAAAAGAAAAGGATTATATCGTAATAGCAGTCATATAGAAAATTAATAAAGAGAATTACATTCGACCGCGTTAAATAAAGCCTTAGCGAAAATTGTCCTCGCAATAAGAGCCCTGGAATTTCTTGATTGCGCTCAGAAGAAGCACGCGCCGCGTTTGGAATGCAATATGCGCCCTCTGGTATTCGATTATTAAGACGTGGTCTCGAAGTCTCGGTATTCTTTTTCTCCCATTTCTGAAATCTATCTATCAATGTGAATATCTGAAGGCATTCCAATTGCACATTACGTTCCTGCATATGGGGGAAAATTATACACAAATTGTAGGTAAAAATGTATAATTAAGTTTCATATCCCATATTTTAGTGATACAGTACTTTTTATATCCAAGAACCGCGATAACGAAGTAGCGTTGCGAGTGAAAATTTTTAAGAGATTCTATGACCTCGACCGGTATTTTCCATTTATTGGAAATTGATAACCTCGATAATTTACTTTCGAGCAAATTAACGCGCCGACGTTTTACGATGATCGACAGTGCCGCGAAATCTAATCCACTAGAAATTAGATTAAATTATGCAGATGCAGTACTTAAATATTAGGTAAAAATCGTACGGCCTGTTTGTAACCAATTTTGAAACTGACAATCTGTATCTGCACTGTATTAGAATCAATTGCATCTTTCTTCCGAAATCTATATGCCAGAACATGAGTATATTTAAATAGAGAACTAAAATATATCATTTTCTATATGTACCTTTGTTTATATGTTGTATTTCGTTAACTAAATACTGCTACTATCCTCTTTACCGTAGATCTTATTATACGCAAGCGCAATTTCGAAGTACCCATCACTTCTGCGCATGCTCTCCATTTACCCATTTTCAAACATAAAAACCACGATAATTAAAATAAATAAACAATTTATGCATTTCAACTTTTATCCTTTTAACATATTTTTCCTCAGTTAAAAAGCATTACACCTTTTTACTTAATGTTTTATAATAAACTGAATCATTTTATTATCGTGATATTCGTACGCATGCGCGCCGCATAAAATAGGCGGCAAACCTGTACCATACGAAGTTCTCATCCTTTAGGGTCGTCTTGATCGTCTTAGTAGAAACTAACGGCGGGAGAGTAAAGGATCCTAAAAATGTCTGTAAAGCAAATTCGAAACTAAGAAAAGTTCACGCGATATTTGAAATAAATTATACGTGGTAAATAACTAAGTGCTTCGGTGTAGAAATTAAATTCTTGAAATCAAAAATGTTTTCGAACTTTTATCTACTGGTTTTGCTCGCAATTTTAAAAAATGGAATGTGTTTATTCTGGCACAATCATCATCAAAACGGAGAAGGAACTCACGAAAAGAATGAAGTTCACACAATTCCACTTGGTTCCGGCGCTACTTTTCACTGGAGGTATAATTATAAAATAATAATACACTGGCGTGCAAAATTAAAGAATCACTTTTTCGGTGAAAAATTGTCGATATTTGAACGTACTGTAACTTCGTGAAAGAAAATCGTAGAGCAGTCCACCTGGGTTCATTTTAAAGCGTGAAGTCTCTACTTGGACAGATCTTAGTTAATTTTTTTCAAGATGCAAAAAAATGTAGAAAAAAGATAAACTACGGTCCGTCAAAGTGGAGACCTCAAGCTTTAAAATGAATTCAGGTAGTTCGTTGTACGATTTTTTTTCCCGAAGTTACCGTAGTTGAAATGTCAATAATTTCTCATCGAAAATTTAGGGATCCTTTCATTTTCCACGCCACTGCATTTACTATTATAGCAACTTATATAACATTTCAATTTAAAACATCAAACAATTCCTAGGGTCGATTTCATGAGCGAAATGATCATAGCCGAAGTCCATTTCATAGGAGTAGAAAATACATGGTTTGCAATTGGTTTCTCAGATTATGGAAAAATGAAACCGGCTGATTACTGTGTTCTATGGACCGATTGGCATCGTCAAATTCAGTTACAAGTATTCATTCTATAATTTTCTTTTTTGTAATAAACTCTCAATCATATACACTTTTAATATTATTATATTGTTTATATGCAATCTACTATCATTATTTATAATTATCTTAGGACGCGTGGGCGGGTGAGGATGGTAAATTAAATCTGGATTTGCAACAAGATTGCGATAATTTTGCATGGAGAAGAAGGGGAAACGTAACGAAATTCACGTTCTCAAAGAAATTCGATACTTGCGATCGAAATGATTATATCATGGAGGTGCGAGAAAATATTAATCATCTGGCAAACGTTCTAACTACTATTTTTTTTTATTAAAAAAATTATTATAAATCTGCAGAGAGGCACTACACATTTAGTGTGGCTGAAAGGACTAGGACCACTATCTTCTTTAGCTGGTTTGCAAGTGTCGGACGCTGAAGCTTCCGGTATGTCTAGAACGGAGTTAATCAGAGTGTTACACAAAATACCAACATTGCCCTCGAATGCATGGCAATTGGAAATGTTGGCTGATCATGTGAAAGTGCCGAATAAAGAAACGACTTACTGGTGTCGGGTGCAGAAATTACCACCCGTTTTATCTCAGAAGTAAGTGACTCGAATTTTAACAAATATACGTGCCCAATTAAAACTAATCGGCGGTAGATAATTATCAAACGACTTTGGTCATTTTCTTTTACCAATAATGCTTTAACACTAACATTCCATCACAACCATTTCTATCCTGGGAACTCGAATTTTCATAACGTTCATTGTAAATTACAACTTTTATTATTTTAGGCATCATATCCTTCAGTTTGGTCCAGTCATACACCCGGGTAACGAACACTTGGTTCATCATATGGAGATTTTTCACTGTGCTGGTCATGCGGACTTAGAAATTCCAATGTACGACGGTCCCTGCGATGGAATTGATAGGCCAGAAAAAACTCAGGTGATTCAGAAATCTAGTAGTCCCAGAAAAATTAAATATATAGTAAATTATTTTTCGGAAAAATGTTTCCTCCCTGTATCTCTCTATTAGGAAAATCATTAATACGAATAACTTTTTAGAATCGTGTAGTGTGTAATTCCTATTTACCTCTTTTTCTCTCTAGATATGTAAAAAGGTTTTAGCTGCTTGGGCAATGGGAGCAGACGCTTTCGTCTATCCAGTAGAAACAGGTCTGTCTATTGGTGGCCAAGAGTTTAATCCGTACGTAATGTTGGAAGTACATTACAACAATCCTGAGCTTCAAAAAGGAAATATCGATTCTTCAGGAATTCGTTTTACTCTTACCAAGAGCCTTCGAAAATACGATGCCGGTGTAATAGAGCTAGGATTAGAATATACAGACAAAATGGGAATACCACCGCAGCAAGTAATATAGTCGTTTAAATATAATTAACAAACTATATCTTGATATAATTGAAATTAATAAGTGAACTGAATATTATTCTAGGAAGCTTTTACATTATCTGGACACTGTATACAAGAGTGTACAGGTGTTGGTCTTCCACAGCACGGTATTCATATTTTTGCGTCTCAACTTCATACCCATTTAACAGGTGTCAAAGTAATCACTCGTCATATTAGAGACGGAGAGGAATTACCTCCATTAAATTATGACAATCACTATTCCACACACTTTCAAGAAATTCGTCTATTACCGAAACCGGTTGTTATTCTACCTGTAAGAATGAAAAAAAAGGATAATCCTTCTGAAAAAGAAGCCTATCGAAAATTCGTAATCGTAATCTATGTACAAATTAATTATAGGGAGACTCTTTAATAACAACTTGTACGTACGATACAATGGATAGGGAAAATATAACTCTTGGTGGATTCGCTATTTCCGATGAAATGTGTGTGAATTATATTCACTATTATCCTAATGCTCGTTTAGAGGTATGCGACATCGATTTCCTTTTATAGTAAATTATGCATGAACTAAACAAAAATGATTAATATATATTGCAGGTTTGTAAAAGTGCTATAAGCGACGATGCTCTGAGAACTTATTTTCGGTACATGAGAGAATGGGAAAATCAATTAACTAGCATCGATAAGGGAGTTTCTGCGAATTATGAAAGTATCGAGTGGACTAAAGTTCGTGTAGAAGCTCTACATGATTTATACGAAGCTGCTCCTTTAGGTTTAACAATATTTTCTTTATATTTTTTGTCCTTAAATTCTACGTCAAGTAAAATGAAAATTATATTTAATTAGGGATGCAATGCAATGGTTCAGATGGTACTCGACTTCCTGGTCTATGGGACAACATAGCGGCCACGCCGGTAAAACTACCTGTACCTCCTCCGGCGCGAAGTTGTCCAGACTCGTTGTCGAAAGAAGAAATAAATTCCATATAAATTCTTTTCTCGTTATATATAACGCTATGTATTTTCGAATATATCAATAAAATAAGAAATTCGTGTTTGCGAAATTACACCATAAATTTTAAGATTAAGGAAATATTACAAATAAAGTGTACCAAATTGTACAATCGTTTAGATGAACAATGAAGATAATCTGCTTACACGAATACAAATAAAATACATCAATACGTATTACTTAATAGCTTCATCAATGTTTTCTGTATTTTATTATGGGTACAGTTTTCTAAAATAATATTCAAATTCTAGTTACAATACCAGGTGTGGTCAAATAAAAATGCTTCTCGTTTCAAGGATACCGAAAGATTAAAACAAGATACATACACCAGGGTGACGATAAATGTTATCAATGAAAAAGTTTATGAACCTTCAGTATATTTATGCACTTTATGGGTTCCTTTTTGGCAGTACATCGTCTTGCTGTGTAAGCTAGCTAAATCGATTTTTCGTCAACAAATATTTGTTTCTATGAAAAATTGGTACTTGTAAAATGTGGAATAATAAAACTAATCATAGTTATAATAATAATAATAGTAATAATAAATCGCAATAGTAGAAACTTTGTTTTTACATGTTTACGAATGTACAAAAGAGGGACGCGTCTTAATACTAAATACGATATAAAAATTAAAGATATTCAATTATTCACGATATAATACAGATGGGCGGGTTATACATACATACATACATACATACACACGCATGTACACGCTGAAAGCACGCACACGTTAGTTGCCTTGTTCGTTCTCCAGGCGCAAAGATCACTTCCGGAAAAGTACCTTATAATTTCCCTTCTTTTTTTAATTTGGTTTTTTCATTTCGTGTTTTAACTTTTTTCTTTTTTTTTTACTCCATTTAATGCTAACGCACGATTCCACTTTTATCGAACACTCGTCAGACTTGCTTTTTGACCTTGATTAGAAAGTAGCTCGCAATAAATGTCCTAGCGTGTAAATGCGGGATTCTATAGAGTATTTAATTTGTACTGCCAAATGTGCTTCTCTTAGTTTCAACCCTTTGAAGTATACGTTTTAAGAAAAAACTGTTTAGTGACTATTCTTTTTTTTCGATGGAGAACAATTTTCTTAAATGTACGATAAATACGAATATATAAAGTCATTAATTATCTTACATGATAATAGAAAAATAGCCTTGAGTAATATTATAATGTAGGCAATTAATAGATAATGGAAGATAAACCCTTTCTTTCTTTTATCCGTAATGCTTCAAAGGGTCCATTATGGTTCTCTATTGAAGGTGTGAGAGAGAATTTTTCTCTTTGGTGCTTAATTAAGCTGTATTTAGACTTGAAAAATATTGATTGCACAAAAATAAAAAAAAGAGAAAGATATAGGTGCTGAAGAAAAGTTTGATTAAAATAGTCCTTGCACGTTACCGATAACTTCGTACCGGAATGTACACGTATATCAAAATATGATACTTTAAAAGTGCGTATATAAAATATTTATGCCTAATTTATAAAAATGTTGGAAGATTACAATGTTTCCCTCAAATTAGATTTCTTTACATTATTTTAAGGCAAGCAGAATCGGTGAAATTACGAAACTATGCAGAATCACTTTATAATACAACCAAACTGACACCAACCTAATTTACCCAATATAGAATTCGTCCGAAGCAGCTTGAATAAATACGAAAACACCAGTCTAATCACAGCTTAAACATCGAAAACATAATATTGCAATGCATTGCAACATCCCCCTTAGAAAAATTCGAGAGCGCAGATTTCCACCAAAATATTCCTATAAAGAATAGAATTATAGAATTGGCGAGAAAAACTTGGCCTCCATAGAAAACATAAATATCCAGTGGCAAAATGGAATATAGCCAGTATTATTCGCGTACACTAGTAGAAGCTTAGATTCGCAGATCTCGAGGAACGTGCTGCCTGAATTATATGTATAGGAACGTGATTCTTTCGAATACGTGGACATTCTTGTGGACATATGCGTAAAAAAATTTAGATTCTCTGCTAGGAACACGCCCCATTGGAAAAAATACTTATTTTCTAAAGCGTGGATGATTAACGACCAAACTTCCATATTTTACGTTTCTCTCTTTCTCTCCCTCTCTCTGTTTCTCATATGTAAGAGAAATTTTTTCCTTCAACACAGCATATATTTTGTTTTTGGAAATGTTTCACGTGCGATCACGTAAAAGGAGATCGCGGCTAGGACTTCGCGGATATATAAGTATAAAATATATAATATTAAGGAACTCGAGGTACAATATGTGTACCAGGAAGGTCCACTTTGCTACGTTGTTTGTATATGTACCAATACAAGAGGAATTTCATCAAACAGGGTTTCGTCCAAAGCCTGTCTATATGCTTCATGCGTCTAATTCAGCGTTGTCTAAACGATACGTCACGAAACTAATAAACAATATTATAAAAAAATTAAGAATTTTACATTACAGCGTGAGTTGCTCGCGAGCTCGATTTTCCAAATGAGACTCGCGAAATGCAGCTGACGCTACCGATGTGTCAACAAGAACCTCTCGACTAGAGTGACTGATTGTTCTGTTGCATATGCATCTGCAAGAAACAGTAAAGTATACCGGCCTGCGCCATTACGTCCACTGTGCCAGCGGCTAACGGGTCACGACTTTTCGCGTCTGAACGTGAATTCGTACCAGGGCGGAGAAGTGTCGGTCCGAACACCGTCGCCAAATTATGCAATGACATTTTATTCTGAACCTCGTGTTTATTAACTCGTATCAGATGGGCGAGCAGAAAGTCGATGACCGCTTTGTTCACGGCTGGCAAACTTTCGTAGACCCTTCGGAGAGCAGCACCTTTGGACAATTCACCGGTTTGAAAAGCTTCCAAGAACGCTGGATAAAGTGCATCTGTGAAAAGAGCTTCCGGCATTTCACGGAGATACAACTTGAGTACACCCGTTACAGAGTGGACGTCAACCTGTATATGCAAATTAAACAGATTCATGTAAGTGTTGAATAAGAATTTGACAAAGGAATTTCCTAATCAGTCAACTGATTTGTTGTATATTGTACGATATAGAAATACCTCTTTAAGCAATTGTTCTGCTTCGTACGAATTGCTTTCAAATGATTTTCGTAGTTTCGTCAAATCGGATGCTGAACCAGAAACACGATATAATCCGACTTCTCCGACTCCCCTCCTTTCCACTTCTCTCACGCATGCTGTTACGATAAAAGGAACATCGCGCTTCTCACGTCTGTAATAGACAAATACGAATACGACTGGTTACCTTATGTTAAATTAGAAATTAAATAAAATCATGAAACGTACTTGCAAACTTGTTGTATTTTAGCTCCAAAGAGACCTTGTGGTTTAGCAGACGGCACCCGTCTTAATGTTACTTCACTTGGAACGAAACGGAGGGCCACGTCTAAAGTAGCCGGCCCTAAATTCAATGATCTTTCCACTTGATCAGATTGAAGCCAAGATCTGCTCAATCGCTGTATGCATTTTCCACGTAATACAGAACGTGTTCCACATTCTTCGTATAACAAAATTCGAACATTTTGACTTCCCTCCAGTTCAACGACAAATGTTTCGCCTTTGATAAAACAGAGAATATAAAATCAATGAATTAATTCAAATTTACAAAGCTTCTATAAATATCGCATTGTTTCTCGTTAAAATAAAATCTTACCCCAAGTCGGAGCTTGACCTCTTGCAACTCGGCTCCTTGCACGTTTGAAATAATGTCCGTAACTATCAACTTCTACGATAAGGTAAAGATCCCCCACTCTATCTAAACCTGGCGGCGTTAAGCCAAGTAAAGTTAAATGGAGATCGCCTAGCAATAAACTTTCGTCTCGTCCTGATCTGAGTAAATAGCTACCCATATCTGTTTGGAGGTAAGTACGGCAGGCTGTAACCCATGCTTGTAACTCGTACATTGACAATGGTAATGGTCCTGGTGGTTGTCCACCCTGAAAAGTAATAAACAATTATTCGTTGAGTGTTTTCATTTCATTTAAAGTTCTTTCTAAAGTTATTAATCTCTTAATAACACATTGTTACTTGCATCCTCGTGTAGAATTTAAATAAAATTCATTATTAAATACTGCTATATTATTTATTTATTCGAAAGCTGTAAGTTTACGCACCTTTGACTTATCTAGGTACATATGGGAACGCATTACCTGTTGCAATGCCTCCACCGCTTCAACCCATTGAGAACGTTCAAATTCACTGGACAGAAAGAACGTGTACGAGTTTTGTACACGATGCTGACTTTTATGTGCAACGCGTAATACTAAATTCGGAGATGCTAATACTAATTGAGCTTCGAGCTCGGCAAGTTTCTTCCTATTCTTTTCTGAACCTCTACCACCAAGTCTAATTCGTTTCTCATCGTTTCGTTCCTCCCATAATATCTGATCACGTACTGTACACGCTTGCGATCTAAATGTAGAAATATTATATAATAAGTCAAAGTGAAATCGTTATTAATATAGCAGTTAGAGATTAAGGATATGTTTTTTTTAAATATACCTCAATGCTACAACGTTAGCTGGACTAGTCTCACGTGGTTCAACACCATCTTCTGTCACTGTCGCCTCCGCCACTGGCACATACCACTTTAACTCAAACGTAAATTTATCTCTGCCTGAAGCTTTATACTTTGCACAGGCAATTACGTCGTTAAATAGGAAAAGATGTCTCAACTTTCTATGACCATCAGACAATTCCACTACAAACGAGTTTTTCACTAGTCTTCGTTGCGCTCTATCATGACTCTAGAAACAACACAATTTTATGTTAACACTATTTTTTACCCTAATTAAACATGCTTTTATTTAACGTAATTAAACTTTATTTACCGGAAACATTGATTTCGTCTGAATAATATTGAATTCGTCTAGGAAATTTCTAGTCATAGCAAGAGCTTCTGAAAGTGGTGCATGATCTGCATGATTCACTGGTGTATGCTTAAGAAGATCCTACAATCAATTGAGACAGTTATATTATCAATGCGAACCCAGATAAGATAAAATTTTACGAAGTGTATTTCCACATTATTTTATCAACTTTATCCAATCAACGTTTTATCAACGATATATTTTCCAGATCTATACAGGATTTAGCTAACATAATAAAAACATAAACGGACACTTACATGCAATACTAACGCATTTTTTTGTACACGAGCTACTGGTTTATGCAAAAGATCTTCAAGAGATAAACCTGGTCCTTTTGGAAATCCTCTGAGTCTTATGTCCCTTGTGATCTCACCGAATTGTGTAGAATGAGCGGAACATCTTCGCACGGTATCAGTAGCTCGGGCATAATTATGTAAAAACGCACCATATAATCCTATATTGCTGGCCATTACCTTAATTATTTATAATAATACGTCATACAATATTAACAAAAGAGCGAAATAAAGGCATTTTTCTTTTTGTATACTAATACGTTTATACAATTTGGTGCTTACTTTAAATTGTTCACCTATGTTAGTTCTACTATCCCATTTTTCTAGTTTCTTCTTAAGACCGTCCAAAAATGTTTGATGTAATGCATGTAATTCTGGGATCTTATAAAACATCGTGCCAAATTCATCTTCAGAAATAACAGGCTGAGACGTTGTCAATGTCGCTCTGATAGCTTTCATGTACTGGAAACACATATTTTTAGTAAAAGTGATGAAATTCATGTTACTTAAATTGAAGAATAAAGTTGCGTACCTGTAGCATAACGTTTAAACATTCGACGTAAACAGCTTCGCTTTCTACCACTGAATTAACAATACATTTTATCATAGACGTACGATCATCCTCGCGATCTTTACTTTTCTCTTGTCGTCGAGGTGTAGTTGGTGTCGGCGATTCTAAGCTACCTTCGCTAAGGCTCAAGGGTTCTGCGTCGCTGCTGCCAGTTTCGTTATCAGTGCTAAGGGCGCGTAGTAAAATCGGTGGTGCGGGACTCGCGCCCTCTTCGTCCTCACTGTCCATTGCTGCTCGATGTCTACGAATAAATGAATACATTTGATAAAAATATATATTAGCAGCTATACTCTGGCTGGTGACTCGATTCAGTCAATGGATCATACGTGATTAAATATAACAACTCACTGTATAAAGTAATCAATGTTGACATAGTTGCTTTGATTCCCTGGGGAATCTGGTAAAGATGGTGGTCTTCTTGGCGGTGCTCTGTTGCCATTATTATTCCCAACAGGTGGAACACGCGCGTCAATATATACGTACTCACCTGTTTGATCCAAAGCTACTGAATCATAATAAGGTTCCTCCTCTGATGCCTCCGCATCACCATCCTCTCCATCTTCGTTAATCGCATTTTCCAAATCTGTTTATTGAATTAACATTTAAGTAAATGGAATATATTTACAAAAATAGAATACATGAAATAAATGCAACACCTTTTTCATCTTCCTCTTTAAGAGATTCTTCATTTTTATCTTTCTTCGAGCTTCCAGTCACTTCAATTACAGTGACATAATTACTTGGCACATCTGGGTCGCTGTTTCTTCTAAGTTCAGGCACTTTATCGGGACTCCTTGGTATTTCACTTTTGGGCCTTTTGCTTGTACTAAGAGTGGAGCTCAATTCAGCGACGCACTTGTCTTGAAGTTTACTTATATCTTCACGCGCCGGAAGAGGTGGGGCTGAGGATTCCACACGCTGAGCATTCGACGAGCATGTAGAATCGGACAAGCTGTTCTCCGTTGTCCGGCAAGCGTTCTTATTTCGAGAGTCTGAAGCCTGATGTTTCTCAGGTGTTGTCACCGTATTACTATTTGCCAGTTGCTTGTGGCGTTCCACATCAGCTAACAGTCTTTCCAAATATTCCACGTAAAATTCTTCTTTTTCCAGTTCCTCTCTCAGAGCAGATACCTGCGAGAAAAATGACTTTTAAAAATTGATTCGTTGTGCATTCAGATTAACAAATGTAAATAACAGTGGCACATCTTTTTAGTTCATGATAACAAAATTCAGATAAGGGGTGAACGATGATTCATTGGTAGTAAACAAAATGAAGATACTTATTAACCAGAAATGATGTTCCTGGAATAAATTTCAGATAAATATATTTAGTGACTTGAACATCCTTTAGAGATACATAAGAAACACATATTAATAATTAATACATTATATACTAATGAGTTATGTTGTAATATTTGTTAACTTTGAATAAATATAATCTGCAAACATGTGCCACCCAAGAATACAAATATTAACTATTGTCGAATATAAACTAAGTTAATTTCTCAGCTAAGTGAGAAATTAATACGGTGACTCATGTACAAAGTTCCCAATGTCTCAGCAAGGAGGAAAGTTTATGTAAGAAGAGCTTGAAAGTTAATTAGCCAGGTTTCTTGAAAAGATGAATCTTAATTAGCTTTCACTTCCACAGAAGAAAGGCTGACATAATCTAATTCTAAAAATTATGAAATATTAAGATAACAGTATCGCAGAACACTATACCTTCCCTGCGCTGTTGCAAAACTAGAATACTAAGTATGTATATCCAATATATATAAACATATTCAATATATCAATTTAAAAATAAAATAAAAAGTCATTTGTACCCAATTATTCAACACGCAAAACACAGTAAAATCACGTATGTATGTATGTATGTACTTATGCACCTATTGCGGGATGCTCCAGTGCGTTTTAACATTTCTACTTTCGAACGGAATAAAAATTATTGGCGGACAAATCCCAGACAACATAACACAGATGCATGTTTCGTTCGAACGAAACCTTTTGTCATGGTAATCGAAGAGATAAGAATACGATTTCTGGATCGAGTACTCACCTTCTGTTTATGCTTGACTAGGTTGGCCCTGACGTCTTCCTCCCAGGCTGCCGGCAAGGCGCTGTCCGGGAATCTTTGTACCCAGACACGCTGGAAGTCCCCGAAAACGCTCATTACTCTACTACAGGCCGTTGAAAGGATGGACTCCTTTGGAACGATGATTTCGTGCACGATATATCAAGCCGCTGTGTACATCGCACGGGCGCGGCGGTCACGGCTCTCACACGAATTCGCCTGATTACGATCTCGTTCAAAGGCAAAGAATCCACACAGACGAACGTTGCACCGTAACGAGGCATAAGTCGTTCGTTTTACACGACGAACGATTTTCCTTCACTGGCACACGTTGTACCTGTAGCGAAGAATGAACGAAACGAGCGTCATACGACCGCTGTCATCTTGTCGACATCTCCTGCGTAGCTCACGGTCCGATCCCCATGCCCTCTCCTATCATTTTGACGCCTCTGCTATAGTCGATTCGCGGTTACTGTACACACAGTGAAACACAGGCAGCAGGTGCGCTTCACGCATGATGGTATTATTACTTACTGTTCGCGAGTGCGCTTACGCAAAATAGAAATTTATCTTTCTTGCGAAACGAGGCTTCAATTATATATTTTTTTTCTTTCTTCTTTACTTTGACAAAGATATGAAGTTATCTTAATCTTGATGACGTAAATCAGTCGGGGTTCAATCTTGATGTTAGGTATAGCGGCGGATTTTAATTTCGTACGTTCTTTACAAAAGAAGCGCGTGTAAATGTAATGATATATGAAAGTAATTTGATGTATTTAATTCGATATGAGTCCCACGGATTTTGAAGAAAGCGCAGATGTAATATTGTTTGCAAATTTTTGGATGAAACTTTAATTCGACTGTTTGTTGACGTTATATTTAGGAAAAAGCAGTACATATTAGGAGAAATGAATTAGCAAGTTCTTTAAATGGTTACATTGTATTTAAAAGGAAGGGTTCTATACCTTGTTAAATTCATTTTAATATGTTTTCTAGTTATTAGTTAACGATAAAATGAAAGACTCCGCAATTCTAAAATTATTCATTCGAAAAGATAAAATATACGCGACTGCTATTATTGAAATAAATACTGAAACATGTATTCACTATTACTGTAGTTATTACTATTACAAGGAATATTATGATATTTGACGAATATCCTGCTCTGTACTTGCTGGAGTTATTAATATACTCTGCAATTGTTTCAATTAATATGTTCCTTGATCACTCTATACAATATACGTACTAACTCTAAATAAATTATTACAGCGCCGTAGTATGCGTATTTTAAACTAATATCAAGCCAGCGGGATATTTGAAAAAGCAATATCGTAAAACAATTGATTAACTATATTTTAGAAATGATTAATTTAAACGCCGAAATATTCACGTATATATTACACAATACTTATTTGAATATCTATTACTGACGAAAAATTAGTATTCAAGGTACTTATTTTTTTTTAACTTACTTTTGAAAGTAACTGTACGGGTGTAGCTGTCAATCTTGTCGACAACACAATTTAGAGGTTATGTTTCTTTTAAAAAATTTACGAATTTTCGTTAATTTCTCCAATTATCTATAAAAATGTCCACCGTAGACGAGAGGCAAGAAGTCTCGGTGTTACAGGAATTATTAAAATATGTAAAATCGGAGTCGAAGAGTGGCATTTTATCGTGTTTGGTGCGGCTTAAAAACGATTCGAAGTGCTACAAGCACTTCGCCAAAGATGGAGGATTAGGCATTTTAGTAAATTTACTTCATTATCATAATGTAAACATATTGAACATGGCATTGAGCATTTTGGCAAATGCTTGCATGAATTCGGACACAAGAGCAAAGGTATAAATATGTATAATTCTCGTCTATTTTTTAAATTCGTTAAAAGCTTGGTCGTGTCAAACTGGATAAAATATCCTTTCTATGAAATTTCTGCATCCTCTGTAATTCAATGTTCACCATTTCAAATTCATTGTATTATAGGTCAAAGGATCTAAGATAGCAAGCCGCGTAGTCTCTATAATAAAGCATATCAGCTTGGGAAACACAATTCAGTGCCGGGCTTGTAGGCTGATTGGCAATTTATCGGAGTGTGAATGGCATGCGAAATCACTATGCGATGCTGGGGCGATTCAAGCTTTGGTTGATCTGTTGCAGTTAGATAGAAATATGCAGACTTATTTAATGGGTGTTAGGGCTATAAGGTAATAAAAGATGCTTTTGGATTAATGACATTCTATTAATTATCGATATCTCTCACCAATTTGTATATTCTTTCATACAGAAATATTTGGAGTATGCATGAAGGTAGTAAGGAAGAAATCTTAGAATCTGGAGTAATATCTAGAATTACAGTTTTATTGATATTGGCAAAAGAACAATCAGATACAGACAAGAAATATTTAGAGTTAGTAGACACTTGTTTGAAAGCGATGTGCGCCTTTGTGGCCACACTGGATCCTCGAGTTGGAGAACAAATGCGAGGAGAAAAGGATATACAAGGCTACAAGTGTATTGCGCAATGCTGTGACATGAACAATAAAATGGCAATCAAGTGTCTGTACAATCTATGCCAAATTGCAGAATGCCGTCCTATTTTGGGAAACTGCGGTGCTATTGAATGTCTTATTGTTCTGATCAAAGAGCGGTCTGGATTATCCAAGGAAACCTTGGCCGCTCTATGTTTGTTCTGTAGAGAGGCTGTGAATCGTGCAAGGATTAGAATAGGATCTGGTTTAGAATTAATGTTATTTTTATTGAAAGATACCAAAAATGAGAAATATCATCCCATGCTACTGCATGCTTTAGCACAATTTGTGTATGATGATCCGAGTATTGTGATAATGGTAAAGAATGGTTTGCTTGATATTTTAGTTACCAGATTGAAAAAAATGGTAACTGAAAGCATAATGGAGGAGGGAACTAGTATCTCAAAGAAAAGAGGAAGCGATTCTCCTCCTAGTAAACAAGCGGAGTTAAAATACAATAAAACTAATTTAGGGCGGTATGTTCGCAAATGTTGATAATATAAAAATTTTTTTTTTACAGAAATAGAACGACAGGATGTATCTTTTATTTTATTTACAGATTTAGTTCAGATTATTATCGTGATGATTGGAGCCCGGGTAGCGCAACTAGTATTTCTTCTTCACCGCCTAGCACACCACCGTTACCATTTTACGATGTTATGGAAAATGATGAGAACGATGAGAACACTGAGGATAACTACAGTCCAGTTTGTAGTGATACCGAAATCATGGAAAACGAAGACGGTAAATAACTGACATATTTGAATATAATTATAAAATTATTCTTTTCATTTTCTGAAGATAATAAAGCCATGAACATTTTAGAGCCACAAGAAGAAGTAGAATCATTAAAAAGTTGCAAATCGATAACTACAGACGTGGAAGAATCACAAAATTTGGACAAGGAAAACAAAGCAAACGTTTGGGAATATGCAAATGTATGGACATTGGTATTACTAAGTCGACTGAGCCATTCGAATGAACCAGTCGATCGATTAGCCGATCCCTCCACCATTGAAGCTTTATCAGCTTACATTAGACACGCCAAAAATCCAAGAGCATCGAGAATATTAACTAGAATTATAAGGTTCGTAAAAAGAATTCATATGACAAATATCAACTTAACTTAATGAGTATTCTCTTTATAGGAATGGAGCGTATTTAATTTCGTTGCTGAAGCAAGGATTCGTTTTCGAAGCTCAGACACTATACGGTTCCGAACAATATGCCAGACAATTATGCGCTCTAGCAGAAACCGGCGGAGCAGTGGGTGAACTCACCTCTATTCTGCTCCGCGGTGAGGACACTCACAAATTAGTTATCGCAGTTTCCATACCATTTCTAATTAAATCGCGGTGCATTCTTAAATCTTTGCTGAACAATCACGGTGGTCTTCGATTAATATTTCACGTTCTGTCCGATCAACATCATAATCTCCACGAGAACGCTATTTGGTCAATCTGTCGACTAGCTCACGCGTTGGAAATTCAACCTGACGTCGTAGAAAAATGTGCAAACTCGGACACTGCTTCCACCGATTTTCCAATAGTATATGACAATCATCTAAAGCCTGCAACGGTTACATTCGAGCTAGACGATGGTACGACAGTCGATGCTTGCAGACAAACGCTCTGTCAAAAGTCGGACGCTTTTTCGGCTATGCTTGAAGGAAATTTTTCAGAATCTGGGAAGAAACGCGTGAAACTACGAAACACGTCGAAAGAAGGCCTCAATACGTTATTATTAGCTGCAAATGGAACGACTTTTGAAAATAGAACGATCGAATCTTTATTGGACGCTGTTTTATTGGCAGACAAGTTTCTTATGACCGATTTATCGGACGTTTTGACAGAGAAATCTATTTCTAAGTTGAATTACAAGAATTTTAGCAGAGCTTGGAATTGGGCACGAATAAATTCCTGCCACGAATTGAAATCTTGTTGCGTGAAGCGTTTCCTTACGGCATCGATGACAACGTCTGAAAGGGTCCAGGCGTTTCAAGATTTCTGTACCAGCGACAGTTTCCACGAATTTCTGGACGATATAAAGGAAATCATTAACAACGTGTTGTGCCAACGTTAATGACGAACTGATTTCATATGATTGTGATATTTATTAGCGATGCCGTAAACGAACGTTCGATCATTCAGACCGCATTCCCTAAAGTAGGAAGCACTTCGTGAAATTTTTATATGATAAAATATTTTATCCATTCAGTACCCCGACCGTGCTTATTGTGAATATATTTTAAGATAGAGAATCGATGTATATTAAGAATTATACAATTTATATAGGTGTCATTTGTTTAAAGATATATATATTATATATTAATATTAAAATGCCAATTCTTGTATATATTACAAATAATAGCGAATGCATTTTAATTTAGTTTATTCGACATAAATGTACACGAATAAAATATTGTTGCTTCGAAGAAACAAACAAACGAATAGAAAATGTAATTCAATTCTTGTGCCCTACCATATTAAAAAATTTTTTATTATGTCAGTCATTAGTTTCTTCTCGTCAACGTTAACTTCATTGATTCAGACGGCACGGAAATTAAATGCAAAATCAATTTCACCTGATCCTTATTTACACAGTCTATTTTGAACGATTTAACCAGCTGAAACGTTTAATGCAAAATTGTATATAAATCCAATAATGTTTAATGTATGAAGCATTAATTATATATATACCTCAGCTATCGCGTACGATATTTGTATTTCCGCAAGCTTTCGACCGATACAGCTTCTCGCACCTAAAGCGAATGGTAAACTCGAATGCGGATGCAGTACACCTTGGTAAGTACCCTTTTCCGTTCTAGTCCATCTTTCCGGAAGGAACTCATTTGGTTGTGAAAAGTTGGCCGAGTCTCGTGAGCTCGAATAAACTGATAATACGAGCAGCTCCTGTAATAAAATACCACGTGTACTTTTATCATTTTTATTTATTATCATTTAATAATTTTATCTCATAGATATCATAGTAATATATTCATTTACCCCTTTTGGCACAAAGTAATTACCGATCACACTATCTTCTGGTAAATATCGTGCTATGAATGGAGCTATAGGATACAATCGGTGCGTTTCTTTAATTACTCCCCTTAATAATGGTTCACGTAATATTTCTTTCAGCGTAAGATCCTTTAATCGTACAAATAATGCTTCTTGCTTCTCCGGATGATTACACAATAACAATAATATCCATTGCAACGTGGTCGCTGTCTAAGTATTTACGACAAAATAAATTTACATAAAATAATGTTCTGAATATTAATGAAGCTCGATTCAATTTCATTAATATGCAAAAATTCAAATTGAATTCTATGAATAAATATATATAAATATATATGTACCGTATCGCCAGCTGCTAAAATAAAATCTGTAACAATGCATACGGCGTCCTCTTCTCGAATCCCTTCGTCCTTCATTTTTTGTAATAAACCATCGCCGCCTAGTCGAGTCATTTCCGGTACCAGAACTCGGACGATTTCAAAGGCCGTATCAGCACACTCAACGAATTTCGTCCAAATAGGTAAACGAAAATTCATAGCAAATTTAGCCGGCATTATCGCTAATTTAGCTGAGTATTCGAATATTTTATGCAACGTTTTCGCCAATACTTCAAATTCTCGAGACAACTGTTTCTTATAAATCGGCCATCTCGATCCCATTAATGTGGCCACCATTGCTATCGAACAATAATTATTCTTCAAGCTTATTCTTTATACTTTATGCTTTTAATTATAAACAAATTATCCATACCTTCAATCGACCACTGATAAAGTTGTGTCTGCAAGTCCTTTATAACAGCGTCAGTCTTGATTTGATTTTGCCAGTTCCCTCGAAGTCTTTCGGCCACTTGTTGACACGGGCCAGCCATTAAATTCGTTGGATCCGGTACTAACATTACTTTGTTTAACATCTTTCGAAAATGTATCCATTCTTCTCCGTTCCTGTCGGAATATCAAAATACATTCCACAATTAAAACAGAAACGTGATATTTATCATTCGTAAACGATAAAAACATATTTTCCAATGGAAACAAAAATATTATTTAAAGCGACTGTACATAAACAATAAGCCACGACGACATCTTCGTATCTCGTTGTAAAGGGTCCATGCTTCCGGTAGAAAGTTTTTCGGTGTAGGTCCCTCGAGGCGAAATATCCTACGAAATTCGTGCGGCGAATTAACAAAAACCGCGGATACTGGCCCTATACGTTCCCTATAAACTGGGCCCAATTCTTTGTGCCTCTTGTCCACGTATTCGTGTTGCCTCTTCGGGCCACCAGCAAGCATAAACGAGAAAAGCGTCCCAAACATTGGTAATCCTCTTGGTTCCGGTGCTTCCTGTAAAATATTTCCGGTTGCAGCGGTCGCTGCTGTTGCATAATTTCTTTCCCGAGATTTTTCAGCGATATTCGATCGACTGGTGTCATCCGTAGATTTTGATATATCGGAAAGATCGTCGATTCTCGATGCTTGCGACGCGCCTGCATAGCCGCAACCAGGCAAACAGTACTTCATTGCAGTAACACCATTGCAAAGGCGTTTATTCGATTTCGCGCTTTTTAAAACACTTTGCGCGACGTACATTTTCGTGTTCATTGTGTCGCAGAACTTTTCCTATTAATGTGTCGTTTGTGAGGTAATATAAAAAAAATTACAGGACGGACATGCAGCGTCAGTAATATAATCCAGTATTGCTATGCGTCGAGTTTACATAAGGGTTCGTGCTAAATATGAAAGCCCAGTTCTGCAGACGAATCGTTTTCTTCAAAATCACTGACGTGACTTCATCGAATAGCAAGTTGTTCGATACCTCTTGGGGAGCTCCTATTTTTTCTCGTTGGTGTCATGCTTGATAACTCCCGTCCACTCGGATGATAACACTTGCGACTATTGAAAATGATGGTAGAAATTTTGTCTGCGAACGTTGTTCTAATAATAACACTCACTGTTTTCCTTTTTTCCTTGTCCTGAGATTTAAAGGGAGTTTCACGTCTGTCGAAGCGTTTTAATATTTTAAGTATACTTTTTGACGACAAATGAGAAGCCTCGAATCACTCTTTGTTATATGTCCTGGAAATTACTGTGGTTTCCGGCTGTGACCGGAAGTAGGTACGGTAACAGAGCGTACTCGATAGTGAAAACACCGGAACCCGGTGAAAATGTTCAGGTTACACTCCGGTTACAGAACTCTGGGGTATAAGAGAAGAAGAAGATCGAATACCGTTTACTATGCCGTTATCTAGATGCCGTTTACCCCTCCGCTTGTAGGTTTCCACTTTCTTCCATGAGAATTCCTCTGCTCCTTGATTCACTGCGTTCTTATTTTCAACCGATTACAGTGGCGTCGAGATTAACATAATTACCAGCCGATTAGCGTAAATCGCCGCCTGTTATATGTCAACGGCAGCCTTGTTATTAATTCAATAATTATTCGCCATTAGTTCAGATGATATACCATACATTACGTGTGTATTAGTCTGATTGGAGGTTTCACGATATCGAGATGCGAGCTGGTGTATATTAGTCAACTGAGCAACGCACTGCAATTGTATTCCAGGGAAGAAAGAAATATTATTTCACTTAAGCGCACTTATTTCCTTTATACGTATTGATTAATTGAATCATTAAGACGATCATTATAATGGCTCGCAATTAAAGAAATATTATTCATAGCAATTGCAGATAGATCAAACAGCTTAGAGCTTATTATACGATTATGTTTTTTATGTTTAACACCGATATTCGTTTCATGGTTCCTTTTCTTCACTGGTTTCAATTATTGTCATTCGATTTTCGGTGGATAATTTTTCCGATCGCTCTTTTCTCGTGATCTGTTATTGTAATTCTTCTTTTTCTTTTACTAACACTTTTTACTTACGATTAATTGACGAAAA
Organism: Nomada lathburiana; assembly: GCA_963667235.1. NCBI lineage: Eukaryota > Metazoa > Arthropoda > Insecta > Hymenoptera > Apidae > Nomada > Nomada lathburiana. Next base: position 6,155,959 of record OY763904.1, read on the forward strand.
CTGTAAAGACAATTAATTGAATCAAGAATGTCTTTCCTTTTAGTTTTAATTACTATCAAACGCTGATACTTTCTCACGGTCTGATCGTCGTTAACCAGAGACCATGACGCCCGACCACTGCTGACTGTTTAACAGTTCCAAAGATATTTAAATCTCTTGCTCAAACTTCTTACATGGAGTGGGGACCACGTGTGAGATTCCAGGAATGACGGATCATGAACTGTATAAAATTTCGGCCGACCACAAAAATAATTTTAATACTATTTCGCATGTATTGTCATTTATTTCAGTGTACCACAACGTTTGTTTTTTCAATTAATGTTTAAAAAAACATCTGTACAGTAATATCAGTAGAATAGAGATGATTTTTTTACAGAAATCCAAAGATTTTCTAAACATTATCAATTTCTTTATCATTGAATGATTTTTAATCAATAGAATATAACAATGCTGCATGCTTTCAGTTTCTAAAACTGCGTAATGTCTACTGTGTAAAGAACATTCAAAATCCTGTTCGATGCAAACGATCCACGAAACATCCTTATCGTTCAAAATCACTGGAAGGATTCTTTGCGCCATCCGTACTAGATTCCAATGTACCTACAAACATAAACAAGACTAATTTGCATAGATATAAGTGGAAGATATTCTACTTTCAAAGTTGAATGGAGTCAGAAGACTTTGAACAACGCGATAGCGTTTATAAATAATGCAGCCGATACCTCCCATCGGGACTGAATATCTGGTTTTGAATAACAGAGCAAAATCGTCTTGTTCATGACAAAAGAAAAGGCTATTGTTAGTAAGAAACACGTATAGATTAATCTTATGCAAATTATGCTCCGACGATTGCTATCATATCTCATCTGTAATTTTTCTTGTTTTCATTTCCAACGAAACACGCGCATTTAACATTTCAGATATAGATCAAAAGCTGTCTTAAATTAAATACAATCTTTTATGCATGCAAATGATTCTCGATTACAATGGTAATGGCATAATAGTATAAAACAATATTCTAGTGAAAAATTAATTTTCTACAAATAAAAGCAAGTCAATTCTTCAATTACCATTATTATTGAACATTACTCTACGCATTACCATCTTTTCACTTATTACCATTATATTTCATTTTTAATTTACTCATCATCGTTTATAACATTGTTCCTGTCACGTTTCAGTGTACAGGTGAAAGTATCGTTTGATGTTGAAAAAAAAATGCAAATATACATTCGAAGGTGTGTATACGGCCAAGGAAGGAAATGAAAAAACACCCACGTAGATGACGTTTTCTGCGCGTTAGGTCAAGAGATCATTGCCGAACGAATCGCAGAATAGGGCGGCGATCGTTGAATATAAAGGAACATATTTACCAGTGAATGCAAAGTACATTTGTCTTCGCAGATCGGTAGTGCTGCCTGGTCAACGACCGTGAAAAAATTCGCGTGTTGAACGATACGACAGAGCGCGGGTTCAATTGACCGGTTGCATTGTACTCTTCGAAAACGACGATTCTACAGATAGTTCAGGTGTACAAGCCCCTTGATATCTGAATGCGTATAAGCAAGTAATATGACACGAGTTTTTGAATCAATGATCGCAAATCATGATAACGTAAGTATACATGCGAATGCGAACATGTAAATGTCAGGAAATAAAAATGTGGAGAAAATTTTGTATCGTCAGATTTTTTCAGTTCCCCACTGGAAAAATTATTTGCCTCGATCTTTCTTGAAGTTCAATGTCAATTTTATGTTTTATTACATTCTGAGGCGGTTATTTTTTCTAGTGAAATAGAGTGATATGTAATTACTTATATTTCTCCCCCTTGTCATTATTTCTATAATGTGATGTTTGTAGTAGTATAACATTAAAGGCGGGTAAGCTAGCGAATTTAATTGCTAAAAAAATATGTTACTTTCTAAAATGCTTGCGTGGAAGTAAATTATGATATAACTAATAACAGTAGTCTGGGAGGATATTATCGTTAGAATTACGTAAGTTGGATATTACAATTTGAATCAGGTTCATTGTGAAATAACTAAAATATGTTTCGCCACATTGAACTGCTATATCCATATTTATTTATGATAAAACCTTTGCTTGGTAAATAGAAAAATTGAAAAATCTATAACTCTGTTGAGTATCTAGATTTAATTTAAGAACAAAAAGTCTATCATGGAACGGGATTGAAAATGTATTTATATAAAAGTATATCTCATTCGGTACTTTATTTTTAGAAACCAATGGATTTTATTAACATCATTATGCCGACAAACTTCCATTGGATCTCTAAGAGTCTAGAAAATTGATAATAGCTATTTAGTTAAAGATTCTCGATGTCCTTTATATACCTCTATATTAGAGATATAATCAATTCCGCACATTGTTAAACTTTAAATAATTATACTTGCATACATATTGAATGATATCGCGTTATACAATATTATTTTTCTAGATATTCAAAGTACATTCTTATCATACGTAAAGCTTGACGAACACGATAATCAAAAGACGACTTTTAGAACATTCTGTCTCCGGACGTACGAGAACGTGCTTGGCTACAGGACACGGCAAACCATATCAGTATACACTTGAATTTTTAGTGAGTCATTCATAGGCCATCGTCTCATTCTTTGCTACGATGGACACCGACGTTGAGTCCTGTTTAAAAGACTGGAACGATCTAGCACAAGATTACAAGGAATTAGAAGTAAGATAATTTTTTGTTAATCCTGGGTACTGATGTTGTCGGTGTTTAACACGTTGGACCAATTCCTGTGAGGTTAAGTGTATTTTTTTATTTATCACATACCCGAAACCGGTATATGAAAAATTGTCCGTACAATATATTATTAAATTCATATATATTATTCTCACGGGTATATCTTTGTACGTTTAAATTGTTATGGTATAAATTTTATTCATTCTTTCGGTATCGTTCACTGTACAAACAATTACTTAATTACGAAGAAACAATCTTTTTCATGCTGTACAAATAATTTTCGTTGTTTTACGACATTTCTCTCTTTTTCTTTTTTACATTAGATCTGTTGTAATTTTGTTAACAGATTTTGAACAAAGAATACATTGCAAAATTAGAGGAAATAAGCGAACTTCAAGCAAAATGTTTGAAAGGAATTTCTCACCAAAGGTACAGGATGAATGTAATATCAAAATCACTCAGCCAGTAAGTATTTAATACTACATACATTTATTATATTCAATTTTCTATACACTTTAAATACTTTTACCGAAATAATTAAATGTATTTGTCGAATTTTAGGTTACACGCAAGAGATGCAAGAAAAGGTTTAGACAAAGAAATGATGAAAAGAAAACAGCTATTACACGATATGGAACAAACTTTGCCGAAACCAAATGGAACGTACCTTCAGATTATTCTTGGCAATGTTAATGTTTCTATATTGAACAAAAGTGATAAGTATGTACGATGCGTAATTATCGAATCAATTTATCAGTGAGGCAGCCGAATTTAAATTGCAATTTAAACAATTCCATTTATTTTTCAAGGTTCAAGTACAAAGATGAATATGAAAAGTTTAAGTTAGTCCTATCTGTGATTGGTTTTATTTTATCCGTAGTGAATCTAGTAACTAACGTCAGGTAATAATATCGCTTAATTCCATTAAGAAATAAGAGAAACCTGTCCATAATAATTGTTCTAACGATAATATGTGTTGCAGAACTTTGGAACTTAGTTTTATGTTCCTTTTAGTCTGGTATTACTGTACATTGACAATAAGGGAAAGTATATTGAAGGTAAACGGTTCGAGAATTAAAGGCTGGTGGAGATTTCACCATTTTCTTTCGACTGTAGTATCTGGTCTTTTGCTGGTATGGCCTAATACAGGGCCGTGGTATGCATTTAGGCAACAATTTATGTGGTTCAATGTGTACATCAGTAAGTTACTTATTCCTTGCATACCAATTCTGAGATAGTATTAAATTTTCAAGTTAAAGAGAAATACATTAACACTGTTTTATTTATAGGTGTAGTTCAATATCTGCAATTTTGCTATCAGCGAGGCGTTTTATATCGTTTAAAAGCATTAGGCGAAAGACATAATATGGACATTACTATAGAAGGTTTTCACTCGTGGATGTGGCGTGGACTATCGTTTTTACTGCCATTCCTTTTTGCCGGGTATCTGTTTCAATTGTACAACGCATACGTACTGTATACACTAATATCACATCGAGAAGCCACGTGGCACGTCTCGGTCCTCAGTTCCATGTTCTTGGTTTTATTCTTAGGTAATACCGCGACAACTATATGGGTAATTCGTCAGAAACTAAGGGAACGCGTTAGAAATCATTTTCCCGGGATATTCGCGTCTACGTCTGAGCGTAAGAAAGAAGTAAATGGGCAGAAAGACGCGAAAGCCCAAAAGGGTCAGTGAATTAGTCGTAATCGTGAGAATTTTTTTAATCCGGCGAGTATGGTAATGGAATGAATTCAATATAACGTAAACACTTTATAAACACGAGAAGGAGAAAACCGCGGTGGAAATGAGAGTTGTAAATGAACACAGTGACGCAAATAATATAGATACATATATAGTCTAAATCGAGGAGCAAAGATCAGAGAACATAGCAAAGAATAGGGGAACTCCAGTAACATGCTTTCCTCCATATATTGACGTTTTTCTACAACTATCGTCGAGCAAAAGACTATTTAACACATAGCTTATCGTACTGTAGAAATAATTTCCTTAGGCGGCACCGGATCACTTTTGACCCGCACTGAATGATGATCGAATTAAAACGTTTCGCGTATCAGATTGTACTGGAACGATCTAGCGCAGTGTCTTATTTAGTTGCCTTTATGTTTGCGTCACATCTACAGAGTATGGGTAAGAATTGACCGAGTACTGTCGGCGAATTGTTAAAACTGTTCCCCTTGTATGCCTTTTCGTAATTTAATGAACATTGTCCACTCTTTACCTATATTACCCAATGTTTATTTTTGTAGGTAATATACATGTTTGCTCTTAATATTTTTTTCTTTTCTTTACAATATAAATAGTCAAAATAAATTGTTATATACATTATTAACTGAGATGTTATGACATAAACATAATTCTCATAGTTATTATTGCATTGCAAGGTATTAATTTCACGTATTAATTTATCTCAACCATTTTTCTCATTTTCTAATGTTCAATTAAATTATCCTTTGGAACATTCACGTTTTATGCTTATTGATATTGAAGTTAAAATTTAAAGTTATCGCCGTTTAAAAAAAAACTTTGGTTGCTTCAAAACATACTTGTAACCTTTAGATATACTTGAAAAAAAAGAAAAAAAAAAGAAAAATCAGACCTAAGGTTTCACGTGTAAAATTATATTTACATAGCTGTACATACATGTGTATATATGTATCGTTATGATAGTTTAATTAGAATAACATGTATTCACGCACACATCTTTGTATTCCGTACTCACTCTGCTGCTAACAAATATTTAAATTTATAATTTTTGCGCATGGAACCCCGTAAATATATGTAATATAAATCTTATTTGTTTTTAATGTATTTATTAAATTATGTGTAAATATAAACAGTGTCACTCGCCTAATATTAAAAAGAAAATAACATGTTTTCCTACTCCCATTTCCATAACATATCGGTCTGAAAAATATACAAAATGAAAATTTTCTACCCAAATTGAAAATACCGAACGTGCATATACTTATATTTGTAAATAATTTTAGTCATATTCAATTGATATTATGTAATAATGATATTTGCATATAGTCTTTTACATCTAATCAAACAATAATCCCGTTTTGACAAATTTTCAATTGCATTGTCAAATGGTTGTTTGCCTTTACTGTGATTAACGAATTTATATTTAATAAGGCAAAGGGCGGTTTCGTCAAATAATACGAAACTTCTAATAATTGTAAATATGATAGAATAATTGTACTACAAAAATGATCGTGATGTAGCAATTTATGGCAGTCGCCATTGTTAAAAGTGTAGATAACGAATGCAACAAGTAAAAATGTTAAGTGCGCCTGTGCTTCTAACGTAAGCATAGTTGCATCGCATGGGAACGTCAGTCGCAATATGCACTTGGCGTATGTACTTCTCATTTGTACATTCTGCTATCGACATTCGATAAATATTCATTAAGGACTATCAAATAGTACGTCCTTGCAAGTAAAATGCCTGTGAAAATATCTTGGCCTGTTGTGATAGCTGTTATTCATCCAAATATTGGGGGATGGGCAGGAGGATATCTTACTAGGAGAAGTATGAAACCTTGGTATGAGGTAATTAAATCGATAAATTGTTAGAACTATTCAAATGCAGTTGTGTAACGCAAAGCTCAATAATTTTATCTAATATCTTATTTATTTATCAAATTATTTTGAAACGGAAAAAGCTATGAAATTATTATAGCATTTTATAAGTGCTGCACATTATAATTTGAAGAAAAAAAATGAAATAAATAATTTTAGTCCTTTTTTATAATTTATGAATTATGTACACTTTCCATCGGATATTTGTGATCTTTAATAATATTAAATGCGTTCATAAAATGTATGTTTAATTATATTTAAACTTAATTTTGTAATTGTTAATAAGATTTCGTTACAAAAAATTTAACTATTGTTAATTAATAAACGTTTCATATCTTCAAATAAATAAAATTTTTACCGCGTTACTTTATTATATCAAATATTTAAAAAAATAGCATGTACACATACAGAAATTCAAACATTAAATAATGATAAGATAATTATATCGTTCCTTGCGGCGATAGAAACTTCCTCGTACTTAAGAGATTACGACATACGCTTCTATTTTAATATATCGATCAATTAATTATTTAAGCGTTAATTTTAATAAAATAATAAATTTTTGGGGGTTTATTTAATAGTCTTTAAAAAGACCATCATGGACTCCACCAAAATGGGCATTTGCTCCAGTATGGACAACGCTGTATTGCACAATGGGGTATTCTTCGTATTTAGTATGGAGAGATGGTGGTGGTTTTAGAGAGGCAATAATACCACTTTCTATTTATGGAACTAATTTAATACTAAATTGGTCTTGGCCACCAATATTCTTTGGATTACGTAACATAAAATGGGTATTTTAACAGAAATGGGCATGCCAACCATTCTTATCAATCGTCTTACTAATCTCCTACTTTTTTTTATAATTTTAGGCTTTGTATGAAATTATTTTATTATGGGGAAACACTGCAGCTATGGGTGTGGCGTTTTACAATGTGAATCCGCTTGCTGGCTATTTGATTCTCCCGTACTTAGCATGGACTACTCTTGCCACAGCATTGAATTATTCAATTTATAGGGACAACAAACCAAGTATAGAAGCCGTTACAGATAAGAAGAAGGAATAACATATTAATGATATTTTCGTAACAAACGATGTTAGCGTTGATTATCTGCAATGAAAGTATCCTGCTTTTACACTGTTTTTACAGATATTGTATCACCATATTTAATAAGAAATATTCCTTGCATTGGACGCACAATGCTATTAGTATACACATGTTTATTATTTGATATGAAATAAACGTTAGTTAATCAACCATACGTACAATACAGTACATATATATACATATATATATAGTAATATATATATATATATATATATATATATATATATATATAATTATGTATAATATTACTTTATATATATACATATATATGTGTATATATAATTCATTATTCGCATTTCATTAATAAATCATATAAAGAAATTTGTAAAGAATCACTTTCGTACTCTTTCACGGGGTAGTCTACCCTATTCTGTGTAGATCTAACTTCACTATATGTATATGTACGTTTTCTTAAATTTGCATCTTTCTACAATGTCATCTTTGTAGCGAAGATCGTAATGATCAATGAATTAACAGGTTTCGTACAGAATAGGGCAGAATATCTTACAGAAAAGAGGTATCGAGCACGGTATGGGTTCGGGCAGATCGCTGTACTCTTCTGCCGTGTTGCACAAGCGCTATGTAGGGTCAGTTGCGTAAATGTAACCTTGCTGTTGAAGTACATACAAACGTTTTTCTACAGCGTCTTTATCTGAAAGAAGCAATAGTCCAATTAATTGCTCGGTTCGAAATAACATAATCCAATATAAAAGAATAATTCCCGGAGGAAAAAGTATTCCATTTGTTAAATCAATTGGTGTTACATTTAATGAGAAGGGCCCTATCCTGACTGTGACTGACATGCTGTGATAGAGAATGCAGCAATATTTGTGCTGTATGATATCGCTGAAAACATTCCGCTGGATTCCCAAACAATTCGTCCAATGCTGCCGATTGGCACTGCGCATAAAGTAAGAAAAGAAAAAGAATTACGCATACATACATAATATATTGAAGAAAAAATAACGATTTGTATTACCATTTGAATGGCATGATTATAAAGAATTTTGTCTGCTGTGGCTCCTGTTTGATGAAGAAGCCCAGCGCTATTGAGTTGTTTACACTCCGAGAGGCACGTTCTGAATTTCTCGTTCATTGTATTCACAACTGAAACATTATTACATTTTCATAATGTTAATATTACCATATCGTATATATATACTACACAAAATTATAGTAAGTATAAAGTGAATGAAAATTACCTTCTTTAACGCTTGCGGTCGGCTGTAACCTGCCCGCCTTGAGCTGTTGAGTAGCAAGACTTAATCCAGAACTGAGCCACTGAAGAGCTCTAACAAGTAGAATTACTTGCTCGGCCCTTCTCCTCGTTGCAGCGTTACTTGCTTGCTCGATACCACCTAAGGGTGCACCCAAAGGACCGGCTCTTGTTCTCGCGACCTCACATACACACTCGCACAATGCAACAACAAAGTTTAACTTCGCTAATATTTCGTTGTGTTCTCGTTCCAAAAGCGTTTCCTCCGGGAGTTCAGGCGCGATGAACGTTAATGGACGTTCGTCTGTTATCGTTGGATTTAACTCTGGTAGAAGATTTTGGAAACTACCTGCTTCTGCAAAATTGTAGGAAAAAACGTGTCACAATTCTTCTGCAATAGTAACAATGAATCGAATTTAGGAGCGATTTGAATGTGACATACCAGATATTTCAGGAAGAGTAACAGCTCTAGTACCAAATGGAATAACAGGCGAATGCCTCAGCGTGTTGTTATTATCCTGAAATGCTCTCGACGTAGGAGAACCTAGGACTGCTAATGGCCCCGTTAACAATGGCGAGGACGCACTATTATTTCCTGTCGAACGTCGTAACGGTGATGTCCCACTGGAAGTATGCGAATGTCTTGCAACAGGACTGACTTGCCATGTATTCGGTGGCGGAGGTGTCTCACTCAATCTGAAAATTTCCATAATTTTCCTGTATGTATAGAATAAAGGAAAATAACAATCTGAACCAGATTTACATACCTTCTACTGGGCGGTGTACCAATCACGAATTGAACACTAGGCGGACTAAGAGAGCCAATGTCGGCAGCGTGATTCCTATGAGTATCCACACTGCGTTTCATACTGATCGGTTGCGAACGAGGAACAACACTGCTTCCTGATCTCGTATTAGTTGAAGGGGATGATGGTTGTACGATACTTCTTTGCGATGGAACAGGAATTGGTTCCGAAATAGGAAGAAAACACGGCCGTGGTGGACTCACCGCCTCTCTACTAGTTTGCTTGATATACCTAGCGATATGGAGAGGAAAATTTCGCTATAGACCAAAACAAACAAGTCCCGTTTGTAGAAATATCATTAAATTACATACTTTACTTGTTGCGTATTTGGATTATTGTCTGTGTCACTGCTGAGATCACTTGGCACAAGGACAAAGTCATCTTCAGGACTAAAACACGGACTGCTTGTTTCTGGTTCCGATCTTGTTACGGCCGTAGTTCCTTCTTGAATTACTAGTGTTCCTGGAGAAGCAGGAAGTTCAGCGGGAACTGGGCTTGGGCTTTCTCTAGTACCCTGAAGGAAAGGGTGCCCAAAGAATTCATCAAATGGCATACGATCTCTGGCATTACGTCTTAGCAGGCCCATTAGAAGGTCTGATAACTCTGGCGACGTTCCAGGTGGAATTCTAAGATGAAAGTGAATCAAACGTAAAAAAGAAATTAGCAACACTCTTCCTTTAGCTAAATAAGTAGATGTATATTGTAACATACTTAGGTCCAAGATTTGCATTTTTCTCATAAAATAATTTTAAAGCTTGCGGTGTGTGAGCTTGAAATGGAGCTTTTCCAGTAAGACACTGAAAGACTATTGTTCCTAATGACCAAAGATCTGCTTTTGCATCGTACTGTAGAGACATAATAACTTCAGGTGCCATGTACATTGGTGAACCGCACAATGTTGCAGCCATTACACCGTCTTGTAAGAACCTAGCAAAACCAAAATCCGCTGGAACACATAATACATATACCTTAAATATTTTAACTTTTATTTGTACTTTGAATTTTGAACAATACAAATATGTGTACATTGTACATTATGTACAAATACTTACCAATCTTTAATGTTATTTGATGTGGTTGAGGACACGCTTTCCCGCAACTATGACTGAGCAAAATATTTTGTGGTTTAAGATCTCTATGAATTACACCTTTGGCATGCAGTGCTTTCATTGCACCAGCTAATTGCTTTAGAAACACTCTGATAGTATCTTCAGAGAGAGTACCTTTCGCTGATGAAATAATAAAATCAATATAGTCCATAATCTTCAATGTTCACAATAGGAAATTTCTGTTTATAGAAAAGCAAAACATACCGCTTAAATAATCAGCTAAATCCCCGCCATTACAATATTCCATAACCAGGAAGACATTATGATTCGATTCCTAAGCAACAGAGTCGTAATTGTAGCAAACTATACGGAATATCTTATAATCTTTCGAAAACTGAACTTAAATAATATTAAATGCTTACAAATCTAAGCATTATATTAATCGCATTGTACTAACCTTGCAATCCAATAATGCAACAACATTTTCGTGATGTAATTCTGTTAGTTCCTAAAACATAATGTTTTAGTCAACGCCAAACTCATTATGCATTTGTTATTAATATAAACAGTGCATACATTTCTTTTTAGCTAAACAAATAAGAAATGTAAATGATTTATTACAAGGAATTGTTACTTTCATGTATTTCCAATATTATCCCTTAGCAAATGACATTCTTCCTTCGATAAAAATATTTTATAAAACAAATAACTAAATGTATCGCTCTATCGACTAATAATGTGAAAGATAAACAGCTTAGAAAGGAGACTGTATCAGTTTATGAGTTAAATAAAGACAGCCCCTCCGTAACATAAGCCATGTGAAAATACAAAACACAAATCGCAGACACTCTTCTCATACAAAATTTAAATGCAGTTGAACGAATGAACACAAGCGACAAACCTTAAGAATCTTAATTTCTTTTCCAAGCAGATTCTGCGATTTCGCCAGACTTTTTTTCGTTATACTTTTGATTGCCACTACGAAGTTTGGTTTCTAAAAGAGGAACAAAGGGATTCTCGTAATTAATCGGATCGTATGCACAACGCAGGTATCAATTGTCCCGGAAAATATAATCGACAATCACGTTTAAATGATCGAGGAAAATTATTATGTACTCACTTTACGATGTCTACCTCTGAAGACCACGGCGAACGCGCCGTGGCCTATCAGGTCTTTTGTATTATACTCGTAATCGCCAACGATTTCCATTCTTGATCGTGATTTCCCGGTGATCGTGGAGATTTCACCGATCTTCCACAGGCAAGGTCAACAGTTTACAAACATAGCACGACAAGCAAAGAAGATGCATTGCCTGCCGTGAGATCGATAGTACGCGTTGTAAGAAAAGTCGCGCTCCGTGTGGAATTTCCGTGCTGTATCGTTGCGTTTTCCCCAAACGATGCCATCAACTAATTGGAACAACTTCGGTCTACATTTTGTCCACCTTTGTCAATCACATCGATCATTAACTCGTATCACTGTTCTGACGGCAGAGTAGTACGGGGCAGAAATACAAAACACAACGGAGTACGCACTCGATCGTACGGTTGCCGTCGCAAAATGTCAGACGATCGCATACAGAGGTCGTGTTAAAGTTTATAGGTGTGTAACTATCTTTCTGGAGACCCGCAATCTGACGTTTTGTTCGAATTTTATTATTTGCGATTTAAACCAGAAGTTCTGTATACTTTGACGATACGTTGTCGGTAATACTTTCGACGATTTTATTTTTTGTACAATTTATAGGAAGCTGAAGAGAATAATTTTTGTCGAGAAGTAATGTTTCTAATTGAGTTTTATATGGTATGTTTTCCGGTCACTGATGACCATTATAGACGGAACTTTGCGTCTGTTTTAATTAAGGAAAGGTATACATGGTGTTTGTTCCCATGAAATGTATAAATAGTCATTGAAATTAATCATTGTAATATATAATCTAAATAATAAATTAATTATAACCCGTATTACATTGATCTAAAGGATTATACACTTAAAAAATAATCTTATATCAATGTTAATAAGCATTGAGATATGTTAAATAATGGTATCTGATCGATAATATTATAAATATAATTTGTATGTTTTATTTTCTATTTATATAATTATCGAAGTAATTTTATGGGGTTACAACTTACCAATCTACAGCCTTGCAAAATCTAAAATATAACTACCGCCAGCTGTGGTCAAGTAACTGAGAGTGGATCTTCACATATTTAAACATATGTTTAAATAGTATGATATATATCATACTATTCTGTAAATGTGTTTATTCGAATACATATACATATTGTTTCAATGGCTTCTCAATCGATTTCAACAGGCCATGGTTAAGAAATTTAATTGATTAAGCAACTGCTTACAAAATGAAACGGAAGCTCTTTGTTCATTTCATTCAGAAATTGAGTAATTATGAAATTCTGTATAAATTCCTGTCACGACTGCTAAGAATACTGTAACTAAAATTTGGAATTTACACTACATTATTAAATGTACCGTTTTAAACCAATTATTTTAATTACGTACAGAATGAATGAACGTCAAATAAAAATTACATACAAATTGCACATGATAAAAAAGGATCATTGTCGATAATTAGGCGCGAAATTCAAACTATGCGCTTTCTGTGTTCGATATTGTTTTGCCAATTGCGCGCCCTCTGTTTCTTACACTACTAGCAAATCGAACCTCATTTTTGTATAAAAAATATCGTGTACCGCACACTTTAATTATTACGAATGTTATTAACGAGCGTTGTAATTATCAAGATTATCACTACGTATCGTGTTATCTTTGAAGTAGTTGCAAGATAGTGTTATTGAAAAATGAGTACATAACCTATGTGTATATATTTCTCATATAATTATTCATCGCGTTGCAAATATTCAACATGGAAGTGTAATACCTATATTCTTTCTCTCTAATTGGTACTATTTTAATAAGGAACCCCCAAACACTTGTGGACAAATTCTATTTCAGGCTCAAGGAATGTTCTGCGTATTTAAGTAATTACGAGGTTTTGGATATTCTTCAAAATATAAAAGCGAATAAAAAACAAAAAATGAAGCAAAATCAATTGGCTACTATAACTTATCAGACGATCAGATATTTAGAAGAAACACCATGTAAAAGGCAGACGCCAGACAAAATAAAGAAATTTCTGAAAGCAATGGAACCTTTCAAGTTAACAAAGTGTGAAAAATTAACTCTTTTAAATGTGTGCCCTAAAACACCGCTTGAAATACAGCTGGTAATAATGACAGTAATAATAACAATAGCAGTAATGATAAACCATACGAGAGTAATCAAATGCATTCTACTGTACTTTTTTAGATTGTAGAGGACAGTGAAGATCGTTTAAACGACCAAGAAGTAGAATCTTTGCTACAAGTGATAACAACTTACTTAGGCGAAGAAGAGCAAGATGCCAAAGATGGATAACATACTTTTAGTATTTTTAACTTTTAAAAATTTTTTAAAAACATTTTATATACGTTATGTACATTTTATTTATAGTAAACAGACATGGAAATAGTATAGTATTAAATACAATTGTGCGAGTGAACTTTTATTTGGCCCATTATCTTTTCTGATCACCAAGATCATCTATTGAATCCTCATCAATCTAAAAATATATAAAATATTTTAATTCATATATATTTTACAGATTGTCCAATATAATGATTATTATGGTTACCTGTGGCCATTTGTCTGGAATCAATTCAAACAATTCATCTTTCACGTCTCCTTGTATAACTATTTCATCGTCCCCTGTTACACTAGAGCCGCATGCAAATCTGTTACCAAAATATTTTGCAGCTACTTTCAAATCTATATCTGTAAATGAGAAATAAATTTGAATTCCAATAATTTGAAGCAATTAATGCAATTAATAATATGGAACAATGGATGTTACCAAAAGTGCTAAGACCGGTAATAACTGTGAGAGATTTCCTTTTTCCTCTAGGTGCTCTAGACACTGTTACTAATTTTGGTACGTCGTCTTTTTTCTTCGTCTTAAGCATACCCTTACCACCGCGTTTCTGACGTTTCTTTTCATCTTCACCTCCACCTGTTTCCACTGTATTATCTTCTACTATTCGCAAGCAACGTAACGTTTTAATAAAATATTTTTATCAGCTGTTTAAAATATACTGTTTTATTAAACATAATTACCCAATTTAACTTTTTCAAATTCTGTTGGTAGATTTCTTTCTAACCATTGCTTACACTTCTCATATTCTGGATAATATTCACAATACTATGACACAAATAGAAATTCAATTTTCGAAATATCCGGACATCAATACTTTGTCATACGGTATGAATTTATTATTCTAATTATTCGAGACCACCTTACCTCAATAGGAAGTGAACAATTTCCACAATATTGTACTTGAATCGGATAATTGACATTAGGATCCGGTCCTAAACGCAGATTTGACTGTTCTTCTGCCGACATTCTTTCAGACGCTTAACCTTACTCTTTCTCAAATTTGACAATTCTTGCTGCGATAATTTGACAACGTTTCTTCGATTGATCTTATTTATTTTCACCTTTCAGAGGATAATTTTTTATCAGCATGTATCAATTTCGTTTAATATAAAGTAAAACAGGTACCTATTCAAATGTGTAGTGCAATACGGTTAGAAATTCTTCGTCTAGTAATTTTAATTCCATCTTGTTACGTTCCGAAAATGTCTCTATTACTAAACAATTGCTACCAATCAACGAACATTTCCAATAACATACAACTTCAAAAGATACAGCATCATTCGGATACATCGGTATCAACGAATACAGAGCGTGCATGAGGTAACGAGGAGTGGATCACGTGACGTACAATACCAATCAGTGATTCCGTTTCGACGAGCCGCTAGACAGGACAACCAATCGCGTACATTAGACTTTGTACTTCGTTCGAAACGCACGTGTGGTAGAGAATAGCGGCTCGGAGTGCCTCAGAATTAGTGTGGAACCTCGTGAAAGACTCCCGGGACGTCGTCTCGGGATATAACTTCTGTATAGGTGTGCGTGCGTGTTACTGTGAATAAAAGGTACGTGACGGATTTTTTCGAATCGTGTGAAAGCTTAGAAGGGATTGTCAAAGAAAAAAAAGATGACATTGGGTGCACAAATCGAGGCCTCCACGGAAAATGGGAGTATGAAAATCCCTCTGCTCAACGGGAATGAGGAACGAACGAGTGGTGGTTAGTACATAGTGAATTTTCCAATATATACCGCCGTCAATTTCTCGTGTTTTTCGTGATTAAACGACACCGACGACCGTGTTATGTAATAATTCGATCAGGTTACTGTATTCCGTACGTTTTAACGTACACCTTTAACGATGCCGCCTCAACCAAAAGCCGGGCCCACGATGTTATGTAACGCGTGAATTGCGCGAATCTATGTATTGTGGAGTCATGTGAGCCACGAGTTTTACACGGGAGAGAACTAGCAGAAGACACGTTCTGTGCTAGCAGACGAATTTTCAACGATTCGTCGGCACATTTATTGTAGGTGATCGTTATATTCCCATCTCGCGACATTCTTGCCGCTCGTTTTGCAAGTAGTTGCACAAGAATGTATGAACGTATTCGTTTGACGTGCTTCTTCCTTCGAAGACGCACCATCGGAATCAATGAATGCCCCGTTTAACACTGTTCTACGTTTATTTCATACATTTAACAATAATATGTGAAATGTTCATTCGAATGGATACTTAAGGAGGAAATTAATGTCTTGGAAGCACGTGATTAGTTTCTCTATGGATGACGAAATCACGTTACCTGTCCTGTTTAACAATTCGATATATCTTGTTTTATAGCGTTGAAAATTTCCCCAGATTGTTCAAATGCAGTTTTCAATTCATTGATGGTTTTTTTTTGTTAGAACGATAATTGTTTTGTTTGTGAATGGATTGAATGAAACAAAATATTCAGGTTATTTACGACGTTGTTTGATTTGAGTGTTATCCAAATTACAATCTAATTTCGATGCAGGAATACGTATTTCGTTTGGGTAGTAATCATTTTTTTTAGTGTGTACGATAATAGGGCATAGAAGTGAAATTCGTAGATAGTATTTGCCAACAGTGAGAATTATGTAAATTATGTGGCACAACTTGTCTCTTTTTGTTTCCTGTTAAAACAATAGTGTTCAGATCGCTTAATCTGTCGCACATGTTCAGCGCGTTTTCCAAGTTAGACCGTTGACGAAATTCGAATGTGGTTAATTGCAGAAAAAGCGGCCAATTTCCTGGAGACGACTAATTCATCACTGTCGATTGACAATATGTCTGTTTCGTTAATTCGATCCTGTCTTAGAACTCCCGTTTCGTTAGAAAAAAAAGAGTCTAAGGGAAACACGTGCATGTTAATGACCTCACGCGCATAGGCGTAGCAACAAGGAAATTAGGGATCGTAAGAAATGTGCCGGTAAGAAATTGATAAATAACGTGGAATGCATATGTCTCACATGAAAGTCCTTTTTTCTTTTTAGAGATAATTTATTAAATATTGAAATACGAAACAGTATTTTCTATTGAACGATATTTTTATTGTTATAGTTTTTTTCGTATTTCTACTGATACTAAGATAATTATAATTATGTATATGTTTGATCAGACTTGTAATAAGAAGATAGTAACAATTAAAGGGGTTAAATTTGCGTGGTTTTAGTTAGAGTCGCGTGTTTTGAAAGAACAATAGTGAATTACAAAGAATTATCGATAGCAGGGGTTATCGGTGTTCCTTCTGATGTAGTATGTATTATATGTATATGTTCCCTTGGGTGATCGGTTCTGATACACTAAAACGATATTTTGAAATATATGTTGCACACATTGGTAATTATATTTATTCTTGTAATCGACTCGCAAAATAAATATATGTGCCCATATCCTATTTTTATTTCATTTCAAAAACAATTTTATCAAAATATTTCCTACAAATATTTCTTTGCAAAAAGTATACAGTTTTCAGAAACGTTTTGTCATATTGTGGAATCATGAAAGGTACATAGTACACGGTTTTATATATTCATTACGTTTTAGAGATTAACACTAGTTTGCCTTGACTATATTTCGAACTCCCAATTTTAGTAATTGACTTGTTATCTTATTTACGCATTGCTGATGAATGATTTTGAAACTTGCTAAGCTTTCCAAGCGTAGTAATGAAACAAATAATTGGTGTAATACCGTGCCAGTTTATGTACTGTACTGTCGGTATCAAATTCGACGCTGCATTCGCTGCATCTCGATTTTAAGTACACATGTATGTACATATGTAATTCCGTTGTTATCAGAAAGATTGCGCTGTTTTATTTCACGATATTGTTCAATGGATAATTGCTCGTATCTCTTTATATTGTAATTTAAATGTAAAAATGTCTGGATGAGATTTTTAATCAAACGCTCCTTCCTATAATTAATATAAAGAATATTTTAAGATTTATTTACAGTTTCATATCTTCGAGAATTACAATTTGTAGGTTATGTTAATAATTTGACAAAACGGAAATATCGAAAATTTAAAAAACGAAATCGCATTTATTTGGTCCTGCACGTGTATTCATTACTTTTATATTAAATTAAATTTCCACTCGATAATAAATGCATAATTTCTTTTTCTAATATTCAAAAATATGTTTTCAATTTTGTCTCACCTAGTTAGTTCAAATTTTTGTGGAAGATAAATCTTGGGGAAAAACTTTCGACTGAAATAGGAAATGAAAAAGTGTTTTGGACACGCTTTTTTCACACTTTTTTTTATCTCCTTATCTTGTGAGTACTCTCGGCAGCTAGTTTTCTTATCTTTTTCTCAGATAAGAAAGAAATCATGAAAGGAGGGATATTGAGATGAAGTAGTAAAATGGTGTACGCTAAGTCCATCCATGATAAAGCAATTGCTTTGTAAGATATATCGGCCTAAGTCCGACATATTCAAATATACATTTTCACAAAATGATATATTTCAATAATATAGTTCCGACGATAATACAAAATTACTTTTCGTATTATAGAGATAGAACAAAACTGAATAAATATATTTTGTAAATATTAAGCTTTTATATTATAAAAACACCTTACTTCCTTTTAGTATAAAAACAGAACTGAGACTATCATTATGCAAATTTTATGTGGTTGTTCCAGTTGAGTAATATAAAAATTTGTGTCATATTCTATATTAATATTTATCTATCGAATATAACTTGATGGTCAATCAATAATCGTAACAAACATCGACTGGTACGAGAATATTGATTATAAATGAGTAAAAAACTTGATCTAAATATTTTTGCACCGTTATTGTATAATCTGTATGCAATTCTACATTTGTAGTTTTATTTATTCACAAGTTTTATCTGAAGTAATGAAGGTGATCACTGATATTACTGAAGAGTAGCTAGCGATATTGTGCACTTTATAAATATTTCTGATA
The DNA here is from genome assembly GCA_963667235.1 of Nomada lathburiana. NCBI lineage: Eukaryota > Metazoa > Arthropoda > Insecta > Hymenoptera > Apidae > Nomada > Nomada lathburiana. Next base: position 6,174,916 of record OY763904.1, read on the forward strand.
ACAATCATCGAAAGAAGAATAATTTTGCATGAACCGAATGTTTAAATTATCATTTGAGAAATAAAATTATACTAAGAAAAATGATTTATCAATTATATATTGTGTATATATTATGCTCAATTCAAAAATCATATAATTCAAACACATTTATTATATCCAATTCACAATGTATATTAAAAATGGCACATTTTTTTATTTTTACACACATTCAACTGTGGCCACTAGATTATTATAGATAGCCATGGTTTATTGAAAAGCGAAGGCCGCCAAAGATCAAGGTCCCGCGGAGGACCCGAGTACGTTTTTGAAATAATACTCGAGAACTCGTGATACCGTCAATGTGGAATCACGACGATCATTGATAAACGGACAAATCGTACCGTGGATCACGTAATTAGTGATATGTTCGCTTAAGGTCGACATACGCCAGAAATGGATGTATATATCGCAAACATGGTATCGATAAAAATAGTACGGCATTTGAGTGCAGACTATTTACATTGCCGTTTATTTATAAGTGCATCGGTGAATGCAAGTGGCAGACCTACGGATGTTCCATCGTCGTATCTAGCCGAAAATGCACCACGTTTCCATGGAAATAACGCGTGGAATCGCCAAATTCCATTTCTGTTATTGTAAACGAAACATATAGAGGTTCACTCTCAAAAAAAAGAAAAAAGAAAAGAATTGTCTGTCTTACAGAACCTTGTTCGTTCGGGTAATTATTACACCTATCTTGTTTATTTGTACGATTTTCTTGTTCCTTGAAAATTGGTGAAACAAAGATGGCTGTATAATTCAAGCATATTCGAAACAAAATGGGGTGAACAGAAACTTCAGGAAAGTTTAACAATAGTTAACACTGAACTAGGATTTCTAAATTGTATGATTTTGTAAAAAAGGATTGATTAATTCGTTGATTCATATGTTAGATATGAAGGAAGTTGCGGAGGAAACCGGAAGCACGAGCACGTCCGCGAGAAACGTCGTCGTCGAGAAGGGTGAGGTTGAAGAGACGAAGGAGAAAGGTGACGAGAAAGAAAAGGAGAAGGAGATGGAAGAAGAAAAAGACAAGAAGAATGACAAGAGCGAAAAAGAGGATGGCGATAAGGATGCTGGTAGCGAACAAGAAATTGTTTTCATCCAAGATATGGGATTTAACGTAAAGATCGTCAGTCCAGGTGCTGAACCCTTTGATATTCAAGTGTCTAGTATGGAATTGGTACAGGTAATCGAAGAAGAAGAACTTTCACCTTCAAACGATTCCTTTGGAAATTATTATTCGATTAAAGGAAATTATTTATTTGTAGGAAATTCATCAATTGCTGATGGACCGAGAGGACACCTGCCACCGTACATGTTTCTCCCTTCAGCTCGATGGTAACACGCTGGATAACTTTGCCGAGCTGAAGAATATCGAAGGTCTGAAAGAGGGTTCGATTATCAGAGTCGTGGAGGAGCCATACACGATGCGAGAAGCCCGCATACACGTCCGACACGTACGAGATTTATTGAAATCGGTGGATCCTGCGGACGCTTATAACGGCGTCGAATGTAGCAGTTTGTCGCTGCTAACCGTGGTCGCCAGCGGTGATATTCTCGAGAAGAAAAAAAGCCGAGCAGATTCAGTCGATTGTACTCCACCTGATTACATTATACCAAGCTGTAAAGATAGGCCATTACTACCTCTACAACCACAAGCCAAAGAACAAAAATGTCCTCCTTGTTTAAAAGTAACTATTGTATATGTCATAATGTGTTCGAGTCTTATGACCTGATTTTACATTAGTGCAACTTTTCTTTTTTTTATTATAAAAAGTTGAACGTTTTAAATAAAAGTGTTTCAGTAATGGATAACCAGAATTCCGTTCATACAGACCCGAACACAATAGAAGGGTTGATGCTAGTATTTGAAATGAATTTATTACCGTAGGTATTAACAACGTCCGGTTGGAATCCACCACCTGGCCACAGAAAGCTTCACGGCGATTTGTTGTACTTGCACGTGGTAACGTTAGAAGACAAACAATATTATTTGACTGCGTGCGCCAGGGGTTTCTTCGTTAATCAATCGACAAAAGAAGTATTTAATCCGAAACCGGCGACCCCGAGTCATCTGTGTCACAGCTTAATTGAACTACTGAACCAGCTAAGCCCGGCGTTTAAACGTGGTTTCGCCGCTATGCAAAGACGGAGAACGCAGAGACATCCATTCGAACGTGTGGCCACACCTTATCAACTCTACGCTTGGTGTGCACCTCAGATCGAACATACGATCGATGCAATACGCGCTGAAGATAGTACGTTTCATTTTACAAAAATCGATAATTGTTTAAAACTTGAACGGCTGTGGTCAGTCGCGTGTATGCATATCCGTTTAACGCGTTGGAAGACAGCTTTATCGGATACAGTAAGATAAATCTAGATATTATAAATGGCTCGGTAGGATAGTTTGTCTTGCAATTTGCCGAGCGTGTTTGGCAAGTCGGTGTTAATTGTATTCCAGCATAAGTATTCTGAAAGTCCTGTATATACAAATATTTATTCTATTTATTTGCACGCAGCTTTCTCTTCCAAATTGGGATACGAAGAACACATCCCCGGGCAGACTCGAGACTGGAACGAGGAGTTACAGACAACTAGAGAGTTACCCCGTAAAAATTTGCCCGAACGACTGCTTAGAGAGCGTGCTATATTTAAAGTACGTATACAAATGGATATGTTAATCAATAAAATTGTAGTTGAAAATATTACTGTTCTAATGTGTCTGTATTTCATGTACGAATTATTTAGGTTCACAGCGATTTTGTGGCAGCTGCAACACGAGGAGCAGTAGCTGTAATAGATGGAAATGTGATGGCAATAAATCCAGGCGAGGAGGCAAAGATGCAGATGTTTATTTGGAACAATATTTTCTTCTCCCTTGGATTCGACGTGAGGGATCATTACAAAGAGCTTGGCGGTGATGCTGCCGCATTCGTCGCGCCTAGAAATGATCTGCAAGGTGTTAGGGTCTATGCTGTCGTTGATCTACCTAGCCTTTATACACTTGGTACCGTTGTAATCGATTACAGGTTTGTACGAAATCGTGTACACGGATTATTTTCATCACGCTATTTGTACGACGTGGATATTTTGTAGAGGATCATTTGTATGTACATACTTGTACATAACTGTTTAATATTCTGTCGCAACTGAAATCTCGATCAAACAGAACGTTAAGTTTTCGTGGTAATTACTCGTATTCCTCTGCATAGAGGATACCGTGTCACCGCTCAGTCAATCATCCCTGGAATCTTGGAACGTGAGCAGGAGCAGTCTGTTGTTTATGGTTCTATAGATTTTGGAAAAACGGTTCTCACGCATACGAAATACCTTGAATTGGTAAGTTTATTGCAATTGTAATTGTGTAAATTCTTTTTTTTGGTATTTATGTGATTATCTTATGTCGTGTGAATTTTTGTTTCTCTAACAGTTAAACAAAACCGGTCAGCAATTAAAAATTCTCCCCCACAAAGTAATCAATGACGCTGGTGAGGAGATTGAATTATGCAGCAGTGTAGAATGCAAAGGTATCATTGGAAATGATTCTCGGCATTATGTGTTGGATTTGTTGCGTACTTTTCCTCCTGATGTCAATTTTCTTAAATGTAAGTACCCTTTGAGTGCGGATGAATCGGAATTCTGATTATCAGTTTTTGATTTTTATGTTATTCTTTTCTTATATTATATCCTTTTTGCAGTGGAAGGCGTAGAGCTGAGCAAAGAGGCTAGGGCATTAGGTTTTCCAATTGAGCACAAGCACAAGCTGGCTTGCCTTCGCCAAGAACTGATCGACTCGTTTGTCGAAGCTAGATACGTACAATTTATTAAACATGCTGCAGTTCATCTTCAACAGCTTACGTCTGCAAGAAGGGTGCAGAAAGAAAAAGAAATCACTGCTAAGGTAAAGTGGAATGTGTTAAAATATATAATGTGTATCAATGAAGATAATGGTATTACGTATTAATGCATTAATTCTAGGAAGACAAAAAAGAAGAATCGAATGCAGTTGCGGTTGATAGTAATAAGGAAGATTCTACGCAAGCCTTAATAGAGACGGATGAGGCTAAGAAAATTGTGGAGAGTATTACCGACTCGATCACTGGTGGGGAAAAACAAGAGTGTACGTATATATACGTTATTTAATTTTTTGTCGTAAAATTTGTTCCATTTATAAATATATTATCATACGTTTAGTGGAGGAAAGCACGAAAGAAATAGTTAGAAGAGCCGCAGCAGCGGTTGGTAGTTTGCGTGAAGCGGAGTTCGATGTCAGATTTAATCCAGACGTATTTTCTCCGGGTGTAAGACATCCAGATCCAAACGGGCCTGCTTTGAAAAAGCAAAAGCAATTGGTGCAGGATGCTGCCGACTTTTTACTCACTGTGCAGATCCCGACGTTTGTATGTACTCAAATTTATAACATCTTGTTTATTGTTTAAATCAATGTAAAGTATACATATTTTTATGAAATTCTCCTTTCTTTATTTTTTTAATAGATTCGAGAATGTTTGGATCACACAGCTGCTGCTATGGATGGTAGCACGTTAGTAGAAGCATTGCATGGTAAAGGTATCAACATACGATATCTTGGCAAATTAGCTGCTATGCTAGCAACTGTTCCACAATTACAATATCTGAAACGTATTGCTGTTTCGGAACTTATTTTGCGCTCGGCGAAACATATTTTTACATTTTATATGCAGGTAGAGTAATCCAACGTAAAGTGACCTTTATTAATTCTGTAATAGAAAATTGTTAAGTCCGATAATTATTTTCCAGGGTACTGAATTAATGAGTCTTTCCGCAGCAATTAGTCATTTCTTAAATTGCTTATTCTCCTCTGCACAAATTATTCATCCGCAACAAAATTTAGAAGAGGTATGATGAGACACTTTTACAGGAAGATTGTCGCTTCATCAGATAAGATAATTTTCTAGGTGAAAATTTATATCATTGCCGGTTTCAGCTTCAAAGTAAAACTGCCAAACGACGTAATAAGCGAAAAGGTAGAAATAATGGACCACAACAGTCTGAAGTGGAATGGGCTTCCTTGACGCCTAAATCTGTTTGGCAGCATATTAAAGCCGATCTGAAAGCCTATTATGATTGGGAGACACCGTGTCCGGAATCGTTGGACGCAACAATCGAACATTTTCATCTTCAGAAAATCTCTTTGCTTCGCAATTTCTGTATAAAGACCGGTATCCAAATATTGTTACGCGAATATAACTTCGAAAATAAGAATAGGGCGACGTTCTTCGAGGAAGATATACTCAATATATTCCCTGTTGTAAAGCATATCAATCCTAGAGTAAGTGATACATTTGTAACGATAAAACTGAAAAAGTTATCTAACAAAATTTTCATTTCATACTTGTTTGAATTATCCGAATATATTTTATATTTCATTTAGGCCAGCGATGCATATAATTTCTATACAACTGGCCAAAGTAAGATTCAACAAGGTTATTTGAAAGATGGATACGAATTGATTAGCGAAGCGTTGAATTTATTGAACAACGTTTATGGTGCCATGCATCCTGAGATCGCACAGTGTCTCAGAATGTTAGCACGATTGAATTATATAATGGGTGATTACGGAGAGGCTCTTGCTACTCAACAGAAAGCCGTTCTTATGTCAGAAAGAGTTAACGGAATAGATCACCCGTACACCATTACTGAATACGTAAGTACAAAAGTAACATTAATGAATTCTTGGATATGAATAATTTTAATCCAGTTCCTCTTAATATTACTGTTAATATTTAACGAACAGATTCATCTCGCGCTCTACACATTCGCTAATGGTCAAGTTTCTATATCTCTGAGGTTATTATACAGAGCACGTTACCTGGCCTTATTGGTTTGCGGCGAGGATCATCCTGAAGTAGCACTCCTTGACGTAAGTAAATTAATACCAGTATCAAATATTTAAGCTATCTGAATATTACATCAACATTAATTATTCATTTAGAGCAATATTTCCTTGATACTTCACGCTGTCGGGGAATTTGAATTGTCGCTCCGTTTTTTGGAGCACGCTTTAGCTTTAAACCTTCGATACCACGGATCACGATCGTTGAAGGTTGCAGTTTCTTACCACCTTGTCGCAAGAACTCAATCTTGTATGGGTGACTTCCGTGCTGCTTTAAATAACGAGAAGGAGACTTATGCAATTTACAAACAACAGTTAGGCGAGGATCATGAGAAAACCAAAGAAAGTAGTGACTGTTTGAGACACCTCACGCAACAAGCCGTGGTCTTGCAGAAGAAGATGAACGAAATTTATACAGGGAAATCGGGTGTTAGTCTACCACCGATTCAAGTGCAACCACCCAGTATGGGGTCTGTGCTGGATATGTTGAACGTGATCAATGGTATTCTGTTCGTTCAAATCAGCCAACAGGATATCGAGAACTTCAAGGCGGAAATAGAGAAACGACAAAAGGAACAAACACCCGATGGTGAGATGAAAGCTATACAAAATGGTAACAAGAACGAGAAAGAAAATAAGAAGGATGATAATAATAAGAAAGAGGAGAAGGAGAATAAAAAGAACGAGAAGGAAAATAAATCTGAAGACAAAGATGATAAGAAGGACGAGAAGGAAAATAAGAAAATAGAGAAGAAGGTTGGAGCGCAGAAAGTAGAGTTGAAAAAGTTGGAAGAGAATAAAGCAACATTAGAGCCAGTAGTAGCAGAGAGCTGAGCTCGTTTTAAACCGCTAATGATGATACTTAGTAGTTTTTCTTTCTGAGTCCTAGTCTTTCCCTGCCTGCGTCCGATCTTTTTAAAAGTAACGCGAGTACGGCATATGTAATTGATTTGGGATACAATGAAAAAATGGCAGTGTTTTGCTCGATATCAGGATTGTTCTTTGTTGTACCGTATTATACGTTTACAATGTGCTATTAGAATTGAACATTTTACAGTGTGGCGATTGGCTACAGTATGGGTGAATCTTCTCGAGGGAGGTAAATGTATCTCTAACACTCGCGATGCTTGATTACAATTGCTACAAAAGATACAGAATTTCTTTGACTGATCTGTGACAAACAAAAAGCTGATTCTCCACTTGTGTAAATAGTTCTCAAAGAATTATTATCTTAGCGCGCATACTTCTAACAATAATATCTCGTGTGCGATTTGAACGGACAGAAGAAGAAAAGTATGTTTCGAAAATGTTCATAGACTATAATTTACTTCGTTTATCGTCGCGTCATATTTTCTTTTTTTTTTTTCTGTGAAGACTCAATTTTTTCTTCATAAATATACATGAATATTGCGTACATCACATTTATATTAATAACGGGCAATATGGTAAACTGTTTAATATTTGTTCCAGCGTATTGCACAAGTGTTGTTGAAACAAAATTCGATGTGCCGAAAAAGAAACGATACGGCAGTTTGTTTATAAAACGAATAACGGACTTTATTATTGTAGAGGATAAGTCAGTTGTTCTTTTTCTTCTTTTTTTTTACGTTTTCGATAGGATATTTTATTAGTGCACATTTGAGATCATTGTTTTGTGCCATTTAGGCGCCGCTGTCACTTTCCCATTCTAGTTGCCATCGATAAATTTAATGCATATTGAAGTCATACAAATAGTTATCTTTAGGTGCTACTAATATCTCGTTAATCTTGTTGGATCCAATATGAATGCTATAAACGATACATTTTGTGTTGTTTTTTAAATAAATATTGATAAATTTCTCGCAAATCAAATTAATGATTTTCAAATATAAAACGGAAGGGTCACTAAGAAATAATTGAGTATCTGTGTTGTATTCAACAAGAACAATTCGTACAGCTTTCGTAATCATTTTTATACCGCGTATATTACGAGAAAAAATTGTCTTTTTCATTCTTCCATTGCCGTTACATTATCGTCATCTTACGCAAGAATTCCAATCTGAAAATAATTTTGATATTTATGAAATTTCCATTGCTATTTATACGGGGAAAAATATTTTGTAAAACAGAAAAGAAATGGTGGCAGCAAAAGCATAGTATAAATGACAGATGTCCTGTTACATCTCGCGATCATTGATAACGGTTATCAAGAATGGTTCATTAGTCAACGTATTATAGAAGTAGAGTAAATTTCCTCATTACTATTAGAAATACTGCAGTTAGTTTTAGAATTATAAAGAATTGATAAATCACCTGTTATCGAAATGTTAATGTACATTCTATTTTTGTTTCGATCATTTCTTCGATCATTCATCTTTGTTAAATTAGTATTCGTTATAAAACGAATATTAGAAATACATAATATCGTATGTCGAAATTCCATCATACCATCCAATCAAATTGTGTTTAATAATGATATTGATAATTTGTTGATATTTGTTCTAAATGAAAAAAGAAACAAATTATGCTTTAAATCAGTTATTATCGATCATGATAATAATAACAATAATAATAACGGAAGGCAAGTAAGTGAACATGCCATGTAGTTTTTGTTCAACAAGTTTGTATACTTTACAATATAGAATATTATATTGCACTTGTTAGTCAACATGTATGATAAAGAATGCTAGCTAATAAGGACTATTGATTATAAATAAAGTTAAATACTTGATTTACATATATGTTACCTGTTATATAATTTCGTAAAGTCTGCGCATAAAATAAATCATTTTGTATGGAACACGAAATCACATCTTAAGCGGATTCCATATCATTATCTAACGATTCTCCAATTTCTTCCGAATTCATGTCACTCTCGTTTCTTTTCACTCGTTTCTTTCTATTCTTGCTTGGTGTAGCATGTTGTTTTTGATAATATTCTCTAATATCTAACTTATTTATTAAATACTGCCGTAACGTTTCTAATGCATTTTTGCCACCGTTCCCTTTCTCGAACACCATCGAAATTTTCACGTCATCGTCCTCGGATTCTTCTTTCTCTATTACTTCGGTGAAAAAATTGCATACCAAGAAATATTCTTTTGCAACAGCTTTTTCTGCAGACTTTTCAATTTTTTGGTGTCCATCAATACTTTGGATACTATTTTTATTAAATTCCTCTGCACATTTCTTCGCAAGGTCATTCGCCTCAATTATATTTCCTGTATCCCGATTATCGGATTTTTTCATTAGTCTTTGAGCTAATCGTCGTTTTCTACGTGCATGCGACCACGTATCGTTTTCCGCAATCAGCTGACACGACCATCCATTGAAATCGTCGATTGGCAAATTTAATTCTTTAATTTTTACCTGCATGCAAAGTACAATAGAGATGAAAATACTGTAAACGTAAAAACGTTCCAGAGAATATAATTTTAACATTACGCTCAATTCCTCCATTGCTTCCTCCAAGAAAGTAACTAAATTATCGAAGGGCGAAAATTTAGGCAGCATTGGGAATTGTATTTCTGTCGGTCGCTGTTCTTTCAATAATTTTGCAATGTAATCACCACTTTTTCTAATGACTGGTGCATTTGTTAAATTAATAATGTCCTTTGGTAAAAATGTCCAAGCCAAACCCCATCTATTAAAATATAATATTGGTAAAATAATTGGTTGCACAAAGTAGTAGATCTTTGTAAAACGATATATACATACCGTTTAGTATGCCCTTGACAGAATTCTGTCCATGTGACATTTTCTATATTCTTTCTCTTTAAACATTTTAACAAAAACAATAGATTACACCGCCTACCAAACATTGTAGTGTAAATCTTTACTTTTTCTTTTATTTCCATACTTTCTTCGATCATTCGTATGACAAATTCTCTTTCTCCACCTTGAACTGTAAGTTCAGTTTCATTCCCAGTTGGAGCATTCCTTGGCGGCAATCGTTTTACTACCTTTTTGGATTGTTCCATTTCGAAGAATGGTGGATTGCACATTGTGAAATGATATACATCATCTTCTTTTATTATGTCTTTCAAAATGCTTTCTTCGTCTACTTTAACCACTGACAGAAAAATATTATGTTGGAAGATTAAAACAGTGTAGAATCATGAAATACAATAATACGTTTTACATGTACCCTTTATTAAGCGCTGTAAATTATTATTTTCGATATTCTGAATAGCCGTTTGAATGCTGGTTTCATCAATTTCTGTGCCAATCATTTTATTCCCATATATTTTTGCAAGCAACAGAGGGTAAATACAAACAGCCCCCGTGCCTATAAAGACCAATTACTTGTTTTTACTGAAATTTTCAAATATTGACCATTGATAGTAATCTTCATTTTATTACCAATGTCAATGCCAATCATTCCTTCCATTCCATCGAAAGAAATGTGGTTTACCAAATCTTCGATCCACAGGATATAATTTAAACGCAATGGTAAAGTAGGTACTAATTTATTCGGAGGTATCTTTACATCCAAATTGAAGTCATGTTTTAATAATACTTCTGTGAGCACTCGAAGACTCTCTTCATTTTTAAAATCAATTTTTATTTTCCCCGTTAAATCCTAAAGTTTAAAAGTACATTATATTTTGTTTAATATAAAAATTGCGTAGTGCTAATGAGTTATTACGAAGAAAAAAAGATGCATCTTACAGTAATTGCGATGTTACGAAATTTCGGATACAGTAAAGCAAGTTCCTTAAAATCTGGTACTTTTTTATATTTATTCCTCGGATGCATAAACTTTCTTAACGACATTTTTGATTAATTATTCGCCTATCTTTTTTCACATATAGAACCGTTGATGTTTTGTAACAGCGAATCGTATGTATAACATATATGTACTTATTGCACTACCTGTAAAAAAATGAACCAATAGTTCTTATTTGTAAACTTGCAAATAGCTGTGATGTGATATGTGGAATATTTCAGGAAACACGTGCGTCTGTTATGAACTTTTATCGAACGTTATCATGGTTCAGTTTATAGTATATCAGGTGATAAAAGTATCAACAGTGGTCCCATGTGTGTAGAAGAAAACACAATATTTATAGCATGTTAACTGTTTGTCAATTCTTAAAAATATCTAACAGTAAAATATTTCAACATTATACCCCATGTCCCTCTGTTTTTAACGAATTTCAAACGTGCAATTATATATCATTAAAAAATTGTCCGTTGCTTACATTTCTTATTTTGCCAAGTCTATATATTTTTGATAAAACGTATATACGTTAATTACCGGGAAATATTACCGACCGAATTTATGACTAGCACGCATCGGTCTAGGTATAGACCGATCATCCAATCCATTTTCTTGGGTAAGAATATTCCTTGGGTAGAATATTACTAGTAAACTAGTAACTTAAAACGGTAGTCTCCTACCGGGTAGATTTCTAATTGCGAGCGTAAAATATTTCAATAACCTTGTATCTAGAATATATATTAATTAATTATTTCTGTTCATAAATTTGTCATAAACTGTTTCACAATTTCAGATAATACGTAATTATCAAAGTTTCTATCGTATTAATCTTGAATAATTTGTCTATGCATATTGCTGTTGTAGTCGAAACGTTGGCAGCAGTGTACGTGAAAGAATTATATCGTGATGACAATTTTAAGTGGTGACAGCCGCGTATGTGCTTCGTTACACTCGTAGCAGCGTTATATCCGTTTTTGCTGACACGAAGCATCATTTTCTGACTTAGTGCGTGATTCGTTTGAAAAGGGTCGTATGGAGTATTAATCGGAACGCAGGTATGTGCTTTATAATAATTTTAGCGTACATCAGAAACAGATGGTTGTCGCTATTCGTGTCGCCTGACAGTTCGTTAATATGGAACAAGTGCCACTCTGACAGTTTCCCTTTTTCGTCGTCGTATTGTTAGGCACCTGTTACCATTCCTACGCTTTTCACGTTCACTTGAAACGAATTCTTGATACATCGTACTGATTTCTATCCCACCTACACGAAAGGTGCCGCCGCGATATATTAATGAAATTGTACGCGGGATAGCGATAAATGATGTCACGATGAAAATATTTATTTCTTCACTTCTAAAACTCGGTTTCGAATGTGGCGCATTTCAACTTTGATATTTCCGTTTATTCCTCGAGCGATTTGCATTAAAATTGAATACCGTGACAATATTATTTACGGATCGTCGTATTATCTTTGTATAAACACATTGCAAAGATATATTGTTTAACGGAAATGTTGGGTTATATAAAAATTCTTATGAAGAAGAATAGAAAGTTATGTTTTTCCATTTACATAGCAAGTCAATTTATTCATGGTTCAGTGTATCGTTGTGTAAGTTCGTTGAACTTTAGAAGAAATATTAGATTTTAAGTATTAAGCGATTCGATTAACAATTTATGTGCTATTGTTTTAGGTGAAAATAATTGGTTTTAGAAAGCTTGTATATTTACTTTCGTTCGGTGAAGCTTTGGGTTCCTTTAATGAAACCTTAGAAAATATAATTAAATTAAATTAGCTGAGCAATATTTTATAAGTGCACTCTGCGGATCATGTAAGAAGTAATATATAATAACTCGCTATATTGTAGACAGTTATTGGGATTCAAATTTTAGTTTATTGAAGCAAAACGAAAATTATTATGGTGTGTAATATCATTGACACAATCCAAATCTTTCTTTCCAATCATAGCAGAAGACAAACTAATGGAAACAAGTTGCAAAGTAGTAGAATCACTATTTTTATCCAGTACTTATCGAAAACTTTCAATTATTTGTGAAACAGAGAAAGATACAAATACATGTATGAACAGAAACCAGACAGTCGCAGAATCACAGAAAGATTAATCAACGTTCAGGTGAATACATTTGTGTTATTATGTTTTTCTTTAACTACTCAATCTAACGCAGACACAAAACTCATTTCAAGTTATAAAAATGCAGCAATATATATATTTTAATTCCTACAAGTCTAGACATTGGAAATATATGCATTCGATAGAAAAATTTGTCTGCAGCATTGTTGCACTCAGTTTGTTCTGGGGCATTCCCTCCAGAATTTGCATCTGAAATCATACAAAAGAGTTTTTCTAATCATCGTATTCCACAGTGAGCACAAGTCGTTTTTTTTATTTTTTTTTTTTATTTTTTTCCCTTGGATTTCTCGATTGTTTTGTTTGCACATACGTTCTGACGATTACCTTACATGCACGCAATCGCATTCGTTGGGCAATCGTATCGGTAAAGTGATCGTTTATCGGTACACGACAATTAGGAAAACGTAACAAGCATGAAAATTCGATGCAATTTGCAATACGACGATCGAAGAGCTTAGGATACTAAACGTAACGAATTGGTATTTGTTTAAACAGAAACCGGTGAAAGGTTCGTTGCTTTTTCGCTATGTATGTAATTTGTTACTTGCGTGAGGAAATAGGCGTTTTTCGCGGGATTCCATGTGGGTGCTACCTTGCTGCAATATTTTACAGAGTTCCGTTCTTCTTTTCTGATTAGCAAACATTTGGAAAGCGTAAATACGTTCGTTTAATCTTCCTCCAATCGATTAGATGTTTTCTGCTGGTATAATGATATATTAAAAAAATATGGCATTTTTCTAACATTTAAAATAGTTACATTTTTGTTTCATTTAATAGTACTTACTTTAGTTAAGTAATAGTAATAATAATAAATTTCAATAACTCTGCATGTGTTTTATTGTTGCTATGTTTTATTAAATATTTGAAAATCTTTCAATATATTTGTGGTTTTTTTAATTTGTCAATACTTTCTCAAGAGCTCAATTTCAATTCTTCGAATATTATAATACAGTATTTTGCCTTCTGTGTGAGGGGTTCTGAATTTTTCTAAGCTTTGATTTATGGAGTTATCTGTTCGATAATAGATTACGTCAGAAGAGGAATGTTGGGAATTTGTATGGAATTTAGTTTGAAAGAATTAGTAGCCAGGGCATTGTTCTGCCTCTCTATTTTTATTCTGTTTGAGAAGTTTTTTATTGTTTCGTGTTCGTATGACGAGAATGAGAACAATTCAGCAGAACAATAATTTGACAAATTACATTTGATTTTAAACAATCACTAGTTGCATTGTGGTCTTTCATTCATTAATTTAACTATTACTGTAATAATATTATCGATTTTTCTGTCTATCCATTTTGCGTGTTCAAATCTATCTCTATTTAACACGTTTAAAAATGAGCACATCGCTGTAGTAATTTTTCTTTGCACTTTACTGTGTGTATCTATGGAAAAAAAATAGGAGGTGTACTTGCACCTATAATATTTATGCGCATTACAGTTACATAGAACGCTCTACAATCGATCAATTTTGCCTTATTATAGGCCAAAGCATTCTGCACGCGGAACGTACATTTTTATAATTAATTGGGATTCCAATTATGGAATGAGAAAGTTTAGAGAACCTCTGTATTTCCTCTACAAACTTTAACAACGAAATTTTTGCTCTTTTATAAGCCAACTTCAATTTATTGTCACTGATAAATAATTCGCCCAGAGTAAACATCGTGTGTGTTTAATAGACTATCGTATTTTCGATTCGATTTCACTTTGTGGAGATCATTTCGCTTAATTTGTCATTTAATTTAAATTAAATACACAATAAGTATTATCAGGAATTAAATATTTTAGTCGACGTTTAAAAGGCGCAAAAATAAAATAAGGCTTCCCTTATTCCTATCTCTCCAGGCTTCCCTTTAACAATTCCATATTTCCACCAATATATCTAAAGTACATACTCTTCTATATTCCAATAATTTAACACTTCTCTAACAATATCAATATTCCTTCAAATGATTAAACATTTTCCCAGTGTTTCAATAATTCTTCCAATACTTAATTCTCCATCGATATCCCAATAATTCCTTCAATATTTCAATAATCCTTCAAATACGTTCCAATCATCCTATATTCTATATTTTCGTTCCATCGTTAATATAATAATTTCTACAAAAAAAAACCCACATTCTCCAAATCAACCCTAACACATATTCATACACAAATATCCACCCTTTCCAAAATACACAAATCATTCTCTCGTTCCATCAATATACTTATATTCCCAAGTGATCCATCATTTTAAGCCGTCAATTCTATTCGTACTTTTTCAATGGAAAATTTCTCGTCGTCGGAATCGTGGTCCTTTTATTTACTCTCGTTACGAAAGAAGAGGTCGGTGCGCATGTGGAGCATCCTGGCCTGCGCGGGCTCCATCGACCCTCAAACCATTTCGTATACGTTTCCAGTACGCGTTTGGCGATCCTACTGTGCCAGTTTGATCGGAAAAGGGAACGAGATAAAATCAACATCGATTGGCCAATTAACCGGTGCCCCTTGTCGAACAATCGTGCCTCGGCTGCTCCGAGACGAATCGTTATCTGTGATATCGTGGCATTAGTACCGGTTAGGCAATCATACACGTCTACCACGGCTCCCGATACAGATTTTCTTCGTCTTTATCCGAAAATTTTCTACAGACACGTTCGTTCGTCTCAGTGGACGATTTTTAATCTTCTTTTTTTATTGTTAGTTTTCCTTTTTTTTTTATCGAGATACAATAATAATTATGTTAACCAGGCAACCATATTTACACCTGTGTACCGCGGGTTTCTGAAATTTTCTGTAGATGCGTTCACTCCAGTGAACTAACACCTCCATCTCAGTGAACGATTTTTTATCATGATATTAAATTTGTTTCTTCTTTCTTTTTATCTTGATGTTAGTACTAATTAAGCAATTCGTTTTTCGTTTTCGATGTTCGAAATTCAGTTTTCGACATAGATTTTTCTCCGTCTTTGTTCTTCAGTTTTCGGTAGACACGACGTTCGTTCGTCGTAGGGAACGACTTTTCCTCGCCGTGTTATCACACAAAAAGGGAACAATGATTGCTTTAAAGAGGGACTGCGTGGACTAGTTTACTCGGGTTTACGTAATCGTGCAATATGTTTCATGATAATTTGTACAATGATTTGTTTGGACTTTTATTCGGGACAAAATTAGCATTGATAGAAGAGTTCTATGAATGGAGAGTTGAGAGTTTAAAGAAATATATAAATAGAGAACTTTATTTATGGAACGGTTAATGGTTTTGGAGTTCGTTATTCTGGGGTGTTTGTAAAATTGGGAATAAAAATTGGACGAAAATGGAAAAATGCAACTTTGATTTTTCTTTTAAATTAGTTGGAAAGGAGAACATTGAGATGGAATCCATTTTCTATTTCATTTTTAAACAATTGACGGGAATTTCTAGAATACTATAGTTGTAATACTTTCCTTTAAACGATTCTGTATTTTGAAATTGGAATTGAATGAATACGTGCCCGTAAAATTGTAATCTTCTTTTAGTATTCAATACGGTTCCCTCTTTAAATTAGAATTTGATGAAGCTCGAAGAAATGAATTTTCTACGGTCTTAAGTAGTACTGAGAAAATTGAGTTCTTGCGCCGTAAGAAACGGAAAGATGATCTCTAGAATACGATAATTCTGAGGAAGAAGTTTTAAAATTCTTTCACAGACAGTTTCCAGCCTTCTGATAGTAATTACTCTGTTGAAAAATACTTGAACAAATTTATTAACGTGAATCATTGCTCGTAATTATGCAAATGACTTAAAAAATAATTATTTCTATGATACATAATTGATAACTCTCGAATAAAAAAACGGAAATAACGATCCTGACGTAATGTAGGCCCGATATTTTTAACTTAATCGCATCACTGCAACACATGTAGCAAACCAGAAGCGATTTAAAACTGGTTTCTTTATTGGAACGCGAATTTTCCAATGTATAGGTATAAGAAGATATACACTGTGCATTGTCTTATTATCTATAGAAGAGGAATCTATATATGTACTATGCAAAGTTACGGTGTAACGAATCGAATTATTAGAACTTGAATTACATAGTTCTAAAACGTAATGAATTAAATATATTTTTCAACGATATATAAACGATACTTTCCAATAATTTAATATTTCTTTATTAATTGCGGTGGATGTCGAAGTTGATAAGTTTATTTTTCGAGAAAAAAAGAAGAGAGAGAAGAAAAGTTGTTCGGGCGAGTAAATTTGCCTGTCAAAACAGCTGAGACATGTTGGCATTCTCTATTGTTTGAATAATTGTGAGCGGTGTTATCTGTGAGGAGGCACTTGCCGTGACACAGACCGATGTTACGTTTCAACACGAATGTAGAACGTGAGATCTTCGGATACACTGGCGATCAAAAGTGTGGTCACACCTACAATTAGTTATACTTAGTGAGTGAATACGAAATGGAACGTGGGTGGGAAATATGGGTCGATGATCACGCCTTTTTAACCTTGATGCCTTGTCACAATTTGGAATTAAAAATTATTATGTGTACAGTAATTGATTAATTTGCAATCAAAAGCTGAATGTGAAATATATGAATATTTTCCTAAACTGTTTAAAGTTAAAGCAAATTCGACGCGGAATCACGTACCGCGAAAAATCTAAGCTTAGGCATTGATAGCTAAAGAAATTGGAGAATGTATTAGCATAAAGTATTCGAAGGTTTCCTTCTTAACATTCAATCGTTTCGTTCGCGAAATGTTGGAAAAATAGCGATAGTAATTTTAATAGACTGTACTAATGGAATTGTTTTCAAAACACTGGCGAAAATTAAAGTATAACGAATGACGGGCTCAGAGGCCATTAAAATTGAAACGATAATTTGAAGCGGTATGAATATACTATTATCGCACACCGTAGAAAACTCTAACATGAGAAACGGTGGTAACTAAAGCAGTTATTAAAACGATGTATAGACACCGACAATAGCAACGTTTTGTAATAAATTCCATGCAATATGTATCATCTTAACTTAAACTGATTCCGCTGCAACACATGAAAATCTACGGATTTCCATATTAGCATATACGAACGTAAATATTTTCAATAACGCGATCAGTCTCCGGGGATCATTAAACATTACAGTTCTCGGTTGACTAGAGTATCGAGAAACATAAATTATCCTATCTGGTAGACGGTGTATGGCATATTGCCATGAGCGTTTCACGCGTTGCACTCGCTCGCTAATTCATTCGCACGCGCTAATTGCTTAGCTTTCTTCTTGACCCTTTGTTCAAGTATATACACCTCGAATTGGAAAATTGCCACGAATTACTGGCGATTTTGTAATAGTATTAAATTAAGAGTAATTAAAGGAGCGATACTTGAAATATACTTGTTTGAATGAAACGTCTAGTTTGCAATAGCCAGTAGCATTTTGCTTATTGAAAACGAAAACGTGAAACTATTCGAGTAGAGAAACTTTGGTTCAAGGAGAAGTGAAGTATTAACGTTAGATAGCCGCATGAGTCATTTCGTAGAATTGCTCTGAAGATTGCAAGGAAAGTGTGGCTGTATTAAATGAAAATTAATCGTGGAAATTCAAGAGAAAGTTGAATTCATATTTCGATTATATTATATTGGTTCCAATTGAAGTCGTTACTTGTTTATGGAAAATTCTTTCCTTATTATACTTATCTAGAATTAATTCTATTCTAGTTAAGACTATTACTATCAGTTATGTACATTACACAATTGTTTAAGTTCCGAAAATAGATTTTAAGTATATTTTTGGAAAACTTATCTGTGGATAATCAATTTCTAAAAACGTTTATTTTTCTGAAACTTAATAATTTAGATTGAAATTTTTACACAAACTTTCCAGTAAACTTGTAGTACAATTAATTCTCGATTTTTCACAATTTTTTTTCAACAAATTCCTGAAATTACAATTGATAAATCTGTGCCAATATTTTATCGTAGAAAAATCGATTCACAACTCAAGCCCGTATATAAAATACCAAAGCAAGATGATTTTGAAGATCCAACGTGAAACAAGTTTCCGGAAAACGATTGGAAAATCGTGTTCGGCGACGAGTTTCTCGTGGAAAGATCGATGGTAATCGGTGGAGACAGAACGAAGACGATCGTGTTTCGAGTGTATTTTTGTATCGAAAGTTACGCGAGTGAAGAAGAGAAAATTTCTCGATGGTTCTTCGTGGTTTGCTGGCACCAGCGGCGGCGCGATGGACACGAAATAAAACGCCGAAAAGGTAGAATGAACACGTTAATTGAGGTTTAACGAACGCCGAACAACAGGGTTTAAAGAGGATTGGTAAAGAGAAACGAACAGACGGAGAGACATAGAACAGTTTATAATGAACGTTCGTTTGGAACCTTTTGCGTAATTCGTAGGTAGTCGGAAAGCAAACGAGTTCGAATTTTAATTGGGATTCGGTGGTGCCCACTTGCCGCCACTTGAACTCATTAATTTTCAGTGAACAACACTTTATTTAGCGGCGAACGGTTAATGGGATAATATGGATTAGTATTAAAATCGATTCGCTGCTAGATTTTGTTTTTTATTTTATAACTTACGATTCTTGGTAACGAGCTGGGGGAAAACTTGAGAAATAAAACATATAATAATGCAATCTCGAAGATACAATCCCTTACGATCAAGATAATAATTGTGAATCAATATCTCTAAAGGGTTAAACAATGTGGAGATTGAATAGTGTTCCCTGTATTATGATCTGACTTACGTCATCAGGAAGTGTTGTACAGTAGGAACGCATAGTATGAAAGGCTAATAGCAATTGTATTACATCATGTCGCACGATACGAGGTGATTCAGGTGATCTGAAGTCATGATGGTTTTGCAGGGGACAAGAGAAGCAGGCTGCTGGACAATTAGGATTATCGCGTTATGGACCGCAGGTGATGAGTGTGTTGTGTTTATGCACCACGGTACACCAGACCGGACAGAACAACAACCAGGCCAGCAAGATACTTCCGAACATACCTGCGATCTCATCTGAAGAAGAGAGGATAAACTCGTCGCAGGAAATACCCACCGACGAGCTGGCTCTATTAGCTAAGCTGGAGGAAGCCAATAGGTGAATTGTCCTGCTGAGTAATATCCAGTCATCGTCAACTGCATGTGCAAGCGTGCTTTATATATTATATACATTTAGATTGTCCAATGAATTTTTTATTTTTTTGCTTCATTTTGTAATGAATTTCTTTGAGTAATATGTAATTGCCTAATGGCAATATACGATGGTATAATATATGATAGGTTTTATCATTTCTCTTATCAAGCTACTGTGAATTGTTCTGTTTCATTTTGAAGAAGGAGTAGTAATTATTTGATGAATCTTTGAATAGTTTAAGGGGAAACTGTAAGCTGGATAAATATTTTTGGTTGGTACCTTGACCTTTTTTATTCATTAAATGAACAATTCTGCTTTTTATATATTTTACGTTCGTATACAAGAATTATGCAGTATTAATGCATACGTGTGAGAGGAACAATATATACTCTTGCATTAAGTAGAATATTAATTGTATCCTGGGTTGTAACATGTGCAAATAGTTTTGTAAAGTTTACATTACTATTAATCATATCGTCAACCGCTACAGTCTTCCGTTAATTGAAAATAATCATGCAAAGAAAACACTGGCATTTGTTAATTAAAATACGAGTCCGTTGAATCGTACTAGAAGCAAATAGAAATTCAATAATTTCAACGATAAAATTGCAATAAAATTCCAACACACATCCTACATTTACTTTTAGTAAACAACGAACTAAATTGTAGATTCTATCAAATGAGCAAAGCATCGATTCATCCGTCGCTCCTATTCTATCGTTTTCGTCTCCGTGTATACAGGCTCATATGTATCATATGTTACCACGTAAAACACTTTTCGCGCGATTATGTTAAATAACGTGTCTTAAGGCTCTGATGTAATTAATAACAGGCTTATCGAATCGGATGCAAAGTCGTTGAACTCGCTCCAAAGCAATCACAGTAGGAAAGGTTCCGACACATCTCAGGTGTCTGTGGCGTCGGGGGGCAGCGGAGGAAACGGGGATGCTGCACCTCGACGCCACAACTCGGCCGATGGTGAAGAAAATACGTGGACCCTGTGGGGTCATATTGTCGCTGATTGGGATTTTCATTGGAAGAAGAGGAAAGAGTTCGTCAAAGAATTAGTACGTCAAGGAATACCTCATCATTTTAGGTAATCACACTTTTCGAAGAAATCAAAATTATGGCGAAATTCAGCCACGAAGTAAAATCGAAGAAGAGACATATTTTAATAATAAATTTAAAAAACCATCGTTACAGAGGTATTGTTTGGCAGCTACTAAGTGGTGCTCACGACTCTCCCGTGAAAAAGCAATTCGCCGAGTATATCAAGGCCACGTCCGCATGCGAAAGGATAATCAGGAGGGACATAGCCAGAACGTATCCTGAGCATGATTTCTTTAAGGAGAAAGACGGCCTTGGCCAGGAGAGTCTGTTTAACGTTATGAAAGCGTATAGTCTTCATGATCGTGAAGTGGGATACTGTCAAGGTTCGGGATTTATTGTAGGATTACTCCTTATGCAGGTACATTTCCATATTTGAGACGGTTTAGAGTGAACGGAGGGAGAAAAAAAATTTTTTTAAATGAAATGAATTAAAGATATCTATTTAGAAAAGAGAAACAAAATAATAATATATATATCCAGAGACAAAAAATTTAAACAAAGGGATGTGTTACGTTTCGATGTGACCGGAACTGTAATAGGTATAACAATTTGTTGTTACAGCAAATGCCAGAAGAGGAAGCTTTTGCTGTACTGGTAGCGCTTATGCAAGAGTATCGTTTGCGAGACATGTTCAAGCCGAGTATGGCTGAATTAGGGGTGTGCATGTATCAGCTAGAACATTTAGTTGCTGACACGCATCCCGAGTTACACGCTCATTTTACGGCTCAAGGTTTTCACACGTCGATGTACGCATCGTCTTGGTTTCTTACGCTTTTCACCACAGCGCTCAGCCTACCGCTGGCCTGCCGCATTTTTGACGTGTTTCTGTCCGAAGGCATGGAAATTATTTTCAAAGTCGCTCTGGCAATGTTGCATTTAGGCAAGGAAGATTTGTTAAGCTTGGACATGGAAGGCATGCTGAAGGTAATTTTTTCATACCATCTAAATGCTACGTTATTATCCTCGAAATTGGGGACCGATGAACAGAAAAATCTGTTAGTAAAGATCATTTCCTGTACTGTAAAACACTGTTTTACACGTGTCGGGTGTATGTTGCTGCTTGTTTCGTTTTCACGAGTACTTATCGTCTTTTTTTCCTACCTAGTTCTTCCAGAAACAGTTACCTGGAAGAGCCGAAAGAGATCCCGATGGCCTCATGAGTCTTGCCTACGGTATGAAAATAAATCCCAAGAGAATGAAGAAACTAGAAAAGGATTATACCGTGCTGAAAATGAAGGAGCAAGAGGAAATGGTCGAGCTACGTAGGCTTAGGGCTGAGAATAGGTTACTTAGGCAAAGGACTGAATTGCTGGAAGCCGAGTCCGCAGAGTTGGCGGACAGATTAGTTAGGGGTCAAGTTTCACGCGCCGAAGAGGAGGAAACTGCATTCGTTGTACAGAGGGAATTAGCAGCGCTCCGACATACGCATCTCGAGACCAGCCATCAGCTTGAACAGGCACACGAGGAACTAAGATCATTGTCGGTTCTATTGGAAGAAAATGTGACATCGAAGCAATCGTCTTTGGACGAAATTTTATTGAAGCAGGAAACGTTGTCGCAGAAGGAAGAAATGATACAGTGTTTGCAGGAGGAATTGGTGAGGGTACGATTGCACGAGGCGGAGAATGACGCGACGATAAGGGAACTTCGTGCGAGAATACAGGAATTGGAGCAGGATAAGAAGACGTTGCGCGAATCAACGCCGGATAATTCTGTCGCACATTTGCAGGAAGAACTGATTGCCGTGAAACTTAGGGAAGCGGAGGCTAATCTTTCGTTAAAGGTAATTCTTCGTTCGCGCGTCTGTTAAGATGGAAAGTAATTATTTGAGATTATGTTCCTCTTCTCTTTTGTTATATTTAATATAATATTTTCGCGTGTCTGTTGAGAAACTTGTTGCAATGTAAGAAATATTTTAGGATCTTCGACAGAGAGTGGTGGAATTGAGCAGTGCTTGGCAAAGGCATCTGCAGGAGCATCGTTCTGCTCAATCGCAACCTGCGAGTGATTCTACGCCGAAGAAGCTTCTGTTTTGGGAAAATAGGGGCCACGAGGTGCAAAAATTCGAGGAGGATTTAATGACAACTCGAATTCGTGAAATGGAAGCTTTGACCGAAGTGAAGGAGCTTAGGCTCAAGGTGATGGAGCTTGAGACGCAAGTGCAGGTCGCCACGAATCAGCTTCGTCGACAGGACGAGGGTGGGAAATTAGTTAAGGAAGAGTTGGAGGCTGCTTTAGGTAGGGAGAAGGATCTTACCTCCAAATTACGGGAACAACAGCACAAGTATTCCGATTTGGAGTCGAAGATGAAGGACGAGGCCATGATGGCTAGGATACACGATGCGGAGCATGCACAGCAAGTGGCAGAACTTACACAGAACATATCTCTTCTTGAATTAAAAGTACCTTTCGAATATTGTAGTGCAGTAATTTTTATATGATTTATCGGAGAATTAATTTATATTGTTTGTTGTAGAATGAAGAGATGCACGCGGAAGGAGAACTTAGGAATAATTTAGATGACAGTGAGAGAGTAAGAGAACTGCAAGATAAAGTTGCTGAATTAAAAGCCGAGGTATGTGGACAATTTTGTTTTTTATTCGTGATGCATTAATGAAAGCATTGATTTGGAAAACAAAATTTGCAGTTAGTGGTGAAAGGTAAATGAAACAACTAAATTGAAAAAACTTCGAAATTTTTATCGTATATTATTTACTTTGCACGAATTAATTAATAGCCGTTCCTTCAGGGAATCTCTGTTTTATAATTGACCGATCTCGAATCGAAATGTAATTATTTTTAATCTTATTCAAAAATTGGTTTCACAAATTCGTATAAATATTTAAAAATGATTTAAATACATAAACGTGTGGTACATTCTTTTAATATAGAAATTGTAATACAGAATGCTTTCAATTATGCACAAGAGTAATTATTATTATATCTGTTTATGGTCCTCGATAATTCTTGTTAAATATCCTCACATAAAGTTGAAATGCATTACTTTATTTAATGTACTAAATTAATTACAGTAT
Organism: Nomada lathburiana; assembly: GCA_963667235.1. NCBI lineage: Eukaryota > Metazoa > Arthropoda > Insecta > Hymenoptera > Apidae > Nomada > Nomada lathburiana. The sequence goes on from OY763904.1 coordinate 6,198,958, forward strand.
GAGTACGAAGTATTGACGGTAGAAGTAATAGAGGTAGATCGAAAAAAACGTAGAATTACGATAATTTTACATTAGCTTAAAATCTAAATTATTCGACATGCTATTAGGCTGCAAGTTAGTAAATTTGGAAGCTTGTAGAGATATGTAATTATCGAGAATTATCGTACAGTTGGGAATAGAAGTAATTCCGGTTGAAATGCAGTTTCAGGATCTCGATTTACTATCTCAGTACCTGCATATTCATACAGTTTATAAACATTGAATCACATAAATTCACATAAGGAATTTTTAATTTGTATCTATTTGTATCGAGGGGGGATTACAGTAAGATAATGTTTTGATTAAACTCTAATTTTTGTTAGAGTTTGTCTATATAATTTTATCACAAAGCTTTATTGAAAATAATAGTTAATTAATTTTTTTATGAACAGTTTGTACTATTCATTGTGTAACAATAATTTTTTAACCATATCCACACATCTGTAATATTGCACTTTTTTATGACACGATTTTATGAAATATCCACGTTTCTTACACCTGCATTATTCTCATCTCGACAATCGCTCTAATGAAAAATTAATATTATCGGTGTTCCTTTTTATGGCACAATTGATTCACATATCACATATCAAGTTTTTAGTGTGTTATTAGTAATCGATTTGCCGATTATGCTGAAACCATTTAAAAGGACACAAGCATAAAAAATAACTGTACATAATTTAATGGTATTTGTTGGGTGCACCAAATTTGATCAATGGTGAAAATATGTAAATTAAGCGAAAATGTAATTCATGCTTTTGTGTTATTGTGATCCACAAAATTATGCACAAATTGCACCTCTTACTGCAATGTAATGCTAATTGTCACGCTAAAAAATGTATTTTTACGAAATCGTGTGTGCTCTAAAAGTTCAATGATACCTTCCATTGCGAAATGTATTCTCTTATAAATTTAACATTTTATTAACTCGCTTTAATATCATTAACATTACTGTTAACGAAATATTTACTTCCTTATTCTTTTTCACCAATGAGTTTATTAATACTGAGGTGAACGGTTTATATTAATTTACCACTAATAATGTATTAAATATCTTTCGTATTTATTATTAACGATTCATTCTGACAAACAATTCATTAAACACAACCGTATCACTTCTCGCATAAACAATTAACATATTCCAGCTGAGGTACCTGTACACATTAAGAATACATTGCGTTTCATCAAAATGCATCTCCGATTGTTCCCGTCTATTTTTCCAATTTCGTGTACACATGTAACAAGTCTGAATTACGAATCATATACGAAATTATTTGCATAACCAGTGCTTTGAAAATAGGATGCATTCACGGCTTGTTATGCCTCTGCCGCAGTGCAAAATAATACAGAAGAATAAATGTCAAACCGCTTTTAAATTTAATTGTTACCGCGGTACCCGCTCATTCGATGTTATTTTTATAATTTTACAAAATCAGAGCAGTTTTAATATATTTGAGTACACCGTGATAATCGAACGAAATATCTATTCCAACAAAATATTAATCTGTGTTTTAATTTATTGTGCATTGAAAATTTGTAGTAAAGCGAAAATGAAAAACTTGCAACATTATTTAAAAAATTCTAAATATTGGATAACATATTCCATTTTTCAACTACGAATACATCGAGTAAATACCAAATTTTCAATGTCTAAATATTAAAACTTCAATCGTTTTGTGTACGCACATATTCAGACCATTTTACAATAAATCAAGCTTGCTGTTTATTATACTAATTGTGCTTCGAGAATATTGCATTAAGCATTGAGAGCTAGCACAGCACGGAGTAATAATTGGCGTAGATTCTTTAAGAAAGTTACGATTAAAAAGTACACGTTTAAACATATAATTCATATGTGCATTTTTAGCAAAATTTGCATTGGAAGACATGTGATAATTTAAAAAAAAAGAAAAAGAAAAGAAAAAAATTGCTATCCGAGCGAAAGAAGTCACATTCGCATTGAAGGTAACGATGATGCAGTGTTGCTAAAACTTTCTTTCAATTATCAGTGGAATTCTTATTGTGTAAAGGTACCAAACACTAACACAAGGAAACTAATGGTCACGGAAAACTAACCCTCTATTGCTGTGTTATCTCTGTCTCCTTAGTTCCCTACGCCAATCACCAGCCCGGAGACTGAGCCTTGGCGCTGGCTCGAGTAAGTCTTTACCCATCCGTAAGCATTATTTTTTCTCCATTTCATATTCGTAGCATGACGTCGACGTGTGTTGTATCAAAGGATGCGTTTCATTTACTAGATCTATTATATGTTTTATCGATTAATTGCATACCATATTCATTTACAGGACAACTCGTCTCAGTTTGCGAAGAGCCAGCTTTCCAGAGCTTATGTTGTTTTGTTCTTTTTCTCCTGCTGCTCTATCATTACACAGCAACATGCAACGCTTTATACTTTGTTGACTGTTTTTTGTATACGCTTTGCTTTGTAATATCTGTTTGCATGCTTCAGTTCAGGTTTGAACCATTTCTTGAACGTGTACATAGAAAGGCATTACAAACATATTCATTAAACATTTCAAGTTTCTTTGTGTAAGTACAGTCCAATTGATGATTTCGTTTAAGAAATGGTTGATTAAACCATTAAATCGATTAGAACTGTTAAGTAGAGCATGCTGCCTACTATACATATTTAAGTATAATATTTTACTCAGTACGATTTTACATGAAATGCAGAATTCATGCTGCACGTTATACGGAAAATTTGCATTAAGGATCATTTGACAGTAGAGAATGTGTACTGTGGATTTTTATAGAGGTAGATGCTGTAGGACTGGTAGTCTAATGAGAATACCGAGTCAGTAATATTGTACTAATCTTTTTGCAGAATTTTCAGGCGAATGCATGTCAACCATTTTACCCGTTGAATTAATTATTCTATGCAATTTTCATTGCTTAAAGAAAAAATAGTACTTTAAAAAGATGGAAGTCTGACCGCGAAAAGAATTCTCGTTAATACGAAACACGTGATAGATATTGCACTACTCTTAAATAACAATTATCTACAAAGATACACATTCAGTATTAATTCATCAGCTTAACAAAAATTCTCGGGCAAATACTATACAACACAACTATCATTATAGACAACCAGCTATGCAGTTTAGAAATTGTTATACACAGTTGCCTATTAAACTAGAAAGTAGTTGAACCATACGAAACGAAACGTTATTTTTAGGGGAAAAAAAGATAAAAGTGATGTCGCACACTTTTACGGAATCTGATAGAAATTTGTCCATTATATAAAATTCGATAAATATTATTTTATGTACCGTTTATTTCACAGGTCATGAGGCTAGAGAGTTGGAAGCAACGATGGACAGGTCATGGTGGGCAAAATGTGCGTAGCTTCAGTGTTGACACTGAAAGCGAGCTGGACGAGCGGGATCTCAGAATTTGTTTACAGGATCATATCAATGCGACTACACAAAACTCGCCAGAGGTATAGAATTCCATGTATACCAGACATTAGGCAGTTCATTGTCGTTCGAACATATAGAAACTATTTCCATTGTCAGAACAGACGGGACCTTTTACGTTTCATGATCATGCTACCGCTATAGGAAGAAAGCGAGAACGGAAGAGTGAAAGAACGAGATATGACGAGTAACGCACATAGAATATTATAAATTGACAACACAATAGGGAGTAATAGCGATTATGTTTTTAGTTAGTCGTAATGGTCACTGTAGCACGTGATGTATTAACAGCATATTAGCGATTGGCTAGGTGTAATCTGGTGGTCATTAATAACGCAATAACCGACCTGAAACTGGATCTTTGGTTGCAACCAGACTTCGAAGTATACATATTTATAATAGAAAAAAGAAAAATGGAAGAAAGAGCAAAATAGCAAAACCTTTTTAACGACCAGTACACAGAACGATAGATCGAAATATTGTTCAACATTTCCTCTGGTGCATTTGATTTGTATAATATGGAAATTAATATCGACGATTTTGAATTAGGGTATACGTCCCACAAGTGTTAGAACCAGAGTAACACCTGTTATTCATTCCATTAATTTTTAGAGTTCGTACATCACATTTCGAAGTCTGTTTACAATCGACGAGTACTATATAGATTAATATAACTATGTGACGCATAAACGACACATTTTTATACGTATTATGCATTCTGTGTATTTTTTGTAACTTAAACCAAATGTAATTCCATTTAAGGAATTGTATATTGAATAGAATTGATGTCCGTCGAGGGGGAAATGGATGACGTTAGAACATTCTTTTTAATCGAAAAAGAAAAGGAGATAAGAAAGAAAATAGGAAAATGTGTTTCTCCTGATACGACGGATTAATTAGAATTTCGTTAGCGAATCGCAGTAGCTTATTATGTACTCCGGTTGTAGAAACTTACAGAAAAAGCCAAACGAGTATAGAAATACATTCACACACGTACACATATACACATATAATATAAGATTTAAAACAATGCGCTAGAACATCCCCTGAATTTATCAGTATTCTTCTTGTGTATGTTGCATATTTCTAATCTGCTTTCGAAACGACACGGGGGTTGATTTCTGAAACACGCGCACAAAATCAACATCTATACACGCGTACATTTAAGCTCGCGAAATTAGTCGATGTGAAACAAAGTGAAAATTGATTTTGATTAATTAGGAAAAAAGGAAAAAAAAAATAGGTAATTGTAACTTCGTTAATTTGGATCTAAGCGAGCAGTTGTTGCTGATCGGTGAAAGATGAATCGGTGTTCTTTAAATCAATTTACTAATTGCAGATTATTGAAAGTGAAAGTGAAACCGAACGAGATAATCGGGAGTACAGTTGTAAAACTTAAATTGCCCGGATAGCTCGTTCCTTGTAGCGACTTCCTAGGACGTGATAATTACTTCCAACGTAAGTAGTCGCGCAGATCACAAAGTCAAATTGCTTTGTTCATTATTTCCTTTTATCGTCTCGATCTTTCTTTCTTTTAGTTTCTCTTCTTTTTGTTTCCAGCTTACTCGAACCCTTAACGATCCATTCGCGATCCTGCTAGATCGAACGTTTAAAGGCGGTTTAAGAATTAAAGTAAATAGACAAATACTTATTTACTTTTAAGATGAATGGAAACAGCTGGTCGATAAGGGAGCAGCTATTTTTTTTCTTTATCGTTGGAAACGATAAACAAAATTTCGACCATTTCGGTTTCGTTTAGTCACTCGCTTTTTTTTTTATTATTTTGATTCGTTCAGTGCAATCGAGAGTATTTGTTTCCTTCACGAGCAGATAACAACGTTTCTGCTCTGTAGAGTATTTTCCAAATATATCAAAAAAGTATATTGATAAGTATTCCCGATATAATAGTGCAAGTATGAAAGTAATATTATTACTAGAATTTTATTGAGTGTTTATTGAGTTTTTTTATCATTAAAAACAGGCTTTACGCATACTTAAATTTCGGAGAAATTTATATAAAATTATATAAATTCAAGAAAATTGATCTACAAGTGTATTGCTCGTATAGTGTATTAAAATGGAGATTTTCAAGCAGCAATATTTAATAATTATACTTAAAAGTTGTGTGTGTTGAGTAGCGATTGTAATTAATCGTACGTGAATGAATCTTAATTATTAATCGTTTTATGTGTGATGAATGTTTTTATGTGTACATGGAAATTATGATCGAAAGAAATCGAAACTTTTTATGAAAATGTCGATTTCGAATTTTTTTATCAATTTTAGATACACGATATTGATTAAAATATATACATTGCATTTTCGTCATTCAATGCAAGTATATACTCGAATTTAAAAAAAAACTTATGCCTGATCTATTAATCTTTTTTTATTTTACTTAGGAATAATTATAAAATAATAAATTAATAATGAATTTTATTATTACTTGGAACGTTAAGGGTTGAACGCGTTTACAATTTTTCGCTTTGGCCTAAATTAATACTGTATATAGTTTCGTTTTGTCACGAATAATTGGCACAGCCCGCGGAAATTAATGACGAATGCACCAAACACAACAAATTTCTTCGAGAATAGAAATTGTCTGCTTTCATGCACGGTTGTTAAAAAAAAAAAGTAACAACAGCATGCACCCTTTGCAAAATTATAGAATCATACAATCGAGTAAATGAATTATTACACTCCTTAAATTCGATCACAATTAGATATTCACAGTACCAATGAGCATTAATGTACAATTATTTTAACATGTAGGCACACGAGGTTTACATTTTCACTCGCTTTACAGCTATGTAACACGAAAGTCAATTAGAATTTATTTGGTAGCAATTATGTATCACTTGAATGGATATTGACTCACTACAGGGATTTTTATAAGTGTTTTAATAATTAATTTATCTGCTTTATTTAATACATACTATAAAAGTTAACAATAAATTGATGAACAATCCAACAATTTTACTATAATTCTTATCATTCAATCAATTTTATATGATTATTTTTATACCATTTTTTCTTCACTCGAAAGTACATCTTTTTATGTGCCTTTTTAAAAACGGGTGGTTTGTCAAGCTTTTTGATACTACAAAGATTAATAATCCCGGTAGAAAATCAATATTTTTCAATAATCTTGAATCGAGTCAATATATCGTGTCGCTTTTACATAATTCACCACAGCGAAAGAGATTTCTTGAGAAAAATGATTCCATAGCAGTCTATCTAATTCTAACGAAACATAGAAGATGCGCTAAGGCAACGCTTACTGGCACAAGCTCAATAATTTATTGCTAAGAAAAGCTTAGTTTCTCGTCTTTTCAGATATTTCGTCAGCGATCGAACGCGTTTCTTTCGTCTATATAAAACAAAACAAAAAAGTAAGGAGAGTAATAGGAATAATTTCGATACTGCCTGATATTTTTCGAGTCGACTGGATTAACCATGTGACGGCTATAATGTGTGCCCATTAAAGAAAAATGTATTGAAAATTCTCTTACGCCGCTTCTGTGAAGATAGGTGTACGTTTATATAAAAAAAATTAATTTTACCACGGGTAATTGTATATTTTAATTTTAAGTTCGTTCCGATAAATACAAGACGAATAATACGAAAGGCGTGCAATGAATAATTAATAATTAATTGCGTTTTATTGAAGGATCGTTAAAGTAATATGTATAAATAGTTTAGCTGCAGCTTCTTTAATTTGAAAATTACAGAATTGTGATATGTAAGTGTATACGCCAGTATTTGTAACTTTAAACAATTGACCAGCAAATGCATTTAAAAGAAACGTTTCATCTATTTCTTCTGTTCATGGAACAATTTATTCTTTTCTTTTATTAGTACGAATCTTATCGTTTCTCATGCATTATGGCGGAACTAACGGCAACAAATTTGCGGGGATTGATGAATGATTTATCAGTATGAATCAATCGGTCCTTTATACACTTTAAGTATTTTATTCCAGGAGAAAAGTTTGGTACGGTGAAGACAGTAACACAGTTTTAACATTAACACTTTTGCTAGTAAGTCGTGAAGTATTTAGTGGAATCATTCGAAATATATCCGTGTAGTATTTATCGAAGTGAAAGACATAAACTTTCTTTGATGATATAATTTGAAACAATTCGTCATCGAATTAAAAAATTAAAATTACATTTTGTTAATAAGTTTTTAATTGAAAATTTGTGGATAATAAAATTGCTACATTTTTCATTGTCGCAGTTGAAATTTGCCTGGGATTTTATCGACGCGATTAATCGCATGTTCGATAGTTTCCGATTGTTTCTCGTCATAAATTATTAACCAACTTCAGACGAGAAAAAGTAGCGCTAAAAGACGTACGGAACTTTTTCTTTACGCTAGTGATGAACACATGGATATTAACATTATTTAACCCACCCTACGCTGATTGTATTTTAAGAAACCATCACCAAACTCTTCAGGTACATCCATTCGCTATTTTACAAAGCAACGCCTTTGAATACACTTCGATATCCAATTGCGAATTATATACCTCGAAGTAATTACATAAATACATTGTATACATTCGGCATATTTAAATTGTATTGAAAGACAGAGCATTCGTAGACAAATTATTTGTTCGCAATTTTCCGACCCTTATATACAACATTTTCCGATGGATAATGCGCACATTATGGACAACGATATGAATTTGTCATGAACTATGTGGGGAATATTATAACATCAGGAGTAAATAAATTTTTATTCACTTTTAAAATTGTCGCCTACCTTCCAGATTTAAAATTGTAAATCGCTCACTTTATATCTTAACAAGCAACCTTTCCATTCTTTCCATTCATTTTTTTAATCATGTTATTCATCGATAATAAAATGGTATACGTAAATTTTTGTATCCTAAATACAGGAAAAATGCCACAGCGACCACATGAAATAGTGATTATTGCTTTTTCGATAATCGAGATCGGTTCGTATTTTAGATCTTATCCCTTCGATCATTAATTCGCGCCTTCAAACAAGGGGTACTCCTCTTCACGAAACTATTGATGGCTTGCAAGCCAAGCGGTACCCCACAGCAGAGGTATAATCCTGCTTATAGACTTAACAATGTCAGAACGATATTTCAAAAGAGTAAGGAGTAGGAGGTGAAGTAAAGAATATCGAGAAAAGCATGGAGAGAGAGAAGCTTTGAGCACAATGACAAAAGTAAAGAACGAAAACCATCGAGTGATTTGGGGAGAATTTGCGCCCACGGGCGGCGCAAGTTGTAGCAGGTAGTTTTCCAAATGGAGTCTATCAGCCATAAAGTGGAAAAAAGTAATCTGTGAAAAGGGGTTCGTTGTTACGCCGGTCTGGTGCGACGTTGCCAGATCCGCGTGCGTGAGAAGAGCGGTTGACCGGGTTGGAGCAGGAGCGAAGCTAGGATACTAAGGGGCCCCTTGTGAAGCTTCCCCCACGAAAACCATAGAATCGCAATTAATGTAAATTTTAAATCCATAGTCTATGACAAACAATAAACTCAATTACGAAAATAATAATTCAATCCTAGGGAATTCAGAAATAATGCATTCATTATGCACATAAAATCGATACCGGCCGACAAGAATTGTTACATATTTAATAACAAAGAAACATGCAATAATTATTATTGCAATGTATTCTATATTTCGTCCTAGGGTTAGCATAGTTGCATGTTTGTTCGGCCCTCTTGAGGTGGCGGTGGCGGCAGTGTTGCCAGGCGAGACTCCCAACCACGGCGATATGGAGGAGCCTGCTTATGGGGGTTTTGCGAGAGGAAAGGAGGGATATGAAGGGAGCAGGAGGAAGAAAGAAAGGTAGAATTGTACGAAGAAAGAGCGATTGAGCGGCACGCGGACCGGGCAGGGGTGGCGGACCAATTAAATATGGCGGTAGCAGTGGGGTGTGGCGCTTGCGCATGCGCAGCTTCGCTTCAGCTGTGGGGACAGGAGCTGTGGTTAGAACGGGGCAGCGACGAGAAGGAACCGGCCGGCAAGCAGAGGGATCGACGAGTACCCGGCGTACGTTTGTGTGGTGCGCGCTGTCTTCGAGAGATAGTCCCCCCAGTGCCGCTCGAGAATTTGTTCTTGTACGTTTGTTCGCTTGCTAATCGCACGATTTAAGCGTTTGCTCGTTTTTAAAAAAAAAGAAACCGGTCGGAACTTGTGAGAAAGTAAGAAAGAAAATGACGATGGCAACGGAGACAGAGAACACCGGGCCGGAGAGCAAGGAGATTAAAGACGTGAAGGAGATGAAAGAGGCGTTGAAGGACGAAACGCCGCAGGACAATAAGCAAGAGGAGAAAGATGCAGCGAAGAAGGAAGAAAGTGAAAAAAAGGAGGAGACCGCTGACGCCGCGGCAGCTACGCCATCCTCGGCACCGAGCAAGGCAATCAGCGTGCATAAGTCCAATTATGACAAAGACGTTGTTTATCTGTATCAGTTCTCCCGAATGCCGCTTCTGCCCTCCATCTCGCCGTATTGTCTCAAAGTGGAGACATGGTTGCGACTCAGCGGAATTAAATACGAGGTAAGTGCCTTTCAATGTATCATTCGTTTGTTGCTATCGAGCACTCCTACGGATTTTGAATATCACGATACGGTGAGAAACGGGAAGATCGATGGAGTACATTGTTCCCGAGGTTGTACCCTAGGCGTCGTGTTTCTTCCGGGTAATCGGGGATCGCGTCCTTTTGACTTTTCGGCATTGTAATACGATCAAATCGTGTTTCTCTATGTATCCATTGTATTGAGAATCTGGTATATACGATTCCATTGAACCGACATGCATGATGTTAAAAAAAAAAGAAAAATAGAGAGAGAAGGTGGATCCTTTACCGATTATTTCAAAATGGCGACTTCTGTCAACCTTTGTGCGCCTAGAGCAATGTTTAAATTTGCTTTCCACACCATTTTCGATCGCACTTTACCAACTTGCTGCGCAGTCAAGATTTCCCTTCGATCGAAAATTCCCCTGGCAAACTTATCAGCCATTCGTTCTCCCATGATTGATGATTTTCCGTAGGGACTTGAAAAGACCTCTCAGCATATCGATTTCTCTTAACTGAAAAGTTGGAGAGAGATATTTGGGTGGTGCTCTTTTTTTATTTGGATCGACAACGTAAAAGGGATGAACTCTAGCTTACTTTAGTTTCTCATTTATTAACATATTTACGGTAGCAATATATAAAAATAACCGGATCACTGTAGGGTGAATACGCCGATCCAGTAGCTCCACCTTGAATTTCAGACGCAAATATTTATAGTAATCTGTGTAGTGTTTACATCCGGGCTTTTAGACAAGCGATGATAACGTACCGGCGATTCTTTTGATGGGTTCGACGGTAAGCGAGTAATCGCACACGTAATAGCCAAGCATATAAGAATCTCTTCCCCCATTACTCGATACTCATATACGCCGCAATGTTTAAATCCATTGGAACATCAAACCTGTTACGCTCTTTCGAATCCATGTACCATATGTAATGCGTACTACACGTTCACACAACATTGCCCATATTAAATATCATGGCTCGGTTAGGGTCGTTCCGATTTCCACGGCGTAACGTTTCGGAAAATACATTGTATACCTAATTTCTCACTCCTTTCTGCTCGCGTTTTGCCATCGTGAAATTTTATATAGGACCAGGGAGAGCAATAGATGGCCGGGGACACGCGATCGAAAAGCCTATATACATTTTCACAATACATTTTCTCGCGAAAGAGGTGAAAGGCCCGGCGGCGTGCATTCCTACGGACTTTTAAAACGGGTTTCAGTTGTCGCGTGGGGGCGAGCCGGCTGAGCTTATTGGAGGGCTTCCAACTTGAACAGAGACAAAATACCCCCGTGTGTGCATCGTTGTGGCTTGATCCTGCGCGTTTCTGTTTTCGAATAGGGATGGAAAGGACGCGTAACAGACCCCTCTGGGTTCCGGTCATACGTACCGGGAAGAATACATACACACATGTATAGGGACTCGTTCGATGAGATTCGCACGCCTCAATCGAAAATTTACCATTCTACTTTATCGATGCGCAATGTCCATTCTCGACGAGTATCGATCGTCAATTTTCTTTTTTTTATTTCCCTCGTCGAGAAATCACCGTTGCGTGCCGTATTTTTTGCTCTGCGCGGTGCGATGGTGATTTTCTTTTTGTACATCCGTAGAGGGAGAGAGATACCGAGCTTTCTTGTTGTTTCTCTTGGGATAGCCACGATCACCTATCTCTGAGGCTGTTTATGTGCGTTTTTGCATCGTTTTATTTATATCGTTGAGAATGGAGCAGAGGGGCGATATTCGTCGCGGGTCACGAAACAGACTGATAAATAATTGGAACGTTTTGTCGCGTAACTTGGGTATGAAAGGAGCGTTCCTTCAGGTGATTTTGGAGCGTCCTTTTTTTATTTACATTTTAAGAGCTTCTACGAATTTTGTGGACTTTTTACAACAAAGAGATCTTTCAATAACGAATTTGAGAACTTTCCACTCATAAATACACGCAGGAATTTTTCTACGGCCTGTTCAGCACGAATGGAATTTCATCCCATGGTGGTCGCCACTTTTGAAACACTTTTAGACGGTCTCTTTCCCTCCCTCGAGCCATTACCGCTGTGGTGTTCTTTTTCATCTGTTCGTCACTGTCGATGGGGGTTTTTCTACGACATCTGTTGAACATATAACGTTTTTCCCCGAAAGGGAGCCATAGATAACGCTTACGTCCGAGGCTCCGAAAAGCAGATCAGATGGAGCCCGATATTTTTCTACCTAATTCACGTCCTGTCTATTCGTTTACGATACACTCGACGTTTATGGCGTTCAGCCGTCACGTTTCTAACTTTCGATAACGATCTGTATCCTTCAGGAAGGAAAAAGGGGGGAAATCTGTTTTTATAATTTCATGGGATGCTGTTTATGTTGAATGAAATTCGAAAGATACGGTATGTTGTTTCGTCTGGGTCGTCTTTCCATATTAAAGGGGCTATTTTTAGACACCCCAATGGACGATTGCGTTTTATGTAATTTATCAGTCGCGATTGTCAAGCGTTACCGACGCCTCCACTTCCGGTTGCCGCTTCTGGATTCTCCGATCGTGGCTCTTGATTTCAAGCGTACACCCTGCCTCGATCGTAAAAGTAATTGTAACACTACTCACCGTATAGATCATTTGTAATCACTGTTTTTTATCACGTTTAATTGCTTCATAATAATATAATATGCTATTATTATTATATTGGATTTAATTGGAAATAGGGTTTATTCCTTGCCAGAAGGAAACGCGTAATATAATGATTGATTTATTAAGTTCGATTGTTTTCGAATGAACTCCTTCGCGCTATTAATACCACCAAGAAGAACGCAATTTGCGGGGTAGAAAAGGGCTTCTCTGTTGTCCGATGCTCGTGGTGAATCGCAGACACCGGAACGATTATAGATTGTATTCCCATAAGAAGAATCGTGGTAAATCTTTCGTAATGAGCGCTCGTTCGAATGGTAAAACGGCAGAACTGGAACAAAAGAGGTCACAGGTAATACGGAGGAAGTTCCTATTGAACTAATCATTATCAAGATAGGTATAAATAACGCGTGGAGTGGCCCGGATCAATTGGCCAACTTGACCAATTTTGCCTGGGGCATAAACGTTGCCCGTAATTTTCAAGAAATGCTTTTTATGCCGGCTGATTTCATTTATGATAAATAGGGTAGTTTCTGGCATCGAAATGGCATTCTTGAGTTATATTGTCCTTATGGTATTAGAATACAGTGGAGCAGCCACCCGTATCTGAATCAATAGTAGGGAGATATATGTGAATGAAGGAATAAAACACTTTCTGGATAATAGAACAAACGCTCTTCCCATGGTAAATTTCATTTATTCAAACAGATATCAAGGAACATTAAGAAAATTCTTTTTACATAACTAATTGCGTGGACCAGAGTTACTCAAAATGATTATTTATCTTGTTACATTGGAATTTATTTATTTATCGCTTATATGGAATTAAATAATTAGGGGTATGCCGTGTGAACCGTTTTAAACGCTGTGCTCGGCTTCTGTGTTGCCTCTTTCCGGTGTCTAAAATGTAATAAATACAGTGACCCTTTCATCCACTTTTGAGAAACACTCGAGAGGAATTTCCCTCTTCATCTTTTTTTCGTTACATCAAATATTTGTGCCCACGCTCCTCAGATATTTGTTTTGGGAAGAAAATTAAGGAAGTAAGAAGGGAAATAGGCAATCGTAAAAAAGTATACAATATTCTATAAATAAATCGTGAGAAACATTTTTTATTTCTTCCTTCTTATAGAAGCGCTACTAAATTTCTTTTAACATAAAAGCTTCGAAAAAATTCTGAGATTGAAAAGAGTAAATTGATGGTGTAGGAAGAAGGTATCTAAATAAATATATCTTTATAATAAAACAGAAATGAACGAAATATGAGAAATTCTTTCTCGGTTCATCGTTTTATTAAATAGTCCTATCACATTTATAAGGAGGAAACATGGTAAGAATTTAAGAAGAATTTCCTGTTGTTTCCACGGGCTTGGCGAAGAATGCGTTTCATTCAGTTAAACGCGCAACATTACAATGTGTTTACGAGGTTATCTGAATATTCATCGGAATATTAAATGTCTCCGAGAAGATGCACGACTTGCATAGCATCGTGAAACAAAGGGGGCAGAGGGGAAGGGAGGGCACTTTCGAAGGTGCAAAGACCCACCCAGGTGGCACCTGCCCGCTAATGCACGAATCTGGGCTATGAAAAAATCTTGGAACAAGAATTCTCTGTATCATATCTACTTCTCACGCTTTCTTGCTAAGACGCGCTTTTCGATGGGAAAGTTAACGGGATACGGGATCATGTGAAATTGTGTTAATTTATCCGCTGAGCACTCTCTTTTTCTCTTGGACTTTTTTTTTCCAAACTTATTCACACATGAACGAAAGGCGATATTTTCTACACCGTACGTGTTACACTTTGCGAATGCAAAGATTATTCCGCAGATTTTTGTTTTCTTCCGTTAGAAGAATATTCTTGTTAGAATAGAATGGAGTGCATATTTCTTCTATCGATTTGCCGATAGCGATTCTCCAGCCTCGCTTATCATACGGTCCTCATTTCAAGTTTCAAAATCCAAACTTGCATCTCGAAGTTACGTAACACTCCAATCCACGATGCCCAAAACTTTTTTCGCCGCCAATAAATTCAACGTTCCCCCTGAAAATCATAAATATTCCAAACCCTCCTCTCCAACCGTAATCATATTCTACGACTTAAATCGACTACGTAATCGACATTACTCTCTTCGATCGACCATGATGGGAACAGCCAAACAAATTGTGCGCACAAAGTTGAGCAAAAGAGAGAGGGAGAGAGAGCGAAAAAGATGCGTAAATGGTGCGCATGTCCCCATGAAGGTTCGCCTGATCCATTTGTACGAGGACAATCGATTGTTTCCGACGTTTCTCCAACACGCTAAACTCATTTCCGGCCCGATTTACACGCGACCGGTATCCGCGATACATACTGAGCACGAGAAATGTCGACTACGAAAGCGATACATTATAATTGCACGACGCGTTAAAAAGAGTATCGTGTCTGAGTTGGTAATCGTTGTAAAAATTAAACGGGTACGGGAAGGTTGGAGGCAAAGGAGGGGGACTCTCATTTACACTTTTTGCAATAAACGGAGGATACACATACGAAGATCTCTCGGTGCTCCATCGAGCAGAAGTATTATACTTTCATGGCGACGGGTAACGAGAGAAAGCAGATCTCGCGGCTGAAAACTGCTGGTGAATTCGATCGAGTACGCGAATTTCGCTTTGGTTATGGGGGCTTTTTTATACACGTTTCAGAGATGTCGAAGAGGTGCGCAAATGTGGAGCAGCAGAAATTCGCCGATCTTTGTTTAGCTATTTTTATCATTATCTCTTATGAGGGAAACCATTCCACTTTGTCGTATTTCTTTCCCCCGAAGCGGATCAATTAACATAGCCTCTGGGAACAACCCTTTAGATTTCTTTCTGTAAATCGAGGATTGCCTGGCGAGCTTTATAGATCATAAGGCAACGGTGTCGAATTGCTTTCAGGGGAAGATGTTTCCGAAGGAAATAATCTACGGCTTACAGTTATGACATGGGCTGGGTCGGGATTTAACGAGCCGTGGAATGTGCCCTGACTCACAGAACTGCGGAGAGCGCAATTCGCGAGGAAAAACAAAGTGGCTTGGTATTTAGGTTGGGAGAAGTCGCCAGCCATGGACACCTTTTGCGATGTTTATTATACATCGTGCCAGTGATTCTGATTAACCTATCGTTGCAGTTCGGTTAAGTGTTTCAATCACATAATTCATCGATCCGCACGAATCGTTGATACCTATTTTGATATATCAAATCATGGGACTGACCTTCGTACTAACTTTGCCAATGATGAACAATCATTGCAGTTGAATTGCATAAATTGACCGTTCGAAACTGAATGCACGCTTCGAGTAATTCGATCAGTAATAACTTCTCCAGGTATAGCTTTTTATTATAAGATTTCATTATTGTTAGATTATTGGGAAATATATTTTTTTAAACAGTCATCGATTATTTGCATATAAATTCTACGCTTTAACGCGTCACGCGATTGTGTTGTTAAGTGTGCTAATGTTTAAATTTACGTTAATTATAAAGTATAATGATGTATTTGTTTGATTAAAAACAGAAAACTTTGGGGTAGAAGGAATGGAAATTTATTTTTCTTTGGACTCACTTTTTTATTATAGTAATTGCTAACATACGTCGGGGGTAATTGCACTTCTAGCTCATCATCACTGAATCGCGTGCCATTCCAATTATTCTTCCTCTCGTTTCTAATTTCTCTACGTATCTCGGGATTCTTCTAATTCTCTCAGAAACGTCTTACTTCAACGGCTCTGATTAATTCGAATGCCCCCTTTTCCGAGACTTCCACAGAACATTTCTAAATACAAGTGTTCCACTAATAAATTCACCAAGCGAATTACTCTCGCTAAATCTACCGTTCCTGCATTTCACATTTTCTGAATATTAATCGTAGGTTCTCGAAGTTACAAAGTTAGCCAGTTCATAGTCTTCCCATTGGAAATACCATTTCCCTCCACTTTCGCCTGAATGCTTAACACAACCTTCTCCCTTGAACTAGTTCTGAGGGTTGTAAATATATATGAGCCTATTAGAGCAGCGTATAATATCTTCCAACGATTTCCAAAGTTCTGCATGTACGATGCGAGTCGGAGAAAGTAAGCTTTGTCTGCGTTAATTTGGAAAATCAATTCTTGTTACCAAAGTTCTGGATGTGTACCCGTTGGTTTATGGCGTGCCCCATAGCCCCTATTGGGGTGGGCGAGGTGATGTCTCTGGAACAATTAGAATTTGTAACTTCCTTGCCCATATATAACTAGGCTGAACAATACCGTGGCTAGTCGCTGGTTAGTCCCTAATTTTCTAAGGAGCCAGAGTCCGTTTAACTTAGATTATTGTACATATCGAATTCCTTTTATAGTATATTATTGAATAGGAGGAGCTTTTAAATAATAGTATTCTAGGATTCTTTTCTATTTGCTATCAAGCAACATATGTAGGCGTATTTGAGCTTCTTTTCAAAGCGTAAATTAGTGTAATTCTTTCAATATGCTATTAGCGTACCCATCAACCTGACTAATCACCGTGCAAAATGATTCCACGCCAATGACTACCTTGCAATAGCAACCAACCTCGTCAGTCTCAATTAACAATCCCATTAACCGAGCAATCGTAGCAAGCTAACATTAAGTATTTCAACAAGCTTTTACGCCAATCTCTAAAAAATCAAACATTTAACTTCCTTCCAAAGAAACCACTACTGTTAAGAACGATCTGTTACTCCATTTTCGTTAAGACGTTAAGGACGTGCAATTCAGCTCAGGTAATGGTCAAGTTATTGAGACATTTTAAAATCGGAATGAAAGTAGTGATCCACAATTAATGGTACAACCCAGACTAGAAATTCTTCATTTGAAAAAAGAAATAATAAATACATCATTAATAAGGCGATCGCGTGGCAGCGTAATCGGTCAAGTCAAATGATTCCATGCTTGCAATATTATTCATCACTATTAGTCCCACTTGGCAGGCGTGTTAATTCAGCAATTACGGCTGGTCTATAGTACGTGAAATTGCGTTAATAAGACTTTCATTCTGAACGGTACACGGTTGGCCTACTGCCTCCTCTCACTCGATCGGCGTGTTAACAGCGAGCAGCTGAGACGAGAGGAAAGGAAGACCGGAGCGTGTGTGTTGTACGCTTCACGCTTGAGGCAGGTCGGGCTCTTTAAATCACCGGAAACGCGCAGGTAGAGAAGATGTGGGTAAACCGTTCCCCACCTCTGCCTACATTGCCGCCTTTTAAAACAGTTTCACGGAAGGTCTACACCAGGTAGTGTTCGACCTAACAATAAGTGTTATCTGTCTATGTTCAACGAAATCTACACGTTTATCTAAACATTAGAAGTGACCAGGTCTCGTTCGAATGTTGTCGAAACATGATTACATCCGGTCGAACATCGTTGATTCTTTTTACGATAGGAAAAGATTTGTGTAATATATACACAGTTTGTCCTGATATTTCCTGGATTAATCATTATTTTCCTAATGGTATTGGGTTTATCCTAGTAATTATTGTAGAAAACCCAAAAGACATGCTTCTTCCTACGCTTCTGAGAAAGATCATTGTACGAGTATTTAACGTGTGCAATTTAGAAAATTTGTCGGGTTGGGTTTCTAAACACGTTTGGGTAAGGATATTTATGACACGGTTGCATTTGTAAATCTTCATTACGAAGGTCCTGGGGACTAATGCGTGTATTGGGTATAGGTGTTACTAATGAAAATTTAAAGGCGATTTAATGGGACTTAGATGGGGATTTCCAGAAAATTGATGGGTACCCGAAAAGAATTAGTATGAATTACTATGGGATGTTCTATGGGACTTTGGGGATGGATTAGGGTAGATATATTATAATTACATGTTATGATGGGTTATTATATGTATAGCTGGTAATATTCAATTTAAGTGTACTTTATTGGCAGGAATTTTGTTTGGTCCTTTTATGGTCTATTATCTATTTTATATTTTACTCCCTTAATCCAGGTGTTACATTACTATATGTACTATATTATGTGTAAAATTATTTGGTAAAACGAACTTTTTTTAATAACAATTGCATTGCATGACAAGTAGGTGTGCAAAAAAATAATACGATTTTTGTATTTTGAAACAAAATATTGTAGCGCACCATAGGAGGTATTTGATATTGTCTTCCGGCTGTTGGAACGCGTAACTTAATTCTCTTCATTGAAGCTACTGTGCTTCAATGAACGTCGGGTTTTTTCTTTAATTCCCGATAATAATCTTAATGGAAATGTTAACGGACCGAACGGTATTGATGGATGCTAATAATAGAAACGTTTTAATAGAGGTCTTAGGTTTTTTATTGTTCAATGTTATGATCGATATCATTGTCGCATTATTATTTTCTTTTTTACGTAGAAAAATAATCTTATTCAGATATGAAGAAATTCATTTGAGGTAGATAAAGTTCTATGATAAAATAAAACGTTGAATTCCTTCTTAGAAATACTGTACATAAAAAGGGTTGAAAGGAGGGTAAACAAGAAAGTAAATTTTTTCCACGAAACCTTAAGTCAATATGTAATTTTTGTAATGCTTCGACAAATATATTCTGTGAGAATGCAATGTTCACAATGTAACTTAAATGAGTCTTTTTTCTAAAAAAGAAGATCAATATGAACGAATTAAACACGGTATTTTCGATACATTTAATCAACAGGATTTCTGATATAATTATTTTCACTTCATCTTAAATAAACTAGTTTCGGTTCGTTAATGTTCCTGACACGTATCGCCGTGAATTTAATTCTAATCTGAAATATCATCACGTACGTGACAAAATATGCAAATAAATTTGTTCTTTACGCTGAAACGACACATGAAGCGGCACAAAGAATTTCGCGCCAGGCACACTCAGATATCCTTGAATCGATGAATTGACGCGCATTAAGCAAATGCATTTTTCCCATGCCTATGCATACATAGTGATTACCATGTGCAGAATGAGACGCGCCTTGATGTTCTATGTTTTAAACTGTCTTTTGCTTTTTGGAACTAACAATAAGTATTTTATTCTTCGGTTTGAAATGTAGAAGAAAGGTATCAGCATAATTTCACTTGTTCTTGATTTCTTTCTATTGGAACAACTCGTTTCATCAATCGTTATTAATCAGTATTAATATTTATTTTTAAAGAATTGTTTTATTTAGTTGCTCATTTCTTTTTAAATATTTGCAAGATTGAAGAAACAAGGAGACAGAAAATTTTCTTATAAACTGTTCCCTAAAGAAAATTTCACAATTCAGTACACGTGTCTTTTATGCATTTTCTTGTTTCACTTCTTGAGCAATAATACGATCGTAGGTCGTAACCGATGTTGTTCCTCGAAGAAGAATTTCTGCTACTTACGTAATAATCTGTTGATCCTTTGGGCTTTTCTCGATGTTATTTTTCTACAATTGCTTTGAACATTTTATTCTCGTAGTTTCTTGCCTTTCTTTGCCTTCACTTCTGCAAACATTTGTTCTTCCCTTATCAAAATTGTCCGTCTGTAGTTTCATCTTTCGCTACATCTCCAGGTTAAAATAAAATTCCACCGGGAGAACAAGAAAAATATGAAAAAAATTAAATAAACTCCAATCGTCACACCGTTCCATTAATGCAAAGCCATCAATAGCGCAAAACCAAACAGATAAACTAATCACTCTCTACCTCTATCCCTCGTACGGGCATCACGACACCTATGTAACTCATACATACTTGCCCCGTTATTTACTCCAAATACCAGTGCATGCACACCGCTCGCCGACTAACACGTTCTCTCAAGTCATCCATGAAAGAAATCAATTTCGATACACCATTCATCCAACGGTCGCAAGAGATCGCATTCTACACACGCCACGAAACACAAAAGAGTCGTCCACGTTGTTCAAATACGTCCGACACGCATGGAAGTTGTTTTCCATCGGGGGGTCGTCAGTGGGTATCGCATTATAAACCAACAGCGACGCGGTTTCCGCTCGAGGTTCGTCCATTCGAAGACGCAATACGCGATGTACGTGTACCTTCCATCGCTATATAAAGCAACCTACGTTCGATTCGTACACGATTCGTTCGTGACTGGTCTATTGAATCTCACCTACCGTCCCCTAGTCCTGTCGCGCTCTATGAATACAGATTTACCTGTCGCGCTTGCACACATACCGCGTTGCTGCTACTGCTGCTGCGGCTGCAACGAATTCACGCGTGCCAGAAACGCGTTCTCGAGCGTTGGCAATCCGCATGTAGAAAGCGTTCCTCGTTCATTCTTAAGCACCCTAGGAATGGGCGGGGGTTTTAGACGGCTGTAGTTGTTTCGGTGGCTCGATTTCGCGCGATTCGTTTCAGGCTGCTTTCGTACGTATACACGTTCGTTGACGAATATTTGCCGGGGATTATGAGTTTGGTTGAAGTTGTACATTTCTTTTTCGTTATGGGGGTGGTTCGCGGTACAGTAGAATCTCGATTAACTGGTTTAATTGGGAGACAGGCAGGTTGAATAAATTGGGTGGAAATGATTGAAAGCAGATTTCTCCGAAACATTGATAAGCTTGATTCGGGACGCTTAAATTTTTGGGAAATTGTCTTAGAGTGTGGAGATGCGATTGAAAATATATAATTGGGAAATTCGATACTCCGGATAATCCGTTTAATTGAGGTTCGGGTTTTAAGCTCCGAAGCTAAACGGTACCGTTGCGAACTTAATTTGTAACAGTTCGGTTCCCGATTGTTTGGTGAACTGGTTTCACATTATTTTAATGGAAATCGATGGATCACGAAATAAGTGATAAATTATTATTTTTTTTATTTTTCACGTGGTGCAGCTTTTATGATACATACGTATGCGAATGTTTATTGATATTTCTGGGTCGAATACGCTGCCAGAAAGGTGCGTTATTTTTGTAATACGGCGAGGGACGAAAGGGACCATAGTTTTTATATCGTTGGATGTATTCACGTAAAAATGATACTTATTTTAATATGCGGAGTCGATAGGGGGTTACTCTGTACTCTATAGTCGGGCATAATCGGTCGCCATATTTGGAGGTTTGTAATAATAAGTTGAAATTGGAGAGGCGATAATGTATGGAGAGATCTTTTTATCTCCACGCTCTACTACCTGACCATGCGGTATTTTTAGTACGTTCGTTGTACTTATGCACGCATGAAATTGGAGTACCGCGATAAAACCTCAGGTAGAGTACGTTCGGTGGTGTACCGTGCTATCTTGTAGAATATCTGCTAGTGGATTGGTAATTGTTTAGTAATTTTACCTGAGGGAGAAAATTCAATTGTACGTAGATTGAATTTATGTATTTGAATTATATTTTTTGTATTTCAATACTGAAAATTGCAACGAGCACATTTTTCCGATACGGTTGTTACGTATACACCGTTAAAAGCACTCGAGAGTCAACCGTGTATAGTTGCAACCATAAAGTCCATTGTTAGCAAAAGGCGATTCAAATCGGTTCGCCTTAACACTCGGTTTTACGACGGACTTTTTTCAATGTTACAGTGAAACCGACTGTGCACGCCCTAGTTACCACCTGGTCGATGCTAAACAATTGTCAAATACAGCAAATACATATAGTGTTACGTATTTGTTATATGTTAAATTCATTTCATTCACCGTACACACACAAGTATTCAATATCTATCAGCGACGAATATTCGTAGAAATTGGCTAATATTCATCAACTAGCGCGTGGATTTTACGCAATCAATTTTTTTCACGTTCATTCTATCGATTCGACGTCTCCAGTCATAATACACAAAAACAAGCGCCGATAAAAAGATAAAAAAACAAGAAGAAATGTAGGGAGGAGTATTGCGCGATTGTTGAACGCGAATTGATCAATGTATGAGCGATACACGCGTTATCCTAATGAGGCAGTTACAAATTAGCGGATTCTAACGTAATGCCATTAAGGCTCTGTACACGAGACTCCTTATCGGCCAGAATGATCAGGAAAGAGACGTGGTAATTATTCATGGCAGATGATTCACTGGAAATGGTATAGAGTATTGTGGAATCCGGAGCAGTGAAGTCTCGATTGTCGTGTCAAGGATAGTGATAATAATTTTTGCTTAAAAAAGAAAAGAGTTTACTATGTAGGTTATCGTTTCTGGTGTTATCGAGGTTCGTTTTTCTTTCAAATTAACATGTGTCTTCTCGCTTATCGTTACAAGAAAAAACGGTCGTCAACGTTACAATGCCGTACGAATTTATGAAATCAAGAAAATATTAAGTTCTTCCTCTTCTCCATCGGAAAGTTTCGAGTCTCAGTTTCCACGATTAAAATTTTCCAGTGGTTCGCGATTAATTTTTGGTTCATTCGGTGGATAAACAGCTTTATTTGTAAATTATTATTATTGCACTTGCAATGGTCTATTATATTGTTTTCAATATTTGGGAAACATTTGCCCTTTGCTATTTCTATAGTGTTTCATTCGTAACGGACCTAGCGCACCTCTATTCGTGGTGATCTGTAACGCGATACCAATGATATTACCGAGCCCGTTACGTATGGTAGCACTGAACGTCTAGACTTCCTCTTCAGCTCTGCTTTAAGTGCATTCGAACAGGTAACAGCGATGCGTGCAGTACCACCTGGCGCATTGATGATGCCGTAAATTGTCGAGCAATCAAACCTGCTTGGAAAACCAGCTCGAAAAAAAGAAAGATACTAACGTCCCGTTTCTTGCTCGAATAAATACTCACGTGTGTGTGTGCATAGTGATTATTTACGCTGATGATATAATAGTATGTATTGCGTATTTTCAATTCGTGGCAAAAATATACTCGGGTAATTGCAATTTATCGCTCGATGAAAGGTTGCACCGCCTACAGGACCGAGGAGGCGGCGTTATATGTTTTTGGGAAATGCTTCTTCTAATCGCAATTTAGTGGCCCGAAGGAAATATATAATAATAGGGTATTATCGGGGGTTATGATATGGTAGTATGTTTGTGGGACAGGCGAAGGATGTTGGTGTGATGCGAGTGAAATATTAAGCGGGGTAGATCAATAAATCTACAAAGGAAATATCTTTTGGAAAATTTATTCACAAGTTTGTAAAAAAAGTATGTATAAAATATATAGCTGGCAGGAGGAAAGAGAAAAGTTTTGAAAGAAGTATGCAATTCTTTCGAATAACAAGGCATTGACAAAAAAAGAAGTTCAATGCGTGAACAAAAATTAAATGACCCTTGAGTAACATATTTTTGTCTGAAATTGACGCAACGCTGAACCTATCGTGTCACGTGCGTCACACCTGAGAGACAGGCTGACTCATTGGCCATTTAAATCGACGAAAAAAAAAAAGAGAATGTCGCACCTGGTGCACCATGTCGTCCTCGTAATGTTTCCCAACATCATGAAACTCGTATATTAAGCAGATTTCCCTGCACTCTCTGCGAAGTGATAAATTTTCTTACGAGGAATGCAATAAGAGAAACATTGACGCATACAAGTGGTAAACGGTCGATCGTTTCAAGTGTACGACCTATTTTTATTTTTAAAACGATCGATACTAGCGATCCTTCCTTATTTCATTCTTGGACCTCGCTTATTCCTCTGTTTTTTCAAAGGGGCACGTATTTCTTTCGTTTTGATATTTTTCGTACAACTGGTAAACAAATCTTTATTGCATTTCTGTAAATATTGCATTTATTGTAGGCTTTATTGTAGTTTCATTTAGAAATACATACTTGCGTTTATGTTATTATTATTATTTATTACAGTTCTATCCATACGAATACAGTTTTGGAGTACGCAATACGAATGATCTGTATCGCTTCTTCTTTCTTTGGTTACTCGTATTTGTATATTTTAGTTTGGTGCAACCTTATGTATGCATTCTTATAGCTCGTTTTCATTACTTCCTGTACTCGCAACGTGTGTTCATGTAAATCTCACGCACTGTGCACATGAGCAGAACATTCTAGTACTTTGTAATTCATAATAATGTATCAAATCCTCCCTTTTCGCGTTTTTCTGTAAATAGTATTGGTCGTCGGAGTGTATGCACACGGCTAGAATATTACTTGCAAGCTTAAGCACAACCGCTTGCTGCTACTTGACGTAGAATACGAAGATAGTGGTAACGTCGGTGAAGGGATTCCATTGCCCCGCGAATCGAAATGACTTTAAGCTTTAGTGAATTTACAGAGATTCTGCAGAACGAAAGTTCTGACGTATCTCACTTTGTAAATGGGGTATTAGGGGGTGGTGCATGTGAGATAAGGGACTAGGTAAATGCCGCCCTTAATTCGGAGTGATGTAACCGCCATGGATAACATGTTTGCACGTACTTATCCCCTTATCGCGGAATTGCTTGTTATGTACATATAGGGTGTTTTCGAAGTTTTGTTCGCACACACGCTGTGCAAAAATATTTGAAGCTTAGGAAGAAGATTAGATATTGCAGACTTATGAATTTCTTCTGCTAGTTCTTCCTCCACTCGCGCGTCTCGCGCGGTCCAAAGTATTCTACCGTATATAACTTGGTGATTTCTATTGCGGCAGAAATAAAATCACCGAAACGAATGCGGGGGCAGTGGCTTTCTTAAAATAGAGTCGAGATCACTGTGGTCGTTGATTGCGTGTATCTTTCATACGAGAGTGGACAAAGAGGGATGGAGAGTCGGTCATTGTAACTCGTTGGAGAAAGTCAAAGTAGAAGTATGTACAGGGTGTCTCCGCATTCCCATATCTGTATTCAGACAATTGCATTGCTTAACATTTTCACCAGTACATATCGGTGTATTGTGAAACGATTGTGAAGTGACTGGAAAATTTATCAGAATCGGCGCACAGTTGGTCAAACAGCATTTCTAGCCATAATTGAAAAATTAATATTTAAATGAATACGGTGTATAATCTGCCTTTTATTTGTTCTTCCATTGGAAAGGTATTCATTGTAATCGACCGGTCCTCAGTTACTTATCTTTTCTCGAAATAAAAAATTGTGGACACTAATTAAATGGAAAAAAATTGTGGAAATCACAAAGACGTAGATCATGGAGCAAATTGAAGGAATAAAGAGAAAATTAAAGGAGTAAGAGACCGAGCAATTTACGTGCTCCGAAAAGTATCCATTGATCTTTCTTTTTTTTTCTTTTCTTAATGGATGATCCCGCATTGTGGGATAATTTAAGTCGGTTTCCTTCGTGACCAAGCTCGTTTCGGGAATGTAGGGTCGTTTAACCTTTGACCCTGTCGCCACTTCGGAATTGCGTGAACAGCATCTCGAAGATTTCGAGCATTCTACTACGTTGCTCGTTTCCACTTGGACAAGTGTTTTTAACGAACGAAAAATAACAATAAATTAGGGCAGAAAATATGGTGCCTCCTTTTTTTCCTTGAATAATACGAACGGGGAGTAGGAGTAATTTATTTATTTATAATTCTTGTTAAGAAGATAGAATATACATAGTTATTAAACAAATGATTTATTATGATCTTGTCCGCGTAATTTTACCTTCGATCGAAGATGTTATTATCGCTGTTTTCCGTCGCTATTTTTCCATCCTCTTTTCTTGGTTGCAGTCGATAGATTATTTATACGAGGTTCTTTACCCCTTTGAAAGTTCATTCATGTATAACGCGGAAGAGTTGCGCGATGAGGAGCACTAATAACATTTCAAACATTCTTATAAATCCTGTCTGTTCAAAATTTGTATTTACTTTTAGTACCTTTCTCAGTATTGAATATACGGGCGACCAGTAAGAGCACTGTTCATTGCAAATAAAATAATGGTAAATTGTCGACCCATCGAAATTATTAGTGATAGATTAGCTGATTATTCATTACGAGTAAAACGATGGCAAATGGTCGACCTCACAGAATTATTATTACGGCAATAGGGTTAGTCGATTGTTCGTTACAAATAAAACGGTGGTAAATGGTCGACCTCCCGAAATTATTAGTGACACGTTAGCCGAGCCTAACCCCCATTTCAAAAGCAATAAAGAAAAGTTCCCAATGATTCAACCTGACGCCAATTGGCCATTACGTTCCCAGTGATCATTACGTTCAATTATGTCGGAGAATTCTTCGACAACAGAACCGTGTCCGGCCTAATTCGTTCTATTTCTTTCCATACTCGTGGATCCTGCATACCTGCGCGTAAGTCATTTTAATGGAATTACATAGTAACACAAGCCGCCAAGGGAAATTGAACAGCAGTGTTATACACCATCGCCGCCATAATCGAACCCACGCCCATAATTAAATTAGTCTTTAATTGGACTACAATGCGACGGAACACGAGACACCGTTACCATCTGACGCATCATGGGGACCCTCATAGATATTCCAACTTGAATCATCCGTATTCGTTAAAAAAAATCACCCCATCTGTCGTTACAAATTCTCCATTGCTCGTAATTCTTCCCTCCTCGTCTGTTCCCATTGACTTCGCCTGCTAACCCATTTGATGCATCGAAGAAACATTTCTTCGACACCGTTTCAATATTTACTGGACGAATACTGAATTTCTTTTTATTGCGAGTAGATGTATTGCACGAACGATGGTCAGCCTGCTCTCATCTCTGGTTCCATTGTATTCAATGGTAGTCTCTCCTTCTTTCCTGGTTACAGTAAAGGGGTAGGCCGGTCAGTTCGTTGTAACAGCGGAGCATGATGCCGGCATACCGCCGCAATGTACCCAATTTATCCCCTTTGCCGCGGGTCTTAATTAATTAATCTTCCAATTGAACCTCATTACTGCTTATCTTATCGCGGTGGAACGCTTGAAAGACTCCACGCGGGCAAACGCTGCTCTGCGGCATTCCTCGACCACGAGAAATTCGTTTCGTCGCGTGGGTTCATTGCTCCGTTTCAACCGAAGAAGAAGAAGAAGCAGAAGCAGAAGCAGAACAAGAAGAAGAAGTAGAACTGGTAAACGCTGGGATGTAGGTTCACGTGTATCATACTCTGAACACTCTCATTTCGTGAACTTATTGATCTTTATTTTCTGTTCTCGTTCATCATTGTTTTATCATTATGGAAACATTTAACGAAAAATTTTGACCATCAATCGGAAAGAATTTCATTTATAAATATTCAGATGTTTATATTGGGTCTCCTAAAAAAATGCATAGATTAAAGAGAACAAAAAATGTATCGTTTTCCGCGGTTTCTTTAAAAGTTACAGATAAAGTTTGATATATCTTCGTCGTAAATTCGCCACGTGTGTAGCGTACAATACTGTTCTTATCTCTAGTACAAGTCTCTGTTCGTGTCTTCTCGCGAGTTTCATTCCACGGTGGCAACCCTTATCAAGGATACGCGATGCCGTAATCGCATCGAGTAGATGATGTCGTGGCAGACCTCGAACGAGAAGTCGTTTCCATCGGTTGTCTTCCATTGTCCCGGATATCATGGAAGAATTATCTTTGAACGTTTCATAAGACGTGTTTCACGCGGCATGAAGGAAGTTCATTGTTCGATGGTTGACGATCTATCGAGACGTGGCCGGAGATCCAGTAACTTTCAGATAATTCTATATGCAATGGGAAATGAGGATCTTTATCTGTTCGATTGACTGGAATTTTCTTTCATCCTTTTTCATTTTTCCTGGAACGAACGACTCGTTAACATACCGCTGGCGTTTAATTGTTAATGCACGCGTGTACTGTATGGGAATTTATGCGATAATGCGAATGTTTGCATGCAAATGTTTCTTGCATATCTTTCAAACGCGTTTCAGTCAATAATTTCGACGAGCCACGATTCGGTGGCTGCGTTTTCGTTATTATTTGAGTACCAATGACTTCCCCTATGTGTATATACTCGGGTAAAGAGGATCGCAATAAAGTTCATAAAATATTTCTTCATTCCGCCATTCCGCGCCAAAGGGATTAATCGAAAAGAAAGTGGAATTAAATAAACCGTGAAGCTTTCTAACGGAACTGATCAAATGTTTCGCTCCGCCGAGAAAGAGGTGATGGCCCATGAAACGTTGTCGCGGAAACGCGGCGAACCAGGTGAATTATCTAGACTCTAGACAACACACGTGTTTTGAACTGTTGGCCGACATGTGCCGCATCGAGTGTCGATACGTTGAGGTAGGTCGGCCACCGACCTCTACCACAGAGTTCTAGTCTAGCTCGAAGCGACTCGTTCTCCACTCGATCAGTGTCTCGCGTCGAGGCGAGGACTGGATTTTTATCGCGTGCACGTCACACGTGTTACATAGGTGCAATCAAGGAGCAGTGAATTGAAACGGGTGCCGGGGGATAGATTACCTTTATCTATACGTTTCAAGCTTTCGAAGATGGAGACTCTTTATGCTCGTCGATGATTTGTTGGCGGTGAAGCTCAATTTTTGAACGTGATCGGTCTATGTTAAATGATATGAACGTTTTTATTTCTGCCGAATTAATTTCTCCTTTTCTTTTTTTGGTCAATTTAATGAGTATCTTGAAGAAACTAAGCAGACGATTGAAAATAATTGTTATTTATCAAGTTTGGGAGGCATTGATGAATTTTCTTTGACGAATTATTAAATCGTGATCAAGTTGTTACATTCGTGAAGGAGGATCGACCGATGTAGCGTTAGATTGTCTAGGTGGATGTAGCATTACATGAAAGGTGGAAGCATGTAATACTAATTCGAGATTGCGAAAGTGCCGTGGTGAATGTTAATTGCAGGCTGCCATTCAAGCAATCTTTTTAAAGGATTCTCATAATTTTCTACTTCCACCGGTCAAAAGTGTTTATCGTTCGTTAAGTAGGCGTTTTGGAATGAATGTAGCCGGGGATCTTCATTATGTTCCCTCGTGCTATGGAGAAACCGTTGTTCCTCATTATTAACGCTGCAATCTCGCGATGATAAAATGATCCTTAACCCCTTTAATTACTAAACTAAGGTTAATGTGGGTCAAATAACAAAAAATTCTGCCGGATATACATTTTTAAATGTGTACTAGAGTTCGAAGAGTCATATCATGAATTTGTAGTTGCTTTACTACATGTAATATAGGTTCATTGGGTCTGTTTTGCGATCACCGAATAACTGCAAGTAATAATGCAATGCATATTACTGCAAGTAGAATATGAAGTATCATGTACGTACCGTGCACACCGTCTGTTAAAATTTAATTGTATGATTGTGGATTGGAATTTCGAAGCAGGGGTAGGCAACGAGGAACAGATTAGGCGGTGCAGCGAATGCAATCTTCTTCCCAGTAATTTATGCTGATAGACTTTTCAGATTCGTCGTAAGTGATGCAGACTGCTCGACATCCCACATCGAGACGCATTACGTAGGATTTCCTTTGCCTTCATTGCTCGACAGGAGTAATTGGCATATAAGTGTTGCTTCGAGATTCAGAATCTCTTATAAATTCAATCGGGAAACGAGCATTTCTAATCCCCCAAGAATGATACACTTTGTATTAGCCAATTATTTAAGCATATCGTGGGATCAAAAATTGATGGAAGTCCTGGATAAAAGGACGAAAACAATTTTCTGTTTCATGTAGGGGAAAAGTTGAAATTACACAGAAAATAAATGAAAGCAGAATTTATTTTATTGAGGCACAGCGTATATTTCTAACTGACCGCATTTATTATATTTGTCATTGTTTTACGCAACTATACATTCGAACCATTACAGTGGTTGATTTTCTCTATTCTAGTTAAAATTATATTGCCATAAAATTCTCAATTTCGAAAGGTCCAATTTATTCCTCCTCTTTTTCTTCTTCACTGACCACCTCAACCACTTACGCGATCCATATATTCCATGAAAATTGCGCCTAAAATGAGAAAAAAGGTCCAACCTCCGAATTATATGCACATAAAATTCTCATCCGTTCATCTCAGATACCATCGCCAACCTCTCAGCTACCTTTCCACACCCCGTATCGTTTACATCCGTAACAATCCCGCCAAGTTAATCGCCGGCGAACACCACGAACAGAATAAGGGCCACTCGTTTTACAGCTTCTGAACATCTCGACGGGGCGCCCATTAGGAATATTTATGGGGTACACGATTCTGTCACGTCCAAACGCTCCCATGCACCTCTTTCTTCTACCGTCTCTCTTTCTTTCTGCCCTGCCGTGGATGTAATCGAGCGATACGGTCATTTGTTAACGGTTAGATAAGCGGCCAGCCTGGTGTGTACGAGTTAGGGACGAGAATGACGACCACTTTCAGTCTTTCCCATTCGGACCATCACCAGTCTGTTTCTCCTTAAAGGTTCGAAGCGTATCAAAGTAACCCGGCTACACGGCTATTTTGCGCAACAAATTGCGTATTGTTCGTGGGATACGCAAAAAAGCTACGACGTATTCTTCGCCACTCGTCGAAAGAGTCGTCAACGTTGGCGAACTATTGTCAGTTACGCCGTGCAATTTCGTGTTTCCTCTTTTTCTCGTATGCTGCTCATCTGCGTAGTACTGTAACGTGACGATGTTTAACGAGGGCGAACTGGTTTTCGCGTTAACCCGCCGTGCTAAATCGTCGAAGAAGGGTTCTTGGGGGTAGCATATCTGCGGGGTAGTTGCGGGACCGGTCGCGTGACTGCGTAAGGGGTGATTTTATTATGAAATGAATGTGGAGGTTGGAATGATTTAGAATGGTTTACGAGGTCGTTTGGGCACGCTTCGTGTTGTATTAAAATTTAATTAAACGCAAAATGCGAATCGTCGTGGAGTGAAATAAATAAATCACTCGGTATTGAACAAGGGGACTTTTTACATTTTTATAATTTGTTTGAGAAAAAGCAGTTTATTGAATTGTAAATTTTTTTATTGTCAATCTTTGCCTCTCAATTTATCCATTTATTTATCCATATATATTTTAATAGAGTACACTGATTCATGAATGCATCATTTTAAATTCCATTAAGTGATATGAAACACATTGCAGTGCGTGCTTCTCAATTAATTGCAGAATTAAACGTTACATTTCCCCTTCAGAAAAACCTTGAACCAGTCTTTCACCCCATAAATCTTCGACGTAAAGCTCGCACTTTATATTTTCCATGCCTCACGACCCCATGAAACTATCCTCGCGGATTACCCGGTCATAAATTACGCTAGACGCTTTGTAAACTTGGTTCCAACGTTACTCGTGCATAAATTACCGTTTAGTATCTGCTCCCTTCGTGAGTCATACGCGACTGCACCCCTATAGATCAAATAATAATTTATTAAACACATTTCGCGTTCCATTAGGATTAATCGTAACGTCCCTTAAATCATCAAATCGGTCAATCGATAATTTCATACCATAGTTGGACATTTGCCGGTGAACGATATTTCATTGAAGAAAATTCTCGTGCCAGGTCTAACACTTTACGGATTTAGGTTTAACGATTTCAGTGTTGGAGGCACACAGTGGTTCAGCACAGATGTCCGCTGCCAAGTGGTAAGTTCGTTGGACTTGGCAGTCACGGTTGCGTTTGCTTTCGTTTTCGGGCGATCGGTTCTTCCTGCCAACGACCGACTTTACGACTAGCCTTGTGCAGTGAAACTATATTCACGTGCAGCAAACCATTCACCTCTACACGCTATTTTCATCGGATCTAGGCTCGCTAGATTTCGTCATTGATACTAGTCGACATTTCGTCGTGACTCTCATGAGTGCTGAACGTACCTCTTCTTCTTGGGAGCATTGGTGAACAATGGGACATAGTGAACATCTATTTGTGTCTGTGGTTTTTCTTGCTTTCGAGTACATACATTGAGGACATAGACTCTCAGGTTTTTCAATAATTAATTTTAATTAATTTGATAGGTTTTGTATTGGTCACTTAAATTTTTAAATTTCACTGATTTTGGACTAGGTGTAGCGTTTGGAAAACGCTATACATAAATGAATTTCGTAAGTTTAACGGAGTATACATGTTGGTGCAGATTGCGATTCGGATTGCTGTGGTCGTCGATGATGTTAGTTTATTTTAGAACGTATTGTGGTATAATTAGACGAAGGTTCGACGTTTGACGGGATGAAGTCACGGTGGTCGGGTCATTGGTTTGATGTTCACGTTTTGCACACATGTGCCACATGTGATGGCTAATGGATTCACCGTGATACTGAGGTTATCATGCAAAATGTGGGATCTTCTATGTATTATTCACATATCTACAGTTATAACAAACGATACATGAATTTTCTATGAAGGAACATTAATCAATAGAGATCAGAACCCTAAAGGAATATTTAGAACAGTTTCTCTCCACAGGAAACTCTCCCCAGTTTCATCAGCTTCACCCTTAGTATCATCTAAATTCTTCCTCCCACCCTGATACACAATTCCTTTATCCTCATACAACTTAGAGTCTAGGGTTGAAACTACCCCTCATCCAATTTCGAAGCTTCCATAATACAATATATTTCTTGCCCCTAATACTCCCTCGCCTGAGAAATCAATACAGTATAGAAGCAATTTATCTGCAAGTCGTAAACTAGAAAGATAAATATGAAAAAAAATATTGCGACTTCTTTAATTTAATTTTCGGACACGAATCAAGTCCAGCAAAGTAGCAAGAGCTCCATTGGTTCTCTCGGGGTAGTGGGGCTGTGGCTAAAGCTCACTGTTAGCTGGCGCTGGAGCAGTCAGCAACTAGCAGCAGCCTGGCAGCATCCCGTACGATCAATACGCAGCGCAAGCTGCGAGTCACGACTACGTGAAAATACGGCAACGACTACCATGATCGTCACCGACGAAGACGATGACACGACTACTACGTCCATGACGAGCACTGCCTACGTACGATACCACACGACATAACGGCTTGGAGCCTCAGGGAGAAGAGATAGAGGAGGAGGAACAGGGAGGAGGACGTTGCCAGGCGACGGAAGCTGCCTGCCGCCAGAGTTCATCGTCCTCCGGCTTGTTTCTTCTCTCTTCCACCCACCCATTCACCCTCCGTTTATCCTTCTCTCTCTTTCGTTCCCTCTCTCTCGCTCTCCTCCCCTCGCAACTCGACTTGGTCTTGTTCTAGCTCTTTCTCGTTTTTCATACTCCCTCTTTTTCTCTCTCTCTCTCCCTTCTCGTTCTCTTCCCTCTCGAACCCCACGTGTTCCCCTCTTCGATGGTTCCCTGTTGTACCACTCCCTGATTCCCTCTCTGGCTTCCCTTTTACATTGTCGTTCTCTCTCACCTCTTCTTTATCTCTTTCAGATTCTTCTTTCTTTTTTCGACTTTAGTATTTTGCTATGCACAGTTTCTCTCCGATCAACCCCTCCTTGTTCCGTTTTCTGTTGTCTTGCCGAACATTAAATTGTAATCTCGCATTTCTTCGATTGCCGGATACTTACTTGGATCGGTTATATGTATATCCCTCGGATTACTTTTAGTACTTGAATATATACGTGTATATAGGTTCGTTTCTTGTGCGTTTGTTTTTCCCTCTTCAACCCCTGTTCCCTCGCGATGTGCAGGCGAACGTACACACAGACTGCGCATGCGCACCTCAGCCAGTGTATATACAAGTATTATCACGGAACAGGGGGCAGCTGCCCCGCGGTAATTTGTACTCCACCTACCTTCCATCTCTGCTCGACTTTTTCATCTCACGAAATTGATACACGCCTCTCCGCAATATTCCACCAACGGTTCGGTCTCTTTCTCTCGGGTTATTATGTGCTTTTGAATGCGCGCGGACGTTTTTAACGATCGTGTGCCGCGCGGTTGCATCGGTGTTACACAGTGTACACCGCAACGCCATCTGGAAAACCATAGGCTCGCGAATTAATCAGTACCGACTGCGTCATCGATTTTACGCCATAGGATGTTCTATTCTAACCACGGGCATATCGGATTTTCCCGTTTTCTACTCAAGTCGTTGATCGCCATCCGTACGGCTTCCTCCGCCTCTTTGTATTCCACCCCTTTCTTTCTTTCTTTTTTTCTTCTGTTCTGTCGCGCTGGACAGTGTGTTTCGAACACCGTCGCACGAGTTCAACGTCCAGCACGAATGCCCGTTTCCAATAATATTCCAGCGAACGGAGCATCTTCTCTATATCCCTTTATCTTTCCGTGCTACTGTTCACGCGTGTATCTTCTTTTTTTTGGCCCTCTATAGTTAAAGCATCTCCTTTTTCGCCCTCTCCCTCGATTGTACGGCCCTTTTTTCTTTCGGTCTAGACCAGCGGTTCTTAAACTTTATGAGTTCGAGAACCCATTTCATACGATGCGCATATTACTGGCCCCCTAACCATTTATATATATGTACTTTATACTTCTGTTTAATGCAGGCAGAGAATTGATTAAATTTATTGCGCATATAATTATGTAATAATAATTTTGTTGCGCATCATAGAATTGTAGTAAATACTTCATATGCGTCGCGAGATATAAAACGATTGAAAATCGCTGGTCTAGACCGTTTCTCCTCCCTGGAATTCGCATTGGCATACATCCTATACTGTCTTTCGTTTCCTCTTTGCTTCCCTGCCTTCTTATCCACAACACCCACCCCTTGCGTCACCCGTTCGTTATTCACCATTATCGCGACCGGCTCGCATTACAATACAGCCGTTGCACCTCCGACGTGGACGTCGTCGACGAACGTCGCTACCATCATCGCTATTATCACTCACACACGACAAAGATGCACATTGAGTTTGCGTGTAGCGGCGGTCTTTACGGTCCATCTTTAACCTCCCTCGCCCTTCTCCACCAGGGATCTTCCTATTCGACTTACTTTCGTTTATTTCCGATGACGACGCAGCTGCACTCGCTGATTGCCGACGATGATGAGCTCTTTCCGAAGAGGTATTCCCACGTATATCGCGACGTTGTTCCCCTTTTCGTGGGACCGGACTCGATGCTCCGGTCTCTTCATGCGTTATTGTACGGTTAATTCAGGTGATTTCTATAGACACAAACGCCATACGGCTTGTGTTCTACTTGTCAATCATTGATCGACGATAGAAACGTTTCGTAGCTGTTTCCTTGTCTCTGGATCCTCTTCGAATTGCCATATAGACGACATCGTCAACGTACGGGATTTTGTGCAACTATATTTCGAAGTAAGGGAGAGTTAATTTTTTTAGGGCGCGGAGTATTATGTCGAGTGTAATATAAAATGAATAGGATATGTTATTTGAGTTTAAAAACTCTTATCGACATCGATGTTCGAATGGACCTTTCTATAATTTGTAGACTAAATTGAATTGAACTACTTTCGCACTATTCGGTTCCTTGGTGACCTTCAAAGGAGGTAATTTCTCTTCCCACCTAATTGTAAAACCATGAGAAATTCTTCTGAATTGTCATCTTAGAGTTTCATATGCAACTCGTAGTTCCTGGGAAATTATCGTACTCCAGTCGTAAAGAGTACAAACATCTGCAGCATTATGTCATTTATCATGTCGTACCAATTTATCTGAAAAGAGGACATAAGTCAAGAAATATGACGATATAGTATTCTAGGTCACTATTTATTCACAATAAAATCTACTAACAGATGGTCACTATAAGCAGCTAGAAAGTTTTCTATGCATTCACAGGTGAAATCTTCCGAGCTATATAGATGTTATTTTCATTGACGGTAGTTCAAATACCATTAAGTACAATCGTGCACAAGATTCCAAGAAAGTGGACTACATCCGTATATTAATTTTCACCCAACGGATTCATTGTTACCGTGCTACTGTGTTGAACAATTGCCAACTGAAATTTCACCGTTTTTTTCGTTTCGAACGCTTGAAGCAGTTTGTTATAATTCTGAAAGCCTGTCGATCTTCATCAGAACTGTTCTCCTTTGGAAGGGATACGCTTGAAATCTTCGCAGTCGTATACCGTGTTATCAATACTACTTTGCAATACGATCCA
The DNA here is from genome assembly GCA_963667235.1 of Nomada lathburiana. Taxonomy (NCBI): domain Eukaryota; kingdom Metazoa; phylum Arthropoda; class Insecta; order Hymenoptera; family Apidae; genus Nomada; species Nomada lathburiana. The sequence goes on from OY763904.1 coordinate 6,235,432, forward strand.
CCTGTAAAGGACATCAGATATCTTTATTGACTTATGATGTGCTCCATGTGTGGCACTGATGCGTATAAATAGAGCGATGGTTACAGGTGCATTTGTTTGTATATAATACTTGCTGGCATCGATTAATTGCCTGTTTATGAACTTCTATTCTGCTTATTTCGTACCTACATGCATGTATGGATAAAGTGAAAAATGGTTTTGAAATAAAATTTCGTCTACTCTGGAATTTCAACTGTAACTACATAATTCTGCTGCATTAGAGGCGGGCGCTACAGAGTACGACGCCATCGAAGCCCTTTGGTGTTCCTTCACTTTTTCCGTTTTTCCCCCACGTGAATCCACCGTCTGTATCGCAGAGGCTTCCGATCCCACGCATCGGTTTTATGCGCCGAGTAAAAAAAAATCATCGCCTTACAGTGAAAAATGTTAATTATTTAAGAAAACGTGGGTCGCGGATTATAAATTCTTTCGAAACTTACTAAAAATAATATATTTTATTCTTAACGGGACATTACTAAAAATATTTTTTTTCTTGTTACAGAATGTGGACCATAAACTGAAATTCCGCTCCAAGAAGGGCGCGCTGCCCTTCGTCGAATTGAATGGTGAGGAGATCGCGGACAGCACGATCATTGTTCGCGAGTTGAGCCAGAAATTCGGCAAAGACCTGGATGCAGGCCTGACGTCCGAGCAACGAAGCGTTTCTCACGCAATGATATCGATGATCGAAAATCATCTTGTTTGGGTGGTCATGTGTTGGCGCACCAAGAATCTCGATCAGGTTCTGAAGGGTTATAAGGTGAACCTTCAGCACGCGCTCGGCACTCGCATCCCCAATGGTGTTCTGAACTTTTTCTTCAAGATTACGTTTGGACGTAAGGTAAATGCCAATATCAAATACCCTTCCTTTAAAATACGCAATAGAATCTGTTCCTGTACTTTGAATAGCAAGAAATTCTTTGAGATTTCATACTTCGATTGAGTAGAATTCAATATCATTTGAGATGAAACTGTATTCAAAATTAATCAAAGTTCGTCTGCTCGATGGATAAAGTCCCGTTCATCTTTACCATAGACAATGGCTCTGTCTGTCGGATATTAGGCGAATCCACTCGTACTAGAATTCAATATTAGAGAAATAATTACCAACGGTCGATACGATAGATAGATACGATTTTTATATAGAAAAAAAAAATAGAAAAGAAAAATGATTAGTTGATATGAAAGAGACTAGTTACATCAAATTACTACAAGAAAGTTGCAATGACACCGATATTTTGTTTACAGGGCGCAAAGAAAGTTAAGGCGCAAGGTATGGGGGTGCATACTGCAGAAGAAGTATCTCAATTCGGTTGCACCGATCTCAAGGTTCTCTCCGATATGCTCGCTGACAAACCATTCTTCTTTGGGGATGAACCAACTACGGTATGTACTAAATCCCTTATTATTTCCTCTAACATTTTACACGTACGATTATTTGCCTAAATACCAAATAAAATGTTTTCATCTTTCTATTTAAACAGTTGGACGTAGTTGGATTCGCGCACCTTGCGCAAATTCTTTACATCGACAAAGAGACAGCGTACAGTCTGCGAGACTACATGCAAGAAAATTGCCCGAATTTGGTTGGTCACTGTTCACGTATGAAGGAACGATGCTTCCCGGATTGGGACGAGATCTGTTCCACTTTGGACATGAACACGCATTTACCCAAACCGGAGAAGCAAGAGGAGAAGGAGGGCAAGGAAGAGGTGAAAGAATCGAAGGAATCGAAGGAAGAGAAGGAAGGGGATAAAGAGAAAGCGGACAAGGAGGAGAAAGAGTTAGAAAAGGACAAGGAGGTTGATGAGAACAAAGAAAAGGAGAAGGAAGGGAAATAAGCTGTCTCGAGAGGGTACGGAGTAAACAAAAGTCGTTCAAAAAAAGGGAAAAAGGGGAAAAGAAGATTTAAAACTGTGGAAAATTGATGGTGTGATCTGGTGAGATATAAACTGGGGGAGAGAGAAAGGGAAGGGTGAGAGATTGGGAAAACGGAAGAATGCATGTGTATGTGTGAGAGTATGATTGCGTTTTGTATGAATGCTTGACGAAAAGGAACAGAAATGAAAAGAGAGAAGGTGTAGAGAGCATGAGAAACGGGGGAAAGGGGGTAAAATATGTACGCGAAAAGGAGGGCGAAATTTGATGAGTGCAAAAAGAGGGATTAAAGGGAGGGGGGTTCAGGTTTTAGAGCTCTCTACTTATACGTATAGATATTAATAGACTCATCATGTTAAATACTTCGTTTATATACGTTCGTAAAACACGTTGAACCATTTCTCATCAACACCCCAGCACACCCAAATCGAACAACAGCAACAACAACAGTAACAATAACAGCAACTGCAAATTTATTAATATATTCGACCCCAGGGCCCTTTTCCCCCCCATGAAAAATAATATAGGGAAGACAGTAAAAAAAGAGGATAATAACAAAATGGGGCTATCTCATAAGTCATTAGGATATCGTAGGTTTGCAATATATCAAATGCAATAGCCTGATACATGCAGGTGTTTGAAAGATCTTCTTCGATGAATAGTGGCCAAAATGCATCGTAGCATCGTTCAATACACGCGATGCTCGTTTTAGACCATACAATTGAACGCGAATCAGCGGGATCACTTTATGGTTGCGATACACGACGATAGATAGCGAGCGCTTCTGACACTAATTCAGGGAGAGAAGGCGTCTTGCGGTCGTTTCTTATACCATTGGCTCTTACTGTGCAAAATGAGTTACGTACCTAGCAATTCAGCAACGTACCGTGTATCACACAATGGTCTTCGTTTCATCGTCATACGTATGCATTTTTAGAATCGCCGTTCGACATAAGTATAGTAAACTCATGTTTTTCTTTTAAAACGTAGTCCTGGGACGATCAGATATCAATTTCATCAGTCATCACGATGCCCTAATAAATTACTTTTCTGATTCGTCTGAATATTCGAATGATTTTTGAAGGATCGTTAGACGGATCAGAGAACAGAACGATAATTATTTTTAAATTTGCCTTGATGCCCACAGCTTCGCTTGCGTATATGCTTCGAAGCAAATTCGGACTTTTTCTTTTTAAATTTTTTACATGGCTCGTCTGGAGTATATAATCCTTTCTGCACACGCATAGGCGTGGGGAGTTGATTATCAAATTTTTATAATTTATTGACAACGTCCGCCGACGAACGAAGAATCATCTGTGATTACGGATCGGCGACAATTATTTGTATATTATTAGATATATTTGTATTACGTATACACGGATGCAATCCGAGTAATGGCGTCGCCGGAAACGGAAGAGGCGCTGTTGTCTTGGCGTTCTGAAGTCGTTATCGGGCGCTTTCTTTACTTCTTTTTCTTTCACCGAAAAAAGAGATACAAAAATGAGAAAAGAAAGTCGGGAAAAGAGGCGAACCATCATCGATCTCCTCTGTCTGGATTTCTTTTCGGTACTCTAAAACGAAAAAAAAATTAAAATAATAATAAAAAAAAAGAAGAAAAGAAATGAAAAATGAACGAAACGTTGTGCTGCCACCGTGTGTTAGTCCAACTTTATATATTAGATGACTTTTTTCTTCGAATGTGCGCGAAAAATTTTACATAACGAAGTAAAAATAAACAAAAGGAAATGCAAAAAAAAGTGTCTTTCACGCATCGAAATGAAGGAAAAACACACGCAGCACACTCCCACACAAAACACACAACATACAATACACAAAGGTACACCTACAGACATTTTGATGTATAATGTTATATCGAACGGGAATTGAATGTTTTTTGTACGAGGTCGGCTTTTAATAAAGCGTGGCCGGAAAAATAATTCCACAAAGACACGAAGTTAATATAATTAATATTTAAGTAGTTAACTATAATTAAACGACGATAAACGATTACATAAAGGACAAAAGGAAGACAAAAAACAAGTAAACAATTAGTGTGTGGAAGCTGTTTATACCTTAGGACAACGCATACGTTTACACCCGTGGTTACATTATTATTATTATTATTAATTATTATGGATTATTACGAGTACGAGTAAAGTAATAAATAATTAAAGATTAGAGTGACGTGGAAAGGAAAGGCAAAAAAAAAATAGTAATAAGAAAACACTTGGACAAGGCTACAAACGTTGCAAGCACAGTAGGTAGGCACACATCCAGTACAGTAAGATTATTGTAAGAGGAATATTAATAATAATTATAATATGACTGCTCGTTTTATGCTCGGCGCTATACATTTCATTGTCATTATTATATCACCATTTATTAACGATATACATACGAACAAATAAAATGTGTTTATAAATATAATGTGATCTTTACGAAATTTTCATAGATCTTTATTGACTGACCCGTTTTGATGAGCGATATTTAAATTAAAAGAATAATAATAATAATTCAGCTCTGTTTTATATTGTCTGTATTGCGACCACATTTTTTTAATGCGTATTTTGGAAATAACAGGCACATCGCATGGATATTAGGCTAGGCAATATAGTTTTACGTTTTTTCTTTTAGAGGATATTTTATTTCTCTTATTGCGCTAGGGAATGTATTAAGTATTTTCAAATATTTTCATTTTGTTTACTTTTTTAATTATGTTATAACAAGAGTATGTACATATGTCGTGTATAAGTTGTACGATCAATGATTCGTTTTATAAACTTGGTATAAGTTTTATATGGAATATATATATGAAATTAAAATAATTAGATACGAATGAAACAATATATGAATTATGTTATAAATAATAAGTAAGGATACAGTGTCGATGTCGAGTTAGAGGTTCAATAAAATATAACGGAAAATATATTGATGGTGGTCAATATTTTTTTGTTTAATTATTAGACTACTTTGACGTGCCATTAAATAAAGAACATAGACATTGGAAAATGGAAGATTTATATAGAATAAAGTACGATTGGACCAACTTTTTGTTTATTATCTAAAATCTGAAGATTTACATAACAACAAACGATTGCAACGATTGCAACGATCTCTGAAGATCGTTTGCGGTATAATACTCCTAGTTTGGCGTAATTTTCAGCAGTAGCTGTATTCTTTTTAAACGCTTGTACATTCGACAATTATTTAAATTAACAGTGTGCCGTAATTTTATTAGTCTCGTGATAAAGGTTTCAAAACATCAATTTCGACAGTAATTGCTTTCAAAAGAATACAGCCATATAATACTTTTTTTTTTATTAATTATAGCTCTCATTGAGGACTTTCTACTCGGCACTAGGATATGTTTTATATTGCTATAATTCAACGCTACAATTAAATTATGTACAATTACTTGGTATCACTCAAACTTAGTTTTCATATTTTTTGGTTCTCATTGTAGTTAAACATGAACTTTTAATACCTACTTATATATAATGTTTTTTTAAATTATTTTCAATCAATGTTTCTTTTTTTGGCCAATAATTAATACGAAAAGAATGCTTTCTTAAATTTCATAAATTAGTCATAATTAGGTTTGGTGGTAAAAAGAGGTTTTCAAATATCAACTATCTTTTCTCTATTCTAATAATCTTATCAATATTCTAACTAGCTGGCAAGTTTATTTCTCGAAAGCCAGATTTCTAAACATGTAAAAATAGACGTAAGCAACTAGTATCGTTATGCATGTGGTCCCTAATGGTCCGAAAATATGTTTAATTTTGAAATGGTCTTCAAAATATTGCCAGCGTTCTAATTATGTTTTTGCTGCGAAATATCATTAAATTTTCGTTCCATAAAGAACCTATGAAAAATAATAATCTTCCACACATGAAGATTTTTAGTGGCGTGTACTGTACACAAAAAAAAAAGAAAATTTAGGGCGAACTATACAAATATATGTATAGCATTAAGTCACTAGAATAATCTATTGCACATTTATCTCTTAGTAACGAATATTTTTTTAAATAGATATCAATCTATAAGTATTATGATGGACTCGATTTCGAATCGAGCATATCATATTCGAGGTAGTATGATTACGATTTTAACTCTGCTTTATAATTCGTTTACTTTCTACACTTCCTTAGACGCCTCCAACCAATTTTCCAGATAATCCGTGAACTTGACTTTTAGTTTAATTTGAAAGGTAATCATCATCTCATTTCATGAATAGAGTCGAAAAATATTGTAACACGCGTAGCTTCTATAACTGGTGTTAAGTTGTTTTTTTATACAATATATTTCCCATACTTTTCTCTTTCAAATCATCAAAAATTGCGAATGTACATACGTATGATTTACAAAACCATAGGAACTGTCGCCGCCTTGACAAATCAATGTTTTCGATCCAACGTAAATGAATCATAGTAAAATCATCACAAGTAAACCCAGTGACAATATGAAAGAATCGTTCAAGTGACTACACGCAAATAAATTGACAGCCTCATTAAAAAGCTGTACTGGCCGCAGCTGAATGCACGCCGGACTCAGAACTTGGACGTCCGGCGTGTGGCTATAGCTACGTGGACGCAGCGAGGCTTATCGAGGTGGATTCGGTAACAGCTGCCCGTGGTTTCACGTCCAAGGAATCGTAAAGTGGAAATTCGCAGCAGAAGAGAAATTTCAAGAAGTGTGGCACTTCGACGTAAATGGAGGGTGGTATTGGTATCAATGGCGATGTGGATTGCTTGTAATATCGATACTCAGCATTGCTGGAAAAAGGAAAAAAAAAAACAAGATAGAATGATACTTTACGTAAACGAATGATTAGAAACAGAAATGTGACAAATATAGTGAAACAGATTTTGGAGCTACAGTATCAGTTGAAAACTGGACATTTTTATAGGATGGTAGTGCTTTGGATAGATATTAAATATTGCAAGAAGTATCACTCACTCGCGATACCTCTCGTCGGAAGCTCTTTCCAATAGAGGCATTCCCGACAAAAATAGAATGATGAACGTAGTGAATATTGGAGAAGCTATAGCAATCCATTCGAGTCCTTCAATTACATTCAATGATATCACGAAAATACCGCACCATACTACTATCTCTCCAAAGTAATTTGGATGCCTGGACAGTCGCCATAGACCTACAACAGAATATAAAAGTATTTAATATCTCGAGCAAATCCGGGATTTTAATACAGAATAAAATTGTTGATTTCTCAAATGTACCATCGTTACACCATTTTCCATTATTTATCGGGTCCTGCTTGAAAGAGAATTTCTGTAAATCGGCATAAGTCTCGGCTAATAAACCGGTTACGAAGAGTCCTGTGCCGGCGCTGTCCAGTGTCGTCATGGTTTTTGGCGCCGGTGGTATTTTGTGCCTCGGCGAATTGATAATAATTACCGGCAGACTTACCACGTAAACCCAAACAGCCTGAAGATAAATTTCAATTATAACATGATATGCATTACTGAATACTTAGAAATTTAAAGGAACAATCGATGTTACCTGAAACGTCCAAAATACGGCAAAACGGATCACATTGCTGCGGCGGTCTTCAAATCTTTTGTCACGGCCGATTTTAATAATTCGGTACAGTAGATATCCAGAGAGACGAATTCCCCATAGGCAAACGAATATAGTAACCATAAGCTGCCTGCTATCGTAAGGCTATACAAATAAATAAATTAAACATAAAAGATAAAACTGTACTTCATTAATAAATATAAATTAATCAAATTTGATGTACAACAATATTTACTCGCGAGCAATGCTTGTCTTTACTGTAAAGAATTTTCTAAGAGAACATTTTTGATTTTAAAATATGTGACCAAGCATTTAATTATATCTGCGAACGATGTCATTCCTGGTAGCCATAGATTTTTCGAACAAACGATCTCATGAAAATAAACTATGGACGAAGAACGTATGTATACATATCGTACACATCTTGCACGCACACATGTACGAAGCGGTTTTATAATTAGAGCCTACCTTGCCCACTTGGCCGAGAAAGAAAGTGAGAAGGGCGAGGATGATGAAGTTTGTGCCGCCAGCGAAATCTGTCAGCTTGTCCAGCTGGAAAGTTGCAGCGATCGTGAAGAATATGATTTGCATACCGATTGTAACGATAGCGCTCACTGCAAAGTGGTCCTCGTCTAAAATATCGACCGCCATTGATCCTCGTTGATTACCCACCCCAGCGTTCGATTAACTATTTTCGAATCTGGAATCGTTAATGACGCTGTTGGTTGTGTCACGGATGGATCAAGATGTATATTTTTTTTTCCTTTTGAAAATTGGATTAAGAATATTTTCGCTTAAAAATGTGCAAATAATAAAAGATATAGAAAAAAGAGGAACGTGATACAATGTGGTTGGAGTAGTTTGCGTAGCTAGTAGTAAAGGTACAAAATTTAGTCAGAGACGATGTGATTGTATATTGAAACGGGAACGGGGCACCTGACATTTTTATGATTCTAGTCCTAGGGGACTAGTTTTTTCATTTATCGATTATATCGAATTGCACGCGTTATGCTTGCCTGTTGGGGGAGGAAAATATGTTTATGGTCTATCGTATTCGTTTAATATAACATTTCTTTACAGATGAATGATTTGAAGAAACAAAAGATTCGACTTGAGAAATTGACACAATTGTGCCACGTTCTTTACTATAATTTGTGAGAATAGATAATTGAAAGTGAGCAAAGGGAATTTAAGATTTTATATTAATACGTATATTAAGATTCTATTTAACAGAGTAATTGAAAAATAATTCACAACCGTGCAAAAGATTAAATCAACTATTTAAGTTATTTAAAATACAAGATTTAAAGTTTTAATTTAATGTATATATTCTTTTTTATCTTGTATAATATCGTGAAAAAAATTCGTAATTTAGTATTATCACATGTTCTTCCATTTTTGGGAGTAGATTCTAATCATCCCCATTTAGGTAACTGCTTCCGCAGCGTAAAGCGTCGCAATGCAGTCCGTTTCGTTTACCATTCTCATAGGAAATGTAACACAAAAACCGATACTTCTCTTATCAGAAATATTCCTTGCATTTAAATTGTCTCTTCTATTTCGTGCACGTCAATAATAACAAATATTTCCATTCATAAAAATATAAAAATACAAAATCTATTACTATCCATACTTCCCGTCCCTTGAATCGAAATTTGTGCATCGTACACTCAATTCCAACGGACAACAATTAAATGAGGAGACAGAGATAAAATAAAATTAAGAGAAAAATCCTTCGAACTATAACATATCTGTTCAAAACGGCACGCATATCCGGGAATTCAAATTTTCCATATTCATCCACCAACACTGTCGACTTCTGCCATTTTTTAACAATAGCATAAATAACAGAAAACTTCTACAATTATCACGCAAAATCAACACCAGCACGTTTCACAAATTCAACCATGACGGTGTCGCCAAAAGTCGAAAACGTATACCGTAAACGTTCGATTAAATGTCATCTGCGAGTCTCTGCATCGTGCATCACAAAGATGTGAATGAGAAAATCAAAATTGCACGAATCACTGCCGCCCCGAGAATACGAATGTATTCGCCCATCACGAATGTTTTCCAACCAACCAAAAATTATCTTACACGAGAACATCGATTTTGGATTGGCAGTGATGCACAAACCGTGCAAATTACATGCATACATCGATTAAAAGGAAACGACGTTTACCTCGAGGAAGAGGAGCTTCATTGTAGCAACTGACAGAACGGGTGGAGCAGCTTCCACCCGCGGCGACAGGCAGCGGCAGGACTACGAGGGAATTCAATGTCGAGTCTAAAACGAGAAACCCATGATCACGTGCTACGAGTCGACTGTGAGCGCATCGGACTCTCTTTTTCTAGTTCGATCCTTATCTCGCTGCACCACGCGTTTGCTCCCTTTAGTCGATACTTTATGGTGCCGACCCATTGGGCTTCCTTATTTGAGCCAAATATTTAATATGTACGATTATTATCGTTCTTCTCGTTACTATCTATATAATTACATATGACGAACCTTTTTATTTAACAATCTTAACAATCTCGCTTTAAGTGATTGCACTTAAAGTATTAGAATGTGGAAAGACAAATTTTTTGGGTGTGTTGGGTCAATACAAGATGTTGGGACGTCTTGTATTGAAATATTAGAAATTCGCAGGAATGCTTGCGTTTTATTGTTTGAAATAAGTATAGAAATAGAAAGAGAGAATTCTTAGGGTTATGAGAGTATTGTATGTATTTATTGACATATATGTATACTGATTTTTATAAAAGGTGCTTAGGTGGAACCGTTTGCTTCTTGATAAACTGATACCCGATTGCTTTTGCTTTTATTCACGTATTGTTAATTTATTGCAATTCCTTCTTTGTCGCTGAGCGCTGCAATCCGCGCCCATTCAACATGGAATCAATACGTGCACGCGCGCGCGAATGAGTTTCCAGTTAAATGGAACATGACGCATTACGCTTTCCATTCGTATTGTACTAACGAATACAACGCGCATCTTTCATCAGGCTTTCTTTAGAAATGCTAGTCGTATATGCAAATCGGGATTTGTCTTCAAAATTGCATGAAAATGGATGGAAAATGAAATAAAAAGACATATATACATTCGACTCACTTTTTCAAATTGGATTAAGAATAATTTATTTCAATATTGTACATTATTTTATCATAATAGTAACTTTACAAACAATAACTATTTTAGTATGTTTTATCTCGATCACGCATGATGCGTGTATAGAATTAGCTTTGAGGTACCATCTTATAAACGTTACAAAATTGAGTACAATGAAAATAAATGATCTACAATAGCAGTGTTGACGATACGCGCGTTAATTTTTGGTCTTACGTTTCGATAGAAAAAGCAACAAAAAAAAAACAATGCCGAGATCCAGTTAATGGAAATGTAACTTATAAATAGTGCAGTGTTTCGATTTCCTGGAATTCATAGTTAAGAAAATAATTCTAATAATTCTAGCTCATGTTTTCACATATCATACTGTGCTATCCATTTAGACCCAATAGTACCAACTTAATTTTTTATAATTGCATTTCATTGCACTGCATAATTCTTCTTCAGCTGTTTCAGTTCCTTCTTCTATGAAAATATATCCTTCAAATTTAAGATCTGGTATATTTGCCCCAGATATGAAGCATGAACACGGATGCAATAAAGAGGAGGGACATAACGAGTACAGGCACTGGTCCTCTGTAAATACATATTTACACAATTAGTATAATCAATCCCATAGCAAATTCAATGAAGTTATGGTATATTTTATAAGTGTCTCAATAGTGGAGACAACAAAGTGTGAAGGATTATAATTTCCTATTGATAGAACATCATCATAAATATTTTTCTTTCTCAACTTTCTACATTCCACATTTACTTACACTTTGATGCCAGGAGAGTCATCCGTATAAAACCTCCACATGCCATCGGAACCAGCTCCCGTGTTTCTACTCCTAGTCGCAGTGGTCGTTGTTGTTTTCCTTTGTCTAACGGTACCGCCACCACCTGCTCTTGGCGCTATTGCTTTGCTTGGTGAACGTCCTGCTGCCCCAACAGATGTAGAACTAGCTGGAGCAGGCTTAAAAAAGTAAACAACATACATGATGTAAATTTTTATACCTAAAAATGGAGCTAACCTTTTAATACGATTTTTGAAAATTTACTCACCATCTTTGTTTATAGATATTTCGATGTTACTTCGTGAATAAGTACCGGATGGTAACGGAAGTTTATTTTCTAATTTATTAGTCACGATTAAATTCACTATGAAAAAGGTTTCAATTTGTTTTATTATTATTAATACGAGTGTTGCTGCGAGCTTACGAACAACATTAACAGATTATTGAATTAAGAATCACTTCGTGTTTGTTCTTCCTCGGAAGACAACCTCTTTCTACCGATTACTCCGAACGTTTACTGGCAAGACGAAACACAATATAGAGCGACGTGTCATACGCGTACCATCCACGTAGTGAACCCTAGACACGTCATCATTCGCTGTTAGATTCACGATGACGCGTGAACGTCGGACATTATGTCCGTTTTCATGTAAAGCATTTTGGCGCGAAATAACGTTTCATTGAATTAAAAATCCTTTACAAAATCGGTTTCACTCAGAATTTTAATAATATGTAAATTATTTTTACATAGTAAGGAAAATTCTGTGCGATAGACAAAACATTCTTGGCAGTCAAAAACATAGCAGTCTTTATTTTAATACGTTGTTGAGTGCAGATAAGGTAGGGAAACGGGTAGTTTCAAGAACTTTTTTACAGAAGGCGGAACTATATACAAGAAGAAATATGTATAGGAATAGACAAATCACCTTATGGACTTTCGTGGCCCAACGTGAACTCACTAAGAACTATTATTTACTGAAGTAGGATTGGGGATAGGTGTCATACATAGATTTCGTAGCTTTCTTACTCATTCTGATTATGAGACACTACCTTTTCCTCAAACTTAAAAAATTGGTTTTATTTGTATTTTAGATTCATAGGTCTGGCTAAAAGTTTGTCAGAAGACGTAAAAGTCCAGTAGGCACGTCCCTAGAGTCGTAAGTCCGGAAAAAAGTTGGTCAGAAAACGTAGAAGTGTAGTAGGCACGATCCTAAAGTCGTAGGTCCGGCTAAAAGCTGGTCAGAACCCGCAGAAGTCCAGTAGATATGATCCGGATATGCGAATACCACCGAGTGCGACGGAGCGCTAGTGACGCGCCGGCGCGTCGCGTGTGGGGATGCTTGATGTGTGGGGATGCTTGATGTGCGGGCCGCGCGGTGTCAGTATCAGTTCAAGCGTCGCAGCGTGTGGGTCGTTTATGGTGTTGGAGGTTAGCGACATACATAACCCTACTGACAGTACAATAACATATCGGGGCCTTCTTTACCACCGCATACGCTTGACTATTAGCTTCTATTAATTAATACGCGTTTATTTAACAATCGTTTGACTATCGCGGGTATACAGTAAAGTCTTTCACGAGTCTCTTTTGCTGAGCCCTTGACCGGTCAACCGGTTGAGGATGGACGTGTCTTCTTCCGGTAGCGTCGATTATTTCATACGCGATTAACTAGTCGTTCATTAAAATATCGCGTTAATCAATTTAGTAGTTTGAACGGTTCTTCGAATCTTTATTATATTTTATTCTGATTCGATTCTCATTTTACCACAGGTTTATAACGTTGCTTTCCTGTTTGTTGCAGGTACAGTGGATTGGTTGGGAGAGAATAATGTATTGAGGCTGCAGGAATAGAGTATTGAGATACAATTACTACGACGTTTGACAATTAGTTTGACGACATTTGATGAAGGACTGGTAACATTTAACGTATTATTTTAGAGTTGATGTATATTTCTTGTTATCTGGCAACTGAATTTTGGCTATGGGTGATGTGTAATTGATAATAGTTACTTCTCTCAGTTCCTATATCCATCTTCATTAAATAATTAAAACATTCCAAATGAAATTTATGGTATACCAATCGTAATTAAAAATAGAGTCAGTAAATGGCATTAAACCTAACCGAAAAATTGAAATACGTTCACGCTTCGCTGCATTTCAGTTGCGATTTCTGTTATAGCTTCACTAATGTTTTTGTAGACACTTTCATTATCTCTGTGACCTAGTCACAAGTATGGTCAAATTGTATTTTCGATGCAGCATTGCCGGTGTACTTACGTACTTCTTGCCATGCCCATAAAGCATGATAAATAGTTTCGAGTCTTGATTTCTACAAGCAGCTACGAGAATTTATAAATGCGTGATATTGCTTACAAGTATCATGATCACTTTTAAAACTCGGACAATGAACAGTCACAGTACGCTTTTGATAAATCATTTATATTAATCTATTATAATAGCTCTTGAATAGGCAATTAATAATACCGTAGTACCTTATTTTTAAAAAAAGCAGCAATTCCTCAACAGACATACAGAAAGAAGACAGAGACAAATAAACTCACATGTGTATTGGTTTAATTTCTACCTCCTTCCCTCATTTACTAACTTGTACAGATTTTCTTTCAAAAAATTTTGATGACCGCGCGCAATGCGGTTGGTAGAGTCAGTGCTTGTTCCGTTACAGTTCTTTTTATTATTTTTTGAGTGCAACCGCTCTTAATAATTATAATTAAATATAAATAGTAGTAAAGATACGCGAAAGTAGAGTCAGTGTTTGCTTCGAAATATTGCTCTCGCGAAATTAGACTCACTTTGTTCGTCGATGACAATCATAAAACGCGCGCGATAGTAGTCTTTTATTTTTTTATTATTTTTTCTCAATACGTATTCCGGTATTAAAGTCAGCACCTATGCTGTTCGGCGAGTTCGGGCTTTCATCCATCAACCTGACGAGTAAGTATCTCTTTATTTCTTTAATCTTGTGTTGCAATGACTTTTGATAATTAACACATTCGAATAATACTGAAAATACAAATATATTAATGTTCTCTGCTCTTCTTGTATCTTTCAGCAGCTTCCACGGCCTCGACGGCGACGAGCTTGACCGCGCCCCTGGTGAGTCTGCAACCGGTGAGTGGCATGCTTTAAAGTTCCTCTGGTCTCTCAATCATGTCGCAGGACGAAAAGTCCGAACCGACACGAGT